>CM057452.1:1114776250-1116060000 GCA_016271365.2 Neoceratodus forsteri | reverse complement strand
CCCACTTAGTCAATAAAAACAATCAATACATACCTGCATACATATATATACAGTACATACTGTACGTACATACATGCATGCATAAATACATACATGTACGTCTTGGAATTAAAGTATATTTGATTTCTTGTTTACAGTCTGAACCTACAGACACAGTTCAGAACTTTGTAATGATCTTATACGAGTTATCTTAGTTCCAAGAAAACTCAATCTAAGATGCTACATAATTCTTGGATTATGAGATGGAAGAAGACTCGTTTGTCCACTATGTCCATCTCTCATGTTATAAGAGGCCACCACTTTTTGCTTCCATAGTGCCACGTTTTCCTTTAGTGAAGCACTAACCCAGCAACCTCCCAGTCCTGGCTGCTGCTCCCCCAACGTCATGTAGATGGAGAGCTTCACAGAGCTGGGCCTGAGGGTAGCTGTGACCATTATACTTGGTAACAGGGTGATGTAGGCTTTCTTCTGGTTTTACTTCCCCCATCACTGGCATAAGGTGAAACATGTGTGTCCCTTTTCACATGCCCTCACACACACATAGTGATGCCCTGTGGGGGAGACAAACTGCTTCATCCACCACAAGGGTCTCTATGGTGGTGGAAGCTGGACAGCTTTCTCCCTTGGCTGGGAGTGCTGCCACATGGCAGGATCAACCCAGTCTCCCAGCAGCCTTATCTGACTTCATAGTCCACTCTTGAACCCAGGTCGCAGGTACAGAAGCACTTGGCACTTCCACTTGGCCATTAGGTAGCTGTAAAAGTATTTCCTTTATTGATATGAAATTGTGTCGATTTCTCAAAAAATCAGCAGTTTTTCTTTGAGACAAACAACAACAAGCATTTGTCAATGCTGATTATTTGCTGGTGGTTGATTTTTTTTTTTATTTTGACCCCAACTTTTGAAGATACTTGTTTTATTTATAGGGTATTGGCTGAAATGTCATTTTGCACCAAAGGTACAAAAACACATCTCGTCCAGGATTCTAAAATTGACACATGTCACTTTTATTAGGTGATGAGGAGAAATGACTATGTTGAAAGTTTGAAGTAAAAATATTGAAAATTAGCAAAGTAATGAGTGAATGCTGAAATAGTGTAATGTTCAATTGTAACCTATGCATTTTACTGCATTTGTACACCAAATTTTCAGCATAGCCTTTTTATTACCCCACCTAATGATCCCGGTAGGTGAAAATGTTCAAATCCCCACCAAAACATTATTCTATGCCACAGGTATGAAAACAAAATTTGGCCAGGATTTTAAAAATGACAGCTGTCACGTTCATGAGATACTGTGAAGATATGGCTATATTGAAAATTCAGGGTCAAAATACTGAAAATTACCAAAGTTACAAGCATGCATTTACAAATTTCAATGTAGGCTCATAACGTTGTTGGTTTTTAATATTGTTTAGCTAAATTTTCAACATCGAATTCTTATGACCCCACCTCATGAACAAGGGTAGAGGAAATGTTCAACTCCTGCTCAAAAGATGATTTCATGCAGTGATCACAACCCTACCTTTTAGGAAAGATGTCCCTGATTTCAGTACCATTGTTCTTGAGGTGGGTTCCTCAAAAAGGCATGTTGAAAATCTGGGGCAAAAATATTCAGAAATGGCCATGTTATGCCACTAAGTTCAAAACCCCATTGAAATTCATTGAACCACATATATGATTTCCTCATTTCGTGGTCCATCTTTGAAGACTGAAGACATGTTTGCAGTCCAGAGAGGATTATAGCATTGAATACCCAGTGGGTAAGTAAGGGGTTGGGGGGGTGGAGTGATGGGTGCTGAGTGGGAGGGTTGAGTGGGTGGAGCTAACAGCGCAACTGACATCACTGGAAGTTTTTATTTTTTACAGGGTTTAAAAAAAGCATCAAGGAATGGTTTCTTTATTTCAGATACATACATTCTGACACTGGGATTTAGCTCCTCAGTGTCAGGCTTGTGGGGGAATTAGTGTGGGCAACCTGGAGGGGAGGGGGTCAAGAGAAGTGCTACCAGGAGTGGCACCCAACTCCACTTACATTAAAAACAAATTTATAAAGATGTGAAGGACGGACAGGTGGGCAAGCGACCTGGAGGTGGATGGAATGAAGAAGTGGCAGTGGGGTGGGCACCCTACTCTGCTGTTCAAGATTATAAAGTGAGTTTAGTAATGTCATAACCCATTACTAGATCCTGGCTAAAATATGTTTATCCATTGCCCACGTTTTATAAAGTTGTCCTATTCTGAAGTGAAGGGATCATAAATTCAGCCAAACAGGCAGTCAGCCAATTCCTTCCCCATGCACAGATATTTTGTGACGTCTAACTAGGGAGAGGGCAGGGGCATGCCCCATAGTAATCTATGGGGCTAATATTGAAAAGATTGTTATGTATTTTTAAGCAACGCTTGATATAAATGAAAGCCAATGTCTAACTAAGAGGACCCCTTTTTAGTTAAAAACTGACATTCAATTATATGCAGCATTGCTTAAAAATATGTAAAGCTCTTTTCAAAATTGACCCCATAGACTTCTATGGGGCATGCCCCCATGCTCTCCCTGATGGCACAAAATATGTGTGCACAGGGGTGGGGTCAGCAGACCGGGAAGTGGAAGGGATTGGCTAGCCGTCTGTTTGGCTGAATTTATGATCCCTTCCCTTCAGATTAGGACAACTTCATAAAATGTGAGCAATAGCTAAAAAGACTTTCGCCAGGGTCTAGTAATGGGCTATGGAATTAAAAAAAATCTACTTTGAGTGCACATACTAAAGATCCCCAAGGGAGACCGCAAATGCTCCAAATCCAGGTGGGTGTAAGTACAGGGTAGCAAGTCCTTAAATTAAATGCTCAAGTCCAACAAACTCACGCAACCAGAGAAATAAAGGTTGAACACTCGCAATAACTAAATGTAACAGCTTTTATTTATTTATTTATTTAACTTTTGTTAACCAGGTAAGTGCCATGAGCCAAGGCCCTTTTCTGGCACGACCCTGGACCAAAGGTCAAGATGTTATAGTACAACAATGTACAGATCAAAATGTTACTATACATGAAATGAAAACAAACAACAACAATACATCACTTTAACATCACTACAGTACATCAACATCACAACATTTCTTCAAAAACACTTATGTTGCACTTCACCCATATAATATAACATTGTTTCAATCTTTGTTTAAAATCAGTATGACTATTAGTTTCAGATGAAGGTTTTTTTTCAAATTCAGTATGCTTTATTGAGCTTTATCAGTTTTCAACAATTAGACACTGTTGTTGTACATGAAGTATGTAATGGACACATTTTGCATAGTCATAGCAATTAATGAAGAACCAGAATTAGCAGAGAAACTGCTAAAATATTTCCGGTTATGAAATGGTAGCTACAACAGTAAACAAAGCAACAGATTACAGCCCTCCCACTCACCACTCCCCCCATGTACCATCCCACCCTTCTTTCCCCTTCCCTCCAGTACACAGCATAGTATACAGCGACCAAAAAAAAAAAGGGGAGGATTACACAGCCAAAGTAACTGTGAAACTGTGATACCTTAGATTATGTTAAACAAGATTACACCTTGACTAGATGATGAGTAAGGTATGTAAGGAAGCCCATACCCTTTGGTAGTATTGTGACCTTCTAGATAAGTGCCTGTAAGGCAAAGAGAACCTCATGTAACCATTCCACTAAGGAGGGAACCTCCTGATCAAGTCAGTGGCGTAATATAACTTTTTGAGTGCATAATGACACAATAGCCATGTACTTGCGCTGGTTTCCAATCAGGGTGTCCCCGTAATCCCCCAAAATGCAAATCTCTGGATTAAAGGCCTCTGACAGACCCAATAGGGGGTCCAGTTTAGACTTACTGGCTGACCAAAATGGGGAAACCTTATCACATTCCCATAGAATATGTAATAACGTACCCTGTTGAGTCTCACATCTAGAGACTAGATTGGAGGGAAGCTTCCCTAGTTTATGCAATTTGACAGGAGTGTAATAAAGATTGTGAATGAAAAATATTGTAGGAGATGGTATCTATCCCACGTCACATCTCTATATAAATATGATCATATTTTGGTCCATGACCGCGGTGCTGAGGAGGAAGTCGGTAACACCCGATCACATATATAACATGGCTGGCCTCCTAATTCCTCCAAAGCATCCCTCAGAAGATGATAAAAAAAGAGATGTGATGTGATGTAGGGAGAGACAGACTGGCTGACAGTATGGGGCTTTTCAAGTTCTATTCCAAAATGGTGAAGAAGCATATGAGTAAGTTGAAGATATTTGAAACAGAAAGATATAGGAAGGTTGTATTTAAAACATGCCTCTTGAAATGTCAACAACTTATGCTTCTTCAGCAGACCTGTAACTTTAAGTTTGGTGTTAAGTGGCCAAAAGGACTCTGTAAGAGGCTTGCCCCCAATTTTAAAATTAGTATCTTTAAGTACAGGTTGAGAGACATCCTTTTCTATGGAAACCTGGAGTGTAGCACATAGCTGGTATGCACTTGAAGAGTGATTTTTGTGGGCATGGCAAGCAGGGCCTTGGGGATGTTCTTAAGGGGAACACATATGAGCGGTGAGATCAAGACCCTGAGAAGAACAACCAGTTTTTTTTGATTTGTAGCCACTGAGGAAAAATGACTGAGAGTCCGGTTGTGCCGTTTCCTTAATCCATTGCTGAAGAACTGGACATATGACCGAAAAGTAATAAAGAAGAAAATTAGTTAGCTGCAAACCCCCTTTAGCTTTACTGCATTGCAACTTAAAAAGGGCCCTTCTATGCTTCTTGTTACCCCATATAAAATTAGATATTGTTCTATGTACCTGTAAAAAACAGGATTTTTGGAGAAAAAGAGTGGTAATTTGCAAGGGATATAGCAGGCGAGGGAGAACGTTCATTTTTATTACATTAATATGCCCCCAAAGTGACAACAGAAGTTTGGCCCAATGATTTAGATCTATTTTGATTTGAGCGAGAATTTTATCAAGATTGTTTTGTTTCATATGGGAACTAGAGGAAGAAAGGTGGAGACCTAAGTATTTCAGGTTATCCCTAACCCATTGAAGACCCAGATGGGATACATCAGAAGAAAAAGTATGGATAGTGAGGGGCAGAAGTTCTGTTTTAGCTACATTAAGCTTATAATTGGAGAATTTACCAAAGGCTTTAATAATTGATAGTGTAGCTGTAATCGACATTGAGGGATGGGACACGTGGAGAAGTATATTGTCAGCATAAACTGACAGCTTGTACTGATGGGGCTCTACGGCAATTCTGGCGATTGAGGGAGAAGCATTAATGCTACTGTTAAGTGGTTCCAAGTAAAGGACAAATAAAAGGGGAGAGAGAGAGGGCATCCCTGTCTGGTGCCCTGTTGCAAGGTAAAGGGCTGGGAAAGTAAACCATTACACAGCACATGGGCTGTGGTGTGCATATACAAGATCTTTATCCAGTTAATAAATTGTGAAGAGAACTTGTATTGGGCAAAAGATAGAAGAGATAGTCCCAGGAACCCTATCAAAGGCCTTCTCTGCATCCAGGGAGACCAACGCAGATGGAATTGTGGAGTCCCTGGATGCAGAAATGATAGAAGCCAATTTATGCATGTGGTTTGGGGAGTATCTCCTGGCCACAAAACCAACCTGTTCCAGATTGATTAAGCATTGCCACACCTTTGCTAGTCTGCTGACTAGTATCTTGGATAATATTTTAAAGTCTACATTTATCAGGGAGATAGGACGGTAGCTAGAAACAAGGAGAGGGTCCTTCTCTGGTTTGGGAAGAACTACTATTGTGGTTTCCATAAGAGAACGCTCTGACATACTATGTTTATAGATATAATTATATGTGTCTAATAGAATCAGGGCTGACTGTGTACTAAAAGCCTTATAAAATTCTGAAGTATACGCATCTGGGCCTGGGGTTTTGTTAGTTGGCAATGTGTCAATAGCTGAGTGAATTTCGGTAGCTGATAGAGGGGATTCTAGGATAGCTATCTGATGATCTTCTAGTTGTGGAAATTGAATATCCTGTAAGACGTTATCTATCTCCGCAGGGCAAAATGGGATATTCGCTTGTGAGTAAAGTGTATGATAGTATTCCCGAAAACAATTAAGTATTTCCTGGGGGAGGTAACAAGATGACCCTTCAGGGTGCAAATAGAGGGGATAATCCTATCTGCAGATTGGGCCTGTAATCGAAGAGCCAATAGCTTACCGGACATGTCCCCTTGGTCAAAATATTGAATCTTGGAACATTGGAGAAGATGTTCAACTTTTCCTGTTAGTAAGACTGTAGATTGTACCAGTCCCTAAGAACTTCCAGGGTAGTAAGATCGGCAGAAGAAGGAGGGGTAGAAAGTGACAATTCAGCTCTCCTTATTTCTTGAAGGAGATGAGATGTAACTTGGGTAGTAATCTTTTTCCTGATAGTGGCCAATTGAATGATCTCACCCCTCATAGTACATTTTAAGGCTCCTCAAAGTATGTCTAGTTTAGGCATAGTAAGAGAATTGTTATCCAAGAAAGTAGTGAGAAATGTACTAAGATGAGATTTAAGGGAGTCAGATTTAAGCAATTGACAGTTGAATCTCCAAATCTTGTCCTGGACAGTGGAGGGACCTGGGCTCCAATGTAATAGAGTAGGGTGATGATCAGAAATGACGTTAGGCAGGTAAGTGCACAGCAAAACCAAAGAAAGGTGTCCAATATCCAGTAGGAAATAATCAATCCTGAAGAACGTATTATGGAGGATAGAGTGGAAAGAGTATTCTCTCCATGAGGGAAAAAGAGCACTCCACGGGTTGATTAAGCCCAATGTGTACATCAGTTCCCTGAGGGACAGCTGAGCAGGGAAAAGGGAGGGACGATTGACATGAGAACAATCTAGAATGTTACAATAGACTAGATTCCAGTCCCCTCCTAGCAAAAGGGGACTGGAGGATCATGGGGCCAATTGGGTTATGAGTCTCGTGAAAAACTGAGGGTCATCTATCGTGGGGTCATAAATGGACCCAAGCACCACCTCAGAGTGGCCTAATAAGGCCTTAACTGGGATATACCTATCCTGGACATCTACTATGGTGTCCAGTAGTCGAAAAGGCAATCTATGGGCTATTAAAATAGCAATACTCCCTTTTCGAGTACTAGGCCCTGTTCCTAGAGCTTGTCCTACCCAAGTCTGCTGAAACTGGAGGATCTGGAATGAGGGCAATTGGGTTTCTTGAAAAAGGGTGACATCAACTGCTAACTTATTGAGATGTAGCAGTATTTTGGCTCATTTTTCAAGGGATTGGGCACCCTTCACATTCCATGAACAGATTTTAAAACTAGCCATTAAAACCACCTATTAAGATTATATCCTCTATTAACAGGATGTTGCAATAACAGTTGGAAAGAGGCCCTATTACCAGATACGCTGTGTACCAACTCCCAAAACCCACCCCACCCCTTGATAAGCATAACCCAAAACTGAAGATGAACCTAAAAAAGCTTGAATGGAAAAAATACATCAGACCCAAATGCCCCCAAGTTTTGATATAACCATGCTTTGCAGGGTTCTTCATACACCCAGTAGAACAGACATATATATTTGCAGAAATAAGATTGTTGGGAGGGGGATACACTGCAGTTACCCTATCCCATCCCACACCCCACCTCAACAGCCAGTACCCAGTGACCACAACATAACAAATGAAACCCTCGCTGGGTTGACCAAATGCACGGCCTGCCATATACTGCAGCCCAAGGAAATAAAGTGAACTAAAAACTATAATCATGGATTGTGCACAAAGAATAGCTGTGTTCCCCCCCCAGCTATAGCACAAAACACCCTGTAGAAACTACAAACCTTCCTCTGACCTTTCCCTCCCACCCTGACCTTCTTATCACAAATAACCATGCCATCATATTAGCTATATAAACAGCAAGTAACTGAGAAAACATTTTAGGAAGTAAAATGGTCTGGAGCAGTAAACATAAATCATGGCAAACAAATTAAACCATTTCTTTCCTGAGCATAAAAAAGGAGGATTTAAGATGAACAGTCACTTGGTGGGTTCTATGGTCAGTTTGTGAAGTAAAGACATACAAAAAGCCCTACCGAAATAATCTGTGTAATTATTAATTCAGCCCAACTCTTTCTTCACAGATGTTCCCTTGAAATCAGAAAAATAGAACTGGTCAAATCACTGACAGCATTATAATAACAAGAAACAAAATCTGGTGCAGCAGAAGGGATTGGAGCCTTTTACATTAAACTAGCCAGATGTTTATGTAATACGATTCCTTGCTGCCCTCGTGTGGTCAAACTGCACAACTACAGGCAATTGTACAGAATGATTCGCATATTCGTGCAGAGATTTACAACCAAAACTGCAGGATTTATTAGTAGCAGAGCATCAGGGGGCAGTAAAAAGATCTGGGAGCAGGGCCTGCAGTGTTGGAAGGGCTTGCTGAGCAGTGTTGTAGTTCTGCCAGGATACAGAGATAAATACTGAGAGACGTGAGGGATATTGAGCCCTGTATTTGATTCCAGCCACTATACATTTGGATACTATTTGGCGGTATTCTTCCAGTCTTTGCCTAATAGTGGCAGGTAGGGCCTGGGAAAATCTGAGCAGCTGGCCTTCCCATAACACTTGTTGAAGCCCTCTAACCTGCCGAAGAACGTGAATTTTATCTAGATAATTTAGAAACTTTAGAATTAGAGGATGGGGTGGCTTCCCGGTCACAGGCTTTGGTCTCAGGGAGCAGTGGGCCCTCTTTATTATGTATGAAGTATTATTAGGAGAGGGTCTCATGAGCTTGGTGAGCATCTTCTGCAGAAAATTTATTGGTGCAGGCCTCTCGGTGTCCTCTGGAAGGCCGAAGATTAAGATATTATTTCAGTGACTTCGGCCTTCCAGATCTTTCAGTTTTGTTTCGGTCTTCGGTAGTTTTTGCAGCAGGCTGATGATTTCTGGATCAATTTTACTTTTCCAACCTTCCTGGGAAGATGTGTGAGCAGTAACAGCGTAAATTCCTCGGTTTGTATCAATGAGCTCCCCCCTCATTGATTTCAGCTCTACCGTAATTTCTTGGAGAGCCAGCTTGAAAGATTATAGCTCCTCCAAGAATTTCTTTTCAGAAAGAGGTGTTGGGGCTTGTGAGGTGGTGGTAACTTTAGATGAGGTACCGGACTGATTCTTTGGTCTCTTTGGCCCTTTTTCAGGAGTCTGTGGTGGGGGTGTGAGCCAGGGGAGTCTGGCGCATTTCGGCCTCCATGTTGGAGATAGGCTGCGAAGCTAGATAGGCAGTGATCTGGTACTTAATTGCAGTCTTTTTGTTAGAAGACTTCGCCTCTAAAGATTGGGAGGCTATCCGAAGTCGGTGCTGCTAGTTCTGGAGATGGAAAGTATAAATTAAATGTTTAGAGTAATTAAAAAAAGTGAAAGTTGAGGTGGGGGCCAGTCTGCGGTGCTGCTAGTTCCACAGTAGCATCATGTGATCCCCAGTTTCAGATAAAGTTATTGGCAAACAATTCCAATATTCAGCTGCCATAGCAGAAAAGGCACGCTCTCCCATTTTAGTTTTCATTTTTGCTGCCACTAACTTTATAGCTGTAGATGATCTCATAGAACTTTCAGTTTCTCTAAGCTGATAGTGAAGATTTAAAGGAGAATCAGTCTTTTGTCTCATGACATTATCTGTTAAACAACTGAAACTATATACAGTGCTTAATATAGGTGGAAGCCAATCAGTTTGTTGGTACAATAAACAATGATGGGTTTGACAAGATGCTTTAAGTACAAACCGACATACACCATGAAATGTGGTAATCAGTAATGATAAATCAACTTTCATAAGCTTTGAAAAAAGAAAAGAATTGTAATTCATAATTGCTAACAAAGTGCTTCTAGCAATAGCTGTCGTGTCCTGTATGGTCAAACAATTTTGAAGTCTAAAGAGCACATCCAATCTCTGGTTAATCTGTTTGCAAAATTGTTTAGTATGTCTAGAAACGGTTAAGCTGGAACCTAATACTATACCCAAGTACTTGAATTGTGTCACCTGTTCTAATATTACACCTTTTTAATCAGATATGATTAAAGATGGATTGCTTACTAACTTTGGCTTTGAGCCAAAAAGCGTGCTCTTAGTTTTCCTATTATTTAACAATAGATGTTGATTCTTTAACCACAGATTCAGTTCAAGAAAGTCTTTGCTCAACTGTTTATTCAGAGTCACAGTAGAAACAGAACTTCTATGTAAAATGATATCATCCGCATACATCAATGTACTTGTTTTTTGAATACGCAGAGGTATTCTAGCCACAAACAATGAAAACAAAAGTGGCACCAGAATAAATCCCTGGGGCACATCTAACTCCATTTTTTTACCACTAGTCATCACTCACCCATATTTTACATGTAAGGATCTATCAGTTAGATAACTTCTAAACCAATCTCTGGGATATTTAATTACCCCCAGGTTCTCCAACCTCCCGAGCAGCAGGAGAATGCCTTAGCAGGTCAAATGCTTTGGATAGGTACACGAACACAGCACCAGTGAGCCCACCCCTATCCAGTGCTCTACTGATGTGGTCCATGAACCTGGCCAAGGCAATGCCTGTGCCATGATATTTGCAGAAACTGTGCTGCTCGAGAGACCGGAGACCACCAGCTTTATTGTTGAATAAAGTGCAAGCACCACACAGCCTCAAAGCACATACTATTCTTAGATATTCCCTTGACAGGTTCCTGGTGTTGACAGCCAATCAGCTACTTGCTGACCGGCTTGATGCAAATGAAAAGACTGATGCCCTTTCTGATTGGAGTGGCTCGGTCCTTTCAAGTACAAGATGTTTCCGCCCAGCAAGAAGCGAGTGGTGTCACGAACACAGTGTGTAATCATTGGTCTAGACTGTCGAGCCCCTTCCAGTTTCAACTGCATTGGGCTTGGCAGTGACACACCCCTGAAAACCCCTTTTAGTGTAACAAAATGTTTGATGCATTTGTGCAACAAACATAAAAGTCCAATCATGCCTGCCATCTTGATTCGTCTGATCTTGTTGTCTAACCATATAGCACCCATGCTAAAAAAATGAACTTTTGAATATACGGTAACTGGTTTTAGAAAAGTAAATTAAGAAGTTGTAGTTAATGAGTATTATGTTGTAACAGTGTGATTGATTGACAGGAACATATTGGAAAACAGAACTTTGAACAAAATCTGTATTTTCCGTATGAAATAAATGTTATTATGTACATACATACTACAATAACCCACCTCTACTGACTTATGTTATCTATTCATATAACATGCATACTACATTATGTTACCAATACTGGCTCATTGTATCAAATCATGTAATACCCTTATTACAGTGTATCACCACTACTGACTCCAGGTATCTTACCATAAAACACTTCGACTTCAGCAAGGCATTCAATTCAGTGCCACAGGCTGCTGAAGAAGATGGAGCATCGTGGAACAGCTAAGGAAACAGGAATGAGACAGGAGTTGGTTGGAGGAGAGGCAGCAAAGTGTTGCAGTGAATGGGATCAGGTCAGAGGAAAGAGAGGTCCCTAGTAGAGTACCTCAGGATCTGTTCTGGGCCCAGTTTTCTTCAATATGTTCATCAGTGATGTGGGAGAGGGAATAAAGTACAAGTTTTGTCTTTTCACAGATGGCACTAAACTCTGTGTTAGTGTTGACAAAGTAGAGGACAAGAGAGTTGCAGAGAGACTGCAAAGGCTAGAATATTGTTCCAAATTCTGGCAGCTAAAATTAATTGCCAAAAACTACAGTTTTTCACATAGGGAACAAAAACCCCATAACAGAATATCGGATGATGGATTAAGCTGGACACAACATCAGAGAAAAGGGACCCAGGAGTTATCATTAGTGACTCCTTTAAAGAAATCAGCCTATGTATCAAGCCTTCAGCAAGGCTAGCAGGATGCTGGGGTGCATCAGGAGAGGGTTCGACAGTAGAAGGTAGGAGCTACTGTTGCCACTGTATAGGTCACTAGTGAGGCTACAGTTGGAGTACTGCTCCCAGTTCTAGAGTCCCCACCTAAAACAGGATAGGGACAGGCTAGAGAAAGCATAATGTAGGATTATCAAGATGATTCAGAGCAAGGAAGACATATCCCATAAGGACTGGTTAAAGGCACTGAACATGTATTCACTTGATACTAGAAAAGAAAAGGGGGATGTAATAGAGACTGTTTAGTTCCTGAAAGGAATTAACAAAGTGATCTGTAAGGAGCTGTTTACCAGGAACAGAGAAGGTAGTACATAGGTCGTGCGTGGAGTTTAACTGGCAGAAGGTTTAAAAAGGGTGTGAGGAAATATATATATTTTTTTTTACAGAAAGAACTTTTGAGCTTTGGAATGGTCTGCTGCAGAGGTGGTGGGTGTCAGACCCATAAATGGCTTCAAACATGGCTGAAATAGAGTCAAGGGAATATCAGCTACTCAGTGGAAAGTGTGTGTGTGTGTTTGTGTGTGTGTGTGTGTGTGGAATCATGGTTAACAAAACGGGGACTAGTGTAAGCAAAAAACCCACAGAGACAACAGATCCTGGGGTATTATAGGGCAATAAAGGTAGACTTGATGGACCACTGTGTATATTTGTATGTTTGACACCGTTGCTACAGTATTTTGGCTCTACTGACTCATGGTATCTAATCATATTCTTGCTGCCTGGTGGAGAGTTGCTGTTAATGTTGGATGATACAAGTAAAATAGTTAAATATTTTACTATATATATATATATATATATAAAATACAAAATCACACATGCTCCCACAATGCAAAGCATCATGGGCTGCATATGCAAATCACCACAGAATGTTATGCTGGTCCAACTTTAAGCAGAATTGCATGGCGCCGAAAAACCTCTCACACAGTCTGCAAAGAGGTGCTAACAGGAACTATGAACTTCGTGTTTGATCCCTCCAGGACTCATCAGTATGCCTGTCCTGACGACACCCCAGTGGAATGGACCCAGCTACCCTAGAGGCAGTGTGCCTTGGATATATTGTGGTGAACCCATTAAAATAAAAACTATTTAAAGACAAAGAACCTCTGTGCACAAACACTGAGGCAAGGGTTACCCAAAGGCATTTGGCTGGGAAGCCAAGTTTCAAGAAAATACAAATCACACATGCTCCTGCTTCTGCTTAAAGTTGGACCAGCATAACATTCTGTGGTGATTTGCAGGAGCATGTGTGATTTTGTATTTTCTTGAAACTTGGCTTCCCAGCCAAATGCTCTTTGGGTAACTCCTTGCCTCAGTGTTTGTGCACAGAGGTTCTTTGTCTTTAAATAGTTTTTATTTAATGGGTTCACCACAATATATCCAAGGCACACTGCTTCTAGGGTAGCTGGTCCATTCCACTGGGGTGTCAAACAGACGAGGCATACTGATGAGTCCTGGTAGATCAAACACGTGTCTCATGTCTTCGTTAGCACCTTGCAGACTGTGAGAGGCTTTCGCGCCTGTGGCAATTCTGCTTAAAGTTGGACCAGCATAACATTCTGTGGTGATTTGCATATGCAGCCCATGATGCTTTGCATTGTGGGGAGCATGTGTGATTTTGTATTTTCTTGAAAACTTGGCTTCCCAGCCAAATGCCCTTTGGGTAACCTTGCCTCAGTGTTTGTGCACAGAGGTTCTTTGTCTTTAAATAGTTTTTATTTTAATGGGTTCACCACATATATCCAAGGCACACTGCCCTAGGGTAGCTGGTCCATTCCACTGGGGTGTCAAACAGACGAGGCATACTGATGAGTCCTGGTGAACCTAAACACGTGTCTATGTCTTCTGTTAGCACCCTTGCAGACTGTGTGAGAGGCCTTCGCCACTGGCATTCTGGCTTAAAGTTGGACCAGCATAACTCTGTGGTGATTTGCATATGCAGCCCATGATGCTTTGCATTGTGGGAGCATGTGTGATTTTGTATTTTCTTGAAACTTGGCTTCCCAGCCAAATGCCCTTTGGGGTAACCCTTGTCTCAGTGTTTGTGCACAGAGGTTCTTTGTCTTTTATATATATATATATATATATATATATATATATATTACAAATGCAAATCTATAACTGGAGTTAATCAAGGTTAAGGGAGTGAGTAAGGGAGGTGTAGGAAGTACTCCATGTATAAAAGAACTCCATATAAAAAGGTAGTCCTTTTTGTTCTCTTCTAAGTGTACTAGGCAGATAGTGGAAGGCAAATTATTAAACATTTTCTGAGGTTATCATTGGATTAGTATGGGATGAGGTATAGTGCTGGGGGTAGTCAGTTGTGAGGACTGTGGGGCACTCTTAGCCAGGGTTTTGCTCTGCAGCAGGTGGCACGGCCCCATCTGCAAGAACTTTATGGAGCTCCAAGCTCAGATGGTAGCAGCCAGAGATGAGATATCTCAGCTGCGGCTCCAGCTCAGCTGGGCTCCACCTCCCACCACCCCACTCCTTCGGGGCCCACTCGCTGAGGGAGATGGAGGGTGATGGGGGGAAGGGTGGCAGGGGCAGTCATAAGATGTTTGATCAATCCCACATTATCCATACAGCAACTCACTTTGAACCCCCAGATGAGGCTCAGGCACTTGATTCCATTGGAGGGGGGAATATTATTCAGAAGAAATGAGCAGGATGATTTGTTGCACCCTTGGGGGCTAAGAAGAAGGAAATCAGCAAGGAGAGTGTTAGTGTCTGAGGACTCATAGAAACTTTGAAAATGTCAGCAGATAAGGACCACTAGGCTCATCTGGTCAGCCCTCAAACCCTATGCTTGGTTTAGTGATTTAGTGACTCACGATTAGGGGAGTAGAAAGGGCGGTATGTTGGGGAGGAAAGGGGAGTGAAATGGGGTAGATGCCTTCCTGGAGCATCAGACATCCAGGATAAAGATAGGACAGAGCAGATGGCAGGGAAGATGGAGGGGGAGCTGAGGGTGCTGGTACACTTGGGTACAAATGATCTAGCAAACCAGCCTGTGGAGGCAGTGAAGCAGAACTTCAGGAGACTGGGGGGACAGACTAAAGGTGCAGTCTGCTTCCTTGTCCTTTTTTGAGGTCTTTATGTGGAATGGGGGAATGGGAATGACTGAGTAAGGAAGGAAGAGACCGAGGAGTTTAATGGGGGCTGAAGGGATGGTGTCAGGATAGGGGGTACCATTTTGTGAAGGATTGGGGCGCATCTGTGACAAAAGCATCTTTAAGGGTGAAGGCCTCCTCCTGATAAGAGAGGGGGCCAGTGATCTGGGGCAGAAATGTTACACCTATACTGGACTGTTAAACTGATTGTGTGGGGAGACAGAGGCTATGGGAACCACTGAGAAGGGAGAGCAGGTGGTGGGAGCCTTGCTAGGGAACTCCCCCTGAACAGGGGACTAGTAGCAGCAAGGTGGGAAACAGTAAGATTGAAATTCAAACTAGGTTATGGGAAGAGGTCCATGAGGGAGAACTGACAAAGACTATGTTGAGCATAAAAATTAAAAAATAAATTAAGGAGACTAGGGAAGAATAAGGTAGAAGGAATGGCAGAAAGCAAGAGGGATCTGGAGAAAGATGAAAAGAGGTCTACCTTAATGCTAGGAGTCTGGGAAATAAAAAAAAAGTGCACTTCAGGCAATGGTACCAGACCCCGAGATGGATCTTGTAGCCATCACTGGAACTTGGGCCACAGAGAACAATGATTGGGACCGGATAGTCCCAGACTACACCAGGTTTAGATGAGAGAGAGGGAAAAGGTAGAAAAGGAGGAGTAGCCCTATATGTCAGAGAAGGCATAGAGGCAGTGGAGGATGAAAACATCAGGGTAGGTAATGGTGAAACTGAATCACTGTGGGTTCAGCTCACAGCACCCTCAGACAAGAAATTATGGGTGAAAGTGATGTATAGATGAGCTAGAGGCAGACCTAGAAATGGGTGTGGTGAAGGGGGAGGTGGTGGTGGGTGATCTAAACCTGCCAGATGCTGATTGGGTCATTCTAGTAATGAGGAGCTCCAGATATCAGGCCCTGCTGGCTCTTGTGCAGAACTGCCTGCTGTGCAGCTGATTAAGGAACCCACCAGGCAAGTGATTCTTGGCGTGGTTCTGACCAACTCGGAAGTGGTAGTGGGGGTGATGGTAGGGGAGCTTCTAGGTTCCATTGACCATAATTCTATATGGTTTGACCTGGGCCTTGGAACAAATAAGCCTTCATCAAAGGCTGAAGTCCTAGATTTCAGAAGGTCAAACTTCAACCAGATGAGGGAGCTAGCACAGTATGTGTGGACAGCATCAGGGATGTGGAGGAAAGATTGGGAGGCAATCAAGGGAGCCATTCTCAAAACAACAAAGTCTTGCATGAGAATGGTAACCAAAAGAAATGGATACAAAAGATCAATGTGGTTCTCTGGAAAGGACGGGGAAGCAGTAAGAGCCAAAAATAAGGCCTTCACCAGGTATAAGGTAAAACAAGTGAAGGAAGAATGGAGAGAGTACCAAATGAGAACAAATGAAATCAAGAGGGTGTTCAGAGAAGCAAAGGTAGACACAAAGATGTATATTGTGGAAGGATCAAGGGAGGGGAAAACAGTTATTTAGATATATTAGGGAAAGTGAAAAGGGAGGAGGAATTGTTAAGCTAAGAGAGATAGTTAGGGTAACTTGGGAGAATGGGCAGAAATCAGCCATTCCTAGCAATTATTTCTGCTCTGTATTCTCAAGTTTAGACAGAGGGCCTCTGCCAGAAAGTGGCCTTAGGGGCTGCTGTAATGGGGATCCCTAACAGAAGGCAGCCAATATTTATAATTAAAAGGGTTTGGAATGGGCTAGCAGCCTTAGAGATAGGTAAGTTCCAAGTCCAGATGGGATGGATCCGAGTGTGCTCAAGGAATTCACAGCCAAGTTAGCTGAACCCCTGGTAGGGCTATTCCATCACTCAGGTGAGGCAGGGATAGTTCTAAAAGACTGGAGGGTGGCAGATGTAGCCCTGCTGCACAAAGGAAGGATAAGTGACAACCAGGTAACTACAGACCTGTCAGTCTTTTTTGCATGTAAACTGATGGAGACACTAGACAAAGAGAACCTTGTGAACTACAGTTTACTTGGAAAACAGTGGATTCTAGGATAGTAAACAGCATGGGTTCGTGGCCAGGAGGTCTTTTCATACCAACCCAATAGTATGCTTTGACTAGGTAAGAAGGTAGTGGATAAGGGCCATGCTGTGGAATTACTCTACTTCAATTTCATTAAAATGTTTGACTAGGTGCCTCACAGAAGGTTGATAAAGTAGCTAGAGGATATGGGTGCAGTGAAGGACACAGTTTAGATGGTAAGAAACTGGTTGAAAGGGAGACAACAGGGTTGTGGTTACAGGAGTCAAATTAGAAGACAGAGAGGTCACCAGCTTGGTGCCACAAAGATCAGTCCTGGGTCCAATCCTTTTAATATGTTCATCAGCCACATGGGAGAAGGCATTTACGGCAAGATGTGTCTGTTCACAGATGACACTAAGCTCTATGGCAGGATAGACAGTGAGGAAGGATTATGGAGATGCAGAAAGATTTGCAAAGGCAAGAGAGGTGGACAAGGTTATGGCAGTTGAAACTTGGTGCAAAAAATGTAAGGTGATGTACATAGGGAACAAGAAACCCAGGACAGAGTATGGGAAGGGGGGCGGAGTTAATGCTGGGCATGACCGCTGAGAAAAGAGACATAGGAGTCATCTAAACCTAAAACAATCAAACCACTATAATAAGTATAGTAAGATGAAGAGGATGTTGAGGTATATAGCACAGCAGAAGGAAGAAGGTATTGTTACCTTTCTATAGATCACTGGTGAGGCCCACCTGGAGAACTATGGCGAGTTCTGGAGTCTTCACCCAAAGAAAAGTAAGGACAGGCTGAACATAGTGCAAAGTAGGGTGACCAAATGATTTGGAGCCAACAGGGCAACTCTTATGAGGATTGACTCAAGGCACTGAACATGCACTCGCTGGAGGCCAAACAATAAAGGAAGATATGATATCAACCTGAAAGTTCTTTAAATAAAAGAACAAGGTTAAATACAAGGGACTATTTAACGTAAGTAGCAGATCATGAACACTGTGGTACAAGTGGAAACTGACAAGGGAGAGATTCAAGAATGAAGTGTGAAAGCTTTATTTTACAGGAAGGGTGGTGGAGCCATGTAATATTCTGCCAGTTGATGTGGTGGGTGCCAAAACTTTCAATAGTTTTAAACATGGCGGGGACAGATTAAAGGGCACAGCAGTTCCTTATGGTGGTAACAGCAGGACGGGGAGCATAGGGATTGATAGTCTGGGTTAAAACTCTGCATGGACAATAGGTCCCTGGTTTATTAGGGTTCATGGGCAGAGTGAAGGGATCAGCAGCCTTTTTCTGCTGTCATTGTGTATGTCTCTGTGTTTCTATATAGCACCCATACTACAGCATTTCAGCTCTACAAAATAAAATTTGTCTTTACTTTTGTAGGATACATTCTATGTTTGGAGCACTATTAAGGAAGTTCTCTATCCTGATAATATGTGTACATAAATGTCTGTTCTATGTTATTGCCATGCTCTCTGAACTCACAATGAAAATAAAATAAAAACAAATTATTTTCCATAATGTGGAGCTATTCTGCTGCAGATATTTTTGTCATCACTTAACCATTTATTAAATTTGCATGTTTCCACCATAATTACACCCTCTTCCCCTCCCCCATTTATATCTTTGGTAACCAGGAAAGCCCACTAGGCACAAGTGCCTGTTTTTATGGGCTACCCATGAGCACTGAGGAGGTTAAGTAATGACTTGCTCAGAGTCACACAGAATGCAAGCAGAGGTTGTGGGAATCAAACCTATGTCTTCTGGATGTACCAAGCTAATCTGAAGCTCATTACTCTAACCTCTAGCCTATAGTGTCAATATATATATTTATTTATTGAATTTTGTTGACCCGGTAAGCTCACTGTGCCTAGAAGTCCCTTTTTCAGGGGTGACTGGGGGAGGGGTGAATACAGATTGTAAGCAACAGAAATTGAATCAGATTAAGCTGTTGGTGGTATTTTTAAGTGAATGGGAGAAATTTGGCCAGGACACCGGGGAAATTCCCCTACTCTTTTTCGATATGTGCCATGGGATCTTTAGCATCCACCTGAACTACCACCAATCCAGGCAGATGGGAACTCAGTTTAACATCTCATCCAAAATACGGCACCTCAGAAGTGCAGCACCACCCTCATGTTGCACTACAGTGTCAGTATTGGGATATTAACCCAAGTGCCAGATGTGGGAACTGAACCCACAGCCCTCTGATCTCCCGGACTCAGAGGCGAGTGTGCTACCTACTGAGTCACTGACACTGACAATATATATATATTCATTGCAAAAAACTCAGTTAATGTATCAGTTAGTGTTGATTCCACATAATTAAACATCTGGAAATTCGATATTAGGGTTATGTAAAAAGAGATCTCAGCCATATTGGTCCTTGCAAAATAGGAGAAGATGGAAGGTTTGATACCTTTGATTGGACCAAAAAGTACAAAGATGGAATTATACACAAGCTTTCCGGGCCACACAGGTCCCTTCTTCAGGTGAAAAGCAAAACTGAGCAACATAAGTAGTATTTAGATCCACTGTGGAGCAATTAAAAATCAGGAAGTGAAGTGGGAAGGTGATAAAGGGGACTAGAGATGAAAGTCTAAGATACAAAATAAAAACATGAGAAGAAATGGGGAGAGGGCATAGTAGGAACAGGTCAGTAGGAGACGAAAGGAAGCTAAAGGGAAGACAAAAGCATGCAGATAGGCTCTGAGATCAGAGGTTGGCTGAAAGGGTAGATTGGACAGGAGATGCCTAACAGATGCAAAGAAATAAAGAAATTAGGAGAAACAAAAGAACAAAGGCCTAGATAAACGGAAGTGTGAAAATGAGGGAGTAGGTGGGACTGAGCTCAAGAGTTAATAGGAGAGGCAGGGATGATGTGAGGTATACTGTAGGTAAAAAAAAACAACAGAACAGGCAGAACTCAGAGAAACAAAAATTAATAATATGAGAGATACAGAGCCAAAGTCTGATAAATAGAGACATGATTTAGTACACAATAAAAAATAATTACAGTTTACCATAGTGGGTCATGAAACCGATGTACCGATTCAGTCCAGAAATATTAGATTGCAATTGTTTTATATATTTCAATTCCCATGTCCTTCTGTCCTGTGTGTTCCTGAAGTTTCCTCTTAGTATCAAGACAGATAAATCCAAGAGAGAGTGATCTGTTTGTGAAAAATGGTTTCCTACTGGAGTGCAGATAATCTGGTTTACTATAGTGTGACGGTGGTGATTCATCCTGGTTTTCAGTGGTTGGCTAGTTTCCCCAGTAATGCAAACATTTGTGCACTTCTTGCATTGAATTAGGTAAACACAACTCCTGTTAGTCAGTGGAGGGTGGGGTGTATGTGTGGGGGTTAGGGTCGGTAACCCTAACATCAAATTTCCAGACTGTTGTTGGTGTAGAATCCTAAGTGATGCATTAACTGAGTTTTTTTGCAATGAAATATGTAATAGATAAACCACTCTGAGGTGTGTAGTCGCACTCTGATATACGCATGCCTTGGTGTACGTTGTATGCATGAGGCCGCAGGCCGAGTGTGTCAACTGCCCAAGGCATGCATATATCAGAGCGTGACTGCACACCTCAGAGTGGTTTATCTATCTTATAAAATGTCAAAATTGCATTTTAGGGGGGTAAAAGAGCAGGTGTGCGGTTGCGCTCTGATATACGCACGGACATGTGATGTGTTTTATACAATCAGAACACTGGATTTGGATTTGGATGAGCTATCCATTTTATAAATATATATATATATATATATTTTTTTTTTGATGTTAGGGTCCATCCCCACTCTCCACACACCAACAGGTATCAGGGTGTGCTTTAGGGTTGTTGTCCCTATCTCTAACCCCATTCCATTTGTAAGAAAACTGAGTGGTACGGTATACAACAATGGGGCAAGAGTTAGTCCGATGACCCCAAGGCACTCCGACTCCTGCTGGTGGAAAGTGAGGAAGTGAGGGTGGGGTTGGTAACCCTAACATAAAATTTCCAAACCTTTGTCACTGTAATGACAACTCTAACTGATGCATTAACAATATTTTTTTGCCACGAATTTCCCTTCTTTTTGAGTATGTGTACTAGAAACATAGAAGTTGATGGCAGATAAGGACTGCAAGGCCCATCCAGTCTGCCCATTTTTCCTACCTTATGAATGTGCCTTAGGCCTTTACTCTGTCAATGGCTTGTTTATTCATACTCATCTGTATTGCTCCCTTATGGTTATCCCATGCCTGTTTGAAGCCCTGCACTGTATTCATATCCACCACTTCCTGAGGTAGGCTGTTCCATGCATCCACCACCCTTTCTGTGAAAAAGAACTTCCCAACATTGCCACTTAATCGGCCTCCCTCTAATCTCATGCTGTGTCCTCTTGTCCTGCTAGTTTTCTTATAATAAAACATGTTAGACTCTTTCACCTTGTTAATGCCCTAAAGATATTTGAATGTTTCGATCACATCACCTCTCTCCCTCCTTTGCTCTAGGGTATACATATTGAGCTCCGTTAATTTGTCCTCCTATGTTTTCTGATGCAGTCCCTGCACCATTTTGGTTGCCTTTCTCTGGACTGCCTCCATTTTGTTAATGTCCTTGTGCAGGTGTGGCCTCCAGTACTACATTCAATACTCAAGATGGGGCCTAACCAGCATCTTGTAAAGAGGGATTATTACCTCCATCTTACAATTTGTGATATCCCTACTAATACACGCCAACATCCCTCTAGCCTTACCTACTGCTTTAGTGGTCTGCCTGGATGATTTTTGGTCATCTGTGATGATGATGCCCAAGTCTCTTTCTTATCTTGTGACCGCCAGCAGCTTCCGTCCCAACTTATAGGTAGCTTCAGGGTTTCTCATCCCTATGTGCATGATCTTGCACTTCTTTGTATTAAACATTGTCCTGGATATGTCTATACCATCTAATTCCCCTACGTGGCAATTCCTCACTACTGCAGACAAGTGGTTGCTTTGCCATGCACTCTCTAATCACTCTGCCTGTTACTGCCCAATTGCACTTAGAAACCTGTTCATTGCACTTAGTAACCTGTATTTTTTGTTAAGTAGCCACCAGCTGTTTCACTTTCGTATGTTTATTGTTGTCTAGTGCCACCCTTGTTCCTGTCTCTGTACAGTGTTTTCACTGATGTAACTCAATGGCTCTGTATTGTGTCACCTGACTTGGAACTATTGTAAACAAGCATCTGGCCCAAAGATATCTCAATCTTAAATAAATAATAATAAAAAAAAACAACAACCCTGTTGCCACTCTTCAGACCATTTCCAGTTTTTACAAATCGTTTCTCATTTTGCCCAGCCCATCTGGATCATCTACTCTGTTGCAGATCTTGGTGTCATCTGTAAACAGGCAAAACTTACCCTCCAGCCCATCTGTAATGTCACTGATGAAGATATTGAGAAGGACTGACCCCAGGACTGATCCCAGAGGTACCCCACTGGTGACTTGCATCTCTTCTGACTGTGTACCATTTACTACCACTCTCTATTTTATGCCCGCCAACCGGTTTGCCACTCAGTTGACCAGCTTCTGACCCACCCTGAGTCTACCTAGCTTATTAATTAATCTTCTATGTGGAACAGTATCAAAAGCTTTGCTGAAGTCAAGGTAGGCAATGTCAACTGCATCCCTTTGGTCCACCACTCTGGTTTCCCAGTCAAAGAAATTCAAGAGATAAATTTGACAGGACCTTCCTGTTGTAAACCCATACTGTCTTGGATGTTGTGCTCCTATGGATTCCAGGTGCTGCACTGCCCTTTCCTTAACGAATGCCTCCATAATCTTGCCACTACTGATGTATGACTGACTGGTCTGTAGTTCCCTGCCTCCTCCCTGCTACCACTCTGGTGGGGCTGGATCACATGAGTCCTTATCCATTCCTCTGGGACCTCTCCTGTTCTCAGAGACTCACTAAACACTTCTGATAATGGTTCTGATAGTTCCATCCTTAGCTCCTTTAGTACCCTGGGGATGTATGCCATCAGGTCCCATTGCCTTGTCCACCCTGAGCTTAGTGAGCTCTTGTAGGGTCCTTTCTTCTGTGAAGGGATTTGTACACACCTCCTTCACCCTGTGTCCATGGTGCTGAGCTGTGGGCCCTGCTCTACCTTCTCCTCAGTAAATACTCAGCAGAAGTATCTTTTTAGAATATATGCTTTTCCTTGGTCCTCCTCCTCCACACACTCTCCCTTATCCCTTTGACCTTAGCAATACCCACTCTGGACTTTATCCTTTCACTATTGTATTTATAGAAAGTCTTGTCCCCTTCTTTTACTGTTCATGCTAGTGTTTCCTCGGTTTGGCCTTTGCCTGCCTTGCTGCCTTCCCTGCTTCCCTTAGGGAAGTTTGGTATGCCTTCCTGTCTTCATCCTGCTGCATTCCCTCATATTTCATGAAGGCCAACCTTTTGGCTCTGACCTTTTCTACTACAGTTTTTGAGAACCAAAGTGGTTTCCTCCTTCTTTTGCTCTTGCTTTTCTCCCTAACACGGTGGGATGTTGCTTCAAGCATTGCATCCTTAATGCTTGCCCACTTTGCCTGTATCCTCTCACATGTATTTCTTCTTGCCAGAGCAGCTTAACTTTTTGTTGGCCATCTTATCAAAGTCAGCTCCTCTGAAGTCCCATATTTTTGGCTTGGAATGGGATGATTTAGCTCTAGTGGCCAAAGAAGAACCATACCATGTTAATGGTCACTGGCACCCAGGTCACCTTCTTACTGATGATCTGTGATCCTTTCCCCATTAGTCAGTACTAGATCCAGGATAGCCCTGTCTCTTGTGGGTCATTGTACCAATTGTTTGAGGCCTTCCCCCTTCAGGGAATCCACTGTGTGCCTAGTTTCGGTCCTGCTCTCCCATCATGCATACATTTCGTAATTGTCTCCGATTTTTATGTCGGCCCTGAGGGCCCTGTGCTCTCATCTATGCATAAGTGTACTGATATTGTAATGATATCACATCTCTGTGTGGGCATGCAGGACCCTACTACTGCATAATTTAGGGCCTTGCTTTCCTGATATTGCATAGTGGGATCCAAATGTGGGAGCACAGGGCCCTCTCATGTAACTTTCAATATAGAGACATAGCGCACACCTAGAGCCATTTTAGGTAACCCTTGTGCTGTAAAAGTTGCAATATCTCAGGAACCGTAGGAAATTTGCCAAAAATTCCTTTGCAGTTGTATTCATGGGCTGGCCACCTCTAAGCTGTGGTTAGCAGAAAATCTGTCTTTTCAAACTGTTTTCAAGATATAGCTACCAAAAGGTGCCACAACCGCCACAGTGTTATCCTATGGGAACATTTGCAACGTTGGAGCGCTGTAACTATGGAACTTGCGCCCATTTCTTCACCAAACCAGCAAAGGGCACATCTGTGGGGCAAGAGTTTGCCACCCCACACATTTCAGCCCAAACATCCTAACTGTTTTCTTGCTATGAAGTGGCAAAAAAATGGGTTTTGGGGCTGTTTACCTGCTTTCACTTTCAGATCATATATTGTTTTCTCCATAGGCTATAATGGGAAACTTTAAAGTTTAATAACTTTTGAACAGATTGATATTTTTTCACCAAACCTTCAAAAGGCACATCTGTGAGGCAGAGGCTTTCTCCCCTGAAAATGTCAGACCACAAATTAAAGCTGTTTCTGAGATCCAGGTGGACAAAGAAATATATATAAAAAAAATATTTTTCTGTTTTTTAACACACTATATCTCAGAAACCACAGACCAGATTCCCATGACAGTTTGCAGTTCAAGAGACCTACCTCTTGAAAGTATGCATGCCAAAATTCACACAAATCTGTTGAACGGTGTTAAAGTTGTTAACATTCAAAAATTCAGGTTTAACATAGAAGTTATCTTTCACCTTAACTATACTGACACTGCCAGTATAAGATAATATATATATATATATATATATATATATATATATATATATATATGTTACTCCACAGGTCTAGCGGCGGTCTTGACCTCTCACCCTTCGGTTCGGTGAGCAGTGGTCCAGAAGCACTAGTGTCGGCCTATACAGGCCGCCACGACGCACTGGATTCCATTGCTCCTGTTCGTGAGCGCCTCCAGATCCCTTCGCCTCTCTGGAGCCCCATGGTTTGATGGGACCCTAAGGAGATGCGGAGACAGGGATAAGGTTAGAGCTGCCACTGGCGCAGGTCCGCCTTGATGCCGACTCACTCTAGATTGATGGAACATTATGTTAATCTATCAATCTGCAATCACCCATAAGAAGGCAGAATTCCTGTCCAGGGAGATTGCAGTTGCTCAGAATCGACTGCTCAGCTGTTCAACTGTAGACAGACTGTGCAACCCAGCCTGTCTGGCATGTTCGAAAGCTTTTTGCAAGAGTGCTAATGAGCTCGCTCGACAATTTTGCAACTAAAGTGGCCGACATCAGGAAGAACCTGGGTCCGCAAGCTCTATGGGTGAAGCCTTTGGTCAGCATGAGATGACAGTGCCCCATTTCTCCTGGAGTTCTTTTCGATGACCTGAGTTCGTGGACATTATGAGGATCATCCATTCTATGCGCCCACAAGCTGTGGTTTGATCCCGGTCCGACTTCTTATTCTGGGTTGTTTGGATATCATTGGTCCGGTCCTGGTGCAAATAGTCTGGTGCTCCTTGGAATTGGGTGAGTTTCCTGTTCCTTGAAAGAGGCTGTGGTAACTCCTCTCTTGAAAAAAGCTTCCTTGGACCCGGACTCTTATTCTAGCTATCGACCTATCTCTAACCTCCCCTTTATTGGGAAGGTTATCGAGAAGGTCGTAGCAGTTCAATTGGATGACCATTTAACCATCCATAATGTCTATGAATCCTTCCAGTCGGGCTTCCGAGACTGCGCTGGTTCGTGTGTTAAATGATCTTCTGATGGCGAGGGATCAGAAGAGATGCTCCATTCTTGTTCTTCTTGATCTCTCTGCAGCCTTTGGCACAGTGGACCACATGGTGCTATTAGCTCGTCTGGGGCATATTTGTGGAATGTCTGGAACCGTTCTGCAATGGTTCATGTCATTTCTTACTGGGAGATCACAGAGAGTTGTGTCGGGGATTTTTTCCTCTGACCCAATCCCTCTGTTGTGTGGAGTGCCCCAGGGATCCGTGCTGTCGCCCATGTTGTTTGCTGTGTATATGCTGCCCCTCGGAGGTATCATTAGACGATATGGGCTGAGGTTTCACTGCTATGCGGATGACACCCAGCTCTATCTGTTCTTTGCACCTGACCAGGATGGAGCTCTCTCGGTGTTTAACAGCTGTCTGAGGGAGATCCAAGACTGGATGGATTCTAGTTGGCTAAAGTTGAACTCGGAGAAAACAGAGGTGCTGGTGGTAGATCCTGGTGGTCGGGTGGTGAGGCCGGATATCGGTGCTCCGTCTGGAATTATTCTTGGTGGAGTATCTTTGCCGTCCTCAGAACAGGTGCGTAGCCTTGGATTTATTCTTGACGATAAACTGACTCTCAAAGCTCAGGTGTCAGCTGTTGTCAAGACTTCCTTTTATCATCTTAGGAACATTGCCAGGTGAAGCATCTTGTTCCGCCTGACTCTCGCCTACTTTGGTTCATGCCTTTGTATCTTCACGCTTAGACTATTGCAACGCCTGTACTTTGGGCTTTTTGGGTTGAAACTGTCACCTGCAGCTGGTGCAGCAGAACGCTGCAGCCCGGTTTTGACTGGGACAAGTCATTTCTGTCACATCACTCCCATGCTGCGCGCGAACTGCACTGGCTGCCTTGCGGTGGCGGATCACCTTTAAAGTCATTTTGTTGACTTTCAAGCCCTTCACGACCAGGGTCCAGCCTACCTGAAAGACCTCCTGGTCCCTTACTGCCCTGGCCGACATCGCCGTCGACATGGGTTGTTAGAGATCCCAAGAGTGAGTCTGAGATCTTCTGGCAGCAGAGCATTTTCATTTGCTGCACCCACTTTTGAACTCTCTACCATGTCGCTACGGCAGTGCACCTCGTGGAACTCTTTTAAAAAGAGCTGAAAACTTATTTGTGGAGCATGGCTTTTTAGATAATTAATTATTTATTAACGCTCTGGATTTTATTATGATATATTTTATCTTGTGGTATGCTGATTTTATGTATATGTTTGTGTATGTAGTGTTTGAATTGTTAAATTGTTCAGCACCTTGACATGTTGAAAGGTGCTATATAAATAAAATTATTATTATTTATTATTATTGACAACATATTTATGTGCGTGAAGAGATTTTATTATAAGGTATAGGGATGCTGTGAAAACGTTATTGTTTTTGCAAAAACAGTGCTCGAAAACATTGTCCCATGTGTTGTTTTATTTATCACTTCGTTGTACCAAGGTGGATTGTGCTTTTGGGCTGAAATTTGTAGGGTGGCAAGCCCTGGTCCTATAGATGGGCCTTTGGTGGTTTGGTCCCAAGTTGTCCAATGGGCCCATAGTTACAGTGTTCTGAAGTTGAGAAATTTCCCAAGGGATAACATTGTGGCACCCACAGTGTCTTTTGACATCTGTATCGCAAAAATGATTTGAGATACAGATTTTTCACTACCTGCAGCTTAATCCACCTTTAGGTGAACTAAGCCTCGGTAGAGGTTTTGAAGTCATAATTGCAGTTGAATTTTTTTCATAGTTCCTATGGTTACTGAGATATTGCCAAATAAGTGTTACAAGGGTTCCTTTTCAGTACTATGTGGCTGCTGTATGGCTCCGTACTTTATGTGTAAGTGGGAGCGCATGGCCCAGAGGGCCCATACTCCCACATATGCATACCAGTATGCAAAAACTGGGCAACATGAAGGAAGCACAGGGCCCAGTGAACCCGCACTCCCACGAACACATACCAGTTACCAGTTACTTTACACTTTCTCAAAAAGAAGGAAAATTCATTGCAAAATAATTCATTAATACATCAGTTAGGGTTGATAGCACAGAAACAAAAGTATGGAAATGTGTTGTTAGAGTTACCTCTACCCTCACCCCACCACCACCCCTCCACCCTCCACACACCAACAGACGTCGGAGTGTGCCATGGGTCGTCAGTCTTAACTCTCACTCCATTCTCTTATACTGTAGCATGTCAGCTTGTTTAGACATGGAATGGGGTGAGAATTGGGCCTGATGACCCCATGGCACAGCCAGTCTGTTAGTGTGTGGAGGGTGGGGTGGGGTGGTGGTGGGGTGGTAATGCTAACATCACATTTCTATACTCTTGTCACTGTGCTATCAACTCAAACTGATGCATTAACAAAGTTTTTTGCAATGAATATATATATACTGTATATAGAATAATAGATAGATAAGGATCTATTACAAGGCAGTAAGACCATCGAAAGGTTTTGGGGACTTGAAATCTCGAGAGCGAAGCTTGAGAGGTTCCCAAAGTCACCAAAACTTCGAGATGGTCTTACTGCTGTGTAATAGATACTTATCTATTTGTTATTTTTTTGTAATATATGGATCCAGTTTGAAATTCTGCATTTTTTTCTGTGAGCTGGCCAGCCGATTGCAACACTGAAGACACGCTTGCTCTCCTCCGACTGTCGCATCGGAGACTGACTAGGTTGTCCTCATCCCCCCACCACTCCCTCCATATCTATTAATATTTTACTTTTTTAGATTTGCAGTAATACCTTTTAGTTTCCCATTCTTCGGGTAATGCAGGATTAACCAGATAATCCAAAGACACGAGAAAAAAAGCTGAAGAAACGACGCACACACATTTGATTCACTAAGCGAGACTAAGCAGCCACCATGCTTTCAAAATTGCTCTGCCCATTCACAGTGGAAAAGTGGCCAATCACAATGCACGCTGTGCAGGAAAGGACTTGGGACCATGGCAACTGGGTTAATATGTGCGTCAGACTTGCGCAGCCGCAGTGGCATTTCTGTGATAATACTATCATTCAGAGCTCTGAACGATAGTATTATGGGCTCTGAACGATAGTATTATCGGTCAGCAACGATGATATTATCACTGGGGCTTCGGTGTATTACCAGGAATTTTTTGTATGCTGTTCGATTATATTATCCATATATTACATATATATATATTAGAGGCAAAAAACTCTGTTTAATGCATTAGTTAAGGTTGTTTCACACCGACAAAGTGAGAATTTAGTGTTAGGGCCTTCGCCTTGTCATTACTCTCAACCAGCATCGGGCAAGACAGTTGTCGGCCATAACTCACCCCATCACATGTAAAGAAGCAGAGGTGTAGGAGAATGGGGTGAGAGTTAGACTGACAACCCTAATATGCACTTGATGCTGGTTGGAGGTGTGGGTGGGGCCAAGGGGGGCTTTCAACCCTAACACCGAATTTCCTCACTTTTGTCAGTGTGAAACAACCCTAACTAATGCATTAAATGGAGTTTTTTTGCCTTTAATTTCCCTTCTTTTTGAACATGATAATGAGAAGTAGTGAATGTAATGTGGCAACAGGAGTGTGGGGTCCTTTGGGGCCCCACGCTCCCGCCACATGATGTCTTGTCACATAGTAACATTGTGCCCGCAAACGCAAATAGTAATGCACATGGTGACGCAAAGTGAAACAGAAAGAGAAACAGTAGTGTAGACAGAAATGTTAAAAACAACGCAAAAGCAAGTGCAAATGAAAATGCAAAGGGTAATGCACATGGTGGCGTAAACGTGAATGGTAAGTGAAATGGGAATGGAACCGCAAGTGAAAACAGTAACAGTAACAGTAATGTCAGCGCACAGGCTGGTTTTCCCCAAAAGCTTCATAAAGAAAGACAGTGAGTACAAAGAATGTATGCATAATAATGGTTCTCGGAGCAGAAAAATGAGAAGTTGGAATACTAAATTGCTTATATCTCAGGAACCGTACAACGTAGAAAACAAATTTAAAAGTCATATGATTTATGACTTTCCTGGTTAGTTTTATACTTAACCCCCATTAGGGGGCTAAGCATTTTTCTGACGAAAAGTCTGTATCTCGCGCCGTTTCCGAGATACAGGCCCTGAAAGGCGAGGCAAATGCCGTAATGTTATCCTATGGGAACAAAAGAGAAGTTCAGAGTGCCATAACTTTGGCTCCCTGTAATATTTTTTCACCAAACCACAAAAACGCACATCTGTGGGATGTTGGCTATGTTCCCTCCAAATTTCAGCCCAAAAGACCAAACCGTTATTTTGCAGCAGGGTGCCAAAGGATTCCTGTAATGCGCAGATGCCGTAATGTTATCCTATGGGAAAAAGTGTCAACTTTGGAGTGCCCTAACTTTGCCGCCATGTAATATTCTTTCAACAAAATACTGAAAGGCACATCTGTGAGATGTTGGCTGTGTTTCTTCCAAATTTCAGGCCAAAACACCAAACCATTCTTTTGCAGCAGGGTGACAAAGAATTGCTGTCATTTTCCCACAGCCTAGAAAAGTACTGTCGCAGTTTACGAAAGCTTTCGCAAATTCATTCGACAGTGTCACAAGTGCAACAGTACTTTGCGAAAGTACTTTTTCCAGAAATTTGAAAAACATATTTCTGGGGTGTTTTACCCCAAAATAAAGACATGGCTAGCATCCTCAGGGTCCGACTAGGTGAATACAAAAATGGTTTGCTAGAGGGTCCCAAATTTAAATGGCAAGCATTTTTCTGATCAGTAACTGAAAACAAAATGGCAGTTTTGTGACAGTAAAAGGGTCATTTGTGACAGTAAAAACTGCATTTGTGACACTGTCAAACTTTTTGTTAACTTTTCCCTTTGACTTATAATGGGAACTTGTTTTTTGAATAACTTTTGAACCGTTTAATATTTTTTCACGAAATCTTCAAAAGGCACATCAGGGACCCTGGCCACATGTTCCCTGAAGATTTCAGACTGATCATGCAAACTGTGCAACCTGTACATGCGACTGTAAAATTCCAGAAAAGTGTAAATGTGCACGCAGATCATGCTTAATAACTCTGCAGATGTATTTGCGACTGGTACAAAACTTGGCAGATCTCAAGGCATATGAGTCTTGATCATGTGTTCCAAATTTCAGGCAAATACATCAAATGGTTGCAAAGTTATTAAGGTGCAAAATCTTGGGTTTAACATTTAAATGGCTCCTCAACCCTAACTATAGTGGCACTACGTACCACTTAATATATATATATATATATATATATATATATATATATATATATATGTTTTTTTCTTGCAAAAGCGTTGTTAATGCATCAGTTGAGTTCCACTATCAAAAGTAAGGAAATGTGTTAGGGTTTCCATCCCTAACACCCCACCCACCACCACCATCCATGCACCAACAGCCATTGTGGGGGGGTGTATTGGTGTTGTCAGCTCTAATGCTTACCCCATTCCATTTGTATGGAATCTAAGATGGAAGAGCATAGGACATTGGGATGAGCATTAGGACTGACAGCCCCAAGGCACACTTCCAATGGCTGTTGGTGCATGGAGGGTGGTGGTGGGTGGGGTATTAGGGCTGGAAACCTTAACATCACATTTTCCTACTTTTGATAGTGGAACCCTAACTGATGCATTAACACATTTTTTTTTGCCAAGAATTGCCTTACTTTTTGAGAATTTATATTCATAATCTTATTTGCTTGTGGCAGCACATAGCCCTCTGAGCCCTGTGTTCCCATCATTTCTTAATGGTATCTGTATTTCTGTATGGACTTCATATATATGTATATACATACGTGTTTAGTTGTGGAAGTGCAGGGCCCTCTGGAACCTGTGCTTAAATCTGTAGGGCACGAGTGGCAAAATTGTCAGCATAGCCATGTTATTACTCCACTTGATGTACCCTGTACAGAAAATATTCAAATCCCAGGCAAAATATAATTCTGCGCAACAGCAACACCACTCTATGCCACCAGTGTGAAAACCCATTTTGGCCAGGAGTTGAAATAGGACAGCTGTGACATATATTTGGTGGGGGTAATAACAAGTGTATGTTGAAAATCTGGTGTCAAAATATTTTACATTTACAAAGTTATGAGCGTTCATAGTGAAATTGCAAAGAATGGTCATTACTCAGCCATTATTTGACATTTTGACCCCAAATTTTTAACATGGCCTTTTGGGAACCCCACTTCGTGAACAATATAACTGTCATTATGCAAATCCCACCTAAAAGGTGAATTCTCCACGTGACCATGACAATCACCATTCGGACAGGAGTTGTGTAATGACAGTCACAGTGTTCATGAGGTTGGGTCCCCAAAAGGCCATGCTGACAATCTGAGGTCAGAATGTCAATAAATTACTGATTTATCATAAAAGTTGAAAGCCCCAATTGAAATACATTAAATCACATTTACCTTAGTTTCTCATATTGCAGTCATGTGGTTCAAGCATCAAGACATGTCTCCGATCGGGAAAGTGGATGTTGAACCTTGGACATCTTCAGTGAGTGAGGGTGTGTGGGGATGTCAAGGGGGTGTGGGGGAGGTGGGTGCAAAGTGGGAGGTAAGGTAGAGGGTATGGATGTGATCGGCGCTGGACTTTTTTTTTACAGGTAAAATAAAAAATACATTGACGGACAGTTTTCTTATTTTCAGCAAGAAAATAACATGGGAGGGTGAAGGAGATGACACTAGCCACCTACAACATGTAGAAATGGGCATCGGGAATTGGGGAGGAAGGGAAGACCACTGGACCACCAGGTGATTTTAATCATGAGTCATGATTCATGACTGGCAGTTATCTCCCAGTATTGCTGGTCCTATGATTCTCCTTCTCCCTTCTACCTGATGAAATGCAACAAAATCTGCTTTGCCAGAACTGCTGCTCCTGCAGCTGTATCTCCCCTTTCTGCTTGCCCAATAACAGAACTGGCTGTGCCAGTGCTGCCAGTCCCATGACTCTCACTCTCCCTGCTGCCTGGTAAAATACAACAAAAATGGCTCAGCTTGTACTGCCACTCCCTTGTTCTCACTCTCACTCTCCCTCCCACTTGAATATAACAAAACCACCTCCTGCAGTACTGCCTTTTTTATGGCTGTCTCCCTCTTACATGCCCAATGACAAACAATCTGGCTGTTCTGGTACTATCACTCATGTGACTATTGCTTCCCATCCAGATCACCTGAATACAACAAAACCAGCTTTACCCATACTGCTGTTCCCATGGTTGTCTCTCCACCATCTATTCCCCTAACTGCAACAAATCTTGTTCCAGTGCTACAGCTATAGCCACAGTTGGGCTGTAATAAATCAAAAAGTAAGATCTAGGAAAGCAAAATCTTTATAAACACAGATCACCTGCAATTTCAATGTTGAGAAAAAAGCCAGTAAGTGGTTTCAACATTGGGCGCATGGAGTGATAGGAGAGTACATGATGCACACCAAGTTATGCAGAAGTATTTTACTAAAGTATAGAGAAATATGATTTTTTTTACACAATATATATTATATGTTTATGGTTAATACTTATATCTACTGATAAATATTACTATACTTTGCCACAACCTGTGTGTTCCGCAGGTCGTACTGCAGTTGCAAATTGAGGGGAAGATTGATGTTTCACAATAGAGCCGATTCCTTTTTCACAATTTGCAGAAAAAGATGGCTGTTTCGCAAAAGGCAAGTCCCTCAATTTGCAGCAAAACAACGTCTATAAAAAAAGAAACACATTTCAGGGCATTGTGTTACAAAACTGACCCCAGAATCCAATTCTTCTGGCCCTGAATAGATAAACACAACAGCTGGCATTTACCAACAACCAGTATTTTTTAACATATATAGGTTTGTTTGCCTTGCTAACTGAAAACATGATGGTGGGAACATGAAAGAACATTCCCCATTTGTAAAAAGAGAATAACACTTTTACGATCATGAATTACTCTTTCACATAGGACATCTATCTTTTCCCATAGAAAATAATGGAGAAATTTCAAATTTAATAACTTTTGAACGGATTGCTATTTTTTTCACCAAACCTTCAAAAGGCACACATTCGACCAAAGCCCAGTACACCCTAAATGTTTCAAACAAAACTCTCAAGCTGTTTCTTAGAAACAGTGTGACAAAGGATTTACACAAAAATGGTAATTTTCACATTTTTGACATGCCGTATCTATGCACCCCTAGATCCGACTGCAATGCAGCTTGTCACATCCAGAGACCTTTGGTCCATAGTAGAGCATGCAAACAGTCTTACAAATTGATCAAACCATTGCAAAGCTATTAAAGTGCAAAAGTTTGGGTTTAACATAGAAGTAACCATTGAACCCCAACTACAGTGGTGCGACCATGCCCCTAATATATATATATATATATATATATATATATATATATATATATATATATATATATTTGGCAATAAAACTCTTTTAATGCATCAGTTAGGAGTTGTTCCACAGTGACAAAAGTGAGTAACTCTGTAAAGAGGTTGCCACCTTGCACCCTAAGCCCACCCCATCCCCACCCACAGGCATCGGGGTGTGCATTAGTCATCGATCCTAACTCTCACCCCATCCCATGTGTAAACAAGCTGAGGTGGTGCAGTATAGGAGAATGGGTGAGAGTTAGACCAATGACCCCAACACACACCCCGATGCCTGGGTGGGGACAGGTGGGCTTAGTGCAAGGGTGGCAACCCTAACACCAAATTTCCTCACTTTTGTCACTGTGGAACAACCCTAACTGATGCATTAAGCAGAGTTTTTTGCCATGAATGTCCCTTCTTTGTGAGAATTAGCACTATAAAAAGTGAATGGAATGTGGTGGTGGACGCTAACATTAATGCAAACGCAAGCGCAAATGGCACTGCACATGGTGATGCAAACGTAAATGGTAACACAAATGGTAAGAGAAATGCAAGCACAAATGTTAATGAAAACAGAAATGGTAATGCAAACGGTAACGTAAATGCTAATGGCAACAGAAACGCAAATGTTACCGAAAACAGTACTGTAAATGGTAGTACCAACGGAAATGCAAACGGTAAGAAAATTGCAAACAGTAACACAAACGTAAACAGAAATGCAAACGGTTAAGGCAACAGCACCTCAGAAGGAAACAGTAATGCAATCGACAATGGAAACACAACTGAAAATAGAAACGCAAAGGGCAACAGAAACACAAATAGTGATGAAGACGCAAACAGTCACTGTAATGCAATTGGAAATGCAAACAGTTACAGTAACAGTAACAGCAACAGCAACGATGATGCCAAAGTGAACAGTAACACAAACACAATTGGAAGCGTGTATGCAAACACAAATAGTAATGCACACGGTGATACAAAATGAAACACAAACAGAAACAGTAATGGAAACACAAATGGTAACAGAAACGCAAACGCAAGCGCAAACAAAAACGCAAAGGGTAACGCACATGGTGGCGTAGACGGAAATGCTAACGCAAATGGTTATGGAAACACAAGTGGAAATGCTAACTAACAATAATGAAAGTGCACACCTTTTTTTCACCAAAAGCTGCATAGAGAAACACAGTGAATACAAAGAAAGTATGCATATAATAAAGGGCCTCGGAGCAGAAAATGAGCACTTGGAGTACTAAATTGCTTATATCTCAGGAACCGACATTTATGAAAATAAATTTAAAATTTCATATAATTTATGGGGGCTAAGCATTTTCTGATAGAACTCTGTATCTCAAGCATTTCTGAGATACGCCCCCGAAAGCGCCAGGACGTTGTAATATTAGTCTGTGGGAAAAATCATCAACTTTGGAGTATTGTAACTTTGCATCCCTGTAATATTTTGTCACCAAGCCACCAAAAGGCACATCTGTGGGATGTTGGTTTCTTCCCTCCAAATGTCAGCCCAAAAGACTAAACCGTTCTTTTGCAGCAGGGTGGCAAAGAATTCCTGTTATTTTGTGCATAGTGTCGCAAAGTAGTGTCGCAAATCACGACACTCTCACAAAACAAAAATCACGAAAGTGTCGCAGGTGTGACACTACTTTGCGGCACTACAGTTTACAAAAATTTCAAAAACATATTTCTGGGGTGTTTAACCCCTCAAAATAGAGATGGCTAGCATCCTCAGGTCTCAACTAGGTGAACACAAAAATAATTGTGCCCCTAGAGGGTCCCACATTTAAACGCCAAGCATTTCTGGGACCGGTAACTGAAAAAAAAAATGGCTGACTCACGACACTACAGGGGTCATTTGCAACACTAAAAACTGCATTTGCGACACTGTCGAACTTTTTGTTAACTTTTTCCATTGACTATAATGGGAAACTTGTTTTTTTTTAATAACTTTTGAACTGTTTAATATTTTTTCATGAAATCTTTGAAAAGCACATCAGGGACCCCGGCCGCATGTTCCCTGAAGTTTCTGGACTGGTCATGTAAACCATGCGACCTATAGGCATGAGCAAAGAATGCATAAAAAAGCATAAATGTGACACAGAATGGCACTTTATAGCTCCGTAACTGTATATCTGACCGGTACAAAACTTGGCATATCCAGAGATCAATGGTACTGCTCTGTGCCTGCCAAATTTTAGGCAAATCAGGCATACAGTGGCACAGTTATCAACCTGAAAAATGTCACACTTTAACCTTAAGTGGGGTACTCAACCCTAACCATAGTGGCACTACCGTGCCACTATAATATATAGAAACATAGAAACATAGAATTTGATGGCAGATAAGGACCGTTTAGCCCACCCAGTCTGCTCATTTCCCTACCTAATGGATAAGCTGCAGATCCTAGTTAACCAGCAGCCTACTTCTTCCTACCCCCACCCCCTAGAATTGCCTTATGACTGTCCCATGCATGCTTTAATTCCACCACTGTTTTTGACTCCACAACCTCCTCCGGAAGGCTGTTCCATGCATCCACAACACTCTCTGTGAAAAAATACTTCCTTAAATTACCTCTGAGCTGCCCCCATCGTCAAATTGTACCCCCTTGTTCTTGCACACCTCTTTTTTTGAAAGATGCTACCCTCTTGGACTTTGTTGAATCCCTTGAGGTACTTGAAAGTTTCTATCATGTCCCCCTTCTCCCTCCTTTCCTCAAGGATGCACATATTAAGCTCCTTTAGTCTCTCTTCATATGTCTTCCAGTGCAGACCCTGCACCATTTTAGTTGCCCTCCTCTGGACAGCTTCCATCCTGTCTATGTCTTTGTGGAGATTGGGTCTTCAGAACTGCATGCAGTACTCCAGATGGGGTCTCACCAGCTGTCTGTACAGTGGGATAATAACTTCCTGTTTTCTACTGGTGATGCCTCTCCCTATGCATCCCAGTATCCCCCCAGCCCTCCTTGTTGCCCTCTCACATTGCTTGCCCACCTTTAGGTCATCTGATATGACTACCCCAGGTCCCTTTCCATTTTTGTTGTTAGTATCTCACCCCCATTGTGTACTCTTCCCCTGTGTTTTTGTTTCCCAGGTGCATTACTTTGCACTTCTTAGCATTGAATCTAAGCTGCCATACATTTGACCATTTCTCCAACCTTGCCAAGTCCCTTCTCATCCTTTCCACCCCATCTCGTGTATCAACTCTGTTACATATCTTTGTGTCACTGCAAAGAGACATACTTTTCTTTCCAGTCCCTCTACAATGTAACTTATAAAAACATTAAATCGGACCAGTCCAAGTACTGAACCTTGTGGTACTCCACTAGTAACCCCCCTTTCTTCAGGGTGGACTCCGTTTACTATTACCCTTTGTGTCCTGTTCTCCAGTCAATTCTTTGCCCAGGATACCATCTTGGGACCCACTCCCAGGCTGGCCAACTTGTATCTTAATCTTTTATGTGGGACTATGTGAAATGCCTTGCTAAAGTCTAAGTAGGCCATGTCCACAGCACCTCCCTGATCTACTACTTTGGTCACCCGGTCAAAAAGAAAACTATTAGATTCATCTGACACACCCTTTCCACTGTGAATCCATGCTGCCTTGGGTCCTGTGCTCCTCTGGCCTCTAGGTACTCAACAATTCTTTCCTTCAGAAGTGATTCCATCATTTTCCCTATCACTGAGGTTAAATTAACAGGTCTGTAGTTTCCTGCTTCTGCCCTGCTCCCACTTTTGTGAAGTGGAATAACATCTGTCCTCCTCCAGTACTCAGGTACCACCCCATCCTCCCATGATTTATTAAAGAGTGTAGTCAGTTGTGTCACTAGTTCTACCCTTAGATCTTTTAGAATTCTGGGATGAATCCCATCAGGCCCCATTGTTTTGTCCACCTTCAGTTTTAAGAGTTCCTTCAGAACCCTTTCTTCTGTGAAAGGGCTGGTTTCAACCGACGTATCCAGCGTGTTTCTATTGTTTGGTTTAGGTACCTCCCCCTCTTCATTTGTGAATACTGAGCAAAAATATTTGTTTAGTATCTCTTCCTTTTCACAGTCACCCTCTGTCCACCCCCTCCCCTTTTTTAAGCAACACTATCCCTACCTTGGTCTTCCTTCGCTCCCTGATGTACGTATAAAAGGCTTTATCCCCCTTCTTAACTGAGTTGGCTATCTTTTCCTCGGTTTGGGTCTTTGCTGTTCTGACTGTCTTTCCTGCTTCCTTTTGCTTTAACTGATACACTTCTCTATCCTGCTCTTTCTGTGATTTCTTGTACTTCCTGAATGCTCTCTTTTTCTCCCTAACCTTCCCTGACACCTCCTTTGAGAACCATAGTGGTTTCTCACTTCATTTTGTTTTGTTTATTTGCTTCACACAAAGGCTTGTTGCCTCTGTGATGGCAGTTTTGATTACTCCCCATTGTTCTTACACCCCTCCTTCCTGCCCATTTGCTAGTGCATTCCTTAGACACTCACCCATTTTGGCAATGTCAGCCCTCCTGAAGTCCAGTACCATTGCCTTTGTATGGCTTGACTCTACTGTTGTGTTTATCATGAACTATACTGTTCAATGGTCACTAGTTCATAGATGGCTACCCACTTCTAAATCATTGATCCTCTCGCCATCTCCATTGGAGAGTACCAGGTCTAAGAATGCTCCCTCTCCAGTGGGTTCTGATACTAGTTGTCTAAGACATGCCACCTGTAGGGCATCTGGAATGACCCCACTCATAGAAGTGGCTGCTGCAAATGCACTCCAGTTAACATCTGGCATATTCTGATCCCCCATTAGCAATAGCTCTCCTTCTTCTGTCATTCTAAGAATACTTTCTATCATTTTCTTGTCCATTTCCTCCTCCTGAGATGGGGGTCTGTATACAACCCTGTGCAGATTGTTGTGCCATTGACTGTCTCCAAATTGACCCACAGAGCTTCCTCTCCTCCCTGTTTATCCTTTTGTTCTGTTGCTTTGATTGTCTTTATGAGAGAGCTACTCTCCTCCTCTTTTACCCTCCCCGTCCCTCCTGTGGATAGTGTATCTTGGTATGTTTACATCCCAGTCATGGTTCTGTGTGTACCATGTTTCTGTGACTGCCACAGTCTCCAGATGTTCCTTCTTCATCAAGGCTACATAACTAAGATGTATTTGCAAAGTAAGTACATGGAAACTGACACAAAATAAAGTGTAAGAAGACGGGTGTAACAGTACTGTAGTTACTAAGGAATGTGCTGCTTCTGTGGTATTGTTTCCACAGTTAATGCCTAATTAAGATGTATTTGCAAAGTACACAGAAACTGACACGTAAGATAAAGTGAAAGAAGATGGGTGTAACTACTATACACTTACATTGATTAAATGTCAATGCTATAGTTCTGATTTATGTTCTCCTCTGGAAATCTGATATACAACTACACTGTTTACTTATACAATAAAAATGAATCATTTACATAATTAATTATTGGCTTGCAGCAGTACTGTAGTTACTAAGAAATGTGCTACTTCTGTGGCAATGACCCATACCTCTTCTGCATCCACACCCTATCCAGTTGCTGCCCAAGTGGGTGGCAGTGGTTAGAACATGTCTACATGCCATGATTTGTCCCCAATCTGCTGTATGGAGTGATGGTGGGTGGTGCCAGATGCACAGGCAGGGACCCTTCTACAGAGTTTACGTGCCTTTCCCATCAGCTCAATGGGGTGGCGGCCATGGCACTATCCTTCACACCAAGCTTTCCCAGCCCCCTGACTATATCATGAAGACTGGGACGTGGCAATGAAAAAGGGCTGACCAGCAGATCCCCTTACTGGAAAACAGCAGTACTGGGAGTACCAGAAATATATCAGAATTCCCCACTCCACTCAGAGTGCAGGATCCTGTCTGCTGGTGGGCAGTCCATTTGACTGGATGGCTGCTATTGATCACCAGGCCTGGGTATGCACATTTGACACATTCCCTGCTGCCTATATGATTAGGGTACAATATTAGAATGCGTATTTAGTAAGCAGTAAGTTCACGATGGACTGATTTCTGAATGAGAACTTACATCACAGCCACAGTACTGACATTTGGTAAACATAAGTGTGCGCACTTGCAAATACATGTTACATAGGCATTAAATGTGACAACAATACCATTATTGCTCAGCCACATTATGGTTACAGTGCCAATTAGTAATTGTCCAAATGAAGTATTTTTGTGCATAGTTATATAGCAATTCACAGTATTGGACCGCATGTTTATTAACCTGTAAGTTCATGAAAAACTGGAATAGTGACATGAAATATCCAGTAAAGAATTGCCAGTCAGTGCACTTAAGTGTAGCAGATGGAAGTTACATTGTAATCATATTTTAGTTACCATTCTGATTACACTTCTAAGTTTTTCTGTATGATTACCTTTTAAATGAATGTCAGATAGACATAAATTGTTGAAACAGTGCTCAAGACCTGCATTCATATGTAGTTAACATTTGTCAGAACAGAACTGATAGTTACATAATACATTTGTTGTTACACTTTGGAATAGTTACTACATATGTAACTGTGAGTGTAAGAATAAATGACATAATGCAAAAAAGAGATGCAGTGATAGTTGAAGAACAGATTTTCTGTCACACTTTGCAACAAATATTAAATGTGCAGTTACACTTGTCAGAATGAATTGATTTGTGCCAAAACGGAGAGAGCAGTGGTTGCACGTGCATGCAAATTGTGTAACTACACAACACAGCAAATGTGAAACTAGTTAACAGCTACATTGCAGTTACATGTAACTGCACAGATGTTACAGTGCAGTTACAGTGTAGTTATATAGTAGTTACAGTGCAGCTAAGGACACTCAAAAATAAAGTGTTACCAAAAAATGGTAACAGGGATGGAATAATGATTGTATAGAAAATCAATGGAAACAAGTATTTATTCAATAAATGGTTATAAAGCATCCAGAGACAAATCAATACAATTTAAGATATTGAACAAAGCATGTTATATACCCACAAGATTATGTAACATGATCTAAAAAATGTTACCAAACGACATTGCCAAACAGAAAATCCTAATGGCATGTCATGGAATGTATAATTGCACAGAGATGATGCAAAGAGTCTGTTCATAATAAAAAAAAATACTGTGAATAATGACTGTACATAAGGTTTTGTTGACTATGCTTTACATTGCTTATTTTGCATAACTGAATATAATTGATGTACTCTCTTACTGTATGACTACTCCTTGTCTAATTTCTTGTACCAATGAATGCACTATCAGTACACTGCACTTACCGGGTTGCTCCTGAAAAGGGACTCTCTAGTCTCAGAGGACCTACCTGGTTACCAAAATTCAATAAATAAATAAATAAATAAGTTAAATGCAGAAATGGGTGAAACAGAGGCTATAATAAAAAAGTGACAGACATGTTCAAACAAACTTGGTGGCAAGCACAAAATCGATACCAAACTATTGAAAGACTGATGATGTCAAACATATCCAGTAAGGAAGTGTAAGCTATTATTGTTTTTTCAGTTCCATTCATCACTCTGGTTTCTACAGGAATGTACCCCATATCTGACCATTATAGATGCCCCACAGACCTCCCACAACCTGGCAGTCCCCTGGCAACCCATACAGTGAGGCCTTGCCTTACACCTCATGGCAAGTCTACGCCAGGCCTAGGGGAGAGTCTAAGATCAACCTTAAGTCCCAACTAGCTGTATAGCCATCATCTGGATGGTAGGGACTGCAGCCCCCAGCATCATACTGCTTTATACTCACAGGCTTTTCACACTTGTCGTTTGACCCCTGATGCAGCTGACATGCAATTACATCAGTGCACTTTGAGCACCTCTCTGCTGTGAAGACATCCACTCTGTCCACCAGTCCCTGCAGATGTGCTAGTCCCAGGTGCTTCTACCCCAGCCTGCACTAGTTGTCAGCATATTGCTGTCACCAAAACCATCCCTCCATGGAGGAGGACAGCAGTCCTATGAATGCTCTTATCCCTCCCACTGGCCAGCCCTTGACACCCCAGATTTTGTTCTGAAACTCAGGTCTTCAGTACTGCATGTAGTAGTGCTACTGCTCATGCATGCTGGTGCAGAAGCAATTATTATTGACTGCTCTATATAAACAGAACCTTTTTGTATCATTTTGGGAAGTGTTATAACAAAACAAATGACTGGTCAAGTAATGTCTTTTTGTCCAACATAACCCAAGCATTGCATTAATCCCGAGAGGAGAAGACAGCAAACCTGCCCAAATAGACTTTTTCAACAGCTTTTGCCTACCTCCCCTCATGCATCCCAGCTGGTGGCAATGGTTGGGGGTTAAAGACATTGGTAGTGATGTGTCTGAGGGCTGGGATCATCCAGTACAAAAGCTAAACTGCTCAGGCGATGAATCGGACAAGAACTGAAGCTGGATTTTGTCAGCTATTGCTGTACTGCTGTCTGAGAGGTGAAGATGGCAAGCCTGTCAAAACAGACTTTTTCAACAGCTTTTGCCGACCTCCTCTCATGGTGGTGATTGGGGGTGGGGGCACTGGTAATGATGCACTCTGTGGGCAGTGCTCATCCAGTGCAAAAGCAGAGCTGCTCAAGCGGCTCTCCATAGAGTAGCTACCCACATGAGTGGCTCCCACCAGAGTGGTGGGAGTTACCAGTGGGAGGCTGCTGAGAAGCTGCATTTTTCATTTTTGTTTTATATTTTCCGTTTTCTTTTATTATTAGTGTAGTTTTTAAAATATATCTGTTTTATTTGCTGTAAGCCTCTACTTCCTCGTTGTTGCTTACTGAAAGTTGTTCCCTGACCCAATAGAAGCTGACTTAAGGACTAGTTTGTTAGGGTGCCCCTATTTTTAACATTGAAAGGAACGAAGGCAGATACCCATACTTTCATACAACAGTCAAGTTTCTTTTGTTGCTGACATGGGTTATTTAAACTGTTTTGTTAATTTAATAACAGGTTAAAAGTTTGTTAAAGGAACTGGAGTTTCTCTAAGGGTGGGTCTTTCTTCTAGGGTGCCTAATCAGACAAAATATGGAGTATCACTGGTTAGAAGACTTATTTTGTTAGTCTTGTTTGTATCAGGAAGCACCTATTCTCATCCAGGTCCAGTTGTCCCCATAATGGATAAAAACATGGTTACAGAATTTAAAAGCACCTTAAAAATTGCTCATTTAATATCAGACGTTTAATGGCCAATAAAAGTCACTTTGTGGTCTGGATGGAATCCAATACATTTAATATAGTAGGCCTAACAGAAACTTGGCTAAAGGAGCAGGTCACTAATGAGGACATTGGCATTAGGGGTTTTAAAATCTTTCGAATGGATAGAAATAAAAGGAAGGGAGGTGGGTGTTTATTTTATGTCTCTAAGAAATTATTGACTTCTGAAATCTCAACTCTGAACACATTATCAAATTGTGAGTTCCTGTCTTTAAAAGTGCACTTAGGAGGAGCAACAAAGCTTGTGGCTAGTGTTATTTATATCCCACTTGGTTTTTTTGACAATTGTGTACAACCTTTATCCCAATTCATGAATAACTTTCCAAAACATAGGGAACAGCTTATTTTAGGAGATTTTAACTCAAACTGTGCTAATAAACAGTCTGGTGGTTTTTATAACTTTTTTCTGGACTATAGCCTTTGTCTATTGATTAACACAACTACATGTAATAATTATAAATCAAGATACCAATCAGTTCTTGATCAGATAGTTGTTTCTCATCCAGAAAAGTTACTTAAGGCTGATGTTTCACCAGATGATGTAAGTAATCACTGTCCAGTTTGTTGTCATTGGGCAGCATTCTGTAAGAAAATTAAACCTAAACCATTCATTATTAAGTCTTGAAGTTTGAAAAATATTGATGTGGTGGCTTTTAACAGAGCATTAACCAAACAGGACTTGTCATTTCTTGGTGCCTTTAAGAGCATTGATTTTGCCTGTAGTAAATTTTGTAAAGTGCTTACTACTATTTGTGATAAGTTTGTCCCCCTTAGAAAAATGTGTATTAGGAGTTGGTCCAATAAAAGGTATCAAATCTTTTTTCTTTGGGCTGGATTTTCAAAGGCCCTGTAATGACGCAAGGTGCTTGAGTCAAACAAGTGTGACGCAAGAGGCCCCCTGCGCCAATGGCTGCACTAAGAGTGACTTTCAAAGGCAGCCTGCATCACCCAGCAGGCTGCCTGCACCAAACTGTGCTAGTGCCTTCCTTGCACCATGAAAGTGACAGCAGCATGGCACTAGGGGGATTGTGTCAGACCCAAACTGCTGCAGCCCTCAATTCCTGATTTTCAAAGACCTCCCCAGGAACTAAGTGCCAAGCACCCTTAGACCAGCAATTGGTTACCAATATCCTTTTTTCAATGTATCCACTCAGGGATTAACTCGTTTATATGGCGTGATAAAATAACCAGAAGATCTTATTCCAAATTGTCCCAGTCTAAGGATCTCGGTGGGCTTCGTCTCCCCAACTTTTTTCTTTACTACTGGGCCTCACATTTACACAAATGTGGGAAATGGTTATCTCTACCTGATCCTCTTACTTATCACGGATACACCCCACTATGGTTACAAACGGAATTAGACTTGCTCATGACTCATAATATAGCTCCAGTATCTCTTTTCTACATATTAAAAAAAAATATACCCAAAGCTCTTTATTCCCTCCCAATTGGCACTTCTTTAAGGGTTCTTTCTCAGCTTTTTAGGTATCTCAGGGTATCCCCAACTTTAGATTTCTCCCAACCTTTATGCGCCAACCCGTACCTCAAAATAGGTAACACTTTTATAACTGGAAGGTGGTTACCAATTCTCCTGAACACACTGTCACTGATTTTTACTCACAGGAACACATCCTGACCATGGAAGAGATCTTATCTAAGTTTGGCTGGCTGTCGACGGCAGCTTTTAAAATTATCCAGCTTAAACATCTTCTAATCAAAACGTTTGGGTGTAAAACCAAAACCTCCCAGTTTGCTGGATTTTTTCAGCAAATCTCTATTTTGGTTAATAAACCACATGGTATCTCAAAGTTGTATGCACTACTTCACACATTTCCAAAAATCACGTCTGCTGCTGGTTCTAAAATCTGGCAAAGTCTCTTCCTGAATAAAGATGTTAATTGGCAATGTATATGGAGGGACTTATACACATACCATACTCAGGACCGGTACAGGATAACACAATACTGCATCATAAATAACCTCTACTATACACCCAATAAACTGGCACAAATGAAGCATATATCCACTGCTACATGTTCCAGGTGTAATAAAGAGGAAGGCTCACTGTTGCATATCCTATGGTTATGCGACACAGTATCTCCCTTATGGAAACAAATAGAACTAACTCTGGATCCGATGCTGGGGTTGCAGGGTCTTTTCTCTCCAGAGATTTGTATTTTTGGTGATTACTCCGAGATTCAAGTGAGGGAGAAAAGATACCACTTGGCCCTAATATCAATGGCAGTTAAAAAACTGGTACTCAGACATTGGAAGGACCAAGCCCCAATTTCATATACGGAGTGGCTGCAAGAAATGCCTTTTGCACTTCGTGTTGAGCACCTAATAGCACAAGTGAATCACCGTCAATCCTCCTTTAAGAAGAAATGGGGAAAGTTATATGCCCTCTGTCTGAAGTGATAGCTGTACATGAGTTGGGTAGTGAGTCTCTCTCCCTCACTGTTCTCTCTCGTTTGTTCTTCTTTTATGTTGCCTTAAAAGAGAGGTATATCCCCTTACATGGTCACCTCTCTTTTTATGCGTTACTTCTCACCTCCTTCGTTTTACATATTAGTATAGCCCTGCGAATTGATATTCGTATACACCACAGCATGGGGGTGGGAGAAGGGAGGGTGGGAGAGGTGTTTAAAATGTTAAATTTAATTTTCTTTGGATGTGTATTTTACTGGACTGTTGGTCTCTTTGTCTTTATTTCTTCCCCTTTTACAAGTAACTGTTGTGTTACCTTTGCTGAGCTGTTAATTTTCTGTTTGGCTATATCGTGTTATGACTTTTCAAAAACAATAAAATATATTAAATTATTAAAAAAAAATAACGCCAAAGAAAACAGAAACGCAAATGCAAGTACGTACAGAAATGCAGACCGTTACATGCACTGTCACGGTACTGCAAATGGAAATGTAAATGGTAATGGTAACAGCAACAGTAATGCCAAAGGATACAGAAACAGAAATGCAAATGCAAGTGCATACGGAAACACAAACTGTAACTCGCACGGTCATGGTAACGTGATTGGAAACGCCAATGGTAACAGTAACAGCGACAATGATGCAAAACAAAAGACACATGCAAACGGAAGGTCGACCACAAATGCAAATGGCAATGCACAGGCTGATACAAAAAAACCCAAAAACATAAACAGTTATGGAAATGCAATTGGTAACAGTAACTCAAACAGAAGCGCAAACGAAAATGCAAACTGTAACGCACACAGTGGCATACACAGGAATGGTGATGTGAACGGTAATGGAAACACAACTGGAAACGCTAACTGGCACAGTAACGAAAGGGCACACCCTTCTTTTCCCAAAAACTGCATTGAAAAAGACAGTGAATACAAAGAATGTATGCTTAATAATGGGCCTAGGAGCAGAAAAGGAGGACTTGGAATACTAAATTGCTTATATCTCAGGAACCGTAGGACGTAGAAAACAAATGAAAATTGCATATGAATTATGACATTCCTGGCTAGTATTGTACTTCACCCGCATTTGGGAGGGCTAAGTATTTTTCTGATGAAAAGTCCATATCTTGCACCGTTTCCACGGCACAGGCCCGAAAGGTGCAACGGATGCCATAATGTTATCCTATGGGAAAAACTTTGGAGTACTGTAACTTTGCAGTCCTCAAAGATTTTTTCACAAAACCACCAAAAGGCACATATGTGGCATGTTGGCTGTCTTCCCTTCAAATTTCAGCCCAATAGACCAAACCATTCTTTTGCAGCAGGGTGGCAAAGAATTCCTGTTATTTTGGTCATAGTGTCACAAATCATGACTTTTCGCAAATGAATTCAAGAAAGTGTCATGAGTGTGATACTGCTTTTTCCAGAAATTTGAAAAACATATCTCTGGGACATGGCTAGCATCCTGAGGGTCCGACTAGGTGAATACAAAAAGAATTGTGTTCCTAGAGGGTCCCAGTTTTAAATGCTAAGCATTTTTCTGATCAGTAACTGAAAAAAAAAAGAGGATTTGTGACACTACTAGGGCCATTTGCAACACTAAAAAGTGCATTTGCAACAGTTTCAAACTTGTTGTTAACTTTTCCGTTTGACTTATAATGGGAATTTGTTTTTTGAATAACTTTTGAACCGTTCAATATTTTTTCATGAAATCTTCAAAAGGCACCTTGGCTGCATGTTCCCTGAAGTTTTTGGACCAGTTGTGCAAACAGTGCGCACTGTAGGCGTGAGCAAAGAATGAGCAAAATCAGAATGCGCAGACAGATCTCACTTATATATCAGCTGTATATTCGACCACTAAAAGTTGGCATATCCCAAGATGTATGGTTCTTGATCGTGCATTCTTTCAGGCAAATCCATTGAACAGTGCAAGTTATTGCTGCAGTTTGACCTTTAACCTTAAAAGAGCAACTCAACCTTAACTATGGTAGCCCTACCGCATACCATCATGTATATATATATATATATATATATATATATATATATGATGGCAGCATGGTAGTTTTAAATTATAAAAAATAAAAAATAGTGCTACCATAGTTAGGGTTGAGTAGCTGTTTTAAGATTAAAGGGTGAAATTTGCACTTTAATAACTTTGCCACCGTTCAATGGATTTGCCTGAAATGTGGCAGACACAAGGCATAACCATAGATCTTGGGATCTGCCAACCTTTGTACCGGTTGGATATACAGCTGCGGAGTTATTAAGTGACATTCATGTGCACAATTATGTTTTTTTGTGAATTCTTTGCTTGTGCCTACAGGTCGCATGGTTTGCGCGACTGGTCCGAAAACTTCAGGGAACATGCAGCCATGGTACCTGATGTGCCTTTTGAAGATTTCGTGAAAACATATTGAACGGTTCAAAAGTTAAACAGAAAACAAGTTTCCATTATAAGTTAATGGGAAAAGTTAACAAAAAGTTCGACACTTTCACAAATGCACTTTATAGTGTTGCAAATGACCCTAGTAGTGTCACAAATCTGCCATTTTTTTTTAGTTGGTGATCAGAAAAATGCTTGGCATTTAAAACTGGGACCCTCTAGGAACACAACTCTTTTTGTGTTCACCTAGTCGGACCCTCAGGATGCTAGTCATGTCTTTTTTTGGGTAAAACACCCCAGAAATATGTTTTCCAAATTTTTGGGAAAAGTAGTGTCACAAAGTAATGTTGCACTTGTGACACTTTCACAGATTTTTGAGAAAGCTTTCGCAAATCATGACACTACTTTTCCAAACCATGGCCTAAATGACAGGAGTTCTTTGCCACCCTGCTGCAAAATAATGGTTTTGTCTTTTGGGCTGAAAGTTGGAGGGAAGGCAGCTAACATCTCACAGATGTGCCTTTTGGTGGTTTGGTGACAAAATATTGCACAAATGCCAAGTTACGGTACTCCCAAAGTTAACATTTTTCCCCATAGACTAACATGGTGGCATATGCCGTGCCCCTTTCGGGGCTCGTATCTCAGAAATGGTGCGAGATACGGAATTTTTGTTGTGACAATGCACTATGCATTCAGCGAAAACCTAGCCAGGAAATTCATGAATCATGTGAGATTTTAATTTTTTTTCTACGTCATATGGTTCCTGAGATATAAGCAATTTACTATTCCAACAGCTCATTTTCTGGTCTGAGGCCTATTATTATGCATGCATTCTTTGTACACAATTTGTTTCTCTATGCAGCTGTTGGGCAAAACCAGGGTGTGCACTTCCATTACTGTTACAGTTAGCGTTCCCAATTGCATTTCCATACCCATTTGCGTTACTGTTCCCGTGAACGCCACCATGTGAGTTACCCTTTGCGTTCTCGTTTGCATACGTTCTTGCATTCGCATTTCCATTTCTGTTTCCTTTGGTGTTAATTCTCCTGTTAATGTTACCATTTGCATTTCCAATTGCCATACTGTAACTGTGCGCATCATGGTTTGCATTTCCCTACGTGCTTGCGTCTCCTTTTGAGTCACTGTTTGATTTGGTGTCACTTTGCACTTGCGTTTTCATTAACATTTGCTTTACCATTTACGTGTCTGTCACCATGTGTGCAACCATTAATGGTTGCGTTTCCCTCGCACTTACCATTACTATGTCACAAAACATCATGTGGTGGAGCCCCACGCTCTCACCACCACATTTTATTCACTATATCTACTGCACATTCTGAAAATTAAGGGGAAATTAAAGGCAAACAACTCCATTTAATGCATCAGTTAGGGTTGTACCACAGCAACAAAAGTGAGGAACTTCAGCTTTAGGGCTGACAGCCCCCCTTGCACCCCCCAGCCCCCCAACCCAACCGCCAATGGGGTGTGCATTGGGGTCATCAGTCCTAACTCTCACCCCATTCTCCTATACCTCAGCTTGTTTACACATGTGATGGGGTGACAGTTAGGGTCGACAACTCCAATGCACATCCCCTTAGAGGTTGGGGTGGCGGGCTGAGTGTGTGCAAGGGGGCTGTCAACCCTAACACCGAATTTCCTCACTTTTGTCGCTGTGGTACAACCCTAACTGATGCATTAAATGGAGTTTTTTGCCTCTAATATATATATAATATAGTGTATGGTGGAACGTTGTTCCCGGAAGAAATTCCACCATACTGAAATGCTGTTCAGTCACAGAGAAAACAATGAATGGAATGCAGTTCTGACCATATGTGCAGAACAGCATTCCATTCATGCAGACTGTGAAGCTTAAGCTCTGTCTATGAAGCATAAATAGAAAACTGCCACATGCCAATTCTTTCTCCAAACACACCGAAAATGGCCGTGGCAGTTTGTCGGACAACAGATCAGTTAATTTTTAATTTGGATCAACCAGATTGTATGTTAAAAATAAGTTAACTTACATATTTCTGCAAAATAAATTAGTTTTTCTTGCTAAGCGAGATGTCAGGTCCCCATGTTATTTTTTTACCAAATCCCGCCCACACAAGAATGGCAGCTAATGGGAGTGTGTGCTGCTAATGTAGGGATGCCCAGTTCCTAGCAACCACACAACTCACCAGTATGAAGCTGAACACAATATTTTCTTTTACACTAACAGAGCGAATTTATAAAGCCAAAAAACTACTGTTATAATAAATTAAGAGGCGCCATACACTATACAAAATTCAGGATTGTTAATTAATGCAGAACCGTGTGTTCTGCCACCTCGGGGTCTGATTCCCAAGGACCTCTTGAGCTTCGCTCATGAGGTCACAAGGAACCAGACCTCTATGTGGCAGAACACACTGGTTCTGCATGGTTACCCATCCTGTATTCTCTATATAAAATATATATATACAGTATATATATAGGTATATTTATATATACATGTGTATATATAGGTATATACAGTATATGTAGGGAGAGCATAGGGGTGCATGCACCAGGAACTTTAACTCATGGTTGAAGAACTGGTGCTGTGAGGAAGGGTTTGGATTCATTGGTGACTGGGGACCCACCTGGAGGGATGGAGGTTTGTTCAAGCCTGATGGCCTGCATCCATCCTGGAGGAGAATCCAAGCACTCAATGATAAGTTTAAATGCTACATTGACAAGCATTTAAACTAGCAAAGGGGGGTGGCCGGCCAGCAAGGAGGGTACCTACTTGCTCACCCCCCACAGCTAGCAGTGGAACCAGTGAACCAGAGGAGCGGCTATCTCTACAAAGCAGTGTGCAAAAGATGGAGATTAGCGCCCAAGAGGTGGATAGGCAGAAAAGGGGCAAAATTCAGCAGAAGGGCAGACAGCAAGGAGAACCAGGGATAAAGGAAAACCAAGGAAGGGGCTGGAGTAGAACAGCGAAACAGTCTAGGGAGGTCAAATCATGGAGAGCCATGTGTGCAAATGCCAGGAGCCTTAGCAACAAGATGGAAGATCTGGAGGCTGTCATGGTGCAGTCAGACCTGGACATTGTGGCCATCACTGAAACCTGGTGTAATGATAACCACAACTGGGAGATGGCCATACCTGGCTACAACATATTCAGAACAGACAGAACAGGCAGGAAGGGAGAAGGAGTGGCACTGTATGTGAAAAATTACATAAGGACCACAGAGATCCAGGAGGAACAAAATGGGGAAGAGATACCGTGGGTTAAGCTGGAAAGGAAAATGGGGCCAGCCATCCGCACAGATGTGGTCTATAGACCACCAGCAGAGGAGGAAGAAACAGATAGGGAGCTGATGCTAGCCATCCAAAGGATGGCAGACAAGGGTAAGGTAGTACTGGTTGGAGACTTCAATATTCCAGACGTGGACTGGAGCATCCCAGCAGCAGCATCAACTAGGAGCAGATTTATCCTGGACTCCCTTCAGGGTGCCTTCCTCAAGCAACTGGTCATGGAACCAACTCAGCAGAAGGCAATACTGGACCTTGTGCTCACAAACAGGGACAGTGTGATGGGGGTAACAGTGGGGGAGCACCTGGGGAACAGTGACCACCAGTCACTGTGGTTTGAAATCACAGAAAGAGCAGAACCAAACCACACAAAAACACGTATCCTGGATTTTAGGGAGGCAGACTTTGGGAAAATGGGGAGATACTTGAAAGAGGCATTAAGGGGAATGGGGCAGGAATCAGGGGTTGAGGAACAGTGGGCAGTATTTAAAATGGGGTTTACAAGAGCAACACAATTATGCATTAAGCAGGTTAGCAAGAGGAAAAGGAAAAGGGGACCATTATGGTTTTCCAAAGAGGTAACAAAGAAAGTGAAAGCCAAAAAGATTGCATTCAAGCAATACAAAAAGACACAGGCAGAAGGGGATAGGGAGAAGTATCAGGAGAAGCAAAGGGAGGCAGGGAGGTCAGTAAGGGAAGCCAAAGCTCAGACAGAAGAACACATTGCAAAATCAGTGGGTAGAGGGGACAAAACCTTTTACAGGTACAGTACATAAGTGAAAAAAGAAAGGCAAAGGGAGGGATTGTGAGACTGAAGGGGGAGGATGGGGGCCACGTGGAGGATGACAACAGTAAAGCTGACATATTGAACAGGTATTTCTGCTCAGTCTTTACTGAGGAAGAGGAGGGTAATGGGTCTGAAGGAGTACAAGGGGTGCGAATGGTGCAGAAATGGACACAAGTCCCTTTACACGAGAAAGGGTCCTGAAAGAACTGGAAGTAATAAGAGTTGATAAAGCAATGGGGCCAGATGGGGTGCACCCCAGGGTCCTTAAAGAACTAAGAGAGGTGATGGCTGAACCTCTAGCTATCCTGTTGAGCTGATCACTGGAAACAGGGGAGGTACCCAAAGACTGAAAGATAGCAGATGTAGTCCCCTTATACAAAAGTGGGAACAAAGAGGAAGCAGGGAACTACAGACCAGTCAGCTTCACCTTGGTAGTGGGGAAGATCATGGAAGCACTACTGAAGGAGAGATTGGTGGAACATCTGGTTGTCAATGGACTACAGGACCCAAGGCAGCATGGTTTCACCAGGGGGAGGTCACGTCAGACCAACTTCGTTGAATTTTTTGACTGTGTGACTAGGGAGGTGGATCAGGGAAGGGCAGTGGACATGGCTATCTGGACTTCAGCAAGGCCTTTGACACTGTGCCACAGAAGACTATTACACAAACTGGGGAATATGGTGGGCAGGACAGTAGTGTGGTGGGTAGGTAACTGGCTGGGTGGCAGGACACAGGGTGGTGGTAAATGGCTGTCACTCCACAGAGGGAAGAGTGACCAGTGGGGTACCACAGGGATCAGTGCTGGGACCGGTCCTATTTAACATCTTCATCAGTGACATTGCACAGGACCTAGAAGGCAGAATTTCACTGTTCGCTGATGACTCAAAGCTCTGTAACAGAGTAGACACACCAGATGGTGTAGACAGAATGAGAAGGGACCTGCAGAAACTTGAAGAATGGTCAGAGGTTTGGCAGTTGAAATTCAATGCAAAGAAGTGCAAGATAATGCATATGGGGCACAAAAACCCTGGCACAATATATCAGCTGGGGGGGGGGTGAGGATATAGCATGCACCAAACAGGAAGGGGATCTTGGGGTTATCATCTCTGATGACCTCAAGGTAGGGAAACAGTGTGGCAAGGCAGCAGGTAAAGCAAATAGGATGCTGGGATGCATAGGCAGGGGCATCACCAGCAGGAAAAGGGAGGTCATAATTCCACTATACAAGACACTAGTGAGGCCCCCCTGGAGCACAGTGTTCGGTTCTGGAGACCTTACCTATGTAAGGACGTAGACAGGGTAGAGAAGGTTCAGAGGAGGGCAACAAAGATGGTACATGGATTGCATCACAAGTCCTATGAGGACAGGTTGAAGGAACTGAACATGAACTCCCTGGAGGAGAGGAGTGAGAGAGGGGATATGATAGAGACATACACGTATCTTACAGGGAGGAACAGAGTGCAGGAAAACACTATTTTTAAGCGAAAAAGATGTTCCAGGACTAGAGGGCATGGGATGAAGTTGGAGGGAGGACGATTCAGAGGAAACGTGAGGAAGAATTTTTTCACAGAACGGGTGGTGGACAAGTGGAACACCCTGCCAGAGGAAGTGGTGGGGGCTGAAACAATCACGGGATTTAAGAATGCATGGGATAGACATAAATGAATTCTGGAGGTCAGGGGTAAGGGGCAACAGACTTCTAGGAAAACTTAAACTGAACTTACAAGCTCAAATGGGCAGACTGGGTGGACCATAGGCCCTTATCTGCCGACACTGTCTATGCATCTATGTATGTATGCATGTATGTATGTTATCAGGGCATAATAGTGCCCTTATATTTAAGGTTGGCACAGCCTTTCAATGATAGATCTCAAGTTTTGCACCTTAATAACTTTGTCATTTTACAATCAAATAACCCCAAAATTGGAATGTGCTGTCATGTTGTTAGTGTCAAAACAAGTGGGAAGTTTTATGATGGCATCTTTTTCTGCTTAGGAGATATAAATTGGTCAGAAACACACAAATTTTTTTTTTCCCCATGGAATAACATGGGATTTTTTGCTGTCATGAACAGCAGATACAGAATTAAGTTTTCCTCTGATATTTTCAGGGATGATGGGGTGTGTGCCAAGGGTATGCCTTCTGATGGTATGGTGAAAAATACATTACTATTTTTGAATTATAACAAGTTTTGTGATAGATGTAGGACAGGCAGTGCTAACTGCATTTTGTAAATACATTGTGAATAATAATTAAAAAAAACCATTCACACTGTATTTTGGAAAAGCAGTTTTAAGAGTAATTAGAAAAAACATTCAAACTGTATTTTGCAAATACAGTTTGAATGGTATTTTTAATTACCTTTCAGTTTAAAATTTATTTAGCTTTTGTTAGCCAGGTAAGTACACTAGAAAAACACATGCCTATTTTCAGGTATGACCCGAGAGAGTACAGGAAATCAAAGAACATACAGAGTACAATTTGAAGCAAGTAGGGCAGATACACAGATGTCAGGAGAAGCATAACTTACATAGTAAGATATCTCCGGTCACGACAGTAATCATAGTCAATATGCTAAGGTACAACGTCACTGACACAATGTCACCAGCAATATATATACAGATATATACAAAATTTACACATTTGCAAGATACATGGAATGAATGCACTCAAGTATACTGTGCAGAGGACCAGGCTAATCAGGGAGGGTTAAGACAGTCACATACTGATGAGAGCTTCAAGTGGTTCCACAGGGAGGTGCGTAGGCCCGACTGGGGGGAGGTCCGGACCTGGACAGGAAAGGAGTTCCACAGTCTAGAGGCACATGACAAAAAGTCCCTATCCCCCATTTTGGTACGAGTAGGAGGGACCTTAAGTATAGCAGGGCCCAGTGACCTTAGGGGGTAGGTAGCGGGGCCTGCTGGCACAAGGAGCTCCGCGAGTCCGGGGAGGGTACCAGTCCCCAATACTTTACCCATGAAACTGCCCACAACAAAATTCAAATAATTGGGTGTGGAGAGCCAGTTGAGCTTACTGTGCACATCACAGTGGTGAGTGAGACGAGGGACTCCAAGAGCAAAATGGCAGATGTTATTATAGGTAACGGTCCATCTAGAGAGGTGGATCTTGGAGGTATTGGCAAACAAAAGGAGCCCATAACAGAGGGGTGATAGAAACACCCTCTAGACAGTGCTAGGCAAGCAGCCGGACTAAGGTTATTCTTTGCCCTGTAAGCCAGACCCAATTTCCAGTTAACAGCTCTACACGCATTTTGGATATGCTGACCAAGATTGAGCTGCGGGTCAAGTGTCACCCCAAGGTATTTGACGGAATCGGTGGTGAGAACAGGAGTGTCATCAATACCCGAGTGTTCTCCTGCTGTACATAAGGCTTGTAACTAGTAGTGTAGACATGTGGTAACTGTGGGTAGTTTTGTTATAGATGTAGGACAGGCAATGTGAACTGTATTTTGTAAATGCAATACAAATGGTAATTAGAAAAAAACATTAAAGCTATATTTTGGAAATACAGTTTGAACAATATTTTTAATTACCTTTCAGTTTAATATGTTCTCCTGCTGTAAATAAGGCTTGCAATTAGTAGTGTAGACATGTGATAACTGTGAGAAGTGTGCATGCTTAGTTTAATCTAATAATTTTTAATTTAAGTAGTAAACATTTGTATTTGTGGTTTGGATTATTTCGTGGGTTTCTTGTTTAGCAAACCCATTCAAACTGTATTTTGCAAACACATTTTGAACAGTAATTAGAAAAACCATTCAAACTGTATTTTGAAAATATAGTTTGAATGGTATGTTTAGAAATTTTCCATAGGATAACACTGAGGTGGCCGCATTTCCTTTCAGCACCTATATCTTGAAAACGGTTTGAGATATGGATTTTTTGCTAACCGGTGCTTAGTACACCTTCAGATGTACTAAGCATGTATGCAGGTTGCCAGGCCATGACTACAATTGTGGTGGAATTTTTATCAATCTTCCTATGGTTACTGAGATGTTGCACCATTTGCATCACAAGGGTTACTTGGATTGTCTCTACACCTGCGCCGTGTCTCTATACTTACGAGTAGGTGGGAACACAGGGCTACTCCAACATATGGATTCTATTATACAATAATGGGAGTGCAAGGCCCTCCATTATACAGTACTGGGAGTGCAGGGTTCATTACAATGTCTATACATTTATGGATAGATGGAAGCACAAATGGATACCATTATGGAGTGATGGCAGCATGATGGGAGTGCAGGAAATGAATGTTAATTACAATGTCTCTACAGTTATGGTTACAGAGGAGCACAGGGCCCTAGGCCCTTCACTCCTACATGAAAATCAGAGACTTACAATATGCATGCATGGGAGCACAGGGCCCGGAGGTCCCTGTGCTTTCACAACACACTGCAGACTGGTGGGAGTGCAGGGCCCCCACAATCACATATGGGTAAGATTACACTTTCTCTTAAAGAACTCCATTAATGCATCAGTTAGGTTTTCTTTTACAGTGATAAAAGTCTGGAAATTCGATGTTAGGGTTACAAACCCTACCACCCAACCCCCTCCCACCTTACACACACCAGCAGGCACTGGGGTGTGCCTTGGGGTTGTCAGGCCTAACTCTCACCATATTCTCCTATACTGTCCCATGTGAGCTTACTTACACATGGAATGGGGTGAGAGTTAGGGCCGACGACCCCAAGGCATGTCTCAATGCCTGTTGGGGCATGTCTTATTATACCTGCCCAGTAGGGCAGGTGTAGTTAGGGTTGCACAGCCATTTTTATGTCAAATCCAAAATTATGAACTTTAATAACTTTGTGGGGTTGAAAGAATGAGAAGGGACCTGGCACGGTTGATGGAATGGTCAAATGTATGGCAGCTCAGATTCAGCACAAAGAAGTGCAAGGTAATGTACCTGAGAAACAAAAACCCAGGGAAAGAGTACACAATGGGGAGGTGAGATACTAACAACAACAAAAATGGAAAAGGACCGGGGGGTAATTACATCAGATGACCTAAAGGTGAGCAGGCAATGTGAGAAGGCATTAAGGAGGGCTGGGGGGATACTGGGATGCACAGGGAGAGGTGTCAACAGTAGAAAACAGGAAGTTGTTATCCTTCTGTACAGACAGTTGGTGAGACCCCATCTAGGGTACTGCATGCAGTTCTGGAAACCCCTTCTTTGCAAAGACATAGACAGAGTGGAGGATGTCCACAAGAGGGCAACCAAAATGGTGCAGGGTCTGCACCAGAAGACATACGAAGACTGACTAAAGGAGCTTAATATCTATACCTGCAAGGAAAGGAGGGAGAGAGGCACATGATAGAAACTTTCAAATATCTAAAGGGAATCAACAAAGTCCAAGAGGGTAGCATCTTTCAGAAAAGAGATGTGCAAGAACAAGGGGGCACAATTTGAAGACGGGGGGGGACAGCTGAGAGATAATGTGAGTATTTTTTCATGGAGAGGGTTGTGGATGCATGGAACAGCCTTCCTGAGGAGGTCGTTGAGTCAAGAACAGTAGGGGAATTCAAGAATACATGAGACAGACATAAGGCAATTCTGGTGGGGGGTAGGAGGAAGTAGGCTATTGGTTAACTAGGATCTGCATCTTATCCATTAGGTAGGGAAATGGGCAGACTAGGTGGGCCAAGCAGTCCTTATCTGCTGTCAAATTCTGTGTTTCTGTTTTTCTGTGTTGCAGCCATTTGTCCGATGTGCCTGAAATTTGGAATGCACACTGTCATACCATATGGCTCTAGATTTATATATTTTTATTGTGATCAGATATTTGATTGTGGAGCTGTGAAGCATCAAAATGTGTGAAAAATCCTCAAGTTTTGCAAATCTTTGCTTGTCTGTACAGCCCAAATGATTTGTCCATCCGGTCTGAAAATTTCAGAGTATATGGGATTGGATCAGGGAAGTGCCTTTTGAATGTTTGGTGAATAAATATCAATGCATTCAAAAGTTATTAAAGTTTCCCATAATATCCTATGGGGACAAATATATGATCCACACGAAAGCAAGTTGTAGTGTAGCAAAAGTACATTTTTTTGTCTTAAATGCCCTCAGTAGTGTCATGCCATTGCTGACTTGTTTTCAGTTTGTTGTGGAGAAAAAATATTATAGTTAAAAAAATAGTGCCATTAGGTAAACACCAACTGTTGTGTTTATCTAAATGGGGTAAGCAAGCAAATCTTTATTTTTAAAGAGCCTTTCAAAAACCAAGGCACTGTACATAATATAAACACCATATAAAAACAGACAATATTGCAATTATTTAAAATAAATCCATACTTAGTCAGGGAAGGCCAAAGAAAATAAATACATTTTCGGCATTGATTTAAAACTGCTGATGGTCAGACATTCTCTTAACCAGTGAGGTAGAGAATTCCACAGGGTCAGTGCTGGAAATGAAAAGCACGAGCTCCAGATGTTTTAAGACGAACCCTGGGAATCTCTAGCAACCCCTTGTCAGTGGGTCAGAGAGGGCGATTGGGGGAGTAGAGAGTCAGGAGTCTTTAAGGTAGTCGGGTACCTTTTCGTGTAGGGCTTTAAAGGTAAGCAAACCTACCTTACAGGTGATCCGCCACTGTACTAGCAGCCAGTGCAGATTGTGCAGCTCAGGCCATAATATGACAGGTCCTAGAGGTACCAGTCAACAGCCTGGCCGCAGTGTTCTGCACTAGCTGCAGGTAGTGGATATCAACCCCAGACAGCCCTAGGTAGAGGGCATTGCAGTAGTCAAGACAGGTCGTAATGAAGGCATGGACCAAAGTTGGAAGGTTGCCCGGAGGAATCAGGTGTCTTACCCGGGCAATATTCCTCAGATGATAAAATGAGGATTTGAACACAGCTGACACCTGAGACTTCAGGGTCAGATCATCATCAAATATAACACCCAGGTTACGCACCTGATCTGAGGTAATGAGCTGGACACCATCAAGTCATAGGCCTGACCCATGCCCAGCACCAAAACCCGCCCCCGGGCAACTTGGATTCACCACCACCTCAGTTGTATCCTGATTCAGTTTCAACCAACTCAAGCTCATCCAGTCTTTAATCTCAGAGAGGCAACTATTTAGCATAGAGATCACACCATCCTGTCTGGGCACAAAGGACATATACAGCTGACTATCATCTGCATAGCAGTGAAAACTCAAGCTGTATCACCTGATGATATCTCCCAATGGCAGCATATACACTGCGAACAACATCGGTGCCAATATGGATCCCTGCGGCACCCCGCAGGACAGGGGGAGGGCATCAGGGGAATAAATTCTAGTGACCACCCTCTGAGACCTGCCTACAAGGAAAGATTAAAATCATTCGACGACTGTACCCGACAGTCCACAAAGGAACTGCAGGGTCTCCAAAAGCACCTCATGGTCCACAGTGTCAAAAGCTACGGAGAGATCGAGAAGAACCAAGATGGTATGAACCTTTCGATCTCTCGCCATTAGGAGGTCATTTAATACCCAAACAAGGTCGGTCTCCATGCTATGCCTCTTCCTGAAACCAGACTGGAGAGCTTCATAGACATTATGAGTTATCAAATGATTGTACTGTTGCAACGAAACCACCTTCTCAATAACCTTCCCCACAAAGGGAAGGTTAGAGACAGGTTGGTAGTTAGCTGGATCAATGGCATCCAAGGAGGGTTTTTTAAGGAGTGGTCAAATGACTGCCTCCTTTAGGGGGTCCAGAAAGACTCCCTTCTCCAAGGATCTCCATACAATTTCAGCTAGGATCCTAAGAACAGCACCCATGCTTTAGTTTTTTTTTTTTAAAAGACCGGGAAATATGCGTATTTTGATGCAGCTGGTTATACTGTCACAAATGGGAGCAAATCTTGAAAGTGTCACATGGTACTTTCTCAAAATTTATGAAACTTTAACAATTTGCGACAGTACTCTCCCAAAAATCATGGTTTCTTTATCACCTTGCTGCCACTACATGGTCTGGACTTTTGCGCTGAAATTTGCAGTGTGGCAAGGCCTTGCATCACAAATGTGCCTTTCGCTTGTTTGGTGAAAACAATTACACTGGTTCCAGAGTTACAGTACTCTGCAGTTGCAAATTTTCCCATAGGATTGCATTGTGGTAGTCATGGCTCCTTTCGGTGCCTATATTTAGAAAAAAGTTCAAGATATGGATTTTTTGCTAAATGCAGTAAGCATGCATGGAAGTGGATAGATTATGAATACAACTTCAAAATACTTTTTTCCACACTTGCTACGGTTATTGAGATATTGGCAAATAAGTGTCATGAGGGTTGCTTGGAATGCTTCTAGGCCTCTGCTATGTGTCTGCACTTATGTGCGTACTCCCACCTATGCATACTATTTATGCTAAACTGGGAGCACTATACTCATGAGTGGGTGGGAGCACAGGGCCCAGAGGGCCCGCGCTCCACATATGGATACCATTTTGCAAACCTGAGGACATATTTATGAGTGGGTTGGAATACACGGCCCACAGGGCCTGTGCTCCCACCTATGGATTCCATTTTGCAAACCTGAGGAGACAGTTATGGATGAGTAGTAGCACAGAGCCTAGAGGGCCTGCGCTCCCATCTATGCATTCCATATGACTAATATTTCACTTTCTGAAAAAGAAGGGAAATTCATTGCAAACAACTCTGTTAATGCATCAGTTAGGGTTGATTTCCACACCAACAAAAGTGTGGAAATTCGTTGTTTTTAGGGTTTCCAACCCTACTACCCACACCCATCCCCTCACCCTCCCCACATCAACAGGCATCAGGGTGAGTATTGTGGTCATAGGGCCTAGCTCTCACCCCATTCTCCTATACTGTACCAGCTCAGCTTGTTACTGAATGGAATGGGGATAGAGTTGGAATATCACTGGTCTTTTCCTTACCGATTAGCTCTTTAAAAGTTTACCAAAGTTTCCGCTGATCCCCAAGCCCATTAATTAGATTATTTTTATAACCTATTTTTGTACTTTTTTATTATAGCTTTAAATTGATTTGTTTTTAGCCTCATAAAAGTTTACTAGTTGTGATCTATGTTGTCAACAATTACATATTCGTGAACTGAAATAAGAAAAAAATCAATAAGAAGCAAAAATTAAAAAAGTCATAGAAAAGATTGTGCATAGCATCTAGTCATATAATGTATAGTGGATTACAAAATGGCAGGGTAAAATCATAGAATCTGATTGGCTGTTATTTATGTGTAAAATATGGTTTACACATGGCTAAAAAAAAGGACTGCGAAGAATCTGGAAACCAGATCAATGGGCATTTGTTAATAAACATCTTTATTAGTTTGATCCACATATTAGAAAAACACGCATTCATCCTGAGTGAATCCAGGATCCACAACCCCAGAACTGGTTGTGAGTACTATGTACAATTCCAGCTATGTACATTCACAGATGATGGGGTAATCCTCCTCCATTGCAATTACAAATTCTTATTTCAGCTTCATCGTAGGGTAACAATATCATTAGCTAAACTAGGAAAAAAAAAGAGGAAGAACTCCTAAAGCAAGTTTTGTTACCCTCTAGGTTAGTTATACTTAAACCACCTCCTTAGGTAGCATAAAACCCAGGAGGTTACCCCCAGCTGTGCCCTCTGGAAAGAGAGAGAGTCCCCACCCACCCTTGAACCATAGCAGACCAAGGCCCTTTTCTGATACCAGCTTAACCCAAGAACAGTTGTAAGTATTACTACCTTTTAGAACAGAAATAATTCTATGTAAAACTGTACATATCTTCAAGATAATAGTATCTTACTAATCACAACCCAACAGACAGGCCTGTGTTTGGGTATTATTAACTTGCATTGAATAGATTGCCTCTAGTGTCGACCACCTTTTGTTATATAACTGTTTCCTTCCCCCCAAAGGCATATGCCTCTTTATTCTTCTCAGAGCCCATATAAGGTCTCTCACCCATTGTCCATAGGTGTAAATATGCTCATCTTTCCAATGTTTCAACATGAAGGATTTAACTATTGCTGTCATTAGGGATAAGTGGTATTTAGGTATAGCCTCTGACACTTGTGACATGTCCCCTAATATGCAAATCGTAGGCAGTATGAACTCTGAATAGTTCAACAAGAGGTCCATATGTTGTTTAATTTCAATCCATAGAGGCAATATTTTGCTACAGTCCCACAGCACATGCAGAATATCTCCCGATCCCTCTGCACATCTAAAGCACAGGTCTGTCTGTCTAAGGTGTCTGTCACATAGTTTTGCAGGGGTAAAGTACATATTAGAAGCAATAAAGAACTACATAAGCTTATACTTGGGTATAGGTATATATTTGCTACTCCTCCAAAAGTCCTCCCAAGCAGGCCTCTGGGGAGCCAGTATTCTGTCCCAGTATATCACCCATATTGGAGAATTTAGGCTAATATAGTCCAATAATACCTTGTACACTTTTGAAAGAGAGTTGGGTGTAAGGTCTACCTCCTTTAAATTATCCCAGGTGAACAGGTTTTCAGGTGGGTTCCCTAGTCTTCTCAATGCCCCATCTAGCATTTTGGTGAGCTGTAACTTTCTGTAGAAGTGCATGCTATTACACCTAGCTGGGAGAGCCACACTATTTTCATTTATAACATCCATTAGTTTAAGGCCCACCAGCTGGTCCACCCAGCGTTTAGTAATTACCTGTCCCCCAATCAATAAATTGGAGTTACCCAACAGAGGTTGGTCTCGAGTTTTCATTTGGTCTCTTCTCTGGGCCGGAGTGAGAAATGACCACCAGACCATTGCTGATTTATCAATTGGGGTAATTTTTTTTTTTTTTTAGGAAGTCTCTCTGGATTGGAAAAAAGCAACGCCTCTGGAGAAAGGCCTGATTCTTTTAATATGTGCCTCTCTATTTGTAACCATATTGGAATATATGTCTCTCCCTCTAAATTTGTAACCCATTGACCCATAAGACCCAGTTGTCCAGCCACATAGTGCATATGGAGATCTGGCAGTCCCCCACCCCAAAATTTTGTGGCAGGCACAAGATACTGTGTTTTTTCCTGGGGGCTTAGAGTTTCAAAGAAATTCAGATAAGAGTTTCCTAATTTTAGTGAACCATAATTTGGAAATGTTATATGGAGCTAAGTAAGTTGGATATAGTAACCTAGGTAGTAAATTCATTTTAACCAATCCCAATCTAGCTGTGAAGTTCAAAGGGAGCTTATTCCATCTAAGTATGTCCCCTGTAATTGCTAAAAGGAGCTTTTCCATATTTGTTGCTGCACCATCCTCTATATTTGCTGTGATCCATATGCTCAGGTACTTAATCATTTCTGGCGCCCAGTGAATCTGCAGTGGTACAAAATCTGCTTTACATACATGTGGTGTCAGAGGGAGAATTTGGGTTTTGTTCAGATTCAATTTATAGTTCGAGACTTTAGAATATTGCCCTATAATTTCTACCATTCTTATGAAGCTTTCTGCAGGGTCTTTTAAATGCAGAAGTATATCATCTGCAAAAACCAAAAAATTAAGGTCCCTCTCCCCTATAGTAATCCCCTTTATTTTTGTGTCTTTGCTAATAGTTTTTAAAAGGGATTCCAAATATATATTGAACAAGATTGGCGAGAGGAGGCATCCCTGTCTAGTCCCATTTTCTAACTGGATCTCTTGTGATACATAACCATTGCACAATACTGTGGCCGTAGGGGCTGAGTATAAGTTTTTAATGCCTCTGAGAAGGCCCTCAGGGAAACCCATCCTCTTCATTGTAACAAATAAAAAGGTATGAGAAACTCTATCAAAGGCCTTCTCCGCATCCAATGAGATCAAGGCTATAGGTATTTTGGAGTCAGGTGCATAACTAAGTATGTGGTGGCGCTTTCTAAGGGCGTCATGTGCCCCCCTACCTGGCATGAATCCTACCTGTTCCTGGCTGATTAAGCTGGGGCAATGTTCAGCATTCTATTAGCTAGAATCCTCGTTAGGATCTTGATATCTTGGTTCATCAAAGCTATAGGCCTATAACTGCCAAGTAATTCTTTTGGTTTGTTCGGTTTTGGAACAAGAATGATGAATGCCTGGTATAACGGGGGGTGATACATGCCCTCTTGCATAATATTGATAAATAGTTCTTTGAGAAGGGGGAGTATAGTATGGAGATGTGTCTTATAGAACTTGGTCGTAAGGCCATCCGGCCCCAGAGTTTTACTGCATGGCAGTGAGTGTACCACTCCTGTTATCTCAGATTCCTTTATTGGAGCTGCTAACTCCTTAGCTTGCACTGGGTCTAGCACCGGTAGTGGCAATCCATCAAGAAATGCCCTGATTTCATTCTCGCCAACAGGCTGACCTCTTTGGTAAATATCTTTGTAATAGGACTCAAATGCATCCGCCATTTTCTGAGGGTCGGTTAAAGTTTCCCCAGCATACCTCATGGAGGTAACTGTGCGAGCTGCTTCCCATTCCTTAACTCTAGCTCCCAGGAGGAGGCCAGGCACATCCCCTTGTATTACATATTTAGCTTGAATCTTTTCTAACCAAAATTCTACCTTACCATATATTATGTCTGTCATTTCCTCTCTTAGATTTTTAAGTTCAGTATCTAGTTCTATAGAGGAACCTTCCAGAGGAGCAAGAGAGTCAGGAGCCCCCAAAGTAAACTCCTTTTTTGCTCTTCTCATACTATTTCTCCATGCTGTGTATCTCTGAGCTATGCCTGCATACAACACCTTACATGTTGGCCATGCTAGTTTTTTGTTCTGGCATGTAGGCAGTTGCCTCTGGATTATCTCAAGGAGGGCTTCCTCTAGTTTTCTCTGGACTGATATATCTGTCTGTAGGGGAGTCATTCAGCCTCCACTTATACGGCCTAGAAGGAGCAGCTGCCGGCTCCCAAGTCAGTTGAATTGGGGAATGGTCTGATAAGATTCTGCACAGGGTGGTCACTTCTTTAACATCTCTAAGTGCCTCTCTATTAGCCAGGAAAAAATCAATTCTAGATTGGGTCTTGTGAGCACCTGAAAAGAACGTCATATTACTGCCCCTTGTATTGTGAGTCTGGAGTGGCTCTACCAAGGCTGTGACTTCCAAGAATCTATTTATGGCAGTCTGAGCCTTAGACAGAGGTACTCTGGATGGTGGTATCCTATCCTCCCAATTATTTAAACATAGGTTCCAATCCCCTGTCAAGATAAGGGAATGTGGGGGAAAATATGGTAATATCTAATTCAATTGAGGCAAAGAAGTCTGGGTTAGAAGGAATTGGACCATAAATAGAGGCAACTGAAAGATTTCTACTAAAACATTGCCAGAGAGGTAGATCCCTCTACAGTCCTCCCTTGTTATCACCTGTGCTATGGTGTATGGACAGGTTTTCCCTACTAGAATCACAACACCCCCCCAAGGCTGTTTCCTTTCCCACCCCAAAAACCTGGCCCACCCACATCCTCTTGAGGAGACTCAGTTCCTGTCAGTAAGTGGGTCTCTTGTAGTGCAGCTATGTGAATCCCCATCTGACCAATATGCTTCAAAATTACCAACCTTTTGCTTCTACCCCAAGACCTTTTACATTCCATGAAATAATTTTAACACACCACATTTTGAATATTCAAACCATCATTCTTTGCTCTCGAAAGGTCTGCATCTCTCTCTTGCATGATATTGGACTCTTTCTCTTTCCAGATCCCAGTAACCCCCCATCCCACCATAACCCCCGATCCCGAGATCATCCTCCTATAGAACATCGATCCATGGATGAGCCATTTTCTGTGTGCCTCCCGGACCCTCAATCTATATGAACAGCTCACACGGCCCCACTATTAGTGTGATAAGTCTATTTCCTTGTTTCACCAATGCACTATTGCCTCAGGTTAATGGGGTCTAAACAGCACCCCATTCCTCCTAATTTGCCCCAGGTACATTCTGCCCCCTTCATATTAATTTATTATATTGACCTATTATGTTACATCGTCTTCTAAATTAATGGGCCTGATAGGAACTTAATAGGAAGGAGCAATGCCCGCATATTATATTCGGTCTGCAGAGGAAGTCTAATCTTGTAAGGTACTGTAGATGAGGTGCTTTAATCATGCCATTCCCTCTACCATCGTTCCTTACTTGCATGTTGCCTACCCCTCCTCCCTCTCTCATATCAATACCCTACAGTGATGCAAAGTCACTTATATCCAAAGGGTTTCCTTTACTACAGAGAGAGGAGTTATCGGGCTAGTTGGACTATGGAGTGTTAATCTAACCCCCATTCCCATTATGGCTCTCTCTTTGGGCTAAATGTTGGAAAACAAGTACACCATCTTTTAACAAAACGTTAGATCATTCAACTAGGGGCTATCTAAAGGTCCAGTATAAATCAATCCCACGGGGGAGGGTTAGGCTCCTGATCTCTACCATTCTTTAGGCTTCAATCCTCTAATCATCTCTGATCTACCCCCCCCCTTCCCTTCTTCTCAAAGATGCCTCAAGGGAGCCCAAGGCATTATTTCAAAGCACCCCTCAAGGAGTAATATTAAAATTGACTTCCTTGTGAACATGGCTTGCCCCCCCAGGATAAACTATCGGGCTCCAACTTCGATCCCCCAAGACTCATGGGGGTGTCATTCCACCTTCAGCCCTTAACTAAGCCCAAGATAACCTAACAGTAATAACCATAACAACATAACATATTTTGTTTAATTCCTGAAGAGAACCCTTAGAAACTCCCCCACTATTCCATCACAGACAAGTTCTGCATCTCTTTTCAGTCTCTCAAATCCCAACTTTTAGAATCCTGCCTGCACTCTTCTTTCCTTCAGGTAATCAGGTCTGAGACTTAAACAAAGCTGGGAGTTCGATAAGCAGACTATCGATGGCATCACGCGCGGTCAAATACCTTTTCCCCCCAGAATGAAGTCTTACCAGCAAAGTCACCGGATATTACAAATGGAATTTAATTTCAGCAAGGTACAATTTTTTCTTCATTTCTAGCTGTTCCTTTTGCTTCTCCTGAACCAAAGGAGTTTGGTCCTGGAATAGCCAAATAGACACGCCGTTCCACTGCAGGTTTTTATTTTGTCTAGCTCTAGTAAGTACATGAGTCTTTTCTTTATAATTCAGGAATCTCATAATTAATACCCGAGGCCTCGCTCCCAGTGGGGGCATCTCTCTTAATGCTCGGTGTGCTGTTTCCAGGTTGTAAGCCTCTCCAAATGGCATTGGGCCTAACAGCTTTAGCAGAAGATCCTGTACAAAGGAAACACAATCAGTCCCTTTGGCCCTCTCAGGGAGCCCGGCTAGGATGAGATTGTTCCTCCTACTCCTTGATTCTTGATCTTCCATCTGATCTTCCAGCTTTTTAACTTGTTTGCATACAGCAATCATCTCCTGATCTAAGGTTGATACCTTCCTTTCCTGAGAGGAGTCTCTAGCTTCCACGTCCCCCATTCTCTGTGCCATGAAGTTTAATGCCAGTTTTACAGTGGTGAAATTGACTACCAGCCCCTGAAGCATTTGTTTTATCTCCAGGATGTCCTCTGAGGTTGAATTATTCCCCCCCCCATGCTTCTTGTTGGTGCTTCTGATCGCCCGGTACAGGCGATGGGGGTTTTGGACGCTTCACCACTGGAACTCATGCCGACAAGTGCTCCATGCTGCCACTCTCCATCCCAGTGCTTTAGTTCAGCCTATTGCTGTCGCCGAAAGCTCTATGTCAAAGTAGTAGGAAACAGCAGAAAATCACTCAGACCCACGGCATCCAAATGAATGAAGCTAAACAGAAGCACTTCAGAGGATGATATAATTTATTTAAGCTGCAAAAAGGACCCATAGAAAGTTTTTTGATTTATTTAGATTAGCAGGGCCTAGGAGCAGCACAGAACACGTCCTCTCATGCCGAGCTCATCACGTGATCCTGCTTTACAATGATTTCTGATCTTGTTGTATTTTAACTGTAAAGTGATATCCCCATACTTCCAAAATCTGGCTCAGGCTTTACCCTTTTCTCTCATGAGTTTTAACATTTCAGGAGAAATCCAGAAAAATATTTTTGTTGCCGTATTGGTCATTGTAACAAAAGATCAGGGGCCAGATTTTCAAAGCCCTGACACAAACTGTATCAATGGCAGCTTACGCCAGGTATGGATGCACCTGGGACCCTGTGCCCAATTTTCTAATCCACAGGGTCCTGGGACCTAAGTCCCGCAGCTTGGGGCAACAGTGGCAGTGTGCCAAATGGATAGTGTACTCACCTAGAATATTGCAATGGCTGTGGGGTGTCTCCAGTACCCACAGACAGGAGCTAGCTACTGGCTACAGCACCCTCCCAACATCATTGTGCCACTGGCACCCTCACTCCAACACACACCGGGACCCTGGTGGTCTTCTGCCCCCCCACAAGTGGTGCCCAGCTCCGCACTCCCACCCCCTCCCACACCCTGATCCGGTGACCAGCACAGCCCTCCTCACACCACCAAGACTCGCCACCAAATGAACTGTCAGTGAGCATACTGTATACTGTATGCACACTGACAGTTCATTTGGCAGCTGGCCGTAGTGGTGTGAGGAGGGCTGTGCCGATCAACGGATCAGGCTACGGGAGGGGCTGGGAGTGGGGAGCTGGGCACTACTTGTTGGGGGGGTGCTAGAAGACCACCAGGGAGAAGTACATTACAGAATGCAATGGGTGTTGGGGATCGTGACAGGGGGTGAAGGGGGACCATTGAACCACCAGGAATCGCCCATTGGGGATGGATCGGGGCAGGCCATGCAGTGACACATACTGGATGACCCTCCCAGGAGATGTCTACGTACTGTTAGATCAGCCCTATGCTGGTCTAAGGGTGCTTGGCACTTAGTTCCTGGGGAGGTCTTTGAAAATCGGGAATTGAGGACTGCAGCAGTCTGGGTCTGCCACAAGCCCCCTAGTGCCATGCTGCTGTCACTTTCATGGTGCAAGGAAGGCACTAGCACAGTTTGGTGCAGGCAGCCTGCTGGGTGATGCAGGCTGCCTTTGAAATTCACTCTTAGCGCAGCCATTGGCGCAAGGGGCCTCTTGCGTCAAACTTGTTTGACTCAAGCACCTTGCGTCATTACAGGGCCTTTGAAAATTCAGCCCAAAGAAAAAAGATTTGATACCTTTTATTGGACCAACTCCTAATATACATTTTTCTAAGGGGGACAAACTTATCACAAATAGTAGTAAGCACTTTACAAAATTTACTACAGGCAAAATCAATGCTCTTAAAGGCACCAAGAAATGACCAGTCCTGTTTGGTTAATGCTCTGTTAAAAGCCACCACATCAATATTTTTCAAACTTCAAGACTTAATAATGAATGGTTTAGGTTTAATTTTCTTACAGAATGCTGCCCAATGACAACAAACTGGACAGTGATTACTTACATCATCTGGTGAAACATCAGCCTTAAGTAACTTTTCTGGATGAGAAACAACTATCTGATCAAGAACTGATTGGTATCTTGATTTATAATTATTACATGTAGTTGTGTTAATCAATTGACAAAGGCTATAGTCCAGAAAAAAGTTACAAAAACCACCAGACTGTTTATTAGCACAGTTCGAGTTAAAATCTCCTAAAATAAGCTGTTCCCTATGTTTTGGAAAGTTATTCATGAATTGGGATAAAAGTTGTATACAATTGTCAAAAAAAACAAGTGGGATATAAATAACACTAGCCACAAGCTTTGTTGCTCCTCCTAAGTGCACTTTTAAAGACAGGAACTCACAATTTGATAATGTGTTCAGAGTTGAGATTTCAGAAGCCACTAATTTCTTAGAGACATAAAATAAACACCCACCTCCCTTCCTTTTATTTCTATCCATTCGAAAGATTTTAAAACCCCTAATGCCAATGTCCTCATTAGTGACCTGCTCCTTTAGCCAAATTTCTGTTAGGCCTACTATATTAAATGTATTGGATTCCATCCAGACCACAAAGTGACCTTTATTGGCCATTAAACGTCCTGATATTAAATGAGCAATTTTAAGGTGCTTTTAAATTTGTAACCTATGTTTTCGTCCATTATGGGGACAACTGGACCTGGATGAGAATAGGTGCTTCCTGATACAAACAAGACTAACAAAATAAGTCTTCTAACCAGTGATACTCCATATTTTGTCTGATTAGGCACCCTTGAAGAAAGACCCACCCTTAGAGAAACTCCAATTCCTTTAACAAACTTATAACCTGTTATTAAATTAACAAAACAGTTTAAATAACCCATGTCAGCAACAAAAGAAACTTGACTGTTGTATGAAAGTATGTGTATCTGCCTTCATTCCTTTCAATGTTAAAAATAGGGGCACCCTAACAAACTAGTCCTTAAGTCAGCTTCAATTGGGTCAGGGAACAACTTTCAGTAAGCAACAACGAGGAAGTAGAAGCTTACAGCAAATAAAACAGATATATTTTAAAAACTACAATAATAATAAAAGAAAACAGAAAATATAAAACAAAATTAAAAAATGCAGCCTCTCAGCAGCCTCCCACTGGTAACTCCCACCACTCTGGTGGGAGCCCATGTGGATAGCTACTCTATGTAGAGCCGCTTGAGCAGCTCTGCTTTTGCACTGGATGAGCACTGCGCACAGAGTGCATCATTACCAGTGCCCCCACCCCCAATCACCACCATGAGAGGAGGTAGGCAAAAGCTGTTGAAAAAGTCTGTTTTGACAGGTTTGCCATCTTCACCTCTCAGGCAGCAGTACAGCAATTGCTGACAAAATCCAGCTTCAGTTCTTGTCCGATTCATTGCCTGAGCAGTTTAGCTTTTGTACTGGATGATCCCAGCCCTCAGACGCATCACTACCAATGTCTTCAACCCCCATCCATTGCCACCAGCTGGGATGTATGAGGGGAGGTAGGCAAAAGCTGTTGAAAAAGTCTATTTGGGCAGGTTTGCTGTCTTCTCCTCTCGGGATTAATGCAATGCTTGGGTTATGTTGGACAAAAAGACATTACTTGACCAGTCATTTGTTTTGTTATAACACTTCCCAAAATGATACAAAAAGGTTCTGTTTATATAGAGCAGTCAATAATAATTGCTTCTGCACTAGCATGCATGAGCAGTAGCACTACTACGTGCAGTACTGAAGACCTGAGTTTCAGAACAAAATCTGGGGTGTCAAGGGCTGGCCAGTGGGAGGGATAAGAGCATTCATAGGGCTGCTGTCCTCCTCCATGGAGGGATGGTTTTGGTGACAGCAATATGCTGACAACTAGTGCAGGCTGAGGTAGAAGCACCTGGGACTAGCACATCTGCAGGGACTGGTGGACAGAGTGGATGTCTTCACAGCAGAGAGGTGCTCAAAGTGCACTGATGTAATTGCATGTCAGCTGCATCAGAGGTCAAACCACAAGTGTGAAAAGCCTGTGAGTATAAAGCAGTATGATGCTGGGGGGGGGGGCTGCAGTCCCTACCATCCAGATGATGTCTATACAGCTAGTTGGGACTTAAGGTTGATCTTAGACTCTCCCATAGCCCTGGCGTAGACTTGCCATGAGGTGTAAGGCAAGGCCTCACTGTACGGGTTGCCAGGGGACTGCCAGGTCGTGGGAGGTCTGTGGGGCATCTATAATGGGCAGATATGGGGTACATCCCTGTAGGAACCAGAGTGATGAATGGAACTGAAAAAACAATAATAGCTTACACTTCCTTACTGGATATGTTTGACATCATCAGTTTTTCAATATTTTGGTATCGATTTTGTGTTTGCCACCAAGTTTGTTTGAACACGTCTGTCACTTTTTTATTTTAGCCTCTGTTTCACCCATTTCTGCATTTAAATTATTTATTTATTTTTTATATATTTATTTATTGAATTTTGGTAACTAGGTAGGTCCTCTGAGACTAGAGAGTCCCTTTTCAGGAGCAACCCGGTAAGTGCAGTGTACTGATAGTGCATTCATTGGTACAAGAAATTAGACAAGGAGTAGTCATACAGTAAGAGAGTACATCAATTATATTCAGTTATGCAAAATAAGCAATGTAAAGCATAGTCAACAAACCTTATGTACAGTCATTATTCACAGTATTTTTTTTTATTATGAACAAAGACTCTTTGCATCATCTCTGTGCAATTATACATTCCCGCATGACATGCCACATTAGGATTTTCTGTTTGGCAATGTCGTTTGGTAACATTTTTTAGATCATGTTACATAATCTTGTGGGTATATAACATGCTTTGTTCAATATCTTAAATTGTATTGATTTGTCTCTGGATGCTTTATAACCATTTATTGAATAAATACTTGTTTCCATTGATTTTCTATACAATCATTATTCCATCCCTGTTACCATTTTTGGTAACACTTTATTTTTGAGTGTCCTTAGCTGCACTGTAACTACTATATAACTACACTGTAACTGCACTGTAACATCTGTGCAGTTACATGTAACTGCAATGTAGCTGTTAACTAGTTTCACATTTGCTGTGTTGTGTAGTTACATAATTTGCATGCACGTGCAACCACTGCTGTCTCCATTTTGGCACAAATCAATTCATTCTGACAAGTGTAACTGCACATTTAATATCTGTTGCAAAGTGTAGCTGAAAATCTGTTCTGCAACTATCACTGCATCTCTTTTTGCATTATGTCATTTATTCTTACACTCACAGTTACATATGTAGTAACTATTCCAAAGTGTAATAACAAATGTATTATGTAACTATCATTTCTGTTCTGACAAATGTAACTGCATATGAATGCAGCTCTTGAGCACTGTTTCAACAATTTATGTCTGTCTGACATTTATTTAAAAGGTAATCATACAGAAAAACTTAGAAGTGTAATCAGAATGGTAACTAAAATATGATTACAATGTAACTTCCATCTGCTACACTTAAATGCACAGACTGGCAATTCTTTATTGGATATTTCATGTCACTATTCCAGTTTTTCATGAACTTACAGGTTAATAAACATGCAGTCCAATACTGTGAATTGCTATATAACTATGCACAAAAATACTTCATTTGGACAATTACTAATTGGCACTGTAACAATAATGTGGCTGAGAAATAATGGTATTGTTTTCACATTTAATGCCTATGTAACATGCATTTGCAAGTGCGCACACTTATGTTTACCAAATGTCAGTACTGTAGCTGTGATGTAAGTTCTCATTCAGAAATCAGTCCATCATGAACTTACTGCTTACTAAATACGCATTCTAATATTGTACCCTATTCATATAGGCAGCAGGGAACGTGTCAAATGTGCTTACCCAGGCCTGGTGATCAATAGCAGCCATCCAGTCAAATGGACTGCCCACCAGCAGACAGGATCCTGCACTCTGAGTGGAGTGGGGAATTGTGATATATACCTGGTACTCCCAGTACTGCTGTTTTCCAGAAAGGGGACCTGCTGGTCTGCCCTTTTTCATTGCCATGTCCCAGTCTTCATGATATAGTCAGAGGGCTGTGATAGCTTGGTGTGAAGGATAGTGCCATGGCCGCCACCCCATTGAGCTGATGGGAAAGGCATGTAAACTCTGTAGAAGGGTCCCTGCCTGTGCATCTGGCACCACCCACATCACTCCATACAGCAGATTGGGGATAAATCATGGCATGTAGACATGTTCCAACCACTGCCACCCATTTGGGCAGCAACTGGATAGGGTGTGGATGCAGAAGAGGTATGGATCATTGCCACAGAAGTAGCACATTTCTTAGTAACTACAGTACTGCTACAAGCCAATAACGAATTATGTAAATGATTCATTTTTATTGTATAAGTAAACAGTGTAGTTGTATATCAGATTTCCAGAGGAGAACCTAAATCAGAACTATAGCATTGACATTTAATCAATGTAAGTGTATAGTAGTTACACCCATCTTCTTTCACTTTATCTTACGTGTCAGTTTCTGTGTACTTTGCAAATAATCTTAATTAGGCATTAACTGTGGAAACAATACCACAGAAGCAACACATTCCTTAGTAACTACAGTACTGTTACACCCGTCTTCTTACACTTTATTTTGTGTCAGTTTCCATGTACTTACTTTGCAAATACATCTTAGTTATGTAGCCTTGATGAAGAAGGAACATCTGGAGACTGTGGCAGTCACAGAAACATGGTACACACAGAACCATGACTGGGACGTAAACATACCAGGATACACTATCCACAGGAGGGACGGGGAAGGTAAAAGAGGAGGAGGAGTAGCTCTCTACATAAGGGAAGGAATCAAAGCAACAGAACAAAAGGGTAAACAGGGAGGAGAGGAAGCTCTGTGGGTCAATTTGGAGACAGTCAATGGCACAACAATCTGCACAGGGGTTGTATACAGACCCCCATCTCAGGAGGAGGAAATGGACAAGAAAATGATAGAAAGTATTCTTAGAATGACAGAAGAAGGAGAGCTATTGCTAATGGGGGATCAGAATATGCCAGATGTTAACTGGAGTGCATTTGCAGCAGCCACTTCTATGAGTGGGGTCATTCCAGATGCCCTACAGGTGGCATGTCTTAGACAACTAGTATCAGAACCCACTGGAGAGGGAGCATTCTTAGACCTGGTACTCTCCAATGGAGATGGCGAGAGGATCAATGATTTAGAAGTGGGTAGCCATCTATGAACTAGTGACCATTGAACAGTATAGTTCATGATAAACACAACAGTAGAGTCAAGCCATACAAAGGCAATGGTACTGGACTTCAGGAGGGCTGACATTGCCAAAATGGTGAGTGTCTAAGGAATGCACTAGCAAATGGGCAGGAAGGAGGGGTGTAAGAACAATGGGGAGTAATCAAAACTGCCATCACAGAGGCAACAAGCCTTTGTGTGAAGCAAATAAACAAAACAAATTGATGTGAGAAACCACTATGGTTTTCAAAGGAGGTGTCAGGGAAGGTTAGGGAGAAAAAGAGAACATTCAGGAAGTACAAGGAATCACAGAAAGAGCAGGATAGAGAAGTGTATCAGTTAAAGCAAAAGGAAGCAGGAAAGACAGTCAGAACAACAAAGGCCCAAACCGAGGAAAAGATAGCCAACTCAGTTAAGAAGGGGGATAGAGCCTTTTATACGTACATCAGGGAGTGAAGGAAGACTAAGGGAGGGATAGTGTTGCTTAAAAAAGGGGAGAGGGTGGACAGAGGGTGACTGTGAAAAGGAAAAAATACTAAACAAATATTTTTGCTCAGTATTCACAAATGAAGAGGGGGAGGTACCTAAACCAAACAATAGAAACATGCTGGATACGTCGGTTGATACCAGTCCTTTCACAGAAGAAAGGGTTCTGAAGGAACTCTTAAAACTGAAGGTGGACAAAGCAATGGGGCCTGATGGGATTCATCCAGTGGCGTCATGCCCATAGGGCCCAAAGGGGCATGTGCTCCCCCAATATCATTGCTTAAAACTAGTATAAAATACCTGTAAATGTATTTTATTTTACAGAAAATCACAAGGTCTAAAACAATATTGACTTTTTTGAAGTCATAAGTGGTGGGGGTGGGGATCTGTTGACGCTGCCACGCATCAAAGAATGGATTTTCAGGCACCATCTTACTCTGTGCACTCAAGGAGGACAGACTGAGGAGAAGACCAGTATGAGAAAAATTAAGCAAAACTGCAACCAAGAAGGGTAAATATTCACCTGTGGAGGGCCACGTTATTGAGTGAGATCAGCTGTGGGTGTGTATGTGCCGCCGTTATTTCCCAGGAGAGGAGTACTAGCAGTACCAGCAGCAATAGGAGGCGGGTGAGTCCGAATGTCTTCATTCATTGGTCTGGGTTGGCTTGTAAAAGGGCTCTGTTCTTGGAGGACGTTGTATGTGACAGGGGGATGGGGCAGAGTGGGTGAGATAACAAGCCTAATTCTTCCGAGCTGTGCCCAGTGTCCATTAACTACTTGATGAGCCAGTGTCGGCTCACAGTAAAAAGATTTCTGTATCTGGAAGGCTGAGGAGTGGCGTCCACCTGGAATGTGTTCTGCGTCCCCAATTTTTTTTTTTTTGCTGGTACCTCTTCTTCAAATTGCCAATCTGCTCCCCCTCCCTTCCGACTTTCAGGTTTTGTTTTTCCTTTTCTCAGGTGATGGACATGTAAGCAGAGTTTTGTTTCATTTCCTTTCTGAAGCATCATGGAAAGGAAAGGAAGTGAAACTCTGCTCACACGTCTATCACCTGAGAAAAGGAAAAAAGTTGCATCAGACATGCCAGTGTCTCTCCTTTAAATGGTTAGCTTTTGTTCCTTTTCCCTGAAAACTCAGAGACAAATTGTAACTTACCCAGGTAAAAAGAAACCTAAATTTGATTTGGGAATTCAGTTTTTAGCATTGGAGTGTAGGCAGAAATGCTCATGGAATACAAAACTATGCCATTGTTTTTGTAACTCTGCCATGCTGGATTTTGACTTTTCTTTCTTGGCATGTCTCCTTATTAAAGATGATATATAATGAGCAACAGGGATCCAGGGTTCTCACTGACTGTAACAACTGCAACCACATAATTATCTTCAGAAACTTTTGTAGGCATACGGGACCAATACACAGTGGCTCTTGGGGTCCGATATATGGTGGCTGTTGGGGGTGATGGACTTTAGGGGCACACAGAAGCTCTCCATACTGCCATGCCATAAAAATGCTTTACACAAAGCCCCCACTTAGTGGCCAGGCAAGGAGTGTGTGTGTGTGTATGTGTGTCTGGGGGGAAATGGTGAGAGTTGTCACTATCAGTGGCCAGCAGGGATACTTGGGTGGGAATGTAGTGTTGGAGGGGCTGCCTCTGAATGCCACAGATACTTGGGCATGAGGCAGGGTGTGTTGGGGTAGCACCATACACCTGGGATACTTGGCCATGGTGTTGGGGTGTCACTGGACTGTGCAGTCCCACTGGGAAAGTAGCAGGTGCCACAGTGCTGGGACCCAGAGCAACAGGAGTAACGGATGCCCTTCCCTGAACAAAGCAACATAATTAGTGGAAGTGATCAATGTAGACCAGCCTCCAGCATCTGCAAAAAGACAGTGGTCTATACCATGAGCTGAGCAGTTGTGGGGACTGGGGAGCAAGAGAATCAGAGGAAATACTAGTGATAAGAGTTCTCCTGGGTTCAGTGTAGGGGGCACAGAGGGACACGACCGTTGGACCACCTCAGACACCAACGGAGAACTGTAAAAGTTTGGTTTTTGGGAATGAAAGAATCCTGTACTCAGCTGGAGCTGCAGGAGTGAACTGTGCCATATTCACCACAGCTTGATCCGCCGGGGATGCCCTGTGGTGCTGAGAGGTAGGCAGAGGAGATGACCACCTGCCACCATGGACAAGCCAATTAAAGTGGGGCAGATGTTCATGCAGCAGCAGAAGTTCAGTAGGGTCTGGGCTGTCAATCTATGTTGTACTTTATTGTCATTTGTCTGTTTCTGTTTGGAGGGTTTGCAAGAGGAGGTCACTCATCTGGGTATGGTGTTACCACGGATACCACCCCTATCATTTGTCAGTGGTTTGAGGGTTATTAGTAAAGGCATTCATTTGTTGTTATTAGGCTTGCTCTGGTTTGAGAGCCTGCAGGATGTGGTTGTGTTCTTGAATGGAGTGTAAACTGTGTGACTTGGAGTGGGTTATCATTAATCAGTATGATCCTTTATTATGCTGTTCTGACAGTTTTACTTTTGTTAGCAATACTAAGTACGGTGTATTACAAGCTAGCTTGCTCTGTTTGCAGTACTTCGTTTGGAGGGCCTGTTGGTAGGGAGGTGGTACTGATGTTTGTTTATTTTTTATTTTAGTCTTTGTAACCAGGTAAGGCCCACTAGGCACAAGTGCCTGTTTTCAGGGGTGACCTGGGACCACTGGGCGGTTAACTGACTTGCTCAGAGTCACACAGAATGCAAGTGGAGGTTGTGAGAATCAAACTCAGGTCTGGTCTGCTGGATGTATTACGCTCATTCACACCTCATTCCTCTAATCTCTAGGCTATACTGCCAGCCTAAATGCGATGGATTATTCTCACCTATATTTATTTCTGCCTTGCGTTGCTCATCATGATCTCTGTCATGCCTGTTCGCATTTTTTCTGGGTTGTTTGCAGTTTCATAATAGAAATGTAACTTTTATTGCAACATACTTTGGCACTAAGCATAGGAAACCCACTATTTGTATATTGATTAAGAATGTGCTACACATTCAGACAGTTTGCTTGCAATTTAAAGACAAGTGCTGACATGATGAGATGAGAGGTATGGTCCAGACTTCCGAGGCCAAACTGCACTTGTGCAGATAAATAATTTATCTGACATCTCACCATTTTACAGTATATTTCCTTTATACAATAAGTAATGCTTTCTGACACTGCAGGGACATTTGCTTTTGATGTTTTTTTAAATGATAGATTGTGTGACTTTTTGTCAACTTTCCAACTAGCACAGTGGTTGCTGTTAAATAAAACACCACTCATTTTGTAGATAGTTTTGTGTTGAACAACTGTGTGCTCCAAGTACCATGCTGTCATTTTTTGGTTTTAAAGTTATTTGCATTTGTTTCTTGCAAAAAGTGAACAAAATTGAATTCTCTGCTATTTTTTGCTAATTATATAAAAAAAAACCTAAAAGGTAACTATAAATGAAACAGCACTTATTTTGTAAATATCTTTCTGCTGAACAGCTTTCGTTCTTACAGTATTATGCTATCGTTCTTCATTTTAAAGTTATTTGCATTTGAATATGGGAATACGTGACACCACTACTACGCAGATAAATGATAATGACACAAATAATGTGTGGATAAATGGTGATTAAATCACTACTCCATAGATAAATTTGATTTATTCAATGGCTGTGCAGATAAATGGATTTATTAAATGGGTTTTGTGTCCATGTAGGGTATTAAATAATCCCAAAAAATTGATTAGCAGTTTCACATGTGAAAGTGCTAATTGGCTGCAAAAAGGCATAGTATATGGCACAGACTGGTTAGCAAAATGAAAAATACTTTGTTTTTAATGTGTTTTGTATGTGTAAACTTGAATAAAAAACATAAAAAATGTTTAGCAGTCTAGTGCTATACAGTTCAGAAAATGTATAGCACCACCCTCTGATACTGAATAGCATTATGCTGTGCTATACTAGTTATTTAATACCCTGCCATGCCTATTGCATGAATGAGGGATATGCAGGGGGGTGACTGTGTGATAAAGCTGTTATCTTGTGAAGTTGCCATTGACCTCAAGTAACCTCATGAGTGGTGGAGTGTGATGTAATAACTGTGTGTATAAATTTCATTTATACACACAGTTACTCAAATAAATGGATTCATCATACTCTGTTTATCGTCATCCCTGTTGCATATATGTAAGTAATACATGGAAAAGATTACACAGTAAACAAAGTATCAGCAAGAACAGATGACCTGTGTCATTATTTTTCAAGCAAAACATTTATAGTAGATGACTGTAATAATTTGACTATTCAAATGGTGCATTTCTGGCTTTTAGCAGGTAATTAGTTAGTTAAGAATGGACTGTAAATAGCTGGCTGATTCACTGTATGGTAAAAGCCACCAAAATGCACCATTTCAGTTCAGTTTTTACAAAATTGCTTTGAAAAAACAAGAGGTCACTGTCACAGACTGAACAAAGAAAAAAAAGTATAATTATAACAGCATTTAACATGTTAAGGAAAAGTTCCTGACTTTCTAAAAGTCACCAAAATGCACCATTTGACCTCAGTTTTTCACAATGTTCCCAAGGGAGCATGCCCCCAGACCCCCCACCGAGAAAAATTTTGATTTCGTGCCCCTCCAAAATTTCTGGTTGCATGACGCCCCTGGATTCATCCCAGAATTCTAAAAGATATAAGGGTAGAACTAGTGACACAACTGACTACCCTCTTTAATAAATCATGGGAGGATGGGGTGGTACCTGAGTACTGGAGGAGGACAGATGTTATTCCACTACACAAAAGTGGGAACAGGGCAGAAGCAGGAAACTACAGACCTGTTAATTTAACCTCAGTGATAGGGAAAATGATGGAATCACTTCTGAAGGAAAGAATTGTTGAGTACCTGGAGGCCAGAGGAGCACAGGACCCAAGGCAGCATGGATTCACAGTGGAAAGGGTGTGTCAGATGAATCTAATAGTTTTGTTTTTGACCGGGTGACCAAAGTAGTAGATCAGGGAGGTGCTGTGGACATGGCCTACCTAGACTTTAGCAAGGCATTTCACATAGTCCCACATAAAAGATTAAGATACAAGTTGGCCAGCCTGGGAGTGGGTCCCAAGATGGTATCCTGGGTAAAGAATTGACTGGAGAACAGGACACAAAGGGTAATAGTAAACGGAGTCCACTCTGAAGAAAGGGGGGGGTTACTAGTGGAGTACCACAAGGTTCAGTACTTGGACCGGTCCTCTTTAATGTTTTTATAAGTGACATTGTAGAGGGACTGGAAAGAAAAGTATGTCTCTTTGCAGTGACACAAAGATATGCAACAGAGTTGATACACAAGATGGGGTGGAAAGGATGAGAAGGGACTTGGCAAGGTTGGAGAAAAGGTCAAATGTATGGCAGCTTAGATTCAATGCTAAGAAGTGCAAAGTAATGCACCTGGGAAACAAAAACCCAGGGGAAGAGTACACAATGGGGGTGAGATATTAACAACGAAAATGGAAAGGGACCTGGGGTAGTCATATCAGATGACCTAAAGTTGGGAAAGCAATGTGAGAGGGCAGCAAGGAGGGCTGGGGGGATACTGGGATGCATAGGGAGAGGCATCACCAGTAGAAAACAGGAAGTTATTATCCCTCTGTACAGACAGCTGGTCAGACCCCATCTGGAGTACTGTGTGCAGTTCTGGAGACCCAATCTCCGCAAGGACATAGACAGGATGGAGGCAGTCCAGAGGAGGGCAACTAAAATGATGCAGCGTCTGCACCAGAAGACATATCAAGAGAGACTTAGAGGGAAAGGTCCATCTAGGATTAAATTAATCAATATTGTTACCAGTGGAAATCTGCTTTACATCAGCTATTGACCGAACCCGTAACACTTTTAGGGCCAGAATTATAACCCATTCAGTTGCCCCTCCCTTTATATCTGCAGGCATCCATTTTCTAAATCACAGGCACAGGAAATGACATCACATCGGGGAAAACACATATAGTCGATAAATATTTTAAACATTCATTCACAAATCTGGACTGTCTTGTACGGTATGGGCTGCACGCCCATAGGCTCTTGCTCTGCACCAATGGGCATGCAGCCCTACCGGGCAGTCAGTCGGCGGGTGGCGGGACGGCAGGCGGGTGGGATGCTGCCACCCACCAGCTGCAGGGGGGAGCAGGGTGGTGGGGCTTCATGGGTGGGTGGGGTGGGGAGACACTAGGTCACCAGAGATGTGTTCAGGGGGGTGTGGTCACTGCAGTCAAGGGTCGGGTTATCGGGTCCACTGGACCACCAGGGGATATGTTCGGGGTGCATGTGTGTGTGTATTACTACTGCAGCCCTGCACTGGGCTTATTGGTCCACTGGACCACCAGGGATATGTTCGGGGGTGTGTGTAACTACTGCAGCCCACGATCAAGCTTATCGGTCCACTGGACCACCAGGGATATGTTCCGGGGACACATTGCTGCCAGCGATCGGGCTGGTGGGGAGTAAGCTATGCCCGCGATTGGGCCAGTGGGGGTGGTGGTGGGGATTTTACACTCTTTTGCCCATGATCGGGCTGCAGGGGGGGCACAGGGAGTGGGTTGAGGGCCAGCCACAGGTGGCAGCTGCTGTGTTGTGCCCTGCAATGCAGCAGCTCACCTGTGGGTGGCCCTCAACTTGATCGTTTTTTTTTTGGCTCAGAGTTGTGCAGGCGCAGGCTGGGGGTTGCGCCTGCACAACTCTGCACAGCCTGGCTGAATATCGGGCTGTGCAGGTTATGCATGGTTCCTCCCCTTCCAGTTCAGCATGCATTCATTTGCATTGCACTGTTGCTCAGCATGTTTTCAGTGGCGCAACTGCCTCCTGCTGAATATCGCAGAATGGAGCAATTTCGGACTTGCGCAGGCGCAACCCTATTGCGCATGGCTCAACCCTTTTGAATATCTGGCCCTCTGTATCTTGCTGGGTAAAAATATCAATATCAAATAGTCTATAATAATATTGGGAATCTCATTCTTTTAGAGTACATTTAGACTTACACGAGAGTAGAAAATCAAGGAAAGAGTTGGCAATTTTTTTGTCACACCAGTTTGCCTTTTTTATCAAAAATAAATATTATATATTTTTGCTGTTTATCTTTTATTCTTTTAGCAAGGTATTTCTCATCACCCTCATTTGTAAGATGGTAGTATGTTTTTCAGATTTAAACAAATATTTTTATATTATAAATTCCTGTGTTATTTATTGTTTTGTTGTAAGTTGTTATATTCTTCCATTTTCATGCTGCCACCATTTCAAATGTCTCTTTCTAACATTAGAGGTTACCTTCTACTTCTTGGAGCATTGATCTTTTATTTCTGTTTCACCATGTCATCTCTGAAATTACTGTCCCCCATAATTGTTGAATTATAGGCATCCCAGAAAACAATAATAAAAAGAAATAACATTTTGCTTAACGATTACATTTTCCTTCCAAAAAGTGCAGACTGTTCCCCAACCTCTTTTTTATCTTTATCTATCAGGAGATTATTTATTTAGTCTCCACATAGAATCTCTTTCATTGGATGATTCTAAAATAGTTTTGAAAGAAATAGCATTATTGTTAAATAAGTACATAGATAATAACGCCTGTGCAGGGGTGTGTGTTATGAAGATTTTTCACACACTGAGGGTATAAAAAAAAACAACTCACAAAACAAACTTTGAACAAGTATTATTTTTTATAATGACTGGTGCAAGGTTTCAACAGAGATAAAAAGTGTAAGCTGTATTTGTGTGAGCTGGTGTGTCTGAGCAGCCACCGTACTTACAAATATATTGTATTCTCTTTTGCGCTTCAGTGAAGTGAGAGCTTGAAGAAGAAAATACCTTAATAACCCACTATTACAGAATTCAGCAGGTTTTTATAGTGTTTCATCAGATCTAAATATCCAGGCCCCCACATTCAAAAGGGGGAGGAGGCATGGCGCATCTAGATGCACCATCCAAAAAGTTGCACTGGCACAAACAAGTGGCAAATCCAAACAAGATGCACAATGTCAGTGGATCATGCATCTGGTATGAATATTGCATCTTGTGTGGGTGGCACATGGGGTAGCTGCCAGTATGCTGGTGCATACCAGGAATGGGCTGAATACTGCCAATGGGGGATGCATTGGTGCATCCCAGATGCACTGCACCCCCAAAGGCAATATTCAGCTGGGATATGCAAATGAGCCCATTAGGCATACATGTCTGCACTGGTCAGGATGCGCCAGACCAGCCTGCCCCTCACCCTGGTTGATCCCCATCATAGTATAATACAGTGTACCCCACTTCATCCTGTTCCCTGTTGTCCATGTTATACTGAATAACCCATTTTCTGTAGTGTAGAGTGCCCCTCCATGCCCGCTGCCTGATGTCCCTGTTATAATGATTAACCCCTTTTCCATAGTGCAGGGTACCGCCCTGCCCATGCCCCATCTGATAATACATACTGCACAAAGTACTGCCCAAAACCCCTTTCCATAGCATAGGGTCCCCCACCCCATCCACAAATCCTGATCCCCATTCACATAATTGTCCCATTTCAAATAGAAATCCTGCTCTGCATATTCATTCTGCACAGAAAAGCCCGGTCAAGCTTTCCATAGTGTAGCGGCCCCCACCCCAGTAGGCAGAACCCCCTCCCTGCATCCTCTGCACCACCCATTCCAGCAACTGGCACAGCCCTCTACACCCTGCCCCAGCCAGCTGTGGGAAGGGGGTTTGATCACTGGGGTGGGGACCACTACACTGGAGAAAGCGGCGGAGTCTTTGTGGCATGGTATATGCAGCTGAACCTCTATCCAAATCAGTGGTTATGTGAAAGGGCTTAGGGTTCATGGATGGGTTGGGGGACATATGCTATAGAAAAGGGTTTTGGGCAGTTGTTTGGGCAGTATGTATTATCAGATGGGGTACAGGCAAGAAGGGGGTACCCTACACTATGGAAAAGGAGTTATTCATTATAACATGGACATTGGGGAATGGGCAGGAAGGGGGTACCCTACACTATGGAAAAGGGGTAATTCATTATAACATGGACATTGGGGAATGGGCAGAGAGGGGGATGCCCTACAGTATGGAAAAGGGGTTTCTTCTATTTGTACATGGACATTGGGATACAGGGCTCGGAGATGGGGTCACTAGGCTGTGGTGGCTGGCTGGCTAGCTGCTGTACTCCTGTCTACACTACCACAGTCTGCCTGTGGGTGGCCAACAGTTAGGCAAAATTTTTCCATGCCTCACTTTGTGCCACTCATCTCCTGCACTTGGGTAGCCCATCAGTTCTGAATATCCCATTCTGTTGGATATTCATGGGCACGTCCCTTCAACTTGGGTCACATACATTAACTTTGGGCCCTGGCCAATGTCAATTTAGGCAACCCTTCTCCCTCCTTTGAATATGGGAATTTGAAGCAACTTTTGAGATGGACGGCTCATCTCTGTTTGTTTCAGAGATGCACTGTCCATCTCTTTTGAAAATGTGGGCCCTGGTCTTTATAGGGGGTCACCAGTTATTATATAGGATTAATATCAACTTGATAACACATTCTGTTAATGATTAATGTGTTTGAAATTATCACTTGGTTGATTATAGCATACTGTAAGTATTATGCCTATTTGAGAAATTGGTGTAGCATTTTTCCTCTTCAAGCACTTCTCCTTAAACCTTAATTAGTTGATTGCTTATTAGAAAGTTAGCAACCTTTCTGAACCTACAGTATATTTGTCGCACCCTTTTTCTCCTGAGAATTTATGTAACTGATCATTGTTGAAACAATTCATAACACCATGTTAGATAACGCTTTCAGTTTCTAAACTGCATTAATACCTACAGTAAAGGAAACAAAACCTTGGAATGGTGCATGCAGTGGATCTACTGCATGTTTAATATTGTTAATTTCAATTTTGAAGAAAATTATTCTGTCAACATTGTCTTCATTTCTGTCAATAATTTTATGTGGACATTTTTATTGACCAAGATTTCAATGCCTTTAGTATTATTGGTTCAAACAACTGACTTAACCAGCCTTTTAAAAGTTGTGCTACTTCTTTGCTATTAAAATAAATTCCTTGTAATCAACCCTGGTCCTCTTTTTTTCTGTTTCAGGTGATTCAGAACTCAATATCTGTTAAAGGTGCATTTTTGCCATTAATGTTCCAAGATATTTCATGTATAATGTGTCCCATATCGTTAAATGTAAGTTACTTATATACCCAACTAACAATGTAACATGAATAGAGATTATTCGTAGCTATTAAATTTTTTTAGGCTACTATAACGACTCTTTCTTTTTATCCCCTACTTCCTCCTTTCCACCAATCCTATGCCGTAGATTATGATCTGGCATTCCTATTACATACTTGGTACATAAACAACAACATGTGCTATTCCCTTCTTCTCCTACATTATAGTTAACTAAAATTCCATCGATTTTACAATACAGGCAATGTTCAAAAGCAGAAGAAAGCTTCTAGTCATATTTCAATATGTAAACAACTACAACAGTTTCTATTTAAATTGAAAATGTTTGACAATCATAACTAACTCTTTGTAGCTTCTTTGTAGTGAGAAAATATTATTTTCTATCTTGTAAACCCATCACTTACTTTCAGAATGTTTCTATCTGTAAATCCCAGTGAGAGACACATTTTTCCTTTAATTTCTACAATTGGATTTCTAAATTTGAACTGCAGTGGCATATACTGCACTTGGGAGAGATGAGGAGGAGTTGTTTGAGTCTATAAAAAGACTTCATGGTTGCTCATTGCAACACCAGAAAGGAATGCACAGTATGTATGATTCACATGGGAAAACTCAGGGGCCTTTATTGGCTGAACTCTCATAGCTCAGTTGGTTAAGAGCTAAAGCATGGATTGTTGAGGTCCTGGGTTCAAATCCCAGTGAGAGTCACACTTTTCCTTTCATTTCTACAATTGGATTTCTAAATTTGCCTCGCTGTGGCATATACTGCACTTGGGAGAGACAGAGGAGGAGGAGTTATTTGAGTATGTAAAAAGACTTCCTGGTTGCTCATTGCAACACCAGAAAGGAATATATGTGTGATTCACATGGGAAAACTCAAGGGCCTTAATTGGCTGAACTCTCATAGCTCAGTTGGTTAAGAGCTAAAGCACACATTACTGAGGTCCTGGGTTCAAATCCCAGTGAGAGTCACACTTTTCCTTTCATTTCTACAATTGCATTTCTATCTGTATCTGGCATTTATGGTTTGCTTAGTAAATGTGTACTGGAGCATTAGGACCTGTCAATAGTACATCTAACTTCATAAATCGCATCTATGGTATGTCCCTGGGTCATTTACTGTAAGTGAATGACCATGGAAAACAATGGTTAAAATCACGGACAAAGTAGGAATTGTCATGCTTGCTGAACAAGTATGACCATGATTTAAACATGTATAACCATGATTTATCCACGATCTCAAGTGCAGGACAAGCAGGATGGACAGAAAGAAACTGTTTAAACTTAGCATGGCATCCACCACAAGGGGTCAGAACTATAAGATCGGGGAAGGGGGTTAGGAAGGATGTGATAAAATACATTTACATGGAGAAGCAGCAGAATGGCAGAATAACTGCCACAATGCTATGTACTTGAAAAAGATGTGCAAAGGTACAGGTAGTATATTAGGAGACAAGAGCACTTGCTTTTTTGTGATCAAGTTTTTTATTACTTTTATCACTTTTGCTCCTTTAAAATCCAATCCAAAAAATGTGCAAAAGATATGCAAGATGATTCACCATAGATACAAAATCTTCTTCTTTAAAAGCACATACATGAAACAACCTTACTCCAGTCCAACTAGCCAGCCACTAATACCCCAGCACTTTGCTGCAAGACTTCCTCAGGTAGAGTGGCTAAAGGTACCCCTGTTACCACTTTTATATACCAAAGTGCTCATGCAAATTTACAAGCATGATTTACATCAATCAATTGTCTCAATAATTAAGCAAATGCTAACTTGATACTATGCAGAAATGTGTACATGCATGTGCTAATAGAATAAAAAACATTCAGATATTATAATTATTCAGCTATTATGTTCATAAACTTTGAAAATCACCAATTCACTTTTCACATAATAAAAAATATTATAATGACTACAAATGTTATGAAAATAGTCCAGTTGCAATTCATTGTAGAGATTTTCATAATTCAGATCCTAAGGATTTAAAATATATGGGGCTGGAGTGAGCCAACAATGTGAAAAAGAAAACTATTCCCTGACGTGACAAGTTGCCACAGTTAGAAACAACATGGATCTGGCATTTGAAAACTTTTAAACCGAATGGACTTAATGACATTTTAGATCTTAAATGTCATTTATAAGTTCAGTTCCCCATGAAAATGCATTGTAAACTTGCAAGAAAGTTGCAGTCATTATAATAATTTTTATTATGTGGATATATTTAAGTACCTGACACTAAAGTACTTTAAGTGCTATTTATAAATTTAGTTTCTTATGAGAATGCATTTTAAACTGGCATAACATCTGCAGCATGTATAGCAGTTTTTGTCATGTGAGGAGAGAAAGAAAAGGAAACAAAATATCTGAGTACTCTGACCTCAAAGTACCTGATGTATATTAAAACAATTTGTGTATTTTTTAGTCTGCTCTATTGGAAAATAACCTATGCATATAGTGGCTCAAGATACTATGCCTGTGGAAGAAGCAATAAATTCCATGGTTCTGAACTGTTACTGCAACAGAAGACAACCAGGAAAATAAGCTTATTGGACATAACTTCTTTGATTCAATAATTATGAATTGAATAAGACTAGACATTTATAAGAAAAGTGAAGTGGTATTTTTCCAAGTTTATGAACATTATAATAGCTCAGTCATTTTTATTCTAGTAGCACACGCATGTATGAATTTCTGTTCAGTATCAAGTTTGCTTTTGCTTAATTATTTAGACAATTTGATTGATTGATGTAAATCATTGTTATAAATTTGCATGAGCACTTTGGTGTATAAACGTGGTAACAGGGATACCTTTAACCACTCCCCCTGAAGAAGCCTTGCTGCAAAGTGTAGGGGTATTAGTGGCTGGCTAGTTGGACTTGGGAATGGTTGTTTCATGCATGTACTTTTAAAGAAGATTTTGTATCTATTTATCATTTTTATTTATCAAGTCTAGGATTACAAATACCTTTGAGCCTTGGCTCTTTTACAAAGGTACCACATCGGAGAAATACAAATTATGGGGAACATCAAGACAGACATTACAACAATGTGGACATTGCAAACAGAGTACAGACTAATACAATTCAAGGGTAGCATTGTATCAAGGTAGCCAGCGGCATTTGTCATAGAACATAGACAACAGATAAGAAGTGCCAGAGTCATAGGGAGAGGGAAGGGGGGATTAGGAATGTAGGAAGGGTGGGAAGAGGGTGAAAAGTGCAGCATTGGGTATACCAAGATGTGAGGGTAGAATCCAGTGAGGAAGGGGACCACTAGAGCAGGAAGGGAAGTGGAGAAACAAGGTTAAGTTGGGCAGTCACCAGAGCTGTTGGTAGTGAGATAGTCCCAGAGCCTAATTTTAAACATACCAATTGTTGGGGCAGAGGAGATGGTGGGGCTGAGGCCATTGAACCAGAGTGGTGCTCGATAAGCAAAAGAGCATTGTCCCTGGGAAGTGTGACAGTGGGGGACTTTTAGTAGCTGTAGCGTGGATCTCCTAAAGCACCATTTGTTAATTCGGTGTTGTAACAGAGTTGAGACCCCAGAAGATGCAAGGCTAAGGTAGATTTTTTTTTGCCATGGAGCAGGTGAGAAACTTTATGCGGTTTGATAGTTGGAGACAGCCGGTCTGAGTGTACAGGTCACATGTGTGGGTGAGACGGTGAGCACTAGTGATGAGCCGACATGACTTATTTAAGGCAGTTGAGAGGTATATAAGGGTTGTGGTTGTGGCCGAGCCATAAATGATGAGATCATAGTCTATTACAGAGATCACAGAGCTCAGAACTGCAACCTTCAAAGCTTCTGACGTGAGGCGTGGTCTGTGTTTGTAGAAGAGACCAAGCCGTGTATTAGCAGCTCTAGCTACATTATCTACATGAAGTCCATAGGAGAGATTAGGGTCAAGCTGTATCCCTAAGTATTTGAAGGACGCCACCTGATCTAGAGTGTTCCCCTGGGTGGTGGAGATAGCCAAGTGGTGTAGCTTGTGTGGGTTATGAGAGCTGCAGAAGAGCATAGATTTGGTTTTCTTGTCATTGAGGACCAGTTTATGATTAAGAAACCATGTCTCTACCAAACTGAAACCAAGTTGAAGTTGTGTTGAAGAGTTGCAGGATCTTTGTGAGTGTAGAATACAACAGCATCATCGGCATACAGTATGATCTGCTCAGAGCAGTGGTAAGGTAGGGAGTTTAAGAAAAGGCTAAAAAGGAGGGGGCCCAGTATGGATCCCTGTGGGACACCCGAGCAAACAGACAGGATGTCAGAAAGAGCGTCCACAATTTTTACTCTAAGTAGCTTTTAAACCAGAGAGAAGAGTCAGGTGATAGCCCGGCATTCAGTAGTTGGTGAATTAGTAGTCCATGGTGTACTGTATTGAAGGCCTTGGAGATATGGTGCATCTATGGTGAATCATCTTGCACATCTTTTGGATTGGATTTTAAAGGCACAAACATGATAAAAGTAATAAAAAGCTTGATCACAAAGAAGAAAGGGCTTTTGTCACCTAATATACCAACTGACTGAGCCACCTTATAGGTGTAGCACCCCATCATAGCAATTTGTGCACAGGTTTTTGGAAAAAAGTAGACTGGCAGGACCATCTGCCACAGGAGTTGATCACTGTTACACAGAGGCAAGCTTTAAGAGGGACAGGCTAGACACATCAGACTGGTGAAGTTTATAGAGAGAAGTGCTGGAACAAATGGGGAAGGAGGGTTAGTTCAAGTCAAACTATGGGATGATTGATTCACTTGAGGCCTTGCTCGATTAGTGAGGGTCTAGGTAGGAAAGACAAAGACAGGATGGGCAAAGAATCTTCTGTTTGTAAATATTTTGCAATCTTGACTCTGAAACAAATTCTAGTACCAGCAGTTTAGAATCTTTTGCAAACCCTAACACAAACAATAAGTCTGGATAATGGGCACCATATTCATTTTTCATGGCGTAAAGTGGTTTTGCTTGCTAGAGAGTATCCAGATCACCTTATTGGAAGATTCAGTTTGCACAGCAAAAATCGGTTTGCACATAAGCACAAAGGCAGACCTCAAGCGCATGCAAATGGAAGCAGAGCATGCATGCATGGAACAACAGCATACTGGCAGCCTGGTGGCTATGCTGACTGACTGTTTCAGCAATGGTATTTAATACTCAAGAAAGGCATTCTTTTTTGTAAAATATTTTTATCATGAACTTTTTCCATGACAAGTTCATACATACATTCAGTAGACAGTGTTTCTAACAGAACTGTAGGCTTGAGCATCTGGTTACTTACACACATACATGCAGACACACTTACATAAGAAGGAAATTGCAGAATAGATCGCTGGACACAAGGTGTTTACAACTGACATTCCAGTTAATATCACTATTGATATGACATATGAAGGGATAATTACTATTACTTATAAAGGGAAGATATTCAACTGTAATGCAGCAAGGACAGCTGCCCACATGGTTATTTGTATTGTACTGGGTTTTCTCAGTTTTTAAACTGTCTAGAAGGTTGCTGGAGCACTGAGCAATGCTGGGTGCCAAAGAGCCCATCTAATGCTGTGCTAAGGTTTTCTTTTTTTTTTTTTTTGCAACTCAATGTATTTTATTCAAGCTTTGGTTTTCTTTGCATTGATGAGAGCCATTCTCCACAAAGGTTGTTCCTTGGAAAATGCTATAGGTGATTCCATCACCAGTATCAGTTGCAGTGCAGAGAAAGGAAGATGTTTGTCAATGGTTTGTCCAGCACTCCATGCACCTCTCACCAGAACCCTTTTATCTTGGGACAAGTCAGCACCAGATACACAAAGTACCTTCATCTATTTTGCACTTGAGATAGGCATGATAAGTAAACTTTTATTTATGAAGTGTTCATTCCAACATGGGCTCAGAGTGCTGTATAGAGGTTAAAATACTCGGAGAGAAAAAAAGTAGAATGACATAGTTTAAAACTCATGAATCATTAAAAGTCAGACTAAACAAATAAGACTTAAGGAGGCTTTAAAGGCCTCCTCTGATCTAGCAGAATGAAACAAGGAATCATATTCCAGATGGTTGGTGCCACAATTCCAAAGGCCCTATCTCCAGAAGACTTAATAATAATAATAATAATAATACAATTTATTTGATTAAGCGCCTTTCAAATATTTCAAGGCGCTGTACAAAACATCATAACATTCAACATAACCATACATACACTAACAGTACAACCGATAAAATATTTAAAATAAACAATTTAAAATACAGCAGGGAATGCCCTATTCCATAAAAATGACTTTAAGGCCTTCTTAAAACTATCCACCATTGTACTTTCGGGAGCTGGCCGGGGCGAAGAATTCCAGAGGGTGGGAGCATAAAGCCAGCATGGGCTCCAGAAGACTTCAAATTCAACCTTGGAATCTCCAGCAACCCCCTCGGTCAGCTGAGCAAAGCTGTCTCAGAAGGATGTAAGGCATCAGAAGCTCTTCAGGTAGTCGGGACCCTAACCCATGTAGGGCTTTGTAGGTCAAAAGACCCACTTTGAAGATGATCCGCCACTGTATAGGCAGCCAGTGCAGAGTGCGCAGCACAGGGGTAATATGAGCCTCTTCTAGACACCCAGGTCAACAAATGTGCTGCAGCATTCTGCACTAGCTGCAAGCAGTGGATATCAACCCCAGCAAGCCCTAGGTATAGGGAGTTACAGTAATCAAGACGAGATGTCACAAAGGCGTGGACCAAAACCAGCAAATCGCCTGGTGGAAGCAGGTGCCTAATCCTGGAGATGTTTCTGAGATGAAAAAATGAAGTCTTGACTACTGCAGACACCTGATAACGAAGGGTCAAGCCAGTGTCAAGCTCCACACCCAGGTTACGCACCCGTTCAGAGGTAGGGATCTGGTCTACCCCAAGAACTAATCCAGAGGGGGACCCTATCCTTAGGCCCTCAACCTTGACTTGAGTCTGGAGTTGTGCACCAGAGCAACTCTATATCAGTGGAGCAGAGAGGGTGGATCAGGTGGTAAGGAATCAGGAGCTCTTTTAGATAGTTGAGTCCCAGGCCATTTAGGGCCTTGTAAGTTAGCAAGCCAATCTTGAAGGTGATGTAAAAGCAAATAGGTAGCCAGTGCAGAGAACGCAGTGTGTTATTTGCTCCCATCTAGGAAAGACAACCAGCATCTGGGCCACTGCATTCTGCACCAGCTGCAATCTTTGCATCTGACCCCCAGATGGCCCTAGATATAGGGCATTCCAGTAATCAAGTGTCATGATGACACAGGCATGGATCACCATAGCCAGGTCATCCTGGGCCAAAAACAGTCAGATCCTCACAATGTTGCAGAGATGAAAGAAGCCAGATTGAACATTGGATGACACCTGATGTTCGAGGTTCAAATGATTGTCTAGCATGGCTCCCAGATTCCTAACCATTTTCACTGCCACAAGGTGTTGCTCAGCCAAAACAGGAAGGTCTAAATTTCCCTGAATAGGACAGCCCCAATGTCCAGGCTTGATGAGCATAACCTCAGTCTTCCCAGAGTTTAGACATAGCTGGTTAGCCGCCATCCAGTCAGTGATCTCAGTGAAAAAATGTTAAGTCAAGATGATGCCAAGAGATCTCCAGGTGGGGGGGGACAAGTACTGTAGTAGTAAAAATGTTATTCTGTAATATCAGAAAAGGACAGCCCAGTTGAGCTAATGCTCATTTACAATGGAATCCCAAGGTGCATAAAATGACAATTTGACAATTAAAATATTATTTACAAAAATGTAATAAAGCAACAATACAATACATTACACAATGAGTTAGAATAGCTTAGTTACAACAAGCTTTTGGTAGCTCAGCAGCATTTACAAGTTTTATAGAACTCCAAGATAAAGCTCCTTTTTGCAATCTTAAATATTCTGGTAAGTTGTTCCATAATTTAGGCCATGCAAGTGATGTTAGAATCACCTTTTGCAGTCTTCATGACCCGGCACCATGGACAAGACAGATATAACTGGGTATTATCCACATAGAAATGAAAACCCAAGCTTTATCATCTTCTGATCTTCCCAAGAGGCAGCATATACATGGTGAATAAAATGGGGGCCAAGATTGAACCTTGTTGAACACTGTAAGGAAGCAGGCATGGCTCAGAGAGAAATTTACCGAAAGCAACTTACTGCATCCTCCCAGTTATGTAGGAATGAAACCAGGCCAAGACTGACCCATTAAGGTCCACATAATTCCTCAATGGATCAACTAGTATGCCATGATCCACTGTGTCAAATGCCGAGGAGAGGTCCGAGAGCACTAAGAGGGAATGGTGTTCCTCACCATAAGGAGATCATGGGTCACCCTAGCCAATGTCATCTTGGTACAATGATGGTGCCAAAAACAGGACTAGAGAGGATCAAGATGGAAAACCTCTCCAAGAGATCAAGCAACTGCCCTGCCACCACCATCTAATTAATCTTCCCCAAAAAGGGAAGATTAGAGATGGGTCCATAGCTCACGAGATCATCAGGATCCAAGGATGGCTTTTAATTTTCAGCAAATGTCTCAACACAGCCTCTTTCAAAGCAGAGGGAAAGACCCTGCCAATCAAGGAACCATTGACAATCTCTGTGAAAACTGGACCCAGAAACTCAGTACAGCTAGTGATTAGCTGCATCGGTGTGACTCCAGTATACAGTTGGTGGAGCACAAGGAACCAATCACTTTGAGGACCTCCTTGATGGAAACTGGCTGAAACTCACCCCAAGCTAACTTAATACTATCAACACAAGACATGTTACCTATGGTAACAACCTGATCTGAAGAGATAATACCCACCCTGATAGCCAACAGCATGACAGTGAAGAACCTTCCTAACTTATTGCATTTAGAGGGTGAAACAGCTCCCACACACTGCAGATGGGATGGCTTTAGCCATCTGTCTACAATGCAGAAGAGCACGCCTGGGTGATTCTTCACTGCAGCAATTGTATGGGATAAAAACTATGTTTTGTTTTGGTCAGTTGCTGGCTGGTTCTCCACATAGGGGAGTTTCAGAGCCATTCTGTCAACCTCAGTGCGAGTTCTCATCCAGGAACACTCAAACCTCCATCCTTTAGTCTTCAACTGACACAGCTCAGCATAATACCAGGGTGATCTGTGGTGGCATGTCAAGGGACTGACATGGACAGGTGCAATAGTGTCCAAAGCAGTTGGCAACCCCCTATTATAGGAGTTGACAGCAGCATTCTGACACAAAGCAAAAGCATGCAGCATTCTTAAGACATCCAGTGCCAAATGATGTCTCGGATGACACCATATAGTCTCCAAAGAAGGGGTATCTACTCTTGGGACCTCACAGAGGAACTCTACCACATGATGATCTGACCAACCAACAGGATCAACCTTGACCACAGTTAGAACAAGTCCCAGTGAGAAGACCAGATCCAGAGTGTGGCCTCATTCATGGGTCACAGCAGGTAATCACCTGTGTCAGTCCCAGCAAGGTTGTACGCTGTAAGAGTTCTTGACCAAAATGAGAAGACTCATCATTGACCCAGGCATTGAAATCTCCCAGCACAAAAAGCTTTGAGGTTACAAGACCTGGCCAATGACAAAGTCTGTGAACTCCTGCAGGAAAAGATTTCTTTACCCAGGAGGCCGGTAGATGAGAATAATCCTGCCATTGACACCTGGAGCCCATCTAGTCAAAACATACTCACAGAAATCCAGTGTTCCCACTGGGAATGGGAAGAGACCTAAAGTGGACCTAAAACAGATGGCCACCTCGCCTCCTCTATGATCTCTCCTCAGGCAATGTACACCGGAATATCCTAATGGGATTGACGCCACCAGTACAGGCACAGTGTTGTCGCCCAGCCAGGTCTCCATTATACAAACAAGGTCAGCAGAGGAATTAGCGATGAAGGATTCAGTCACCACAGGTTTATTCCTCAGTGACCTTGTGTTACAGAGAATGGCCCAAAGGGGAGAAGCAGCAGAAGCTAGATGTACTACTAGCTACCTGTTGGAATTAGGAAGAGCCCTAGGGAGGGTAACCAGGTTTGGTGGTCCTCTATCTTGGAATCTTCTCCACCCTGGGCATCTTCTGCTCCCAACCATACCAATCCCCCCCCCCGTACCAAACCCAGGACTTCCTGTGTGATCTTTGCTCTGCCTTCTAAGGATCCTCAGTTCTCAGCAGAAGTTGAACACCTCTACCAATGGAACCAAATGGGATCTCCTAAAAGGATGAAATGACTGCAGTTAATCCCTGGAGTAGGTCAGCCTCTCAAAAGCAAAGCTTCTACATGTCCTGAAAGTTAACAATAAAATTACAACAACCAAAAATAAATACAAAATGAGTTAAAACCAACCCCAATCTTGAAGATGTTATGCCTGAATAATTTGCTATAATTCTTTCTGTAATTTTATACTATAATTGTACTTATAATGGTACTGATATGTTGTTGGCCATACTGAGGTTGCTCCATTTATGGTAGGTATATTTCTTCCATGCTGTTGCACCTTTCTTGTGTTGTTGTTTGAGGTTTTCAACAAAATGTTTACATGCAAAAATAAAAACTAACCCAAAACTTACTCACCCAAGAAAAAGAAAATATAGAAAAAATGAGGTGGGGACAAAATCTGTTTTCATTTTTGGAGCTTACTCGGTGTAACAAAGGCATGTTTTAACAGAACATAAATAGCGCAAACCATACAATCATCTTCACCAGCTCTGTAAAAGCAAGTTATGCTGGAGTGATGACCCATGGGGATGGAGGAAAGCTTGTGTTCACAGTGGTACTGCCGATAGAGGATAGTACACTTTGATTGGAACCCTCTGCAGACATTGAATATCAGTATAATGGCATACGCTAAGTAGAAGACCTTGAACAATCACATTACAAATCACATGCTGGAGCTGTACATAGTGCTCCAGTTGCCATGTCGGAAGCCTCAGCTCACACAGCACAAAGCAATCTTCTCATCATTGCAAAGACAAACCCGAAGCACATGAAAGTGAAAGGCAGAGCCATGTATAAATGACACTATGGCATACTGGAAGCCCCAGTGGCTGCGCTACCTGGCTGTTTGTGCATCACTAGTTAATGTTCTGGAATGGCATGTCTAATCAGCACACAAACAGCATGAGCCATAGAATCATCTGTACCAGCACCCCATTCAAGCAAGTTACAGTATCCTGCAGTGCTGACCCAAGGGGATGGAGGAACACCTGTGTCACAGGCTGGTCCTTCCAGACTCAGTCCACATTATAAACATGTATTTAATACTCTACAATATTTACATGTGGTACAGAATTAAACATACTAAAGTCTGTGGGAGTACAGTACATTACAGGAATAGAAAACAAACTTTTAAACCAGCAGGATACATACAGAATAAACCTCTCCAGTTCTAAATTTGATTATAAGTAGATAGTTTAAGCTTACCCCAACTAAGATCTCTTAAGTCATAGCAGAACTGCCAGATGTTGCTGTAACAATTTCCAAGATTTGTCTAACTTTCATAAACTCTGGCAAGAAAATATCCATCCCAGGCTGGCCCCTTCACAGGCACAATCTGCCCTGCCTCTCTCACATCACATCATGGACATTCCTTTGCTCTGCATCCTGCACCTGCTCTAGAAAAACAACGTAACACGGTTTGGGCCTTGCATGCAAATTTGACCTACTGTCTTTTGTTCTATAGAGCATCAAGCTCTGCAGGGGGCATTTAGCCTGCGTTTACACATAAAATATCCTCTTTTAGATGAAAACCCACTACTCTCTAGTGAGACCACATCCAGAAGCAAATGGATTGATACCTTTTGTAGGACCAACATAGATGTCACAAAAAGAACAAAGTGCTTTAGCTTTTGGACCAACCAAGTCCTTCCTCAAAGCTAATGGCAGTTATTTAGAAAATCACATATTATTAACACCCAGATCTTACATAAAAAAAAATTCTCATTGGTTTAAACAACTCATTTAAACTAAAGCTGAAGTTTAAGTAAGAAGAACTAGATTGCACCAGTTTGCCTCTAGCTGAGGAGCCTTTCAAGGTCAAATGTCACCAGAACAAAATAAGAGCTCTTCAAGCAGAAAGCTCCACTAAAATAAATTCTGAATGGTTCAGTGTGTTTTTTAAAAACAGTCTTAATGAAAATCAATCTAGTTCTTCTGATTTAAACTTCAGTTATGGTTTAACCGAGTATTTTAAACCAGTGAGAATTATTTCAATTTTTTATGTAAGACCTGGGGGAGGGGGACCACTAGACACCAGAAATATAAAAAAGATCAGGCATGGGATCCAGTGGGGGCACTAGACACCTGTGACTATTACATAATGTTTGTGCATGGGTGCAGGTGGAGGTTGGGGCCACTGGACACCAGAGAAACATGTATTGTAACATTGGATCAGTGATTGGTAGGGGTGAACCTGTAGATCATCTTTTTTACTTGGGCAGGCATTGGGTGGACAGAAGGACAACCGGACACCAAGGAAAATGTTACTACACCTCAAGCAGTGATCTGGCTGGGGGTGGGATCACTGGACACCAGGGAAAAATCTATTTCATATATGGGCTGATAAGCAGGGAAGGGGGCTACTAGCACCAGAGAGACTGTCTTTTTTACTTTAGCCAGCAATCAGTGATTGTGGAGGTGGATCAACTAGCACTAGGGAGACTGTTTTTTTTTTCACTCAAGCAGGTGATTGGCAATCACAAGGAGGGGGAACGACTAGCACCAGGGAGAATTTTTTTTGTTTTTTTACTTGGGAAGGTAATTATGGGGGGGATTATCACCATGTAAACTTATTTTGTTTAATTAGGGTGGCGATCGATGATCATGGGGGGCCACTAACCACCAGGGACTGCAGCTGTATATCTGTCAGTGACTGGCTGGCCATGCTATGGTCCACACTGCCTACACAAATGGGCCCATAATGGGCATGCACCTGGCCACCTAGCACCTTGCATGCCCAATGGCTCATTTACATGGTTTGTTTTGTGAATTGGAAATAGCACACCTGCACTATTCTTTACAGGGCCATACTCCTGGCTGCATGTTGGGGCAGCACTGATGGGGCTCATGCTAGCAGTAATGGGGTTACCACTGGCTTGACCTAGTCCTATGCACAGTCAGATAGTGCAGTACACTATCCAACTATGAGTGGCACACTTAGACACCTGGGGAAATGCAAAGTGCAATGCAAACTTTTGCATTGTGCTTTGCAATTCTTTGTGAAGCTAGCCCTTGGAGTACTGTGGACAATTATGAAACCCATCAAACAAAGCAAACATACACAAGTTTCCCTCATTTTATGGCAGCTTGCACCAAACCTTTGAGGCAAGCACCATAAAAGGGGTCCATACCTGATGCAAAGTTAGACCGGGAGAGCTGGTCTAACTTTGATGCATTCACCTCAATGAACTTGCAGCATGGTTTTCGCAGCACTCTTGTCTGAAAATTGCAGTTGTGGCACAGTTTGCCACACGTTGACACTTTCAAGTGACAATCTCTCAGCTGCAGGTCCATTGCAGCAGTCATAACAGGTTTGAAAATTGGGCCCTATGTCTAAATATTGAATTTTCAGAGAGTAAAAAAAGGAAGAAGAAGTTATAAATTACAATTAAGGGGTAGGCAATTTAAAACTGAAAGGAGGGGCATGGTTCTCACAGAGAGTTGTGGCAATATGGAATGGCTTGCCCACAGAAGTGGTGGAATGTAAAACTGTCAATAGGTTTAAGTCAGAAGTACACAAATATCTACTAAAAATGGGCAGCAGTGGTTACTTTTGTTGATACAGAGCAGGCAAGCTGGATGGGCTTGTTTTGCCTCCTCTTGTCTGATTCTTCCTATGTTCCTATGCAGACAGTGGACACAGATATAATGTGGATACTGGGTAGATACCATTTTATTGTATAGATTAAGCCTTTTGTTTCCTACCGTTAAGCACTTACCGCACAAAACACAACAAAGAAACATAACAACTTCAGGAATTTTCTCCAATCATTTTGAGCTGCCATTTTGTTTCAGAAATTTTCTTCCTAGGAAACAAAATAAAAATTAAAACCATCACCTTCAAAGTGAAACAACCACATACATTTGTAATATAGCAAAGCATGTTTCTTAAATTACAGTGTGATGTATTCTGAAATGTACATTTAATTACTTCCAGTCTTAGCCTCAGTTTCAATTAAACCCAATATCTTGAGACTTGTAATGCATTCTACTATCTGACGTTTCATATAATCAGGTTAGTTTGAACAGTTTTATACTGTTCATATAGGAGAACTGTAATTAATGACCAGTTATTGGCTATGGACTGTCTGTCTGTCTGTCCGTCTGTCTGTCTGTCTGTCTGTCTGTCTGTCTGTCTGTGTCTGTCTGTCTGTTCTGTCTATCTATCTATCTATCTATCTATCTATCTATCCATCTATCATACTTGCATAGTAGGTTGAGTACAGTATAGGTAGGGATCAGCAGAGTGCTCAGTGTTAAACTTCAGTCATTGCACCTGAATAATGTTGATGATGTTCAATTAAATTGTTTGAAAGCTGGCATGCATGGTCCAGGTGGCATGTTCTCAAGACCTGGGAAGTTTTGTGATGGCCACTTACCAGATTTCAAGATCTGGAAACACCAAAATTACAAACAAATGCCACTTTTTTGCCATTTGTATGGCTGTAGTGGGTGGAGTCTGCAGATGTCTTGCCAGCACTGCAGCTGTAAAAACGAGAGACTGAAGCATAATTTTGGGATTGCAGTACTACAGCTCCAAAGCACTCTGCCCCTTCCCACCCTGAAGTACATGTGCAACTTCACTTCTACAGTTGTGGTGAAGTTGCGCATGCTTACTGAGCTCATGGTGCAACAGTCTGCCATGCCCAAGATGGTCACTGCAGCTCAGTGCACACGTGCAACTTCACTACAAATATGGAAGTGAAGTTGCCCATTTACAACTACTCGTGCATGTGCACTGAGCCCAGGTGGCCATCTTGGACACAGCAGACTGTTCCATGTTCCTTCGTGAGCTTCATGAGCTCAGCTACAGTTATATCAGCTCTGGCAAGACTTGTTTTTTTACTCTCATCTGCAGTCAAGATGTCATGGAATTTTTTTCAGAGCTCTCCAGGGTGAAGTTGCTTGTGCCAAGGGTTTACTTTCAATGGTTTTGTGAAAAGAAAAATATTAGTTTCAGCATTAAAAGGTTTTGGAATTGAGCGTCCAAGTGTGTTCAGTAGAATTTTCAGTATAATCTTGTGATATGACTAATGAATTTCCTTTCACAAGCCATTTTCAGATAGGGACTAATTGCGTTTTAGGGTCACAAGAAAAAGTTTTCAGGTCATGATGGCCCTATCTTGTTTTGTTATTTAAAAAAGTAGAAAAGTACTTTAAAATGATGCTTTTCAAAGAACAAACACCTGGACCTAGGTAAACGGGACCCATCTACCTGGATTCTTGTTGGTTTTTTTCAACTGTCCCAGACATACCTTTCTGAGCACCCCAAAAATCTTGGGAGGCCAGCTTCATGAGGGCGCTAATTTACGAGTCATGAACTGAGAATTCTCTGGTTGTACATACAGTGACAGCTACCAAAGAATGTTAAATTCATGCATAAAAAATATGCCTATGCCACAGACTGTTCTATTGTTAGTATATGTCTGTTCTCAGAAGCCCCTGTAGAACCAGTACCCACATCTTATATCCACTCTGAACATGTCTGTTTCTATGTCAGAAAAGAAGTTCATTAGCTGCAATCAGCTGTTCTGCTGGTGGGTGAATTAAATGCATGACTTCATAGTGGGTCTGTGCTGAAGTGCTGTGTGTAATTTTGTATCTTGTGCAGAAATATTGTCCCAGTTTTGCACCTTTATGTGGTGTCTTTATTCAGAGTTGACCATGTAGCCACACCGTGTGAGAATGAGACATTTATCAGCTGTTCAGGCAGTGGGTTACAGTATTGAACTCAGATCACTCTCATTACCTACCCAACTGAATTGCTAAGCTAAAAATAAAATGAAAAACATTCTACCTCCGGCATTTACCTGCATTTGTCTCCATTCCTGAGAGTGTGTTATAGAAAGGCATGGAGGATGGAGATATGGTCTGCACCAGAAGCCATACAAAGAAGCTCAATATGTATGCCCCCGAGGAAAGGAGGGAGAGGGGGGAAATGATAGATATGTTCTACAATATTCTGTACAATTAAAATGAAACCTGAAATATACAGATATTGAAAATTGTTAATCATACCAGAAACATTGCATTGTGAAAGTACAGATGTGTGTGTGTGTGTGTGTGTTGTGTGTGTGTGTGTGTGTGTGTGTGTGTGTGTGTGTGTGTTTGGGGAGGAGGTTGCGAACACTATGGTACTTTATGACTAATCTTCCATTTCCAAAGGATGATCTTGGCATGAACTCTAGCTCTACTGTATTAGGAATACAATTTTTACAACAGACCCTACTAAATAACACATGGATACAGTATTAGTCATGTGATATTTAATATGGTCTGTTGTAAGAATACATCTTAATCCCAACAACTGAATATATTTGCTGGTAATAGTCTCTCCCCTCAAAATATGGTAGTAATATTAATGTCTTATATGCAACAATGAAAGACTCAACCCCAAATTCTCTTTATCACTTAATTTTTATAAGGTGTGCTTGATATTCTCCAAAATGCTTTTTCACTTAAGTATTTCAAGTATTATTTTTCACTTTGTTTTACGACAATTTTTATCCACTTTTATATACAACTTTCAATGGTATATACATCACTTTGTAAAGTTTCAAGACCATCCTGTCTCTTCTTCTGACAACAATACCGAAATCTGAAATGTAATAAACAAAACATTCTTTTAAATTTCTTCCAGTCTGAAATAATCTATAAATTGACTAACATTCTTCATTTTATACTAGATATATGTTTTGAGGAAACTGATCTGTATTTATTTCCAGTGGTTTTATAGTCTGAAATAATTCTGTGCATCTACTCATGTGCCCTGATAAACAATGATTTAATATTTAGCCCATATACTTAGTAATGTGCTTTAAAATCAAAAAATCTGTGTATTTTATTAGATTTGTATGTTCATTACCTTCTTCCAAATTTGCAAACCGTCTTGTGTTGCTAAGTGGGCAATAATTTTGCTGCCATAAAGAATAAGAGATTATTTTTTTTAATTATCATAAGTTTACTCTATATTCAAAATGACCAGCATCCCAAGTATATCCAGGTTATTTACCTTAATTTATAAGCTGTTGCTGTCAAATTTGAATAAATCTGTCTTTTCTGCTGTTGCTGTACTATCTGTAAACATATAAGGAAAATACACTTATGACTATTCATTCCACATAAGGCTTTGTAGTAAAATTAAGCAATTTCTTTTCAGTTTAACATATCATTGTCTCTTACAGGTTTTTGTTCCTATCAGGAACCCAAAGAACCAGGGCAAGTGTAATGTAGCTAATTGAAATACTTTTTACTTTTAAACACACTTTCTGACCACCACTGCTGAGGATGCCAACCCTCCTCTGCTTCTGAGGTAGGAACAAAAGGGACTGGACCATCTCTTGTCATGCTTCTCATCTTGCGTGATTGCATCACTGCAGTGACATGCTTGGTAGCCCAGTCACAAAGGAAACTGACACTTGCATTGCTTTGTCAGTCCCCCTCTGGTTCCTCATGTAGCTTGTCTAGCTGGCATAAGATGGCTGAACTGCTCACTTTTATGATATATAATTTAGTGCTGGGACATAGCCTGGCTGACATCAATTTGTACCTGTGGTTAAAACGTAAAATCCTGGGTCTAATTGGGGGGGGGAGGGGAGAGAATGAATGAAGGGATGAAGTTATGGGATATTTTTATGTATTGGTATAAAACTGGAAGAATGATTGTATACTACACAAGGGGTATATTATGAAAGTTGTTATTTTTATTTGTTCCTATAGGGTAATCCGACAGTAATGCCACTTGCTATTGTCATTGTTTCTATAAGAGGACCCGGCGGTCGCGAGGGCTCAGTCCGTAGCCCTCCCCCAGCATGGACACCTCACTTTTCGTGGACCCATTTGGCCAGAGGACCTGGCAGTCATGAGGGCTCAGTCCGTAGCCCTCCCCCAGCAAGGACACCTCACCTCCTCATGGACCCATTTGGTCAGAGGACCCGGCGGTCACGAGGGCTCAGTCCGTAGCCCTCCCCCAGCAAGGACACCTCACCTCCTCGTGGACCCGTTTGGCCAGGTAATCTCCTGCACAAGAAGCAGTCCTCTGCCCTGCCCAGCTTAGCAACTGTCTCTGTACCAGCGGCAGCACCTAACCAGCTCTGTGCTGTGGGAAACAGCTCGCCCTCCCTCTGGTGTCGCAGCTGGCCTGAGGTTTTCTTGGTGCCAAATTCAAACCTGCTGGAGCCTCCCCCATCGGCGCAGGAGCTAGAAGGACCGTAAACGGGAACTCTAGTCTGGTGCCCCCACATGCTGTGCTCCATTATCAGCCTTGTTTGCTAACATCAGTAATTCACCTAAATTGAATGTAAATTGTTAGCCTTTTAGCCTGTCTTTATTATCGTGCACCCAAAAAAACGAATCCTAGGCTGCCCTCCTGTTGTGCGAAATCTGTACTAAAACGTTTGCTCTCTTAAGTACTGTTGGTGTTGCTTAAATTACTGGGCACATGTACTTTGCACTGTAACCTGTATTGCCAAAGTCAGTCTCCGGCTGCCATCTTTACCTGCCTGACTAGCAGAAGCGCCCCCCAATCGCCTCGCCCAACTCAAACCTGATTTGTCTCCTGCAGTGCATCCCACCCACCCTCTTACCTTATTTAATGCCTGTGGTCTTTTTTCCTCAGAGGACCCAGCGGTTGCGAGGGCTCAGTCCGTAGCCCTCCCCCAGCAAGGACACCTCACCTTCGCATGGACCCGTTTGGCCGGGTAATCTCCTGCACAAGAAGCAGTCCTCTGCCCTGCCCAGCTTAGCAACTGTCTCTGTACCAGCGGTGCACCTAACCAGCTCTGTGCGTGTGGGAAACGGCTCGCCCTCCCTCCGGTGTCGCAGCTGGCCTGAGGTCTTCTTGGCGCCAAATTCAAACCTGCTGGAGCCTCCCTGTCCAGGCGCGGGGCTCTAGCCCGCCCGGTGCTGCGTGTTCGGCTCCCCACCACCACCCTTGGTTGGCTGTCTGTGTATATAGGCTGCAGGGAGCCGACGTGGTGCCGAAAATAACCTATCAGCCCTTTTTACCATCTGCAGGTTATTTTCTCTCACCACTAGAGGCTGCTCTATCTAGCCTAGCTCACTTCTCCCATTTGTAACCCACCTAATACCTAGCTGAGCCACTTATAATTCTCTCCCTTGATCCACCTAGCTCCTTGTGCTCCGCATCTGTAAGGTGGGCACCCACAGGGAGCGGCTGACCCCTCCCTCCAAAATTGGACAAAACCCCTAATTTTCCAGCCTGTAAGTGGCTGACCCTCCTCCAAAATTGGACAAAACCCTAATTTCCAGCCTGTCTCTCTGTTATTTTCTCCTCAATCCTGTCCCTCGCTCCCTTCCTCAGCCCTTACATATCTTTCCTCCTGCGCTCGCTGGACCACAACAGGATGTAGCCTCCACCCTGTTCCCTACCCTCCCTCTCAATTTCTTCCCTGGCTCTCCTCAAAAAGGCTCAAAATTGCACCTGAACATGTGTAGCCTCCCACACAACTTAACTGAGCTCACTGCGGTTGCCCACCACAAGCCAGATATCCTGGGCCTCTCAGAAACCCGGCTTAAGTCCCATATACCTGATGCCCAGAGCACCCTCCCAGGCTACAACCACTTCAGACGAGACAGACCAGGCAAGAAGAGAGGTGGCGGGGTGATTCTCTATTATAAGACGCACCTAAACTTGTCCTCCATTGACCCCTCATCTTCCAACCCTCCTGCATGCAAGTTTTTGCATGCTCTCCTCCTGCTGGGCCACACAAAGAAAATTCACCTAGTGTGCACCTACATCCCCCCCAAGGATGGTCTGACTGGTCTCTCCTCCCTGCTTGACTGCGTCGGCACTAAAGTGGGTCCCAACGAAACCTTACTAATAGGTGACTTCAATCTGAACTGGTTGGGCACCAACTGCAACTTGTACGAGCCTCTGCTCTCGGGGCTTGCACTTACCCAAGTTATAACTAAACCAACCAGGCTCGCCGTGTGGGGGAACTCAGGATCCCTTGTTGACTGGATTCTGTCCAACAGGCCTGCCAATATCATGTCTTCTGGAACCCTCCCGGATGCCATCTCTGACCACTCCCCTACCTACTGTGTCTGGGGCATATCTCAGCAAAAAGTCCCTAGCAAAATGATTGAACTGAGGGACTACTCCAAATTTAATACCCACAACTTCCTGTCCGACCTCCTCGCTATTGACTGGACAGGTGTCACTACTGCCAACGACCCCTCGCGAGCCTTGGATCTATTCCTCGCTAAGCTTATCCCCCTTCAGAACAAACATGCCCCCTCACTAGGAGAAGGGTTCGGGGCACCATCACCAAATGGCTAAATGGGGGCCTATTCTCCTACATGAAGGCCAGGGACAAGTGTTGGGTGACCAATAAGGCCTCCCAAAATAACCATGATCTGATGACATACAGGCACCTCAGAAACTCCTGCAAAAGAGCCACCCACTGAGCAAAAAGTGAGTTCTGTAAAGCCGCCTTACTCTCCTCCAGCAGCAACCCGAGGAGTTTCTGGCAAAACATTAAAAACACTATTGGGGGGTCAGCTAAGGCACAGGTCTCTGACCTACTCGTTCATGGAGTCAGCTGCAATAACCCACACACCATTGCAAATACCTTCAACTCCTTGTTTTCCGAACTGCCCCCCTCCCAAGCCCCCTCCCATCTACCCCCTTGGTGCCCCCCCTCCTGGTCTCCACCCTCGGCCCCTCTTCCAACTGAGACATGTTTCACCTAAGGAGACCCAGATGCTTCTCTTAGGCCTTTCCCCACACACTGGCACAGGGCACGACCACCTCGAACCGAAACTGCTCAGACTGGGAGCCCACCTCCTTGCCAGGCCTGTCTCGCACTTATTCAACACCTCCATGAACACTGGGATCATTCCCGACCTGTGGAAAGTGGCCAAGGTTGTTCCTGTCTTCAAACAAGGAAATCCCAAAGATCCCGGCAACTACCATCCCATTGCCATTCTGTCCACCACAAGTAAACTCCTCGAGAAAGCCGTTGCTTCCCAGCTCTCCCAATATATCCAGGACTACAACATCCTCTCACCTGCCCTACGTGGCTTTAGGAAAGGGCATAGCACGTCCACCACCCTTGCTGTAGTCACTTCACTGATCAGGACAAGTGCTGACCAAGACAACCTCACTGGAGCCATTTTTGTGAACCTCTCAAAAGCATTTGACAGGGTTGATCACACCCTCCTCGGCTCCAAACTCCTATCCCTCAGATTCTCCCCTTCCGCCCACGCCTGGTTCCTAAACTACCTCTCCAACCATCAGCAATTCACCTACTTCAATTGGACATCCTCCAACCTCTCACCCGTCCACTGCGGGGTCCCTCAAGGATCCGTCCTTGGTCCAACCCTATTCTCACTATTTATCAATGACCTTCCGTCCATCACTGCCCATGGCCACACCAACTTGTATGCTGATGACCTCGTCCTCCTGGCCAGCTCCTGGGACATCTCCACAATAAACTCACACCTGAACTTCGACTTCGAACGTATTCAAACTTGGTTGAGGACCACAGGCTCACCCTCAATCTCAACAAAACCCAATCCATGCTGTTCGGGTCCTTAAACAAAATAAAATTCTGCCCTGCCCTCCCTGCTGATCCATGGGGCTGACGGCTCGCCCCTTGAGACAGTAACCACTGCCAAGTACCTGGGCGTCACCTTAGATCCGCAGTTGGACCTCACCTCTCACATTCACAATGTTTGCAAGGCCACTAATTGTAAGCTTGGTTTAGCCTACCGCGCTAATAACTGCCTCACCCCTGCCGCCCGCTTGGCCCTAGCTAGGGGGGTCCTCCTCCCATCACTCTGTTACAGACTTGTAACATTTGCACCAGTTCCCAAATCCAGCCTCTCAAAATGGTACATGCCTTACAACAATGTTTGCCGCTTCGCGCTTTCCGCCCCTCCCCTCACCCATCGTTGTGATCTATACAGTCGCCTGGAGTGGCTTCCCCCTGAGAAGCATCGCTCCTTCGTTCTAGGTAATTTAATTGACAATATCATCCACTCTAGCACCCCTCCAGCTCTAGCCCTTCCCCTTAAACCTGGTGCCCCATCCTACCACCTATGATCTGGGGCAACTCAGGGACGCCTGGTTCCTAGAACACGCACCCTTGCGGGGGACCAAGCCTTCCACACTTATGCCCCCAAACTCTGGAACTCGCTACCTGAGCTCACTCGGTCCTCTTCCTCCCACCCAAGCTTTAAAGCCTCCCTCTGGAACTTCCTGAAACCTTCCTCCCCCTGCTTCTGCTCATCGTAGTCCTACTCCCCTGCCCCTCCCAACCCTTCAACCTGATTGGATGGTGGGGCCTCACCCTTACTGCACTTCTCCTTCTGGAACTGTCCATGAATCCTGGACTTACCACCTGCCTGGGACACTCCCTTCCCCCTTCTGCAGGCACTTACCTTTATCTTTGTTCCGCTGTTCACCACTAGATTATATCCGTCTGTCCCATCCTACTCTAATGCACCGTGCCAACCTTGTCCTAGAGTCAGCCTTGAACTGCCTGTTATTTTAGTTTTGTTTCTTGTCTCCTCAATCGTACATGTATGAATTTTGTGCCAACTTTGCCCTAGAGCTAGCCTTGTAACTGCCTGTGTATTTCTAATATACTCTTCTCTGTTCCTCAACTGCTCAATGTATGCCTACCTTGCTCTAGAGCCAGCACTGAATTGCCTGTTATTTTTCTGTGTATTCCTTATACTCCCTCAGTTGTTTATGTATGAAGATTTTACCTGTAACTACCTTCCTATGTATTCCTTATGCTTCCTCAATTGTTCATGTATGAAGTTTTACCTGTAACTCTCCTGGGTCGCACCTGAAAATAGGCACTTGGCTGTCTAGTGTGCTTACCCGGTTAACAAAAGCAAATAAATGAATAAAATTAGATTGTCCATTAATTTATAGAAGTGGCTACAGAATGAATCACATTTCTACCTATGTAATGTAAAGAGGTATTAAACTTCTATGAAACCTTTAGGATGAAACATATTAAACTGAACTAAACAATTTTTGAAGTAATATCCAGCTTGTGCTCTGATACATAATACTTATCCTCCTACATAATGTCCATGACCAAGTTTCTGTTATTCATTGTGTCAGATCCAGTGTTCCATAATCTTCAGCATTTGCTCCAAATCTTATTACTGTAATATGAAATGTTCATAGCTATTTTTATGATGTCCATGATATCCAATTGTAAGTGCCATTTTTTTTCTTTAAGTTCATCAAAAACTGGTCCATAATAAATTCTCATTTAACCCATACAGTATCTCCTGATATGCTTTTAATGTATATAACCACCAGGCTTCTCTTTTAAGTAACTGTCTTTCCCAGCTTCCACCTCCTGCCAGTTTGGCTACTTTGTCTATTCCCAGAAACTCTAAACTTTTCACTTGTTTGTTTGTTTTATTTTTAACCAGGTAGTGGACTGGGCACAGTCCCTTTTCAGCCATGCCTGACACATATCATCACAATGCAAAAATTACATTTACACAACATACAAAATAATTGTAAAAAAACAAAGACAAGGCACTGCATCAGCATGTGGTCTAAAAGCAAAACAAAATGGTTATATTAAATGCATGCTGAAAATAGAAAATAGAGTTAAAAATCTACGTTTCGACCTTAGGTCTTCTTCAGGAAATATCTAAAAGAGAAAAAAAACAGTTAGTGTAGAGGAGAGGTAAAAAGAGAGATATATATATGTGGAGAAAGAAGAAGGGGGAGGCTAAGGGAGAAGAAGGGATAAATGGTAAGGTTAAGAGAGACTCTGTGGAACAAAAAGGTGATGATGGGAAAGATAAAACATAATGGGAGAGAAAGAGCTGGGGAAGTTCCCAGGTAGAGACTGATTAACAAGGCCTTGTAAGAAGGCTGAAAGGTGACAAATGTGTGAGAAGGAGAAAGAAATGGAGACATATGGTGAGGATGAAAAATAAATCAGTACAAAAACAAATTGACTTTAGAGAAAAAAGGGGAGGCTGAAAGATGTTAGTGGAAAATAAGTCTATCATTTAAACCAGAGGGCTGCTGGGAGCCAAGGCGGATGATCAGCTTGGCTTCCATGTTTTTTCTATGGTTAGGATCCCGGAAGCCCTGCTGAAGGACACAAACAGAAAGGTCATTGACATTGTGGTCCCTGGAGATAAAAGTGGATACAATGGGTTTAGCAGTTCACCATTCCTGACCGCTCTGTAATGTTCCCTGAAATAGTCAGCAAGCGCCTACCAGTTTCTCCAGTGTAAATAGCTGAACACCTCCTGCAAAGAATACAGTACACTACATTAGTGGAGGTGCATGAGAACTCCTTTGTGATGTGAAAAACACCTGTAGGCCCCGAATCTCAGTTACACTGGAAATAAATTTGCAGGTGTAGCAGCGAGCCCTATTGCAAGGTTTGGTACCTGGGGGAGGAACTGTTAGGGTGGAGTAGGCTGCTTTTACCAGGAGATTGCTCAGGTTAGGTGGCCGGCGGTAGGAGGCAATAGGTGGTTCTGTAAAGGAAGCACCAATGTTAGGGTCAGTTTGCAAAATGGGAAAGTTACTAGTGATGATCCTGTGAAGAGAAGGTGTGCTCTGATGGAAAGGAAGAACTAGTGGAATTCGCTGTTGTTCTTGTGTGACAGTATCCCTCCTGCAGGGGTCAAGGTTACGGGGCATGTTACTGACCTGGGAGAGTGCTCTGTCCACTGTGCTTTTAGGGTATCCCCTGTTGATAAAAAAACTATGCATTATTTGGGTCTGCTCAGCAAAATCATCCTCTTCACTGCATAACCTCACGAAGTCTAAGAAACTGTAGATAAGGCAGGCCATTCTTGACATGTTTAGGATGGAAGGAGCTATGGAGGAGGAAACTGTGAGAGTCAGTGGGTTTGTAATGAGACTGATGTCTTCAGACCAGTTTTCTGGACTGAGAACTGGATATCCAGGAAAGGCAGTGTAGAGGAAGATACTTCAACAGTGTACTGAAGGGAAGGATGAGCCGTGGTGAACTTGTCAAGGAAGACTTGGAGGGTCTCCCTGGAGCAGGAGGTGGTCCCCACACAGTCATCAATGTAGCATTTGTAGAGTTCAGGCACAGTCCCTGTGAATGAGAGAAAAAAACATTCCTCCACCCAACCCACAAACAGATTAGCAAAGCTGGGACCTATCTTGGTACCCATGGCAACTCCACTGACCTGCTGAAAAAAACTGTTATTAAAAGAAAAAGCATTGAGTGTTAGAACCAGTTCTGCTAGATGAGTTAGTGTGTGTGTGTGGGTGGCTGCTGGACTTCCCACTTGTTCAAGAAATGCTGCAAAGCTGTCAGACCATCATGGGGGATCACTGTGTAAAGAGATTTGATGTCCATGGTGAAGATGAGCTGATGAGAGTCACTGAATCTGAACCTGTCAAATAACTGGAGAGCATGGTTAGTGTCTTTAACATAGGAGGGCAGGGACTCAACAAGGGGTCTCATGAGGCCATCCAAAAATGCGGAGATGTGGGATGTGGGGCAGGAGCAGGCAGACACTATGGGACGACCTGGGTTACCTGTTTTGTGGATTTTGGGAAGAAGATAAAACCTAGATGTCTGGGGATGCTGGACTATGAGTCTCTTAGCAGAAGCAGGGAGCTCATTGTTTTCAATAGCAGAGGTGATGGTGGTGGTGACCTCTGTCTGATAGTCAGCAGTGGGGTCCTGTGGAAGAGAAGAATAAAACCTGGTGTCAGAGAGTTGCTGTGTGGCTTCCGTGATGTATAGCTCCTTTGCCAGACCACAGCACCTCCTTATCAGCTGGTTTAATAACAATGTCATTCCTACATTGTAGAGATCTGAGGCTGCAAGCTCACCAGGTGTCAGGTTGGAATGGTTGTGCCTGCAATGAAGATTAAAGTTAGTGGTGTTTTCCATGCATTGGTTAACAAAATAATCAACAGCAGCAAAACATCCTGGAGGGGGTGTCCATGCACTTCGCTGGGGATTGATGTCATTAATAGTTCTGGTGATACCGTCATCATCTGTGGGAAGAGGAGTCATATTAGAAAAATGAGCTGCAAGGCATATTCTACGATAGAAGCACTGCAGATCAACTTGAACCTGGGGTGCATCAAGATATCTGGGTGTGGGCACAAAAGAGAGACCTTTGCTAAGGAGTGAGTGCTCATCTTGTATCAGGGGAAGGTCTGGAGGAATACAAGATACCAAATTTTTAGGTTGTGTCTGACTCGAGGGCTCATGCTGGTTGTTGATCTGCTGGGTGAGAGACTGGAGTTTTGCAGCTTGGTATCCTTGAGAAACTGAAAGAGAGTGGAGTTAAGGTTTTGGATGCAGTGCTTAATAAAAGGAAGGTTATGTGGAGCCGTTCGCTGCAGGAAATCCTTTTGCCTTTGAATGGTTTTGTCCACAGAGATCAGCTGTGTTTTGATGGAGAGAATGGTGTGCACGATAAGTTTCCTAGAGAAAGTTTTCAAAAGCTTGTTAGTAGAGGAAACATGTGTCTCAGATCCAAATGAACAAGGATGAAATTTCAAACAGAAACCTTTAGGAATAATACCCAGGTGGTGGCATTTGGAAAGAAACTGTAAGTGACTGCAGAGTTTAGTCTTAGAGCAAGTGGCAGAAAATAATTCAAGAGAAGGCTTAGAAATATGAGAAGGGAATGCAGACATAGAAGAAATGAAGGAGCATCGCAGAGAATTCAGAAGAGATTTCAGATTAGGCATAGTGGGTCGCAGCAAATGTGGCATACAAATTGTAAAAAAACAAAGACAAGGCACTGCATCAGCATGTGGTCTAAAAGCAAAACAAAATGGTTATACAAAATAATTATTCAGATTTACAAACAGTATCACAATATAATTACTGGTGACCCCCTTTAATAACCTGAATTCAGGCACAGTGAAAATGCCGTAACAACCCAAAATCGAGTTATTATGGCATTTCACAACTTCACAGTCACTGTCAGATTTCTCAAGTGGCAGCCTCTGCTCAAGACAGCTGCAGCACTAAGTCAAATTTCTCCCCTGGCAAAACCCTTCTGCTTACCACTGTGAGCTTCAAAATCCCTCAATTTCCTTTGTTTTGCAGAAAAGGACACACACTGCAATTGCACAAATTCAACACAATCCCCTGCATTTTTTTTTCTCTCTTGTAGGTCACCATGGCAACTGGAAAATCTTCGTTGCCACAGCAACACTTTCTTCTCTGCTCAAGCCACACACTACAAACAGTACAATTTCTAACTAGTTCCTTGTGGTTTTAAATTTCTACCTTTATAGAAAAGTTTCTTAAGTGTTAAGTTATCTTTTACTCGTTCTCAACTGTTTAACTGCGATCACCAGTGGACTTGTACAAGGTACTCCACTGCACTTCTCAAAGACATTTGGACTACTAGTATCTAAACCATTTAAAGCTGTGCATTTAAACAAAAAAAATCGTACTGTTCTTTGATGTTTTTAACAATTTAAAAAATATTACAAAATCAGTTTAACAATACCTACTCTGCTGCATGAATTTAAAATAACTTCTAAATAAAAAACAGTATTTTTTTTCCTCTAACAAAATTGCTGGTTAAGACTCTGCACGAGTAATTATAAAAAATAAAAGATAGGCAAGTGTGTGCCTATGAATATTTTTTTCACACCCTAATTGGTGATGACTACATAAAGCTTTCAAGCTTTGCTCTCAAGGTTTATGGGTCATCACACACCTTGGGTGTGAAAAAAAATTCATAACACACACTTGCCTATCCATTATTCTCTATATAACTTCTTTAACAATAAATGTTTAAAATGAACTTGACACTTAATGACTAAATTCCATGAAATGTTTTGCTAGTGGGTATCTAATCTTCTCTCTCCTTATATTACTTTTGTGTTCTGTTATCCATATTTTAAGTGCTCTGGTGGCTTCCCCTATATTATGAAGAGAGCAATGGCAGATTAAACAGTATATGATGTGGTCTGTACTGCAAGTAATAAAGTCTCTGATGAGAAAGTTATATTCTTAACAGGTATTTTTGATTTCTTTACTCTTTGTAGCATTATTATTACAATGTGTACAATTTCCACATGAAAAAAGCATTATATGTACCTGTTTAACCATGTTGTGGGTGCTTTCTCTCGTTTCCAATGTTGTGTTTTCACCAGTTCATTTTTAATGGTTTTGGTTTTTTAGCTGTGATCCAGGGTTTGTCCTGAAACACTTCTTCACTCTTATTTTTTGTTTCTAAAATGTTCCAGTTATTCAGAAGAATTTTCTTAATCCTTTTAAAATGTTTTGAATATTGTGTGGAAAATGACAACTTTTCCTGTGTTCCTATATTTTGCCTTATCTTTTAATAGCTCCATCCTTGGTTTTTGTTTAGCCTTTTGTTCTGCTCTTATCAAAGTGTTGGTTTTATATCCCCTTTCTGAGAATTTAACTTTTATTTCTTCCATGTTTGTTTGCAGTCTTTCGTCTGTGCCACTGTTACATTTTATTCTCAACATCTGGTTATGTGGAATGCTTGCTTTTAATGCAGGGGGATGAAAGCTTGCGGCATGAAGTGTTGTGTTCTTGTCTGCAGGTTTTCTGTATAAATCTGTAACTATTTTTTTATTTTCAAATATGATCTGTAGATCCAGAAAGAGTATTGTTTTTTTACCATAATTCAATGTGAATTGTAAATATGAACGTAAATAATTTAAATATTCTGTGAATTCAAGTAGCCTTTCTTTTGTGTTCTTCCATATAATAAAAATGTCAGTGAAGCATTTATATAATAGTATGGAGTTCTGATATTCTTTATTTGGATTCTGTAGATGTAACTTTTCAAAGTATGCCATATAGATGTTGGCATAAGTTGGTACCATTGTGGCTCCCATGGCAGTCCTGGTTTTCTGAAGATATGTTTGTCTTTCAAATTTAAAATAGTTATTTCCAACACATATTTTGTGAGTTTTAGTATGAATTCCTTATTGAATTGATTTTCATTACTTTGAGACCGAAAATATTCCATTACCTGTAGTCCTATTATATGTGGAATACTGGTATAGAGGCTTTTTACATCTAGAGTAACCAATATGCATTATTCTGTGTCAATTCCTGTTTGATTTATTTCCTCTAAAATTTGTATACAGTGTTTTGAGTTTTTTATATAAATGCTTCATTGATGATATTTTTATTATATGGAAGGACACAGAAGAAAGCCTACTTGCATTCACAGAATATTTAAATTATTTACATTTATATTTACAATTCCCATTGATTTATGATAAAACAAGGATTTGTCAATGCTGAATGTTGGCTTGTTGGCACTGGCATTGGTAGTGCAGAAGTTAGAGAGATGCACAATAGGATTGGCAGTGAAGTAGTGAACTGATGTCAACCCCAGCCCAACCATGCAGAGAGTGACAGGCATTGGGATGTGCCTTTGTATTGTTGGCCATAACGCTGATACCATTTCACCTCACCCTACCCTGCAGAGACAGACAAGTGCCGTGATGTGCCTTGGGGTCTTCGAGCCTTATGCTCACCCCATTCCATAAGGAAATATACTGACATAGGTGTAGTGTAGTGTAGGAGAATGGGGTGAAGGTTGGGGCCAAAGAGTTCAAGGCACACCTCAACACCTGTCACTGGCTGCAGGGTGTGGGGTGGAATGGTGTGAGCATTACAGCCAACAGTGGCAAGTCATACCCCTGACACCTATCAGGCTGTATAGGGTGGGGCAGTATGGGTGGATACCCTAAAGCCCAGGGCATTTTTTGGAATTTTCACTCCAAATTTTTATGATCTTGGGCAGAGCCTACATGAGATTGGCATGTACAAAAGGAGTGATGTCATGCTTTCTGTCCATGGAACTGACTGAAGGTGTAAATAGTGTCCTCCGCCTTATCCTCCTGCAAGAAATGTTTTCCACCCTCAAATAAATATGCTTTCATGTTACTCAATGGTTGCAGGGGACTACTTTCTTTCTTAAATGGGTGGTACAAGAACTGGAACCTAAGTAGTGGGAGGCAACATTGTTTTTTGGGGAGGAAGTAAGATCCAACCCCCTTCCACCCAAGAAGCTCCTAAAGATCCAGACCACCTTTTTTAATTCATGTGGGAGGGGCATAAGGTGGATCTATTATGCTGAAATATGATTCACTAGTTCGGGAGCTGGACCTAGGAACACAAGAAGTCTGCATTTTATTTAAGGAGTTTGAGAACAGAAAATACTTAATGCCTTCAAACTGACTTAAAAACTCTTGGAACAAATGATTATCAGAGTCACCTGGTGTTTCAAAGGGAAAGACTAAGTGTCTGAAACTACTAAGGATTCACATGCTATGGAAAATAGCTTCCAGGTATTACATAAACATTTATATGCTAAAATGGGCACTGTACTTGGTAAATACAGTCTGTGATGAAGTGTATTTTTCTTTTTAAGTTTAAGAAGTGGAGTTGACTTGCACATGTTAAAAATAGTAGTTGCAATTAGCAACTCATTTTAGAAACAAAATTCTGTTTTTTTCTTGTCCTACTTACTTTTTTCCTAGCTCAGTTTATAGTGGAGTTGACTTTCTAACATTCCTCCCTAGCTAATTACTCCTTGGAACCTGTAATTCCAGTTTTTATGACTGTGTCCCTGGAACTTTCTACATGACAAGTTCCCCATAGGCACCTCACAGCACCTCATTAAGCCATTTGACAACACCATATTTGCTGGACACTGCATAATAAGAGCCCCAGCCTTGCATTTTTCCAAAATAAATACCAACTTCATTCTCAGGCAGGCAGTTCTGGGGGGGGGGGACACACTGGACTTCAGTTGTTTGTTTGATATTGGTCACAACCAGGAGCCCCTCTAAAAATAAATAAATACATTTATAAAGCCAGAGTTGAGCAGATCACACATTGAATTGTTTTATGATTAGGGGAAAACTGTGATCACTTTCCTAGTGATTTGCTCCCTGCCACACCTAGCAGACTGCACTTTATAAATGTGAGACAAGGAGGAAGCTGGAGTATTGTCTTTGCAAACAGAGAATGAAACAGCTGGACTCTAACTCAGATCAGCATGGTACTTTTTACAATATTTAAAGTGCAGGAGCAAACTGATTGGGGCCACTTTGACGTAGTGGTTTGGCATGTTCACATTTTGGCCAAAGTTTGATAACTAAGAGACCATATTTGGGACATGAAAGATGGAAAAATCCTCCATTACAGGCCTGTTTGGGCAGTTGGGGGGCACACTGGACTTCAGTTGTTTGGTTGATATTGGTCACAACCAGGAGCTCCTCTAAAAATAATTAAATAAATTTATAAAGCCAGGGTTGAGCAGATCACACAGTGAATTGGTCACAACAGCAGAAGAAGCATATTGGCATTAAAAGCTTAGTGGCATGGATGTAGAGGCACCAGTATTTAAGCATGACTTTGGTAGAGGATTAATTGTGACTGGGGAGTGAGGGAGGGAGGGAATGAGTCTTGATATTTTTAGCATAATGGTTTTCTGAAACTTCAACCTTCACTGGCTTAGACTTTGTAGCCATCTGTACAGTATACCACTAAGCCACATGCAGTGGGGTATAGGTAAAACCCACATCACCAGACCCAGGCCAGGGCTGTGAAATCTGGACTGGGCATAGCTTGTGCAAGTATTGCTGATCCAGTGGAGCAGCAATAAAAGATAAACTATGCAATACCCTCAATAACACACCTACCCCAGTTTACAAGTACCTGATGCCCATTTTTAGGCCTTATATTGTAATATCTTCCTTCAACAGAACAGCTTGTAATGAAATGTGTCGAATTTACATTGACATTTGGGCATATGCACTTTTATATTATATGAATTTTGTGTGTGAACTGTATATCAGTTTCTAAAAAAAAAACAATGAAACGCATCAAATGCCTTCAAAAACTTGTCTCAACATTGTGTTTATCTTCTACCTTATCACATACAGTTGTCCCAGCACTGTTTTCAGTTAGGGTACAGTACCTTCATGTATATGATGGCCTGGTTCTGTTGAGTTGATTGTATAACAGTACATAGAATAAAATGCAAAACATATAGATAACTGTAATACAGATGGTGGCATTATTTTTAATTATACAATGGCAAAGAAAAATGTAAGAAGCTGGCTGCTGTCCCACTGAAACAGTGATGTTATTACACAATAATATCACCGTAGCTTTGGAATTTGGATAATTTCTTACATTTTCTCTTAAGAAATATTTTTCCACACTAACAAAAACATCCTTTAACATTTATTTTTTATTCTGTATATAACAACAAGCCATTGTATAATTGCAATAAGGCACTCCAGGGTGTATGTGATCTTGTAATATTGTCACTCCTGGGGTGATGGAAGCACACAGCTTTGCCTCATGCTTCAACCCACTCCAGGAGTGGCATTATTACATGACACACAACATGTCATGCTTTATTGCTTAAATATGCCCTTTCTCACTGCACTGTACTTTGATTCAGTTAGTATATATGCAACAGCCTTCATGTAAACACTAGGGGCTTCTCTTTGACTCCTGATGTCAAAAGGATGAGAAGGGGACTTGGCAAGGGTTGGAGGAATGGTCACAAGTATGGCAGCTAGGATTCAGTGCAAAGAAGTTCAAAATAATGCACCTGGGAAACAAGAACCCAGGGAAAGATTACACAATCGGGGGAGGTAGTAACAACAACAGAAAAGTAAAGGGACCTGGGGGTAATCATATCAGATGACCTTAAGGTTAGCAAGCAATGTGAGAAGGCAGTAGGGAGGGCTGGGGTAGACTGGGATGCATAGGGAGAGACATCAGCAGCAGAAAACAGGAAGTTGTTATCCCACTGTACAGACAGTTGGTGAGACCCATCTGGAGTACTGTGTCCAGTTCTGGAGACCCCATCTCTGCAAGGACATAGACAGGATAGAGAGAGTCCAGAGGAGGGCAACTAAAATGGTGAAGGGTCTGCAACAGAAGATGTATGAGGAGAGACTAAAGGAGCTTAATATGTATACCCTTAAGGAAAGAAGGGAGAGGGGGGACATGATAGAAACTTTTAAGTACCTCAGTGGAATCAACAAAGTCCAAGAGGGTAGCATCTTTCAGAAAAAGAGATGTACAAGAACAAGGGGACACAATTTAAAGATAGAAGGGGGGCAGTTCTGGGGCAATGTGAGGAAGTATTTTTTCACAGAGAGGGTAGTGGATGCATGGAACAGCCTTCCTGAGGAGGTTGCGGGGTATAAAGCTGCAGGAGAATTCAAGAATGCATGGGACAGGCATAAGGCAATTCTTGTGGGGGTAGGAAGAAATAGGCTGTTGGTTAACTAGGATCTGTGGTCTATCCTGTAGGTAGGGAAATGGGCAGACTAGGTAGGCCAAGCGGTCCTTATCTGCCATCAAAGTCTATGTTTCTATGTCTATTTTCTTTTAGCTATAGTATATTGTTTGAACTGCTTTGGTCTTCTTGATGTGGTGCCTGTGTGCCTAAGCTATGTGATCTGTTTATCTACTGCTACCCATGTATCTCCATTGAATGATTGTTATAACAGTCTGCTCTCCGAGCCATTGTTTTTTTTGACTTGTTAACTGTGCTGTCTTTGTATTAATTTTAATGAGGTGCTTTTGCATCTGAGTCTCTGACACAAAGGTTTGCAAATCTGATATTTTTTAAATAAATAAATGTTTATGTTTAAGCCCATGAAACACCCTTATCTAGTTAATGCATTCACAGTCGTAGTGGCTCTGCCAGAGCATGTTAACATGGGCCGTTTGTGATCCCACCTCATGAACAGTGTAACTATGAGTTTGTTTGCCGAAAGGTGATCTTGTACAGTAACTGTGCATTTTGGTGCCACAGGTGTGAAAACAGATTTTGGGCAGGATGTAAAAAATGACAGCTACACTGTTCATGAGGAGGTTTAAAAAAAATGGCATTGTTGAAAATCTGGAGTGAAAATATGAAAAATTTGTGACATCATGAAGCGTGCATAGAAACTGCACAATGCACCCTCAAAACACCATTATTTTGAAGATTTGAATAACCAAATTTTCAACATAGGCAGTTTGGGAACTCTGGTCATGAACAGTGGCACTGTGATTTTGTTAATCTGACACAAACATTGATTTCCCACAGTGACTGCGCCATTGTGTGCCACATGTGTGAAAACACATTTTGGTCAGGATGTGGAAAATGTCAGCTGTACTGTTCATACAGAGGTGTGAAAAAGGGGCAATGTTGAACATCTGGAGTGAAAATATTAAAAATTGTCAAAGTTACAAGTGTGCATTGAAACTGCACAATGCACACTTGTAACACGGTCAGTTTTTGAAATTTTTCCACCAAATTTGTAAGATAAGGTTTTTGGGACCCCATCTCATGGACAGTGGCATTGTCAATTTGTTATTTGGTCCCAAAGGGTGATTTCATATAGTGACTGTGAAATGACCTTTCTGGGCTGAGTAACAAGATGACAGTGCTTGAGTTCATGAGGTGGGGTCCCAAGCACCCCATGTTGAAAATTTGGATGCAAAATTCCAAAAAATGGCTGCGATGTGCACCAAAGTTGAAATCCCCCATTTCTGCCTTTATATGGCTTACTGGCATTTCTTCAGTTTGCGGTTGGCTTTTACGAGTCCAGACTTGTTCCTGGTCCACTGAAGATCATTGTGCTGAGCTCCAGAGGTAAGTATGGGGTGAGGAGTGTGTGGAGAGTGGGGGTGCAGGTTGGGGACCCCATGGTGAGAAACCATTTCCTTTTTTTCGGGTATTTAAAGGTGTTGTGCACACTGGGTTGTGCTCCTAGTGTGCCCCATGACTTTGGGGTGGTGATGCTGGACACACTGGGGTGGGTTCCCAGTGTGGCAAAGATTGGGGGAAAGGGCTGGAACATGCCAACAAAGTTTAGCTTTCATTATGGGAAGGCACACTGTGGTGCGCTCCCAGTGTGCCACACAATCTTGGGGAGGATGATTTAGCTTGCTCACAGGGGGATTGGGCACCCCTGAAGTCGGCAGTGTACACATTGTGCATCAGGCAGTGGTGACAGCCATTGCCACCATGTTTATTGAAATACTTCACCAGGAAAGGCACATTGGAAGGCATGTTATTGTGCTGCTGCATGACGAGCTTGCCTCTCATTGCAGTGGCATTTTCCTTACATGTGTTGACCACTTTACATATTTCTTGTGTGAGCTCCTGCATGCTGGCTTATTGGGAATGAGATACACACCTATTAATGCATGCCCTGCATTCACCCACACTAACACACCTCCAAAATCTGCTATTACCACAAGATGTTGGCTGGTGCACAAGCGCAGCAAGCCAACATAAAAACAATACTCTTTCTAGATCTACAGACTATATTTGAAAATAAAAATATAGTTACAGATTTATACAGAAAACCTACATACAAGAATACAACACTTCATGCCACAAGCTTTCATCCCCCTGCATTAAAACCAAGTATTCCACATAGCCAGATGTTGAGAATAAAATGTAACAGTGGCACAGAAGAAAGACTGCAAACAATCATGGAAGAAATAAAAGTTAGATTTTCAAAAAGGGGATATAAAACCAACACTTTAGTAACAGCAGAACAAAAAGCTGAACAACAACCAAGGATGGAACTACTGTATTACAAGATAAGGTAAAAGACAGGAACACAGGAAAGTTGTAATTTTCCATACAATATTCAGAACATTTTGAAAGGATTAAGAAAGTTCATCTAAATAACTGGAACATTTTACAAACAACAAATAAGGGTGAATAAGTGTTTTGGGACAAACCCTGGATCACAGCTAAAAAACCAAAAAACATTAAAAATGAACTGGTGAAAACACAACATTGGAAACCAGAGAAACGACCCCCAACATGGTTAAACAGGGACATAAAAGGCTTTTTTTTTCCATGTGGAAATGTCACACATTGTAATAATGCTATAAAGAGTAAAGAAATCAAAAGTACTTGTCAAGAATGTAAATTTCTTGTCAGAGACAAAGTCATATAATGTGTAATCTGCCCTTGCTTTCTTTACTATATAGGGGAAACCACCAAAGCCCTTAAAACATGGATAACAGAATACAATAGTAATTTAAGAAGAGGGGACATCAGATCCCCATTGGCAAGACATGTCCTGGAATTTGGTCATCAAGTGTCAAGTTTAACATTTCTGGGAATAGAAAAAGTAGCCAAAGTGACAGGAGGTGGAAGCTGGGAAATACAGTTACTTAAAAGAGAAGCCTGGTGGATATATACATTACAAACACACATAATGTGATATGGGTAAAATGAGAATTCAATATGGACCAGTTTTTGATGAACTTAAAGAAAAAAATGGCACTTACAATTGGATATCATGGACATCATACAAAAATTTATGAACATTTCATATTACAGTAATAAGATTTGGAGTAAATACTGAAGATTATGGAACACTGGATCCATCACAATGAATAACAGAATATTGGTTATGGACATTATGTAGGAGCATAAGTATTATGTATTAGAGCACAAGCTGGTTATTACTTTAAAAATTGTTTAGTTCAGTTTAATATGTTTCATCCTAAAGGTTTCATAGAAGTTTAATACCTTTTTGCATTACATAGGTAAAAATAAGATTCCTTTTTTAGCCACTTCTATAAGTTAATAGATGATCTAATTTTATAGAAACAATTACAATAAGAAGTGTCATTACTATCAGATTACCCTATAGGAACAAGCAAAAATAATAACTTTCATAATATACCCCATGTGTAATATATAATAATTCTTCCAGTGATATAGCAATACATAAAAATATCCCATAGCTTCATGCCTTCATTCATTCTCTCCCCCTCATTAGATCCAGAATTTTACATTCTAACCACAGGTACAAATTGATGTCAGCCAAACTATGTCCCAGCACTGAGTTATAAATTACAAACATGTGCAGTTCAACTGTCTTATGCCCAGCTAGATAAACTACATGAGGAACCAGAGGGGGACTGACAGAGCAAAGCAAGTGTCAGTTTCCTTCATGACTGGGCCGCCAAGTGCGTTATTGCATTGACACAATCATGCCCAATGAGGAGCATGATAAAACAGGGCCCAGATCCTCTTGTTCCTACCTCAGAAGCAGAGGAGAGTTGGTGTCCTCGGCAATGGTAGCGGGAAAGCATGTTTAAAAGTAAAAAGTTTTTCAGGCAGCACACTACATTCGCCCTGGTTCTTTGGGTTCCTGATAGGAAAAAAACCTACAAGAGACAATGGTATGTTAAACTGAAAAGGAATTGCTTAATTTTGCCACAAAGCCTTATGTGGAATGAATATTCATAGGTGTATTTGCCTCATATGTTTACAGATAGTAAAGCAACAGCAGAAAATAAGACTGAGATTTATTCAAATTTGACAGCACCAGCTTATAGAATAAGGTAAATAACCTGGATAAACATGGGATGCTGGTCATTTTGAATATAGAATAAACTTATGAAAATAAAAAAAAAATAATAATCTCTTATTCTTTATGGCAACAGAATTACAGCCCACTTAGCAACACAAGACAAGACGGTTTGCAAATTTGGAAGAAGGTAATGAACATAAAAATATAATAAAATACACAGATTTATATTTATTTTAAACCACATTTCTAAGAATATGGGCTAAATATTAAATCATTGTTTATCAGAGCACACCGAGGACACACAGAATTATTTCAGACTTTAAAACCACTGGAAATAAATACAGGTCGGTTCCCCCAGACACATATATCGAATATAAAATACAGAATGTTACTCTATTTATAGATTATTTCAGACTGGAGGAAATTTAAAATAATTTGTTGCTTATTATATTTAAGCCTTCATCACTGTAGTCTGATGAAGAGATAGGATGATCTTGAAATGTTACATTGAAAGCTGTATATCAAATTGGAAAACATTTTTTGTAAAACAAAGTGAAAAATAATATACTTGGATACTTAAGTGAAAAATCATTTTGGAGAATATCAAGGCAAATCTTATAACAATTAAGTGATACAGAGAATTTGCGGTTAAGAGTCTTTCTTTGTTGCATATAACACATAGTTTCTCACTGGAATTAGACACTCCCCCCTATTAGTTAAAATCCTTACTTTTCTCCAGTCCATTAAAGAGTTTAAAAGAGAGCCTAAGGGAGACCTATCAGTTCGCTGTTCTATATAAATACACCATCTGGAGAGGGGTTTCCAGGACTCCCCAGAATTATTGATTTCTATATTTAAAACATCCAGTACTTCATTAATAATAATGGCAACCTTTTCAGAACTGGGCAGCATGACTGACATCTGTTCCACACCAGTGTGTATGAATCAGGATGATGCCAGCCAGGTAACGAGCCTGGTTAAAGCAAACGGTCTATAGAGAATGTGGAAATTCCAAATGCCTCCATCAAGAAATTAGAAATGTTAAAGCAAAGAGAAATAAGATTGGAAGACATGGTTTGCTGGCCAAGGCACCTAGCTTCAGCTGAGCTCTTTCCTTCTAAGACTGCTTGAAAGGCAGAGTAGTGAAACCTACCAGAGCAAGGGAAAAGGATTAAGACTTAGTTTGGCTAAACAGATTTACTGTGTGGTGGTGTTTTTATTTTTTACTCACAGGGATTGCTACTGTTTGTTGCTGACATTTCCTTGCTTTATTTTTCTCTGTAGCAAAGTGTTTCTTACAGCGTATATCTTCTCTGAAATTATTACAGGTGGTGCTTCACAGGTTTTACAGTTTTATCTAACATTAGGATAAGCTTTCAGGGTTACTGCATTTGTTGTTGACTGTTTCTGCTCTTACCTCCTTGTTCTTTCGTCCGTGGTTCTTCTTTTTTGGCAGAGGAAGGGCCCAGCCACCCCCCCATCCCCAACCACCCCACACTACACTCCTTTTATAGGTACCACAGTTGTGACATTTCCTGTGGCAGAGCAGGAAGGGTGGATCAGTGGAGCCTCCACAAGGTGAGCTCATTTACAGGGCACTAGTAATTTAAATTGTTATAACAAGTTAAACAAAACACAATCAAACCATTACTTGCATTTTTCCATTTTTCCCCTTCTAATTACTCTGACTAGGTTATAAACCCAGCAAATTATCTGGAATGGATATCATTAACTGCAGGTACTGTGGAACAATTTTCAGAAGGACAGTCTTACAGGATTTAGAACACTGTCCTACATGCTGAGCCTTGGGAGATCTTGGGCTCAGCTCCGGGCAGCATGGGCAGAGATTTCCACGCCTCAAATTTCATATTCAAGAGGAAATACATTATAAGAACCACCCACCATTTCCCCAGCATCCAACAGAAAAACCTTGACCGCAGAGGGTAGTTGGTCCAGGAGGTTGGCAGGTGGTTAGGAGGGGCAAATTGGGTGCCCCATCACTGTCTGCTCTCCAACATATTACCTCCAAAAACCATATAAACACTACAAACAGGTATCTGCCTCTATCTCTGAAATCAAACAAAGAGGCAGAAGACACTGCAGAGCAGGACACTGCAGACACAGGAGCTAACTAACAAAACTCACCCAAATCAGGAACCAAAACAAAAAGCAAAAAGAAATCCAAAAACTTCTGATCATAGAAGACTCCATGATTCGGGGATTTGATACCCATCTCCAGCCAGGGGTAATGGTCAGATGTCTCCCAGGTACATCAGCATGGAGAGACACTGACTGCATTGCTAAAACTGTTCACAAAGCAGGAGAAAACATTGATGTCCTAGTACACATAGGGACTAATGATCTCGCTAGCCGGTCAGTTGTGGAGATCAAGGAAGTCCTGACCAGGCTGGGTGACAAACTATCATCTATTTCATCCGGCATCTCCTTCTTTGAGATCCTGCCGGTCTGGGAGAGGGAAGCAGATGGACGGAAGGTCAGAGAAGGGGATATAGGGGAGCTAAACATATGGCTCAAGGGCTGGTGCCAGGAAAAAGGACACAGATTTGTAGGGAACTGGCAACAGTTCTGGGAGCGAAAGTTATTTAAATTTGATGGACTGCATCTGACTAAGGAGGGAGTCAGTGCATTGGGGCAGAAGTTTGATGTCTTTGCAGAATATTTAAACTGGCAAATGGGGAGAAAGGTGCAGCACCCCATACGTCGAATGGGAAGAACACCCTTCCCCCCTCAGCTAGTGGTCAAACAGGGATTCAGCATGTTTGCAGTTCATTTGCATCACCAGGTAAGAAAAAAGGTTTGTCTCCGTACGACGCACAGGGGTAATGCCAAACCTCACCCAACAACTAACACACCAAAATCTGGCCAATGGAAAATCATGTACACAAATGCTCACAGCCTGGGAAATAAGATCCCAGACCTGCAGGCAATAATGTCAGAGGCTAAACTGGACATAGTAGCAATTAGTGAGATGTGGTTTACCAGTAACCACACTTGGGAGACTTCAGTACCTGGCTATGTATTGTTCAGAAGAGACCGAGGTGCAAAAAGGGGGAAGGAGTGGCCCTGTATGTCATTGAAAATATCAAAGCTACAGAAATTCAGAATACACATAAGGAGCCAGAAGAACTGTGGGTCACCCTGGAAACAGGAAATGGGACAGCCATAAGAACTGGGGTTGTCTACAGGCCCTCAGACCGGGGGGAGGACATAAACACATTACTGTTAGAAGATATACAAAACATGACAGCTAAAGGGGAGGTTCTGATAATGGGAGACTTCAACATGCCGGATACAGATTGGTCAATACCAGCAGGAACATCTGCCAGAACTAGACACATAGTGGATTCCCTGCAGGAAGGGCCTCAAACAACTGGTACAGCAACCCACAATAGACAGGGCTATCCTAGATCTAGTACTGACTAACAAGGAAGGTCTGAGATCTCCAGGTAGAAGGTCACCTGGGGGCCAGTGACCATCACTGGTATGGTTCAATTGGCTACTACATCTAAATCATCCCATTCCAAGGCAAAATATGAGACTTCAGAGGAGCTGACTTTGATAAGATGGCCAACAGAGTTAAGCTAGCCCTGCAAAAGAAAAACAGGTGAGGGGTACAGGCAAAGTGGGCAAGCATTAAGGATGCAATACTTGAAGCAACATCTCATTGTGTTAGACAGAAAAGGAAGTGCAAAAGAAGAAGGAAACCACTTTGGTTCTCAAATACAGTAGCAGAAAGGTCAGAGCCAAAGGTTGGCCTTCAGGAAATATAAGGGAACACAGCAGGATGAAGATAGGGAGGCATACCAAACTGCCCTAAGGGAAGCAGGGAAGGCAGTAAGGCAGGCAAAGTCCCAAACTGAGGAAACACTAGCACGAACAGTAAAAGAAGGTGACAAGACTTTCTATAGATACATTAGTGAAAGGAGAAAGTCCAGAGGGGGTATTGCTAAGCTTAATGGAGAAAAGGGAGCATGTGAGGAGGAGGACCCTGTAAAGGCATCTATCCTAAATAGATACTTTTGCTCAGTATTTACTGAAGAGAAGGTAGGGCAGGGCCCATAGCTCAGCATCATGGACACAGGGGGGAGGGAGGGAGGTGAGCACTACTCCCTTCACAAAAGAAAGGTCCTACAAGAGCTTGCTAAGCTCAGGGTGGATAAGGCAATGGGACCTGATGGCATACATCCCAGGGTACTTAAGGAGCTAAGGTGGAACTAGCAGAGCCATTAGCAGAACTGTTTAGTGAGTCTCTGAGCACACAGAGGTCCCAGAAGACTGGAGAAGGGCTCATGTGATCCCGCCTCTACAAGAGTGGTAGCAGGAGAGGCGGGGAACCACAGACCAGTCAGTCTTACCTCTGTAGTGGGCAAATTATGGGGCACTCCTTAAGGAAAGGATAGTGCAACACCTGGAATCCATAGGGCACAGGATCCAAGACATCATGGGTTTACAAAGGAAGGTCCTGTCAGACTAATCTCATAGATTTCTTTGACTGGGTAACCAGAGTGGTGGACCAGGGGGAGCAGTTGATGTTGCCTACCTTGACTTCAGCAAAGCTTTTGACACTGTTCCACATAGAAGATTGATAAATAAGCTGGGTAGGCTCGGGGTGGGTCAGAAGTTGGTCAACTAGGTGGCAACCTGGTTGACGGGCAGAAAATAGATAGTGGTGGTAAATGGTATACAGTCAGAAGAGATGCAAGTCACAAGTGGGGTACCTCAGGAATCCAGTCCTCTTCAACATCTTCATTAGTGACCTTGCAGATGGACTAGAGGGTAAGGCTTGTCTGTTTGCAGATGACACCAAGATCTGCAACAGAGTAGATGATCCAGATGGGGTGGGCAGAATTAGAAGAGATCTGGCTAAACTAGCAAAATGGTCAGAAGAGTGGCAACTGGGATTTAATGCAAAGAAGTGCGAAATCATGCACATAGGGAAGAGAAACCCTGAAGCCACCTATAGGCTGGGAGGGGAGTTGCTAGCAGTCACAAAGGAAGAAAGAGACTTGGGCATCATCATCACTGTTGACCTGAAATCATCCAAGCAGACCTCTAAAGCAGTAGGTAAGGCTAGTGAGGTGTTAGGGTGTATTAGTAGGGGTATCACAAGTCGTAAGAGGGAGGTAATAATCCCTCTTTACAAGACACTGGTTAGGCCCCACCTGGAGTACTGCATGCAGTATTGGAGGCCACTCCTTCACAAGGACATTAACCAAATTGAGGCAGTCCAGAGAAGGGCAACCAAAATGGTGCAGGGACTGCATCAGAAGACATATGAGGACAGATTAACAGAGCTCAATATGTAAACCCTTGAGCAAAGGAGGGAGAGTGGTGATATGATCGAGGCTTTCAAACACCTTAAGGACATTAACAAGGTGAAAGAGTCTACCATGCTTAAATATAAGAAAAATAGCAGGACAAGAGGACACAGCATGAGATTAGAGGGGGGCCAATTAAGGGGGAATGTGAGGAAATTCTTTTTCACAGAAAGGGTGGTGGATGCATGGAATGGCTTACCACAAGAAGTGGTGGCTATGAATACAGTGCAGGGCTTCAAACAGGCATGGGATAGGCATAAGGGAGTAATACAAATGACTATGAATAGATAGGCCACTGACAGAGCAAAGGCCGATGGCACATTTATAAGGTAGAAAAAGAAATGGGCAGACTGGATGGGCCTTGCGGTCCTTATCTGCCGTCAACTTCTATGTTTCTATGTTTCTATGAATGGCATGCAGTGACTTTACTTGAACACATGAAACAAAAAAGGATCCATAGAGGTTTAAGAATATTAGTAGAATGCCACTTTGGTTTTTCCCCCAGAAGGATTTCAAGATAAATTGGATGGAATTAAAGCTAAATGCTCTTTTGATGTTATGTCACTCTTGATCGAAAAGATAACCACAGAACAATAAAGATTACAAGGAGAAATTAATACATTAGACACTGAGATACATAATTACACTAAAATCACACAGATGGAAGTTTTGTTAGAGCAGATAGAACAGTCATTGAAAGAATATGATAATCATATCAAAGGAATTTAAATTAAGTAAATTCAAAAGCAACATTAATGATTACAGAGAGGGAAAATCTATAGTTGGAAAAAGGCTAATTACCAGGCAACATATTATGATTTAGAGGAACCAGAAATATCAGGCTTAACTACAGAATCAGATACATCTGAGAATAAACCATTTAGGGAAGGAATACCAACACATTTAGATACAGACAGAGTAGAAGACTTTATGGAAACATATTTTTTTACAAAAAACCCTATAGAGATCACTTTGACTTCAGACATCAATATAGAGGGGATTATTATGATTCATGCAGGTCACAATGGGGTTGAGGGGGAGGATATTAGGAACAGGATTCCCCCTTTTCACCCCCCAGATCTCTCAACATCAGGCACAACAAAAGAAAAAGACAGAGGCCCAGATATTCAAAAGGGGTTGTGCATGGTGCAACAGTGTTGCACCATTCACAACCCACTGATGCGCCCCAGTGCGATATTCAAACAGGAATTGTGCCTGGCACAAATCTCAATGTGCCAGAGTGCATCAGTAACGTATGCAGGCACAGGTGGGGGTGTGTGCCCTTGCATACTCTGCATAGCCCGATATTCAGCCCAGGATGTGCGGAGCCATGCATGCGCACCCCCTACCTGCACCAGCACAAAGTTGATAAAAAAAAAAGGAACAATGGATGGCCATCCACAGCTGAGCTGCCACATTGCAGGGTGCAACACGGCAGCTGCCACCTGAGCTCCAGCTACACCTCCATGGTGGCGCCCCCTCATGCCCGATTGTGGGCATCAGTAAAAAAAGATTAATTCTAAGTCCCTGGTGGTCCAGTGGACCAAAGTCTGCCTGATCATGGGCTTAAGTGAACTAGTACCGACCCCATATCACTGGTGGTCCAGCGGACTCCCTTCCCACCACCGCTATCCCCACTGCCCTCCCCCCAGGTCAGCAGTGGTGGCAGCACCACCCCCTGCCGCCCCTGCCCGCCGACTGACATCATCGGTAGGGCTGTATGCCTATTGGTCCACAGCGTGAGCCAGTGGGCATGCAGCCCATACCGTATTTCACATTCCAGATATGTGAATGGTGTAGTATGGTATGGACTGCACACCGTTGGCTCACGCTGTGGACCAATGGGTGTACAGCCCTACTGATGGTGTTAGTCAGCGGGCAGTGGGGTGACAGGCTGTTGGGGTGCTGCCGCCTGCTGCTAACCTTGGGGAGGGGCAGTGGGGATCAGTGGGTGGTGGTGGGGTCTGCTGGACCACCAGGGATATGGGGGTCGGTACTAGTTCACTTAAGCCAGGGATGTAGGAGCAATATTTTTTCACACTTAAGTCCACGATCGGGCAGGCAGCGGTCCACTGGACCACCAGGGATATAGGAGTTATCTTTTTTCCTGAAGCCCGCGATCGGGTGGGCAGCGGACCACTGGACCACCAGGGATATAGGAGTTATCTTTGTACTGAAGCTCATGATTGGGCGTGCAGTGTTCCACTGGACCACCAGGGATATGGGATTCTATTTCTTTTCTTACTGCAGCCAGTGATCAGGCTGTGGGGCACATTGCCGCACTGCAGGGGGCATCAGTCCCTGATGGCTGCTACCTGGCAGGGAGTCAGGTGCAAGTCGTTGAATTGGTGCACCTGCATGCAATGAAGAGCACGACATGCAAATGGCCCCATTTTCACCTTGCATACATTATGGGCCCATTTTCATGTCAACTTTTGAATATTACGGTTGTTGCGCCTCATGCAATGAAACTTGCGCTAGCGCATCCCCATGCTCCACTCTGGCCACTGGCACTGCTCCGTTGAATATCACCCAGTCCACACCCCTGCACAGCCAAGCTGAGCTCCACCCAGGCCTGCACCACAGCCTGGCACAGTTTGAATATCTGGGCCAGAGGAGGCAAAGAAAAAAGAGACACAGGCAAAATACATGTCACCAGGTCTAGGAAAGATCAGAACTGATTATATTCAATTTATAAGACAGATTGTTAAATGAAATAGAGACTAAAGTATTAAATAAAGGCTTAAGCATCTGCATGGCTGAAAAAACTTAAGCCTTTTGAATTAAAATTGGATTTGTAAAAATTTCATTGAAAACTCAGATTAAGGGACTTTTTTTTCCAATAGTGACAACACAGGAATGGAAAAAGACATAGGAACAAGGTAAACACAAAATTTAAAACATGCTTTATATGTTAAATCTTTCTTTGACCAAGTGACTACATAATCACCCAATGTTACAGCTTTTATTGAAAAAGTAGACAGAGAAATATCAATCAATCAATCTTTATTTTTATAGCACCTTTCAAAATCATGGTGCTGTACAAATTATAAAATGACAGTATAAAAACTGGTAATAAATAGGTATTTAAAATCTATTAATTAATTAATCTGTGAAGGCCAAAGAGAATAAATACATTTTCAGGATAGATTCAAAACTGCTGACTGTCAGGCATTCCCTTAACAGATGAGGTAGAGAATGCCACAGGATCAGTGCTGCAAATGGAAAAGCATGAGCTCCAGATGTTTTAAGATGAACCCTGGGAATCTCTAGCAGTCCCTCATTGGCGGATTGAAGAGGGCGATTGGGGGAATAGGGAGTCAGAAGATCTTTAAGGTAGTCAGGTCACTGTTCATGTAAGGCTTTGAAGGTAAGCAAACCTACCTTATAGGTGATCCTCTACTGAACTGGCAATCAGTGCAGTTCATGCAGCACAGGCATAATGGGGCTTGCCATACCAAAGGCAAGCCAGGTTGTCCTGGGGTCCAGCTAGAAAGGACCTGCAGAGGGGGAGCGGGGTCGGTAGGCCTGGAGGGGCAAGGTTATGACCTCAGTAAAGAATCACATGACTGGGGACAGAGTTGGCTGGTGATTGGGCAAGGGGAGTGGCTAATAAGGGTCTGAGGTAGGAGGCGTTGGGGACTACTTAAGGCCAGGTGAGGTTAGGATCTCTCCTTTCTTGCTGGAATTTCATTTCAGCACATAGCTGGCAGGTCAAGGTAAGGCTTGGTAGTGTGGTGTTGGTCAGAAGCGTGGGAGGGGGTGTACGAGCTGCAGGCCCAGGGTGGTCTTGGAGGACAGTTTTCAAGTGGTGGTCTACTCCTGGACCAGTGTTAGTGGGTGGCAGGCTAGCAAGGGTGACTGAGGCCTAGCAGAGTGGGCCCCACCATCGGGCAATAACTAAAATGCAAGCATTTTTACAGTAATTGTGATGCTTACTAAACTGTCTAACACAGTGTTTTGAAAATTACCTGTTTTCATCCTTTGAGCTGAATTTAAAGTATTTAGAGTTGTTGTGTAAGGGGAGGCCTCGCTCAGTGGTGGGAGCACTCCGTGGCAGGTGTTGGTGAGGATAGTGCCGACAAACATGTCGTCTTGGGCCTGTAATGTCTGGGGATTTTCAATTTGCAATAAGGGGGATTGAATCAATTTTCTCTGGTTGCGATGGCTGATGATAGCTGCTCTCTTATCCACCACCTGTGTGAGTGGAGCCGTTGATTCAGTTTGGAGGTCAGAAACTAGGAAGGGCTGGGGGACTGCAGTGGCCACGAGGGGGAAGCGCTAGAAGGGCATGTTGGGGAGCATGGTACGGCAGACTGTGACCTTTTGGTTTAGAGATGCAGCCCAGGGCACAACCGGGGGATGAAAGGCATAGGAAGGGACAGACCATGTCTGCGATCTGACAATCGGTAATGCAGAGCATCCAAATTACAGGGCTGGGCGGACATGCACGGAGCTTGAACAGGAGGAGGCAGTGGCATGGCCAAGGCCTGGAATTAGCAGAGGCCCTCCACAATAGGTGGCAATGTGAGGACTGTGACTTTGGGCTCTGAGCATGTTTGGGCAAAGGGGGGGCAGCCAACGTGGCGAGGTGGCAGAAGATCAGCAAGGGGAACAGTGTGCTCACAGGGGAGCATGGCTGAGGTCAGGAGCACTGGCCTATGGGGGGGCAAGTGCAGTGAGCAGCTGATGGTACAGGCCGAGAGGACCACCAAGGGATCATAGGGACCTGATAGGAGGAACGGACACGTGGTGCAGATTTTTTGTTTGGGAGTGGGCCTGGCATGGCCAGGAGTGGGGGGGGGCTCAGATGGACACTGCAGCAACTGAGGACCATGGAAAAAGGAAGGCTCCACCATGTGGGCAATCACACTAGAAAAAGGGGCCTAAGGAGGGCCAGGTGAGAGTTGTTGAAGGAAAGAGAGAAGTAAATAAACAAGAAGGGATCCCAGAGTGGATCAGAAGGCAACAGATATAACAGGGCAGTGGCTGAGAGAACAGTCTGCCTGGGGGGGTAGCGGTTCGTGCGGTTTGAAGGAAGGTGTGCCTCAGGGAGGCAGTCAAGCACTGAGGAGTGAAGGCTCCAGACTGCTAAGGAGGATGATCCTGGAGTAATGGCTATGGCCCCATTGATGGTCCCAAGGGTGCACCAGTTACCAGGCCTGTGGTGGAGGTCTCATCCAAAAAAAAAAAAATAAAACGGGAGGTGATGGCATAGGAGGGACAGCCGAACATCGCAGCTGGAGTTCATGTGTGTGAACAGGAAAGCCTGAGGGGCTTTGGCCTTGGGGGGGCACAAGATTTCTTGAATGGATGAGAAGCACTGAGAGAATGCACAAGGGATGGGGGGGAATGAGGAGACCGCGGGGCACACGAGCCAAGAAGGAAGATGGGCATAAAGGATTGGGGAAAGTGGCTGGAGTGGGGAGACCTAGGGGCAGCTATACAAGGGGGCTGTGGGAGAAGGCAAGGTATAGAGGAATGGGGAATGATGTTGTCATTTTGTGCAGTCTAGGTTCTCCAGAAACAATGGCACCCAAGAAAGCACCAGCGCCTAGTACAGCCATGCTGGTGGAGGCCGGAAAACTGATGGCACAGATGACAGAGTTGATGGAGGTGGCAAAAAAGAGGGAAGCAGAGAATGAGGCACAGAGGAACAGGAAGGAGTGAGACAGGAGGGCTGGGCTCAGAACAGGGAATAAGAGGCCGAAGTGGGGGGTGCCCACCCCACCTGCACCCCCCCTACACCGGCTGGGCCTAACACTGATGGGGGTAAGGATGATGTGGACATGAATAATGAAGAGGATTTGAAAAAAGTAAATGGAGGGTTTGCTGGGGGACATGGGGGAGGATGGGGTTGCAAAATTGGAGTGCACACTGAAAGCCATTAAAGAGGCCGGCAAGGGAGGGAAGGAGGGAGTGGGTACCTCCGGCTACACCCGTAAGCTGTACTTGGGGCTGCCTGGTTTCACACTGGGTGACCATGTGCCAACCATGATAAAGGAAAAGATATGGAAAGGGGAATACGTGGATGTGTTTGGTTTGGTTGATGAAGACACAGCTAAGAAATACAAGTAGAGGGAGTTGGTGGGTAAGTCCAAGATGGCAATAGCACTGGCAGTGGTTGGGCACAAAGGGGAGGAGGCCCAGGTAAAAGGGAAGAACATTGAAACCTGGCAAGCGGGTTTCATAATTTATAGTGCGCTGGTACTGGGGAAACAGATGGAGCTAGTGATACTTTTGTTGACATATATGGCAATTGTTTGGGACACCTATGTGGCCAAGCTGGGTTTTTGGTGGCTCAAGTATGATGAGGCCTTTTGGAGGAGGATGGCAGTAAAAGGTGAACTGTGGTGGGATTGTACCCATGTGGAATTGTGGGTCAGGACACTGTCAGGGCTGACCGGGGGACAGGCGGTGGAGCAGGTGAAAAGGCAGCGCCGGTGGGGGGGGTCAAAGCATACTGGACCTACAACAGGGCATCATGCATGTGGCCTAGCAGCAAATTCCAGCATGTGTGTTCACAATGTGGGGGGTCGCACCCGGCAATGGTGTGCTGGCAAGGGAGTGATAAGGAAGGCCAGGTCAGTGGGTAAGGAGCAGAGCAGCCCTTTTAGGGAGGCAGGGGGGAATGGGAGAGGATGGGGAACCAGGGAGAAGCAGTTTCTTCCCCAGCTATGGGTGGAACTTAGGTGGAGGCAGGCAGCGGACAGTGGGGCTACACACTGGCCCACACCCCCATCAAGTGGGATGTAGTGGATGCTTGGACAGCAGGGTACCCTGACAAGAAAAGGGTGGCCCTGCTGAGGGAGGGGTTTAGTAGGGGTTTCCCACTGGGATTCGAAGGGGTACGGGTGGGGATGCGGGCCAAGAATTTGGCTTCAGTAAAAGGGAAAGAGGGCATAGTGGCAAACAAGATCGAGAAGGAGGTGAGGGTGGGGAGGGTGGAAAGGCCACTGGAGGACCCCCCCGTGGGCAGTTCTGGGTGTCACCACTGGTGGTACTGAAAAAACAAGCGGGTGAGTTCTGGCTCTTCCACCACCTTTCCTACCTGGGGGGGGTCAGTGAATGCTGGGATACCTGAGGATTTGAGCATGGTCTCATATGCATCTCTGGAGCAAGCAGTAGAACTGATACGGGCAGCTGGGAGGGCATGGCTCATGAAGACGGACATCGAATCTGCTTTCTGGCTGTTGCCAGTGTGACCAGCAGATTGGGGCCTGCTGGGCTTCCAGTTCAATGGCAAATTGTACTTTGATAAAGCAGTGCCAATGGGATGCTCCATGGCCTGCTTGACATTTGAGGCATTTAGTTCATGGGTGCAATGGGTATTTGGGTCATGGTATGGGCACAGGAGGGTAATACACTGTTTGCATGATTTCCTCTTGATTGGGGAAAGCCAGGTAGAAGTGCAAGGGATGTTACTGGACTTCCAGGACATGTGCGGGGTTATTGGGATCCCACTGGTGGAAGAGAAGACTGAGGGGCCGGCCCGCAAGTTAGAGTTCCTGGGGATTGAGGTGGACACTGAGGAGGAGTGTTTCCACTTGCCAGGTGATGCAGCGGTGACAAGGTGGTGCAATTGAAGGGGCTGTTGGCTTTGGTAGGAGGGAGGAGGAGGGTGCTGCTGCTACAGGTTCAGCAGCTGCTGGGGCACCTTAAATTCTTTATATTCATATTTACAATTCACATTGAATTATGATAAAAACAATACCCTTTCTGGATCTACAGATCATATTTGAAAATAAAAAAAATAGTTACAGATTTATACAGAAAACCTACAGATAAGAACACAACACTTCATGCCACAAGCTTTTATCCCCCTGCATTAAAAGCAAGCATTCCACATAGACAGATGTTGAGAATAAAACATAACAGTGGCACAGAAGAAAGACTGCAAACAAACATGGAAGAAATGAAAGATTTTCAAAAAGGGGGATATAAAACCAACACTTTAGTAAAAGCAGAACAAAAAGCTAAATGACAACCAAGGATGGAACTATTAAAAGATAAGGTAAAAGACAGGAACACAGGAAAGTTGTAATTTTTCCTTACAATATTCAGAACATTTTGAAAGGATTAAGAAAGTTCATCTGAATAACTGGAACATTTTACAAAAAACAAATAAGAGAGGATAAGTGTTTTGGGACAAACCCTGGATCACAGCTAAAAACCAAAAAACATTAAAAATGAACTGGTGAAAACACAACATTGGAAACCAGAGAAACGACTCCCAACATGGTTAAACAGGGACATAAAAGTTTGTTTTTTTTTCATGTGGAAACTGCACACATTGTAATAATGCTATAAAGAGTAAAGAAATCAAAAGTACTTGTCAAGAATGTAAATTTCTTGTCAGAGACAAAGTCATATAATGTGTAATCTGCCCTTGCTTTCTTTATTATATAGGGGAAACCACCAAAGCCCTTAAAACATGGATACAGAACACAAGAGTAATATAAGAAGAGAGAACATCAGATCCCCATTGGCAAGACATTTCCTGGAATTTGGTCATCAAGAGTCAAGTTTAAAGTTTCTGGGAATAGAAATAGTAGCCAAACTGACAGGAGGTGGAAACTGGGAAACACAGTTACTTAAAAGAGAAGCCTGGTGGATATATACATAAAAAACACACATAACGTGATATGGGTTAAATGAGAATTTAATATGGACCAGTTTTTGACGAACTTAAAGAAAAAAAATGGCACTCACAATTGGATATCATGGACATCATACAAAGATTTATGAACATTTCACATTACAGTAATAGAGTTTGCCCTTTAAAGGGCAGACCAAGTTGTCCCAGTAGACCCCTTTCACCCCATCTTTGGTGATATGGGTTAAATGAGAATTTAATATGGACCAGTTTTTGACGAACTTAAAGAAAAAATGGGCATTTATAATTGGATATTATGGACAATATACAAAGATTTATGGACATTTCACATTACAGTAATAAGATTTGGAGCAAATACTGAAGAATATGGAACACTGGATCTGACACAATGAATAACAGAAGCTTGGTCATGGACATTATGTAGGAGGATAGGTAGAAATATGATTCATTCTGTAGCCACTTCTATAAATTAATAGACAATCTAATTTTATAAAAACAATTACAATAATAAGTGGCATTACTGTCGGATTACCCTATAGGAACAAGTAAAAATAATAACTTTTATAATATACCCCTTGTGTAATATACAATCATTCTTCCAGTTTTATAGCAATACATTAAAATATCCCATAAATTCATCACTTCATTCATTCTCTCTGCCCCCCCCCATTAGATCCAGAATTTTACATTCTAACCACAGGTACAAATCAATGTCAGCCAAGCTGTGTCCCAGCACTGAGTTATAAATTACAAAAATGAGCAGTACAGCTGTCTTATGCCCAGCTAAATTAGCTACATGAGGAACCAGAGATGGACTAATAGAGCAATGCAAGTGTCAGTTTCCTTCATGACTGGGCTGCCAGGTGCGTCACTGCAGAGACGCAATCTTGCCTGATGAGGAGTGTGTTAACAGATGGCCCAGACCCTCTTGCTCCTACCTCAGAAGTGGAGGAGAGTCAGCGTCCTCTGCAATGGTGGTGGGAAAGCACATTTAAAAGTAAAAAAGCATTTCAGTCAGCCACACTACACTTGCCCTGGTTCTTTGGGTTCCTGATATATATGAACAAAAATCTACAAGAGACAATGGTATGTTAAACTGAAAAGGAATTGTTTAATTTTACCACAAAGCTTTATGTGGAATGAATATTCATAGGTGTATTTGCCTCATATGTTTACAGATAGTAAAGTAACAGCAGACAATAAGACTGAGATTTATTCAAATTTGACAGCACCAGCTTGTAGAATAAGGTAAATAACCTGGATAAACATGGGATGCTGGTCATTTTGAATATAGAATAAACTTATGAAAATAAAAAAAAAATCTCTTATTCTTTATGGCAACAGAGTTACAGCCCACTTAGCAACACAAGATGGTTTGCAAATTTGAAAGAAGGTAATGAACATAAAAATCTAATAAAATACACAGATTTTTTATTTTAAAGCATATTGCTAAGAATATGGGCTAAATATTAAATTATTGCTTATCAGAGAACACCGAGGACACACAGATATATTTCAAACTTTAAAACCACTGGAAATAAATCAGGTCAGTTCCCCCTGACACATATATCTAATATAAAATGCAGAATGTTACTCTATTCATAGATTATTTCAGACTGGAAGAAATTTAAAATAATTTTGTGTTTATTATATTTCAGCCTACATCACTATAGTCTGATGAAAAGACAGGATGGTCTTGAAATGTTACAAAGTGGAATTTTAATGGGTATAACATTGAAAGCTTTATATCAAATTGGATAACAATTTTAGTAAAACAAAGTGAAAAATAATATACTTGGGTTCTAAATTGAAAAATAATTTTGGAGAATATCAAGGCAAGTCTTATAACAATTAAGTGATAAAGAGAATTTGTGGTTGTGAGTCTTTCTTTGTTGCATATAACACATGATTTCTCACCGGAATTAGACACTATTCATTAAAATCCTTTCTATCTCCAGTCTATTAAAGAGTTTAAAAGAGAGCCGAGGGGATACTTATCAGTTCACTGTTTTATATAAATACCCAATCTGGAGAGGTGTTTTCAGGACTCCCCTGAATTATTAATTTCTATATTTAGTACACTCAGTACTTCATTAATAATAATGACAACTTTTTCAGAACTGGGCAGCATGACTGACATCTGTTCCACACCAGTGAGTATGAATCAGGATGATGCCAGCCAGGTAACAAGCCTGGTTAAAAGCAAATGGTCTATAGAGAATGTGGAAATTCCAAATGCCTCCATCAATAAATTAGAAATGTTAAAGCAAAGAGAAATAAGATTGGATTGGCATGCAGTGACTTTACTTGAACACATGAAACAAAAAAGTGTCCCTAGAGGTTTAAGAGCATTAGTAGAATCATACTTCAATTTTTCCTCAGAAGGATTTCAAGATAAATGGGATGGAATTAAAGCTAGATGCTCTTTTGACTTTCTGTCACTCTTGATTGAAATGATAACCCTGGAACAATCAAGATTACAAGGAAAAATTAATACATTAGACACTGAGATACATAATAACACTAAAATCACACTGATGGAAGTTTTGTTAGAGCAGATAGAACATTCATTGAAAGAATATGATAATCATGTCAAAGGAATTAAATTAAGTAAATTCAAAAGAGTCATTATTGATTACAAAGAGGAAAAATCTATAGTTGGAAAAGGCTAATTACCAGACAACATATTATGATTTAGATGAACAAGAAATATCAGGCTCAACTGCAGTATCAGATACATCTGAGAATAAACCATTTAGGGGAATGAATACCAACAAATGTAGGTACAGACAGAATAGAAGATCTTATGGAAACAGATTTTATTACAAAAGACCCTATAGAGATCAATTTGACTTCAGACATCAATATTGAGGGGATTATTATGATTCATACAGGCCATAATGGGGTCAAGGGGGAGGATATTATGAACTAGATTCCCCACGCTTCTACCTCCCTAGATCCCTCAACATCAGGCACAACAAAAGAAAAAGACAGAGGAGGCAAAGAAAAAAAGAGACACAGGCAAAATACATGTCACCAGGTTCAGGATGGATCAGAACTGATTATATTCAATTTATCAGATTGTTGAATGAAATAGAGACTAAAGTATTACATAAAGGCTTAAACTTCTGCATGACAGAAAAACCTAAGCCTTTTGAATTAAAATTGGATTTGGAAAAATTTCATAGAAAACTCAAGATTAAGGGATTTGTTTCCATTAGTGACAACACAGAAACAGAAAAAGACAGAAACAAGGGAAACACAAAATTTAAAACAGGCTTTACATGTTAAATCTTCCTTTGGCCCAGCGACTACACAACCACCCAATGTTACAGCTTTTATAGAAAAAGTAGACAGGGAAATAGAAAACATTATAAGAGAATGTGAATGACAAAAACCTAAATTCAATTTCAGTCTATCAGAGAAACGGGAAACAGATAATTAAAAAAAATGACAACAATATAATAATTAAGGAAGCAGATAAGGGGGCAGTATTGTCATATTAAGGTAGGATTATCAAAGGGAATGTAAAAGTCAGTTAGAAGACAACACAACATACATGTCGGTTCCAGAGATTCCTATAGAAAGGTTGTCAGTGGAAAAATAGAAAATGTTGCAAGAAGTAAAGGACAGAAAAATAATAGAGAAGTGGACAGCTGAAGCACTAATAAACAAAAATCCAAAAATACCATTGTTCTATTGTCTGCCGAAAATACACAAAGACCCCAGAAATCCGCCTGGGAGACTGATCATATTAGGAAAAGATTCAATAATAGAACGTCTTTCCCTTTTTGTGGATTACAACTGCTAGAAAATAATTCCCACATTTACATCTTATTTAAGAGAATCAAAACACTGCATACAAATTTTAGAGGAAATAAATACACAGGAATTGATATAGAACAATGCTGTAGTGGTTACTCTGGATGTAAAAAGCCTCTGTACCAGTATTCCACATATAGTAGGACTTCAGGCTATGGAATATTTTCTGTCTCAAAGTAATGAAAATCAATTCAATAAGGAACTCAAACCAAAACTCAGAAAATATGTGTTGGAAAATAACTTTTAAATTTGAAGGACAAACATATCTTCAGAAAACCGGGACTGCCAGGGGAGCCACAATGGCACCAACTTATGTCAACATGTATATGGCATGCTTTGAAAAGTTGCATCTACAGAATCCAAATAATGAATATCAGAAATCCATACCTTTATATAAATGCTTCATTGATGATATTTTTATTATATGGAAGGACACAGAAGAAAGGCTACTTGAATTCACAGAATATTTAAATTCTTTACATTCATATTTACAATTCTCATTGAATTATGATAAAAAACAATGCCCTTTCTGGATCTACCGATCATGTTTGAAAATAAAAAAATAGTTACAGATTAATACAGAAAACCTGCAGACAAGAACACAACACTTCATGCCACAAGCTTTCATCCCCCTGCATTAAATGCAAGCATTCCACATAGCCAGATGTTGAGAATAAACGTAACAGTGGCACAGAAGAAAGACTGCAAGCAAACATGGAAGAAATGAAAGTTAGAGTTTCAAAAAGGGGTTATAAAACAAACACTTTGGTAAGAGCAGAACAAAAAGCTAAACAACAATCAAGCACGGAACTATTAAAACATAAGGTAAAAGACAGGAAAACAGGAAAGTTGTAATTTTCCATACAATATTCAGAATGTTTTAAAAGGGTTAAGAAAGTTCATCTGGATAACTGGAACATTTTACAAACAACAAATAAGGGAGAAGTGTTTCAAGACAAACCCTGGATCACAGCTAAAAAAACAAACACCAATAAAAATGAACTGGTAAAAACACAACATTGTAAACCAGAGAAAGGACCCACAACATGGCTAAACAGGGACATAAAAGGCTTTCTTTTCATGTGTAAACTGTACACATTATAATAATGCTGTAAAGAGTAAAGAAATCAAAAGTACTTGGTTAAGAATGTAAATTTCTCATCAGAGACAGATCATGTCATATAATGTGTAATCTGCTCTTGCTCTCCTTATTATATAGGGGAACCACCAACACCCTTAAAACATGGATAACAGAACACAAGAGTAATATAAGAAGAGAGAACATCAGATCCCCATTGGCAAGACACTTCCTGGAATCTAGTCATCAAGTGTCAAGTTTAAAGTTTCTGGGAATAGAAAAAGTAACCAAATTGACAGGAGGTGGAAGCTGGGAAACATAGTTACTTAAAAGAGAAGCCTGGTGGATATATACATAAAAAACACACATAACGTGATATGGGTTAAATGAGAATTTAATATGGACCAGTTTTTGACGAACTTAAAGAAAAAAAATGGCACTCACAATTGGATATCATGGACATCATACAAAGATTTATGAACATTTCACATTACAGTAATAGAGTTTGGCCTTTAAAGGGCAGACCAAGTTGTCCCAGTGGACCCCTTCCACCCCATCTTTGGTGCAGATGGTTATGCTCAGATGGGGGGAGGATAGGTAGGGCCAGGGAGTAGGACAGAGGGAAGGCAGACAAGAAGTGGGGGAGCTTAAGAGGGAAGATACTGGGATGGGGGAAAGTAAAAAAAAAGGAGGGGCTAGCGCAGGGTACATAATCCCCTGCACAGCAGTTTTTCAGCCTCTTTTTGGTGAAGTTTTTGTTTTAAGAACTACAGCACATCAGATTGGCATTTCAAAAAAATTCCACTTAAGACCAGCTTGGTAAGTTTTGTTATTACCAGAAAACATTACTGAAGGTAAGTCAAATTTTTATTACGTAGCGCTGAACTTGGGAATGGTTAAGCCTGAATAAACTGCTGCTAGGAGAAAGAGTTTTGTACAGAGTTGTGGTAGAGTTGCTAGATCTCTTATGTGAGTTTGAATCCAAGTGCTTGCATCTTGTATGCATGATAAGTTTAAGTGAGCGATGAGATACTGTTTTGTTGGTTTGCTATTTTCCCCAGCCTTTTGTTTTTCGAAAGAAGCGAGGCCCAGTGGCCTAAGGAGGTTTAGACAGTGCAGCCGTTTTTGACAGAGCACGCCGGATCCTCGTGGTGCTCGTTGCCTACCTCTACTTTCTGCCAAGGCCATTTGAGCAGTTTCCATGGATCAGATGGAGAGCTTCACCCCTCTTTCTGTGGTATGTGAGGCCAGTGGCCAGAGGAAGTTAGTGCAGGGCAGTCATTTTTTTTTTTTGGTGAAGCACTCCGAAGGCCACGTGGGGCCTGTGGCCTACCCCCCCTTTTCTTTTACATGGCCACAGGATCAGCTTCCATGGCTCAGGCAGGGAGAGCAGTAGAGTGGTGAGGTTTTAAGGTTTTTTGTCCCCAGCCTGGGATGGCTAATGCATGAGATGAGTTTTGGGTAGAAGATGCACCATGGAATGGCAGCTTGTATCATCTGACATTTTTTGGTAGTGGAATTCAGGCATATCTGGAATGGGGCAAGGAGAGGAGGACAAGATGCAAGATGGTGATGTGCTGTTTTTTTCACTGCATTTAGTCATTCCCCCTTTTTACTTTTAGGGGCAACCCGGTCTCTAGTGATACCAAGGAGTGCATTTGTGTTTTGGGCCAAGGGGCTTAGACAGGGAGGCCATGTGGAAAGAACGGCGTCTGTTTTTACAGAGAGGAAGGCCACCAGGCCTTAGGGGTAAGGAGTGTGGAGTAAAAGCGTCATAAAGGAGTAGGAACTTAGATACTGGTGAGATGATTGAGTGCAGAGGGACTAGACAGAGAAGCCATGGTGGGGAATGGTGTCTGATGTCACATCATGTGACCCTATGGGAACGAAGAACACAAGGCCCTGGGGAGTGAGTAGGTCTTTAAGGAAAGTGGAAGGGGGGTAGCAAATCAGCTATTTGAAAAAGGAGAGGGGGCAAGGGGCCTAGTTGGAAAAGCCACGCGGTGGAGAATGGTGTCTGATGTCACACCGTGTGGCACACTTGATTGATGGTCGCAAGGCCTTGAGGAAAGAAGGGAGTATGGTGAAAAAGGAAAGAGGGTAGCAGCACATCGAATTTAGGGACAAAAAAAATAGGGGGAACTAATGAGTGGGAAATAATGAAGGCATTTTGTCAATTTAACCACAGGCACAAGAAAAACATGTGACTGAATGGCACCAAGGAAGAGCAAGCCAATGAAGGAAGAGGCATACAAGGCCATCATTGAATTGGAGAGAAGGCCAACATGATGTGGCAAATGGTGGAGAGAGAGGAACCGGGGAAGTCAGGGGAGAAGCAGAAAGCAAAAAAAGGAACAGAGGGCAGTGGAAAAAGACTGACTGAAAGGCCAAGCAGCCCAAATGGGCCGCCATCTTGAGCGGTTAGTCCAGCACCACCGCAGCCCCTATTGAATGAACCATTAGTACCTCCCTTGGAGCTGGTGGTGGTACCCACTCTAGAACCCAGACAGAACCCTCCTGTGTTACTGAGCCCTCCACCCATGATGCCGCAGCCAGTAGTCCCTCCAGTGGAAAATGGACCGGTTCAGCCCAGAGACAGTAGGACACATGGAGGGGACAGGCCTCCAGGTAGTGTATCAGGTTCAGTGGGGGACAGCATAAAAGAATACATTGGGAAAATTATAGCGGCCCTAGGGATGGGAGGTCTGGGGCAAATGGAAACTGCACTAGCAGAGCTTAGGACAGGCAAAGAACAGACAGGGAGAATAGACAAAGTGGTGGAAAGGACAGGAAAAGGAATGAGGGGCATAGGAGCACCCGGCATGAGGATAGGGGAACACATGCTATTTGCCACAAAGGAGAAGATATGGAAAGGGAATTATGTAGACATATTTGCATTGGTCAGTAGGGAGGTAGGAGCAAAGTATGAAGAGACAGAGAATATAGGAAAAAAGTGAGATGGCAGCGGCTTTGGTCTTGTTGGGGAAGAAAGAAGAAGATAAGTTTATAAAAGGAAAGACCTAGGATGGGTGGTTCATGGGTTTTGCTACATATTCGGCCATTGTGTTGGAAAAGAAACCTGAATTAGGAATATGACTTATCATGTATTCCCTGATTATAAGGAAGGCAAAAGCAAAGGGGGGGGTGGGTTGGATATATTATGATGAGTTTTTCTGCCAAAGGATGGCCACCTATGGGGATGTGAGATGGGACACAAAGCAGTTATATTTGTGGACTGACTTTGTCATGGACCAATCCATGCCTGAGGGGGAGAAGAGAAGAAAGGGGGGGATACTGCAGAAGTGCTGTTGGGGATATAATTGGGCATTTTGTTCATGGTCCCAATGTCGCTTTCGACGTGCCTGTTCAAAATGTGGGAGATCTCACCCGGCATCAAGGTGCAGGACAGCATGGGTACCGGGGGCCCAGGCAGGGGGAAACCAGGGGACAGGTCACCAGCCCTTTCGAGAGGGGCCAGGATTTAGGGGGCAGGCATGGAGTAGAGGGTCAAAAGGTAGGGGTTATGGGGGTGGGGGGCTCAGTCTTATTGAAGGGAAGTGCAGAGAAACAGCAGCCGGGGGGTGTTAGGGGGCCAGTGGGGGGGGGGGCTTGGTAGGTTAGGGACTGATTCCAGCTGGTGAAAAACCCCATCAAAATTGAGGTGTGGGAGAAATAGCTCAGGGATCACCCAGATAGAGAGGTGGTGGAAAACATTCAGAAGAGCTTTAGATCAGGTTTCTCTCTACAGTGTAAGGGCCTGAGACAAGCAAGGAAGGCCAATAACTTGGCATCGATCAGAGGAAAGGAGGACATTTTGTGATGGAAAACAGAGAAAGAAAAAGTTGCAGGAAGGGCGAAAGGACTGTATTCACTTCCCCCTGTCAGACAACATGAGAATTTCCCCTTTAGGTTTAGTTCCTAAAAAACAAGAAGGGGAATATAGGGTGATCCACCATCTGTCATTCCCAGAGGAACACTGAGTTAATGACTTTATTGGGGAGGAGCTCAGCCGGGTAACTTATGCTACATTGGAAGAAGCAGTACAGCTTATCCGGGTGACTCAGGATGCCTGGATGGCCAAGACAATATAGAAGCAGCCTTTAGGCTGCTCCTGGTGAGGAAGAAAGATTGGGATCTGTTGGGTTTCAAAGTAGAGGGCCAGTATTATTTTGATAAAGCTATGCCGATGGGTTGCTCCATCGCATGTGCCACGTTTGAAACATTTAGCACCTGCCTGCAATGGATATTTCAGCAAAAAACAGGGTACAAGTCGATGATACACTACTTAGATGACTTCTTGTTGATAGGCAGTGGAAGGGTGCAGACTGAGAAGATGTTGGCAAGTTTTCAAGAACTGTGCAAGGAACTGGGGGTGCCATTAGGTCCTGAGAAAACTGAGGGCCCCGGTAGGGTTATGGAGTTTCTAGGGATCAAAATAGATGCACTGGGGGAAGTATTTAGATTGCCAGACCGTAAGGTACAGAAACTAAGGGAATTGATTCAGGTGCATACTAGCAGAAGACGGGTACAATTAAGGCAGGTGCAGCAAGTTATGGGTCATTTGAATTTCGCATGCAGGGCAATTGGGCCAGGAAGGACATTCACCAGGAGACTAGCACAAGCAACTTCAGGAGTAGGAAGATCACACCACTGGGTGGAGATAAACAAAAGGATAAAAAAGGACTTCAAAGTGTGGGAGGAATTCCCTAAAGAATTATAATCGCTGTTCCTTTTGGCGAGATGAATGGCTTTATAACATGGATTTGGAATTATATACAGATGCGGTAAGGGGGCTAGGAATGGGGGGATATTTGAGAGGAAAGTAGTTTTTGAAATCATGGCCAGTGGACTGGGTACAAGAGGGGAAGGCAAAAGACATCACTCTGTTGGAAATTATGCCACTTTTGACATGCACCCTGGTATGGAGGGAAGAACTGAGAAACCAGAAGGTTACATTTTGATGTGACAAAAGGGCAGTGCTGGATGTGTTGAACAATAAGTGGTCCAGGTCTGAGACGCTTATGGGAGTATTGAGGCATTTAGTATTGAGGGTTTTGCAGTTAAATAAGTCTTTTAGGGCTAGACACATAGATGAGGTAAGAAATATACTAGCTGATAGCCTTTCCCGTCTGCAGCTGGATCATTTCCGGACTCTGACACCAACAGTGGAGGAGTAGAAAACACCCGTTCCAATGAACATCTGGGACATTGGAAAGAGGGAGATGAAATGTTCCACATCTCATCAGCACCATGGACTTTGAGGGCCTATGAAGGGACATGGTGGGCATTGCAAACATTCAGAGAAACACACCGGATGGAGGTAAGTTGGCCAGTAACGGAAGAGCAGTTAGAAAAATTCATGGTAGAGCTGTGGCAAAAAGGGATGGCTCACTCTACAATGGGAGTGTACCTAGTGGAGATCAGTTTAGTTTGCAGTTTAAAGAAGTGGAAAGATCCTACGAGGTCAATGCTGATTCGTTGAATGATGCAAGGGTGGAGTAGATTAAAGCAGAGGAACAAAGATGGGCGGAGGCCAATAGCAGACCAATGGTTAGTTAGATTAGGGGGGATATTGCTGGCCATTTGTAAATCCAAGGATGAGGTCCAGCTGTTTCAAACGATTTATTTAGTGATGTTTGTAGGGGCTTTGAGAGTGAGTGAGGCAGTGGGTCACAACAGGAAGAATGAAGAAGGAGGTTTGGAATGGGGAGATATAAAGTGGGGGACACAAGAAATACAGCTGAGGATTAGGAGATCCAAGATGGATCAGGAAGGGAAAGGGTGTGTGGTAATCATTAAGTCTCACCCTGATGGGATCTTGTGCCCAGTAAAGGCTTTGTGGGCTTATGCCGCAGAGCGCTATTACAAAGAAGGGAGGTTATTTGTGCATGGGGATGGGAAGAAAGTGACGAGTTACCAGATAACAGCCATACTCAAAAAAGGCATGGAGTTTTTGGGTGAAGATCCAGCTAATTACTTGTCCCACTCTTTTCGAATAGGGTCTGCTTCAAAATGGGCAGTAGAAGGGGAGACAGTGACCACTATGATGGAAAAAGGATGGTGGTGGTCTGCCAGTTACAAGAGGTACATTTGGAGACTTAAAGATAGTGATTAACTTGTCATTGTGTTTGTTTTATAGGATGTGCAGTTTATTCATTCCACAGTCAGCAACTGTCCGTGGTGGTGTGAGGAGGGCTGAGCCAGTTACCGGCTTGCTTCTTGACAGATGTGTGGGCTGAGCTGGGGCGGCGCTACTGGATGGGGGGTACCACTGGATTGCTATGGTTAAGAGTTTATTTTTATTTAGAATGGGGTCAGGATACATGCTGGGGGGGGGCACCACTAGACTACCAGGGAAAATGGTTTATTTTTATTTGGAACTGGGTCGGGTTATGTACTGGGGAGTAGGGAGACCACTAGATGACCAGGGAAAAGCTTTTCTTTTATTTAGAATGGGGTTGGTGCACATGCTGGGGTGGGGACCACTCGATTACCAGGAAAAAGAGTTTCTTTTATTTAGAACAGAGGTTGGGATACATGCCGGGGTGGGGGACCACTAGATTACTAGGAAAAGGGTTTTTTTATTTAGAATGGGGTCGGGATACATGCTGGGGGTGGGGGACCACTAGACTACCAGGGGAAAAGAGTTTCTTTTATTTTGGAATGGGGGTTGGGATATGTGCTGGGGGGGGGGGTGGAACTGCTAGACTACCAGGGAAAATTATTTTATTTTACAGTCGACGGAGGTCGGGATACATACTGGGGGAGTGGGGGGACCACTAGACTACCAGGGAAAAGTATTTTATTTTACAGTCGATGGAGGTAAGGAGTCATGCTGGAGGGTGGAGGGACCACTACAACATGAGTGGATTCAGTGTGTTTTGAGGCTACTGGGGGTTGGAATCATACTGGGGGGGAGACACTAGCCTACCAGGGTATAACAGGCACACAATGGAACAGGGACCATGACGGCAGAAAGGACTGGCTGGCCCAGCCACTCTGCCCTTTTCCCTATCTACTGGATATGCTGCATATCCTAGTGAACCTACACCCTATGGCCTCCTGCCTCCACCAAGTTTGCCTTATGCCTGTCCCATGCATTGAGTCCCCACACTGTGTTTCACCCACTACTGCAGTGGTGTGCCTATGTTTTGGGGGGAGGCATCCTCCATGGCATGTATGGCCATGGGTGGTGTGTCTGTGTTTAGCTATTGCTGCATGGGTGTGTTGTATGCACTGACTGTACATTCCAGCACACAGTTTCTGCTGCTTCCAGCTTGTACTTCTATTCTGACCAACAGGGGATGCTGTGAGCATGCCTTGGTCTGCAGCGTCCAGCCTGTACTGTCATTCTGACCAAAAGTTGGAGCTGTGTGCACCATGCAGTAGCACTGGGCAAACTGCATGGTATTGTATGCTAAGCAGCACATATGAGATGGAAATGTGCCTGTTTACCCACAGATTACCTACAGTAAGTAGGCTCATTTGCATGGGAGCTTTGAATATAGCTCCCGTTTGCCCTGGACTAACCAGTTTGCACTGGGCTAATGTGTTACCACTGAGCAATCAGGTTAGCCCTGTGCAAACCTCACTTCAGCATAGCACAGCATACCTCTCAACCTTTTGTCCCCCAAATGTGGAATATTACCTCTCAAAATGTGGAACATATGAGCAAAATGTGGAACACTTAATCAAATCTTTACCTAGGGGGCTCAGAACACTGTTGAAAGGTTTTGCATTTATGTTCAGAAAGTCTGTTCTTAAATGAATAATACATTTTTTGCATCATTTGCTATAGATTTTTGCTTTAAAATGTTAATACTGAATGTGGAACAAGTCCTCACAATGTGGAACAGGAAGCTTTTGTAAAGTAAAATGAGGAACGTTCCTCGTAAATGTGGTACAGTTAAGAAGTATGTAGCACAGTTCTGCAGTGAGTGGCTTACATTGTTGTTTGCGGAAGATGTCAGACATCTCTGTGTAATCACACACAATGATCTTCACTTGCAACACTGGCTTGCAACTGAATCTAATGAGCTGCAGCTGTAGTGTGCACTTCCCTGTTGCTATATTTCTTGCTGTCTTATTCTCGGGCAATTTTTGCCCTGCACTCCTGGTCCTGTTTGCCTGACTTCCTTTGCTTGCTATATTCAGCTGTTTTTTGCAGCGGGCTATTTCCTTTTCAATATAGCTTGATTTGTGCTCCAGGCTAAGTTTGCCTGCCAAGCAGTGCTAATTTAGCCCCAGGGCAAAGTTTTGAATATCTGGCCCCCTGTGTGTAATATACAACCATTCTTCCAGTTTTATAGCAATACATAAAAATATCCCATAACTTCATCCCTTCATTCATTCTCTCCCCCCCCCCCATTAGATCCAGAATTTTACAATCTAACCTCAGGTACAAATCAATGTCAGCCAAACTGTGTCCCAGCAATGAGTTATAAATTACAAAAGTGAGCAGTTCAGCTGTCTTATGCCCAGATAGATAAGCTACATGAGGAACCAGAGGGGGACTGATAAAGCAATGCAAGTGTCGATTTCCTTCATGACTGGGACGTCAAGTGCGTCACTGCAGTGAAGTAATCAGGCTCAATGAGGAGCATGATAACTGATGGCCCAGACCCTCTTGTTCCTACCTCAGAAGCAGAGGAGAGTTGGCGTCCTTGGCAATGGTGGCGGGAAAGCACGTTTAAAAATAAAAAGTATTTCAGTCAGCCACACTACACTCACCCTGGTTCTTTGGGTTCCTGATAGGAACAAACAGTTTCAAGAGACAACGGTATGTTAAACTGAAAATGAATTGCTTAATTTTACCACAAAGCCTTATGTGGAATGAATATTCATAGGTATATTTGCCTCATACGTTTACAGTTAGTAAAGCAACAGCAGAAAATAAGACTGAGATTTATTCAAATTTGACAGCACCAGCTTATAGAATAAGGTAAATAACCTGGATATACTTGGGATGCTGGTCATTTTGAATATAGAATAAACTTATGAAAATAAAAAAAAAAGATAATCTCTTATTCTTTATGGCAACAGAATTACAGCCCACTTAGCAACACAAGACAGTTTGCAAATTTGGAAGAAGGTAATGAACATAAAAATCTAATAAAATACACAGATTTTTTATTTTAAAACACATTACCAAGAATATGAGCTAAACATTAAATAATTGTTTATCTGGGCACACTGAGGATGCACAGAATTATTTCAGACTTTAAAACCACTGGAAATAAATACAGGCCAGCTCCCCCTGACACATATATCTAATATAAAATGAAGAATGTTACTCCATGTATAGATTATTTCAGACTGGAAGAAATTGAAAATATTTTTTGTTTATTATATTTCAGCCTTCATCACTGTAGTATGACGAAGAGACAGGATGGTCTTGAAACACTATAAAGTGGAATTTTAATATGTATACCATTGAAAGTTGTATATCAATGTGGATAACAATTTGTGTAAAACAAAGTGAGAAACAATATACTTGGATACTAAAGTGAAAAATCATTTTGGAGAATATCAAGGCAAATCTTATAAAAATTAAGTGATACAGAGAATTTGGGGTTGAGAGTCTTTCTTTGTTCCATATAACACATGATTTCTCACCAGAATTAGACACTCCCCCCATTACTTAAAATCCTTACTTTTCTCCAGTCTGTTAACAAGTTTAAAAGGGAACCGAGGGGACACCTATCAGTTCACAATAATTTTAATGTCTCTATGAAGACTATAAATGCTTTAACTCTAATCTCAAAACTCAGTGCACTTTGTACTGGATGGCAAACAGTTAAGTATTCCAATGTGGTATAGGTTCAGGTTCGGGTTCAGGTTTATTGTATGACAAAACTCAAAATCTGTTTTTACAAAAAAATTAAATTCACATTTCATACATTTGTCATGTATTGGACAATATTGCTAATTCCTTTGCACATCCTTACTTACATAATATATAGTAAACAATACTAGATATTTACAAAATATAATAATTTGTGTTTCCTTAAATGTTTTTGCTTTATTTCTATTATTCTACATAATCTAGCTACTTTATCTAACCATTCTACATTATTAGAGTTTAACAAAGAGTTAAATTGTTATTGTGGTTCCACATCCAACTCCTTGGGAATGGGAAGTAAGATCTTATCTCTTTCAAATTTGTGTAATGGACATAAAATAAGTAAATGGGTCAGAGTGTCATCACCACATTCACAGGCATATGAAGCTTCTTGTATTTCTTTATAAAATGTCTTTAAAGTTTGAGTATTTATATAACCAAATCTGAATTTAGTTACTGCCTTTATATTTTTTTTATTTGATATTTTGTATAAATATTGCTCTAATCCCATTGATCTTTTCTTGTTTCCCCTTAACCATCTACTAATTTTACAATTCTTAGCCAAATTTATTTTGAGATTAAATGAACATTCCAAACTCTAATTTTTTTTTTCTTCTGAAATCTTCAGTGGTATCCTGCTAGTATCAGTGATACTCTCCAACAATCTGTATGGGTTTATTATTTTTTCTAAAACATAAATACTAGAACATGAAAACCCCCTATCTCTATAGTTTAATGATTATTCTATACATATTCTAGGCAAGCATTTTTCTTGTTTGTTATAAACTTTTAACCAATAAACACATTGTCTCTGTTCTATACATTGCCGTACTCTTAATTGACCCAATTCTAAAATGACTAAACATGATGATGCAGAACTTGGCAAACCCAATAATCTCTTATAGGCTTTATTCAATGTGATCTCTAAACTATTTCTTCTTTGCAGGCCCCAATTCTCTACTCCATACAGCAATTGTGACCTTATTTTTGCATTTAAGACTGCTAAACATCCCTTCACTGACTGTCCTCCGCTCATGCCAATTCAAATTGTAGCTAAAAATAATTCTCAAATAACAAAATATTTTAACTATTTCTATTTTATTATTTTTACACTTTAATGTACTTATCTTCACTCTCTCTTAACCAATTGTTTACTACAAATCATATATTTGGTCTTTTCAAAATTGATCTCCAGTGATGCTTTGTTGCATCCCTCAAATAATTTTTATAAACTTCTTTGGATCCTTAAGTAACTAGTTGAAATTAAGACTATATCATCTGTATATGCCAGGTATGGGCACTGCCTGGAGCCCAACTTGAGCTTATGCAGCTCAGGGTTATACAGGTCTTTCAATACCATGTTCAAAGATAGGTTAAACAGGATCTGGGAGAGAACACATCCTTGTCGCAATCCTATATTCAGACCAGATTTATTCGTATAATCCCCTACTTTATTATATCTCACAACTGCATAATTATCGTTATATAAAGTTTTCAAAATATTTATGATAGCTATATCTAGTCCATACTTTTCAAGGGTTTTCATAAGTTTCCTCTAGAGACTTTACCAAAAGCAGCCTTTAAATCTATGAAGAAGCAATATAGTTTTTGTGTTTTAATTTATATATATTTATGCATCAAATGCATCAATGTAAAACATTGGTCTATTGTTAAATGATTAGACATAAAACCCACCTGGGCTTCATCTATCATGTCATAATTATTTATGCAATCCATAAGTTTTTGTTGTAAAAGTGTGGTGAACATTTTCTGGGAGGTATCTAGAAGGCTTATCGGCCTGTAATTACCTGGATCAGATCTATCCCCTTTTTCATATATTGGTATAATTGTATTAGTTTTCCAAGTGAGTGGAATAATTCTTTTTTTTAATATTGGTTTAAGCACTAGGGTTAAAACTGGTATCCGTAGTTCTCGGTCATCCTTTATTATATCTTGGGGAGCCCTATCTGGGCCTGGTGCCTTATGTCGCTTTAAATTTTCTATAACCTGGAATATCTCCCTTTCAGAAAATTACACATTCTTTACTGGTGTCCAATTAATGTTTCCCCTATTTATTTTGTGATTATAAAATAAATCTTTATAATATAATTGCCATGTTTTCTGGATTAATATATTTTCAATTTCTTCATTATGATTATCCCTGCCTTTATTTACCATTTTCCAAAATGTTCTATTATCCTTCTCCATTACTGTTTTTTCAAATTCCTCCCATAAGCTTAATCTATACTTTCTCTTTTTTGATCCATTATCTTTTTATATTCTCTTCTTAATTTATTAAGTGTCTTCTTCCATTCTTGATTGTATTTATTTTGTAGATTTTTCACTAAATTATTTATTCTACTCTTGTACCATATACAGTCTTTATCATACCATCTACTATTTTTGTTTTGTTTACTTATTGTCACTTTAAGAAGGTTTTTGGATATGTTAGTCATTATTTCCTCAAATGTCTTTCTATATTGGCCGGCCCGGTGGCACAGAGGGCTGAAGCGCTAGACGTCTCACCTCACGGCAGGCCAGCGACCCAGGTTCAGGAGCTAACCTGGGTCATCAGAGGTCAGCACAGGGGAGGGTGGGGCTGGATGGAGCTGCAGTCAGGCAGCTCTTCTCTCTGGGGAGGTGGGATGGCATCCCTCACTCACGGCTACCCCTTGGTGGAGGCTGAGGGGCTGTGCAAGCAGGGTGCTGGTGATAGGCCAATGGAGCTGTTGGAGGAGGGTCATTACCGGGGCTGTAAGGTGCATGACTGCCTCCACATGCATGCAACCTTCTCCTGGAGCCCTCGGAAAAAATGGGGAGAAAAATGAGAAAAAAATGGTGGCAGGATGGCGACCGACTCTCTGCAGGTACTGCTCCTGGACTGGTCATAAGGTAAGCCCTGGTAATTCTGGGAGACAGAGCTGGGGGAGTCGGTCAGATGGGAGCCATATGGGGAGCAGAATAGATAGAAATACTAAAAAAAAGCCTTAATATATTGTTCTTCTTCTTTATTGTATGTTAAGTTTAAAATATCCTGTCTTACTCCTATATCATACAACATCTGTATATACTTGTATTGTTCTGTTAAGTCCCTCTTAACCTCTGTTTTTACTTCTATTTCTAATCTGTTGTTTTTTTCTTTTTGTAGTAGATATAGCTGTATCAATTAATATGTCTCTAGAACAATGTTCACTTTCAGCTCTAAAACCCGTTTTAAAATCTTTTATCTGAGCTATAATATTCACCCTGCATGAACAATGGTCAGTTATGGATGAACCCCATCGACCCATATAAGTCTATATCCCATTTAAATCTCCTGTTGTTCTACAGTAAATTAATAATATATAGTAATTATTCATTTCTTTTATAAGTTGCTGTCCTCTATCACAAAGTTTTTTGTCCATTGCTCCTCTCTCCATCCTAACATGTATTATATCCTGAGTAGCACAGGCCCACCTTATTTCTTCTGAGGGCTCCAGGCCGTGCCCCGCCCTGGCATTCATATCACCTATTAAACTGATACCGCATTCTGGTTCTCTAGTAGTATACTGTTCAATTACTTTCCCAGTTTTCTTTAGTTCCTCTTTATCCACATATTTATATCCTTTAGGGGGAAGGTATACATTTATAACATATAATATCTGATCCTTCTGTTTTGTTCTAACCACCAAAATATGTTCTGATTCTGTATTCTCTTCTGAATATTCTATGTGTTCCATTATTCTACACTATTTCGTTATCCCACTTGATAATCTACCATATTTCTGTATACCTCTTGCATTCTTATTAAATGTCTTGTATCCATTTATAAAAGTTTCATGATTTACTCATGTTTTGTGCTAACAAATGTAATCAAATTTGGTTAAATAGTCCAAAAATGAAGGATCAGGTAATCTTTCCCTTAAACCTGTCACATTCCGTGAAAGTATCTTTAGCTCATAGACTTGCTTTATTTGTTCCTCCATACTAATAATCTTATTCGGTCAATCATTGTTAAGCTCTTTCAGCATTTGGTATCTATTTGCAGTTTTTAACAGGCTTAAGCAGTTATCACTATGAATTACTTAAGCAATAAACCACGACAGGGTGTTGGTGATGCTGGTTTAACCCACGCCTGGCGTGGTTCGGTCATGAGGCCACAGGCCGAGTGAGTAAACCTCGCCAGGCATGGGTAAAACCAGCATCACCAACACCCTGGAGTGGTTTATTGCAATTATACAATGTGTCACTTAATTTTGTTCAAAAGAATAGAAAAATAATTATTTTGTATTTTTATAGCTTTGTAATGAATTTGTTCTTACACTACAAAAATAGTGCAGTGTAAAAAGTGTAGGTTGGTGGAGGCATGGTCCTATTACAAAGGCTGTATTATTAAAACATCCTAGTAGTAAAAGAAAATTTGTAGTTAAAAGAGTGCATAACAAAGACCCTCTGAGAGGAGCATGTCACTTTTCCTTCTCTGTCTGTCTCTCCTGGAGAAAGAGCAGCGGCCCCTCTCTCCAAAGACTACATATCCCAGGATGCCTGCTGCACTGATCCTAGGAACAGCTGAGGAAGAAAGGGGGAAACAGTGAGTGCAATGACGCTACACGTGAAACTCAGAGTTTGAGTTTTTGTAAGCCATGGAGTCTTTACCTTCATTTGAAAATGGCTTGTTTAATTGTGCGGTGCCTTTTGGCTTTTTGCTGTTGCTTCAGATTGTAGTGCGGTCCGAGCCAAGAACATGCTCGAGGCGAAGAGGTTATGTGAGGAATTCAGCCTCTTCGTAGCTCTTTCCGTGGGCAGTCAGGATCCCTGGTCTGTACTTTTATCTTTTTGTTGTGGTTGGACAAGTAGAGGCCGAATTGTTGTAGGAATGGTGCCGGTGCCACAGTAATGTTTAGCGAGGAAAACAACATGGCGGCTCGGATTGATTTTTATTTTTTATTTTTTGGCAGTTAGTGATATGCGGCTGGCTGGCACTTGTTCCTGTTGGTAATGCTAGATTTTACAACAGGGTGATAGTGCCAGCTGGCCAATGAGAGGTGGCTATTTTTTTTGCCATTGTATAATTCTTGCTCTTCAAGGTTTCCTAGTTCTTCTGTCACCATGTAAATTTTCAATATATCTAATTTATCTATAAATGTTAGGATTTGTAAATATTTTTGTTTGTCATCCAGATTGTTAACTGTCCTTCCCTTTCCCATCTTCTAACCTTTGTAATTGTTTTATTGAGATTGTTAACTTTCAATAGATTCTGCAAAAGATCCAAAGTTTTCCCTCTAATATTGATTTTGGTCTCATTTATAAAATTTCTTATCCCATACAATGAAATAACATACTCTTTTTTTATTCAAATTTATGTTGCATTCCTTATAATAATCTGGGAATAGAAATGTAATATTTGTTATACTTTTCATCCCAAATTCCCAAAGCCCTTAATTCCTTGTTCTTATTTTCAATAGCTTTAAAGATGTAATATTGGTCTGATAGTAAAATTACAAATTTCAGATTTTCAATTGGTCTTATAACACTTTATTTAGCATACCATCCTTTTTCTTATTTTTGTGTAGGATAGTGGCAAGGAATTGCTTTAAATTAGAATTAAATTTATCTTCTGTTTCATCCAGCATCACAATAATGTTATACACAGGAAGTGCATAATCGGTTTGAAGTGTTCTTTTTAGCGTCTTCCTAAGCTTACTTTCTTACTCTTCATCTTTTTTCTTTAGGATCTCCATCTCAGGGGTTCCTTTAGTTTTTTTTATTATATTCATCCAAATCCTTATGTATTTCCTCAGCAGCTTCATTCTTTTTCAGGTTTTGGTTATTTTCCTTTCTACAAACTTTATTCAGTTTTCTCTTTGGATTCCTTTGTTTATTAATGTTTCCCCCCTCACTTTTATTAATTCATTGACCCAGGTTTCTCAAGTAATTGTAATTTGATCTGGTTTTTTTTTTGCCTTTCATTGTGTCTTTTTTGGTTCCTCCTCACTATCTTTGTCTTTATCAGTCATTCTTTGTTTATTTATCAACTTCTTTTTTCCATTTTTTTACTTCTCTTTTCCAAACTTTCATTTTTTAAGTCCTTAACCTTATTTTGCTTTCTTTTTTTGTACTTTCTGGAGTTATTTCTTTATTATGTTGGGTACCATTATGTGGCTTAGTCTCCTCTGTTATTTCATGCTCAACTCCTAGACTATATTGTATTATGTATAAATCCTCTTCCTCATCCCAATTCCCTTTGAATTTCCCTGGATTTAAACTTATTTGGTCACAACAAGTTGTGTTAAAACCCTTCTCCTTCTTTACATTGGACTTTCTAACCTTTTTATTTTGATGTTTTCTTGTTATCTCTCAACTTTTGCTTAATCCCTTTTTCCCATAATTCTGGATGCTTTGATCTCATTTCTATAATCACACTATTCTGGTCACTATAGTCTTCTGGTAACATCACAAGTTCTGAATCAGCTTCAATGTTACTATACTTAAAGAGTATCCAAACTTGGCTACTACTTCATTCTCTTGACTGTTGTACTTTGTATTTGAAGACTGGGATAATAGACACTTGTCTGTTATGTATTCCATTGGTAATTTGTATTCCTTTGTCATAACCTGTAAGCCTTCCAGTTCTATTCTTTGTATTTGTTTTTAAAATTATATTTTAATTATTCTTATTTTCTATTCCAATTCCTTTTAAGAATGATAATTATCTCTTAAACCTTATCAATTGCTCATAAATCATTGCATTAGCCAGTAATGGATCTCTAAGAGCATTGACACATTCTCTGCTCAGTGTTTCCCATGGTGGGGTTGCAATTTCAATGGGGCTCATTATTTTTGTATCTTCCCCTGTTGTATTTTCCAATTCATAATCAGTGATTTCTTCCTTTCTACTTATATCTCCTAATTCTTTAAATTCAAGGTGATTCTCTAATGAAAAGCATAAATTGTTTTTTCCTTATCTCAGTTCTCTTATTTCCTAAATTTTGTGTTCAATTGTATTATTTGTTTCAATAATTTCTTTAATACTTTCCACAGTTCTACATACTTCCATGTTTACCCTCTCTATTAAATCATCACCCAACTCTTGAATGGTATTTTTTCTTTCCATTTTCTCAATTACAGAAAATGGAGTACTATGTTTCATCAGCTCAATTGAATCTTGTTGGTCAATACTTACTGTATATTCCCTCCTTGTAAATCCTTCTTGTTTTTTCATTTAAAATTGCTGTCCAGTACCTCCCATATTAGAGGCCGAATCATATTCAGGAGTTGATATGTTTTTGGTTTATCATCCAGTACACTAATTGTACCTGTGTTGTTTGTTTCCATATCTACTTTTTTCATGTCACTAAATAAAGACCAAAGAGCACTAAATAAAAGCAAAGGGGACTAAATAAAGACAAAGTCAATATTTTGATTGAACATCTGCATTTTATTAGGTAATGATATTTTGGGTAGCCTAAGCCTGTACTGTTAGATCTGAGAGCTCTGACCCAGCAACATCTGTAAGTTTTTACTGTACATTGCATCTTTATAATTACCTGTTTCCTTTTTCTCCATAGAGAAATCGTGGTGTTATTTGTTGTAATAAAGAGTGTTTATTATGAACAAACATGCGCATGGTTTCCCTGACTGTGCATGTGCCTGACGCAGTTTCTTGTTTTCCAGCTGCTCTCCTCTTTCCTTCTTACCAACTTCTTGATGAACTGCCAGCTAACACAAATGGAACCACCATTTAGAGCTGGCGATAAGTAAATAACATTTTTGTACCAATAGCAGTAAAATTAACTATCAGCTGCCCACACCCCAAAAAAACAACCTAAGTGAACTCGGCCATACCGCATCTTCCTTTTTTTTTATGTAATTGCTGAGGCAAAAAAAGGGAACCTCAGTAATTATATAAAATAAAATATGGGTTGGTGTGTGTAAACTTGAAGTTTACATAGACCCTCAGGTTTAGATGCTATTTATAAACCCCAAGATCATAGCATCTAACCTCTTGTGTGTGTTTGTAAACTTCTTGTTACACACACAGACCCATACTTTATTCTATATTTGTATAACTGATGACAATTGAGTGTTATAATTAAATAAAGTTTGCAAAAAGCAAAAGTAGCCCGCTCAACATATAGTCAGTGGCTTGTACCATTCTATTACTATCTGCTGTTTGAATTCTATCTCAGAAGATTGGGCTACTAGAACAGTCTAAAAGGGTGCCACAGGATCCCTTCCTGAGCAGAGAAGACTCACTGGCTCCCCTTCAAGGTTAGGCCCTAGCTGCTGCAGCTGCTGTGACACTTAGGCCTTGCCTTCCTCCCCAAGCATTCATGTAGGGCCAGTAACCCAAAACTCTGGGGAGACAACACCCCCTTACTTTTTTGCAGCCCACAAATCAACTTACTCATGGTTTGCAGAGGCTTTGTGTCCACATCCCTTCTTTTGTGGGTCAGTGATTCACAATACCCATGAAGTACAGTAGTCTCCTCACAGTGCTGCAGCTAATGGTTTGCACTTTTCTGCATTGTACCACATGGTGTTCAGCAACAGTTGCTGCTCAGAGCTGCAGTCTACATCCTTGATTATTCTGCTTCAAGGTCTTTTGTCTGTTCAGTGTATCTGGTGAGGTGATATGGATACGTTCCAGTGAACCCAGGAATTATAGTGAACTGAAAAATGTCAAGTTAGAGCTAGTGGTAGCTAAGGGAACATGCAAGAGTATGCCTCAATTTGAATCCATTTTTTTATTATTTAGGCCCCCAGGGTGTCAGCGGTAAGTCTCAGTGGACATGGGAGGGAGCCCAGATATTGTTTCATTAAGCCCTAGTTTGCCTAGTCCTCTTTAAGAAATGCAAGCTGTCTTAGTGTCTTAGTTTTTTTCGATACCCTGAATAGAGATTTTGTGAAGTTTTAATTCACAGGCGAGGTTAAGGTGAAGTTACAAAATCTGCCTCTGCAGATAATTTTGCAAGGTTTTTCAATTTAATACTAATTCACCATTGGTGACTTTGCCTGGCAACTTCACCTGTAACTTATCCTTGGGGTACACCAAGGTGATGTTGGGTCAAAATTAAGTTACTTTTTTTTTTTACCTGTGATCCTAATGGCCACAGTATGGCCACTTGCAACCCCCTGTACCCCAAAAGGAAGAGGAGACCATCTGTCTCTTCCCTCTAACAGTCAACAGCAGCATATGTCCCTCTTCAAAGATCCTGTCATGTTACCATGTGGGCACAACCTTAAAAATGTAAGTAGTTTTTAAAAGCACGCACAGTTTAAAATAATCAATGTTCTGAACTTAACAGAATATTTGTGACCACATGAAGTCATGTGGTTGTATTACAAGAATGCATTTGTGTAGCAGGGAGCAGGGCTGTTTCATGCATGCTTGTGAGTTTATGCTGCGACCATTCAGCAGGGACAGGGTTACTGTATGTGTCAGTGCACAGCCCCTCCCCTGCTGAACATGCTGTGTGTGTAGGGATTAGTTTTTTCCTTGAGACGACTACTGCCACTAGCCACTTTAGTGCCCTCCTGAGGGCCCATCCCACATACCACCCTAATATATAAAGCTTTTCATTATTTTGATACTGGGATGCCAGCCCCAGTGTTGGTTCATCTCCAGTACCCTTCAGTTTTTTTACCAATCCTCCCATGCCCGCTACATCAATCTGCTCACACCAGGTGCTTAACCACCAGCATTGGCATACTACCACTTCTGAACCAGTAGACTGGGACACTGGGATGCCCACTCCTGGTGTCTTTAAGTATCACTCTGATACTGGGGTGTCCAATTCCCAGTTTCAGAGGTACCTAAAATAAAGAAAACTGTCCTACATTGTCTTTTTGTTTTTTGTTGTTTTAATAACCTGAAATAAAGAAAACAGTCCCTAGTCTGCCTTTGTTCACACCCCCACCCAGAACCCCCACTTAGCACTCACCATCCCACATTCTCCCTTACTCTATGCTTACCTGGCAGAGGTCCAATGCCATAATCCTCTGGGGACCAAAGACACATCTTCACTTTTCATAGCTGAACTGCAAACTGGGGAAAACAGACAAGTACTGTGTATTGTATTTCAGTGTGTTTTGAACTTTTACTTATAATGTGGTCATTTATTAATACTGTTTGAGTTCAGATATGATTATACTATATCAAAAAGTAAGGAAATTATTTGCAGAAAACTGCATTAATGCACCAGTTAGGGTTCATATTATAGTGACAAAAGAAGGAAAATGTGGTGTTATATTTCTCAAACCTAACACCCCAGCCCCACCCTGCAAGCAGCAAAAGGAAAAAAAATACAGTTTTGACTGTCCTGAGTCTTAGCAAATCAGCCTTGGGGCAATCAATCCTAATGTTCCCTTCCTTCTCATATAGTCTGCATGCCTGAGCTTATTTGTTGATGGAAAGGGGGTAGCATTAGGGAAGATAACCTCAAAGATGACACCAGGGCTGATACGCTGAGACTTAGGACAGCCAAAACTGTAATGCTTTTTCTTTTGCTGCTTGCAGGATGGTGATGGGGTGTTAAGGTCTACAGTGCTAAGCTCCAACCAATAGAATAAAACTATTTTTTATGTTCATCCCAGCTGAGTCTCGTCAGTCTGGCCACTCCTTCAGAGCACCTAGGTCCCAACCTACCTTCTGACCACTGCTACCAGCCACTGGCTCACATTGCAACCCCCCCAGGCAATCCAACATAACCCTTCATCTGAAAAGGGTCCCTCTCTACTGAGGGGGATGGTACCTTACCGGTCACTCGTATGTATCCTGATTGTTGTGGAGCCAGTCCGGGCTGTCTTCTGGGGCTTCATGGCAGCAGGGTTGGTGCCCATCATCCAGTTGAGTGGAGGCTCTTTTTTTCCTTGTTCGCCCTCCACAGTTCTTGGCCATGCATGAGCACAGCAACTTTGGGTGGGGATGTACAGGGTGTGTGTCAAGGCACCTCATCCTCCAAGCATGTCACCAATCTGCCCTAGTGTGCCAAGGCCAGACCCCCCCCAGAGGGAAGCATCCAATGGATGCTCTAAATCTCCTCCCTTGCTGGTTTCCTCTCCTGATACCTGGGCTTGGGGTGAGAACCTGGGTCACCAGCGTGCCAAGAGCACCCCTTTGCTTGGCGCCATGGGACCAGTTAAATAAAACTTTGTTAATGCATTACAAGATGTACACACTTACCTGTCACTTGTTGATGCAGATAGAAATGCAGGATACTCAAATTACAACATGGATTCTGTGTGCAGAAGCACAGGTCCATGCAGCCACAGATATAAATTCATGAGACTCAAATTATAAGAGTTATTTTATCTGCAGAACTGCAGGCCTGCATGGGGCCAGCAGGTCTATATCCTCAGGTACTCATACACCCACATGTGATGGACCTGCAGTTCTGCAGCAGCAGGTGTAAGACATAGAGACCAACATCTGATTGCAAAACTATGGGAGCCACAAAATCCATGATACAGTATGTGCCACTTGTAATGGATTAGTTTGTCATGGGGCTATTGTCTGTTACATGTAGTATCCACTGCATCATTTGGCATATAAACATTTTGCAAAGTGCAAATTCAGGAGCTCACACCCAACCAGATGATGGGCACCCACCTCCCCTTCTATTTTAAATCAGTCAGGCAGCAGGAAGCTCACAAGTACATTGCCAAAGCCATTGCCAACACAAGGTATAGTGGGGACTCACTGGATTTAAAACTACTGTCCCTAATGCTCGTCGAAGTTATCAGTCCTCTCACCAAGATCCTTAACCTATCCCTCTGCCTTGGCTAGTTCCCTGACTTATGGAAATCCACCATCGTCACTCCAGTTCACAAGAATGGTGATAAAACTCACTGTGGAAACTACCGGCCAATCTCCATATTACCTCCCCTCTTGAAAGCACAAAAACGTATCGCTGCCGACCAACTCACTGTCTACCTAGACAACCATAATATCTTATGCCATCAACAAAATGGCTTCAGGAAAGGGCATAGCACCACATCTGCCCTCTTGGAATTTACCTCAGCCATCCACAACTCCATAGACAATGGCCATCTTACTGGTGCAGTCTTTATCAATTTAACAAAGGCTTTTTATACAGTCCACCATGACCTGCTACTTAACCAGCTCTTAACTATGGGATTGTCCCCTGACTTTACAGCATGGTTCCAAAGCTACTTGCTAAACAGATCAGTGTGTAAAGATTGCAGGTACTCTCTCCAACACTCTGCCAGTCTGCTCTGGTGTTCCCCAGGGATCCATTCTGGGACCGCTTTTTTTTCCCCTTTTCCTGAATGACCTCCCTAATTCCTGCCCTGAACAAATCATCCTGTATGCAGATGATGTCGTAATTCTCACTTCCCACAAAGACCAGCACTACCTTCAAAATAATCTCCAATTTGGATTCTCATCAGTGGAAAAATGTTTCACTGCACAAAGACTTATCCTTAACTACAAAAAAAAACAAGACTATGTTCTTCCGCAATTCCCACAAGAAACAAAGACCACCCCCTCTGATTATCTCACACAAACATGGGACTACCCTTGAACAGGTCCCAACATTCAGATACTTAGGGATTACACTTGACTGTAACTTATCTTATGCAACTCACATAGACAATGTTGCCAAGGCCACCAACATTCGACTTGGCTTTCTCTACAGGCACAGGTCCAGCCTAACTCCCACTGCCTTGAAAATTGTAGTTCATAGTTCTGTCCTCTCCATCATAGACTATGGCCTTATAATCTATGACTCAGCCACTTGTACAGCTCTCAAGCATATCTCCACCTTACTCAACAAAGCCTGTCGACTGATCACTGGCTCTCACCGCCTAACCCACACTTGTGACTTCTACGCTCAAATGGGTTGACTACAACTACCAAATCACATAAAACATTTAATCTGCACCATGGCTAAGAAGATCGCCATGGACATGGCTCCCCCTGGGGTTCTATCTCTACTCTAGCCCTAGCAGTAACCCCCACCACACAAGAGGTCTGGAGTTTCATCGCCTGCAAGTTCTGCACAGCAAAACATCCTTGGGCCAATGCTCTTTTGCTTACAGGGGCCCATACTGGTGGAATAGCATTTGTCCTGAGATCTCCATGATAGCCAAACTAGGTCCATTTAAAACTAAGCTCCGATCCCAACTCTGCCTCCAGCACCTGTGACTGTCATTTCTAACCTGGTCCCCTCTACACATTCATACAGTCCTCCGAGGTGTCCCCTCCTTTACTACTCTCCTCTGTCCTTTGCCACTCTTCTCTGTCCACTACATCCCCTTTCCTCTTCCTTCCCCAACCCACCTTCTCTCAACCACACCCCTTTCACCTATACCTCCTCTCCTGTGGACAACTGCCACTGGCATGCTCTTAAGGTTAGCAAGCAATGTGAGAAGGCAGTCAGGAGAGCTGGAGGTATACTGGGATGCATAGGGAGAGGCATCACCAACAGAAAACAGGAAGTTGTTATCCTTCTGTACAGACAATTGGTGAGACCCCATCTGGAGTACTGCATCCAGTTCTGGAGACCCCATCTCCGCAAGGACATAGACAGGATAGAGGCAGTCCAGAGGAGGGCAACTAGAATGGTGCAGAGTCTGCAAGAGAAGCCATATGAGGAGAGACTAAAAGAGCTTAATATGCATACCCTTGAGGAAAAGAGGAAGGGGGGGACATGATAGAAACATTTAAGTACCTTAGTGGAATTAACAAAGTCCAAGAGGGAAGCATCTTTCAGAAAAAGAGACATGCAAGAACAAGGGGACACAATTTGAAGATAGAGGGGAGGGTGGTTCAGGGGCAATGTGAGGAAGTATTGTTTTCACAGAGAGGGTAGTGGGTGCATGGAACAGCCTTTCTGAGGAGGTTGTGGTGTCTAAAACTGTGGGAGAATTCAAGAATGCATGGGACAGACATAAGGCAATTCTTGTGGGGGGTAGGAAGAAATAGACTGTTGGTTAACTAGGATCTGCGGCTTATCCTGTAGGTAGGGAAATGGGCAGACTAGGTGGGCCAAGCAGTCCTTATCTGCCGTCAAAGTCTATGTTTCTATAATGTTGTAAATAACCTTACACTGAATAAAATAATCCACATTTAGGGGCCCTCAACATTTAATATGCACTAGTTTGCTGCGGCTTGGGCGCTAATAGTTTGCCATGCTGCATGGTATGAGCTGCCGGGGCATAGAGCAGCTGAGAGAAAACTGCTGCAGGTAAGGATTGCTGGCTGTTTAGGGAACTTCTGCTCATGTGGATTGTACTTGGCTATGAGGTGATGGGAGCTACTTGCTGAGGCTTTTGAGGTAATTGTGGTATATTGCTGATGTTTCCTGGTGCCGGAAAATCGGGTGTTTCAGAGGCCGCTAGTGTAGTGCTGTGTGAGGCTTGTGGTGGTACATGTCACTGAGTATACACCGACTCAGAAGGAACGTCTGTTTCACTGTTTTGCCAGTTCAGTCATGTCCAGTAAAAATTTAAAAATTGCATTGTGCTCCTCTTCATCTTTGAGTTTGATGCTTGTTTTAATTAAGTCTGAGTTGAGGGACATTCTCAAAGCTGGTAACAGGGGAAATCAATATGGTGGCACTTCACAAGTGAAACGGCGGTTGGAGAAAGTCTAGTGATTTGGTGGGTGCAAGCTATTGACTGACTGGAACCTGCTCCGTTGGTAAGGCTGAATTTTACAACAATGCCAGGTTGCCAGTCAGCCAATGAGAAGCATAGATTTGCGAGTACCATTGTATAATGCCTGTTTCCCTCTGGCAGTTGTAAACTACTTTAGGAGGGCATCCTTGACATCGCTATTGTTGCTCTCCCATTTTCATATGCGGTCAGGGTTCTGGTTAGCATGCCAGCCAGCTAGAAGAGTTTCTTTGTTTTTTATCAAATCAGAAATGGTGGACTTGGGGATCGAGAAGTGTGAGCTCAAGTCCCTTATGCCTAGTTTTGGCATTTTTTCCATTGCTTTAATTATTTCTACTTTTCTTGCTAAAGTCAAACAGGTACACTTACCAGACAACATCTTGGCAGTAAATCAGAGAAGTAAATCAGAACAGCACAGCTACACAGCACAGACAAAGGGAAACAAATATGTGTGCTACTATGCTGAGGACCGATTAAATAGTGAGCTAATTGCTTTGAAAATTGATTCAAGCCATACCATAAATTGGGCCCAGTGCCTTGTGTGATTATCATCTAATCAAGGTGTTAACTAATGTGAACTCTGCTGTTAATATTTAAGCTGGCGGCTGCAACATGCAGAGTTACAGGTCCACTTAAACTAGAAATATTTACACTGAAAACATAGCATTTGGAATTGGTAATTCACCCGGTAAATGCAGATGTCCATTACAACAACGTCCAGTACACTTGGTGCATACTGTACCAAAATTGCAACTATACTTCTGTGTGCTGAAGTGCAGGTCCCTGAGTGGCATGCACCACTTCAGTCACAGGTGTAAAATCTTTGGCTGTGGAAGGGCATTCCCCTGTGGGTCCAGTAGTTATGCAGACTGAAGTACTATTGCAATGTGGTTATCATGGTTTTAAAAGTGGATCTAGACACTGTTCATGGGGGAACAGATTTTTAGATGCAAAAATTGGAACAGTACATCTGAATACTTCTGTCTGCAGAGCTGCAGGCCTCCGAGGGGCCTACACTTTTTCAACCACATGTGTAAGACATACATTCCAATTTGTGGCCTTGTGGGGCCTATGCTTATGCAGGCAAAGATAAAAATCCACAAAGGTAGTACATCAGTGCTACTGCATTTTTGTTATCTGGTTATATTTGTATGTTGTTTGTCTGAACTGATGATGGCTTTCTGTGGTTGCTTGTGTGGGCTTGTCCTTTTGTTGTTTGGGGGAGGGGAGTAAGGGTTGGTAACACTAATGCCATATTTCCCTACTTCTGTTGCTTTATGTTGAACCCTAACTGATGCATTAATACATTATTTTGCTGTGAATTTCATTTCTTTTTGAGATAGTGGCATTGTATCTTTGCTCACACAGGTCTCTTCAAGACCAGCTTGGACAGATCCATCTGGCTGCAGAAGAGCAGGGCTCTCTGCAAAGTTGGACTGGCCCACCTGGATATCTGGAATTTCCAAGTGGGCCTTCCTCTGTTGGCTATCTGGCCAACTTCAAAACTTGAAAATCTTTGTATTTATAATCTAGCATATATACTCTGGTATTAGCCAACTCGCATATAAACCAACCCCCCCAACCTGAACACACATTGAAAGACAAACTGCTTGACTCATGTATAAGCTGAGATAAATTTATTACAAGCACACATCACAGTACCACCTCTACCATCACCATTGCAAACTGTAACACCAACTAATATAACAGCAGTAAATGTCCAGTGATGCTCTGCCACTTCTAGCACATTTCAGGGACTGGCATCTGACATCCAATCTAGGGGTAAAGAACGTACCATAGCTGTAATACCAGTTTGAATAGAAAATTTAAAATCATAATCTCAGCATCATATATCATGGTGGTTAGCAGCAACAACTTACCCCACTCAGTCGAAATCTTCCTCGCCATCGTCTCCTTCTGACAAGCATAGTCCATGTTCATTTTCTGACAAAAAAGCATCCGAGAGAATATCTGCATACTGGTCGTCATCCGGCTCTATCTCCTGCTCCTGCTTCTGTTCTGTTTCCTCATACAGTGCATCATCTTGTGTCCTGTCCATATTATTGCTTATGCCACACTTCAAAAAGATCTCACCACCATTTAAGCCGGGACACTATCCCATGATTGAACTATCCATTCACAGATGAGTTCAAGCTCGGGCCATCTCAGGTTGCCACCTTTTGTCAATGTTCCTGCCCCTGAATACATCCACTCTGCCCATAGTTCATGCACCCTATCCTTGAAGGGCTTATTGAGGCAGACATCAAGGGGTTGTAACAGTGATGTCAGCCATCCAGGGATAACGCACAAGTCAGTGTGGATTTTCGTGGCTGCCTTTTTGACATCTTCTGTCAGGTGTGCTCTAAACATGTCCCACATATGCATTGCTTGTTTGCACCTAAGACCACCTGGATGTGTATCCCACACCTTCTGCAGCCATACACCTACAAGTTCCTCATCCATCCATCCCTTCTGGTGAGGAAAAACAAGGATACCAGGTAGGAAAGTCACTTTTTAAGGGAGCGTTTTGTGTTTAAAAATCACCATGGGCTTGAGTTTTGATCGATTGGCTAAGCAAGACAGCACAACAATGAAATGAGTTTTTTCATGCCCTGTTGTTTTTATAAGGATTGTCTTGCTGCCCGATGGATTTACAGTGCAATTGGATGTCAGATCAAATATTAGTGGTGTCTCGTCCATATTGTCAATTTGTGCAAGATCATAGCTGTGCTTTTTTCATAGTTTGAGTACGAATTGCTGAAAACTGTCATCTTTGGCTTCCAAGTCTTGGGGGAGCTTCTGGGCTATTTTGGTTCGCTGTCTCAGAGTTAAACTGTAATGCTCCATAAACCTGGAGCACCAACCAGCAGACACCAGAAATTTATCAGTGCCTGCTGTGATACTGGGAAATCTTTCATCTTTTGCCAGTTTTAGAGCCTGCATGCGTATAGACATATGCGTCACTATGTAATCACTCTGCCTGCATTGCAGAACCCAGCTATTCAGTTCTACTTCGGACGCCCGAAATGCAGGTCGATCGCTACAGCATGCTCGCTTTGATTTAAGGAGCTCTAGCAGAATGTCCTGCTTTCTCCACTCCCTGACTTGCTTCTCATTTACTCAGAAGTGGTGAGCTGTGGCACAGTTGTTAGTAGCTTCTGCATGCTCGACCACCCACAACTTGTAAGCTGCATCTTAAGCGCTTCGCTTTCTCTTAACAATCATTTTGGGCAGTGAGGTGACTACAGTAACTGGACTATATTTATTCGTATTGTGGATAATTGGAGAACTGCAGAGAACATTTGAAAATTTGGAGACCCGCGTATAAGCCGATGTAGTATATTACGGTACTGAAAATAGGTAAAAATAAATTCAGCTTATACGCGAGTATATACGATATTTCTAATTAAATGAGATATTTTGGGCAGTGCATGTCACTGTAAGATGCAAACACAGAGCTAGTGTATCAGATTGAAATGGACTACTTTTATGATTGTGTCACCCTGGGTCTCTCCTATTGATTTTCCTCGTAGGCTGCAGTATCCACTTTCTGAGTGGGCCCCATTTTTCCCAGTCCAACCCTGGCTTTCTGGGTCCTCAGTGTCCATACAGCTACAGATGTACAGGGTTATTCAGCCCTGTGCCAAGTGAGGAGTCCATCTAAGCATGAAAGTGCAGGGCTCTGTGAGTGCTGCGCTTCCACATCATGTGAGTAGTCCATCTAGCTAGGAATGGACAGGGCTGCCTGGGCCCTGCACTTCTGTGTGGGTACAGATGCAGATGTGCAGGGATCCCAAGTCAGGAGTCTAGCTGGCTGCGGAAGGGCCCTTTGTTTTTGTGTGGTTACAGATCGAGACATGCAAGGCCCAAATGTGAAGTCTATCAAGTTGCAGAAACACCCAAAGTATGTCAACGTTCTGTCATAAAGTGGTCATTTTATCATATTTTAATACCACATTTTCAACATACAGTGGTAATTAGACAAACGTTCACCAGTAATGCGGTATACAGCTTGATACTGCTATGTGTGGTGTGTTAGAGAGTTGGTAGCTTGTTAATGTAGTGTGGGATGCCAGATTATAGCAGTTGTTTAAATGTGCTTCCTCATATGTGAACATACATACACACAAAACACACAAAACTGCCAGCAGATACAGCCCATATGGTCTATTAATTCTGCTTGAGTGTGCATATGGCAATCCATTACACTGCAGCTACCCCTCCCTCCCCTCCCCTCCCCTCCCATGGTGACCCTCTCCTTCACTTTGTCCCATCCCCTTTAAAATCTGGCCACCATCCTTACAGGACACCACCACCTCAGGTAGCACATTTCATGTAGAAACCATCCATTCCTGAAAAGGTGCCTCTCAGTTCTCCCTGAATCTTCCACCCGCCATTCTCAGACCATGACCCCTCATGTCCCTCCCTCCCTCCTTCCTCCCTCAGCTTACAAATTCCTTCTGTACCAGTCTTGTTTACACCCTTCATGTATTTAAGGTCTCAATCATATGTCCCCTATCCTTCCTGTCCTCCAGGAAGTACATGTTCAGCTCCCTCAGCCTCCCCTCATAGGGTTTGTCTTCAAATCCCTGGATCATCTTTGTTGGACCCCCCTCCAATAATCTAGTATCCTTCTTTATGTATGGGCACCAGTACTGCAGTACTCCACAGAGGCAGAATCACCTCCTATGAGCATGAAAGTGCAGTCACATAGAAACATAGAATTTGATGGCAGATAAGGACCACTTGGCTCACCTAGTCTGCCCATTTCCCTACCTGATGGATAAGCTGCAGATTCTAGTTAATCAACAGCTTACTTCCTCCTACCCCCACTAGAATTGCCTTATGTCTGTCCCATGCATTCTTGAATTCTCCCACCGTTCCTAACTCCACAACCTCCTCAAGAAGGCTGTCCCATGTATCCACAACCCTTTCTGTGAAAAAATACTTTCTAACATTACCTCTGAGCCATCCCCCCATTATCTTCAAATTGTGCCCCCTTGTTGTTGCACATCTCTTCTTCAGAAATATGCTACCCTCTTGTACTTTGTTAATTCCCTTGAGATACTTGAAAGTTTCTATCATGCCCCCCCCTACTTTCCTCAAGAGTATACGTATTAAGCTGATTTAGTCTCTCCTCGTATCATGTCTTCTGGTGCAGACCCTGCACCATTTTGGATGCCATCCTCTGAACAGCCTCCATTCTGTCTATGTCTTTGTGGAGATGGGGTCTCCAGAATTGCATGCAGTACTCCAGATGGGGTCTTATAAACTGTCTGTACAGAGGGATAATAACTTCCTGTTTTCTACTGTTGATGCTTCTCTCTATGCATCCCAGTATCCCCCCAGCCCTCCTTACTGCTTTCTCACATTGCTTGCCCACCTTTACGGCATCTGGTATAATTACTCCTAGGTCTCTTTCAATTTTTGTTGTTGTTATTAACTCACCCCCCCATTGTGTACTCTTCCCCTGGGTTTTTGTTTCCCAGATGCATTACCCTGCACTTCTTCACATTGAATCTGAGCTGCCATATATTTGACCATTCCTCCAACCTTGCAACCCTGTTGCAGATTTTTGTGTCATCTGCAAAGAGACATACTTTTCCTTCCAGGTACTCTCCAATGTCACTTCTAAAGACATTACAGAGGACCGGTCCCACTACCAACCCCTGCGGTACTCTGCTAGTTACCCTCCTTTCTTCACTGTGGATTCCATTTACTATTACCCTTCAACAAAAGCTACACCCAGTTTTCACTCATATCCCTCATTTTTGAAAGTAAGGCCGGGGTACCTTGTCATATGACAGTCCTGCTGATACATTTGCTTCTCACTGATACATTAGTATTTTTTTAGGTGAACTGATTTGGACTTTTTACACATATTCACAAAATGGCTACCCGAACTCTTGTAGCAATATTGTGTGATGGAAGTGTAAATAGATATATCCCCCTTGAATTAACCTGCATATGGCATATGCAGTGCAGGGAAACTGTCAGATTTAATTAGATCAATACTGTGTCTAACTGTTTATAAACCTGGTTCAGCTGGTGTACAGTATGTATTCTGCTGGTTTCTCTGTGTCTATGAACAGCATTCACATCATAGAAATTGTGACAAGAATCTGTCTATTTTATTTTGTAACAGCTCTATTAGCACAAATACGTTAAGTGGGAACTAGTTATGGTGTACCTTCTCCTGGTGGTAAAATGATAAGAGGTGAAGCACTGAGTAGCATGAGCTGATATGAGCCTGATGGCATTTCAGCTTTTCACATACAACTGAATAAAATACTGTGCTCCTGGGAGTCTGTTAATACATTCTTGAAATAAACTCAGTTCCCCCCCAATCGTGTTATTGAAAACAGGCAGGATCCCCTTTATTGTGTTAAAACAAATTCACTGGTTGTCTAGCAGTCCCCCCCACCCAGTCCCCTTAATAGTGTGGAAAAAAAAACCCTGGTGGTCTAGCAGTCCACACTCCCTACCCCTATCCACCTTATAGTGTGAAAAAATGCCCCGGCAGTCTAGCAGTCACCCTTCCCTAACCTGCTTCCTTTATAGAGTAAAAACAAAATTCCTGGTAGTCTAGTGGTCTCCCTCCCAAACCAGATCTCCCCAAATAGTGTGAAAAATAAGCCCAGGTAGTCTAGCAGCCCCCCCAACCAAATCCCCTTCAGAGTGTGCTAAAATGCCCTGGTAGTCTAGTGGTCCCCCTTCCCTAATCGTATTCCTTGTATAGTGTTTAGAAAATGGTATCAGAATATAAATGAATCTCAGTGGTTGAAACATCTGATGAGAGATTCATTTATTTTCCAATAGAGCCCACATCAAAACTAGAGCCTCCTTGGGGTGCCCCATTACTCAGCGGTCCTTGGGCACCTCGCAGATGTTCAGAAAAGAGCCAGTCGCCATTCATGCCCCACTCACCGAGCTAGCCGAAAAAATAACAGCTTGGCCATTTTCTTCCTCTGACTGAAAGCAGAGGAAAAAAGCAATTATTTAAACAGCAAATAACTGTGGGCAGCTAAGCCTACTTATTGTTTTTTAAAGTGTATACTGTATTATGTAGGAGAGGTAGTTGTCTCTAATACCACCACCGATCATGAGAACAGCGGTATTTTCTTAGATTTCCATGCTGCAGATGGACATCCTTCTTTGGTATGGAAATGAAGAGAACACCGCTCCTCTCCAGCACACACCTTACCTGCAGCTTGAAGTAAAGAACCGCCAGCCCACTACCCTCACTTTCCCAACATTGCAAAGCATGTAACAGCTCCCTTTCTTTAGTGATTCCCAGCGCCCACTATGCTAGTCCTGTTCCTCCTAAAAAAGCAAAGCCAGTCCTGTTACTCCTAAAAAAAGACAAAACATAAGCTCATTCTCCTCCCCACACTAACTAGAAAAGCAAACCAAGTTTTTATCTTTAAATTAATAGTGCTGGTACATTCGTGGGCTCAGCACTATTATACAGCTTCACTTGATATACTTTCAGGCTTGCCCTACCTCCTCCAGGCTCACTGCAGAAAAATAGGAAAAATGCCTACTGCTCATCACCTCCATTATCCTGCCTGAGCTGCATTCTTGGCCATTTCTCACAGCCCTTGCCTCACGCTATTACTGCCTTTCTCTTGCTGCTTTCCCTGCTCGTAAAGAAAATGAAAGGGAAAAAACATACCGGCATCACCTATTTTATTAAAAGATGGAAAGGTAACTTTTCTCTGTCTTGTCCTCGTAATTTTCTTGGTTGTTGGCAATGAAGGCACAGCCACCTGTATTGGGGGGGGGCATGAACAGACAAGTACTAGTATAAAAAATAAAAAAAAAGATTATAGCCTGTATGTCTTAAGTGTGCTGTATTGCCTGCCTGTGTGTGTACCCCTATGTGGAAGAGGATAACCATGACAACCAGCTCCAGTCATAAGTATGGAGGCTCCTTTAGGACAAAAACACATCAGTATAATACAGGCGAGGAACTATTTTATTTCAAAAGTTATTTTAAACTTATTTTTTATTAACTTTTTTATTAAACTAATGTTTTTACAGTGCCCATTTTCTATGCGCAATAATACCCTCCAGGGTGGGTGGTATTGGGCTATACCATACCTTCCAGGGTCTATAAGGCCCTCCACCTGTGGTGTTGGGCCTCATTACGCCCCTGGGTTGTCTGGTATAGTCCAATACTGCCCACCCTGTTGGGTATTTTTGCTTACATAAAAAACTCCCTGCTGTTCAGTGAAATCATTTTCTTGCCCCATATTCTAAAGATAATGAAATAAACAAATCAACTTTTCACCTTACTGACAGATGTGACTCAAATGACAAGTTACAGTCCAAGGAGATTGTGTAAGGGGATAACTTATTTTTTATTACAATAACTAAAATGTTTGCCACATTTATGTTGATAACCAAATACAGTATGATGGAGCAGTAACCTGATTTATGCTACACTAGTTCAAAAGAATATTTTTATCCCAGACAGGAGCATTTACATAAACAACATCTTATCTGTAAGAGTTCTTGGAACATGAAAAACATTAACAAAACAAACAAACAAACAAACAAATCCATTGCTAGACCATATTCTGAGAAAGTTTGATTATTCAGTTGTCATTTATTCAAGTAATCCAGACATACAGTAATATAGTAGATGTTTATATAGGCAATTATAAAGTAATTAGGCATAAGTCTGAGTACTCTGTCATATGTACAAAACTAGACTAATACAGAAATATATCAAACCACCATCCTCCATCATATGTACAAAACTAATCTAATGCAGAAATACTGTATACAAAATCATCCGTTTCCATCATGTCATATAAAAAATGATCTAATGCAGAAATCTATCAAATCACCATCCTCTGTCATATTATGAACAAAACTATGTAATAGAGAAATATAACAAATCAGCGTCCTCCGCCATATCTGCAAACTAGTCTAATACAGAAACATACTGTATCTAATTAGCATCCTCCATCATACAGTATGTACTGTACATTCATATTTGCCCCCCAAACATGACTATATACCAGAACTGAAGCCCACTAAAATGATGACAAAGATTGCCATGAACAACATAATGGGCTGAAACACAATGCATTTCAAAGGGCTTCTAACCATTTTGGTAAAACATACACAGTAGCTAGAACTATGCACTTCCTTAAACAAGACACAAAATGACTGAGACACTGGGAAAGTAAGCAAAGGCAAGGGAAATATGAAAAGAAAAAGGAGAAAAGGGAGGATGGCATAGGAAGTATAGAGCATATAAAGGAATTCATTTAGATAATGGCAGAGCTAAATATGAGACATTAGTAAAGCACTTTATTGCACTGGAACTCACAATATGGCCAACATATTTGAAACAAAAGGCTACACCCAGTTTTCACTCATATACCTAATTTTTGAAAGTAAGGCCAGGGTACCTTGTCATATGACAGTCCTGCTGATACTTTTGCTTCTCACTGATACATCATTATAGTTTTAGGTGAACTGATTTGAACTTTTTATAGTGAACAAGAAATTCAGGGAACTACTGTATATGCTACACTAGCAGTTTATGTGTAACCTACGCTGCTTAACTGCTCTGAAAGTCAGTTAAAAAAGGACTGATCTTTTTTTACATACAAAGGAAGCTATGCTGTGCAACATGAGTTGGGTTTCACCTATTTAAATTAATTTGCAATTTGAATGCTCCAATACTTCAAGCACAAAGCACAATCTTAAACATGCTGAGTTCTTGTTATAGGAATGTCTATTGGTTTCCCAATTTATGGCCCAATCCACAAAATACATTTTGAGCCCTACTGTATGTGGAGGCAACCCTCCAGAAATGCAGAAGCCTCCATGCATCACCACACATACTTGCACCCTTGCAGAGGTCAGCACTGACCAAATCCATGCCTCTAGGCTTGAGATCGGGTTGGGGACTGCACAGAGGGTGGGGTTGTTATTCTCATGTCCCAGAAATGCATGGGCATACCACAAAGGTTGCTAATGTTACACAAGGGGGAACTCTCCTGTATTGCTTATGAAGCCTCCATGCATGGTTCCTGGCTCATTGTGGTGCCCCATATCCACCCTCAGCTGTTGCCCCAGTCATCTTCCCATATGGCATGGAGAGAGCTGTGGGCCTGAGGCTGGCCATATGTTTTTAACTAAATTGTTTTCTATGTACAGGGATATGAATGCCTGCCCCAATGCCCCCAGCCCCTCTGCACACACAGACTGGTGGATGGTGGTTGTGGATTTCCGAATATGAGGAATCCACTAGGGGTGCAAAGGGGTGTGCTGCCAGTGTGTGAGTTGCATGTATGCCAGCTTCACTGTGGATCTGATCCTAATTATGTCCTTTCAAATGGCAACAGAATAACAGATATATCAGTAGGCAGCCATCTAGGGAATAGCGATCACCATACAGTGTGGTTCAAGGTGAAGACATTAGAAGAGTCATGCCACATGAAGGCAAGGGTCCTGGGTTTCAAGAGGGCAAACTTTGAAAAAATGAGGCAATGCATTGCAAAAACTCTGGCAAAAGACAAGGGAGGAAAGAGGGTAGAGGAGCAGTGGGAGATCCTTAAGGGAACCATAGCAGAGGCACCTAGCCTTTGTGTGAAGCAAGTAAACAATGCAAAAAGAAAGAAAAAAACACTATCATTTTCAAAAGAAGTGGCAGGGAAGGTTAGAGAGAAGAAAAAAACTGGGATTAAGGAAGTACTAAGAAACACAGAAGGAGGGAGGCAGGGAACTGTATCAGGCAATGCAGAGGAAGGTGTGGAAAGTTGTGAGGAGCATATGGAGGAAAGAATAGTTCAGTCAGTTAAAGAAGGAGACAAAACCTTCTCCATGTATATCAATGAAAGGAAAAAGACCAAGGGAGGGATTGTGAGACTAATAATGGGGTGGGGGTGGTGGGTGGGGGAGGTAATGAGGGGAACTTGAAAAGCAGAATTCTGAATTAATACTACTGCTCAGTATTCACAAAAGAAGAGGATGGGTAGGGACCATGATTAGGTGGTAAAAACATGTCTGGAAGGGAGGTGGACACCAGACCATTCACGGAGGAGTGAGTACTAAAGGAACTCTCAAAACTAAAAGTGGACAAGGCAATGGGGCCAGATGGGATATATGCTAGAATTTTAAAAGAACTCAAAGAGGTGCTGGTGGTACCATTGATAGCCCTATTAAATCAATCACTGGAGGAGGGAGTGGTGCCGGAGGACAGGAGGAGGGCAAATGTGATACCCCCTCCTCAAGAGAGGGAGCAAGGCAGAGACTGGAAATTACAGGCCTGTCAGTTTGACCTCAGTGGTGGGGAAAAAATTGAATCAATGTTAAAGTAGAGGATAGTGGTATATCTTGAGACCAGTGGTGCACAAGACCCAAGGTAACATGGATTCACATCAGGAAGGTCTTGTTAAAGTAATCTGATTGATTTCTTTGACTGAGTGACCAGAGAAGTTGATCAGGGAGGGGTGGTAGACATGGCCTAAGTAGATTTTAGCATGGCTTTTGACACTGTTCCACACAGGAGGCTAGTAAACCAACTAGGCAGTCTGAGGCTGGGTCCAAAGGAGGTAAACTAGGTTAGGGACTGACATAGCAATAGGACACAGAGGGTGGTGGTAAATAGAGTTCAATCTGGGGAGAGGGGGATAACCAGTGGGGTGCCTCATGGTTCAGTGCTAGGGCCTGTCCTCTTCAATGTCTTCATAAGTGACATTGCCGAGGGTCTGGAAGGGAAGGTATGTGTCTTTGCAGATGGCACAAAGATCTACCATTGTAGAACACTCCAGGGGGTGTAAAGACTGAAAAGAGACCTAGTCAAGTTAGGAGGAGTGGTCTAGAGTGTAGCAGCTTGGATTCAGTGCAAAAAAGTGCAAAATCATGCACTTGAGGCACAAAAATCCAGGAGAGGAATACATTATGGGGGGGAGGGGAGGTACTGATGATTAGAGATGCAGCAAAGTTTTAATTCACTGGAGAAGTGAACGCGAAATGGTCCACTTCGAATTCACATATCACAACACAAAATTTCCATTTAAAAGTCAAAATTTGCCTTACTTCGTGTTGTCCATTGAGTTCAGTTTGAGTTCCAGTTTGATAAGATGAAGTTGGTAAGAAACTGGCCACTGATCACATGCCTGACTGTCTCTGCAGGTCACATGATTCAGGGAGGCAGTTAAATAGGCAGGAAGTCAGTGTTTTACTTTCAACAAAGTTTTCCTCATCAGGTGCAGAAGTGGGATGGCTTCACTCATGGATGCAGTCTCACCACTCACTGTCCATGTGGCATGTTCAAATGGCCTCAAAATTAATATTACTGAGCCCACAAGTCTCCATTGTTCAGTTACCACAGACATTAAGGACCCTAAACTGTCACGACTAGTGAGCATAACTTGATACTCAAAGGGCTCGGAGATGGCTTTGTACTGTTCATACATCTGCTCTACTATATAAACAGTCAAGTTCCATCTTGTGACAACTTCAAGCTTGAGGCGGTGCTGAGGGAGACTGTTTTGAATCTACAGCTGCCTAAGTTGGTCACGGGCCTTTCCAGAATGTGCAAAGTGGGCACAGATTTGACATGCAACAGTCAGCATTTGCTTTATTTCAGGGTACTGCAGAAACTCCTGTACCACAGGATTTAAACAATTTGCCGTACAGGGAACCCTCACAAAGCCCCATTTAACAACATTTGATCCATTATCACTAACTATGAAACCAAGTTTTTGGGACTGGGGTGCACCCAATCAGCAATTTTTATCAGTAGCAAGTCTAGCATGTTTTTGCCTGTATTCTATCCTGCTACACTACGCATTGCAAGCGTGGCACGCTGTCTTATGCCATGAAGGTTGCTACCACAACAGTCTAACTTATTACACTGCTTTCCCATCCCACCATCACAGACAACCCCAGGTAGCTGCGCCCAATGTGCAGTAATACACAGATTGGAACTACCCACCATTTTGCCACTTGTCCACATATCCATGCTTGAGTGAATGTAAGGTGATGTGGAATAGAAACATAGAAACATAGAATTTGATGGCAGATAAAGACTGCTTGGCCCACCTAGTCTGCCCATTTTCCTACCTAACAGATAAGCTGCAGATCCTATTTAACCAACAGCTTACTTCCTCTTACCCGCCCCTAGGACTGCCTTATGCCTGTCCCATGCGTTCTTGAAGTCCCCCACTGTTCTTGACTCCACGACCTCCTCAGGAGGCTGTTCCATGCATCTACAACCCTCTCTGTGAAAAATACTTCCTCACATTACCCCTGAGCCGTCCTCTCTATCTTCAAATTGTGCCCCTTGTTCTTGCACATCTCTTTTTCTGGAAGATGCTACCCTCTTGGACTTTGTTAATTCCCTTGAGGTACTTGAAAGTTTCTATCATGTCCCCTCTCTCCCTTCTTTCCTCAAGAGTATACATATTAAGCTCCTTTAGTCTTTCTTCATATGTCTTCTGGTGCAGACCCTGAAGCATTTTGGTTGCCCTCCTCTGGACAGCCTCCACTCTGTCTGTATTTGATATGTTGAAGGGCATGTCTTACAGACTCTATCACTGCATGATATAACTCAGGGACAGCACAGGTGGAAAAGTCTGACCTAGACAGGATCATCCATTTAGGACAGGCATGTGCAGCAAAGCGCTGAATCCCTCATTCTCCACAAAGGAGAATGGCAAAAGGTCAATTGCCAGCTTTTTTGCTATTACAGCATTGAGTTCATGAGCAACTGCATGATTTGGTGGGTATTTACAGTTCCGGGCAAAAAGGCTGTGCAACACGGGCTGCATTGTTCTGTGATTTGCAAGCGGCATGACAAATGACTTCTTTGCGAACTGACATGGATGGGGTACCTTTGACATGTGATGGTGGGTGCACATGTGACAAGCCAATAAATGCAGTTATTTTACCTGTTTTAAACACAGGGGTTGATGTTCTAGAATTACTACATGGACCACTGCTACTCTGACCACTACTTGAACATTCAAAATCATTCTCCTCCTCATGCCTGTAGTAATCCTCCCCGTGTTATTTCACCACTTTTACTGACATGACTAGTGATGCAAAAGGAAAGGGATACCATGTTGATTAAGGTGGCAATGGGTGAACACACTGCTATGGCATTAGCTCCCCTCTACTGCTGAGTCCACAGTGCCATGTGCCTACTCTTGAGATGAGTATGCTGCCTTCCAGTGCTCAGATGGCTACCCTTTTTTACCACTCTTCAAACGCACTCAACAAAGTTGGCACTGTTTAATTGCTACCATCTTGTATGACAAAAATCCCAAACTAGGGGTTTTGATGGCATACTCTTCATATGTCACTTCTGGAGTTGCATATGGAACAGCGGTTTTGGTTGCAGTGAAATGGGGGGATGTACTACCTGAATTTTGGTGTTGTGCACACATGGACTTTGACTTGAACATCACATTCGATTGCTATTATTTCAAGGGGCAGCAACAACTACAACAACATTATAACTTTGAGGAGAGGAGGATTGATGAACAGACTGTTTGCAGCCACCTTTACTTTTATTTTGTCCGGTAACCAAATGGGATCGCTAGCATCATCATCATTATCATCATCCACAAATTCACTTTGGATGCTGTCCTCCTGTGGAGATATTCCAGCCACAGCCTCAATACTATCATCCTCACTTTTTTGTCAACATCTGAATGTTTGTATGGCCTAACCTCAAGATCAATGGAAACATGAGGCGGCGAGTCATTAGCATGGTCAGAACCATGTTCAACTACTGTGGGGAGTGGGACATCAACTACACTCAAGTCTGCATATTCAATAATATTTTTCCCACCTGATAAGTTTGTCCAGGTTGAACTTTTAGCAATACTCATGATGTTATCAACCACATCATCAATAACTTTACTACCAGCATGGACAACAGCATCTCCAACCAGCACTGAAGCGACTGATTTCATTGTGTAAAACAGAGCTGGAGAAATCCCTTTACTTGTAGCAGCTCCTGCCTTTCCCTTCTACTGCATACTACCACAGCCACAACCACTACTCTTAACGCTACTAGACTTGCTACTAGCTCCTGATGAACCTGCCTCATCATCAAAACAACTTCCACTGCTAATAGTCTTATTGGTAGCAGTATCACAGCCAGAAACAGCTTTTCATGAATGTCTCTTCATGGGCAGTTTATCCGAACCTAAAAGCCCTAAGCCATAAGTGTGTATTCCCTGCATCACTACGACCCTTGCCCCCATTCTACCTTACACCTTGCTACCTACATCTGTATGAGGTTACAATTAATTCTCACCCTGCATCCCCCTCTCCTTATATAGCCCCTTACCTTTAACCCCTTTTTTCCATCTCCTTAAACATAACTTGCTTTACTATGTATTGCCATGTTTTGCTTTACTGACTGTACATATGTGTTCTACCTGACCTTGTACGATGCAGGTCCACCTTGTAAATGAGTTTGCTCAATGGTGTCTGCCTGGATAAATAAAGATTTGATTGATTGATTGATTGAGTTTTTAAGATTACATTGACAATTAACAGCAACTTATTATTTTGGCTGTTTTGGTGGATGGGAAGCACACAATACATAGAAACACAGAAACATAGACTTTGGCGGCAGATAAGGACTGCTTGACCCATCTTGTCTGCCCATTTCCCTACCTACAGGATAGGCCACAGATCCTAGTTAACCAACAGCCTATTTCTTCCTACCCTGCACAAGAATTGCCTTATGTCTGTCCCATGCATTCTTGAATTCTCCCACAGTTTTAGACCCCACAACCTCCTCAGGAAGGCTGTTCCATACATCCATTACCCTCTCTGTGAAGAAATACTTCCTCACATTGCCCCTGAACCACCCCCCCCATCTTTAAATTGTGTCCCCTTGTTCATGCACGTCTCTTTTTCTGAAAGATGCTTCCCTCTTGGACTTTGTTGATTTCACTGAGGTACTTAAAAGTTTTTATCATGTCCTCCTCTCCTTCTTTCCTCAAGGGTATATATAAACTCCTTAAGTCTCTCCTCTAGATGGCTTCTCTTGCAGACCCTGCACCATTTTAGTTGCCCTCCTCTGGACTGCCTCTATCCTGTCTATGTCCTTGCGGAGATGGGGTCTCCAGAACTGGACGCAGTACTCCAGATGGGGTCTCACCAACTGTCTGTACAGCGGGATAACAACTTCCTGTTTTCTGCTGGTGATGCCTCTCCCTATGCATCCCAGTATACCCCCAGCCCTCCCTACTGCCTTCTCACATTGCTTGCTAACCTTAAGGTCATCTGATATGATTACCCCCAGGTTCCTTTCCTTTTTTGTTGTTGTTACTACCTCCCCTCCATTGTGTATTTTTCCCCTGGGTTCTCGTTTCCCAGGTGCATTATTTTGCACTTCTTTGCATTGAATTTTAGCTGCCATACTTCTGACCATTCCTCCAACCTTGCCAAGTCCCTTCTCATCCTTTCCATGCCTCTTTGTGTATCAACCCTGTTGCAGATCTTTGTGTCATCTGCAAAGAGGCATACTTTTCCTTCCAGTCCCTCTAGAAGAGATGTAGCCATACAGGCACAAGTAACACAAAACCTGAACCAGTCTTCAAAAATCCAGAAGTCATAAAACAATACCTTGTTTTGCGGGGGGAGGGGGGGTGCAGCTTTAGCTACTCAGACAGAAGCATGGGAAAAAAACATTAGCAAAGGCTGCGAAATTCAGAGTACTACTATTGCGGTGCTTGGCTTCGCCTCATGCCTCACAACACAGCCAGTTTGTTGATTAATCCCCAGTAAACACACACCCTGTTATGGGTTATTACTTACTAAGCAAAACATAGTCACACATCAGGAAGGTAAACATATTCATTTTAAAGAGCAGCCAACACTAATAGGACAACTTTAACAAAACATTATTTAGACACAGCTCAGCTTGTATTTCATATTACTTCTGTATTTCTCATCCCCACTATTTACTACTGAGGCCATCGGCATGAAAATGATCTTTGGTCCTTAGAATTCATCTGTTCCTATTGCTTTCTGCCTACCTGAGGTCATAATGCTCTACTTGTGACATCACAATTACTTCCATGACAACAGATTGTGATGTCACAACAGAGGACTATGACAAGAAGTAGGAAGTAAGCAAAACAGGCAGATACATTCTAAGGGATATAAAGCATGTTTCTATGCAAATTTCTCAGTAATAAGTAATGGGGAGGAGAATTATATTCAATACATATGGAATGGAAGCCGAATTGTACCTAAATATAATGTTTTTCAAAGTTTTCTTTGAGGCATTAACAGCTCTTTAATATTACTGTAGCTGAATCCATGTGCTGCTGAGTTGACTGCTTTCATCCCCAGCTCCTATCCAAACTATAGTGTGGCCAATTATTTCAACAATCTTCCCTGCCCAAAACCTTGTTTTTGAAATGTTCTTCTCCTCCCTTTGACAGCTTCCATCTACCATGCCTGACTGAAACCCAATGTGGCACACTGTTATACTGTACAATATCATGTTTGACCAACCCTCCTTCTCCTACTAATGACAGCTAAATTGCCCCCAGTCCAGACTGAACCCCTGTTCAAAAAATGAATGTATGGTTTGATCCTCTTATGCACCAATTGTTTCATGACCGATCCTATCAAAGTGCAGCCCCAGGTTTGAATCCCACCTCCCCTCCTCCCAAGAAACAACTGTTCTATTACAGTTTCTTTCTACACTCCTCAGCAGACATTAAACTAAAAGAAATATAATACAGCTCGGTTGAAGTGATGGGACAAGGGTGGAGGGGAGGGGGAATTCAAACATTATGGCTACACTGGTGCAGCACCTCACAAGTTTAACTTGGTGTGATACTCTTGTGCACCAATAATTTCATTACTTATCCTACTAAAGTGTAGCCCTAGGTTGGAATTGTGCCTTCACTCCACTCTAGGAGCAGCTTTTCTACTGCAGCATCTTTCAGCATTCATTGGCAGACATTTAAACAAATATAACCTAGCACAGTTGATGGAATGGGTCGAGGGTGAAGGGGAGAGGGGATTCAAACATTGTGGCTGCACTGGGGCACAGGTATTATATCATCTTTCAAGTTTAACCAATAGTGTAGAACACAGAGTCTTGACATCCACAATGTACTTAGGTACCCATGGACTAAGGGTGCATAGTGGATAATGTGATATCGCCTAACATTAAAAATAAAATAAAAATAATACAACAAAGCTCACAGTTGGAGGGATGCATCAAGGGTGAAGAGAAGGGAGAATTCAAACACTGTGGCCACACTTGGGCAGCACCTTGCAAGTTTAACTTGGTGTGATACTCTTGTACACTAATAGTTTTGTTGCTCTTTTTTTATTTGCAGTTAATATTTTATTGATTTTAATTAAATGAAACAAAGCTTACCAATACAAATAAAATTCCTGGCAGTAGGTGTCAGCTCTGCACAAGGCTGACCACAGGAGGTGCTGTGTTAATTTTTTCATACCCTGTACTGCGGGGTCCAATATTCAAGCCTAGGAATGGCTGACTTACATTAATAAGCCCCCTCAGAGCACCGAGGGGCTTTAACATTTGCTTTATTTCCTCTCCTCTTGAAGCGGGCTGAACCTAGAAGAAGTTGCTTCTATTTCAGCTGGAGCCTGTTTGACTCTATTGAAATGGGAATGCCTCTGTGAGTAAGATCAACTGTTTACCATGACCACAGGTGTTTGATTTCACAGAGGCAATGTGACACTGAGTTACCTGGGGGAAGGGGCAGATGTGCTGTGTCCAGGAGTGAAAGGAGATAGAAAGAAACACACCATGGAGTCTGTAACCCAGCAATTCAGTGTGTTTACTGTTTTTTCAACCTCACATGCTTGGACTGAGAGATCAATCTCAGAAAGAGCTGGAAATGTATAGCTAAGATAAGGGAATTATTTTGCCTATTCTATGGCTTGAACTAAATACCACAGTTTTGCTTCTTCTCAAGTTGTAAGAGAATCATTTATTGTTTAGACACCTATTAGGAATATTGGGATTTCTAGACTAAATATACAGCATGTCCATCGGGTTCATCTCGTGCCAACCACATTTGTACAACAATGTGTGGTCCTTTTTATGGCTGTGGGTGGACCCTATAGCCATCTTGCTCTAGCTTGAAAAATGGCTTATCGTGGAACGAATTTTTTAGTACTGTTCAGTGTATCCTTCCATAAGTGCAAATCACAATGATAGTTACATAAAATGCCCCCTTCTTTTCACTTACAATGTTGGAAATGGAATTCCAAGCTGCTTGTCTCTGACAGAAAATGTGCACACATTTTAAACAAATGTAAATATCATTGAAACTATTCAAAGTACAGAAAAATAGCTGTGTTGTTTAGTAAACCATGCAGCCAGTTGCACAAAGGAGTTAAGTCCTTATTTAAGACCGTTTTTGTGACTTAGCTTTTCATTTCTGCCTTACATAATTTAAGTCCATTGCACAAAAACTGTCAATTTTTTTTCTGGACTTAAAAGCAGGCTAACCTTTAAGCCTGCTGTCTGGTAGGCTAATCACACAGAAGACCGATTTTGTTGCCATGGGCACACAACTGTATATTATTCAAAATGGCATCTTGAATGTTAGTGACATGAGATTTTCTGATGCAGAGATCAATGAGAAGGGACAGGGTAGTCATGAACCAGTGCAATCCACTGGAGAACTACTCTGATAACTGCTGTTTATGAGAGACTAAGATTCAGAAAATCTGATAGCCTGGAAATTGTAGATTTGTTTGAGCAAGACATTGAACCACCTACTAAGAGAAGCCACAGTATACCTGCACTGGTCCATGTCTGCCTAGCTCTGTGTTTCTTTGCAACAGGATCATTCCTTAACCTTGTTGATGTCATAGGAATACACAAATCATCTGCTAGCAGGATAGTAAATCGTGTAGCCTCTGTAATGTCTCGTAAGATGGATAATTTTATTACTTTTTCCTCAGATCATGGAAAACTGCGCCAGATGAAAGCTTCTGTTTTTGAAATTGCAGGTTTTCCAAATGTAATAGGGGCCATAGATGGCACGCATGTCAGGATACAGGCACCAGACATGCAGGAGAGCATTTATGTAAATAGAAAAGGATACAATTCTATCAATGTACAGATTATATGTAACGCTGGTCTAATCATAACTAATATTGTGGCACAGTGGCTGGGGAGTACCCATGACTCAAGAATATTGCATAACAGTGCTATTGGCAGAGCATTTGGAACTGGAGAATGCCAAGGCTTTCTTCTTGGTGACAGTGGATATCCATCATAGCCATGGCTGTTGACACCTTATCTAAATCCATGCACATGCTCTCAAGAAAGATATAACCAAGCTCATATAAAGACTAGGAACACTGTTAAATGGTGTATTGCAATACTGAAACACAGGTTTCATGTCCTTCATGGTGAATGCAGGACGTCATCTGAGAGAGTTTGTAATATAGTATGTGCGTGCGCCATGCTACATAACTTTGCTAGGTAATTATTTACAGGTTATATTAGGTAAGCAATAATATCCAATGATGTATGCACTACCTGGCTATATCGGATGGCCCAGGGGCATAATGAGGCCTGATGCTGCAGGCAAAGGGCCTTATAGCCCCTGTAAGTTCCAGTGTAACAGAAATACTACCCACTCTGGAGGATATTGTTGCATTTAGAAAATGGGTTATGGGTAAGTTATTCCATAAAATAAACTAAATTAAGAAACAGAACTCTAATAGTAATTAAAAAAGAATATAAGCTCAGTATCTTGTAAAGTAGTATTTCTACAGGTATACAAATTAGTAGCCAGTAGAGGGCACAGCTGTTTTGCAGAGGCTATTTCTTAATTTCATGCTGTTGCACATTTGTATTGTACTTTCTTGCAGAACACACTGGTTGTGCATAGTTGCCCTTCCAGTATTCTCTATATTTAATTTTGTGTTTTGTGGCTTATTGCTTAAACAGCCATCAGTATGCATAACCTGAACCTAGGTGTAAATTGAGAGACAAATTGCAAAAAAAAATCCCACACAGTACTTGAAAGTACACCACCAGCCGATAGAGATAATGTATGCTGACGGTCACCCAGACAAATTCCACTGTTGCAACCTATTACCCATAGGATATCACAAGACTGTCCAGGTGATCAACAGTGTGATACATACCTAACACTGGTCCACATAACACTGTTAATGGCTTCAAAGTAACCATCAGCATACATAACCAGAAGCTAAGTGTCAATTGAGAAACAAATTGCCCCCAAATCCCATACAATACTTTAAAGTACACCACCAGCCGATAGAGGTAATGCATGCTGACGGTCACTCTGAAAAATTTGACTGCTGCAACCTATGCCCATAGGACATCACAAGACTGTTCAGGTGATCAACAGTGTGATACACACCTAACTCTGGTCTGCATAACACTGTTGATGGCTTCAAAGTAACAATCAACATGCATAACCTGAAGCTAAGTGTTAATTGAGAGACAAATTGCAAAAAAAAAAAAAAACACACAGTACTTGAAAGTACACCACCAGCCAATAGAGGTAATGCATGCTGACAGTCACCCTGAAAAATTCCAGTGTTGCAACCTATCACCCATAGGATAGCACAAGACTGTCCAGGTGATCAACAGTGTGATGCATACCTAACTCTGGTCTGCATAACACTGTTGATGGCTTTAAAGTAACCATCAGCATGCATAACCTGAAGCTAAGTGTTAATTGAGAGACAAATTGCCCATAAAATCCTATACAGTACTTTAAAGTACACCACCAGCTGATAGGTGATCAACAAGTGTGGTACATACCTAACACTGGTCCACACAACACTGTTTGCCTTATAGTCCCTGAAAGGTCCGGTACTGCCCATACAACCCACCCTGGAGGGTATTACTGCACTTAGAAAATGGGCCACTGTATCATATATGATTGTAAAAAATGGTATGTGTAAATGTGGTGGTTTGATTTCTTTTGTCACACACACACACGTGCACACACACTACTTAAATTGAAACCCTTTTGTTTTATCATTTTAAATATTCATTCATCTGTCTGTTTATTTATAAATTTACCAGAGGAACATTGCCATGGAGTGGTGGTGGCAATTGGGCCAACTAGAAAAAAAATAAGCCATAATAGTTTTGTGTGTTTAAGCGAGGGTAAAAAAAATGATGGCAATTTGAAATGAAAGTTAAGTCTTTTAACCAATTAGGAAGCAAGGCAGGCACTGTGATATTTCAAGGGGTTAAGGGACACCATATGTTGGCACTTTTTATTTCCTGGGCATCTATTGAAAGTTAATGTACCCCCCTGGCTTGGGTACTAGCCAATCATATGCCGGGAAATCAAAAGCCCATTTTCTAAAACAGGTCCAATTAGCTGTATAATGTCCCTGATCAGTGTTCTACACATGCTTTTTGTAATTCTTTTTTCACAAAACAGGAAAAAAATTACCGGATCCACATGACAGTGTTCATTTGGAAGACAGTATGCACAACGACAGCCATGTGATCCAATCAGAGGAGACAATGGTTACCAATACTTATTTTTCTTGAAATGTTGAACAGTTTGAGTAGTAGCCATATAGGGACACAATAATTCACCCCTCTATCTCGCTATTTTAATTTTTTATGTGCACAGTTTGTGCTTATTGAATAATTGATCATATTGCTATTAGTGGGTAGCAAATGCATTGGATATTACTATTTGTAGTTACATATAGTTTACCTAGTCTTTTAAGTTGTTATGCTGTTTTTTTATTTACTTTCGATGATATAGAGAATAATGGATGGGGAAGAGTTTGATATGAGAATTTAATGCACACCCAAGTTGTGGGATTCTACATAAACCCCAAGGGCGAAGCCCGAGGGGTTTATCAAAGCATCCCACAATGAGGGTGTGCATTAAATTCTCATATGAAACACCCTCCCCATCTTTTATTTTTTATAATAACAGGCCAGCAATTTTTCTCCAGCAGTTTATGAGACTGTTTGGCCCTGCCCACATACAGAATGTTGGCCAATGAGGCAACAGCATAGCTTGACTGGCATGGCTCATGAATGTCATAACAACCAGCTGGTTGTTATGGACAATATCAACCTGGTCAGTACATTGAGAGAAATTGCTGATCAGTTATTATAATGTATTAATTAATAAATTTAAAGTTTTAAAAGTTAGTCTCAGTAACCCGAATGTTGCCATTAGAACTGTTCATTACCAGTTGCAAAACTTCTCATTTAAACTGTTAAATACAAGTTGCAAAAGACTTGTGCCAAGTAAACTACTTAATGTGTTTAGAATATTTCACTGCTTTTTAAAACTTTTTTATCCAGAGTTTCTAATTTATTAATATTGTAACAAACAGTCTCATTAACTTAAAGGGTCTATGTTATGTCTAATTTATTAAAACACATTCTACAAGTAGAAGTTTTTCAAAACAAGCAAATCTGCCTATGTGTATTAATTATACAATGCTCCAGCTAAAAGTTATACACTGAGCCATTGTATAATGGCAATAACACACTCCAGGGTGTGTATGTTATTGTGCCTCATGCTTCAACCCACCTCAGGAGTGATGTTATTACCTTTATTACTATTATTATAGTCTGATGTTTCATTGCTGACAACATTTCATGCTATATGCAGGTTTGCATTAAAGTTGCCATATAGAACACATCACTGATCCATATATGGCAACATCTTGGCTTTCCCCTTCTTTATATTCTCAAAATAGCCTGAGTTGTTTGGTTCATAGCACTCTTTGTTTGGGTGCAGTTTCTCCTTTGTCTTCACTGTTAAATGTCAAAATATCAAACAGAGATGTACGATCAAATGCTTCTGTTATGTTAAATATCCCAAATAGTAAATCTAGGTTAGGTGAGCAGGCATTCTCTAATTATGCTCCTATACTTTGGAATAAGTTCCCATGCACTTTATAACATACTGATGGAATTAATGCTTTTAAAGCATCAGTGAGACAACATTTTTTAAGTTTAGTGATGTGCAGTTGTTACTAGATCATTGTTTGTATGTAATTATTGTATTGTACGATTATATTGTATTGTTTTTAGGTTTTTTGTGTATTACATCTTGACTGTAACATTGATTATGGTCCTGGTTTGCATTTGAAAAAGGGCCTTGGCTCATATTGTTTACCCGGTAAACAAAAGTTTAAATAAATAATAAAAATATTACACAATAACACACACTCTGTTGTGCCTTATTACTTAAATAATGACTTCCTGTTGTTAAATGATACTGTGAACACCCTTTGATTAAAAGGGCCAATATTTGTAAAATATATCACATGATTGCTCATATTCTACAGACCTTGCTGGTTTTGTTTGGAATTTTAAACTTCATGTTTGATGCATTGTTGTTTAAAAACTTACAACAATGTGCATATTAGTAATAGTGTTATGAGAGTTTTGGGACTACAATATATAGAATAATGCATGGGGTAGTGTGTTTAACTAGATTTTACACACACACCCCAAGGTGTTGAATGCTGTAGAAACCGCTTGAGCTTTGATCATGGTGTTTATATAAGTATCCAAATCAGAGGGGTGTGTATACAATCTCATGTCAAACACACCACTCCATGTTTTATTTTATATACTTGCTGGGGAGCGTTTTATCACAGCAGCAGTTATATAAAATAAAGCTGCTGCAGTCCTGTGTGGATAAAGAATATTAACTGACCGGGGGGTGGGATCCCCAAGTCACATCCAAGGGGCAATCTCCACTGTCCTATCATTAATTCTCAGGATTTTCCTTTGAGTAATTATGAGATTGTTTACCTGATGTCAGTAGTTGCGATGTGAAAGACAGACCCCTGTTTGACGTAGATTTGTGTAAGGCTTTTTGCTCTGCATTAGTGAGGATGTCATAATACAAGGGACTCCAGAAGGCATGTTTGATTTATTCCATATACACATACACATATGGTAATGTATGGTTACCCATACACTACTTGGCTATTCTTCCACCTCATAGATACAATGCCGACTTTGAGACCTCTCAAGCTTCACTCTAGAGGTCATCAGTCGGCATTGTATCCACTTGGTGGAAGAAAAGCCTTGTAATGTGTGGTTTCCCGTACGCTATCCTATATGTAATCCTCCACCTCGGGTGTGCAAAATTATAAATACAAGTTACCAAGTAATATGAACATATGAAGAAGCCAGCAGAAGAAGGTAATTTGGTCTATCAAGAATGCTCGTATTACAGGGTCCATAGCTTGAGCTAATGTCCCTGCCCTCCCTCTCCACTCTTCCCATCCTCCCTACCTAAGAACCTTACCTTCCCCCTATGCCTACCCCAACCTCTCTTAAAGCTGTTCACTGTCTTCATCACTCCCATGTCCTTCTCCTCTTCTGTTGTAGATACTCGGACTCCACCCAGGTAATACTCTGTCCTGTGATTCTTGGCTCCAATATGCATAACTTTTCATTTCTTGCAGTCTTTCTCTATATAATATGAAATACTTTCACATTTCAAATTTAAACAAAATAATCACACCATGATTTTCACTAATTTATTGAATGCAAAGACACGTTTCGTTATTTCAAACAAAAATTTTTATTCATGTATATATTAGCAATCAACTTGTTACAACTTTCTGTTAATTGAATATAAGAATGTCAGAATAAACACATATAATATAATATTAATAAATAGTATATGGTTAAGGCTTATTGTAGCTAAAAAGCAGTGGCTTTCCAAAAGTTGTTGTAGGGCAGTTCAAAGAACAAGAACGTTGCTTTAGTATCGTTTTATGTCACAACGATACTACAATTGTCTTTTCCTCAATAAAACAGCACTGTGTTTACAAAACGAAGAGCAAAATAGCGGCGAAGGTTAGGGAGTGGTTTGAAGGGTGGTGAATTCATGTAGTTTGGACATCGACTGCCTTTGACTTTGTATGTCCAAACTACCAGTGTGGCAGTTTTCTTCTCTTTTTTTAATTGCTGGTACTGTAGATCATTGTGGTGGAAAGCAGAGTGGCACTGCACCAAGGAACATGATGTTTACAGTTGGGACAGCATAACAGGACTCCACTGTGGACCTGGAGCAAGTGAACATGAACACAAGGTATGAATCCTTGTGAAATTAAAGCTTTCTACAGTCTGGGAACCATATACTATACAAAATAGTGTATGGATGGCCATACACAACTAACGCTGTGTTTCTGTATCGCTCTCGAGGTCTGTATGCCATCATCACATCCCCTCGATAGAAAAACAGTGTTGTTGTGTATGGCCACCCATACACTATTCTATATATAGTAATTAAAAAAAAAGTTAAAGATATTAGTTCATCATACTTTCTGAAAGAGATTCAATTAATGTTCACTTGTCTTACCCTTTCTCTAACATTTCGATTCCCTTATCCAAATAAAAAAATTCATAACAACAATATTCATAAGACATGACTAACTGTCTAATTTACAATATTCCATCAATACTGACCACTTTTCATTCTTTTAAACTCAAACTCCAATTTATCAGTTTCTAACATAAATTTTTTTATTTCAATATTTAGCTTCTTATTTTCGAGTAGATTCAATGTTTCTAAATATAGGTCAGGTGCATGCTGCCTCTTCTGTACTGTTACATGAGGTCCCTGCACCATAATTGGTACCCCCACAGGTGCACCACAGACAGCTAGCATTTAGGTATATATTATACTAACATATAGAGCTCAGGGCATCTACGGTACAACAGAAGATGTCAGGATATGTATGTCACATTATTGTTATACACTTTACTTTCTAATATACACATGTATTTCTTGCTTTCAAGATGTTAGGACATCTGTGTCCTTGTAATAATTATGATATATAAGTCAGCATTGCCATCTTCTGAAGATTTGTATTATTACACGGCTAAGTACAAGCTGTACCTCTTTGTTTCTACAAAGTGATGACTACTGCAAAATTGTATAATGTTATCTTGGACTGAGGAGCCACCTCTAATTTAGCCAGTAGGGCTCATCTCTGTAACTAGAAATGTTTCTATCTTACAGTAACCATGGTAATTATCGTAAGTATATAATGTAAGACATTACGTCTTCTACCTCGGAGACCCCAGGAGACACGGAGATTCTTCAAGGTATAGGGAATGCTTAGCATTGGCTCCCAGTTCCTATTGGTAAGAACTGCTTAGAGCATTAGTTCTCAAACTTTGTTATGGCGAGCCTCCCCAAAGCCATGGAAAAGGTCTTGAGCCTCCCCATAAAAAAATAACATCTTAGCACAGTACCTCAGGAATAAAGTGAAACTCATTTGAGTAGTTAGCTCTCATTTTATACAGTTTATTGTACTCCTCCTTGTAACCCCCCTCCCCAGGCCAGCCTACTTGCTCCACTGTTTTGACTCTCAAACCATTGTTACCCCTTGCTGCAGTGCCTTCATTAGTCAGACTGCTTTCTCTGTTTCTCCTCTATCTGGAATAACATGCTTACCCAAAACATCCTCTCAGAGATCCTTTTGCTTCCTCCTGCTCTTGCTCCTACAACGTCTCTGCTTAAGTCTTGTATTTGGGTTATTCTGCCACCAGTCTAATTGGTCAGTTGTTACCTCTCATTATTTGTTGATTGTTCCTATTTGTTCGCACTGTTATTCATTTTGCATTGCTTTGTTTTGTAGTTGCCTTTTGAATTTTATTCACTCCCTACACTTCCCAAGATACACTTGAAATGAGACTTGGCTCAGAGTGTCTTTCCTGGTCACCAATTTGTAATAAATACATAAATTCATCTACTATTATCCTTTTTCAGATTGCCTCATCCCTTCACACAAAATACCTAAAACTCAAAATTTAAATACAGTTCTTTTTCAGACTTGGTTGAGCCTCCCTTGGAACAGGTTGGGGCCTCCCAAGGGAGGCTGGCCTCACCATTTGAGAAACCCTGGCTTAGAGCAACTGTGATTTTCCTTTTGGTAGTAATAAACAAGCTTTATTACTCTTATGCAATGTGTCTGTGGTTCCTTGCATGCCCATTATTGCCAAGAACCTGAGAGTGAGGTTTGGACCTCCTGGCAATTGACGACCATGAGCAGGGAATATTTGGTGTTTGCAAAGTTTCACTTGTTGCTTAAACATTTTCCCTTCCCAATGGGGACTGTAGGTGTGCATTCCCGCACCACCTCTCCCATTTTTTGCCTACTTTGTGATTACTTGCAAAGCCTGGCTGCTTACTGGGTGTGGTCAATGCTGACTCAACCCATCCCACAGTAGTTTTGAATTGCAGGCTTACAAGTGCACAGTAGCCCAACTGTGAATAAATGCACCTGCTGTGGATCATTACACAGCACAGCACCTTTTCACAGATTGATTTTTTGTTCCCTCCCACACAATGGCCACCTTATCAAATATCTGTGCAGAACTGAGACTCGATGTCTCAAACTTCCCTGTCTCCCATGGAGGATGGGCCGATTCCATGCAGGACACATGTCAATCTGAAAACCCTGTACTGGGGATTTCAACCCAGTACACAGAGATGAGACAAACAGCCAGAAAGTGAGAAGCTGATGGGCTGTTGATTGCAGCTCTCCATGTTGCTTTGGAAGCCTCTGAAGCAAGGTTTTGCTCCCTTGAACTGCAAATCTCATTTCTTAAGCAGGAGATGGGGTTGCAGGAAATGGGATGTGTGAGAAGAGAGCAGGATCTGGAGTCTGAACTCCAAACTCTGCAAAATGAAAAGGATTTCCTTTTGCATCATTCTACTCAAGCAGGTGAGCAGGAACTTTATATGTTGAAGCAGGAGTGTGAAAGTTTGAGACAGGATAAGGGCAGGCTTTGCAGATGAACGACTTATTAAGTAGAATGAATGAACAAATGCATGAGGAGTTGGGTATAGGATGAGATAAACCAGGTACGTAATGACTTAGGTTTAGCCACTACGGACAATCGTGAATTGAGCGCCGCGTATAGAGTATTACAGAAGCAGACGCAGGATGAAGTGGATCAGAATGTTGCAAAAGTGAGTCATGAGGAATGTGAATCCAAAATGGTGAAACTGCGCCATCAGCGAGAGGTACTTGCTGGTCATGTCAAGGTGATTGGAGGCATAACCCTTGCCTTGTCGATGTCATCTGAAGGGGAGGAGTCAGATGATGACATTTCTTAGTACAACACCCAGTCTCACCCCTACTATGGCCCAGACACCGCTCCCCGCCATCCACAACATGGCTAACCCCTGTCACATGACACCCATACCCTACATCATCGACGGAATGATGCACATCATGGGCGACGCCAACGTGGAGCAGACCCAGGCCTAGTCCCAACAGCACCACCAAAAGCTGTTATTAATGTGGAAGACAGGCAGGAGATAGAGAGAATGATCGAGAGTGCCTTAGGCACCATGCCCATCTCTGAGAGAAACAAAGGGTTTCTCAAGACCCAGATTAGGCAGCTTCTACACCAGGCTGGTACTCAGCAGGGCATGGTTCATTCTGTGGCAGAAGTCATGGCTCAGGCAGTGCTGGATGGTGCCTGAGGTAATCTACCTCCGCTTGATCATCCCAATAATCCTCTACAAATGGCCTACTCTGACCAGCAAATAGCTGACAGCATTGGTAGGATGAGCCCATCTGACAACCTCAGTTGCCACTTGGAAAAGGTGTGTGCTAAATGTGAAATGCTTAGTCTCGCTGCAGACTACAAGGTCCAGATCGTACGCCAGACCATTGATCCTGGACTGTGAGATGTTGTCTGCCAGGACAGCCACACCACCTTTGACAAAGTAGCAGCTGAGCTCATTTCTGCACTTGACCCAGATGTAGTAGGAGTGATGCTCACATACCCTGTAGAAGAGAATGTGAAAGAAAGTCCAGTGATTTTCCACTAGAGGCTTAGGATGGCCTACCGAGCAGGGAAGCACCTTGCAGGAGAAGCCACAGATGTGGACCTCATTGAATACAAGACCCTCTTCCTTAGGAACATGATCCCTGCTGTAAGAGAAAAGGTAGAGCCAGCCACCTATCCCACCATGGAAAGGTTTGTCAATATCCTTCAGTAAAAAGAGAGAGTTTATCAACTCTATGTCTGTGATTCAGGCTCCAGTTCCAAGAAAGTAGCTGGAAGCCATTCTGGAGGCCATAACACACTCCATGGTGGAGGGGCAAGCCAAAGAGAAACAGCCCCTCCCCACAGACAACCAACACCCCCAACAGGCCCAACAACAACAGCAACAGTCCTGGGGTGGGAACCAGAACTACCACAAAAACAAGAAACACCATAAAAACAATAAGGGTAAACAACAAAGATCAGGCCCTTCATATAGGGAAATAACTGACAAGAACCAGAAGTTCTGAGACCTTCTCAGGCAAGTGCACTCTGTAACGGATGCCATCCCTGTTCGGGCCCTTGCAGCAATACAACTGGGAGAACAGGCCTCAACAGGCTGTGGAGACACCGTAAGTCCAGGCTCTCAGGCCCTTATAGGCCTGAACTGGAAGTGGCTCCCTATATAGCATCAGTGCAGCATGGTGAGATGGTTCAAAGGAAGCAGGCACAGGCTCTCTTTCAAGAGCTCCCCCATGCTTCCACTGGTATAGATTGACAATTACAGGCCCCAGTCCATATTGTAAACAAGCTGATCTTGGATACAAACGGAAGGCCCTGCACTGAGGCTGAGGTCGGGAGCCGCCTACTGACAGAACTACTGTATACAGGTGCAGCTGTGTCTGTATTACAGGACAACCACCCAGACATATCACCTTGATCCACTGAATGGAGGACCAGTATGTCTGGTGTAGACAGAACTAGGTTGCCTGCATACTGCTCCCTGCCACTACCTGTGACACTGGGACACCTGAAGGCCTATCATACCTTTCAGTTAATAGAATTGCATGATCACCCTAGTATAGTCGGAATTGACTTTCTGGCACCACACGGCTGTGTGGTAGACCTAGCCAACATGTTATTGATACAAATCCAGGGACAATATCACACCATTGAGATCCTTTACTCACATGTGGTTGCAACAATATCTGCGAATAACAAAGAGTATGACGTTGTAGATTTGTTCAAGAACCACAAACTTTTCACAAAGCTCCTCCCCATTCTACAAATACATTTGGATGCATTTTCCACCAACAAGCATGACTGTGGCTGGATGCACACTGTCATTGAAGTGACAGGCCCAGCAAATGAAAGGCAACGGCAATACCATTTTCCACCTGAAGCCTTGCCTTCTCTTAGGGAAACAATAAAATCATTCCTCAAGCAAGGTGCAATTAGGACATGTGTGGCCTGTGAAAAAACCCACAGGTGCCTGGAGACTCACTATTGACTACAGGAGACTATAAACCAGGTCACCCCCATTTGTGCCCCAACTGTGGCATCAGCATCAGACGTGCTACGACTATTGATCCCTGACCAACAATGGTTTAGTGCTCTGGACATCTCCAATGGTTTCAAGTCATTGCCATTGGCCCCCAAAAGTCAATATAAGTTTGCCTTCACCTTTGAGGGCAGGCAGTACACATGGACCTGCTTACCATAGAGATTCCACAACAGCTCCTCCCTGTTCTGTTTACACATGATGGATGCCGTAGAGGGTTTCTCTACACACCAGTGTCTCTTGCAGTATATGGATGACCTGTTGTTGGCCACAGCCACACAGGAACAACACCTGGACCTCTTGGATGAACTACTGACCCTCAACCATAGGGCAGGCCTCAAATGTAACCCTGCAAAAGTGCAACTATGTCAGAAAGAGGTACTCTTTCTGGGTCTGAAGATAACAGACCAAGGCCGAAGCCCTACCTGGAAGAAGATACAAGGATTGTAAAATCTGCCACTACCCAGCAGCGTGGCCACCATTAGAAGGTGTCTAGGTATGGTAAACTATTCTAGAGATTTTATTTGTAATTTTGCTCAGAAGGCTTCTCCTCTGTATGAACTACTGAAAAAGGATATCTCCTGGAATTGGGGTCCCATTCATACCCAAGCTGTGACATCACTGAAGCAGGCCTTGGCCTCAGCTCCAGCTTTGGTCAACCCCAATCTAGCCCTGCCATTCCATCTGGAATGTTCCACCTCTGACATTGCTATGTCTGCTGTGTTGGCCCAGAAGGTCCATGGCACCCTGAGACCCATTGCATATGCATCACAGCTCTTGACCACAGTGGAACAGAAGTACAGCCTTTGTGAAAGGCACCTTCTGGCCACCCTCTGGGTGATCAAGCACTTTCTGTATATCATTGCGTACTCTCCCCTGATCATTAACACAAACCACAACCCAACAACCTTTTTGCTATCAGACAGAGTAAAGAATGGGTCAATCTCCAATACCAGACTGACACACTGATCCCTTCTTTTCAAGGATAGAGACATCAAGATCCACCCAACCAAAATGCCATCCATGCTGGTGCATGGTCTCCTTTTCCAAGGAGAACTCCATGACTGCACACTGCAGCCACCTGATCTGCCAGATCCAGGTCCTTTCCTTCCTGCTACACCACAACTATTTGAGAACACATCATTGTGTTCTGTCTTTACAGATGGCTCAGCTTCCTACTACCAGGGAGAACAGATAGCAGGAATGGGCATATTAGTTATTTACCCTTATGATAACACTGTTAAAATTTCCAAGCGTTGCAGTGTGGCGTCATCACAGTATTCTGAGATGGCAGCAGTGGCCTGTGCCCTCGAGTTCATCCAGCATGGAACCGAGGATACCATCATTTTTAAAGACTCTAACTGGGTCTGTTGTTCCCTTACAGAATTCCTTCATTTTTGGCAGAAGAACTCCTTTACTTCCTCTGATGGCAGTACAGTGAAATACAAAGAACTGGTAATATACATATACTCACTGGCACAAACATTTGCACACAAACTCTATGTCACAAAGTTAAGACCCACTCCATACATGATCCCTATTATGTCTTCAATTACACTGCTGACACCCTTGCAAAGGAAGGGGCCTGAGGGGGGACACCTGGATGATGGACTACCCAGAGGCCAGAGCGGCTGTGCACATTGCAGCAGTCAGGAAGAAACCTGAATCTTTCTCCCCCTTGGATTTGTCAGAAGTCCAGAATGCTGATCCTGAACTGAAAGATGTGTTCAGATTCCTTGACAAAGGTACTGAGAAAAATCTACCTAACCACAACCCCTACGGAAGGCATGAAGGTAAGTTACACCTGTCCCTTGATGACAAGCTCATCCAGAATCCTCCAGATGACAACCCCACCAAGCTGTGGGTGGTCCCCCATCACCTTAGACCTTAATGTCTGCACCAGGTGCATGACACCCTTACTGGTGGACACCAGGCAGTGGAAAACACACTCCAAAGGCTGAAGACCACCACCTGGTGGCCTGGTGTCACCAAGGATGTCAAGAAATACATAGACAATTGCCTTGTTTATGTGAAAAACAACCTCATCCCCACCAAATGAAATACCAAACTCCTACCAAAAAGGCATTCTGGCCCTTGGCATGCCATACAGATCGATTTTATTGGTCCCCTGACTAATACCAGGAGACACAACAAATATGCCCTCGTGGTCACTGATCTCTTTTTCAAGTGGGTTGAAGCTTTCCCCACTAAGACATGCACTGCTAAAACCACTGCCAAAATCCTGGTGGAACACATTTTCTCCAGGTGGGGCCTACCTCTCAAGGTAGACTCTAACAAAAGAACCAGTTTTACAGGTGAGTTGATGAAAGAAGCACTCAAATTCCTTGAAGTTCATCAGAAGTTCCACATACCTTACCACCCACAATCCTCGGGTCAGGTAGAGACGGCCAACAGACGGATTAAGCAAATGCTTTCCAAATTTATTGAGGACAATCCCAATGATTGGGATTCCCTACTGCTGTTACTCCTTATGGCAATTAGGGGTACACTCTCATCCACCACCCAGCTGACACCCTTTGAGGTGATGACCGGTAGGAATATGAGATTACCTGAACACCTGTTGTTTGACCTGCACACCCCCACTGCAGACCATGTCTCAGTGGACCAATATTTGGAAAAACTCAGACAAGACCTCATACACACTCATTTGTATGCTGCTAACTGCATGGGCAATGCCCAGCAACAGTCCAAAATCCAGTTTGACAAACACGCACAAGAAGTGGATTGGTAAGTTGGTGAGCAGGTAATGGTTCTCAGATTTGCACATCCCACACATTCCTTTTCCAATAAATGGGAATGCCCCTACCCAATTGTCAACAAGCTCAGTCCAGCAGTCTATCAGGTTAGACTCATGCAAAACAACAAACTGACTGACAAATGGTTACATGCAAACCAGCTGAAACTGTATAAAGGAGTATAATCACTTTTCCACACCCCATTGGGTGGAATAGTACTAATTTACTAATGTTTGATTTTCCTTTTCAGATACACTGACATGATGGCTATCTTGTTCCATTTTCTCCTCATCTCAGGAGTTATCCCCTGGATTCAAGGCATGGTAAAGCACCTCCTTCCTCACTTTGATCCACCTGCAACTACCCCAGAGGGAGTCTCCATCAATATCCCCAACAATTTGATTACTGTCCAGGAAGGTTCAGATGACTACCTCACTGCCTCAGTTGTTGCTCCTGATACAGTAAATCTACCCTACAAAATGAGTGGCAAACCATGCCTCAAGGACAAAGACTCCCCATGGCCAAGCTCTCCAAGGGAACTTTCCATAGTTGGCCCAATACAAAATTATCCCCAAATGGTTCTTTGTCCTTGCTCCAAACCTCTCTTAGACATTCTGGTTTGTACAATATTACTGCCTTAATTGACCACTCATATTGTAATTCCTTGTCTAAAGACTCTGCCAGGAAATTTTGTGCTGTACACAACATGGCCTCAGCTGCCATGTATTTATCTGTGTTACCCCCTACTGATACACAGTTTTGGAATGTCCAAAACAAACCCCTGGTTCTCATAGTAGTCTCACAGCCACTGCTTTACCTGGTACACTTATTAACAACTTACAATTTATGCGTATACCTGTTTTGTTTCACTTGACTTACTGGAATATGAAAGAATTTGGCATGTCATACTACAAATACTTCATTGTTTTACAGTACTTTGTTACTTGATAGCTTAGCAGCTTTTCAAATCCATAAGCAAGACCCTATTGCTGGGGCAATTTTAAGAGAAAACCTAATTCAGAGGATCAAAGTCATAAACATTAAACACGTGACACATCTGATGTCACTGGTGCCACAGGCACCGTCACTGGTGTTTTTGGTAGAGCAATGTCCATCTGGAACAAAGCCGACATTGCTGCTATTAAATCACATTCACAAAAGTTCCAAACTGGTTTGGTGAATTATATTATACCCCCATTACTGCATGGTGTGGATGACTTTAGGAAGAAAGATACACTGTATACAATATACACAACATTACTAAGGCATTTTCAGATTCTAAAGATAAGATTAACGCACTTATTGCACAGAACAATAAAGAAGCAGATAAGCAATACATTGCCCGTGAGATATTATGCTCAGCCTATGGCACTTACATTATCACTACCATCAGTAGTCTCTTTTGTGATCTAGAATCCGGAAGAATCCCTGATATCATATAAGATAGATGTATCTCTAAATGGTATTGTCCTCAATGTAAATCCTCTAACTGTGTTGCCATGTGTATGCTACAGACTCTAACTATTCCAATTTCTACTGCTAGGAATCTGGGTTTTGTGACCAGACACCCTAATACTGGTCCATGTTTTACTTCTAAGAAATGTTCCATTGAAGATACTATGTTTGTGTCTTTCACTGTTTCTTTACCATGTTTTGATCCTACCACAACTATATTTGATAAACTCGCATCTGTACACTCCTTTGGGCACCTTGATGAAGACATCTACAAAGAACGCCTTGATTTGCCTCCTGTTTTAGTTTTTCATCCTCTTCTGGATGCATGGGTCTCGCCGCACATGTATTGCTGTGCGAAGAAAGGGTATATTTACTTGTGTCGATGTGACGTATTTGATGTTATTAAACCTGTATGTGGCTATTCCCCAGATAGTATCGACTGGTCCTTTTCCATGAATGATGACATCACCACTAATGACACAGTATACCAGAACACAACATCTGCTCCAGGTGATTCCAAGTTATACCAGTCTTACCAGGAGGAGGTTCACCACCTGTCAACATGGATTTTCAAACAGAATTATACTTGCCCAGTACAGTTGCAGAAATGGAGACTGCCTACAGTGAAAATGCAATAAAACTCAGAGGGTGAATACTGTGTAGTTACTAACTATAAGTCATTCACATATGAAATCACACATGCCCACACAATGCAAAGCATCATGGGCTGCATATGCAAATCACCACAGAATGTTATGCTGGTCCAACTTTAAGCAGAAATGCATGGTGCCAAAAGGCCTCTCACACAGTTTGCAAAGGGTGCTAACAGAAGACATAGACACGTGTTTTGTCCTACCAGGACTCATCAGTATGCCTCGTCTGTTTGACACCCCAGTGGAATGACCAGCTACCCTTAAGACAGTGTGTCTTGGATATGTTGTGGTGAACCCATTAAAATAAAAAAAACTGTTTAAAAGACAAAGAACCTCTGTGCGCAAACACTGAGGCAAGGGTTACCCCAAAGGGCATTTGGCTGGGAAGCCAAGTTTCGAGAAAATACAAAATCTCACATGCCCACATAATGCAAAGCATCATGGACTGCATATGCAAATCACCACAGAATATTATGCTGGTCCAACTTTAAGCAGAAATGCATGGTGCTGAAAGGTCTCTCACACAGTTTGCAAAGGGTGCTAACAGAAGACATAGATGCGTGTTTCGTCCTACCAGGACTCATCAGTATGCCTCATCTGTTTGACACCCCAGTGGAATGGACCAGCTACCCTTAAGACAGTGTGTCTTGGATATGTTGTGGTGAACCCATTAAAATAAAAAAACTATTTAAAAGACAAAGAACCTCTGTGCGCAAACACTGAAGCAAGGGTTACCCCAAAGGGCATTTGGCTGGGAAGCCAAGTTTCAAGAAAATACAAAATCACACATGCCCACACAATGCAAAGCATCATGGGCTGCATATGCAAATCACCACAGAATGTTATGCTGGTCCAACTTTAAGCAGAAATGCATGGTGCCCAAAGGCCTCTCACACAGTTTGCAAATTCTGCTTAAAGCTGGACCAGCATAACATTCTGTGGTGATTTGTATATACAGCCCATGATGCTTTGCATTGTGTGGGCATGTGGGATTTTGTATTTTCTTGAAACTTGGCTTCCCAGCCAAATGCTCTTTGGGGTAACCCTTGTCTCAGTGTTTGCACACAGAGGTTCTTTGTCTTTTAAATAGTATTTTTATTTTAATGGGTTCACCACAACATATCCAAGACACACTGTCTTAAGGGTAGCTGGTCCATTCCACTGGGGTGTCAGACAGATGAGGCATACTGATGAGTCTTGGTAGGACGAAACACATGTCTATGTCTTCTGTTAGCACCCTTAGAAAACTGTGTGAGAGGCCTTTCGGCACCATGCATTTCTGCTTAAAGTTGGACCAGCATAACATTCTGTGGTGATTTGTATATGCAGCCCATGATGCTTTGCATCGTGTGGGCATGTGTGATTTTGTATTTTCTTGAAACTTGACTTCCCAGCCAAATGCCCTTTGGGGTAACCCTTGCCTCAGTGTTTGCCCACAGAGGTTCTTTGTCTTATTCACATATGGTTGAAAGACATGTTCTATTCATAGTTCTAACTTTTGTTTCATCCCCCATCAGAAAATGATTATTGGGCACACAGTTATTACCCCTGTCCATATTATGGATGCTGACATCATTGATGGTAACCCTGATTATCTGCATATTCTTTCAAAGTATTTACCTTACTTTAATGTAAACACTGATCCTTTAACTTTGACGTTAAAATCACTTTTAGAGAGAAAAGACACCCATCTCATCCACATCACCAATAATATTTCCAAAGCTAATGAAGCTGTCCTTGCACTTATTAATGATAGTGACATGAATAGTGCTCTTACTAACACATGATTAGAGAATACCTTTAAAGGTTTTGTTATTATACAAGCATTTTCTATATTTTTTCTCATTATTATGCTTTGCTGCCTCTGGTGCACATTACGCCAGCATCGTGAGCAGCTGGAGTTCCTTTAAAAGACTTGTGCATCAGGTCTGTAAATGAGCCCTGCTCCCTATCCATTTTCTTACTCTAGCTTGTGTTGCCCCTTGTGAGGCAACACGGTGGGGAATGTTACACGAGGTTCCTGCATCCTAATTGGTACCCCCACAGGTGCACCTCAGACAGCTAGCATTTAGGTATATGTTATATTAGCATATAGGGCTAAGGGCATCTACCATACAAGAGTAGATGTCAGGATATGTATGCTCATTATTGTTATACACTTTACTTTCTAATATACACATGTATTTCTTGCTTACAAGATGTTAGGACATCTGTGTGCTTGTAATAATTATGATATATGAGTCGGCATTGCCAACTTCTGATGATTCGTATTATTACACGGCTATGTACAAACTGTACCTCTTTGTTTCTACAAAGTGATAGAAACATAGAAACATAGAATTTGACAGCAGATAAGGACCGCTTGGCCCACCCAGTCTGCCCATTTCCCTATCTACTGGATAAGCTGCAGATCCTAGTTAACCAGCAGCCTACTTCTTCCTACCCCAACCCCCTAGAATGGCCTTATGACTGTCCCATGCATGCTTGAATTCCTCCACTGATTTTGACTCCACAACCTCCTCCAGAAGGCCGTTCCATGCATCCACAACCCTCTCTGTGAAAAAATACTTCCTTAAATTACCTCTGAGCCGCCCCCTTCAAATTGTGCCCTCTTGTTCTTGCACACCTCTTTTTTGAAAGATGCTGCCCTCTTGGACTTTGTTGATTCCCTTGAGGTACTTGAACGTTTCTATCATGTCCCCCCTCTCCCTCCCTCCTTTCCTTGAGGCTATACATATTAAGCTCCTTTCGTCTCTCTTCATATGTCTTCTGGTGCAGACCCTGCACCATTTTAGTTGCCCTCCTCTGGACAGTTCCATCCTGTCTATGTCTTTGCGGAGATTGGGTCTCCAGAACTGCACACAGTACTCCAGATGGGGTCTCACCAGCTGTCTGTACAGAGGAATAATAACTTCCTGTTTTCTACTGGTGATGCCTCTCCCTGTGCATCCCAGTATCCCCCCAGCCCTCCTTGCTGCCCTCTCACATTGCTTGGCCACCATTAGGTCATCTGATATGACTACCCCCAGGTCTCTTTCTATTTTTACTGTTGTCAGTATCTCACTCCCCATTGTGTACGCTTCCCCTGGGTTTTTGTTCCCCATGTGCATTACCTTGCACTTCTTTGCATTGAATCCGAACTGCTATACATTTGACCATTCCTCTAACATTGCCAAGTCCCTTCTCATCCTTTCCACCTCACCCTGTGCATCAACTCTGTTGCAGATCTTAGTGTCATCTGCAAAGAGACATACTTTTCCTTCCAGTCCTTCTGCAATGTCGCTTAAAAAGACATTGAAGAGGACCGGTCCTAATACTGAACCCTGCGGTACCCCACTAGTAACCCCCCTTTCTTCAGAGTGGACTCCATTTACAATTACTATCTGTATCCTATTCTCCAGCCAATTCTTTACCCAGGCTGTCATCTTGGGACCTACTCCCAGGCTGGCTAACTTGTATATTAATCTTTTGTGTGGGACTGTGTCAAATGCCTTGCTAAAGTCTAGGTAGGCCATGTCCACAGCCCCTCCCTGATCTACTACTTTGGTCACCCAAAGAAATCTATCAGATTTGTCTGGCATGACCTTCCTGCTGTGAATCCATGCTGCCTAGGGTCCTGTGCCCTCTGGCCTCTAGATACTGACAATTCTTTCCTTTAGAAGTGATTCCATCATTTTCCTATCACTGAGGTTAAACTAACAGGTCTATAGTTTTTGCTTCTGCCTTGCTCCCACTTTTGTGAAGGGGAATCACATCTGCCCTCCTCCAGTCCTCGGGTACCACCCCATCCTCCCATGATTTGTTAAAAGGGTAGTCAGTGGTGTCACTAGTTCTACCCTTAGTTCTTTTAGAATTCTGGGATGAATCCCATCAGGCCTCATTGCTTTGTCCACCTTCAGTTTTAAGAGTTCTTTCAGAACCCTTTCTTCTGTAAATGGGCCGTATCAACTTCTGTATCCAGAGTGTTACTACTGTTTGTTTTATGTACCTCCTCTCTCCTTTGTAAATACTGAGCAAAATATTTGTTTAGTATCTCTGCCTTTCACACAGTCTCCTCTGCCTACCCTCCCTCCCTTTATTAAGCCTCACTATTCCTCCTTGGTCTTCCTTCACTCCCTGATGTACCTATAAAGGTTTTTCCCCTTCTTAACTGAGTTGGCTATCTTTTCCTCAGTTTGGGCCTTTGCTGTTCTGACTGCCTTCCCAGCCTCCTTTTTGCTTTAACTGATACAGTTATCTGTCCTGCTCCTTCTGCATTCCTTGTACTTCCTGAATGCTTTCTTTCTCTGAAACTTCACTGCCACTTCCTTTGAGAACCATAGTGGTTTCTTACGTCATTTTGTTTTGTTTATTTGCTTCACACAAGGCTCGTTACCTCTATGATGGCAGTTTTTATTATTCCCAATTGTTCTTCCACCTCCTTCCTGCCCATTTGCTGGTGCATTCCTTAGGCACTCACCTATTTTGTAAGTCAGCCCTCCTAAAGTCCAGTACTTTTGCCTTTGTGTAACTTGACTCTATTGCTGTGTTTATTGTGAACCATACTGTTCGATGGTCGCTAGTTTCCAGATGGCTACCCACTTCTACATCTGTGATCCTCTCTCCATCTCCATTTGAGAGAATCAGGTCTAATATTGCTCCCTCTTGAGTGGGCTCCAATACTAGTTGTCTAAGGCATGCCCACTGTAGGGCATCTAGAATAACTCCACTCTTTGAAGTGGCTGCTGCAACTGCACTCCAGTTAACATCTGGCATATTCAGATCACCCATCAGCAATATCTCCCCTTTTTCTGCCATTCTAGATATACTTTCTATCATTTTCTTGTCCAGTTCCTCCCCCTGAGAAGGGGGTCTCTATACAACCCCTGTGCAGATTGTGGTGCCATTGCCTGTCTCCAAATTTACCCACAGTGCTTCTTCTCCTCCCTGTTTACCCTTTTGTTCTGTTGCTTTTATTCCTTCCCTTATGTAAAGAACTACTCCTTCTCCTTTTTTACCCTCCCTGTCCCTCCTGTAGATAGTGTATCCTTGTATGTTTACGTCCCAGTCATGGTTTTGTGTGTACCATGTTTCTGTGACTGCCATGATATCCAGATGTTCCTCCTCCATCAAGGCCACTAATTCAGGAAGCTTGTTACCTAGACTACGGGCATTGGTACTCATTGCTTTCCATTTTTTGATGGCTTTACCTTCTGTTGCAGCATCCCCCACTGACCTTTCTACCTCAGTCTTTTTCTCATTTAGCACCCTGTTTTGTAGGGAAAGGCTGGTATTTTCCTGCTGCTTATCAGTGCCTCCCCCTTTGACTAGTTTAAAAGCTTGCCAATGATGCATTTAAACCGATTGCTCAAAAGACTTGTTCCCTTCCTGGACAGATGCAGACCATCCTGTCAGTATAGGCCGGTGTCCCTCCAGGTGGAACCCCAGTCCCCAATGAAGCCAAACCCCTGTGCTCCACACCATTTTTTCAACCATTCATTAAACTGCATGCTGCTAATTACCCTCACCTCCCCCATGCCATTGACAGGCAGCACCTCTGAGAAGGATACTGTGTGTGCTACTTGTCTTAGGTCCCTCCCCAACTCTGCAATGTCCTCCTGCACTGCTCTAATCTCATGATGAGCCAAGTCATTTGTCCCTAGGTGGACAATTGCATCCAGCTCAGACTCGCTTGCAGCTGCTCTCATGATCCCGAGGATGCACTTCCTGTCCCTCCAAGCCATGGCACCAGGCAGGCACCTTACTTCAGTTTTCCCAGCTCCCCCCAGTTCTATCCCCCTAATAATTGAGTCCCCCACCAGGAGCTGCTTCCTTTCCCTGTGGTGTCCTCTGCTTCCTTCCTGTGGGCCTCCCTTGTGACAGTTGTCATCAGTCTTCTCTGTGGGTGCATCCATAGGGGAGCTATGCTCCCCCAGAATGGTGTATGGATTGTGGAGTGGAACAATTGACTGGGTGTGCCTCTGTTCCACCATCCTCACCCTCCCTGAGCCCACTGTGGTCCAACTGCTGTGCTTTCTTTACAACCTCTGAGGTAGTGGTGGTGGCGCTAGTGTTCCCTGGATAGGGGAGGTTCCCTTCCTACTTTCCAGTGTGGCCTGGGGGAAGGTTACCTTACTACTGACCAGTGCAGCCCAAAGATGGGCAACTTCCTCCCTCAGGGCAGAGATTTGTCTGCAAATAGGGCAGCATCTCAGTCTCCAGAAAGACTCCCAGAAGACTGCTGCCCCACAGCCATTACATTGCACTACTCCCCACATGTTTATCTACTTTTTTGTTTGTTTGTGTGTGTGTGTGTGTGTGTGTGTGTGTGTGTGTGTGTGTGCACATATGTGATTGGTTTGGTATATAGAAATATATATCTTATACAATGTGTATGCTTATATTATCAGTGCAGTGTGCTAGAGAGGATATGACAGTGATATGCACCTTGCACTCTTGAGGAAATGATGTCAGAACCTCAGGTATAAAGGAACTATTTCCAGGGGTGGGGGGTGAGGGGTGGGAAGGGGTTGGGCCTAAACTGTGCCCTCACAAAACAATCAGCTAAAAGCTCTCACCCACTGCTGCGATGAGAGCCTTCCTGTCAGCAAGATACCCTACACAACAATTTGACAGAGAAAATACCCTGCTAATCAAACAGAGAAAAATCCAGACATCCAAGTCAGACACAGGTAAACCTCTACAGCTCCAAAACAGCCTGGTGGTTTGTTAGCCACAAAGGAAAATCAACTATGCAGTTATTTCAGCCCTTCTGAAGATGCTGACAAGATAAGCAGTTTTGAAAACCCCTTCCTGAATTAAAAACTAAAATAAACACAAAGCAATACCGATGTAAAAGTAAGGAAAACTTCTCTCAGATGTAAGCAAGAGAGAGAGATTAGTTATAGATATCTAGTCCAACATAGTATATCCCATGCAGCTTCTCCGTTGTTTCAAAGCACACCCAGTACACAACTTGGAAGAAGATGGACTTATGTCTGAAACAGGATCACACCAGTAGTTTACAGTAATTGATCAATGCTGAAATGGTCAAGCTAGAACAATTGGCTGTGATGCAGACCTCTCTGACTTGTGAAGACAATTTCCCCCACCTCAGGCTATGTCTGGCATCCAATTACAAACTGCAGCCTTTGCTATTTTAAATCACACAACTACCACCAACTATTGCAAAATATATTGATGCAGATTGTCACAGAATTCTAGTAATCAGTCCAGTTAGCCACAAAGAAAAATCAAATATGCAGTTATTTCAGCCCTTCTGAAGATGCTGACAAGATAAGCAGTTTTGAAAACCCCTGACTACTACAACATTTTATAATGTTATCTTGGACTGAGGAGTCACTTCTAATTTAGCCAATAGGACTCATCTCTGTAATTAGAAATGTTTCTGTCTTACAGTAACCATGGTAATTATTGTAGGTATATAATGTAAGACATTATATCTTCTCACTCGGAGACCCCAGGAGACACGGAGATTCCTCAAGGTATAGGGATTGCTTAGCATTGGCTCCCTGTTCCTATTGGTAAGAACTGCTTGGAGCAACTGTGATTTTCCTTTTGGTAGTTATAAACAAGCTTTATTACTCTTATGCAATGTGTCTGTGATTTCTTGCATGCCCATTATTGCCAAGAACCTGAGAGTTAGGTTTAGACCTCCTGACAGTACCTTACCAGTTGGTGTTATTAATGAAGTCTCCATTCCTGGGCCTCAAGAGAACATAACAATAGAAAATGCAAATGTACTATACCACACACAACACCCACAAAGACACAGTTTCTTAGCTGATGGATTCCTGGTGCCCTTCCCCCACCAAATTCATGTGGCACAGTGATAGCACACCACATTGGCTCAATATATTTTTTTATGTTATGTGATATTAAAAAAAGTCTCCTGATATCAGCTGTGAGACAGTGAGAGCAACAGTTACACAGTGTACCTGTAAAAAAGTAGTCTGTCCCTTGTTCAGGTTCCGCCACCTAATCCATCCTGCACCCACACTCTGCGCACACCACCACCCACCTTACAACACCCCACCACATACCTATCTTCAGATGTCCAATGCTGTGATATTCTGTTGCCTGGAAATGCATCAGAACTCATCAGAAGTCAATCACACAATTAATAAAATAACAACAAGTTTCATTATGGCATCAGTGTGTGGTTTCAACTAAGGTTGATATCTATTTATTTGAATTTTGGGTCCAGATTTACAACATGGGGTTCTTGGAAAAACATATTGTCCCATGATCCCCCCACCAGAAAGAACCTAGTAGTAATGATAACCAGGGCTGTGAATAACACTGCCTAGTAAGTCTCACCTCCACAGTGTGTATACTCATGGAAATGATACTAAAGGAAATACTGGTGGCATACCTGGGGGACAATGACCTTCCAGGATGTGAGGCAGCATGGGTTTGTTTCAGGGAAGTCTTGTGAAACCAATCTGATACAATATTATGACTGGGTGACATGTGAGCTGGATAAGGGTCATGTGGTGGATGTTCTTTACTTGGACTTCAGCAATGCCTTTGATTTAGTTCCTCATGGGCAACTTGGGGGGAAGATAACTGATGTAGGGGTAGAGGCAAAAATGATGAACTGCATCACAAGCATGCATGCGAGTAGCCAGCAAGTTAGTGTGCTCTTTGAAGTGCTGGTAATGAACAAGCATTCTGGCAGCCATAACAGGTTAGTGGGTGAGCTGGTAGACTAGCAGGGAAACAACATGAGAGCAACTGGCAGTCCAGTGTACATATGGGCAGACCAGCAGGGGTTGAGCATGTGTGGTTTACAGCAAGTATATGAGCAGGTGGCAAACAAAAGTGGAGAAGAATGACAGGGAGAGAAGGAGTGTATTGGCCACAGGTGAATTTAAGATTAGGTGAATGAACAAAGAAGGAAAGATAATATAATAGCTGTTGAGCAATTATTTTTTTCTTGGGGTTCAGCCAGTTGATACTGTATTTGCTGTAATAACCCATGGGTTATTACAGCAAGCACACACCCTGTAATTCAGAATGAAGTGCTCCCTCACTAGCTCTCGATCTCCTTCTGGGTGAGCTGAACAGTTCTGCAAACATGGCAGCACCATCTGACTGTTATCCAGGAGCAGCGATGAAGCCACCACACCAACACGATGAGTAGTCAGAGAGGTGGAAGTTGGTATGCAATGCAAAGAAGGGTATGGTTGTACACTAGTTGGGTCATGATGTAGAGTCGATAATGGAGACAGATAATTTTTCTTTAATATAAATAGCAATCGCACCACCCTGGAGTGCCTATCTGTTCAGAACAGTGAGTAAAGAGGGAGGTTTACCTTGAAGTTGGTTGTAGCCGGGAGGAGCCACATTTCAGTGACAACCAAAATGTCAGGGTTAGTGTGGCATATCCAGGACTGGATGGAGCTGATTTTTTTCAACAGGCTGTACACATTAACATGCATAAAGCTTAGGCCTTTAAGGCTAGGTAGGTCATCGGGTGATCCAATGAGACATAGAAGTCCAGGATTAAGTTCAACATTCCCTGAGCATAACAATAGAAGGAGCAGTAGCTTTCTGGATAACCCTAAGAGGAGCTACTAACATGGAGGAAGCTTACAGCTGATGCCTAGCAGGTTTAGAGTTATATGCAGTAAGACTTTACCAGTGATGAATAATGGAGAGTATGTGGGGCAATAGGACAGTTGTAGGTCCCAAGAGGTGTATCCTGATAGGGTACCAGTATGCCAAGTAGGATGTGTGTCCAAACATGGAAGGAGGGAGTGGATGGCACAGCTAAGGTATTCAATAGGGCTTAGAATATCTGCACATTGTAAATCCCTGGGTGTATTCTTTGATGGTGGATTTAAATAGAGGGTGCAAGATGTAAGCAGAGACATACACAGAAGCAACCATGGGCAGTGCCTGCACCCATCTTGTTAAGGGCCTGGAAGGGATGTAGGTTGGGTATCTAGGTTTCAACCCTGGAGAGGGATAATAAGTCCAGGAGTATTATTGGGGCATAGTATATTATATGTATACAAGAATAATGCCTGGAGGAAGTAAAAAAAGGTCCAAGATTCTAGTGGAGTATAGTATGCCAAGGATATACTGAGTACAATTCTCTGGAAATTTTGGTGGAAAATGGGTAAGGCTTGGAATATGCAAGATATCAGTAGATCAAAAGTTTAACGCCTGGGGCCGAGTAAGGTGTATGAATTGATAGTGGATAACTAGATAGTGGATAACTATATAAGGAGGGTATGCAAGAATGGGATTCTCAAGCTTTATTTGAGGAAAGGGATATAGCTTGTGGTATGTCCACGTGGATTGCTGTAAGACAACCAAGGGGACAATTGTAGTTGTAAGTGGTATGTCCTGTAGGAGGATGGTGGGAGGAAAAAGGAAAAAAGGGTTGCAAGAACTCAATGGCGACCAATTAGTATAGAGAGGAGGGGTTAGGACTGTATTTAATAGAGACCAGGGTTGGGGTGGGCGGTGTGGGAAGAAAATATTTGCACAATTGATTTCACTGCGAAAGCCGTAAAAGCAGGCAGGAAAGCAGAGAGAGAGAGAGAGAGAGAAAGCTTGAAGGAACCAATCACTGATGAAGCCAGAAGGCTGCAGCCAATGAGGTGCGGGCTGTGAACCGGAGTAGCCAATCGGTGTCCAGTGAGGTTCCCTGGTAAGGGAGGCAGGCTTACCAGGGTTCTGGTGCTCATAGGGCGGGCAGGTGATGGATGATGGCCGGCAGCTCAGTCAGCTGCTGCCGCCGTGAAAAGTGAACAGCCGCCCTGTCAAGGGCACCTGGAAACAGGAAGAAAAAGGTCAGGGTTACAACAGATAAGCTAACCTGACACAAACAAAACAGCCAAGGGCTAAATCAGTTGGCGGGGGTTACAGAAAAGAGGCAGTGCAGAGACAGAAGCTGATGACGTGGAGCAGGGAATTAGCAGACAGCAGGATTGCAGGCAGGCACCGATGGCTGTGCTTTGTTATGAAGAAGCAAAACAGCTACAGAGGCAGCATTGGGAAGCATACAGGGCCTATTGAGTCTGCTTGATTTTGTAGCTAGCACCCGTACTCTGCAGCTGCCCATCTACCCTACCCCTACATTACCTACACCTGCTGGCATTATTAGCCAGAAAACATTTTGGTTGGTAGGGGAAAAAACAAAACAAAGCAGTTAACATTTCTTAAGGTGCTCTTACAAAAGCACATAAATAAATGTTTATAAGATTGGATTTGGGTTGGCCTGGTGGAGTTGAAGGTTGAGGCACTGGACACCATGCCTCATACCACTCAGGTGACCCGAGTTTAGGAATGGACTCAGGCTGCTGGGGGTCGGGGGGGAGTGCGTGGATTCAGATTGAGCGGCTGACAGGAAGCTCTCTTTTCCCAGGGAGGGTGGGCATGCACTGCATGGCTTTGGTGGCCTCAGTGGAGATTAGGGGCTCAGCCAAACAGTGCATGTAGCATTGGGGTATGGTGGATGCAGCTGATATCCTGCAGGTAGGTGCAGGAGTGTGCCTGCACTGGAAGTCATTGCACGGCCGCTCTACCGGGAACAGCACCCAAGGAAAAAACTCTCTCACCATTGGTAGGTGTAGGTGGGTCCAGAGTTCATGACCCCACGTCAACACCGGACACTAGGACACTCACTTTGGACCCGACTCCAGTGTGGCAGCCCTCAATACTATAGATAGAACACCAGAGGTGTACAGCAGTCCCTCCCCGGGGGACTCAGATCTGGGGGGCTGGGCTGTCCAGGCTGGAAGAAGGGGGTCTCCCCTGGAGAGGAATGGCCAGATCTTCAGGTAGATGGGCAGAGTCACAGCACTGTGTGTCCATGCTGGAGAGAAGTCAATGGCAGGAGGTGAATGAATAGAATTTAAAAAGAAAGACTGGATTTGGATAAGGAAAACAACATTGCTACCTTAATACACCATGATCACAAGAGCTGTTCCAGTCACTACCAATGAATACTGTACTATGGAGGCAAAGACATAAAGATGGGAGGATAATTACTTATAAACATTTAAACATAGAAGTTGATGGCAGATAAGGACCGCAAGGCCCATCCAGTCTGCCCATTTCTTTTTCTACCTTATAAATGTGCCATTGGCATTTGCTCTGTCAATGACCTATGTATTCATATGTATCTGTATTGCTCCCTTATGCCTATCCCATGCCTGTTTGAAGCCCTGCACTGTATTCATATCCACCACTTGCTGAGGTAGGCCATTCCATGCATCCACCACCCTTTATGTGAAAAATAACTTCCTCACATTACCCCTTAATCAGTCTTCCTCTAGTCTCATGCTGTGTCCTCTTGTCCTGCTATTTTTCTTATATTGAAACATGTTACACTCTTTTACCTTGTTAATGTCCTTAAGGTGTTTGAATGTTTTGATCATATCATCTCTCTCCCCCTCCTTTGCTCTAGGGTATACATATTGAGCTCATTAATCTGTCCTCATATGTTTTCTGATGCAGTCCCTGCACCATTTTGGTTGCCCTTCTCTGGACTGCCTCAGTTTGATTATTGTCCTTGTGAAGGTGTGGCCTACAGTACTGCATGCAGTACTCCAGATGGGGCCTAACCAGTGTCTTGTAAAGAGGGATTATTACCTCCCTCTTCTGACTTGTGATACCCCTACTAATACACCCTAACATTCCCCTAGCCATACCTACTGCTTTAGTGGTCTGCTTGGATGATTTCAGGTCATTGGTGATGATGATGCCCAAGTCTGTTTCTTCCCTTGTGACTGCTAACAACTCCCTCCCAGCCTATAGGTGGCTTCAGGTTTAGCTTCCCTATGTACATGATCTTGCCTTCTTGCATTAAATCCCAGTTGCCACTCTTCTGACCATTTTGCAAGTTTATCCAGATCTCTTCTTGTTCTGCCCACCCCATCTGGATAATCTACTCTGTTGCAGATCTTAGCGTCATCTGCAAACAGACAAACCTTACCCTCCAGTCCATCTGCAACATCACTGATGAAGATATTAAAAAGGACTGGTCCCAGGACTGATCCCTGAGGTACCCCACTTGTGACTTGCATCTCTTCTGACTGTATACCATTTACCTCCACTCTCTGTTTTCTGCCCATCAACCAGTTTGCCACCCAGTTGACCAAATTCTGACCCACCCTGAGCCTACCCAGCTTATTAATCAATCTCCTATGTGGAACAGTATCGAAAGCTTTGCTAAAGTCAAGGTAGGCAACATAAACCCATGCTGTCTTGGATCCTGTGCTCCTATGGATTCCAGGTGTTGCACTATCCTTTCCTTAAGGAGTGCCTCCATCATCTTGCCCACTGATTGATGTTTCTGATATGCAGTCTGTTATTTGAATGTTATACAGTACTGTATATAGCCAAGTGACAGAATGTTTTATTTATTTCAGTTTTGGATTTATACTTTTGAGTTGAGGGGCTCCTTTACAAAGGTTCCATGTCAAAAAAAGGAGAAAAAAATACAGGACAATACATTGGCTGCAGATAGTTACAGGCATTGAAGACAGTAAAATATAAATAGGTTACATGCAATTACAGTTACAGAAGTGCTGGGTAGAAAACAACAGCACTCCAGGAGTGTGGTACTGTATTTTAGCAGGTTCAATATAAAACTTAAGGTGCAGAGATTTATGGGTTACCTAAATATTAAACGTTGGCAAATTCACAGCCAGAAGAGGTTTAGTCTAGGGTTCAACAGAGAGACATAATATTTTAAAGAGGAGGAGTAGTAAGGCTGGGGTTATTCTCAGCCAGAGTAATCTTTGTCTAGGGTTCAGCAGAGAGATATAGTATTGAATGAGGGGGGAAGGGGGCTGGGATTAGGGGGTTGGGTGGTTGAGGGTGGGATGAGACAATACATGGGGAAAGGAGCGAGCACTTGTGTTATATTTGGGTAGACCAAGTCTATACAAGGTTAACAGGTCAGACTAAGTTGTGCAGCATCAGCAGCAATGCATGTTTTCTGACTGATTAATGTCTCTGATAATGCAGTGTGTTATCTGAAAAACAGTTATAACAGACAGAAATGCATTTTAAAGACAAACACATATTACTTTTTTTAAATTAATGTTACCAAACTTGTAAGACTCTAGTTAGCAAGCGACTGTTGCTAGGTTTTGATTCCTATGCATCCATTACTTCTAGCACTTTTGGTGTGTTGTAGTACTGCTGTTCTTATACAAGCTGTGAATACTGCTAGTACAGTATGATTTTAAATAGCCATTACTTCACCAGCTGTGCATAATGTATAATTGGTTGGCTCTAAGACCTTCCAATAATATCATTGGATTACTTGAACTGTGTTTACCAGTTCTGAAGTAAATTAGTGGTACACATTATCAGCATTTTGATAGGCTTGCTAAAGGAAAGATATGATGCCAACCATAACATACAGTAGAATACATTTAAAAAGCCATTAAAGATAAATATTGTTGAGGCAAATCACGTTTAGGTTTATGTTGTGTACCAACATTAGAGCTGTGAGTTTGAAAGACAGAATTTTGGGGCCTTTTTAAATAGTATACTCAATTCTATATTAAGTGATTACCAGACCCATTTATGAAGAGGGTCATGATCAGTATGAAACTTTGTTGGATTACATGTATAAGACTGAAAAATATGTATGTATGTATACTAAGAAAACTATATTTAACTTGAAACTGCTACTGTATATTGAAAATGGTAATTAGATTTTGTTATGCATATAGGAAGGTTATAGGTGATGTCTAGTTTATTAACTTACCAAAGAGAACATCTTCATGGACAAAGGGACCCTGGACTTATGATAACCTCAGGGAGGTGGCTGTTCTCTTTAAGCAGCATGGCCTAAATCTGGAGCAGTTGATTGGCTCCCTTAAAAAGAAAGAAATGGAGCGCAGGTAGCGGCATACTAATTGTGGAGCCTAGCACTGTGGACACAACAGGGCAGTAACAAAATCCAAGGCATGGCTAAGAATTGGGACTCCGCAACAGGCGGCTGGCAGGCAAGTTTGAAGGCAGTCACCAGAGGTGACAAGTTCACACACAACCAGACATTTTTGTGAAAAAATGTGACTGGAGCAATGTTCTGTACTTCATATGCCCTGCAATGTTTTTATTCCATTTAGAATTGAGTGCCACGTTTAATCTCTTAGTATGGCAGCTATGAAGGGACTGATTGTTGGAAGTAGTATATGATGAATTTGCCATACTACAGAACTTTCTACCATACAGTTGCACTGCAAGCTTTCCAGCTCAGACTGACTTTTGTCCTATTAACTGGCTAGTCATTTCATTTTGTAAGTTGGGGGACTGTGAATAACTAAAGGGTGGGGGCCTGTCCTTATGACCTCGGTGGGGTTATTTTATGGGCTTATGTTTTCCAGGCCTGTATAGTCCTTCTTTAGGGGAACAAGGAGAAAGAATGGGGTAGGGGGACAAAAAAGAAAATATAGTAAAAAGGAAAAAAATGTAAATTGAAGATAAAGGCTTTTCAGGTTTTGTTCTTTCTCTCTCCTGGAAAGACAGTACGAAGGGATTATAGCACAGTTAAATGGGGATAACCAACCCTCAAACTTAATATTTACTTTCCAGTCCCTCTTTTCTCAATGTCCCTTGCCTTGAAGCTGATTTTCTTATTATTATTATTTTTTTGCTGTTGAAAGGGATACACAGACTTTAACTGCATGTGACTGTGGGAGGGGGAGGGAGACATAGAACATTCATTTCCCTTGTGTGCCAATGTCTCCTTTTGGCTGATCACTGTGGTTGTGTGCCAGTGTCTCCTTTGGCTGATCAATTTGGTTGTGTATTGGTAAAAAAGTGAATATACATTACTGTTCAAAATGATTAATTTTCTTTTATTTTTTACATATGGGGTGGGAAGGGACTGCTAGCCACCAGGGAATTGTTTTTACATATTGAGCACATGATTGGGTAGAGGAAGGGACCACTAGCCACCAAAGAATTATTATTTTTTCATATGGGGCAAGAGATCAGGTGGGGAAGGGACCACTAGCCACCAGAGAATTATTTTTTACATATGGGGTTGGTGATCAGGTAGGTGGGAGGTACTGCTAGCCACCATGGATATTCTTACACATCAGGCAGATGATTAGGTTGAGGGAGGGAGGGAGTGCAAACCACCAGGAACTTTTATTGTACATGTTGAGTGGGTGATCAGGTTGGGGGAGGGACTGCTAGTCACTAGGGAATTTTAATAGTATCTCAAGAACATACAGTACAGTACAATTATTAGTGTATGCCTAGCAAATACTATCTGTCAAGGTGTATTGCCAATGCTAGTCTGTTTGCACGCAATTGAGAACCCAATCATGTGGGGTTGGCCCCATTAATAAGTTCATTGAGTTACATTATTTTATGTTGTAATGCAAAGGGAGGGAGAGAAGAATATACAGACTATGGAGACACCCACAGGAAAATTGAAACTTTGCAGTCAAATTTAAATGAAGCAGTGCCACCTGGTACATTTCAGCTGTTGAAAATGAAATTTTAATTAAGTCAATAAAGTCAGAACTACCGCATACCGCTGAGGCATTTTTACCACATTTATGACACATCAGTGACTACCGCTGCCGCTACTACCTCATCATACTGCGACACCAGTCAGCTTTTATTTAACTACCAATGTTGCCTTCTTATGACTCACCCCCAAATGAACCTGGTAGGTGAAGATTCTCAAATCCTGTTCAAAACATTATTTTGTTGGCTTGGTGCCCACACGATGGCTGCCTAATTCTTTTTCTCTCTAAAGCCCTAGCTAAAATACAGTATATTGCAATCCTAGCCAGTTAGGGCAGCTGCAGTGACAATCTTTGAATCACTGGAGTGCATTTAACTCACGGTATAATCTGACACAACTGGCAAGAAAATCGATAGTCCAATCACTGAAATGTTCAACTTTGATTTTTCCTAAGACAGCCTTGTCATCCTCAAAATGGAGATGCTGGAGACTGGGACAGCTCTGTCAGAAATAAAGTCAATGTTTACACAGTTGATTAGCCAAATTTCTAAAATTGAAATAGCCACACAAAGGACAAATGCAGACATTATTCAAATAGTGGATAGGCTCAGAATAGCTGAGCACCAGATCACAATCATGGAAGATGTTTCCAAAAAGGTGGTTGATCAAGAATGGGACCTCCAACTGATGTGGGAATGGATAGAGGACCTGGAGAATCATGGCAGGAGGAACAGTCTCAATGTTGTGGGCTTCCCAGAGGTTAGCAAGAGAAAGGACACTATCCAGTTTCTACAAATAGCTCTCAAACATGTTCTCTCCAGACAGACCCTTGCCAATTGAAATTGACTGAAATCATTGATCTTTCACCTTCCCCCAATCTAGTGAACATCCCAGATCCTTGCTGGCTAGGTTTCTCTGATTCCAGGACTGAGAAAGAATCCTCACCTTGGTGAGAGCCACAGGAAATTTCCTTAGAAAGGTCCAACCTATCAAGATATTCCAGGACTTTTCTGTGGCAGTCTGTAGCCCCTGATAATTCTACACATTGACCTTTGAGTGCTTATGGTCCTTGAGGTGCAGTACAGCCTACGCTACTCAGTGTCATTCTGTATTATCAAGAACAGAGTATCTAAACAATTTAAATCCCCTGCTGCTGCCTAGACCTTCATTGAAAAACTATTGCCCCAAACTGATGTCACAAAATACCATTCAGCATGCAGGACACACCAGGCCCACAACAGCAGTCCTTCTCAAGAAATGTAAATGCTTCCTCCTCCAAGGGCACACCTAAATGTACCATAAGAAATGGACTTCCACTGCAATAGCCCCCAGTGCCAGAGGATCCATGGCAGCCAGCCACTTAGTCCTGGAGATGGAATAAGTAACAGAAAGGGAAAAAAGACCCTGGGCCAAGACACTACAGTGGAAGCTGAAGCCACAGCGATAACTCCCCTGTCTCATAATTGATGCAGTCATCACTACTGGGTTCCAATAGATTCGCCCCACTGCTGGAGGCCTCATCAACATCACACCCCTTAAACCATCCCACCAACCTACCACAAATCAAGGACCCCACGACCAGGCCAAAATCCTGAGCTGATGCAGTCAGCCTCACAACTACAGAGACTAGCTTACCAATGAGTGAATCCTCCAGTCTGGATGATACATGGAACCATGGCCAGATGCAACATCCAGATCCAGATCCAGATTTGGTACTGCCTCCAGCCCTGCCAAACTATGGACTGACCTGAACTTCAAGCCTTGAAATGACAGCTTGTAGGGACAAAGTATGCAGTTAGGTCACCACAGTGGAAAGCCTATGGAGACTCTATATCAATTAAAATGCAAGATCTCTTAAATGGATAATGGCCCTTCAGATGGATCCATGACAGTCAGCTGACAAACTCATTATTGATAGACATTACAGTGACACTTTTCTGTTGACTGCATTTAACTTTAGACTGTGTTTTCTTTGGGGGGGCTCAGCCCCCAGCAACCCCCCCTTAACTAAAGTAATAAACTCTGAGCTGGAATTGATTCAGGTAGGGGTGCTGCGCCAACACTACAGTGATCTGTAACTGTTTTATTTATTTATTGAGTACTAGGTTTGCAATTACCTTTGAACCAGAGTTTTTTTTACAAAGATTCCACATTGATAAGGGAGGGTACAACAGATTTGGATACAAACAAGGTGGTTACAATCACAAGATCACAATGTTACAAACAAAAGGTAAAATTGCAGTTTCATTATAGCAGTCAGAGGAAGACCTAGTCAAGTAAGTGCTGATGTAGGGCTGAGAGTGCAGGCAAGTAGAGATGGAAGATGGGGGATGTCACTGTAGTGTCGGTCGCAGTAAAACTGTCTCTGTAGCAATGGCATACACCTTCAGACTGAAGTACAGTGCTCTTTGAATTCATATTGAAGGGGTTCCCTCACTGCCATTTCAAGGAGCAGGACACATATGCTATTTTTGCTGTAACCATAGAGTTATGCCAATTGCAAAGCATGTTCCTCACATTGCGGTCTTGCAGACAGGCAAGACAGGGGCCTGGTGTTTATCCAACGCAGCACAGAGGAAGGGGGGAGTGAGAATGGGATGCTAATATCCAGCACAGCCAGACACAAGGGAATCGAACACTTATCAAGTGCTAATTGGGGACTTATCAAAGGTTGGAACGTGCCACACGGCTAACTTCTCAGGCTTATTCTTCTTATTTTACTTTGATAAGATGGCCCCCCTCTCCCCAGCTTCCCAAAAGTCAGTCTGGTATGGCTGAGATTAAATGAAATCATATAAGTGTCAGTCCTTTCAATCTAAAACCCCTGACCCACCTGTATTTGGTGCTATAGGAGTGGGGAGTTTAAGAATATCCATAGAAGATCATAACCAGTCTAGGCATTTTCTTGATTTATGTGAAGAACTTTCTCTAAGACAACATGTTAAAGTCCCCACCAGGTGCAACAACATTTTAGATATCCTGCTAGGCTCTGAAAATATCAATATTAAAAATACATGTGTATGTGCCTCTCTAGGGAACAGTGACCATAATTCTATAATGTTTAATGTCATAACCAACACCTAGAATTCCAAATCATCCACTGTTTTATATGCTTACAACAAAGCAGACATAACATCAGTCAGAGAGTATCTGTCACAAAATTGACTAGAAAACACTTTTTAAGGGTGTTACAGTAGAAAATATGTTGTCCACTTTAAAAAATAAAATGTTAGAAACAGCTGATGATCCCTACCCTTATTAAATACAACAATTCAAAATTAGACCTAAATGGTTAACTAAAATATTATTGTTTATTTATGTATTCAATCTTGGATTACAATACCTTTCAGTGCAAGGTGGCTCATTTACAAAAAAGGTTCCATGTCAGTGGAGAAGGGTGAACAAACAAACAAAGGAGGTAAGACAAAGTTTCCAACAACAATCAGCAATAGTGACATACTTTATATGTAGGATTAAAACTTTAGATTGGTAGGTGAACAAAGCAATGAAGGAAAGCAGAGAGCAGAAAGGGTAGGCAGACATATGGCCTTGTAAAAACTTGGATAGACAGAGATGGCGACAGCAGGGTTTTGGCAGTAGGGTGGACAGGGAATGTAGGGGGAGGTAGGGGTAGGATGGGAGGAGGAAAGGCAAGGGTAGGAGGGTGAGCAGGGTTGGGAAAGGTACTGCTATTAGATTAAAGAAGTGAGAAAAAAATGGACTGGTTGTGCCCACAGGTGGTGGTAACTGAGGTGTAGCAGTCACAGGAACTGCTAGCCATGAGATGCTGATGCAGCATGTGTTTGAAAGGACTTAGTTTTGGTAAGGTCAAGATTTCTCTGTGAAGATCATTGAACCTAAGAAGAGCTCTGTAAGCAAATGAGCACTGCCCTTGTGATGTCTGATATCTTGGAACATGGAGAGATTGGTGGGCTGAGCTTTGAAAATGCAGACAGCTGCAGTAAGAGCTAAGGAGGTTAATGATTCAAGGGGGAAGGAGGCCAAGAAGTGTGTTTTAGCTAACAAGCAGGATTGATATTGTAAACTGCCACTAAGCTGAAGCCATTCTATTTAAGCGTACAGGTCACATGTGTGGGTGAGGCGTGCAGCACCAGCAAGAAGTGTGCAAGCCTTATTTAATGCCATGGATAGTCTGCAGAGTGATGTAGTAGTAGCAGCACCATAGATAACTATGCCATAGTCAACAATACAGGTAGATATGACAGTGCTGAATTGTAGTTTCGAGGACTTCAGGCAACAGACAATGTTTGTGTCTGTGGAGCAGACCAATCTTGATATTGACAGCCCAGGCAACATTATCTATGAAATGGGCATAAGAAAGGGAGCAGTCCAAGGATACCCCCAGATATTTGAAGTGTTGGACTTGTTCAAGTGGTACTCCCAGGTAGTTACTGATGGTAAGGAGTTGGGATTTGTGCTTACTGTGGGAGCTGCTGAACATCATGACTTTAGTTTTTTGTAGTTCAGGACCAATTTGTGAATGTTGAACAAGACCTCAACTTCTTCAAAGCTACACTGTAACTGACATTCCAGTTGCACGGGGTCAGGGTGACCAGTGAAGATGTAGTTCCAAGAAATTGTTGCACTCAAAGGACTGAAGAAGAACCACACCAGTGTGATAAAGTTCAAATTCAGTCATTTCCATTTATTGCAGAAATCTGCCCACCAGTGTGTGAAAACAGCCCAGTGGCTACTAAAGCCACAACACTTTGGGTCCAAACTAACCCTTCATCAGGGGGTGACCAGTGAAGATGACTACGTCATCCACATACAGGAGGATCCGTTGGTGGCAAGCCTGAGGGAGGCTGTTGAGGAAGATGCTAAATAGAAAAGGCCTTAATATAGAGCCTTGCAGCACTCCAGAGTGGATGGGTCATTGGTCAGAGTTAACATTTGCTATTTTCACCTGTTGGGAGCGATCTTCCAAGTAACTCTTGAACCAGTGTATCATGTAAAAGGAGAGACCAATGCAAGTCAGTTGCAGAAGAAGTAGAGTGTGGTGAACAGTATCAAAGGCCTTTGTTAGGTCTATGAAGCCCACACCCACTAAATTGCCTTTGTCTAGTGATTGATAAATTTATTTATTTATTTATTTATTAGCTTTTGGTAACCGGGTAAGTGCGCTAGGCAACAGACCTGCCTATTTTCAGGCATGACCCAGGAGAGCACAGGACATTGGTTACAATATGCAGAAATGCACAGACATAATATAGGTGTACAGGAGCAAAACAAGATATACATTGGGTAGCACAGTAATAGTTACATAAGGGTACATTTTAGGCATAGATCATAATAAGGATGTAAAATAAAGCAATTAGGGTAACCATAAGACAGCTGAGGACAGTAAAGACATCAAGGTTCATAGCCACCTAGACAAACGTATTGCATGGGAGAACATTAGTGTAATACTCAGAGTCAAACCTGACAGCCTGCAGTGGGACAAAGCAAATTAAGAGCATTTGCATTGGCCAGAGGCTAGGAGGTAGGTGAACAGTGAGTTTTTGAATTCTTGATGGGAGGCTCAAGTTTTCACCATAAGGGGGAGTGAGTTCCAGAATTTGGGAGCAAAATGGGCAAATGCCTGTTCACCCATTTTTGTCATGCAAGGTCTAGTGGAGAGCATGGGACAGAGGAAGACCTGAGGGCACGGGTGTGTGAGGCAGGAGTCAGGAGGTTGGCAAGATAGACAGGGCCAAGAGGTCTAGACAGGAGTCGATAAAGCAGCCCAGGACTAGGCTCTAATATCCTTAGGTGACAGCCAATTTAAGCCAGCGTAGCGAGACAATGATGGGTAAGACGTAAGGGAAGTTAAGACGAATCTACAGATGTTGTTGTAGACAGTGTCCCATTTGTGGAGTGTAGCAGAGTTTGCGGCAAAGAGGAGGGGCAGAGCATATTGGAGCTGGGGTAAGAGAATACCTTCGCAACAGAAAGTCTAGCGGAAGGAGTGAGGGAGTGGTGCACGCGATAAGCTCCGCCAATTTTAGCATTGATGGCATGGCACACCATATTGACATGTTGAGACAGGTCAAGTGTGGGATCCAAAGTGACCCCAAGGTACTTGAAGGACTCAGTGTTTGAGATGAGGGAGCCATCAAGGCATTAAACCCGGAGCCTGTTCACAGGGGCAGACAGTTTCTTAGAGGATCCGAATAGCATAGCACAGGTTTTTTCTAGGTTCAGGACTTGGTGGTTGCTAGAGAGCCAGGTTTGCAGGAATTGGAAGTCATTAGTGAGAGTGGAGTTGATGGCAGCAACCAATTTTGGCCCAGAGTAGAGAACAAGGTCATCTGCGTACATAAGAGTGCAGCTATGCTGGGACATGGTGGGAATATCATTTAGGAAGAGGGAGAAGAGTAGAGGTCCAAGAGTGGATCCCTGGGGAACTCCATGGGAGATGTTTAGGGGGGAGGAAAGGGCCTTGTGAAATGCTACCACCTGAGTCCGATTGTCAATATAGCTATGGAACCAGGAGAGGGCTTGGTCAGATGCTCCAATGGATTGGAGCTTCTTTAGCATGAGAGGATGGTGTACCATGTCGAAGGCTTTAGACAGCTCGATAAAGACAGCCCCAGTGAGTAGGCCACGGTCCATATAATTTCTGATGTCATTTGTAAGCTGTGTAAGTGCAGAGGTGGTACTGTGACCGGGCCGGAAACCATGTTGGCACGGGGTTTGAAGATTAAACATGTCAAGGTGAGCAGCAAGCTGGTGGTGGACTATTTTTTCAAGCAGCTATCTGAGAGTGGGCAGAAGAGATGTAGGGCGGTAGTTGGACATGAGTTTGACATCGCCCTTTTTGTGTATAGGGATGGTTCTGGCAGTTATCCAGGTGGATGGGACAGTAGATGTATGAATCAAGAGGTTAAAAAGCCAGGTGATAGGTCTGGTCAGCCAAGGTGCATACTGCTTAAGTATGCAAGGATGGATGCCCTCAGGCCCTTGACCCCCGCGTGCTGGAAGGGAGTTAAGTAGCTTGCGAACTTCAAGGTATGTGGTTGGAGCCAGAATGAAAGGGAGGGGTGGGAGGGTGAGGGAGGAGAAGAAGTACAGTCAGGTTGTGGGCTAGTTAGAGTAGCGACTGGTGGAGAAGAAAAAAGGGCATTGAAGGCATTGGCAATGGTGTCATGGTTGGTGCAGTGAACACCTTGAATGTTCATGTCAGCTGGATTCTGTTGCCTGTCATTGCCGAGAATGTCCTTAATTTTGGACCAGTACCTGCGCGGATTTGTAGAGGATGTTATTAGTAGGTTCCTATAGTAGGTGCTTTTGGCAATACAAATTTGTCTTTTGCAGTTGTTACGTAATGCACGATAGTCTTCAAAGTCTGCATGGAGGTGGGAGATCTTCCACCTGGACCAAAGTTTGTCCCTAGATTTGAGAAGTTGAAGCAGGGGCGTGTTAGCCATTGGTTACTTTCCCTGCCATCCCTCGTGGTGACCGGGATGTGAAGGTTTTGAAGAGAGAGGAGGACGGAGTTGAAATATTCTGGCTATGTTAATGTCCTCTGTTTGGTAGAGAGGGACCAATCAACCTGGTTAAGGTCAGTTAAGAAGTCCTCATGACTTAGGCGGGAGAGATTAGGAAAGGTTACAGTTTTAGCAGGGAGGGGAGGAATGACAGTGTTCCAGACACAGTAGATGGGATAGTGGTCACTAATTGTGTCAGGTAGCACACCGGCTGAGGCATCATAGTCCGTCCTGTTAGTAAGTATCCAGTCAAGGAGTGTGGCACAGTTGCCTCCACGTGAGACCCTTGTGGGTTCATGTATGAGCTGGGATAGATTTGCCTTGCTAGCTAAGGAGGATAGGTTAGCTGAGTTTTTCTCGGACCAGTCAAGGTTAAAATCACCAAGGCAGATAATGTCATTCTTGCCTGTAACTGAAGGCAGAAACCCTAGGAGTTCAGTGATGCCCTGTGTAGCATTTTTTGGGGGGATATAAGTACAAAAAATATGGAGTTTCTTTACACCCCCAAGAAGCAGTAGGGAGTGTAGGATTTCACAGTTTGGTAGGAGGGTGTCCTGCAGATGGGTAATGTTTAGGTGAGTTTTGAAGTAGAGGGCAAGGCCACCTCCCCTTTTAGTGCCAGGACGGTCGATACGGAGCATGTTGTATCCTGGAAAGTGGCACTGAAAGTCAAGCACTGTGGGCTTAAGCCAGGTTTCTGTGATGGCGAGGACGTCTGGGACGTTAGTATAGATCCAAGCCTGGAGGTCAGGGAGGTTGGCCATAAGGCTCCTTAGCATTCAGGTGGCGAAAGTTAGTCCATCGGGTTTTAGGGAGAGTGGTGGCCGGGGGGGGGCAAGGTTATGACGGGACGCAGAGATGGACCAGGGTTGATCTCAATGTCGCCGGATAGTATAAGAGATAGGGTTAGTAACCATAGCGGGGTGATGAGGTACGCTCTGATAGAGATGCAGGGTGGCGGCTTCAGATAAAGGTGAAGGTATCTGACTATTGGGCTAATACACTTGCTGATGAAAGCAGAAATGAAACCAGTAAAGTCCAAGAGTGCCATAGTGGTGATATGTCCTTTTCATAACCTGTGTTGCTGCAGACATCGGATCGAGTATTTTTCAAGGTAATTCACCAGCTGGTCGGCCACTATGTGTTCAAGCACCTTAGATAATGGTGGGAGGATAGATATGGGCCTGTAGTTTGCATGAGAGGCCTGATCCCTGTTTTTATATACAGGGGTTACTAGTGCTGACTTCCAAATGTTGGCAAACTGTGCCAGTTGTAACAAAAGGTTAAGAATTGCAGTGAGAGGTTCCAGTAGTTTGTCTAAGGTGAGGGCACAGATTTTAAGGTCCAACAAGTCTCCACTGTACCTTATTTTCCCTAACACTTTGCTTAGGTATTTCTTGGCTGTTAATAGTGAGACCTTTCTAAATTAAAAAGGAGGTGAAGCCGGGGACCTATCTTCTGGACTGCATGCAAAAGTTGGGGAGGTATCTTCAAAGAAGTCCAGAGGGAGGACATTGCTCAGGTCAGTGAAGGTGTTGTTAAAAGTATTCACTATGGTAAAGGGGTCCAAGGAAGGGGTACCACCGATGTTAAGCATAGAGGGCGAGATGTTCGGAGCCTTGCTGGTTACATCTTTGATGTTATTCCAGAAGTTATTACTGTCCCCCAAGGAATTCAGAAGTGCCTCACGATGGTATCTAGCTTTTCCTAGGCAGATTTCCCATGTGCATTTGTTCCTGGCCTTTTTATATTCCTGCACATCTGCTTGCTTGCCTGTTGCTCTTGCACGGTGCCAGAGGTGATCCCTGAGTATCATCATAGTAATGAGCTCTGGGGTTTCCAAAGGTTTATGGTGCCACGAACCTTCATCTTTTTTAAGGGAGCATGGATGTCGCAGGCAACATTAAAGTGCTTAGTGAAATGGTCCAGGGCAAGGTTGATATCATCGGTGGAATCAAATAGAGACCAGTTTAGGTTGCATAGGTGCTGTTTGAGGGTCTCAAGGTGCCCATATTTCAGCACCCTGCTGTATATAGTCTGAGGAGGGGCCTTGGAGAATTTGGTAGTCCAACTGCAGGTGATGGGGGAGTGGTCGCTTAGCGAATCTGGGTGCACTATCACATTAGAGATACGATCAAGGTGGTTAGAAAGAATCCAGTCAAGGAGGGTACTTGTCCCCATCTTGTAATTGATCCTGGTTGGGGGAAGTAATGAGCTGAGAAAAGTGAAATGCAGAGATAGCTTCCTTGAAGGAGCCAAAATCCAGGGAGAGCCAACTGACATTAAGATCACCAAAAACTGGTTTCAGAGTTGTGGTTCAGGTTATGGATATAATCCATAATTCTGTGGAAGTCAAATGAGTGTTATTTAGGAGGGACATAGACAGATAAGACTATAAGTGCCTTATTGTGAGCACCGAGTAGCACTTTAATTGCTAGTGCCTGGGTGGAGCATCCAAGGTTGGCCAAGGGTAAGGCATGTCCTATAAGTGTCTCCTTAAGACAAATGGCACAGCCACCACCATGTTTAGTTAGCCTGTCCTGCTGGAACATGGTGAATCCAGGTATAGTGACTGCCATATCAACAATCTTTGGGGAAAGCCATGTTTCTGCCACTGACAGGATATCAGGGTTGTGCTATGGTATTTAAACTTTGAGGCTGTCAAGTTTACTTAACAGGCTGCAGATATTGACAGTTGCCATTTTAATAGATCCAGGCTTTGCTTGGCCCCTGGGGGGAGCAGCTCTTGCTGGGCTGGGACTGGGGTGAACATTGCTTGATATTAGCAGTAGCATTAGGATAATTCTGATCAGGTATCCTTTCCGAAGCCTATAATTCAGTTTGTTAGACCATTACTGGTTGGAGTGCCTCCTTAGGCTGGAATGCAGCACTGTAAGGCTAATGGGAAGTGCCTGGAAAGGGTAGGAGACATAGGCCCATGAGGCTGGCCAGACCAATGGGTGTAACATGAGCCAGTGATGCGACCATGGACCCTTAGTTAAGGTAAAAAAGTTACTCATTTTAAAGCAAGGGTCATAGTGAATGTTGTAAGTAATAGCAGTGTGTGGAAATGGTTGTTGCTTGTTTTCTTGTAGGTCACCATGCTTAAGAAATACCAGAAGTAGTATTGTGATGATGGGATGTGGTCTGCCCATTTTGGAAGGATTACTTCTGAGCTTGGGTGGCAACTTGTTTTACTAGTACACAAATATGCTCTTAGAAAGGGGTCAAGAAAGGGCTTAGAGTAGAGAGTGCAGCAGTTCCATCTAGTGGCAGCACAGTATAACCAGAAAATGGAGAAGTGTCCACTTTGTATATATTTCAGCACACACATGATCAACCACTCTCTATATAAGTAAAATGCCAGATAGGGTGGGTGGGTGGTGGGTCAGCGTGTAGTGCTGGTGGGTTAGAGCGGAGCTGTAGGGAGCCTGCCAGTGGCTGCTTTGGTTGCGGTCCTGATCCTCTGTTGCCATGGGGGCAGGTGGCACCGGAATCAAAAGCCACTGCCACCGGGGAGTGAGCACCCAATCCAGGGCCACACACTGGGGGAGAGAAGAGAAACAGCTGAAATTAAAAGCAGGGTAATCGGCGGGCATGGGAGACAGGGGGAGACAGAAAGGCAGCAGGAGCTAGAAGAACAATAGCCAACTAAATTGGGGAGTGGGTTTGAAATGGAGCAGAGCAATTTAGTGAGAGAGGGCAACTAATCAGAGTGAGAGGAGAGAGGGTAGCAGAAAGGAAGAAAATGAACTTTATTTATTTATTTACATCTAGGATTATAAATACCTTTGAGCTAAGAGCTCTTTTAGAAAGGTTCCGCTTCATAATACAAAATAAATAGAACAATTCAATGAAAAAACAGGACACATGTGGCATTTAGTCAGTTACAAGCACAAGATGATGCATACGGTAAATTGAGATCAGCCATGAGGCATTTTCAAGACACACAGTGGAGGGAAGCAGGGAAGGGGTGGCAGAGAAGGGCAGAAAAGGAGAGAGGGAGGAAGGGTTGGAAGGGAGGATGAGAGGAGCGATAGTGAGGGGGATGGGGATGGGAGATGGATGAGAGGAAAGACAGAGGAGGGAGGGAGGGAGGGGGACAAGGGGAGAAATAGTGGGTAATAGTGGGGAACATAGGGGATGAGTAACAGCAGAAGTGCTAAGTTGCTAGGATTAAGGGCAAGTTGGGAGTCTAGACATCGGAGAAAGGTTTATGTGGGGCAGTCACATATGCTAGAGGCTGAGAGTAGCAGTCAAAGCTTGGATTTGAACAGACCAAGCTTAGGTTTGGAGGTAATGTCACTGCTAAGAGCATTCAACCAGAATGGAGCCCTATGGGTGAATGATCTTTGTCCCTGAGAGGTTCTCATCAAAATAAAAACTACAATTCTTAGCACTCTAAAATCGTAGTAGTAACACTGTAAAAATTCTGCCAAAAATTAACAGTAGTTCAGGAGTTAACAATTTCAGTATTGATAGTAAGGCAGTACAGCAGTTTAAAATCACAACATGCAGTAGGACAGGAGTTTCAGAGGAGCTGAGCTAAGGTAAAAGCTGGAATTCAGTGCCAGCCAATAGGTGGCTTTTGCTGAGGAGTGTGAGCCAATCCAGGAGAGTCAGTCCTGGTGCCCCAATTCAAACCAGTAGCACTAAGAGCTACCATACCTGTAAAGTAGTGGAGTCCAGAGAACGAAGCCATAGAGAGCTTGCTGTTGGCTGCTTCGGTTGCTGTCCTGATACTCTGTTACTGTGGGGATTGGTGACACTGGAATCAAAACCCGCTGCCACTGAGGAGTGAGTGCCTGATCGGGGCACCACACTGTAAAGCGATGGATTCCAGGGAACAGAGCCACAGGGAGCCTGGCATTGGCCAACTCAGTTGCGGTCCTGATCCTCTGTTGCCATGTGAGTGGGCAGCACTGGAACAAAAAGCTGCTAATGCCAAGGAGTGAGCGCCTAATCAGCATCCTCACACTAAAGCGGTGGAGTCTAGGGAGCAGAGCCATAGGGATCCTTCCATTGGCTGCTTAGGTTGTGGTCCTGATCCTCTGTTGCTGTGGGGGCGGACAGTGCTGGAATCAAAAGGTACTGCCACTGAAGCATGAGCACCCAGTCAGGGGCCTCACACTACAAAGCAGTGGAGTCCAGGGATCGGAGCCATAGGGAGCCCGCTATTGGCCGCTTTGGTTGTGGTCCTGATCCTCTGTTGCCATGGGAGCAGGTGGTTCTGGAACCAAAAGGCACTGCAACAGAGGAGTGAGCACCCGATCAGAGACCTCACACTGTAAAGCAGTGGAGTCCAGGGAGCGGAGCTGTAGGGAGCCTGCCATTGGCTGCTTCAGTTGTGGTCCTGATCTTCTGTTGCTGTGGGGGTGGGTGGTGCTGGAATCAAAAGATGCTGCCACTGAGGAGTGAGTGCCCAATCATGGGCCTCACACTGCTAAGTGGTGGAGTCCAGGGAGTGGACCAGTAGGCAGCCTGCTGTTGGCTGTTTCGGTTGCATTCCTGATCCTCTAAAGTTGATATTTAATAAATGTATTCAGACTGTTATTAAGCTCGTAGAAAAGAAACAACATTTAAAAAAATATCAGAAACACAAATCCACCTTGCATTTTGAAGCATTCAAACAAATTCAAAAACTATGCAAAAAACAAATCAAGAATGCCAAGAAAAAAAAAAAACGTACAAACTTCAGCAAATCAAGCAGCCAATGGCAACAAAAAAATATTTGTCAGCTATATAAATTCATTAAAAAACATAAATATAAGGTTGGCCCACTACTTAATAATAATTACTCTGTAAATAATGCAAAAAGATATGGCACATTACTTACTGTAAATAATTTTTGCAAAGCTTTCAACTCTGTTCATACATCTACTGTAGTACCCACAACCTCTACCTTTAGCAATGTGGAATTTTCAGTTGAGGAAATCAACAAAAAACTTTCTGACATCAAACCAGTAACCCCACAAGGCCCCGATGGAATAACATGATTAAAATCATGAAAGATCAGCTAGCATTCCCACTAAAGTTGCTATTCGATAAAAGTATTTAGACTGGTAACGTAATGGTTAACTGGAAGGTGACCAACATGATACCTCTGTTTAAACAAACTCTAGCAAGAGCCAATACGGCTGCAGCTAGGGTCTGGTGGAACATGGCACTGTCCGCTGTGTTTAAGATGGTGGTTGGAGTGTTCTGCAAGCATGCATTCCCATAGCAAGTTCTGACATTGTATTATGCAACCTTTCCACAGAATTTTCCAGGTACTGAGTCTGCACTCCAAAACATAGAAACTTAGAAATTATTGGAAAATAAGGACTGCTAGGCCCATCTAGTCTGACTGTAAGCCCTACACTAGTTTGTGGCCTCTGACCATACCTGGTCAAGAGCTTTCACCTCTCCTTCCCACCTCTAAAGTTCCCTTATGCCTGTCCCAGGCATATTTAAATTCCTCCACTGTGCTCACTCTCACCACCTCTTGTGACAGACTATTCCATGTGTCCACTACCGTCTCCATGAAGAAAAACTTCCTCACATTTTATGTTAGCCTGACCCTTCTAATTCCACATCATGCCCCCTCCTTCTTCTACTTCTCTTATATTGGAAGATGTCTCCCCCTGCACCTTGTTTATACCCTTAATCATAAAATCATATAATTTGATGCCAGGAAAGGCCCCAAGTAGCCCATTTTGTCTGCCCTTTTCCCTCTATTTAATCATCTCCTATATCACGATCCTTCTCCCCCTTTACCAACCCCATGTGTCTGTCCCACACCCTCTTGAATCCTTCCACCATTTTGTCTCCCACCACCTCCTCTGGCAGTCTGTTCCAGGCTTCCACCATTCTCTCTGTGAAGAAATGCCCACTCACATTCCCATTGTATCTTCCCCCTTCTAGTCTTAGACTATGCCCTCTTGTTCTAGACTCCTCCTTTCTTTTGAATAAACTCCCCCACTTCACCTTGTTAATCCCTTTGACATACTTAAAAGTATTGAAAATGTCTCCCTTCTTGTCTCCAGTAAGTATAGATCCATTTCCTTCCCCCTCTGCTCATATGACTGTCCTTGCATGCGTGCACCATCTTGGTTGCCCTGTACTGCAACCTCTTGAGACCATCAATGTCCCTTCACAAATGTGGTCTAGAGAACTGGATCCTATACTCCAGGTGTGGTCTCACCATCACCTGATAAGGAGGCATGATTACCTCCTTCCTCCTGCCTGGTTATACCCCTCCCTATGCATGCCAACATTCCATTCACCTTCCACACTGCCTTACAGCACTGGATTCCTACCTTCAAGTTGTTTGATATTAATATCCCCAGATTCCTTTCCTGCTCTGTTGTCTTCATTTCCTCTCCTCCTAGTGTGTATGTGGCTTGTGGATTTATACATCCCATGTGCAACACCGCACACTTTTTGGCATTGGAATTCAGCTGCTAGATGTCTGCCCACTTTTCCAGTGTATTTAGGTCCTATCTCAAATCCTCCACCCCCTTGGGGTATCCACCCTATTGCAGATTTTTTTAACCTCTGCAAATAGGCACACCTTCCCCTTCAGCCCTTCTGCTATGTCACTAATGTACAAGTTAAAAAGGAGGGGTCCCAAGACTGACCTCTGTGGTATTCCACTCGTACCTTCCCCACCACAGAGTATAGGCCATTGACAACCACTCTCTTGCTTCTGCCTGTCAGCCAGTTTTCCACCCACCTAATTATTTTCTCTCTCACCCCTAGACTTTCTTGTTTATTTGTATGCCTTCTATGAGGGATGATGTCAAAGGCCTTTTTGAAGTCCAGATGGGCACCATCCAATGCCCATCCTTGATCGACTACCTGTGCCACCCAATTGCAAAACTCTTTCAGGTTCGTCTGACATGTCTTCCCTTTTGTGAAGCCATGTTGCCTATCATCTAGCAAGCCCCTGCTTTCTAAGTAGTCCACCGCCCTTTGTTTTATTAGTACCTCCATCACCTCTCCCACTATCTATTTAAGCCTTTGATTACCGAGTAAGGACATTGATCTGAGGGACCGGTTTCAGGCAAGACCCTGGCCACAAATATGGCACTACTGAGTTACATACAGATCATCAGGAATACAATAACACAATAAATGCAATACAGTTTACAATATGTAGGAGGAACTCAAAATGGAAAAAAAAAGCAACACAGTTTACAGCTAAGTGAGGCTAAACAAGTTATAAGAGCAGAGTTAGCAGTTAAGATGGGTGGGAAAGGTACCATGTTGTTGGAGAATACCCTGGAGAGCACAGGCATTGAGCCTCATTCAGTAACCAGGCTTTGAGTCAGTGTTTGAAAGAGCTATGGATATCAGTGGACCAGAGTGAAGCAGGGAGTCTGTTCCAGACAGAGGGATGAGCCACAGACAGTGCTCTGCCACCCATTCCAGTGGAGACCTTAAGGATTTCCATAGGGGGGACCAAGCAAACATGTAAGCATCTGGGAGGAGCTCTGGCCTTCAAAAAGGTGGCATAAGGTGATGCATTGCAGTTTCTAAGGTGTTGTCAAGGATACAACCTAATGCATAGTCATAATGACCGGAGAGTGGGAGCCACCCTAGCATCCAGTATGCCAGGAGTGTGAAATGACATACATTATTGTATACCAAGTTTAGACATGAGTGCAGGGCAGAAGACACATGGGAATATATGGGGGAGTAGTAGTCAATGTTAGGGAGCAGGTTGCCTTGGGCAATAGCAAAGCAATCCTCACTGGTCAGGAATTGTTTTAACCTGTATGCAACACTGAGCTTTTGGTTAACCCCATGTACAATGGAGTTGACATGATCTGTATAGGAGAGGGAGGGAGGGATCAAGAATTTTGCCCAAGTATTTAAAATCGGGAACATTCTGCAGTGCAGGACTGTCTTGACCAGTGATAATTTTCCACCTCCTCCCTGCTACCCACCTTGTGCAGGGGCACCACATCCACACTTTTCCAATCCCATGGTACACTCCATGTATCTAGGGATAAGTTAAATAACCTCAACAGAGGGGCCTTCAGCTCCTCTCTTAGTTCTCTGAGTATCCTCGGGTGCAAACCGTCTGTCACCGTTGCCTTGTCCACCTTCAACCTTTCCAGCTCTTCCCTTACCCTATCCTCACCGAACAGAATAGGCTCCATCTTTTTGACTTTGCTTCCTCTTCCTTTCAGTCCAGGTCTTCTACCCACCCCTTCCTCCATGAATACTGAGCAGAAGTAACTATCTAGTACCTCTGCCTTCTCAAAGTCACCCCCTAGTATCTTTCTTCCTACCCTCTTCAATCGATGTATCCACTGCTTCATCATCCTCCTTTTCCCTACATATCTAAAACAAGTTTTATCCCCCCTTTTGGCCTAAATAAAGGGGAGGGTGGGTGGACAGAGGGTGACAGTGAAAATGCAGGGATACTGAACAAATACTTCTGCTCGGTATTCACAAAAGAAGAGGAGGGGAGGTACCTAAACCAATCAATAGAAGCACTGTGGATAGGGAGTCAATACCAGTCCATTCACAGAAGAAAGGGCACTGAAAGAGCTCCTAAAACTGAAGGTGGACAAAGCAATGGGGCCTCATGGGCTTCACCCCAGAATTCTAAAAGAACTAAGGGGAGAACCAGTGACACCATTAACTACCCTTTTTAACAAATCATGGGAGGATGGTGTGGTACCTGAGGACTGCAGGAGGGTGGATGTGATTCCCCTTCACAAAAGTAGGAGCAAAGCAGAGGCATGAAACTACAGATCTGTTAGTTTGACCTCGGCGGCAGGGAAAATGATGGAATCACTTCTGAAAGAAAGAATTGTTAAGTACCTAGAGGCCAGCAGGGCACAGGACCCAAGGCAGCATGGATTCACAGCAGGAAGTTCATGTCAGATGAGTCTAGTAGATTTCTTTGACTGGGTGATCAGACTAATAGACCAGGGAGGTGCTGTGGGCATGGTCTTCCTAGACTTTAGCAAGGCATTTGACACAGTCCTACACAAAAGATTAATAAACAAGTTAGCCAGCCTGGAAGTGGGTCCCAGGGTGGTAAAGTGGGAAATAAATTAGCTGGACAACAGGGCACAGAGGGTAATAATAAACAGAGTCCTCTCTGAATAAAGGGGGTTACTAGTGGGGTACTGCAGGGTTCAGTCCTGGGAATGGTCCTTTTTAATATCTTTATAAGTGACATTGTGGAGGGACTGGAAGGAAAAGTATGCCTCTTTGCAGATGACACAAATATTTGCAACAGGGTTGATACACAAGGGGGGCCGGACAGGATAAGAAGGGACTTGGCAAAGTTAGAGGAATGGTCAAAAGTATGGCAGCTTAGATTCAATGCAAAGAAATGCAACGTAATGCACTTTGGAAACAAAAACCAAGAGGAAGAGTACACTATGGGGGAGGGTTCTAACAACAACAAAAATGGAAAGAAATCTGGGGGTAGTCATATCAGATGACCTAAGGATAGGCAAGCAATGTGAGAAGGCAGTAAGGAGGGCTGGGGGGATACTGGGATGCATAGGTAAAGGCATCACCAGTAGAAAACAAGAAGTTGTTATACCTCTGTACAGACAGTTGGTGAAACCCCAAGTGAAGTACTGCATGCAGTGCTGGAGATCCCATCTCCGCAAGGACATAGACAGGATGGAGGCAGTCCAGAGGAGGACAACTAATATGGTGCAGGGTCTGCACCAGAAGTTATATGAAGAGAGACTAAAGGAGCTTAAAGTGGGACTATTATCAACATTTCTGACATCAGTAAATTCAGAATTTGGATCAGCATAGACCCAATCAGCTTCACACCAAAAATGAGATCTCTTAGTTACGTTGTTTAAACGTTACAAGTCATTTTACTACCCTAAATTCACTGCCTGTTCAAAAAGGCTAGGTTAATTGAAGAGCTGCTGCAGATGTCATCTCCTGAATTCACAGTCTAGTCCTCCCCATCAACAAGCTTATAGGACCTGTTTCTCCAAAGTTTAAAGTGATATATGAAAGTTCCCAAAATGCCTTTTTCACATAGTATGTCATTGCCAGCCATGTTTCAAATGCTGAAGATGCAATTTGTTGTGCAAGAAAATCTGTCATAGTCAGTTGTGTGGATGTTTTATCAGCACTTTATTTCTGCCTGCCCTCCAATTTTCTCTGTGTGGCCACACCCTCAGGATGATGTCATGGAAGGGAGTTGTTAATGTTTTACATACAGAACCAAGGAATTCTGGTTAAATTATAAAGGTGATTTAAATGTTAGTTACTCAGAGATGCAGTCCCTTATTTGGGTGGTGGTGACTGCACCTAATATGTAGATGTACATAACAAGGCATTGTGGGTACAATACAAAGTTGTTTTCCAGTTCCCTTACTGTGAAGTGCAGTCTCATATCTCTGCAGTGGCTTCAACAATACAAGCTCTCAAATGTTTATTTTTCAAACAAGTCATTGTGCATATAGTATGTAGCTGACAAGAGTTCTTTACTGAGAGATGTAGTCTCCTATGTCAGTAGTGTTGATGTATGCAATGCCAAGACTGACAGAGGTCTCTGTATCAAAACAGTACTGATAACTTTGTTTCCCTTGCATGATGTCATGCTTGGGGGTTGCCACACTGAGAAAAAAAAAAGGGGCTGGATATGCAAATGAAGCAGAATGCAGAAATAAAAGCATTTGTTTTATGGACAAAAGCACTGTTTGGCAGTTTGAATGGTAGGAGACCGAATCACAACTTCTACAGGTTACTGCAGTTTACTACTCCCATTTGCTATGGTGAAACTTGCTAAATCACTTTAAAAACATTGTTTCCATTGGAAGATGTAAAGGTTGGGGGCATAGGCGTTTGCAGCACTGAGAGAAAAAGGGGCAGGACTATACCAATAAAAAGAAGCAGTCAATAAAGGGACTTTTTTCATGGAAAATAGTACTTTTTGGCAGTTTGAATGGTAGGAGACTGATTCACATCTCCTGCAGGTTACTATGCTCGTTTGCTAAGGCAACCTTCCATAAATCACTTTAAACTTTGGAGAAACAGGTCCTGCTGTATAAGCTTACTGACAGGGAGGACTAGACTGTGAGTTCAGGAGATGGCATTATCAGCAGCTCTTCACTGAAACTGGCTTTTTTAAACAGGTAGTGAAATCAGGGTTACAAAATAGCTCATAACTTTAAAATGGAGTAAAGCAGAAACCTAATTTTTGGTATGGGATTTATTGGGGCATGCTTATTCTAATTCTGCAATGTAACACTTTTGACCAGAGTCCTTCTTTAATATATATACCCTCAAGGAAAGGAGGAAGGGGGAACATGATAAAAACATTCAAGTACCTCAAGGGAATCAACAAAGTCCAAAAGGGTAGCATTTTTTCAGAAAAAGACATGCAAGAACAAGGGGGCACAATCGGAAGATGGGGGGGTGGCTCGGGGTAACGTGAGGAAGTATTTTTTTCACGTAGAGGGTGGATACATGGAATGGCCTTCCTTAGGAGGTCGTGGAGTGAAAAACAGCAAGAGAATTCAAGAATGCATGGGACAGACATAGGGCAATTCTGGTGGGGGGGTAGGAAGATATAGGTTTCTGGTTAACTAGGATCTGCAACTTATCCAATAGGTAGGGAAAGGAGCAGACTGGGTGGGCTAAGCAGTCCTTATCTGCTGTCAAAGTCAATGTTTCTATGGCCTGCCTTGTAATGTTCTCCTCTGTATCAGCTTTGGCCTTCTTTATCTTTCATCCCACTATTTTCAGTTTCTCCCTATAAGCCTCTCTATCCTCTTTCTTCTGTATCTTCTTGTACATCCTTAAAGCCCTTTTCCTTTCTGTGATTGCCCCTGCCACCTCCCTTGTAGAACAAGGTGGTCTCCTTTTTTCTTGTTCTTGCTTACTTTTCTTATGTAAATTTCTGTAGCCCTCAGTATCCCTTCCTTGATAGCCTCCCATAGCTCTTCTACTCCCTCTATATTCATCTTCCCCTTTATCTTTGCACTAAATACCTGCCTTATTTTAATAAATCTGCTTTTTTGGAAGTTCAGCACTGTTGTGCTGGTCAGGTGTGTCTTCCTACCCACTTTCACCCTGAAACTTACTGTTTTGTGGTCACTTGTACCTAGACCCTCCCCTACTACCACCTTATCCACACTCCCCATTTGTTAGGACTACGGCTAGTAAGTTTCCCCCCTAGTAGGTTCCCTTACCAGTTGTTGCAAGACAGCTCCTTACAGTGCCTCAAGGATCCCCTTGCTTTTAACTGTTTCTGCTGCTGGGATCCCCGAACCCATATCTGGGCAATATAGATCTCCCACTAGTAGAAGCTCCCCCTTTGCAAACCATTTGTGCAATCCTCTTTATCAGTTGCTTATCTTCCTCCTCCTCCTGTGTTGGAGGTCTGTATAATACCCCAAGCCTTGTTTGATTCTACATTTTCTTATCTAACGTGACCCATAGGACCTCAGTCTCTCGTCTCCTCCCTCCCTTCCATTGCCCTTATGTTATCCTTAATGTACAATGCCACCCCTCCTCCCTTCTTACCAGTCCTGTCCCTCCTAAACAGGTCCTTAAGGTACTTGAATGTTTCTATCATGTCCCTCCAATCCCGCCTCCCCTCCAGCAAGTACATATTGAGGTCCTTTAATCTCTCATATGTTTTCTGGTGCAAGCTTTATACCATATTAATCACTCTTCTCTGGGCTGCCTCCACCCTTTCAATGTCCTTACAAAGGTGCAGCCTCCAGAACTGCACTCAGTGCTTTAGTTGAGGGATCACCAGCATTTTATACATGGCATCACTACCTCCCACCTTCTGCTAGTGATACCTTTGCCTATGCAACCCAGCATGCCACTGGCCCTCCCTGCAGACTTAGTACTCTGCTTAAACACCTTTAGGTCACCATAAATGATACCCGTAGGTTCTTTTCTTCCTTGGTGATTGTGAGCAACTCCCCCTCCATCATGTAGCTCTCCCCAGGATTCCCCATCCTAGGTGAATTATTTTGCACTTCTTTGAACTGAACTCCAGTTGCCGCTGATCAGACCATTTTTCAAGCTTCCCCAGGTCCCTCCTCATTCTCTCTACCCTGTCTGGAGTATCTACTCTGTTGCAGATCTTGGTGTCATCTGCAAACAGGCAGATATTTCCATCCAGCCCTTCCACAATGTCACTAATGAATTTATTGAACAGGACTGGCCCAAGGACTGATCCGTGAGGTACCTCGCTGGTCACCTCCCTCTCCCCAGAGTGGATCACATTTACCACCACACTCTGCTTCCTGTCTGTTAGCCAGTTCCTAACCCAGTTTACCACCTTGTGACCCATGCCAAGACTACCCATACTGTTAAGCAGCCTTTTATGTGGGATGGTGTCAACAGCCTTGCTGAAATCAAGGTAGGTGACATCCACCACCCCTTCAATTTACCTCCTTCATCACCCAGTCAAAAAAATCTATCAGATTTATCTGACAAGGCCTTCTGGCTGTGAATCCAGGTTGCCTTGGATCCTGGGCACCACTGAATTCCAAATGTGACATTATTCTTTCTTTAAGCAGTGCCTCCATTATCTTACCCACTACTGAGGTGAGGCTGACCAACCTCTAGTTCCCTGAATTCCTCTCTACTACCACTTTTGTGTAGAGGGACTACATGTGCCCTTCTCCAGTCCTCTGTAACCACTACTGTGTTGAGTGATTTGGTGAACATGGCTGCCAGAGGTGCTGCTAGCTCTCTTCACAGCTCCCTTAATATCTTCAGGTGTATGCTATCTGGCCCCATTGCTTTGCCCACCTTCAGTTTTGTGAGCTCCTCCAGGACTATGGAGTTACAGGCCTCTATCCCCACCCCCATTAAATATAAATAAGAAAAAGTATTTGCTCTGCACACTGTGAATACTCTTAACATTCATTTAAAGGGAACCCCATTACAGCATGCAACTCCTACAAAGCTGTACTGCTTTAATGATGTACATACAGCATCACTGTCAAAAGGTTTGTGCAAAACTACTTACTTCATAGAACAACTAGTAACATCAATATTATACAGAAACCAGCTACATGCTGCATCCTGCTCAGAGAACCCCAAAAAAAAAAAGTTTCACACAATCAGTACAGGTAAGTGTTGAAATGTTAAACTGAGGGTATATCAGCCAACCAGTTATAAAGAACCAACCAAGCAGGCATGAGGGCCTCTGGCCTTTTTCTACCAGTAAAATGTGTCAGTTTTAAATAAAGTACTCCATTATTAATGGAGCAGAAGATCATCATAAAAGGAAAACCTATATTGTACACCCTAGGCATGTTAGTAAAATGCAAGGTGAGACATGACAGAGTGAAAGTCCCACATGTAGTAACATATCAGTGAAATGCATGCATCATAATTCTCAGTGATGCATTGACTCACTGTGTCACCAAACGAGCATGACCAATATGATTTTAAGTTCAAATTTTCAGTGTGCCATCTTAAAGTGAGCTGATACAACTTGGAAGCTTGCTAACAGCTGCACATTTTGTGGAAGTTCTTGCAGTAATTTAATTAACCATGCCACATTTTAGCAACTTGTGTCTTAAAGATGTTAACTATATACCTTGTTGTTCTACTTGATTTCCACACCACTGACTAAAACATAGTCCTAGTTACTTTTTGAATAGGTTATGGTTTGGTTCACTCTGGTATAACAGTAACCTTTTCTCACATTTGTGGAATTTAGAAATAATCCAATCTATTCTGAATGGTGCATTACTGTGAATCTCCATACAGGTGGGTTTGTAGGACACAGCACAAGGAGCAATATTTGCTCATGCAGAATGCTTGGAAATAAGAGTGAGATGACTCATGTAAGACTGTGGAGCACTGCCATTTTACATAGAAACATAGACTTTGATGGCAGATAAGAACCGCTTGGCCGACCCAGTCTGCCCATTTCCCTACCTATTGGATAAGCTGCAGATCCTAGTTAACCAACAGCCTACTTTCTCCTACCCCCACTAGAATTGTCTTATGTCTGCTCCATGCATTCTTGAATTCCCCCACTGTTTTTGACAACCCTCGACCTCCTCAGAAAGGTTGTTTCATGCATCCACCACCCTCTCTGTGAAAAAACACTTCCTCACATTGCCCCTGAGCCACCCCTCCTCTTTCTTAAAATTGTGTACCCTTGTTTCTTGCACATCTCTTTTTCTGAAAGATGCTACCATCTTGGACATTGCTGATTCCCTTGAGGTACTTGACAGTTTCTATCATGTCCCCCCACTCCCTCCTTTCCATGTGGGTATACATATTAAGCTCGTTTGGTCTCTCTTTGTATGGCTTCTGGTGCAGACCCAACACCATTTTAGTTGCACTCTTCTGGACTGCCTCCATCCTGTCTATGTCCTTGCGTAGATGGGGTAACCAGAACTGCATGCAGTACTCCAGATGGGGTCTCAACAACTGTCTGTACGCAGGGAATACAGCTTCCAGTTTTCTACAGGTGATGCCTCTCCCTGTGCATCCCAGTATCTCCTAGCCCTCTTTATTGCCTTCTGACATTGATTGCCTTCCTTTAGGTCATCTGATATGACTACCCCCATGTTCCTTTCCATTTTTGTTCTTGTTAGTACCCCCCCATTGTGTACTCCTCCCCAGATTTACATCAAAGAAAAATTATGCTTTTCCACAGAAACAAATGATCTTTCTCTCTGTTGGTGCATTGTGAAGTCTAGGAGCTGTTGACTGCTATGCACATCTGTGCTTGTGGAGTAAGCCCGGATAGCAGGGCTGTGCTGCTCATTTTATTTTTTGAATGGGGGAAGGCCACATTTCTTGAAGGATGCAAGGGCCGGATCTGAGTGCAACTGAGAGGCCTGTTGGAAAGGCTTTATGGGAGAAAATTTGACAGAGATTTTTTTCAGACTGAGAAACAGACCACAGATCAGATAAAAGCAGCTACAATGGTGCAACATGGGAAGTATTGCTTGCTTGCCTGTTTTACCAAAGAGTAAAGTGGTGGTACATGGGAGACAAAGTAAAAGGAACTATTGGGCAAGGAGAGTGGGACTACCTCTAAACTGGTGGACTATTGTTGTGGCACAAACAGTGGGAACATTGGGAAAAACACTTAAAAGAGCCTAGAAGAAACCAAAGTCTCCCAAAACTGCAAGATTTAAGTACAGAAGGTGAAACTCTAATTAGCGGAAGCAGTGTGGCTCATTTTTGAAGTTAATCTAACAGCGCTGCAAAGCTGGAGTTGTGAGCTATGAGATTTGTGGAACTACTCAGACTTTTTTTCTTTTCCATATGTCAAGTTTGGAAAGGTCTTTTTAATATTTAAGTGAGTGTCTAAAGGAATTTTAATTCTACACAGGATATGTTAGAAAATACTATTTTTATTATAGTCCTGATATAGATATTATAGTATAGTCTGAATAGAGATATCTCCAATTTTAGTACTGTTAGTAAGAATATAGTTTTAAATTGTAACAGTTACCGGATTGGGCATTAATTTGTATGTTAACACAAACTATGGTGCTAACTAGAAAGCAAACACTGGAAATTAATCGAGGCATAGGTAGAGTGGTAGGGCACCTAGTAAATTCTAATACTGTAAATATAGATTCTAAGTAAGAGGAGTCTGTGGTAGCAACTTCAGCACCCCAAAGATATGGAAAATGATTAGAAATAAACAAAAGTATGAAACAGGGAAAAATTAAAAAGAATAAAAGGAAACAAAAAAACAATAATAAGGGAACATCAATGCAGATTAAGATTAGTGATCATTTTGACAAGGTTGCACCACTGGAAGTTGAAACCTCAGTGGTGGCTTGTTCTGAGACTTTAAGTGTTTTCACAATCAGAACCAAGAAAAGTGATACATTAAGTCCAATGCAGGATAGTTCAAGATTATCATTGACTCCCAGACTATTTAATAATAAATCATCTCCCCTGTCTGATGAACACAGTGACCTTTCCAGTATTTCAGATGAGACAGTAAAAAAAGTAACACAGAAAATACAATGGATAATTTGAATGGTTGGCAAAGTGAAGTATCAATAGATCTTTATTATGTCTCCTATTCAAATTGATCTGAGTCACTGGATTTCTCTCCTGAACCAATTAGCTATATATATACAGTATATATATATACATACATCATGGGAGAAAAATGGAGTGTTGATTTAAAAAATATCACTGGAAGCCTAAAGAAAACTATAAGTGGCTTAAAAAATTAGATCAAGCTAAAGGGGGGTTCAGATGTACAAATAACCACTGGAAAGGAGAGAACTATCACTCGACTGAGGCTATTGCAGCTTACCCATTATGCTTGAGTGAAGAATTTAAAAATGCTATGAAAAATCCATATGCTGCACATTTGTTAATTTTAGACCGGTTGATAGCTCTGCATAAAGAAATAAATACACTGAAGGAGAATATCGCTGTAAATGGCTGTAGAATGGATGCTGTATTAACAAAAATGAATAAATCATCACCTCAAATGCACTCCCCCTCCCTGAGTATGGAAAATACAACTGCTCCTAGGACTGATTTTCCATCTTTGTGTATTCCTGAAACAAAGGGGAAAAGGGAAAAAACAAGGGTAAACATAAAAGTAAAAAGTGTTAAATAAATCATAACAAAGTTACAATAGCAGTAATAGAGGATAAGGATGAACAAAACAAGCTAGGGAAAAAGGATGATTTTCTTGGTAAATTGGAGGAACTTCACCCTGTGTGCAGAGATTTAGATGGAGGAAAGGAAAATTTAGAAATGGTAGAAGGTGTAGTGAATGATTCGTGCGATCTAAATAAAGAGCAGACTACGCAAAATAGTAATCCTGTTTTAGAAATCATGATGGTACTTTCAATTCTGATTAATTGTCATTCAAAGAAGAATGACTACAATGATGTAGTGCGACATCAAAAAAACATAACTGAAGATGAACCAATGTGTTTAACACAGGACAAGGGAAACAGGAATGTTCAATAAGTTAATGTAGAAAAAAAATAATATAGAGGACTGTGCCATTTTAGGATTATATGGTTTCAACTGGATACAACTGGAATCTGCAATATCCAATAAGAAAAGACTGTGTACCTTTTAAGGGCAGCAATGGATGAGGACATTGAACCATCTGATATTGTCCAAGTATGGAAGGATAGGGATGAAATTGGTGTTAGTTGTGTACAGTATTTATCTTTTGTTCTACACCCAGATTGGCCAATCAAGTGTGGTTAAATAACAAATCACTAGCAAAATATGGATGCTCAATTGATTTCATAAACAGAAACATCTTGAATAAGAAACAACTAAATGGTTATGGACAGTTGAGTATTTTTGGTCTTAAACCCATACCTAGAGAGAATCCAAGCAAATTGAAAAAAACAGTAATGAATTTATGTAATAATGTTCTAAAAATCCCATTAGGGGAAATTAGTATTGTTAAAGTGCATAGACACAATATTAATAATGGGGCAGGACAAGTAGATGTGGTTATTGTAGGGAAAGAGGTTGTTGATAAAATTTTACAAAAAGCTAAAATACTAGATGTAGCAGGGCTTCATATAGTTGATAGTGATATAGTGGCTCAGACTTACAAAGTTCAGGAGAATTTGGAGCAAGAATCCCAAGAAGCACAGATTCTGTTTGCATATGGACTATCAAGAGAAAGAAAAGAGAATAATGTTAAATTGAAGATGGTCATGAGAGATCTGTTTGAACTACTTCTAAATATTACAATAGAAGATCCAAAAGCTTTACAGGTAAAAAGGGTAGGATTTGATCAGGATTGTGATCAAATCCAGCTAACGATTAAGTGTGTAAGTTTGTATAACAAGATAATGGGAAGTGCTCCTGCATTGGACAGTGTGGGAATTCATCTGGTTTCACCTCAGGAAATGGAGGTACAATATGTCTAATGATGTCAGAATATAATAAGAGAGAATAGTGAGAGTTCCATATATAGGTTGGACAAATCAAAAGAGGCACAAGGCTATAATATTTCTACCTATAACAAATTTAAAATTCTGAATAGTCTGTCAGAATGATTGGATAGAGATCAAAATGTAGAATTAGATGTGCAAGATCAAAATAAAACATTTAGGGTCAGATAATCAAAACTTTGCCCTGGGAATAAATTAACACTGCCCGGTGGGCAAACAGCCCGGAGCACAAAGCAAGCCATATTCAAAAGGAATAGCCTAGGGCAAACAGCCTCTGAATATAGCATGGGAATGAGGCTGGGCAAAATGGGCTCAGAGTGCAGGGCAAACATAGTCCTGGAATAAGACAGCTCTGAATATGGCAACCAAGAAGTGCTACCACAACAGCAAAACAGTGCACAGGGATGTGAAGGTAGGTAGAGGTGAACTATGTGGCCAATGTCTGTGCCAGAAAATGTGTGGACCCAGTACAGCTGCAGGCAGCAGCGTATGTGAAAGTACAGTGTTCAAAACTGTAAAATATTCCCCAAACTGTTTGCACAGCGCTAACATGTTTGTGCAGGTTTAGCGCAGGGCTAAACCGTTAGCTCGGTGCAAACACATTTGCCCAGCGCTAAACTTTGCCATATTCAAAAGCGACGTGCAAGTGAGCCTACTTACAGTAGCATCTCATTATGCCCTGATTTGCATGCAATTTGAACCGGGCTAATGGTTTAGCCCTGCGCAAAACCCATGGAAAAGTGTTAGTGCTGCGCAAACAGTTAGGGGAATATTATACAGTTTTGAACACTGTACTTTCACATGCGCTGCTGTCTGCAGCCGTACTGGGACAACACAGCATAGGCACAGATGGTGGTGGTGCTGCATGCAACTGTCACACTGTAGGTCATGCTATAGTACACAGTAGACATTACAGTAGCAAGGGGGGGCAGTAGTGTGTGGACACAGCACTGCCTATGGTGTGTAGGGCAGTGCTGATGACTGCACTATACATGGTGACAGGCCCAACATGGAGGCATTTACTGACAGTGGACATTACTGTTATGCTGTTGTGTGACCCACAGCTGCTGCACCTCTGGCATGGGATGCTCACAGTGACATATACATGTCCGGCTTTGTGTGCTGTGGCAGTTGTACAGCTGTGCGGTATGTGGCTGGGGGGACATATATTATCAGAAAGGCACACTGGTGTTGGGGTATTCCCAATACTGGCCAGTGTGCACTGCATGATGTGTCCCAGCCTTGTGGCCACACCTGGTCTGTGGCACAGCCTGGCCACCCGTACACTCTCCCCTCAACATCCTCCATGGCCACAGTGCTGCATGTGTATGCTGGCATCTGTTGGTGTCCACAGAAGAGTGGTCCACAGGTGTGTGCTGTATGGCCACACTGCCATGCTGTCCACTGGTAGCAGGGTCACCACTTACTGCCTGGCATGGCTGGGACTGGTGGAAGATGATGGCATCATTGTGATGCCGTCAGTGAGCAGCATGTTTCCTCTATGTCTGGCTTTGTCTATGTGTCATATTTATTTGTTAGAGTCGCGCAAAGCCACGCAAAAGCCATGTAAACACCGCACAAAGCCATAATGTCACGCAAAGCTGATTGCCCAGGGTTAAGACTACCTTTTCCTGGGCGGTAATGTGCACCATACTAAGTGTCATGCTAAGTCATGCAAAACCACTTTGTGCGGCACTAGTCACTGAATATAGCATTGTGGCTGTAGTCATGTACACACCCCTCAGTTTGCCCCTTGCATACATTATGATTTTGCCCGGTGATGATGCAGTTTGCCCAAGCTATTTGGCCTTTTTAATATAGCAGACTCACACTAATCCCGCACTAAACCTGTGCAAACGTTTTTTGCCTGGTGCAAAGTTTTGAATCTCTGGCCCCTAGATTGATAGTGACATGGAACGTGGCCAGTTTGCTGTCTAAATTTGCAGATAGGGAATGGTTAGATTTTATTGGACAGCACTTAATAGTCTGTCTACAGGAAACTTGGCTCTTGGTAGAAAATGATATATCCCTTAATGGATATGTCTTGTTCTAAGTGCCAGGTAATAAAATTGGTAGACAAGGTAGACCTTCGGATGGATTGGTGACGTGGGTTAAAATTAATGAAGGGGTTAAGGTGGAACAGATACAACAAGCTAAAAATATGCAAAGATTTTTTGTGCAATTAGATAAATTTGAGCTTTGTTTAATGAATGTTTATGTGCCTCCCTCTAACTCAAAATATTATTCAGATAAAATATGGAGGGAGTTGGAATCTCTGATACATGATTCCTGGGCCATAACAGCTTTTAAGAATACAATAATATGTGGGGATTTTATTGCCAGAATAGGCAACTTTGACGGTTTTGCCAATAGTTCCATTCATAATTGGTGCATTGAAGATGCCTACAGGTGGACCAGAAATACAACAAACAGAGTATGTAATAAGATGGGATGGAAGTTATTAGAAATCCTAAAAAGCCATAACTTAGCTCCAATAAATGGAAGGATAAATGGAGACAGGCAGGGTTTAGCAACTCATTATTGTAATAGAGGTCCATCAGTGACTGATTATTTCTTTTGGAATGGAAAGATGGACATATGGAGTAGTTGTGAAGTTATGTCGAAATCTGATAGTGATCACTTTCCCTTGGTTCTATGATTGAAAGACATTAGGTCCTCAAACTGAAACAAGGGAAACAGTAAAAATTCTATGGAAAGATACATAACAGACTGACATTCGACATTTCATACAGGAAACTCTACTCCAGTCAAAATCTACAGGAGGAGAACTTGATGGTGGCTTTAGATAGTTGTTTTCAGAAGATTAGAGACTTGCTATCAACTAAAGTCTGTAGGAAGTCACAGCAAATAAGTGTAAACATATGGTTTGATAAAGATTGCCGTGATGCTAAAACTATTTTAAATCAGCTTATTAGGTGCATTAAACCAGTTAAGTCCCAGAAGAGCTGGAAATTATTAAATAAAGCTAGGTAATAGTATAAAGGTTTTTAAAAGCAAACAACAGGAATTCAAAATGATACAGTGGGAGAAGATGTTATCAGCTATTAACAATGACCATAAAGCATATTAACTTATGGTAGCCATAGGGACTAATAAGGTCAGATATGAGATTGACGCCTATATCACCTTGGATAACTGAGTGGATTACTATACAAAAATATTCTTTGATCAAATCAAATCAATCATAGATTAGGGTCTGTCAAGAATACAGCCTGCACTATAGTGTTTACGGTTTCAGAGGCATATATGATACTGGCAAGTTTGAAAAAGGAAGAAGCACTGGAACCAGATCAGATCCTGGCAGAAGTCTTTCTAGTAGCCCCGACTCTTTGGGCACCATTTGTTACCTCCCAATTTAATTTTTGTGTATCAAGCTTTAAAGTTCCTGAAGGGTGGAAGGGTGCAGTATTTATTTCCATTTATAAAAAGGGAAATAAAAAGGAACCCTCGATGTACAGACCCATATCACTGTTGGCCAATCTAGGAGAAATGTTCTCTAGATTGATATGAAATAGGTTGTTGGAACAAATTCAAAATTTAGGTGGATTCTCAGAATATCAAGCAGGTTTTCATGCTGGATACACTGCTTCAGACAACTGTTTTGTGCTTATGCAACTATATGAAAAATATATCAAGTTTCGCAAACAAAAGCCATATGTTGCCTATATAGGTTTCAGTGCAGCTTTTGAGACCATCTCAAGGAAATTATTATTGGAATTAATGAAGAAATGGGGTATTAGTAATGAAAATATTAACATCATAGGACAAATTTATTCTAACTCCTGGGTAAAAATCAGATATGGGAGTCAGGGACATACATCAGCAAAAATAGATACAAATATGGGGGTTAGACAGGGCTGTGTCCTGGCCTCCACTCTTTCATGTGTGTGTGTGTGTGTGTGTATATATATATATATATATATATATATATATATATATATATATATATATATATATATATATATATATATATATATATATATATATATATATATATATGTGTATATATATATATATATATATATATATATACTGTTGATTTTGTTAGAAAAATCTCTATCAGATTCACCAAAAACTGGCGATAAATATTGTGCGGCTCTAGTTTATGCTGATGATTTGACTCTTTTTTGACTATCAAAATCTGGACTTCAAGCTAAACTAAAGTTGTTGAATTTGTATGCAAATAAATATGAACTTAGAATCAATTAAGAGAAAAGTCAAGTGATGATTTTTGGTTCTAACAAATTTGATAATGTATGGAGGATTGGGGAAAAGAAGTTAAGAACTGTTAAAACATATACATACCTAGGATTACAAACTTCAAATGATGGATGCTGGCTAAAGCATGTTAAAAAATTGAGAACTAGGTTGCTATAAGCTGCAAACTCATTGAACATATTTAATAATAAATATGGAGGTTACATGGTAAAGCCATTAATACAGGTAGTTAACGCCAAATATCTTACTCAAGCACTTTATCTGCCTGAAATATGGAATAATGAGAATGTAAAAATGTTGGAAAGTCCGATTAATAAATTGTATAAAACTAGCTTGGGCTTGAACCAGTCAGTACCTCCTTCCCTGATAAGGGCAGAATTTGGACTCCCAAGAATAAATGCATGTGTGGATGCTTGTGAGGTGAACTATTGGATTAAAATAATGGCTCTGGGGAAAATAGACTTTCCTCTCTTTGTTTAAAAGAGAAAAAGTCATGGGAAGAGATTGGCTGTCTAAGGTCAAGCTGGTTTCAAAAGGTGTACAGTGTTTTATCTGATACAGCCCTGGGTGCTTTAAGAACATATGTAAATAAATACATTGAACTATGTTTAAAGTATACAAATTATGTGAATCAAAGAATTAATAATCATTATAAGATTAGAGACCTAGAGGTAATTCAAAATCTTTAAGTCTCTCCTTGGGTGGTGCAAAATGATTGCACATTGAGATACAGAGACTATTTGAATATTTTGGTAGAACCTAAACATAGACAACTGTATACTAAATACAGATTTAAAACTTTTCCGAGTAACATCCTAGTAGCCAGGTATCAAAAGGGTAGAAATGTACTGACAGATTACTGTTTCTGTACAAAGCAATTTCCTGAAGATCTCTATCATGTCATTTTTAGGTGTGAATGGTATGAACTACCTAGAAAATACTGGTTAGTACCAATTTGGGAGAAGTTAGACTTACATGAAGAGAATGTATTCTTGAACATACTTTTCTCAACTAACAATCAATTGATTATAGAGGACAGCATGCTTTCTAGAGGCTATTTCAAGAATTAGAGTAAAGGAGACTATAGTTTTGCACAAAAAGAATTACAGTAAAAGAATATTGTGGAATTAAAAGTTAGGAGGTTAAGGCATTGCTAATGAGGGAAAATTGTTGCTAGTGTCCATTTTAAGCTATTTATCAAAGAATGTTAAATTATAACCTTGTATTTATGCATGAATTTTGTCTTTTTATGGTATGTAATGGTCTATGAATGAACAAAAAACAAATTTACTTACTCCACCCCAGAGTTTTTGATTCCCAGGTGCATTATTTTGCACTTCTTTGCATTGAATCTAAGCTGTCATACATTGAACTATTCCTCCAACCTAGCCAAATCCCTTCTCATCCTTTTCACCCCCCCTTGTGTATCAATCCTGTTACAGATCTTTGAGTTGTCTGCAAAGAGGCATACTTTTCCTTTCAGTCCCTCTGCAATGTCACTTATAATGACATTAAAGAGGACCGGTCCCAGTACTGAACCCTGCAGTACTCTGCTAATAACCTCCTTTTCTTCAGAATGGATTCCGTTTACTATAACCCTCTGTGTCCTGTTGTCCAGCCAACTTTCTACCCAGGCTACCACACTGGGAGGGACCCACTCCCAGGCTGGCTAACTTATTTATTAATCTTTTGTATGGGACTGTGTCAAATGCCTTGCTAAAGTCTAGGTAGACCATGTCCACAGCCCCTCCCTGGTCTACTACTTTGGTCACCCAGTCAAAGAAATCTATTAGATTTATCTGACATGATCTTCCTGCTGTGAATCCATGCTGCCTTGTGTCCTGTGCCCCGCTGGCCTCTAGGTATTTAACAATTCTTTCTTTCAGAAGTGATTCCATCATTTTCCCTACCACTGAGGTCAAACTTGCAGGTCTGTGGTTCCCTGCCTCTGCTTTGCTCCCACTTTTGTGAAGGGGAATCACATACGCCCTCCTCCAGTTTTCAGGTGCCACAACATCCCCCCATAATTTGTTAAAAGGGGTAGTCAGTGGTGTCACTAGTTCTTTCCTTAGTTCTTTTAGAATTCTAGGGTGAATCCCATCAGGCCCCACTGCTTTGTCTACCTTCACTTTCAGGAGTTCTTTTAGGACCCTTTCTTCTGTGAATAGACTGGTATCAACCCTTGATCTAGAGTGCCTCTATTGATTGGTTTAGGTACCTCCCCTACCTTTTCTTTTGTGAATACTGAAGTTTTCTTTCAATATTCCTGCTTTTTCACTGTTACCCTCTTCCCACCCACCCTCCACTTTATTAAGACTCACTATCCCTCCGTTGGTCTTTCTCCACTCCCTAGTGTACCTAGACAAGGTTTTATTCCCCTTCTTAACTGAGCTGACTATCTTTTCTTTGGGTTGGGCCTTTGCTATTCTGACTGCCTTCCCTGCTTCCTTCTGCTTTAACTGATACAGGTCCCTGTCCTGCTCCTTCTGTGTTTCCTTATACTTACTGAATGCTGTCTTTTTCTCCCTTACATTACACGCCACCTCTTTTCAAAATCATAGTGTTTTTTCCTTCATTTTGATCTGTTTATTTGCTTCACACAAAGGCTTGTTGCCTCTGGGATGGCAGTTTTGATTTTTCCCCATTGTTTCCTCCACCCCTCCTTCTTTCCTATTTGCTAGTGCTTGTCTGAGGCACACTCTCATTTTGCCAAAGTCAGCCCTCCTAAAGTCCAGTACTCTCACTTTTGTATGGCTTAACTCTATGGCTGTGTTTATCATGAACCACACTCTTTGGTGGTCACTTGTTCCTAGATGGCTACCCACTTCTAAATCTGAGATCCTCTCTCCGTCCCAGCTCCAGAGTACCAGGTCTAAGACTGCACCCTCCCAAGTGGGTTCCAACACTAGCTGTCTGAGACATGCCCCTGTAGAGCATCAAGAATGACCCTGTTCTTAGATGTGGCTGCAGCAAAGGTGCACCAGTTAACATCTGGGATATTCAGGTCCCCCATCAACAATATCTTCCCTTTTTTGGCCACCCTAAGGATGCCTTCTATCATTTCCTTGTCCATTTCCTCTCCCTGAGATGGAGTCTGTATACAATGCCATGCATACTGTGGTGCCATTTCCTATCTCTATGGTGACACACAGTGCCTCCTCTCATCTCCTCCCTGTCTACCCATTAGTTATATGCTTTGATTCCTTCCTTTATGTAGAGAGCTACTCCTCCTCTTTTACCCTCCCTGTCCCTCCTTTAGATTGTGTACCCTGGTATGCTAACATCCCATTCATGGTTCTCTGTGTACCATGTTTCTGTGACTGCCACAATATCCAGGTGTCCCTTATCCATCAAGGCCACTAGTTCAGGGAGCTTATTACTCAGACTCTGTGCATTGGTACTTATTCACCACCATTTTTTTTTATTTCTTGCCCCTTTTAGCCCCATCCCTGTCCTTACTGTCTTTGCCTTTTTCAACATTTACTCCTGTCCTTCTCCCTACTGACTTCTCTGTCTTGGTGTTTGCCTCATTAACTACCCTGCTTTGTGGGGAGGGGGGAGAATAGGTTTTCCCTGCTTCTTTTCAGTGCATTCCCCCTTGGCTAGTTTAGTTGCTTGCCAATCAAATATTTAAAGCTATCACCTAGGATCCTGATTCCCCTTCTGGACAGATGCAGACCAGCGTGCCAAGTATAGGTCTGTATCCCTCCAGCTGGACACCCAGTCCCCAGTGAAGCCAAAACCCTGTGCTCTGCACTAGTTTTTGAACCATTCATTGAATCCCATGGTGCAGAGCACCCTAGCCTCACCCATTGCATAGACAGGCAGTACCTCTGAAAATATTACTGTACATGCTGCTTGTCTAAGGCCCCTCCCAAACTCTACAAACTCCTCCTGTACTGCTCTCATCCCATTCCCAGATGGATAATTTGTTCATAGGTGGACAATGATGTCCAGCTCCCTCTCTCATGTGATCCTGAGGAGTTGCTCCCTGTCCCTCCAGGCCATGGCACTGGGAAGGCACTTTACCTCCCTCCCTCTCCCAGTTCTACCCTCTTAACAATTGAGTCCCCCACTAGGAATTGTTTCCTTCCCCTGAGGGGTCCCTTACCACCCTCCCATGGGTCTCTTTTGTGGAGGTTCCCAGCATCCTCCTTGGTCTCCACTGTGGGTGCCTCCATAGAGGAACCACACTCTACCAGAACAGTGTATAAATTATAGAGAGGCACAACTGGAGGGATGTACCTCTGTTCCACCACCCTCATTCTCCCTGAGCCACCTGGTCCAACCACTCCTCTTTCTTGGCAACCTCTTAGGCAGTGGAGGTGGCCCTGGTTGTCCCTGGGTGGCAGACGAGGTCCCCCAAATTGTGGCCAAATCAGCCTGTACATGAGCAACCTCCTCCCTCAGCTCAGAGAGGTGCCTGCAGATGGGAAAACACTCCATCCTACAGAATGTCTCCTGGAAGACTGCTGCTGCACAGCCACTGCATTGCACCACTCCCATCATGTCTTTTTTGTGGCCCCTCACCTGTTGCTTTGAATGCCTACTCTTTCCTCCTTCTGTTTCCTCTTTCTTCTTTGTTTGTTTTTCTTTTCTCCCTACTTTTCTATTTCCTTCTTGCCCTTACAGCTTTTGGCCTTCCTGTTCTGGGACAGGAAGTCCCTGTATTCCTCAGTAGTCTCTTTCTTACTTGCTCAAAGACAGACTTCCAGCAGTTGGGGGGGGGGCTACTCTTTTCCTTCTAGGATTGTGAGTCTTTTGTGCCTCTGTGATCACTCCCTTCCTGCTTCCAAACAGGAAGTTCCTGTTGTCAGTCAAATCCAATTCCAATAAAAGTGGAACTTTCTAAGGGTGGGGTTGAAGGGCTATATAGTCCCAGTAGTAAAGAAGTAAAGTTCTATCAGCACCTCCTTCCTCTTGCTGCTCTCTGCCAAAAGCTATCTAGGGCAGTTTTAGATGACAACACCTGGTTTTCTGCTGCCTAAGCTGTACCCCCTTATTTACAGCTTACTCCTTCACCTAGCTAACTGCACAGATAATAGTTCCCTTCACCCAACTCAGTCAAGTACACCGACTCTTGTTTTTTGTTTGTTTGCTTTTTTACCCTAATTGAAGGTCCCAGTAGTAAATTTCACTTTTTACCTTTTATCACATGGCACAAAATAGATTCACAAGTTAGAAATAAAGGAAAAGGTATTACTTGCTCATACAAAGAACTGAAAACTTACAAAACAAAAAATGCCACTTTATCCCTGAGGAAGCGTGCATGCGTGAAACTGGTCAGGGGCTTTGAGTTTTGCCTATTTTCATTTCCTGGTTGGTGTAGGCAGTAATGTCTGTTCAAATAAATTTTGTGTTAATGAATGCTAGTGCTGCTTTTTTATCATTAATTTTGGACTTTTAGATTGCACAACACTAGAACTGAGCTCCTCCAATTTGTATTACTTGCCTTTTTTGTATGCTTGTTCTGGAATCTGTTTCTGCCTATATATCATGTCAGGCATAGTCTAAGGTTGGAACCATAGCCAATATAAAAGACATTGGTCTGGGAGCTGTGGAAAACACATTATTTTCTGCACTCTTTGAACTGGTAGATACAGAGAATCCTTTTGTGGATTTACCAGCTGGCAGTCAATGACAATCAACCTCCGCAGCTGCTGCTATGGGTGAGCCCATAGGCATAGATTGTGGGGGGGCAGAGGGGCAAGCTTCCCCCCCGAGAAATTAGACCAGGACTTTTTTAGGAGTCCAGCGACCATTCTCCAGTTATCATTTTTTTTAAAATATTGAATGGGCTCAGGGCTATGCCCGGACTGCCTGCACCTCTCCAGGGGAGGGAGAGGGTGGCGGCACGGTGCCGTGTCTCTTAAACAAAAACTATCCCCTTTTCCGTTTGGCTGCAAGCATAGTAGCCTGCATGGTACAGCCAATCAGAGAGTGCTGCAAGCTGGTGCCATTGCATGAGCAGCACTCCGTTAGTTGTGCCATTTAGTTGTCTGTGTGCCTTCCATGAAGGAGCAGCAGCAGCATCCATATAGCGTAGGGCTGAGGAGAGATAGCTATTCAAGGATGTTGAGCAGCATTTGTTGGTTGTCTGTCAGGTGTCACCAGTGTCTCAGTCAGTCTAGTGTTCCCACCCTCCTCCTGTTCTGAACAGCCCAGTTTAAATATACCTCACCCGAGTTCTCTGACTACCTACTCTCAGTTTTTCAGTGCAGCCAGCTGTGCTCTGGGCTCTCTCACTGCCACCTGAGCCTCCCATCTCTGAGAGCCTAAGAGGCCTGCGGCCACAAGGCCTCTACTACTGGACAGACCAGGTGGAGGAGCGAGTAGTACAATTACAGTGAGTCTGAGGCACAGCCAGGCTTGTCTGCACACCCAGCTGCTGTGTCCAGCAGGCCAGAAAAAGATTTATCGTGTTGTCAGCGAAGTCCCACACCAAGTCTGTTGCCCACCAGTTCCACGGTCCACCGAGAGGGATTATTCAGGTCAGTGAACAACCAGGCCCAGAACAGTGAAGAAGCCGGCTGTCATGCAGGCTGTAGCGGACCCATAATGCAACACGTTCATCTGGTGTCAGAAAAAATGAATTACTATCTCATCGGGGGATTAATCAGGAGAGGAACGGGACTGTTGGGAGAGACTCGGCTACCTGACCTGCCTTCTTGGCCTTGCTGTGCCCTGCTGCATGCTGCCCTGTCTGTGCCCTTACTGATTTGGTGAGTAACTGTGTTGCAAGCTGGTTGTTGGAAATTAATACCATTCACATCCCAGAAATGTGTCTTTTGAGGGTGGGTTGTCTTGGCCATGGCCATGTGTCTGGGGGGTGAGTGGAAGGTTTGCTGTCAGCTTGTGTTTCTTTGGGTGGGAGGGGATTTGCTGGCTGTTGAGGCTGTCCATGTTGGTGGGGTGGATGGGGGGCCTATTTGTTTGGTATGGTGTGGACACTGGTAATGTTGATGGGGTGGGGACACTCAATTACTGTGCTACTGGTGTGGTGGGGTTTGTTGAGGAAACTCACTGGATGGTCTGTGTTTGGTGAGGCTGGGGGATGGTCTGTTTTGTGGGGTTGAGGTTGGGGGAGACAGTCTGTGTGTTTTGGGCTGACTCACTGAGAGATGCTCAGTGTTTGGTGCTGGGGGAGGGCCTGCGTATGGTGGGGCTGGGGGGGACAATCAGTGTTTGGGGCTGGGGTGGTTAGTGTTTGGGACTGGGATGGCGGTCGGTGTTTGGTGGGGCTGGGGGGACAGTCTGTTTTCTATTCTAGGGTCTGGGGTCTGGTGGGGTGGAGACACAGGCCATGGTGATGTGGGGACACTGGCTGTGATGGTGGGGTGGTGACACTAGCCATTGTTTGGTGGACTTGGCTGGCCATTTGTCTGGGGGGACTGTCCATGATGGTGGAAAAGGGAGACTCTCCATGTTTGCCTGCCGTGTGTCTTGTGGGGAGGGGGACTATTTGCTGGTTGGGTGTCTGGGGAGATCTTTCCATGTTGGCTTATGGGGGTGAATGTCGGTGATTGCTGATCAGGTGTCTAGGATGGACTATCAATGTTGTTGGGGAGGGGAACTTCCATTTTGCTAGCCAGGTGTTTGGGGGATTGTTGATGGTGGGGCAGGGGAAATTCTGTGTTTGCTAGCTGTGTGTCGGGAGGTGGGGACTGTCCTTGGTGGATATGGGGACCATCCATGTTTGCTGGCTGCCTGGGTGTCTGGTGGACTGTCCTTGTCGGGTTGGGGGGCATTCTATGCTCGCTGGCCTGGTGTCTGGTGGGAGGGGGGACTGTTCAGGTGTCTGGGGACTGTCCTTGTAGGTGGGATGAAGGGGGACTGTCCATGTTTGCTGACTGGGTTTCTGGTGGACTGTCCATGTTGGTTAGGAGGGGGGACATTCTGTGCTTGCTGACTGGGTGTTAGCATATAAACATAAGTAAATGTTAAAACGTAATTTCCACCTCATCCTTTACCTGTCAAGGGATGTATCTCACTGACCTGTGCCTGCAGCTAGCATACGAACATTAGTAAATGTTGAAACATTATCTCCCCCTCATCCTTTACCTGGCTGTAAAAGTAATCTTTCACTTTTTTTGATTTCTCTGATCGTCCACTGTGGAGAGGTGAAACAGACAGATTCCTTGGCTTTGCTGTCTCTGTCTTCATTGCCTGGCAAACACAACCAAAGGGGTAGATTTTTGTGTTCTCCCTCGTACTGTGTTACACGACTAGCAAAAAAATCTTGCACTAAAACATGCACCCTAAAGAAATGATTACTACTGCCTGGTTATTGTTATAGCGACACTGACTGGCGTTGATTTTTTTGGGGAGGTTGGAACACTGGTCTTGTGTGTGGGTGGGGTTGCGGACACTGCTGGTTGTGTGTTTGTGTGTGGTTGGAGACACTGCTGATTGTGTGTGTGTGGGGTTGGGGACACTGCTGGTCATGTGTGTGTTGGGGTTGGGGACACTGCTGGTCATGTGTGTGTGGTGTTGTGGACACTAGTCATTTGTGTGGGTGGGGTTGGGGATACAGGCATTGTGTGGGTGTGGTGGGGCACTGTTGTGTGGGTGGGTGGAGGCACTGGCATTGTGTCGGTGGGGTGGGGTTGTAATTGTATACCAGGCAAACTGTGCTGACCGGTAGCTCAACATCTCTATTTTCAGACAAAGAAAGAAACATAAACAAAATGCAGTATAAAATGTGGCTTTATTTATTTTTGTGTGCCTGTGATGGGAAGGCACAGACCTGGATGCCTGGAAAGGATACCAGATAAATGGAGCTGGAAATGGTGTTGGTTGGGTGGGGGTGGGGAGAGTGGCTGTGCTGGTGTGGTGGGGAGAGTGGCTGTGCTGGTGGGGTAGACACAGAGTGTGGACAGTGGCTGTGCAAGTCCATCAGGGTGCAGAGAGTAGCTGAGCTGGCCAGTCTGGGTGGAGATAGTGGCCTTGCAGGTCTGGGGTGGGGGAGTGGGCTGTTTTTTTGCATGAACATTTAATTCACTGTTGCTTGCTGTGCCTTCTGCTGCCCTGCCAGCTTTGTGCTGCCGTGCTGACCAGGGCGGACTGGTACACATGCTAAAAAAAATGGTTCTGGCCACTGATGATGGAGGAGGGAGGGGTGGACGGGCATACTGGCACAGAAATATGTTTTTCAACATGTATGCCAGTCTGCTGGGTCCATGCCATGCTTACCTCCCTTGTACAAGGGGCTTCTGAGCACGAAAGATAAGTTTCTGTGTCAACATTAGGAACTGTTGGAAAGTATGAAATCCTACAGTATAATCCTACAGTATAAAAATTGTGCATGTTTATGTAGTTTCACCTTACTGTGTGGTTCAACAAGATGTTCTGTGGTCTGTCCTCCTCATTTAGCACCCTGACCTGTGACCTAGCCATCCCCCCCAGGGCAGGGGAAGGTCCATTGTTTTGTGGTCTTTTGGTGGTTTGTCGGGCATTGTAAAATGCATTGTTTCATTTACTGTGTTGTACTACCTGGACCTGCTTTACCCTGTCTCTATCCTGAATGTAAACATGGTATAAAAAAAGTTCATTTTTTGGTGATGTGTGTATCTGTCTGTGTCTGTGTGTAGAAGAATAGAGACACACGCTCAGACAAAAAAACTGTATTAAACCACATCAAACTGAAGCAACCATGTTTCATTTGTGCCCTTCAAAACTGTCAGATGAGACGATATTGAAGTAGTCTGTGGGGGGGGGAGCATTTCCACGGCAACCTGGGCTACCACAACCGGCCCACCACACACTGTCATAGGTGATGCTAATAAAAACCACCAACCAAGTACTTACCCTTCAGGGTGGGTCCTGCGAGACTGTGCACAGGTATCTGGAGTCGTTGTTCCAGCAAACTTCTTGTGGTGTCTGTACTCTTAGGTTATGTGATGTGACCACATTTGTACCAGGGCAGTCCGTGTTTGCTTGGATGGGGTTGTGTAACCCTGGGCATGGACAGAGATGCATATTCCTTAGGAGCCCATGGGGAGGAGAGTGGTAGGGGTTGTGGTGTGACCACACCATGCCCATGATCATCTTGAACAATTAGGGGATTTACATTGTTCTGTTGCACTGTCCCAGGTACATCAGCATGCTTGTTAAGAGCACCACCTGAGGGATATCAGCAAGTCCCATGCTTATGTATGCAATGCTTGCTTGCTTGAGGAGAGCATTATCCTCCTAGCTTACCTTACCTAACCAGATTCAGGCATGTGACATTGAATAATATGGGATGGGATGGGAGACTAATGAATTAACTTGGTTATAACAAAGAAAAGTGTTAACACTGGTGTAGGAGCAATATCAAATGACAAAGGTGTAAATCATGTTGGGATAACGCCACGCCTCAGGTGGTTGGGCATGAGTGCATCCAATACATAAGGCAATGACATTATCCTACCATGACACACACCCTGGAGGGCATTATTGCTATTATACAATGCGTGTTGTTATACAGAATTAAAAAATAATTTTAAAGATGTTTTATTTGGTGTGGAAAATATTTTAAGAGAAGATACAAAAACCACACTAATGCTAACAATCATCAAGAGGTTCACGGATAGGCTGAGACTAGACCTGTGATGAATCGGATGTACTGGGATAATATCATGGGTCTAGCCAAAGACTGACCAATCAGAGGCCAGCATTCATTCTTGTCATTGTTTAATCGCATTATTTATGTAATCTTTGTAAATAAGGGCTCATGCTGTGAGGATGCACATGCTGGGATGTTTCCCATACCATCCATATTTATACTGTAAGTATACTGAGGTGGCACAGCCATTTGCTGCACTTCCTTGAAACATGCTTTTTGCACTCCTCAAAGGTTGGAGGGCTAGCTCAAGCAGACATTTCAAGAAGTTCAGGATTCACTATAAGGGCTGGACTTTGAAGGGTTATGTAAGCAGCAAAGGGGGTGAGAGACTAGTGAGCTATCCACCTGGAGGTTCAGGTGGGGTCAAAATTAGGTCAAGACTGATTTGAATTGAAGCTGAGGGGAGGTTCTGTCCTCTTGAAAAGGAAGTTAAGTTCCTTACATATTTTCAACTTTACAAGTAAGTCCTCACTCCCAAGGCAGAAGAACGAAGAACTGAATACAAAACAGATCTTGGTCAGTTTTTCGACTCTGATCTCAAGAGGAGTTGGTCCGAGAGCAGGCTGCAGTAAAACTTGTGGGGTGGGGAAGTGCTCTGACTTGGCATGGGCTGGTCCCTCTCAGGAGTTATTCAGCTGTAGTCTTAAATGTTTTTTGGGCATTATTTGATGCTGGTTGATTTGTTTGCATTACGCAAGCCACCTGCCCTCTTCACTGTCATGATACGTGAAAATCAAGACTTTTTGTTATTTTGCCCCCCCCTATAAAAATAACAAACTACACCCCTGGGTGAGCCCCCTATATTTGCTATTAAACAAGCTTTTTTGGAACTTGAGAAATGCACTCTAAGGGCAAGACACAACTTTTGGAATAGAACATCTCTAGAGGCTTATGTTAAAGTGAATAGAATGCCAAGGGGCTTGTGAGTGATTAAATGGCCTGGGTATGGATTTGATAGACAGCGTTTTATAAACAAGTGGAAAAATAATATGCAAGCAGCAACAATGTTATTTGTGCATTACATTATAGAAGACTATCAGGATTTAGAAATGGGACTAAAGGAAGAAGTGAGAAAAAAGGAAAAAGCTGTCCTTGCATTCAAGGAGTCCCCTGAATTTTCGAATTTAGAAGCTGAACTCAAAATAAAGGTGGAAAAACAAGATAAGCGTATTAAGGCCACTAAACTGACTAAATTTTAAAGAGACCACAAGGATTATGAGCTTGATAGAGTTTGGAATTGGAAGGATCAGAAATTCAATAAAGCATCTACCCAGGGCCCACACTCAATTCTCCGAACTAGTAATACAAGTTTTCACACAAGCGAGTCAGAAGGGGAAGATTTAGAGGAAGTGTCTCAGACCAAAGATCCCCAGTGTCTAAGATGCAGCAGTCAGTTAGTCCACTTTAAAGCCAACAGACATGATGGGAAGGACAGAGATGGCGTAAGAAATATAATGCCTCAGGGATCCAGAGTCCACTCATACCAGTGGAGAGTGAAAAAATACAGGGGGAGATGTCAGGGCAGGAGCAGGGGTCAAAACCAGAAATAAAAGTGATGGATTTGTCTACTGTGGAATTAACAGATACACAAATAAAGGTATTAAATAAAGGACTGACCTATGTGCTAACTGTAGTACAGAGGCCCTTTGAGACCGTTATTGATTTAAAGAAACTAACCAGGAAATTAAATTTAAAAGCTTTTTTTTTGCCCAGAACGTGGAGACTACTGATACTGGCAATAATGATTTGGATCCACAAGCATCACCACAAATTAGCCTCACATCAGGATCAAAGCCCCCCTTTACATTTCTCTCACCTATGAATCCTATGGTCCAGGTATTTGAACAAGCGTGCCTGAAAGATCTGGACCTTCTACATGCTGTAAAAGATGATAACATATTCAGAAATATGTCCGCAGATGAACAAACATCGCTGGATGAGCTGGTAAGTAATGAATTAATTACTATAAAGTCAGCAGATAAAAGTGGGTCAGTTGTCATACTCGACACTGCAAAATATGTACAGGAAGTCCACCGACAACTTTCAGATCAGAACTTTTATGTGAAATTGAATAAAGACCCTACATCCAGTTACAAGAAAGAAATTGATGACGTGATTGACATTGCTAAAATGGAGAACATCATTGATAGTAGCACCGCAGAATTTTTACAAGTAAAAAGTCCCATCCGTAGTACTATTTATACATTACCAAAAATACATAAATCTATGGTGGACCCACCAGGGAGACCTAAAATTGTCGGAATTGGGACAGTTATTGAACCTTCATCACAGTATATACTGTAGATATGTTTATTAAGGAGCCTGTGAAACATATGCCATTATATGTAAAGGACACCACAGATGTATTAAATATTCTGAAACAGATTCAAATCGACAAAAATTGGATTATGTGTACTATGGATGTGGAATCGTTGTAAACATATATTCCACATAGAAACATAGAAACATAGAATTTGACGGCAGATAAGGACCGCTTGGCCCACCCAGTCTGCCCATTTCCCTACCTGATGGATAAGCTGCAGATCCTAGTTAACCAGCAGCCTACTTCTTCCTACTCCCACCCCCTAGAATTGCCTTATGACTGTCCCATGCATGCTTGAATTCCACCACTGTTTTTGACTCCACAACCTCCTCTGGAAGGCTGTTCCATACATCCACAACCCTCTCTGTGAAAAAATACTTCCTTAAATTACCTCTGAGCTGCCCCCCTTCTATCTTCTCAAATTGTGCCCCCTTGTTCTTGCACACCTCTTTTTTTGAAAGATGCTACCCTCTTGGACTTTGTTGATTCCCTTGAGGTACTTGAAAGTTTCTATCATGTCCCCCCTCTCCCTCCTTTCCTCGAGGCTATGCATATTAAGCTCCTTAAATCTCTCTTCATATGTCTTCCGGTGCAGACCCTGCACCATTTTAGTTGCCCTCCTCTGGACAGCTTCCATCCTGTCTATGTCTTTGCAGAGATTGGGTCTCCAGAACTGCATGCAGTACTCCAGATGTGGTCTCACCAGCTGTCTGTACAGAGGGATAATAACTTCTTGTTTTCTGCTGGTGATGCCTCTCCCTATGCATCCCAGTATCCTCCCAGCCCTCCTTGCTGCCCTCTCACATTGCTTGCCCACCTTTAGGTCATCTGATATGACTACCCCCAGGTCCCTTTCCATTTTTGTTGTTGTTAGTATCACACATAATGAAGGACTCAATACATTAAGAGAATAACTGGGAAATAATGTTGATTTGAGTTTGAAAAAAAGAGAATTTATAGTCAATTGTGCTAAAAAGGTACTAGAATGCAATGTTTTCTCATTTCAAAAGGTGTTTTACCAACAGATAAAGGGCACAGCTATGGGGGCAACATTTGCCCCCAATTATGCAAACATTTTTTTAGGTACCTGGGAAAGGGATGTTGTCTCATCTCCTCATATTAATCAATTTTTTGAAACTTTTTTCTTATTGAAGCACTTTATTAATGGCATTTTGTTGTTTTGGTCTGGAACTATAGAGGAGCTTGAGGAATTTGTTGGTTTTTTGGAAAATACAAATTCGAACTTGAAATTTAAGGTGGAAAGTAGTCAGGAGAGTGTACATTTCCTTGATTTGAAAATCAGCATGACAACAGAGGGAACACTATAGATGGATTTATTTAGGAAGGCAACAGATATGAACACAGTATTATTACCATCAAGCTGTCACCCTAGACACATTATTGAAAACATTCCAAGTGCACAGTTTTTAAGGATCAGGAGAAACTGCTCCACGATAGACAGTTATAACATTAGAGCACAATAAATGGTAGGGAGATTTAAGGAAAGGGGATATAGGGGTGACAGCATACAGCACACCAGGAATATGGCCCAGGATAAAGATAGGGAAGAGCTATTACAGTATAGAGAAAAACAAACAGGGAACCATACTAATGCCATCAATTTTGTGTGTACGTATACTAAGAAAGCTGTACAAGTAAAAGAAATTATTGAAAATCATTGGAGCATGTTGCAGACTGAGCCATTACTGACAAACTGGGTGCAAAAATCACCACAAATGGTGTACAAATGAACAAGCAATCTACAAGATAAGTTGGTGAGCAGTCTGCAACTGACGCCAAGGGTAATAACTTGGTTCCCCCTCCTCCACCAAAGGGAACGTTTAAATGTGGACACTGTAAGTTTTGTGAAGTGGTTAAGAAAACGGATACATTTGAATCAGTAAATGGTCCAGGAATATACAAAGTAGAACAGTTTATTAATTGCTCCACTACTGGGGTCATATACCTGGCAACCTGTAGTTGCAAAGCCTTTTAAGTCTGGAAAACTAGTAGAATATTTAAGGTTTGGATCAGTAAACACATGGGAGCTATAAGAAATGCAGATTTGAAGAATGCATTGGCCAAACATTTACAACTGAATACCATCAGAGAAGAACATAATTTTCAGTTTTCCGGCATAGAAAAGGTCACAGCAGGTGGTGGTGGTGGTGGTGTGGGGGGGAATATGAATAATTTACTAATGGAACATGAGACCTTCTGGATTTTCACCATTAGAAGCCGTGAGAAACCAGAATCAAATTATGGTATTTCTATCATACCTTTTTTGAAGAAGAAATGAATAAATAATGGTAGCAGCATGGTAATCCACTTCAGCAAAATGAAAATGGTATGATTATTTGGTGCTATGTGTTATGACAAGTTGATCTCAAAACTGTTTTATATGTTAGTTCTATACCCCAATTGATTTTCACAGGTTTAAGATTTGTTCAGCAGGAACAAAGACACAGATTTTGACTTAGATGAGCAAGTCATTAGATTGACCCTAGTGACCTCCTTATTAATGGTAAGACTATATGTATGTTTGTGCAATTTGTTTTCTTATTATGATGATCAAGGATAAGTAATACTTGTTTAGACTCCTATAAGAATTGATTTAGGTAGGTTTTGTTTAAAATAAGTGATAATAGGTACTATATATTTATAAACAGAGAAATTAGGTGAGATTGCTATATCTATTGACTTTAGCACTTGTATTGATCAGAACCTTGTCAATTGCATGGATATTTGTACTCCGGTTCTTAAAGATTTTAACTTATTCAGTTGGTTTATTGACACTTAAAAGTTATGCACAGGAATTGTTGATTCAAGTGTTTGATTGAAATCATATGGTGTGTATGTATATTTAAATGATGTGTTTAACTTAGATCGGCCTCTCTGAGGAAGTGCACATGCGAGAAACCGGTCGGGGCCTTTGAGTTTTGCCTATTTTTACTTCCTGGTTGGCGTAGACAGTGATGTCTGTTTAAATAAATTTTGTGTTAATGAATGCTAGTGCTGCTTTTTTGATCACTAATTTTGGACTTTTAGCTTGTACAGCACTAGAACTGAGCTGCACCAATTTGTATTGCTTATTTTCATATCTACCCTTAAAAGGCTTTTTTTTTATAATTTCAGGCTCCTTTCCTTTCCCATTCTAATGGCCGCACCAGTGAGTCGCAGACCCAAAGAATAAACCTCCCTTGTCCACAGTCTAAATGTGAAAGGAATGACAACAGTATACCTAATCTTACAAGTATGTAGATTGGTCTGTTAGTGATCATTACTTTAATTCTTGTAAACGTACATTGAAAATGTTTAAATGGTTATGCTACAGGTTGCTCCAATAGCCCAGAGGCACTGCACCATGTGGGCAACCTGAATCTGAGAGTAGCCTGAGACTCTACTTGTTGGCAGCCTGGGGAAGGAGAATTTGCCTTCCAACTCCCATAGCAACCCCCACAGTGGCCAAAAGTGGTCATCAGATGCATGGGGGAATAGAATGTTGCAGGGAGGTAGGCAAGTGGAAGTTGCAGTGAATGATGGATGTGCAGTTGGTGTAGCTGGGGCTGGGAGGGAGAGGATTTTGTGTTGGCAGTGTTGAAAATGGATGGGTGTCTGATCAGCTGTTTTGGGTCTACTATGCACTGAGGCAACTCGACCAGTCCTCCTGCAAGGCAGCTTTCAGTCAGTCCCTCTGTCATTATTGGAGTGTGGGCCAGTAAGGATATTAAGTTTTTGGGATGGGATGATTTGATCAGCTTGCTGGGTCAGAGAACATGACTGGGAGTTATGGATGGGGGCAAAAATTACTGATGGAAGCTGCTTCTTTTTCTTGTTTTATTTTATTTTATCCTCTATCACCATTTCTCTAGACAAAAGTATGGAATCTAGCTAGTACTGTACATATGTATGTGTGAAGATGTGTGTGTGTGTGTGTGTGTGTGTGTGTGTGTGTGTATATATATATATAAATGAATGTGTATGTGTGTATATATATATATATATATATATATTCTGTACAAAAAACTTAATTAATGCATCAGTTAGGGTTCTTCTACAGTAAAAAAAAGGGAGGAAATTCGGGGTTAGGGTTAAAGCCCATCTTGAACCCCTCCCCAGCCCACACCCCCCAACCAGCATCCGGGTGCATGCTGGGTTCATCGGCCTTAACTCTCACCCCATCACATGTGTAAATAATAAGCTCCTCCTCCTGGGGCTGTGTGGGTGGCTGTTTGTGCTTGTCTGTGTCTGTAGGTTAGTTTTTGTTCATTTACATGTTTTTCTGCTGGGAATACCTGTGCCATTCTTGCACACAACATTGGTGAAAGTCTCCTGGACTGAATTTCTGCAAATCGCCATCATCAGGTATCAGCTTTTAATTTTAAATCAACTTTCTTGAAGCCTCCCAAGGAAACATATGCCTTACAACTAGTCTTACAAACATGGTGATGCTGGGTCCTGCAACTGAATCAACATTTTCAACATTCTCATCTGACCACTCTTAAGCAACTGCACTTGTGGACTTTAAAGAACAAAGGAATTTTAACACATTTTGTGACTGAATCAACATTTTTGTCTGACCTTTTCCAAAGGTATTGTACTTGTCTCTGAGGACTTTGAAGATCAAAGGAAACATACAGACAAAAGGATTTCACACATTGCATATGCCTACTGTCTGACCTACTCCCAAGGTATTGTACTTATCTCTGAGGACTTTGAAGAACAAAGGAAGCATATAGACAAAAGGATTTTACACATTGCATATGCCCAGGCCACAGTTTATCACCTTTCAGGAACTTTAACATATTATGTGATCCTGGATCTCAACAGTACTATAGTACTTCTCTTAAACCCTCTGGCACCAAACCCTCCCAGTCTTTTTTTTTTCATTTTTCTCTGTACTTCGCCATAGTGCTTTGCTATCCACCTTAGCCCACTAAAATCCGCACCCCACCACCCTCCTATTGCTCGCCATCCCCCGACTGCCTAGCCCACACTACTTCTCGGCTCTCTCCTGCCTCGCTAAAAAAATGCTTTGGCTTAGTCCCCACCACCTGCTCCTGCTCACCCTCACCCTCCTTTTCCCTTTATGCCAACTCCCCCCCTCCGCCTACCCTACCCCTCCACCTACTCTCACCTTTCTATACTACTACTACCCGAAACATTGTACCATGGCTTTTACTCTGGAAGTCTTTAACAAACATCACCCAATTAATACCTGGGTGCAAAGAGCCATATTTCCTAATTGGAAACTGCCACATCATTATAATTCACTAACGATCACCCTCTACTGGGACTCCAGAAGACAATCCAAGCATCTTAAAAAGTACAAGCAGAAACTCACTCCAACCTATTATGAATTATGAATGGCATCGCTGAAACTCCTGCTCCTCCTACTTTTAATATCTGGTGGGAAACTCCCAAACCCTGGTCCTGTTGCACTGAAGCCGACAAAAACAGGGAAAGTTGGTAGTGGTCTCTCCATTATCACTCTAAATATCTGCAGCCTCCTTCCCAAATTGGCATCTCTTCAAACTCTCGCTGGACAAAAAAACCCTGATATACTAGCCATTGTGGAAACCTGGCTATCTCCCAGCACCCTGGATCATGCGGTCTCGCTTGAAGGCTACAATCTTTTCAGACTCGACCGGGCAAGCAAGAAAGGTGGGGGCTGTGCTATCTACATAAAGGACAACCTCTCCTGTCAACGCAGCAGCTTCACTCCCACAAATACGCAGATGCAACTCCTCCCTATCAAACTGCTTCTTGGTGCACAAAACAAAGTTCTCACAGTGGCCGCAGTCTATATCCCTCCAAAAGACCACCGTGCCAGTATTAAGTCTGTACTTGATTTTGTTAGTCTGCAGCCCTCTGAAAATGAGCTCCTCCTCCTCGGGGATTTCAACATAAACTGGCTCGCCTCTGACACTGGCTCTTACAAAGATGACATCCTAGCAGCAAACCTGACTCAGATGGTAACCTCCCCCACCGGAAAAATTACAAAACTGGTACAAGCACCCTTATTGACTGGGTTCTCACAAATCACCCTGACTGGATAAAAACATTAAAGTCTCTCCTGACTCCCTCAGTGACCACTCCCCAGTGTCCTGTACCTGGTCTAATAAATTTCTCAAGCCACCCCCAAAGTTATAACAAGCAGAGTATTGCCTTATGGGAATCTTATCAAGTTGAAAACCCATCTCCTACAACAGGACTGGACACCAATCCTTGAATCAACTGATATTAATACCACACTAGAATACTTCATTAAATCTTTCAACTCTGCATGCGACTTATACGCCCCAGTAAAAAAACGTAAAATCAAAGCGCTATCAAACCCATGGATTACTGCCAAACTACTTGCCGAGCTCAAGGTTCGGGCCCACCTCTGGGCAGTTGCCAGAGACACAGGCTCACCTCATGATACCCTAAAATACAAGCAGGCACTAAATAGATGTACCTCACAAATTAGGCAAATGAAGAGCGCCTATTTCAAAAATGCCCTTGAATCCACCTGGGGTGATGGAAGAGCTTTTTGGGACAACATCCGAAACATAATGGGTAAACAATCAAAATCGTCACCTACCATTATGAAAGTTGATGGATCCACCACTCTTGACCCAAAGTCTATTGCAGATGCGCTTAATAAGACATTCACAGACCTTAGTGGGGTCCTCCCCCCAGATTTCTTCTCGACTTACCTGTGCCTAGCCTAGTATCACAAAACACCCCTCGTGACAAACCACAATTTTACTTCAAGAAAATCAAAGTGCATGAAGCACACAAGTACATAAGAAAGGCCTGCTCCAAATCCAGAACAAGTAGTGACACGCTAGATCTAAAAATCCTGTCTCTCACCCTGGATGAAGTAATTCACCCCCTTGCAAAAATTCTTAATCTGTCACTTTGCCAAAGTCAATTTCCCAACAAATGGAAATCTGCCATAGTTACGCCAGTGCACAAAGGGGGGGACAAAACCTCAACAGGAAACTATCGACCAATATTAATACTCCCTCCCCTCTCCAAAGCACTTGAATGAATAGTGGCAGACCAACTCTCTGATTACCTGGACAAATACAATCTACTCTGTAATCAACAGCACGGCTTTAGGAAAGGACATAGTACAACAACAGCCTTACTTGATTTCTCTGGAGAAGTCCACTCAGCCCTGGACAAAGGGGTGCCAAACAGGTGCAGTCTTTATCGATCTTACAAAGCTTTCGACACAGTCCATCATGGCCTACTTACTCCCTACTTTCTAGCCTAGGCCTGGCTGAAGGTCCTTGTGCTTGGGTAAAAGTTACCTGTCCAATCGGTCACAGGCTGTAAAATCTCTAATGAACTCTCCGACTTCAAACCAGTTCTCTCGGGTGTACCACAGGGATCAATTCTTGGACCGCTCCTCTTTAGCCTGTTCCTTAACTCCCTCCCAGATATCTGCCAGGAGAAAATAATCTTATACGCTGATGATGCTGTAATTTCTCTTCCCACAAGGATCCAAACTCCTACTGAAAAAGCCTGCAACTTGCTTTCTCTAGTGTTGAAAGGTGGTTCCTGGATAGTAAACTTGTGCTAAACCACAATAAAACAAAAGCCATGCTCTTCTCCAATCACCAAAACAAAAATAGGCATACTCCACTCACCATACAAACCTCTGCAGGAATTACACTGGACCAAGTAAATACTTTCAAATACCTTGGCATCACTTTGACCAAGGGCTCACCTTGCAACCCACATTGACAACACTGCGAAAACAGTGAACCAACACCTTGGAATACTATTCCGTAACATCAATTTCTAAATCAAGCGGCATTGAGAATAGCTATACAGAGTTCCATAATCTCAATCATTGACTATGGCCTTATTATTTATGGCTCAGCTACCTCCACTGCTCTAAGGCATCTCAATCACTCTAAATAAGGCCTGCCGGCTCCTCATGGGGCTCAAAGACTGACTCACACATGTGATCTGTACTATGAATCAGGCTGATTGAACCTATCAAATCATCTTATTTATCTCACCTGCACAATGGCAAAAAATCTATCTTGGGACTGACTCCATTATGTATTCAAAACCTACTCCGACTGAATCCTGGCTCACACCCTCCACCAGATCTGAACGCCTAACCTTTCCTGGTTCGAGATGCCGGACTGCACAGGGACAAAGATCTTTGCATACAGGGCCCTGACATGGTTCAATGCGCTTAGTCTGCCTACTCTATCCTCAACCTTGCTTGAAGCTTTCAAATCCATGCTCTATGCCCACCTCACCACCACTAGCAACTGTGATTGCGCTTAGATAAAGACTACTACTCCTCATGTCCATCCTCACATCTGAGGCCTCTTCCTCCCTGACTAATGAGCCCTCTGGTACCTCTACTACTTCCTGTCTCCCACCCAAACTCACTCCCCCTTTTTCCTGTCCCTCTCACTTACTCTCCCCACCTTTCCCTCCTCTCTAGCCTCCTTTTGGTGCCTGATGATCACCCTCTCCTGGAAGTTTCCTTAACCTCGAAATTGTCTACTCGCTTGAACCTGTTATAGCTTGTTTTTCTATGAAACTTAAAAATGTTACTGCCTTAAACTGTTAATAGCAAACTAATGATGTAACTTTCCTGTCTGGTTTTACCTGTAATGTGTATCGTGCTTTGTTAAATGTTCTTTGTGACGTGGAACCTTTGTAAAAGAGCCCTGGCTCAAAGGTATTAATTCCTAGACTAATAAACTAAACTAAACTAAAAAAGCAGAGACATAGGAGAATGGGGTGAGAGTTAGGACTGACGACCCCAATGCGCATCCCGATGCCGGTTGGGGGGTGGGCTGCAGGGATTCAAGGGGGGCTTTAACCCTAACCCTGAATTTCCTCACTTTTTTCACCACAGAAGAACCCTAACTGATGCATTAATAAAGTTTTTTGCATAGAATTTCCTTACTTTTTAAGAAAGAATAGAAAGGTAGAAAGTTGTGCAAGTTGGTTGGAGCACGGGGCCCACCAACTTGTAAGTGTCAGACCACATCACACACCCAATGACTAAAAAGTACATTCACACAGCAAGGCCAGCCACCAAACAAATGTTAATCTAGTAGAACAATAGAAAACACTGTCCACAAAAATGTAAAGCGCGCCACACAATATGTCCATAACTCTGTTACATCTACAGGACATGCCATCAGCACCCTCTAAATTTCAAGTAAAAACAACAAACCATGTCCAAGATATGACATATCAAAGTTTGAAATTTTCATTCATCAGAGTTGCACAGTTCTGCATCTGTTGACATTTAACACACACAATGACTGAAAACTGCATCCATGACACTAAGGCTAGGTATCCTATTAAATTTCAAGCCACCACCAGAAGCAAAATGCTGTCTGCAGAACGTAAACTGCACCACACCATATCTGCACAAAAAAAATTTTCTGACACAGAAACACTGTAATTTTCATCCACATGACATACTGTCAACACCCTCCAAATTTCAAGTGCAAAGACCAAACCATGTCCGAGATATAACAATTTAACGTATAATATTTTCATTCATCAGACTGGCACAGTTCTGCACCTGTTGACATTTAACACCCACAACAACTAAAAACTACATCCATGACACTAAGGCTAGGTGCCCTATCAATTTCAAGCCACCACCACAAGCAAAACACTGTCCGCAACACGTAAAGTGCGTCATGCAATATCTCCACAAAAAAAAATTTTCTCTGACATGTAAACACCATAATTCACATCTACAGGACATGCCAAAAACACCCTCCAAATTTCAAGTAAAAAGACTAAACTGTTCCCGAGATATTCAATATGAAAGATTACTAAAATTCCCCAAGCTATTCCATTATAAAAAAATCTGCCCATCTTGTCCCTCCCTCACGATCAAAGATGGTGATCAAAGAATCTCACGATCAAAGAATTTGCAGGCTCATGATCAAAGAATTTCCAGGTTGATGAAAAAATAATTAAAAATATTATAACTAAAAAAATTAAAGAAATTGCGGTATACCACCATCATGGTTCAACAGAACAAAGCCTTCTGAGTAAAACCCACCCTCATTTGACTTCCTAGGACACTCCTGGGCTGAGAAAATTGATTTTTAAATTGGCCTATCTCGTCCCTCTTTCACGATCTCGATCAAAGAATCTCACAATCAAAGAATTTGCAGGCTCGCGATCAAAGAATTTGCAGGCTCACGTAGAAAGAATTGAAAATCGTGGAATGCAAATTTTTCACTGATTTCAACTGAACCAATGGAATGCCTCGATAGAACAGACCCTCCTGAACAAAACCCACCCTCATTTATGTCCCTAGCCCACCCCTGAGCTGAGATATTAGTGGTTTGAGGCTGCGATGCAAGATCGCGATCAAAGAATCTCACAATCAAAAAATTTACAGGCTCATGATCAAAGATCGTTAGTGAGCCACAAATTAAGATTTTAAAAGCCTGTAAATCTATTTTTTGACCGATTTGGATGAAACCAAAGGCATGGCTCGATAGGTCAGAGCCCCCTGAGTAAAACCCATTGAAGTTTTACTTCAGAAGTGATCCCTGAGCCAAGATATTTGTGTTTTTCCAATTGGAAAATAAAAAACAAAATGGCGGACCTCGTGATCAAAGAACTTAGAAAATCCTCAGGGACAAAGATTCTTGAACCGTGAGGCTGCAGATTCTTTGATCGACAGGCAGGATGAGATGGCCAGAACCCCATTCTTTGATTGCAAGATATACATATAAATTTTCCCATTGACTTATAATGGGAATTTAAAAGTGTCGTAACTTTTGAATGCCTTAATATTGTTTCACCAAACAAAAAGTGGCATGTTTGGCCACCAAAGCTCTTTCAAGCAAGACATCTTGCAGAGCAGCATACCACACAATGGTCATGCAGGATCGCATTGAGAATGCCAAACAGTGCCTCCAAAAATTGATAATTTTGCATTTTTCAACGCTTTTGTACACGAGGATCGACACTCCAACAGAAATGCAATTTGGCAAATCAAGAGATCTAGTGCGCCCCAATGCATGTACCAAATTTCAGGCAAATCCTTTGAACAGGTCCAAATTTATTAACATCCAAACTTTTGACTTTAGTATGTAACTGGCAGCTCAACCCTAGCTATAATGGCATCACTGTGCCACTATAATATATATATATATATTATGGCAGCACGGTAGTGCTACCATAGTTATGGTTGAGGAGCAATTTCTATGTTAAACCCCAAAACTTTGCACCTTAGTAACTTTGCAACCGTTTGACAGATTTGGCTGAAATTTGGAATACATGATCAAGAACCACAGGCCTTGGCATCTGCCAAGTTTTGTATCAGTCAGATACATGGCTGCAGAGTTATTAAGCATGATTTGTGTGCGCATTTACGCTTTTTCTGAAATTCTACGGTCGCGCATACAGGTCGCACGGTTTACGTGACCATCCCAAAATCTTCAGGGAACATGCAGCCAGGGTCCCCAATGTGCCTTTTGAAGATTTGGTGAAAAAATATTAAACGGTTCAAAAGTTATTCAAAAAACAATTTCCCATTATAAGTCAATGGGAAAAGTTAACAAAAAGTTCAACACTTTCGCAAATGCATTTTTACTTTTGCAAATGGGCCTGTTACTTTTGCAAATCAGCCATTTTGTTTTCAGTTGGTGATTAGAAAAATGCTTGGCATTTAAATTTGGGACCCTCTAGCAACCTAATTCTTTTTGTATTCACCTAGTCGGACCCTGAGGATGCTAGCCATGTCTTTATTTTGGGGTAAAACACCCCAGAAATATGTTTTTCAGATTTCTGGAAAAAGTACTTTCGCAAAGTACTTTCATGCTCATGAAAGTGTCGCAAATGTTTGTGAAAGCTTTTGCAAATTGCGACAGTAATTTTCTAGTCTGTGGGAAAATGACAGCAATTCTTTGGCACTGCACTGCAAAAGAACGGTTGGGAGTTTTGGGCTGAAATTTGGAGGGAACGCAGCCAACATCTCACAGATGTGCCTTTCAGTGTTCTATTGAAAAAATATTACATGGCAGCAAAGTTACAGCACTCCAAAGTTTACAGTTTTTCCCATAGGATAACATTATGGCGCCCGCTGCATTACAGGAATCCTTTGGCACCCTGCTGCAAAATAACGGTTTGGTCTTTTTTCCTGAAATTTGGAGGGAAGACAGCCAATAGCCCACAGATGTGCCTTTCAGTGGTTTGGTGAAAAAATATTACAGGAGACAAAGTTATGGCACTCAATTTCTTTTTTTTCCCATAGGATAACATTCGGCATTCGCCGCGCCTTTCCAGGCCCATATCTGAAGCGGTCACGAATCTGGACTTTTCATTGGAAAAAATGCTTAGCAAAAGTAAAAATCAGCCAGGACAGTCATAAATCATATGACTTTTAAATTTTTTTCTACGTCAGACGGTTCCCTGAGATATAACCTATTTAGTATTCCAAGTCCTCATTTTCTGCTCGGCTACCCATTATTATGCATACATTCTTTGTACTCACTGTCTTTCTCTATTCAGCTTTTGGGGAAAACCAGCCTGTGCGCTTACATTACTGTTACCATTGCCCTTTCCGCTTGCGGTTCCATGCCCGTTTCACTTACTGTTGACGTCTACGCCACCACGTGCATCATCCTTTGCGTTTTCATTTGCACTTGCGTTTCAGTTATTTTTTGCCATTTGTGTCTACAGTACTCTTTTCTCTTTCTGTTTCACTTTGCGTCACCATGCCCATTGACATTTCCGTTTGCAGGCACCATGTTACTATGTGACAAAACATCATGTGGCAGACTGTTCCCATCTATGCCACTGTGTGCATTGCCCTTTCTGTTGTCATTTGCACTTGCGTTACCATGTGCGCCACTGTTAGAGCTTCTATTTGCATTGCTCTTCCTGTTACTATGCCACAAGACATCATGTGGCGGGAATGTGGGGCCCTTTGGGCCCCGTGCTCCCGCCGCCACGTTACATTCACTATTTCTCATTATCATTCTCAAAAAGAAGGGAAATTAGAGGAAAAAAAACCTCCATTTAATGCATTGGTTAGGGTTGTTCCACAGCGACAAAAGTGAGGAAATTCACTGTTAGGGTTGAAAACCTTAACTCCGAATTCACCCCCCCCAGCACCACACACACACAGACACACACACATGCAAGTATGGGGGAGGACCAAGTCAAGACAACCAATGACAGACATCCAGCAGCAGGTGACAGAAATAACAAACAATTGTCTAAATGTACTATGAGACATCCCCACCCACCTGACCAGGTACTGCATGCTCAGTGGAGATCAACAGCAAAACTGAGGCCATGTACACCAAATGTACACATCCCTGATTGCAGCTGCACACAACGTACCACACTTAGTAGTTGCATGGCCTTACCTACCGATGTCCCACACCACACCACAACTGGTACTGTTCCGTTAGTAATATAAATGCTGAAGGTGCATGATGACAGTTGTAGAAAGGTTTTAACACTAGTGAGTATACATTAATTAAGAGAAGTACATAAATTAACTACAAGACACTAGCATGCTCAAGATAAAAGTAGTGTTACATTTAGTCTGTGATTTACATAGTAGTTCATTTATTGCAACGGTTTACTCAACATAGAGAGGCTGATGTAAACGTATGGAAAAGCATTGCCTGCTCAACGCTGTGAAATTCGTACTGCCGGTATCAGATGCATTCTTATCAATGAAGGTGTACTGCTGATGTACATACATAGACCTTCAGTGTGTTTCAATACTAAAGATGCAGTAAGTATTCTTTGTAAGAAACAGTGTAATTGCATGGATCAGGCCAAGCAACTTCTAAATATCATAGCACTACTGAGCCAACAATGACGTACCTGTATTGGACATGTATATAGGATAGATTTTCCTGTAGGCACTTACTGAGTATGTTGTACCTGATAAAGACAATCTCATTGCATCTGTGATGACTAACTTATTCAAATAGTAATACATTTACTATTGTTGCAATGAGTGATCTATGCCACTTATGGACACAGTGTAATTTTTTTTAACAATTGTTTCATACTCAGGCTGTATGCCTAGTGTTTGGGTTTGCCACACTTCTGTCACTGATGCTATCAAAGTGATAACTATGTTAATTGTGGTACAACAGGAATCAAGTAGGTATGGTGTAGATATAAACAGAATGTCTTTTAGTATTGATTTAACTCACAATGGGGTAAGTGTACTAGGACAGCAGGGGTTATTCTCTATCACTGACTCTGTCAGTTATAATCACACTAAGGTTTCAATGACTGTAACGGTCAAGTTACACTGTTCATCTTCATGAGTTCATATTCACAGCCATTCTCCAGTAACTAGACAGTGTATGGTGTAACTGGGAGGGACACTGTGTTGCAAAGCTGCTGCAGTGCCTAGCAGAGGGAGAGTATCTACTCACAAAGACAATTAAGCAATAATGCATGACCAACAGTTATGTTAAATGGTCTGTTAATCACCCTGTAGGGGTTTAATGTTGAATGAGGCATAGCTGAGTGCCACATGTCGCTAGACAGTGATAAACTGACCATTAACATAATACCTGGGAGTGGCTTATTGCTATCATAATAAAACTGTTTTTAAACAACATTAAACCATGTTCATCATATGGTTAGGCTCTACATGTATGTTAATAAAAACTAAACATAAGGCTGTAACAATGTTTACAGTCAATTAGAAAGCTGCATTTCTCAAACCCTTGTTATAATCAGAGATATTATACCTGTACAACTACTTGGTTTTGCTGAACTCTATTGCTCAGGTGGCCCACCACATGTGGTGTGGTCTAGTGTGGGGCATCGGTAGGTAAGACTGTGCAACTACTAAGTGTGGTACGTTGTGTGCAGCTGCAATCAGGGATGTGTAGGTTTGGTGTACATGGCCTCAGTTTTGTTGTTGATCTCCACTGAGCATGCAGTACCTGGTCAGGTGGGTGGGGATGTCTCGTAGTACATTTAGACAATTGTTTGTTTTTTCTGTCACCTGCTGCTGGATGTCTGTCATTGGTTGTGTTGACTTGGTCCTCCCCCATACTTGCATATGTGTGTGTGTGTGTGTGTCTGTGTGTGTGTGGTGTTGGGGGGGTGAATTCGGAATTAGGGTTTTCAACCCTAACAGCAAATTTCCTCACTTTTGTCACTGTGGAACAACCCTAACTAATGCATTAAACAGAGTTTTTTGCCTCTAATATATATATATATATATATATATATATAGTATATATATATATATATATATAGTATATATATATATATATATATATATATATATATATATATATACACACACACACACGCACATATCTTATGGAGGCAGTATAGCGCAGTGGGTTAAGGCTCTGAGCTGCAGATCTGGAGACCTCGGTTTGAATTCCATGGCTGCCTAGGTGCATACTGTGTGATCCTGAGCAAGTCACTTAACTTCCTTGTGCTCCCAGGTCACACCTGTAAAAAAGCTTTCAGCTTAGCATGTCTCTCCTGGTAAAAAAAATAAATATATATATATATATATGGACACACACAGGTTATTTAAATTATATAAATACATAAATGAAAAAGCTATACTGACAGTCAAACTAGTTAACTTCCCTACTACTGGTGACATGACCCCCCCATTTATCTGGCCCAGATGAAGGCCTACTGTATCCTCGTTACCCAGTTACTACAATTAGCCCTACGCCTTGCTCTAAATCCCAAGATGGTACAGGGCATTATCATTGCCACCTGGTACATCAAAGTGGTCCTAGGCTCTGACATACTTCTACACTGCATTCTCCTGGATCTGACATCTGGAGAGAACATCCACAATCACAAATGCCCAAATGTATACCCCCCTAACTGGACATCACTCCCCCCTTATCTATATGCAGGGTCTTAAACAAAAAGGCAACCCATACAATCCAATATTCTAGCTCAGTGACTTAAGAATTAGGACACTTCTCTGAGCACCATGGGCCATGACCAATATCTTGGTCAAGCTAAAATCCCTACTAGGAGGTGACATAGAAATGAACCACGGCCCCCCTGGCACAAATGTGCATATTTTCTCTCCTACTCAGTCCACATGGGCCAACTCCAAAAGATTAAGGATAACCCATATGAACATAAATAGCCTGAGGCCAAAGATGCATGAGCTGCAAGCTTGGGTGAACCTATACTCCCCAGACATTGTTGCAATCTCAGAAACCTGGCCCAAACCACATGTATGTGACCATAAGACTGAGCTAAAAGGCTGTGAAATATTTAGGCACGACAGACTGCGGAAAAAAGTGACAACCCCTAGCATACAGAACACAGCTGTGAAATGATATTCATAATAATGCTGATGGGGTGGCACCAAACCCTTGACGATCGGATGTGTCTACAGTCCCCCAAAAGCAGCTGACATTGCCCTGAACTTGCTACTCACAGCACTGCTCAATCTCCTAAAGGGTGAGAAGGTGATCCTGGGTGACTTCAATATACATTGGGGGCCTCAAACAAAGTGAGAAATAAAGAACTTACTTCTTGAAGCAGATCTAAGTAAACTAATTCAAGAGCACACCAGACTGAACACCAAAACAGGAAACCATTCTACACTGGACTGGATCCTGACCTCTAAGTCTGATAGCATTAGACTGGCAGGTATTTTTTCTGATGTCCTAAGCGATCACTTGCCTGTGTTCTCCATTTGGAAAAACAATTTTAAAGCCCCCTACCCACCAAAATACTCTGGTCATGGAACATCTCTAATTTTGTCACAGGTGCCTTCCTAGTCACACTACAAGAGGTGAATAAGACCTAAATCAATAAAGCCCCTAGCCTTGATGCCGCCCTAGAATTCTTCATAAACAACTTCCTTTCTGCAGCTGATAAGCATGCCCCGTTCAAAAAAATCAGGGTAAAAGGTCAGGACGCCAGGTGGTTGTCCCAGGATCAAAAAAACTCATGAAGGAGAGAGACAGGGCCTGGGGGAACTTTAAGCTCACTCACGAACCCAATGTCTGGCAGCAATATGGGAAATTATGAAACAAATTTAAAAAAAAACTCAAATCAGCAAAAAAATGATACCTCAGAGATCTCCAGAGAAAAAACTATTTGACCCAAGGAAATTGTGGTCACAAATCAATACTCTCATCATGGGTAGTCCCACCCAGGGTGATTGTGGTATAATAGCAAATGGCGCCCACCTAAAGGGTCCTTCTGATGCTGCCAATACAATCAACTCCTTCTTCACAGACTTAAATAAGTTCAAGACTCCTTATACTGGGACTCTCCCACCCAATATACCAGATTCGAACAACACTCCAACCTACCCTAGCTTCCATTTTAAGACACTGTCTAAAAATGAGATCCTAAAACTATTTCTGAACATAAAACCCCATGGTTCAGCTGGTTATGACAAGCTAGAACCAAGATTGCTTAAAACTGCAGCTCCAGCCATAGCTGTTTCAGTCTCATGGCTGCTCAACAGATCCCTCCTTGAAGGGAAAGTTCAGCTACTCTGGAAAGTTGGCTTGGTCACGCCCATCCATAAAGATGGATCATGGGAACAGTTGGAAAACTATCATCCCATATCGATCCTTTACATCCTTAGCAAGGTACTAGAGAGGGCCGTCCATAATCAAATAATAGATTACATTGAGAGGAATGGCTTATTCACACCTAGACAACATGGTTTTAGGAAAAAACCATGGCACGGATACTGTCCTAGTCTGTCTCATTGATCATATCTTTACAGCTCTCAACAAAGGCCAGTCCACCGGGTCAGTCCTTATAGACCTAACTAAGGCCTTCGACCTGGTAGATCATCAGTTATTCCTAGCAAAACTCAAGCTCCTAGACCTAGACAGTCTGACAGTTTGGTGGCTTACAGACTATCTCCATGGGTGATCACGATTTGTCAGTTTACAAGGGGCGCGATCTGAAAACTGCAAAAGTCTTGATGGGGTCCCTCAGGAGTCAATCCTGGGGCCCCTTCTATTCTCCATTTTTCATAACCGATATGCCAAATAACTGTAGTGAAGCTAACATACTCCTATATGCAGACGATGCTGTACTCTACAGGTACACCGAGGACCTGAGCTGTCTGAGCACTGCACTGATAAATGACCTGCAACTCCTCAATGACTAGCTGACCAGCAATAAACTTGTGCTCAATAGCAAAAAATCTAGGGCCATGCTATTTGGCCCCCAAGCCTAGGGCAAGACAGAACCTTAATCCTAACCCCAAGCCTCTCAAATGGCAAAAGAACTGAGGTCATAGACACAATAAAGTACTTGGGCTTTACACTAGACCAAAACTGCTCTTACAAAATGAATATTGAACTACTGACCAAACACTGAATCAGAAATTGGGGCTAGTGTACCATCTTAGCCCTTTCCTTACTCAGGATTCCCAGCAAAGGATTGCAACTGGAAATGGACTGCCCACCCTACTGTATGGGTCACCAGTCCTACTCACAGCAAAAGGTGGGGAAATGCAAAAACTTGCTACACTTTATTACAGGGTTATCCGGTTCACCACAGGAGCTCAGTCAAGGGATCACCACTGCCAGGTGCGCCAAACTCTGTCCTGGCCACCATTGAAAGGGTGTGTTGAGTATCCATCCTTATGCTTAGTCTGTAAGCTAAGGTCAGAAAATGCCCCACCAAGCCTTGCAAAAACATTGTCTGCTAAACACAACAGCAGGCCCCTTAGATCCTCTAGCAACCAGCTCCTCACTACGCCTAGAGTTAGGTCTTCCCAGGGGCAGAGGTCATTTTTGGCATGTATACCACCCCTCTGGAATGCTCTCCCTGAAAATGTTCAAACATGTAATTCCCTAGGGTGTTTCAAGAAGGGACTTAAGGCTCATCTGATAGTGCTTAACCAATGCACTTGCAATTGCTGATACCTGAATCCCTTCCTGCTACCTGTCTTTCCCTATTACCATCTTATCTGTAACCTCGAAAGTCACCTAGTTATCAACCTACGTTGTGGGCTGTAAATGAGGGTTGAAATCTTGGAATCTGACTTAATGTTCACCTGAATTTGTATGATAAGCTTTGCCATGTACACCAGTCTATGCTCACTATACTACTGTCTGTTGAATTCCATGCTAACTAATGTAATTGTCAACCTGTATTCGTATTGTAACTTCATGAAATGTTCTTACCTGTGTTTAATCCCATGTTGCCCCTATCATGGTCTCAGTGGGTTTACCCAGTTACCAAAATTTAAATAAATAAATAATTTCTCTGATGTTCTTGCCCTGATATTAAGAAGCAGCTCTGCACTTCAGCGCATAAATAAATTCCAGCTGTTTACAATTTACTGGAAATTACATTTTTTCATCTTCAATGCTCCTTTCCAAGATTTAATATACATCTTGGCAGTCCAGCTGAAAAGTCTGTATAGAAAACATTTGCCTCTCCCTTGTTCACCTCAGAATGCCTTTGTTTATAGTGCTTACCATGACAGACTGTGATATCACAAACAGCAACATAGAAACATAGAAACATAGACAGATAAGGACCGCTAGGCCCATCTAGTCTGCCCATTTCCCTACCTACAGGATAGGCCGCAGATCCTATTTAACCAACAGCCTATATCTTCCTGCCCCCCACAAGAATTGCCTTATGTCTGTCCCATGCAGTCTTGAATTCTCCCACAGTTTTAGACTCCACAACTTCCTCAGGAAGGCTGTTCCATGCATCCACTACCTCTCTGTGAAATAATACTTCCTCACATTGCCCTGAACCGCCCTCCTTCTATCTTTAAATTGTGTCCCTTGTTCTTGCAAGTCTCTTTTCTGAAAGATGCTACCCTCTTGGACTTTGTTGATTCCTTGAGGTACTTGAAAGTTTCTATCATGTCCCCCCTCTCCCTTCTTTCCTCAAGGGTATACATATTAAGCTCCTTTAGTCTCTCCTCATATGGCTTCTCTTGCAGACCCTGCACCATTTTAGTTGCCCTCCTCTGGACTGCCTCTATCCTGTCCATGTCCTTGCGGAGATGGGGTCTCCAGAACTGGACACAGTATTCCAGATGGGGTCTCACCAACTGTCTGTACAGAGGGATAACACCTTCCTGTTTTCTGCTGCTGATGCCTCTCCCTATACATCCCAGTATACCCCAGCCCTCCCGACTGCCTTCTCACATTGCTTGCTAACGTTAAGGTCATCTGATATGATTACCCCCAGGTCCCTTTCCTGTTTTGTTGATGTTACTACCTCCCACCCATTGTGTATTCTTCCCTGGGTTCTTGTTTCCAGGTGCATTATTTGCACTTTTTGCATTGAATCCTAGCTGCACCCACAAAGTGCCATACATCTGACCATTCCTCCAACCTTGCCAAGTCCCTTTTCATCCTTTCCATGCCTCCTTGTGTATCAACCCTGTTGCAGATCTTTGTGTCATCTGCAAAAAGGCATACTTTTCCTTCCAGTCCCTCTGCAATGCCACTGATGAAGACATTAAAAAGGACTGGCTCCAATACTGAACCCTGCGGTACCCCACTAGTAACCGCCCTTTCTTCAGAGTGGACTCCATTTACTATTACCTTCTGTGTCCTGTTGTCCAGCCAATGTTTTACCCAGGCTACCACCCTGGGACCCACTCCCAGGCTGGTTAATTTGACTAATAATCTTTTGTGTGGGACTGTGTCAAATGCCTTGCTAAAGTCCTGGACTAAAGTCCTTGCTACACAATAATAGATCAGGAAATCACACATTGCTGGACTGGATATTAACAAATAGACCTATTAATATGATAAAATGTGGTTTGACCTCTGATTCGTTAAGTGATCATCATCCAGTCTTCTGTATTTGGAAACATGGGGGACTGAAGAAGTCTAAGCCAATTATAAGGATTTCGAGATCTTTTTCTAAATTTGATGTACATTCTTTTTGTACAGAGTTGGGTAAAATAGATTGGTCTTTTTTATATTCTATCCCTGATGTGGATTCTGCATTGCATTTTTTCATTACTGAGTTTACACATGTTTTGGACCAGTTAGCTCCCCTTGTTAAAAGAAGGGTCCGAGGGAAAACTTATGGGTGGTTAACATCTCCTTTGATTAAACTCATGAGACAACGAGACAAGGCCTGGAAAATGTATAAAATGAACCATTCTGCTTCTGGTTATCATGGTATAGGACTTTAAGGAACCAATGTAAAGGCTAAGATAAGGAAGGCTAAAACAGACTATATTAGTCATAAACAATGTGAAGGGTTATCTAACGCTACTACTTTTGGAAAACAATTAACAATTTTATAAGACCTAATGTTTGTCAACCAGGATCAATGAGGTTGAACGGTGACTTGTTGTCTTGTCCATTGAAGATAGCTAACGAGTTTAATTTGAAATTTACTGCATTGCCTGCTTCCTTTAGTGACCAGTCCAAGGTGAACTACTTGGGATTGACTGAAGATTTTACAGTTAATCCTAAACTGTATTTAGGACTACTACTCCAAAGGAGGTAGAGAAGTTGTTATGTTGTATTAAGAGGGACAGCTCAGCTGGTTCTGATGGCTTATGTCCTAGTTTATTGGCGGATGCTGCCTCAGTTATAGCACTTCCAGTTAGCATTATTTTCAACTTGTCTTTGTTACAGGTACTATACCTAATATATGGAAACATACTTTGGTCACTCCTATATTTAAATCTGGTTCACAACATGAGTTTTGTAACTACAGACCTATTTCTATCTTGTCTGCTTTAGCTAAAGTTCAGGAAAGAATAGTTTATAATCAGTTGATTGGGTATGTGGATCGCTTTGGATTATTGTCTCAGAACCAACATGGTTTTAGAAAGGAAGGAGTACTGAGACTGCCTTGGTCGAGTTCACGAACGCCGCACTTAATGGCATGGATAAAGGGTGTCTGACGGGTGCCGTGTTCGTGGACTTGACTCAATGCATTCGACTCAGTTGATCACCAATTGTTGATTTCTAGACTTGAGTCATTGGGAGTTGATGAGTCTTTCTTGGACTGGACAGGGATTATTTAACAAATAGGTTTCAAGGGTTAAATATAGGGTGCTGTATCAGACTCTGTAATGGTTAAGTGTGGGGTTCCACAAGGTTCTATTTTGGGGCCACTTTTGTTTTCTTTGTTTTTGATCAACTAGTAAGTGTGATTAATAATGCTTCTCAACACTTTATGCTGTGATGCAGTAATTGTCATGGGGTTTGTCAGTTGGAGATCTAGGTGTTTCTTTAACAGAAATGTGCAATTTTCAGTCTTCACTTATGGCCTGTAAATTACTCTTAAACAAATCTAAGACAAAGGTGATGGTTTTGGTACCCCACCTAGACTGAGATCTGAGGTTGGTACTTTGGAAGTTAAATCTCTTGATGGATTACTGTTTGACTATGTTGATACATTTCAATATCTTGGGTATTACTAGATTCTCATCTAAGTTATGAATCTCATTTTTGAGGGTTACCTCAAGAATACATTGTAGATTAGGTTCTTTGTACAGAATCCGTTCATTTCTTATTCCTGAGTCTAGGCTGGTTATTTCAAATTGCTGCTTACTTCTATTGTGAACTATGCAGCTATGATTACTGACACTGCTTCTCGACAGTGATTTCAAAGAAATCCACTTTACTTCACTTGATAGCTAAGTTTGCTTTTAAATTGTTCTAAGTCATCTCATCATTGTGTGATTTTGAAAGAAATGGGCTGGTTACGGTTTCATTAAATTTCCAATACTGTGTGGCCAAGTTCATATATAAAGTTATGGACTCTGGAATTCCACATAGTATTTCAAAGTTTTGAGACCATATATTGATGGTCATTATTCTAGACATAGGTCAGACAGTAGGTTTCTAGAGATTCCTTTTATGAAATCTAAAAGTGGACAAAGATCCTTTGCTTATATTGCTCCATTTATTTGGAATGAAATTCCTCAAGATATTAGGTTGTGTTCTGTCAAAAGTTTGCCGATGCATTAAGGATGTATTTCGAATCTCAATTTAATTGTAACTGTTTTTTATGAATTTTTTTTATGAATTTTATACGTAACAAAGACATTTTTGTCTGCAATTTGCTGCATTGTATATGTATGTTTGATTATGTATTGTCTGTATGTAATATATGTGGGTCGCACCTGTAAAAAGAACTTGTTTCCAGTGTGCTTACCTGTTAAGCGAATAAACAAACAAACAAACAAACAAACAAAGTCTAGGTAGGCCATGTCCACAGCCCCTCCCTGGTCTACTACTTTGGTCACCCAGTCAAAGAAATCTATTAGATTCGTCTGACATGACCTTCCCGCTGTGAACCCATGCTGCTTTGGATCCTGTGCTCCACTGACCTCTAGGTACTCAACTATTCTTTCCTTCAGAAGTGACTCCATCACTTTCCCTACCACAGAGGTCAGACTGACAGGTCTGTAGTTTCTGCCTCTGTCTTGGTCCCACTTTTGTGAAGGGGAATCACATCCGCTTCCTCCAGTCCTCGGGTACCACACCATCCTCCCATGATTTATTAAAAAGAGTAGCCAGTGGTTTCACTAGTTCCTTCCTTAATTCTTTTAGAATTCTGGGGTGAATTCCATCAGGACCCATTGCTTTGTCCACCTTCAGTTTTAGGAGTTCTTGCAGAACCCTTTCTTCTGTGAAAGGACTGGGATCGACCCCCCTATCAAGAGTGCTTCTGTTAATTGGATTAGGCACGTCCCCCTCCTCTTTTGTGAATACTGAGCAGAAATATTTGTTCAGTATTCCTGCTTTTTCACTGTCCCCCTCTGCCCACCCACCATTTATTCTATTCAGCCTCACTATCCCTCCCTTTGTCTTTCTACGCTCACTGATGTACCTATAAAAGGTTTTATCCCCCTTCTTAACTGAGTTGGCTATCTTTTCCTCAGTTTGGGCCTTTGCTATTCTGACTTCCCTCCTGCTTCTTTCTGCCTTAACTGGTACAGTCTCTGTCCTGCTCCTTCTGTGTTTCCTTATACTTCTGGAATGCTATCTTTTCTTCCTGACTTTCACAGCCACCTCTCTTGAGAACCATAGTGGCTTTTTCTTTGTTTTGATTTGTTTATTTGCTTCACACAAAGGCTTGTTGCCTCTGTGATGGCAGTTTTAATAATTCCCATTGTTGCTCCACACCTCCTTCTAGTCTGTTTGCTAGTGCTTTTCTGAGGCACTCTCCATCTTGCCAAAGTCAGCCTCCTAAAGTCCAGTACCCTCACTTTTGTATGGCTTGACTCTGTAGCTGAGTTAACGTGAACCACACTGTTTGATGGTCACTTGTCCCCAGATGGCAACCCACTTCTAGATCTGAGATCCTCTCACTGCCCCTCGCTTGAGAGTACGAGGTCTAAGATTGCTCCCTCAATGAGTGGGTTCCAAACTAGCTGTTAATGCCTGCCACCTGTAGGGCGTCAAGAATGGCTCCTGCTTTGGATGTCACTGCAGCAAATGTGCTCAGTTAACATCTGCATATTCAGGTCTCCCATCAACAGTATCTCCCTTTCTCTGCCATTCTAAGAATGCCTTCCATCATATCCTTGTCCATTCCTTCCCTGACATGGGGTCTGTACACAACCCCTGTGCGTATTGTGGTGTCCTTTCCAGTCTCCAAGGTGACCCACAGTGCCCCTCTCCTCCTGTTTACTCTTTTATTCAGTTGCTTTTATCCTTCCTTACATGAGAGCTACTCCTCCCCTCTTCCTCCTGTCTCTCCTGTAGGTTATGTACCCTGGTATGTTAACATCCCAGTCATGGTTCTCTGTGTACCATGTTTCTGTGACTGCTACGATATCCAGGCATCCCTCTTCCATTAAGGCCACCAGCTCAGGAGCTTGTTGCCCAGACTCTGGGCATTGGTACTCATTACCTCTCCATTTCCTGATGGCCTTACCCCTTTTGCCCCATCCTGTCCTTCTTGCCTTTGTCACTTTCTCCATTTACCCCTGCCCTTCTCCCTACTCTGACACCTCCATGTTGGTGTTTGCCACACTTACTACCGTGATTGTTTGGGGGCTAGATTTTCCTGCTCCTTTCCAGTGCCTCCCTTGGCTAGTTTAAAAGCTTGCAATGAAGCATTTAAACCTATCACCTAGGATCCTGGTTCCCTCCCGGACAGATGCAGCCCATCATGCCAGTATAGGCTTGCATCACTCCAGGTGGACCCCAGTCCCCAATGAAGCCAAATCCCTGAGCTCCACACCAGTTTTTCAACCACTGATTGAATCCCATGGTACGGAACACCCTAGCCTCTCCTATGCCATAGATGGGGAGCACCTCCGAGAAGGTTACCGTGCGTGCTACTTGACTAAGGCCCTTCCCCAATTCCACAAACTCTTCCTGCACTTCTCTAATCCCTTTCTTAGCCAGGTCATTTGTCCCTAGGTGGACAATGACATCCAGCTCCCTCCCTGTGCAGCTGCTCTGGCAATCCTGAGGATTCGCTCCCTGTCCCTCCAAGCCATGGTGCCAGGCAGGCACCTTACCTCCCTCTCCTTCCTTGCCCAGTTCTACCTTCCTAACAATGGAGTCCCCACCAGGTTGTTTCCTTCCCTGCAGGGTCCCCTGCCACCCTCCTGTGGGTCTCCTTTGTGGAGGTTCCCAGCATCCTCCTTGGTCTCCACTGTAGGTGCCTCCATAGAGGAACCACACTTTGCCAGAATGGCATAGGAATTGTGGAGAGGTACAACTGGAGGGATGTGCCTCTGTTCCACCACCCTCACGCTCCCTGAGCCCACTGTGGTCCAACCGCTCCTCTTTCTTGGCAACCTCTGAGGCAACGGCAGTGGCACTGGTGGTCCCTGGATGGAAGAGGAGGTCTCACAAATCCTGGCCAACTCAGCCTGGAGATGAGCAACCTCCTCCCTCATCCCAGAGAGGTGCCTGCAGATGGGACAACACCGCATCCTCCAGAACATCTCCCGGAAGACTGCTGCTCCACAGCCACTGCACTGCACCACTCCAATCATGTCTTATTTCTGGCCCTGTAACTGTTTGCAATCCTTACTCTTTTCTCTTTTTTTTCTCTCTCTCCTTACTTTCTGCCTGTGTGCCCTTTAAGCTCTGATTGTCCTGTTCTGAGACAAGAATATCCTATATTTCTCAGTAGACCGCTTACTTGTTCAGAGGCAGACCTCCAGCAGCTAGAGGGCGGAGAGCTACTCTTGCCCTTCTAGGATGGTGGGTCCTTGGTGGTTCTGTGATCACTCACTTCCTGCCCCTAAACAGGAAGTTCCTGTTGTCAGTCAAATCCTGTGCCTATAAAAATAGAACTAGCTTTGGGTGGGGGGGTGGAGGGGAGGAAAGGAGGGCAATATAGTCCCAGTAGAAAAGTTCAGTCACACAGCAGTCCTTTCTCCCGGAGTCTTCTGCCAACTGAGTGGTTAGCACAGGAGAGTAAGATACATTTTGAAAGATATAGTGAAAAAAATGCTGTATTACCTACAATATTTAGTAGAACAACTGAATGGGGGAAAAATAACTAGAAAACAACATTAAAACACAATTGGTATAAATCTAGAGTTTTTTATTTTTTTGTTATAATATAGAGAGATGCTCTTTAACTATCTTTTCCACTTACTCCTATACTGTACAGTACCCTTTGTATCGCACTGCTCCCTGTCTCTACTCACGCTACTATACTGTAAGTGCCTCATACTTACCCATTTTTACCTTTGTTTCCACAGGTATGGCCAAATGTTGGCTGTCTTCCTTTTAGATCAGTATCTTGTTTAATTCTGACTCCCATAATCTCTTCTCTATGAACTCTGTCCCTCTGCATCTCTTCAACCTTCCCTGTGCTTTCCTTTTAGGTTCTACCAGATTAACCCACACCCAAGACAACCCAACTCTGTGCACTGTGACTTGAACAGAGCAGGTAAGTCATATTAAATTCAGGGTCAAAACTGATTTTTGCAGCCTCCTAGCCAGCAGTGCTAGTGATCGGGGAAAATCCCCACAGACTTTTTCCACTGTCCCAGTTGATGTACTTACTGAAGTGTTACCTTCTCCAGCACATGCCTGCAGGACTAGCTAAAGGAAAATCTTACTCACTGTATAGGAAATCTACCGGCATTTGCTAGTGGGATGTTACCAGATTTAACCCCAGAAAAGGAGATGGGGCTAGTGTCAGGGGCTGGGGGGGTAGTGTCTGGGGAAGGGAGGTGCTAATGTTTGGGGCTTTGGAAGGTGGGTCAGCTGTGGTCAGGGGCCTTGGAGGGAGGGAGGTAGGGGCATAATGTCAGGGCCCATGGAGGGAGTGTAGAAGGGAGGGTGTATGCATACCCCTGGTGTCTGAATAGACAGTGTCCAGGAGGACCTTGCATGGAAGGTGTGCAACAAGGGTATGGGTGATTCTCGAATGGCTTTGGAGGAAGGGGTGTGGCTTCTGGGAGTCAGGGGGCCAGGAGGGAGGTGATATCCACAGAGCTGGGTGCCTAGAGAGGGAGGGAGGAGTTTTCAGGCAGACTGTGATAAAATGGGAGGGTGTTGGCATGGCTGGATTGTGTCAGGAAGTGGCGGGATGGGGTAATTGTCTGGGGTGATGGAGGGAGCCATAGAAGTATTGGGAACTGCAGAGGGTGTACATTCAAGAGGGCTACTGTCATGTGGGGCTGTTAGGGAAACATTTTAGTGTCAGGAGCTGTTGAGAGAAGGGGCTAGTGTCAGAGGGGGTCTGTGGAGGGGTCTAGTGTTTGGGTTAGAGGAAGAAGGTGTGCCTAGTGTCTGAGCTGCAGGCTAATTAACTACAGATTGGGGGTACGCAAAGTTCCATTTATTCTCAAAATAAATTGTTTTATTGATAAAGCACTTACAGTGTTTTCCCAGCTTTTTTAAATTTATTTATTGAAGTATATTTTTTTAACATGATTTGATACAACAAACTGTGCAGTGACATATACCTGGCTGGGGTTACATCAGCTGTGTCTTGGAAATGCATCATTAAATGATCACTGAAGCTAGTCACTTTAGTCAATTTATAAACTTGCTAGTGGGTTTAATGCTACCTTACAATGGTGTAGAGGTCAAAGATACTTGGGCTGAGGTGTGTATCGAAGGTCTGACTAGACTATGCACTGTGTTTAAAGAGATGGATTGGCATGAAAATGGGAAAAATAACAACTGATAGGCCAGAGTAGCACCCCAATTTCTGCAGGTCCTGCATCACCAAGAAGTACCATATTGCCACCAGCCCCCTAACAACATCACCCACCATCCAAGTGACTAAGTTTGTACCTTCAGAACTGCCACAGATTCTCCCAAGGGTGGAGAAGGTGGGTGGGAGGGCAGCTGCAGTCTAATGGACTGATGTGCTGTGCACTCAAGCAGACTAGATAGACCAAGGCCTGTATCTGCTGGCAATTTCACATGTTCATAAGTTCATATCATCCTCATTCCCCCCTTCAACAGACTCTCATCGGCCATGGTAACTCCCTCTTAAAGACTCTCCACCAGGTTGGTCTGGAGTACTGGTGATGGTGCAGGGGAGTGCAACAGCTGAGGCCTGATATTCAAATATTTACCCAGGTGCAGATCCTAGTTTGCCCATGCAGACTGGGTCTGGCACCAATATCCTATATTTAAAAGATTGGTTAGCACAGCCAACCAGGGTTTGCACCAGGCAAACTGGGGAGGGGACACAAGGCAAAATTATGCAAATCGGAGTTGGGACCTGAATATTGGCACAGTCTGACATTCACAATATTTGCTCCCTGCAAGGGTGCTTTGCATGGTCCCCTAGCATGGAGAAGATACCACCAACCTAACCCTCATCATAATCCGTCACAACTCTAGTAGTGGCTGGAGGTAGTGAGAGAGTGCCCCCATCCCAAGACAGTACTCCCTGGTGGCAAGTGATGCCCCCTCCCTCCAGCCCCAGTCCTGTTAATGAAAGATACAGTATATCCCTGCCATCCAGTGGTCCCTTTCTCCCACTTGATCTCAGTCCTGTTACAGGAAGATATATCCCTGTTGTCCAGTGGTGCCCCTCGCCCTCAAAACCCAGTCTCATTAATGGAGGATATATCCCTGGCATCCAGTGGTCCCTCCCCTACCCAAGCCCAGTCCCGTTACAGAAAGTTATATCCCTGGAACACAGTGGTCACTCCTCTCACCTGATCTCAGTCAGTGTAGGAACACAGTTACCCTGGTGTCCAGTGGTCCCTCCCCACATCTGATCCCCATCCCAGGAACAAGTATCAGTTAAAGCAAAAGGAGGCTGGGAAGGCAGTCAGAACAGCAAAGGCCCAAACCGAGGAAAAGATAGCCAACTCAGTTAAGAAGGGGGATAAAACCTTTTATAGGTACATCAGGGAGCAAAGGAAGACCAAGGGAGGGATAGTGAGGCTTAATAAAGGGAGGAGGGTGGCAGAGGAGACTGTGAAAAGGCAGAGATACTAAACAAATATTTTTGCTCAGTATTTACAAATGAAGAGGGGAGGTACATAAAACAAACAGTAGTAACACTCTGGATACAGAAGTTGATACCAGCCCATTTACAGAAGAAAGGGTTCTGAAAGAACTCTTAAAACTGAAGGTGGACAAAGCAATGGGGCCTGATGGGATTCATCCCAGAATTCTAAAAAGAGCTAAGGGTAGAACTAGTGACACCACTGACTACCCTTTTAACAAATCATGGAGGATGGGTGGTACCTGAGGACTGCAGGAGGGCAGATGTGATTCCCTTCACAAAGTGGGAGCAAGGCAGAAGCAGGAAACTACAGACCTGTTAGTTTAACCTCAGTGATAGGCAAAATGATGGAATCACTTCTGAAGGAAAGAATTGTCGAGTATCTAGAGGCCAGAGGGCACAGGACCTAGAGCATGGATTCATAGCGGGAAGGTCATGCAGACAAATCTGATACATTTCTTTGACTGGGTGACCAAAGTAGTAGATCGGGGAGGGGCTGTGGACATGGCCTGCCTAGACTTTAGCAAGGCATTTGACACAGTCCCACACAAAAGATTAATATACAAGTTAGCCAGCCTGTGAGTGGGTCTCAAGATGACAGCCTGGGTAAAGAATTGGCTGGAGAATAGGACACAGAGAGTAATAGTAAATGGAGTCCACTCAGAAGAAAGGAGGGTTACTAGTGGGGTACCCTAGGGTTCAGTATTAGGACGGTCCTCTTCAATGTCTTTATAAGCGTACATTGTGGAAGGATGGAAGGAAAAGTATGTCTCTTTGCAGATGACACTAAGATCTGCAACAGAGTTGATGCACAGGGTGGGGTGGAAAGGATGAGAAGGACTTGGCAAGGTTAGAGGAATGGTCAAATGTATGGCAGCTTAGATTCAATGCTAAGAAGTGCAAGGTAATGCACCTGGGAAACAAAAACCCAGGAAAGAGTACACAATGGGGGTGAGATACTAACAACAACAAAATGGAAAGGGACCTGGGGTAGTCATATCAGATGACCTAAAGGTGGGCAAAGTAATATGAGAGGGCAGCAAGGAGGACTGGGGTTACTGGGATGCATAGGAGAGGCATCACCAGTAGAAAACAGGAAGTTATTATCCTCTGTACAGACAGCTGGTGAGACCCCATCTGGAGTACTGCGTGCAGTTCTGGAGACCCAATCTCCACAAAGACATAGACAGGATGGAAGCTGTCCAGAAGAGGGCAACTAAAATGGTGCAGGGTTTGCACTGGAAGACATATGAAGAGAGACTTAGGAGCTTAATATGTATAGCCTCGAGGAAAGGAGGGAGAGGGGGACATGATAGAAACTTTCAAGTACCTCAAGGGAATCAACAAAGTCCAAGAGGTAGCATCTTTCAAAAGAGGTGTGCAAGAACAAGATGGCACAATTTGAAGATAGAGGAGGCGGCTCAGAGGTAATTGTAAGTATTTTTTCACAGAGAGGTTGTGGATGCATGGAGCGGCCTTCCAGAGGGAGGTTGTGGAGTCAAAATCAGTGGTGGAATTCAAGCATGCATGGGACAGTCATAAGGCAATTCTAGGGTGTGGGGTTAAGAAGAAGTAGGCTGCTGGTTAACTAGGATCTGCAGCTTATCCAGTAGGTAGGGAAATGGGCAGACTGGGTGGGCCAAGCGGTCCTTATCTGCCGTCAAATTCTATGTTCTATGTTTCTATATAAGTCTTAGTTTGCCAATGCCCCCCAATGGCTGCACTGCTCTTGGCATGGCAGTAGTGAAGAAGTCCTGTCTCCCCAACAAAGCCCAAATTCTGAACCATAAGCAGTGCCCCCAGCCCATACCCAGTTAGTAGCTAGTGGCCCCCCTGTCAACGACAGCACCTACATCCACCCTCCAAGTCCTCCTACAAGTCCATCAGCAAATCAATGTCAGCGAGTGGCACAGTCCACCTCACATGACCATGGCCACCTAGTGTCTATCTGTATCAGGGAGCACAGCTTATTTACAGGACACATTGACATGCTTTACCCTATTCATAGGCTGCACTCCCTGGTACAGATAGATGGCAGGTGGCCATGGTTGTGCAAGATGTGCTATCCCACTCGTCATCGCTGAACTGTGGCACCAGCAGACAGGTAGGTGGACAGGAGGATCGGTGTCAGTGTCGAAGGTCAAAGGGGGGCCAGCAGCCACTAACTGGGTATGGGTTGTGGGGCGCTGCTCAAGGTTTGGGAGTGGGCTTTGTTGGGGGGGCAGGATTTCTTTACTTCTGCCATGCCAAGGACAGTGTGACTGTCAGGAGTGGGGGCCTGGCAAACTGGGTGGGATGGTGTTCGCAGGACAGGGATTGCATGTAGAGAGAGACCACTGGACACCAGGGAAATTGTTTTTCTACATGGACTGGGATTGGGTGGGGGGAAGGACCACTGGAAGCCAGGATATGTCTTTCTTGAATGGGACTGTGATTGTATGGGGGAGAGACCACTGGATGCCAAGGATATATATTTCATTAACAGGACTGGGTTTGCTTTGTGCTCCCATGTACCCATAAGTATAAAGACACAGTGCACACCTAGAGCCTTTCCAGGTAACCCTTGTACTGCAGAAGTTGAAATATCTCAGTAGCCCTAGGAACTTTGGAAAAAAATCATTTGCTGTTGTATTCATGGCCTGACCACCTCCATGCATGCTTAGTACACCAAGCTGCGTTTAGCAAAAAATCTGTATCTCGAACCGTTTTCGAGATATAGCCTCCAAAAGGTACCACAGCCACCACGTTATCCTATGGGAAAATTCTCACCTTCCAAGTGCTGTAACTATGGCACCAGTGTCCATTTCTTCACCAAACCAGTAGAGAGCACATCTGTTGGGCAAGGGCTTTCCACCCTGCAAATTTCAGCCCAAATGTTCTAACTGTTTTCTTGCTATGAAGTGGCAAAACAATTGGTTTGGGAGGCTTTTTACCTGCTTTCACTTTCAGATCATATATTGTTTTCTCCATAGGCTATAATGGGAAACCTTAAAGTTTAATAACTTTTGAACAGATTCATGTTTTTGCACTGAACCTTCAAAAGGCACATCTGTGAGGCAAAGGCTTTCTACCCTGAAAATTTCAGACCACAACCTAAAGTCATTTCTGAGATCCAGGTGGATAAAGAAATGTCAGAATACAGAGATTTTTCTTTTTCACCAATCTTTATCTCATACACCACATAATGGATTCCCATGAAATTTGGCAGGTCTGATGACCAACTCCTATACATTACGCTTTATAAATCTTATACACATCCGTTAAATGGTTCCAAAGTTATTAATGTTCAAATATGCGGGTTTAACATAGAAGTTAACATCTTATCCTATGGGAAACTTTGCAACTTCAGAGTGTTGTAACTATGGAACCCGTGTCCATTTCTTCACCAAACCAGCAAAGGGCACATCTGTGGGGCAAGGGCTTGCCACCCTGCACATTTCAGCCCGAAAGTCGTAACCGTTTTCTTGCTATGAAGTGGCAAAGAAACTGGTTTTGGGGGCTGTTTACCTGCATTCACTTTCCGATCATATATTTTTCCCCATAGGCTATAATGGGAAATATTAAAGATTAATAACTTGAATGGATTAATATTTTTTTCACCAAACCTTCAAAAGACACATCTGTGAGGCAAAGACTTTCTACCCAGAAAATTTCAGATCACAACCTAAAGCCATTTCTGAGATCCAGGTGGACAAAGAAATGTCAAAAAACACAGCTTTTTCTGTTTTTATTCCAACACTGTATATCTCAGACATCACACAACAGAGTTCCACAATATGTGGTAGGTTAGTAGACCTACCCATAGACCATACATCTGCCAAATGTAATGATCATCGTTTGAATGGGTCCAAAGTTGTTAACTTTCAAATATTTGGATTTAACAAAGAAGTTACCTTTCACTCTAACTATACTGGCACGGTAGTATAATAATAGTTCAATTAAACATGTCTATATCTTTTACTTCATTTAATTCTTTAACTTTCTGTCTAAAGCTATATATTTTTAACTTTCATGCTGTACTATACCTCTTTCTATCTCTCTCCTCTCTATTGTTCCCACGACTGTGTTTACTCCATATTAACCTTTTTCTTTCTACTTTCACAGGTCTGACAGGATATGAACTCCTTCCCCATAAGAAAAGTATTACAATATGTCTAACCTATCTTATCCTTCCTAGTAACTTCCTAAGAACTATGGATCCTTTGTGACCCCTTTGTCTATTTTATTCTACAGGTCTGTGAGACATCATACCTTTAAGATTCCTACCTCTTGCTCCGTACTACCCTGGTAAGAGACCCTATATATATTACCTATATTTGGTAGGTTTACTGTAACAATGTGGCTGCACCCATAATGGGAGGGTTATATATGTGTTAAGGTGATACATACTGCAGGATTTTTCCCCTCTCCATAGAAATGTTTGCCTTGCCAGTTGACATAGGCAGGCTCTCAGTTCTGTCCCAACCTCCCGTCTGCCACTCCCCTATCCCAGACCACTGAGTCCAAAGTTCCCCATGGATTGCCCCCCATAATAGGGCCAGGAAGAGGAGAGCCATCCTCCCCCCAACCAGACACTCCCATCTAGAACTGAGCCAGTCATCCATGTGGTGGTGTAGGACAGAGGAAGGTGGGTATGACTTTATGGAGCCTGTGCTAGTCATTTTAGCATTTCCCCCCTTGGATTCCTGCCATCCCCTGAGGGAAGCCAAAGGTCAAGTCAGCATGCTTCCCCACCCAGGGATAGGACAGCCATCTGATGAATGCTTAGTCTTCTGTCCGACCCTCGTCAACCTGAGCATGTTTCTAAACTCGGGTCACTGATGTGGCAGGAGGTAAGGCATACAGTGCCTCATCCCTCCATACCACTGGACCAGACCAGACTTATATTGCAGCAACAGAATTATTTGTTATTAACAGGTAGGCCATTGGACAATGATTGTGCCACTGCACACCAGAGAAATATTTTTTTGTTAATGGGCCCGGCAGTCAGAGAGCAGGATGTAGCTGTGGACACCAGAGAATGTGTTAACTTTAACAGGGCCAGCAATCACAGGTGAATAGTGCTATTGGCTGGCAGTTTGAAAGAAATATTGAGCTGCTTGAGGTTTCATATAAAAGCAATTTCCCTATAGATACGGACATATGAACATATGAAATTGCCGGCAGATAAAGGCCCACAGATCTTTCAAGTCTGCCCGATTGTGCAGCTGTTAGCTTCAGGTCACTACCGCTGCCCCACCCCACTCAAACCACTCTCTTCCTCCTTTTTTCCAGTCCTTCCCCCTTTTGTGTTTTTGTCTGTACTAACCCTGCCCTTGACTCTATCCCAACCCCGCTTAAAGCTATCCACTGTCCTTTGTGCGATTAATTCCTCCAGCAGTGCGTTCCAACCTGATACCACTCTCTATGTGAAGTAGTGCCTCCTCATTGCCCTCCTAAACCTTCCCCTTTCCAACTTCAGACTGCGCCCCCTAGTGACACTTCCCCCCTTTAAGCAGAACAATCCTCCTTCCCTGACTTTGTTTATACCTTTCAAGTACTTAAAGGGCTCTATCATGTCCCCTCTTACCCTTCTGTCTTCCAACAAGCACATGTTGAGCTCATTCAACCTTTCCTCATATGGCAACTCCTCTAGCTACATGATAATTTTTGTAGCCATATGCTGCGCCCCCTCCAGTAATCTCACGTCCCTTTTGAGGTATGGGCACCAGTACTGTACACAGTATTCCATATGTGGCCTCACCAGTGATCTATACAATATCAGGATGACCTCCCCCTTTCAAGAGGTGATTCGTCTGGCAATGCACCCCACTATCCTGTTTGCCTTTCCTGCAGCTCTCCTACATTGTGCAGATACCTTCATGTCCACTGTGACTACTATGCCCAGGTCCCTTTCCTCCTCTGAAGCTATTACCTGTACTTCCCCCAGCCAGTGGCTGTTCTTGGGATTTCTGGATCCAAGGTGCATGGCCTTGCACATCTTAGTGTTAAACCCCAACTGACACTCCCTAGACCATTGTTCAAATTTAGCTAAATCCTCTCTGAGTGCCTACCTCTCTTCCTCATTGTCCACTTTTGCACAAATCATAGTGTAGTCTGCAACCCGGCATATCTTACTCTTGACCCCCTCTGCAATGTCTCCAATAAAGACATTGAACAAAACGGGGCCCAGCACTGAACCCCGCGGTACTCCACTCATTACTGGTTGTGGCTTGGATGTCTCCTCCCTTACAATTACCCTTTACTGTCTGCCCTTCAGCCAGCTCTCAAACCACCTCCCCAGTGTTTCCCCTGCTCCCATGTTCCTCAGCTTGCTCATTAACCTTCTGTGTGGCACAGAGTCAAAAGCCTTGCTGAAGTCCAGATACAGGACATCCACAGTGTGGTCTTCGTTAATCGCCCTAGTGATCCAGTCAAAGAAGTCAATCAGGTTAGTTTGGCAAGATCTTCCCGTGACAAACCCATGCTGCCTCTCATCCTGCAGCCAATTGCTATCAAGAAAGGTTATCAACCTCTCCTTCAGAATGGTTTCCATCAACTTCCCCACTATGGAAGTCAAGCTCACTGGTCTGTAGTTACCCAGTTGGTCCTTGGGTCCGCTCTTGTGAAGGGGTATCACGTAAGCCATCCTCCAGTCCCTGGGTACATTCCCCATCTCCAAGGAGTTGTTGAACAGGTCTGTCAGAGGGCCTGCCAACAACTCTTCTAATTCCGTCAGGACCCTTGGGTGTATACCGTCCAGTCCTGGTGCCTTGTTCAACGGCAAGCATTTAATGCCCTTCAGAAATCAATCCTCTTGGATGTCCTTGTCTGTTATCTCTGCTCCCCCTCCACCCTTGCCCCCTTTCCCCTGTGGTATTGGGCCATCAAGCAGAAATACTGATTGAGTGCCTCTGCCTGATCTTCCCCTTGTTCTGCCCATACTCCCTCCCTCTCTCTTGATTCTAACGATGTTATCACTACAGCTCCTCTTCTGCCTTATGTATTTAAAGAACCCTTTTCCCCCTTTTTGATCTTCTGAACCAACTTCAGCTCCTTGGCTGCCCTGACTGACCTGGTCACCTCCCTAGATGCCTTTGAGAACACTTCTCTATCCTCCTCATGTCCAGATTTTTTTAACTTAATGAAGACCAATCTTTTTTCCCTCACCTTCCCCTCCACCTTCTTGCTGAGCCAGCTAGTTTTTTTTTACCTGGACTGCTTACGTTGAGATTTGGCACACATGCTTGTGGCCTCATTTAGCCCTTCCCTAATGACTGCCCACTTCTGTTCTGCATCCATCCCTGGGTTAATCTCAGCTAAATACCCCTCTAGGATGCTGCCTATTCTGGTACAAATCTGCCTTCCTGAAATCCAACACTCTTGTCCTGGTCTTAGCAGACTCCCTTCATGTGTTGAGGAGGAACCACACTGAGCAGTGGTCACTTCCTGCTAGAGGGTCCTGTAGTACCACATCCTGGACTTGGTCTCCATTTGTTAGCACCAAGTACAGTATGTTCCCCTCCCTAGTAGGATCCATCACCCCTTGCACTAGGTAACTCTCCTGGATAGCCTACAGCAGCACCTGTTCCCTGGCATGTACTGTTGTTACTGTCTGCTAGTCAACCTCAGGTAGATTGACATCTCCCACTATAACTGTATACCCTTTGCCACTGACCTTCCTGATTTGCTTCCCCAGCTCCCTATCCACCTCCTTGTTCTGTGAGGGTGGCCTGTACTCCATCCCCATCTTGAGTTTCTTACCTTTAGGGCTTTTGGTGCAATACGCATATGATTTCTGGCCTCCCCTCATCCCCTTCTTCCCTGGTACATTGTATCTCCTCTCTGACATAAATTGCCACTCCTCCTCCATCCCTGCAGAACACCTTGTATCCCAGGACTGTGAGATCCCAGTCATGGTATTGGGTGGCCCAGGTCTCTGAGATGGTGGCAATATCTACCTCCCCCTCTGCCATCATTGCCTGGAACTCTGCCACCTTGTTTGCTAAGCTCCTTGCATTCAAGGATACTGCAGTCCACCTTGTGTCCTGCCCATCCTCTTCCCATCTCTCCCTCTTCCACTTTTTTCTTGGTAACTTCTCCTCATTCTCCTCCTCTGTCACCTGGGGACAAGGCCTTCCAGCTCCCCAGGAAGGTACCTCCTCCCTGCCATCTGACTAATCCTCTCCACCTCCTCAGTTTAAATCTATGTTGTTTTTAATGTACTTCAGCCCCTGTGTGAATACCCTTGTACCCTTGATGTTGGGATGCAGCATATCCTTGACATAAAGCCCCTTATTGTTCCATGTCTCGCCCCACCTCCCCACTACCCTGTACCCCATTTCTGCACACCAACCCTTCTACCACCCATTAAACTCCTGTATTCTTAGCTTTCTTGCTGTGCTTGCCCTTTGTACTGGGAATACCTCAGAGAATGTCACTGAACTTCCCACCCAATTGCAGATACTGCCCACTTCCCTGAACATCTCCTGCACTTCCTCCACTGTACTGCCCTCTAGGACATTTGTTTCTAGGTGCACAATGATATGAGGCTTCCTTCCCACCTTCTCCACACATTTCTGAATGCACTGTCCTACTCTCCCCACTGTCATACCAGGCATACACTTCACCTAGGATTGTCTCTTCCATGCTCCCTTACCTCCCCATCTCAGCCCTGAGCATAAAAAGCCCTAATGCAAGTACCCGCTCCCTGCATCCCTTGCACTGCCCCCATTGTTTGCCCTCCTATGAACCCCTTTTCCTCAGTGTCCTCTGCTGTCATACCCTGCCCTTCCCCCTTTCTCCTCCAATTGTGTCTCCACCTGCTCTCCTCCTCCTTCATCCTTTCTGTGATCATTCCCTTCCCAAACCATTCCCCCTCCACTACTTTTACATCCTCCCACTGGCCCCTGCATTGTGACACCTCCTCCCTCCTCCCTCCCAACATGTTTTGGCCTTCCTCCCCCTTTGTTTAGGGTGTTTGTGCCAACTTTAAGTTCTTCCCTGCCACTCCCCACTTTCACACCACCGTCTTCCCTCTCTCCTTGAACTGTATATTCCCCCTTCCCTCCTGGTCACCTGACTCTTGTTCTATGGTGGGTTCCCCCACATCCTGCTCTGTTTCATCAACCAGTATTGTGCACCCATTTGTTGTCTCCAACCTCCTGCTCTCCGCTGAAATCCCTTCCTACTTCTGCTTATCCTGAACATCTTTCCTACTGCCTCTCCATCTACTGGTGTTCTCTACCACTTGCCAACAACCTTTTTTGGTGCTCCTGGGACCCTGTGGACTTGGTCCCCCTGACCAAGCAGCCCATGGCAGCCTGGTCTATCTTCTTTTTTTCCCCATTATTGTTTAACCAGGTGAGACACACTAAGTTGAAACCTTGTTTACAGGTGCAACCTGGGAGCACAGGAAAGTTAAGTGACTTGCTCAGGGTCACACAGAATGCAAGTGGGGGCTGTGGGATTCAAACCCAGGTCTCTAGATTTACAGCTCAGAGCCTTAAACCACTGCGCTATACTGCCTCTTGCAATGGAATCCTCCTTGCCTCTGTGCCCCTTCTCCTCTTCAACCCATCATACCCCTCCCCTCCCCCTAGTTCCCATCTCAAGCTCTCTACCTCTAGCCTAAGTTGTCTGAACACCCTGCATACTGGACAACATGCCACCTTCCACCAGGTTCCCAGAAACAGTGCTGCCCCACACCCATTGCAGCTCACAATTCTCCCCACCTCCCTGTATTCCCAACCCCAGTCATCCCAACCTCTCCACTACAACCCTCCATTCCCCCACCTGCCTTCTTGCCCTGGCCTCCACATACCCCCTGTCTCAGTCTGCAAATATTCCCCATCTCTTTACAATTGAATTCGTATGTCGATAAGGGCTGTAAACCAGCAGCACTGCCCCAAAACTCTTACTCTTTCCTTCTGTAGGGAATTACAGATTCTCTCTCCTCCTTTTGTATATGTCCTTTGGATCTAGTTAGTGGCTACACCCTTCATAGTTCAGCCTACATATCAGCTAGGCTAATGCTAGTGCTGCCCAACTGTTTCTGCCTCTTTAAGTAGGTGTGGCCTGGCCTTCCACTGTAAAGGCAGTGCACCTGGGAGTGGTTGGGAAATGTGGGTGGGTGGGTGGGGGGAAGCTCCTGGTACTGTCAAATGAGGTTGGAGAAAGGATCTCAGATTTTGAAGTGGGTAGCCATCTGGGGACAAGTGACCATCAAACAGTGTGATTCATAATAAACACAGCTATAGAGTCAAGCCATACAAAAGCAAGAGTACTGGACTTTAGGAGGGCTGACTTTGGTAAAATGGGAGAGTGCCTCAGAAAGCACTAGCAAATGAGCAAGAAGGAGGGGAGGAGGAACAATGGGGAAAATCAAAACAGCTATCACAGAGGCAACAAGCCTTTGTGTGAAGCAAATCAACAAAACAAAATGAAAGAAAAAACACTATGTTTCTCAAAAGAGGTGGTGGGGAAGGTTAAGGAGAAAAAGGTAGCATTCAGGAAGTATAAGGAAACACAGAAGAAGCATGACAGAGAAGTATACCAGTTAAAGCAGAAGGAAGCAGGGAAGGCAGTCAGAATAGCAAAAGCCCGAACTGAGGAAAAGATAGCCAACTCAGTTAAGAACAGAATAAAACCTTTTATAGGTACATTAGGGAGCAAAGAAAGACCAAGGGAGGGATAGTGAGGCTTAATGAAGGGAAGGGAGGGTGGGCTGAGGTGACAGTGAAAAAGCAGGGATACTGAATGAATACTTCTGCTCAGTATTCACAAAAGAAGAGGAGGGGGAGGTACCTAAATCAAAGAATAGAAGCACTCTGGATAGGGAGGTCAATACCAATCCATTCACAGAAGAAAGGGTTCTGAAAGAACTATTAAAACTGAAGGTGGACAAAGCAATTAAGCCTGATGGGATTCACCCAATAATTCTAAAAGAACTAAGGGTAGAACCCGTGACACCACTGACAACCCTTTTTAACAAATCATGGGAGGATGGTGTGGTACCTGAGGACTGGAGGAGAGCAGATGTGATTCCCCTTCACAAAAGTGGGAGCAAGACAGAGGCAGGAAACTACAGTCCTGTTAGTTTGACCTCAGTGGTATGGAAAATGGTGGAATCACTTCTGAAGGAAAGAACTGTTGAGTTCCTAGAGGCCAGTAGCACACAGGACCCAAGACAGCATGGATTCACAGCAGGAAGCTCATGTCAGACAAATCTAATAGATTTTTTTGACTGGGTGACCAAAGTAGTAGACCAGGGAGAGGCTGTGGCCATAGCCTACCTAGACTTTAGCAAGGCATTTGACACAGTCCCACACAAAAGGTTAATATACAAGTTAGCCAGCCTTGGAGAGGGCCCCAAGGTGGTAGCCTGGATAAAACATTGGCTGGAAAACAGGTTGCAGAGGGTAATAGTAAACAGAGTTTACTGTGAAGAAAGGGGGGGGGGTTACTAGTGGGGTAAGGCACGGTTCAGTACTGGGACCGGTCCTTTCTAATGTCTTTATAAGTGACATTGCAGATGGACTGGAAGAAAAAGTATGTCACTTTGCAGATGACACAAAGATCTGCAGCAGGGTTGATACAGAAGATGAGGTGGAAAGGATGCAAAGGGACTTGGCAAGGTTGGAGAAATGGTCATATGTATGGCAGCTTAGATTCAAGGCAAAGAAGTGCAAAGTAATGCACCTGGGAAGCAAAAACATAGGGGAAGAGTATACAATGGGGGGGGGGTGAGATACTAACAACAACAAAAATGGAAAGGGACCTGGGGGTAGTCATATCAGATGACCTTAAGGTGGGCAAGCAGTGTGAGAAGGCAGTAAGGAGTTCTGGCGGGATACTGGAATGCATAGGGAGAGGCATCAACAGTAGAAAATAAGAAGTTGTTATCCCTCTCTACAGACAGTGAGACCCCATCTGGAGTACTGCGTGCAGTTCTGGAGACCCCATCTCTGCAAGGACATAGACAGGATGGAGGCAGTCCAGAGGAGGGCAACTAAAATGGTGTAGGGTCTACGCCAGAAGACATATGAAGAGAGAATAAAGGAGCTTAATATGTATACTGTTGAGGAGAAGGGGGGGGCATGATAGAAACTTTCTAGTACCTCAAGGGAATCAACAGAGTCCAAGAAAAAGAGATGTGCAAGAACATGATGACACAATTTGAAGATAGAGGGGGGACAGCTGAGAGGTAATGTGAGGAAGTATTTTTTCACAGAGAGGGTTGTGGATACATGGAACAGCCTTCCTGAGAAGGTACAGTAGTCAAAAACAGTGGGGGAATTCAAGAATACATGGGACAGACATAAGGCAATTCTTGTGCGGGGTAGGAAGAAATAGGCTGTCGGTTAACTAAGATCTGCAGCTTATCCATTAGGTAGGGAAGGCAAGCCTGAACAAGAAAACCATCATCCTGGGTGATTTTACCTCCAGCTGGCTTGCCAATTCCAGCACTGCAGATAGAGACTTGATCTCAGGACTCTACTTAATGCAGGTGGTCAAGAGCTGCACCCATACAAATTACCATATGGGGACAAGCACTCTGATTGACTGGGTACTAACACCGCACCCAGAGCGGCTGATGAATGTCAAGGTACTCCCTGACAGCATCAGTGACCATTTGCCTGTCCAATGTGTGTAGTCAACTAAACAGACCAAGCCTCCCCAAAGATTGGTATTGAACAGAGTGATCAAGCACATCTCCATGGACAACTTCCAGAATCAACTCAAAGGGATAGACTGGAGCTTCCTCGATTCATTCCCTCTGTTGACACTGCCTTGGAGCTCTTCAACAAACACTTCAGTGCAGCTGCTAACAAATTCATACCATACAGCAAGAAGACTGGGTCATTCAACAAATCATTAATGCGGTAACGGGATCTCCTCTGGCACTGAGCCCGGGCATCGGGGTCTACAAAGGATGCTCAAAACTATATAACAGCCCGAAACAAGTGCACCTGGGCAATTCGTCAGGCCTAGGCCATGTACCACAAGAACTGGTAGTCACTATGCTGGGGAGATGGGAAGAAGTTCTGTCCCTCACTAAAGAACTTCTTCGGAACTAGTGATAGAACCCCCTCCACACATGCTACTCCACAATGATGAGGCCATCCTCGATGAAGCCTCTATGGCCAATATCTTTAACATTACGTTCACAGATTATAGGGCAGTACTCCCACCCTGGCCAAACCCTTACCCTGATGGAAAACAGACTGAAGACCACTCGGCCACCCACACTTGCACCAATACCTGCCCACCCTTTTACTTTCATCAGGTAACACCCAAGGAAACAAGAAAATACCTTGAAAGAGTCCTAGGGAAAACAAGAGTGGAATGGGATGGTATTGCTCTGAAACTGATATCTATCGCCCTACTAGAGGTCATCGTTCCCATCGCTAAACTGTTCAACTTGTCCCTACGGCCTGCTACTTTCCCCTCTATCTGTTAAACTGCCCTGGTCACACCCATGCATAAAGGAGGCAAGCGGTCCCTGGTATCCAATTACAGACCCATTTCAAAACACTGGAGAGAATCATTGCTGACCAACTTATGGACCATCTGCATAAATATAACCTTTCTCCCCCCAACAACATGGTTTCCGCAAGATGCATAGCACTAATATAGCACTAATTGACTTCACTGGATATGTGCATGAGGCATTAGACCAGGGCCACTTGGTTGGGGAAATCTTCATAGACCCCACCAAGGCCTTCGACCTTGTGGACCATCAACTGCTGCTCCACAGGTTAAGTCAGCTGGGGCTGCCATCTGCCACGGTCACTTGGTTTTCTAGCTACCAGTCCAGGCGATCCCAGAAAATAAAAATCAACAGAGCTATCTCCAAATTATGCAATGCTACAGCAGGTGTCCCCCAGGGATCCATATTTGGACTGCTTCTGTTCAGCCTCTATGTTAACAACCTCCCTGGTGCTTGACCCACCTCTAAGATCCTGCTCTACGTGGATGACACAGTCATTGTTTCCTGAAACAACAGCCAAGATGCTCTCACTAAGGAGTTACAGCACAACTTTGGACTCCTGGAGGTATGGTTCAAAGTTGGCTTGCAAGTACTTAACAGCAAAAAAAACAAGGTAATGCTCTTCACTGGGAGCCAGAAAAGGAGATTTACTGCACTCATTTCAATTACCTGTCTCTCTAATACCACCCTGGAACAGGTGACATCATTCCAGTTCATGGGAGTCACTATAGATGAGTCCCTTTCATTCGATGAGCATATCCAAAATATTACCACTACAGCCAGCAGAAAATTCAGGGCTCTCTACAGGCTTTATTTCTGTCTCACACCTGAGGCTAAACTCCTGGTGGTTACAGGTACTGTACTACCCATCCCGGACTATGGAAATATGATTTATGGCTCAGCCTCTGAAAAGAGTCTACATAGAGTCCACACAACCCTCAACAAAGCCTGTAGATTCGTCTTAGGTGCTGATTGCCTAACACACGTGTGACCTATAAATCAGGACAAAATGGCTTCCTCTCATGGATTGTATTAAGCTCTAATCCTGCCTGCTGGGAATGAAGACCTTCCTTGGGCTTGTGCCTCCCTCCCACCAAGCTTTATTCTACCCTGCTCTTAATGAACATGCAACGAGATGTACATCAAGGCAAGCCCTAGCAGTTCCATTCAGGAGAACTGCCCTAGGGAGATGGCCTTGGCTGTCAGGGCACTCGCCTGGCTAAATGAGCTTCCTTCCTCCATCACAAGCCTAACTCACCTTGGTCACTTTAAATCTGAGCTTCAAAATATTATCTCCCCTCCAGATTGCTGCTACTGTCACAATTGACATGACCTGGTACCCCCTACATCTGGGCACTCACCCTGAGTCATCGTTTCTGGCCTCTGCCCCCGTATGAGCTACTCCTATGACTTGAAGTTCACCTCCTCAACTGCCCAGGTTGACCAGTCTTTCACCCCTCCCCCATTCCCACAACTGACACCAGTTCTTCCCCTACTGCCTCTCCTCCACCTCCCCAACTACCCTAGCTCACTAACCTTTCACCCCACCCCCACTCCCTAGACCTACTGTACACCAGTTTTCCCCCTACTGCCTCACCTTCACCCTCCTCCAATACACTAGCTTGCACCACAATGTCAACCCACCCCCCGCACACCTCTTTGATGCTATCCATTCTCCCTACAGTTCTGTCACCTGCCTGGCTCTCTTCCTGGCCTAAGCCTGTACCATACCCTCCCTTTGATTGTATTCCACAAGTGATTCTCCAATCTAACAGATTGGCTACTGGCATTGGTTCAATAGTTTCACATATGATCTCTCTTGCTAATGCTGATATTGTTTTTACACTTTCTCACTGATGCTGGCAAGGGTATATTATGTCACTGTACTCCTTACCTGTGCCATGATCAGTTATAATATGTTGTGATATGCTTTGCCTTATCCTATCCTGTTCAATTACTGTATTCAACCATTTTTTGCTTGCTTATAATGTTGCAATTACTGTATGTACTAAATGTTGATTGTTGACAATGCTTCTGGCTGCTACTGTCTCCGCCCCCTTTTGTTACCCCTGCCTATGTCTGGATGAAGCTCCTTTGTAAAGGAGCTTTTAGCTCAAAGGTTGTCATTTCTGATTTCTCAATAAATAAATAATAAATTAATAAATTAAAATTCTTTGTTGCTGTAGTGCCTCTCCTTGAAGCACACAGACAGAGGGAGTGGGAGGGTTTTTGTTTTGTTTTATATGGGGAATGGGAACTGAGTTCAGGGAACAGACAGCACTCAAATGGAGGCAGAAAGAGGGTTTTTGTTCTGTTTGCTCCATAGCACATTATGTTTTATGAATAATTTAATGTACACACTTTGGTTATACCTGTATACATTATCATGTCAAAAAGATCTTTGAGTTTAAAAAAAAAAGATTATCTCCAAAATGCACCAACTGTAACAATTTGTATTTTTTTTCAGAAATATTCATCTTGCCTTGGCCCGAACTATTGAAAGTTGTCTTTCAAGTTTGTGTGTGTGGAGGGGGTTGTCTAATAACATGGGTGCCCATGTGGCAGCAAGCCAGAATTATTTTTCTCAGTGTAATCCTATAATAAAAATCCAATCTGTTAATTTTAACATTTAATCTGACCAGAAACTTACTTTATAATTAAAAAATCACTGATACTCAGGAGATTAAAAAAATCCTCATGGTACATTTAATTTTAGTTATGGGACCTTATCACCTAACAGGACAATAATTTGACCAAGACAATGTTTCTTATCACACATAATGACAAAAGTTTTAAAGTGACATGTACGTACTGTGGGTTTTTATGAATATACTTTAAAATTTAATTAATTGTTCAAACCATCTGGGGTTAAAGTACCCAATACAAATACCCATTTGACTTCTTGTCGCACAATTTTGATCTATCACCAACCCTTTGTAATGGTGAAACCCTGTTGCATACAACAAATCTAAAACTACTAATGTCTCTATGATTACTGGTCAGCAATTTTTTCCATAGGCTGAACCAGTTATAATTTGCCGTTATAACCTGTGGGTTATAACGGCAAACACGCACCACTTCAATCAAACTAGAGCCACATCCTGATTGGCTCTTCGCTTCTCATGGGTGGGCTAAGCACATAACAAACATGGCGGCTCCTCGTCCTGCTTACCGAGGAGCTGCCACCGACCAGCCGTCACACCGGACATCCTCTTTTCTTTCACAACCTCTTGTTTTCTTTCAAAACCTCTTATCTGGTTGATACTGCTGTCCGTAACCCATACAGCCTGAGAAATGCCTCCCAAACAGAGCACCGCGCTGGAACGGCTCCGAAGCGCTTAACAGAGGTAAGCGTTGTTGCAGCAAGTGAAACTATAATCAACCAAAGCACGAAGAAACAGTTGTAAAAAAGAAAAAGATGCCTAACAAACAACAATCTGTTTTTCTAATAAAGATGCTGTGTGTGTGTGTGTGTGTGTGTGTGTGTGTGTGTGTGTGTGTGTCAGTGACTCACAGACAAGCAGCATCAATGCGGGAAAAAATTGCTGACCAGCAATTATAAAAAATAAAGTAATAGGCAGGTGGTTATTTATGAGAATTTTACACAAACCCTCAGTGTGGGATGCCTATATAAACCCCTCGGGCTTCGCCCTCGGGGTTTATGGGGCATCCCACACCTCGGGTGTGTGTAAAATTCTCAGAATAACCACCTGCCTATACATTATTCTCTATGTTATGTACTGATTTAAAGTGAAGGAGAACTGCACTCTCACATTTATCAGAATGTACTGAATGAAGGTGTACAAAGATCTGAGTTGCAACTTTCCTAGTGATTTTTCTTATGTAATACTTGTCATGAGAACACCATATACATGTAGCATTTGCAACATAGCTGCTTTTACAATAAACTAATCTTTTAATCACCACTCTTTAATCTTTGTTATTTTTAACTCTTTACTTCTAACTGTGTACTTACATGCATTGCAGCTGCCAGAGTTGAAAAATCCTACCACTCTATTAGTATGACAAATAAGCAGATGAAAAGTGGTTTTTAGTTTTTAAACCCGTTATGTTAGGAGCTCTGCTATATGCTATTAATGATTGTCAAAATGTCCCATTATTTTGAAATCCTTGTCATGCTGCTGCCAGAAGATCATCCACAAAACACTGTAACTAGTATGATGTTCTGTGCCAGATAGATAACCCTAGTTAAAGAAATACTACGCAGATTATAGTCCACTTCCTAGTTGTTAGGCATTCTCCCAAACTGAGTTTTTAGCAATGTTATTAGTTTTGGGGTTACCCTAAATTATGATCTTCATTTCATATATATCCTGCACCCTAATGTCTGATATAGTGACTTGCTGTGGCCATCCTTTGGCAATAGCCATCTTTTGACACTTATGCTGTGCTAATATGCACTGCTGACCTCAGCCATTGGTTGGCAGAAATTATTAACATAGCTCAAGTGCCAGAAGGTGGCTGGTGACCATGAGATAGCTGCAGTATGTCTGTATATCAGAAGTTATGCTGCGGGAAGACAACTAAATAAAAATCATACTTCAAGGCAACCACATAATTAATACCATTGCTTAAAATATGCAAATAGTGGAATGACTGGGGAGTTTGGTATAATAATACAGTTTTCCTTTACAGAGCCTCTGACATCTCTAAGGAATCTTTAAACAATATCATATTTTACACACAATTCTGCTTATATATTTCACATATTTTCTGTATTTATTTCCCCCTATATCTTTATTAAGGACAACTGCTTGAAAATAAGTACATTGTCCCTCGGAGGTCATGTGCTCCACTTGGCTGTCTACATAAGATGTCAAAATCCTCTGTTAATGAATCACAATCAGTTGCCATGGGTATTATGATGTCACAAACAGGAGATTATATCTCATGTAGGCAAACAACAGAAGCAAATAAGTCCAAAGAGTGAGGATCCTGTCCTCGTACAAATTTGATTAGTAACACATTTTCTCTGCCCTCGTTCACAAGAAGACTATGTTGGAAATCTGGTGTAAAAATATTAAAATCCAAGAAAGTTATGAGCCTACACTGACTTTTCTGAACACAGGCTTGTATATTTGGTAATATTCAATATTTTACTCCAAATTTTCAATGTAGCCATTTCTTTACAACAACTCATGAATGTGACAGCTGTCATTTTTCAACTCCATCCCAAAAAGTGTTTTAGCATCCCAAAAGTTGATTTCTCAGTACCTGCACAAAATCACCTTTAAGCCAGCTTGAGGGTATGTGCAATTTTGTATTTCTTTGAAACTTGGCTGTATTGTCAATGCCCATTGGGGTAACCCTTGCCTCTGTGCTTTTGCACTGAGGTTCTTTGTCTTTCATCCTAGCCTTGACCTTTCCCAGGGAGTACAATATGACTCTGACTTCAAGTCCTCACTGTATCCTACCCTCAGTCCTAACTTACAGTAGGCACACTTTCCTGGGTTTTCCTAAGCAACAGAAACATTTCTTACCAATGCAGCTCAGCATACATGTGTGACCTCCCTCTGGACTATATATAATTGACAAGATGTGGGGCTTATTTCTTTCCTTCCACTGAGTTACATGTTATTTAAGAACCTCCTCCCCCACCATGGAACCTGGCGCAGACCCATTTGGACCAAACAGATACTTCTGAGGAGAATCCTCAACAACCCTTGTCTCTTCCTGCTCACTCTCATCTTTGTGCTTCCTCTCAGCTCTCATGTCTGCTTCTCTCTGCTCTCATCTATGCCTTTTTTCTTTGGGCAATGTCTCCTGCTCACACCGAAGCAGCACCTCTCCCTGTCCCTATGGACACAGAGAGCCTAGAAGTCTTTCTCTCTGTTCTCTACTTTCTTTCTCCTACTCACTCACTCACTCACTCACTCACTCACTCATGTCCCTGTCTCAACCCTTTATTCCCTCCTTCAGCTTGTTCAGCATGGCAGAGTGAACTCTACAGGGGGGGAAACACTACAGGATACTTACTCCACCCTGTCACAGCTCCTTGCAGATTGGGTGAGCTTCTGCACTGAGGACAAGCAAACCAAAGAGACAGTCATATTCATAGTCAACCTACAGCTATGAAAAACAGTATAATGGGAAGTGGAAGTTTAAACACCTTGGTTGAAGCATTCTAAAATTACAGATGAGGGAAGAATACTATATAATGCAGCACCCCCTCTGACAGCAGTCACAGGAGACAGGGGCAAGACTGTTTTTTATTTATTATTATTATTTTATTTTTGTTGACCGGAAAAGGAGTACTAGACATTTTTGCCTATTTTCAGCCTTGTCCCAGTGAAGGGGGACACAGATGGATGCCAACTGACACTGATCCTGATTAAGATATTAGTGGTATTTTTAGTAAGTAGAGGAAATATGGCCAGGACACAGGGGAAATTCCCCTACTTTTGCCAGTAGGGGGAACGCTTTGTCCACTATGGCAGATGGTAGTCAGACTGAGGAGTTTGCTGGTGTAGCTGCAGTGGAGTTGATCTCCCTCCCTGCAAGTCCAGTGCAGGAGATTAGTATGGAAGAAACTGAGGAACAACAAAAAATTCAAGTAAAAAACAACAACAGTATCTGATGAGGATATGGACATGGATTTTGAGGATATATTATGCTATCCCATAATTTGGTCTCCTGACCTACCCTATACCGAGGTCCAGAGACCGAATTTGAAAATCCTGACTGGGACTTGTGTTATACAGGTGGCATTGTGCCCCACACACCCCTAACTAAAATAACCAACTCCGAGGGGAAGTGGACTTCAGAGTTGGTAGTAAAGTTGGGGGGGGGTGCAAAAATTAAATTTCCAAAATGTTTCCCTACCAGGAACAGAACCCCATCACCGAAAGCCTGCTGGCTGAGCTGCAGGAGTATTAGTGCTCCACACCATGGAGCAGCTCAGCCAGCACCTCGCTCTGCCACCTTCAAAAGTTTACGCCAGGTGGAACCATGTTCCACAGGCATAACGTAGTATTTTGCTGGGTGAAATACAATTTTACTTTCAGGCAGAATATCGGGGCACCCCTCATTTCGGGATACTGAAGCTGGGTCTATTAATGTTGGGACCCTCAGCGTCACTGATTTTGACACAGCTGAATACAAGCTAAAGAAGAATTTGGAGGAAAAAGAGAAATGCCAGACAAAAATGTTAACAGCAGCAGAATCACAGTACATTCAAGAAAAACAAAAATAATTTAGAGGAAGAAAAAAAGAAACGAAAAAGGCAAACAACTAACCCTGAAATAAATTCAGGCAAAAAATTTCAGTACAGTGCACCAGTGTTTCAGTTTCATGCTATATCACAGACTGCAGAGGCAAACCTACCCGAGAAACAACACTTGGAAAACACGGATAATTGGACACCCTGTTCAGTGTTGCGAGGCACCGGGCTGGATACAGCTGGAGAACGGCACCTGGATTCAAGACCCCAATATACCATTGCCTCATACCAGCGGTAAATCAGGAGAAGCTTGTTCAAATTCCTCAAGGCCAATAACCAAGGACACTGAAAGCTGAACTGCCAGAGACCTGGATCAACATCAAAAGGGTAGTGAAATGGCCCCATCAGAGCTCACAGTGGAGACTGAAGGTACTGTACACCTTCCATTACCAAACAGTAACACCATGGAAATGCAGCAGGATATTTCTGATAGCTAGATAAACTTAATCCTGGATCCCCTGAATGCTACTCAATCCACTGCTGACTCAAGACCAAAATCTAGCTTTGCTAGCTTATTCCATAGTCCTCCAGCGAATGCCAACAGAAGACATGCAGTTAGACTACATTAAAAATGAGGATTTCAGACACCACCAGATAAGACATATGTCAGGAGACATTTAATTAAGAATTCACTTCAGTTTATCTCTCCTGGTGTTTTTGCACTTATACATACACTGAGGGAGCAGACCTTCGATATTAGCTTCCGTTTAGCCTTTTTACTGGACAAATTCTGGCAACAATACCAAGGGATTAAGGACAGCCCAATTTGGAATCCCTTTTTCACAATTCCACTGTCAAAACCAACATTTAAAACAATGATTGTGTGATTTTGAAAGCAGCACAAGGGAAATCACAGAGTTTGGAACTGTCTGATTTTGAAAGCAGCACAAGGGAAATCATAGAGTTTGGAACTGTTTGATTTTGAAAGCAGCACAAGGGAAGTCAAAGAGTTTGGAACTCTGATTTTGAAAGCAGCACAAGGGAAATCACAGAGTTTGGAACTGTCTGATTTTGGAAGCAGCACAAGGGAAATCACAGAGTTTGGAACTCAGTGCTTTGGCTTCTCAGAAGGAACTAGAAGGGGGACAAGATCAGATCTACAGTACAGTAGCTGCTTGTTTTACATTGTTTCTTGTGGATTCTACTTGGTAGAAGGTTATTTATTTTCTTTCTTACTACTAGGGGGCTAGCAGGGTATTGTTTGGGGCTGTTGGAATTTTTGAAACCTGTTTTGGTAGCTATAAGTGGGCTCATTTGTTTGATTCACTGTGTGGCAGGCTGCATTTGTAGAGACCTATTTCTTCTGTTTTAAAACATAATTGGTGTGATTTAACTGGGTCTGTTTCTTTGAATTGGAGACATATATCTTCTAATTCCAAATCTATTTTGATGTGTTGTTGGTGAAGCTGTTTGAATTGGAGTCCTGCTTCTTTGGGTAGCAAACCTATTTTGGGGGCTTTGAGTAGAATTGTGATTCATTGTTGCTGGCTTCACTAGCTGCAAAGTTTGAGTGCAGAGTGGGTGAAGGGTGCTAATGGTCTGACCAGAGGCCTCAGCTACCTGATTGTTTCTGGAAGACTTGGGCTGGTCCCACCCTTGACCCATTATTTTCTTTATACCAGGGGTTCTGACATCACTTCCTCAAACAGGCAAAGGATATGCACCAGTCATAGCAAAAGCAGACATCCAGGAAATGAACAGCAGCAAGTGAAGAGGTGACTGCTCTCTCAGTGGAAGGGAAGTAAATGCAAATCTAGGAGCTTTCATTATTACTTCTTCACATTGATATTGCATTGGGGAAAGGAGGAGTAGGAGTTTGAAGAAGGTTGTGCAATGGCTACTTAAAGTCTGTTTTTGAGTGTGGATAGGAAGGATAGGAATATAAAAAGCAGTTGCTCAATATATCAAAATGTGTGCAACAAAGGAGGTGAGGAAATAAAGTTTTGCACTGATAGAGGAGGGAGAGGGAGACTTGGGGGAGTGTTTGGTATTCTGCATCTGGAAGGGTGGGGGGGCGCTGGTGGGCAACGACAGCAATGGGTAGGGTGGTAGGCTGCAACAACTCGGTGCACCAATCTTTCTAAAAATTGCCTGGAGTGTGGGAGGATGTTTGGTGTGCAACCACATAGAAAAACTTAGAAAGGAGATTGAGGGTCTGCAGGAGGAACTAAGACAGGCAAGGCAGATTGGGGGTGGGTTTAGCCCAATACTGGAGGGAGGAAGAAGGGGAGATGAGGGAGGGTGATTTAAGCCAACAGTGGTGAGGAGAGGGTCAGAAGAAGGGAAGCAGAGACAAAGGGGCCCAGGCCAGGAAGAACAATTGCCAGGGAAACCAGGTCAGGAGACAAAAGACAAATGGAAGGAGGAGATAGGGACTTGTGTGGGGAGGCGAAGAAGTGGCAAAAGTCATGGAGTGGAAAGGAGAGAACAGGTTACTATGAAGAGAGAGGGAGCGGGCATTTGTGAAGGGCCTTCAGAAAATAGTTGTGCACTGCTAGAGAGGAAGAAGGTGAAGGAGGGAAATGATGAAATTAGAGGAGTAACTGATAAATGTCTGGACCAAACTGGAGCGGGGGGAAGTTCTGCTGGGAGAATTGCAACAGGGGTAAAAGGGGGAAATAATGTGCAGGAGGAAGAAGAGAGCTGGAAATGAGAGAGGGAGATGAATGGAAGCAAGCAGGAGTAAGAGGGTGGAATCTTAGTGCTGGGGACCAATACTAAGAGGAGTTAGGTGGGGTAGCAAGGGAGAGGCATAGTCGCATTTGGGTGGAGCCATGCCAGGAATGACAGCGGAAAGGTGGAACAGTCTGTTCTGAAATATGCTAGAAGGGTAGGGACAAGCCTCATTTAATTATACATCTTGGGACAAATGACCTGGCTGACAAGACAGTAGATACAGTCCAGAGGAGGTTTGAGGAACTAGCACAATTATGTGAGGGGGCAGGAAGTTCAGTAACTTTTTCAGAGATACTTCCCGTGCCAAAGGCAAGCACAATAAGAAAGCTGAGAATAGAGGAATTTAATGGATGGCTAAGAACCTGGTGTTGTGCTAAAGGGTATGGGCTGTTGGGGGGTGGGGAGGGACCTGGGAGGACAGTAGTCTCTATGCCAAGGACAGACTACACTTGAGTGAGGAGGGAAAGAAAGTGTTGAAACAGAGGATGGAGGAGTACATAGAGGAAGTTGGGAATTTAAACTAGGAGTGGGGGTGGCAGTTGGGAAGAATATGCAGAGACCACAGGTTGGAAACCATATGAGCTTACCCCCATGACAGTGACAAGGACAAATGGCAAGTACTGTTGGTGATGCTAGGAAAGGAGGGCAGGATGGGAGGGGAAAAGGTGGAAGGTGGTTACCCTTAATGCTAGGAGCCTTGGGAGGAAAACTGCAGAGTTACAGGTTCTCATGGCAGAGGAGGTGGACATTGCAGCCATCATGGAAACATGGGCCACCCAATACAATGACTGAACCTGTCTGTACCAGGGTACAGATTATTTCGTAGGGACAGGGTGATTGGGAAAGGAGGGGTGGCACTATATGTGAAGGAAGGACTGAAGTGTAAGGGAGGAAGGGAGGAGGGTAGATGGAGTCACTTTGGATACAAATCCAGGATTCCAAGAATAGGATTCTTAGAATGGGAGTGGTGTACAGGCCACCATCTCAGATAGAGGAGTTAGACAGGGGAACTAGCGGGACAGATCAGGAGGACCTGCGAGAAGGAGTCTTTTGCGGTGATTGTGGGGACTTCAACATGCCAGGAGTGGATTGGAGCACCCCAACAACCAGGAACAGAAGGGAGCAGGTACTGCTGGATGCATTCCAGGACAGCTTCCTGCTGCAAATCGTCAGTGAACCAACCAGGTTAGGAAATACCCTTGACCTTGTGCTGGCAAATGGGGGCTTTGTGAGAGAACTTACAGTGGAGGAACCGCTGTCAGGGAGTGACCACCGCTCAGTATGGCGCACATTGGATATGGGCAAGGAAGGAGTGGAATCTGGCACAATAGTGCTGGACTTCAGGAGGGTCAACTTTGGGAGGATGGGGGAAGTGGTAAAAGGGTAGCTGACCAGAATTCAATCTAGTATGGACACTAACCAGAGGTGGGAGCTCATAAAGCTGGGGATAGTGGAGAGCAACAAAACCTGCTGCAAAGCCCAGAGCAAGAAGGCTAGGGCTAAGAAACCGATCTGGTTGAGCAAGGAGGTCATAGAAAAGGTAAGGAGGAAAAGAGCTGCCTTTAGGACATACAAGAAAACAGGAAGGGGGGAGGACAGGGAGAAGTACTTGACAGAATCGAAGGAGGTGACAAGGGCAGTAAGGGGAGCCAAAGCATCTACAGAACTCAGGCTGGCACAAGGCATTAAGAAGGGGGAGAAGGACTTCTTTAAGTACATCAGGGAGAAAAAGAGCTGTAAGGACCACAAAGTAAGGATTAGGAAGGAGGGGGGTTGGGTGGAAGCAGGGTGCGATAAGGTGGAAGCACTAAATGAGTACTTCTGCTCAGTATTTATTAAAGAGAAGAGGAGGGTGACACCCAAGATAGGAGAAATGGCAGAAGCAGGGGGGAAGTGGTGACAGATGGGGAAATCATGGAGAGCAGAGTTCGAGAGGGTTTGAAGGCACTGAGGGTGGACAAGTTGCCAGGCCCAGATGGCATCCACCCCAGGGTACTGAAGGAGCTGACAGAGGTCCTTGCAGGACCTTTGGCAGACCTATTTAATGCCTCACTACATTCGGGGTGTGTACCTCAGGACTGGAGGATGGCTCATGTGGTGCCCCTCCACAAGAGTGGCCCCAAGGATGAACCGGGAAACTACAGACCAGTGAGCCTCACATCCATAGTGGGTAAGCTAATGGAGACTATCCTGAAGGAGAGGCTGGTGGCCCTCCTAGACATTAAGTTACTGGAGGGGGTGCAGCGCAGAGCGACAAAGATGATCAAGGGGTTGGGGGACTTATCATACGAGAGGAGGTTGAAGGAGTTGAACATGTACTCACTGGAGGAGAGGAGAGACAGAGGTGACATGATTGAAACCTTTAAATACATGAAAGGAATAAACAAGATGGGTACAGAGGGGCTGTTCAAAGTAAGGGAGGGGAGGGCCACCAGGGGCCATGATATGAGACTGGAGCTAGGAAGGTTCAGGAGGGAGATGAGGAGACACTTTTTTACAGAGAGGGTGGTGGCTGGGTGGAATGCGTTACCTGCTGAAGTGGTATGCAGTAGAACAGTGGACTGCTTCAAATGAGGATGGGACAGGACAAGGGGGAGGGTTAATGAAGGGGAAGGGTGGAAGGGAGGGGCAGCTGCAGAATAAGGGGTGCTAGCTGCACATTTGAGGAGACTTGATAGACCTCTAGGCCTTTATCTGCTGGCAAATTTCGTATGTTCGTATTTAGGAATGAGGGAGTAAATGATAAGGATATACTGTACTGGCTTGAGTACAGATATGAGGTTCAGGGTTTACCTGGATCGTATTTTATTTATTTATTTATTTATTTAAATGTTTCACCAGGAAGGCACTATGAGCAACAAGTTGCTTGTCTCCGGTGCAACCTGCGGGTAGGGAACAATGGGATATAATACATCATTACACCATACACATTACAATACACCATATCCTTTCATAAGACTGACACTGTCAATACCATAGAGACATAGAAACATTGAAACAAAGACTTTGACGGCAGATAAGGACTGCTTGGCCCATCTAGTCTGTCCATTTCCCTACCTACAGGATAGGCCGCAGATCCTAGTTAACCAACAGCCTATTTCTTCCTACCCCCCACAAGAATTGCCTTATGTCTGTCCCATGCATTCTTGAATTCTCCCACAGTTTTAGACCCCACAACCTCCTCAGGAAGGCTGTTCCATGCATCCACTACCCTCTCTGTGAAATAATATTTCCTCACATTGCCCCTGAACTGCCCCCTTCTATCTTTAAATTGTGGCCCCTTGTTCTTGCACGTCTCTTTTTCTGAAAGATGCTACCCTCTTGGACTTTGTTGATTGCACTGAGGTACTTAAAAGTTTCTATCATGTCCCCCTCCCTTCTTTCCTCAAGGGTATACATATTAAGCTCCTTTAGTCTCTCCTCATACGGCTTCTCTTGCAGACCCTGCACCATTTTAGTTGCCCTCCTCTGGACTGCCTTTATCCTGTCTATGTCCTTGCAGAGATGGGGTCTCCAGAACTGGACACAGTACTCCAGATGGGGTCTCACCAACTGTCTGTACAGAGGGATAACAAATTCCTGTTTTCTGCTGCTGTTGCCTCTCCCTATACATCCCAGTATACCCCCAGCCCTCCCTACTGCCTTCTCACATTGCTTGCTAATCTTAAGGTCATCTGATATGATTACCCCAGGTCCCTTTCCTTTTTTGTTGTTGTTACTACCTCCCCCCTGTTGTGTAATCTTCCCCTGGGTTCATGTTTCCCAGGTGCATTATTTTGCACTTCTTTGCATTGAATTCTAGCTGCCATACTTCTGACCATTCCTCCAACCTTGCCAAGTCCCTTCTCATCCTTTCCACGCCTCCTTGTGTATCAACCCTGTTGCAGATCTTTGTGGCATCTGCAAAGAGGCCTACTTTTCCTTCCAGTCCCTCTACAATGTCACTGATGAAGACATTAAAAAAGACTGGACCCAATACTGAACCCTGCAGTACCCCTCTAGTAACCCCTCTTTCTTCAGAGTGGACTCCATTTACAATTACCTTCTGTGTCCTGCTGTGCAGCCAATGTTTTACCCAGGCTACCACCCTGGGACCCACTCCCAGGCTGGTTAATTTGACAATTAATCTTTTGTGTGGGACTGTGTCAAATGCCTTGGTAAAGTCTAGATAGACCATGTCCACAGCCCCTCCCTGGTCTACTACTTTGGTCACGCAGTCAAAGAAATCTATTAGATTTGTCTGACATGACCTTCCCACTGTGAACCCATGCTGCTTGGGTCCTGTGCCCCACTGGCCTCTAGGTTCTCAACTGTTCTTTCCTTCAGAAGTGACTCCATCACTTTCCCTACCACAGAGGTCAGACTGACAGGTCTGTAGTTTCCTGCCTCTGTCTTGGTCCCACTTTTGTGAAGGGGAATCACATCCGTCTTCCTCCAGTCCTCGGGTACTACACCATCCTCCCTTGATTTATTAAAAAGAGTAGCCAGTGGTTTCACTAGTTCCTCCCTTAATTTTTTTAGAATTCTGGGGTGAATTCCATCAGGACCCATTGCTTTGTCCACCTTCAGTTTTAGGAGTTCTTGCAGAACCCTTTCTTCTGTGTAAAGACTGGGATCGACCCCCCCATCAAGAGTGCTTCTGTTAATTGGATTAGACACTTCCCGCTCCTCTTTTGTGAATACTGAGCAGAAATATTCATTCAGTATCCCTGCTTTTTCACTGTTCCCCTCTGCCCACCCACCGTTCATTCTATTCAGCCTCACTGTCCCTCCCTTTGTCTTTCTACGCTCGCTGATGTACCTATAAAAGGTTTTATCCCCCTTCTTAACTGAGTTGGCTATCTTTTCCTCAGTTTGGGCCTTTGCTATTCTGACTTCCTTCCCTGCTTCCTTCTGCCTTAACTGGTACAGCTCTCTGTCCTGCACCTTCTGTGTTTCCTTATACTTACGGAATGTTATCTTTTTCTTCCTGAGTTTCACAGCCACCTCTTTTGAGAACCATAGTGGCTTTTTCTTTAGTTTTGATTTGTTTATTTGCTTCACACAAAGGCTTGTTGCCTCTGTGATGGCAGTTTTGATGATTCCCCATTGTTGCTCCACACCTCCTTCTAGCCTGTTTGCTAGTGCTTTTCTGAGGCACTCTCCTATCTTGCCAAAGTCAGCCCTCCTAAAGTCCAGTACCCTCACTTTTGTATGGCTTGACTCTGTAGCTGAGTTTAACGTGAACCACACTGTTTGATGGTCACTTGTTCCCAAATGGCAACCCACTTCTAGATCTGAGATCCACTCATTGTCCCCATTTGAGTGTACGAGGTCTAAGATTGCTCCCTCATGAGTGGGTTCTGAAACAAGCTGACTGAGGCCTGCCACCTGTAGGGCATCAAGAATGGCCCTGCTCTTGGATGTGGCTGCAGCAAATGTGCTCTAGTTAACATCTGGCATATTCAGGTCTCCCATCAACAGTATCTCCCCTTTCTCTACCATTCTAAGAATGCCTTCTATCATATCCTTGTCCATTCTTTCCCCCTGACAAGGGGGTCTGTACACAACTCCTGTGCAGATTGTGGTGCCCTTTCCAGTCTCCAAGGTGACCCACAGTACCTCCTCTCCTCCCTGTTTACTCTTTGTTCAGTTGCTTGTATCCCTTCCTTTACATAGAGAGCTAGTCATCCCCCTCTTCTCACCTGCCTGTCTCTCCTGTAGGTTATGTACCTGGTATGTTAACATCCCAGTCATGGTTCTCTGTGTACCATGTTTCTGTGGCTGTTATGATTTCCAGGCATCCCTTTTCCATCAAGGCCACCAGCTCAGGGGAGCTTGTTGCCCAGACTATGGGCATTGGTACTCATTACTCTCCATTTACTGATGACCTTACTCCTTTTTGCCCCATTCCTGTCTTTCCTGCCTTTGACACTTTCTCCATTTACCCCTGCCCTTCTCCCTATAGACACCTCTATGTTGGTGTTTGCTGCACTTCCTATTGTGATTTTTTTTGGGGGGTAGGATTTCCCTGCTCCTTTCCAGGGTATCCCTCCTTGGCTAGTCTAAATGCTTGTCAATGAAGCTTTTAAACCTATCACCTTGGATCCTGGTTCCCCTCCTGGTCAGATGCAGCCCATCATGCCAGTATAGGTTTGCATCACTCCAGGTGGATCCCCAGTCCCCCCAATGAAGCCAAATCCCTGAGCTCCACACCAGTTTTTCAACCACTGATTGAATCCCATGGTGCGGAACACCCTAGCCTCTCCTATGCCATAGTTGGGCAGCACCTCCGAGAAGGTGACCTTGTGTGTTACTTGTCTAAGGCCCCTCCCCAATTCCACAAACTCTTCCTGCACTTCTCTAATCCCTTTTTTAGCCAGGTCATTTGTCCCTAGGTGGACAATGTCATCCAGCTCCCTCACCTCTGCAGCTGCTCTGACAATCCTGAGGATTCACTCCCTGTCCCTCCAAGCCATGGTGCCAGGCAGGCACTTTACCTCCCTCTCCCCTTCCTCCCCCAATTCAACCTTCCTAACAATGGAGTTCCCCAATACGAGTTGTTTCCTTCCCCTGAGGGGTCCCCCTGCCACCCTCTTGTGGGTCTTCTTTGTGGAGGTTCCCAGCATCCTCTTAACTACCGGCAGTTGAAAGACCGATGCAGGAAGACCGACACTGAAAATCCTGACAGTGGTATTTTACCCCCCCCCCCCGTGGAGTTTGTTATAAAAATTAAGGGGGTGCTGGGGGGGGGCACGAAGCCTTCTAAAATGTGAAATAAGTCAAAATCCCACTCTCTGGATTTTCGGTGTCTGTCTTCCAGTGTTGGTCTTTCAACTGTTGGTAGTGACAGTTTTGATCCTTCCAAATATATTCACCTGAACCGATTATTGACAGTGAGGAATTCTGGATGGGGGAAGGTGGAAATTTAAAATACAGCTAAGACACACAGATGCAGGGATACAGCACCTCCCAAGTAGTTTTTTTTTGGGGGGGGGCCGTGGGATTTTGTTTTATCATGGGCAACCAAGATCATGCTATAAATGCAGTTCTGCAAGGTATGTAAGCAGTGAGTGTGATAAAGTGAAATGTATTACAGTATGTGTGAAACAATTGGCCATTCAGGAATCCACTGTGCTTTTATACCCCATTGCAATTTGTGTGATGGTGAGGGACACAATTTCATGTCCTGCTCGCTGGCCTCACATAAAACAAATAATGCTTGCTTTACAGAGCAGGAGTTCTATATAACAAGGCAATAAAATGTACAGTCACATCCACAACCAGTCGCCCCTCCAAAGAGCACTTCTGCTACACCTGGACCAAGTGCAGAGACCCCTCATCAGGAAGCTGCCACAACAGAAGCTAATCCTTTTCCTGCTAGCACAGACCCCCCCCCCACCACAGACATTAGGGATGAACCAGCTGCAGCCCATCTATGCCTCCACCTGACACAGACCCCTTCCAAATAGTGATGAGAGGTAAGGGCAAGCTCAAAACAGGGAGCCCTACCCCAAATAAAGTCTCTCTCTGCAGAATAAATACAAAGTCCTACAATGGGGAGATACAGAGATGGAAGAAGCCTCTGGCACCTCCTCCCACATTAAACATTCCTCAGATAACTAGGACCCTCCCTGGAACTAAGCCACAGGTAAAAAAAATGGTGAGGTATGCAGTCTAAATTCAAACTAGTCCACCCCACATAATCTGGTTTCTGATAAAACATGCCCCTGACTCTAGAGGTTATGGTAGCCTTGCTTAATACTGGCAGTATATAAAATAAGAAAAAAAGGAAAACCATTGAGCCCTTTGAACAACAGTACTATGATGTTATCTTTTTTCAGGACACAAGGTTGCATTCTCAAGCAGAGGCAAATAAAACAACAGCAGACTGGAAATGGGGCAATAGTTTTTAGTCTTTGGGTACTTAACCATGCAGTGTATTAGATATTTGTCTAAATCAACCTGGAATAATAGTTTTAAAAGTGGTGAAGATCCAGCCTGGAAGAACCTTTTTAGTTGATATTCATTATTAAAACCAAGCTTCTCTTTAGTAAATTATTATGCACCACAAACCAGAGCATCATAGATTGAGTTATGGAAAGGAATTCAGCCCTATTTATTTATGGCAAAATTAGTGTTATTTGGCAAAGATTTTAATTGTGGAATTCTTAGGTCAGATAGAGGAATCAGAACTGAAAAAATATTTAGTGATGTTACTTTTTTAAAAAACCTGTTATCACAAACTAAACTGAAAGATGCTCAGGCAGTTTGTAGATCACCACCACTTCACACCTTTTATAAAGGGTCATTATTTACCAGGACTAACTACTGGTTCCTTTCAGAAAACATACACCGGACAAACTCAAAAACTCAAATAGTAGCCACTTCAGATCATTGCTTAAGTTTAAAAGTATCTGATTGTTCAGATTTCACCAATGGTAAGGGAATCTGGAGAATGGATACATCATTACTACAGAACACAGCCAATGTAGAAAAATTACAGGATTTGGCATTAGCCAGAAAATCGGTACTATGCCTTAATGATTCCTATATGCCTTGGTGGTTAGATACCAAACAATATTTTTTAAATTGTTTCAAACAATTATCCAGACAGCAGAATTATATAAAACAAAAAATATACTTAGAATTAAGAAAACATTTACAATGCTTACAGGCTCGATATAGTTTAGAACAAAATGTTTTAAACCACATCACAAATACAAAGGAAGATTTAAAACAACTACAGTATAACAGATTCATGATGCTGGAACTGCAACAGAATTTAGGGACACAAGGCAGGTCCTATGAAATAAACCCATACGAAAACTGTAGAAACAGAGTACAAGAGAAAAATTTAACACAAATATAAACAGACACAGGTGAAGTTATCAAAAAAATTGTGTCTTTTGAGGGGGTGGAGACAAATCTGTCAACAAGATGGCAGCATAATCCCATAGCTGCTATACTTTAGCAGGCATATCCAGAAAGAACATCTAATTAAATACAGCTTGGAGCAATATCTTTCGTATATTAGAAAGAGCTACCAGTCTGCAATACAACTATACCTTTTTGAGCAGAATCAGTGCAGTAGAAACATAGAAACATAGAAACATAGACTTTGGCAGCAGATAAAGACCGCTTGGCCCACCTAGTCTGCACATTTCCCTACCTACAGGATAAGCTGCAGATCCTAGTTAACCAACAGCCTATTTCTTCCTACCCCCCCACAAGAATTGCCTTATGTCTGTCCCATGCATTCTTGAATTCTCCCACAGTTTTAGAACCCACAACCTCCTCAGGAAGGCTGTTCCATGCATCCACTACCCTCTCTGTGAAAAAATACTTCCTCGCATTGCCCAGGAACCACACCCCATCTTTAAATTGTGTCCCCTTGTTCTTGCACGTCTCTTTTTCTGAAAGATGCTACCCTCTTGGACTTTGTTGATTCCCCTGAGGTACTTAAAAGTTTCTATCATGTCCCCCCTCTCCCTTCTTTCCTCAAGGGTATACATATTAAGCTCCTTTAGTCTGTCCTCGTACAGCTTCTCTTGCACACCCTGCACCATTTTAGTTGCCCTCCTCTGGACTGCCTCTATCCTGTCTATGTCCTTGGGGAGATGGGGTCTCCAGAACTGGATGCTGTACTCCAGATGGGGTCTCACCAACTGTCTGTACAGAGGAATAACAACTTCCTGTTTTCTGCTGCTGATACCTCTCCCTATGCATCTCAGTATACCCCCAGCCCTCCCTACTGCCTTCTCACATTGCTTGCTAACCTTAAAGTCATCTGATATGATTAACCCCAGGTCCCTTTCCTTTTTTGTTGTTGTTACTACCTCCCCCATTGTGTAATCTTCCCCTGGGTTCTTGTTTCCCAGGTGCATTATTTTGCACTTCTTTGCACTGAATCCTAGCTGCCATACTTCTGACCATTCCTCCAACCTTGCCAAGTCCCTTCTCATCCTTTCCATGCCTCCTTGTGTATCAGCCCTGTTGCAGATTTTTGTGTCATCTGCAAAGAGGCATACTTTTCCTTCCAGTCCCTCTGCAATGTCACTTATAAAGACATTAAAAAGGACTGGACCCAGTACTGAACCCTGCGGTACCCCACTAGTAACCCCTCTTTCTTCAGAGTGGACTCCATTTAAAATTACTAAGTTTTGCCTCTTCAACATCTGATGCAGCTGCCGAAGGGCTGACAGCATGACTTCACCACAAGGAACCCCAATGGATGTTGTGGAGGTCAGAAAAATTTTATTTTTTTATTTTTCTTTGTATTATCTATTTATGCCCCACTTCTGCTCAGATACCACCTGTCACAAATGTACTCAGCAGGTCAGGCCCTCTGCTTCCACAGCACCAACCTCTGAGCACAGTATTGTGAACAGGTAACAGAACAGGGTAACCCTCCTGTCGGCTTGTGGGTCTGAATCACCTTTGGTTTCAAGTTCTGGGGGGATTCAAACTGTGAATCTTGTGCTAGCATACCCAAATGTATAGACTCAGATAATCTGCTCTTCAGGGGGATGCCAGATATCTTTTGCCTAAGGGCACCTAACCAGGTATCCAAAATGAACCCTTAAAACTCTATATTCTTATTTTTTCCCAGTTTGGTCACACCATCAAGCTCTGAACAGTTCTCAGCTTAACCACATATACATCACATGCAAAAAGAACTTTAAGACACACCCAGGCAGTTTTTGGAATAAAAAGTTTACTCAAAAATGGATAAAAATATGTAAAATGTAAACACAGAACACTATATCACAAAACATACAATCACTTAAAAGAAAACAAGGAAAAGTACAAACAAAAACCCCTACCACAATACACTTTTGATTTTTTTCTATCTAATGTATTATCTCTTTAGTGCTTTTAGTTAGATCTTGTTTCTTAAGAGTCCAAAAAGAAATGTCACTCAGTTGAAACACAGAATGCAGTTTAAACTCTGTGTTTCCATCCCTTCTATGATGTCATCTAGCTCCTCCTTTTAGAATATAAAAATTATACAAACAATGATCTTCCTGTCAGGAGATATTTTAAATACTGTGACTTCAGCAAAAACTAATTTCCCAAATTATGACAGTCTTTAATCAAACCCTTTTCCTTTGAACTGGAGGCTGGCTTTCTATTTTCCCAAGAACATCAAATGTTTTTACAACTCTGCAGTTTCTCACCTAGATGCAAATATAGCCAACAGGAATCAGCTTATCTGAAGTAATAAAATGTATATTTTAGTTTCCCAGCTTCAGAGGCAGGAGGTCATAAAAAAAGTTTAAAATGTAACTTCTCAAGGAAGTTAATTACATTACAGAGAACCTCCTGGCTTAATATATCCTGTTATTCTCACTAAAACCTGGTGGTGGGGGTTGTCACCCAGGAGCACAAGACATCTCATGGAGACATTCACACACTACATTTTTATACTAACAATGTCATAGAACAATCACAACCAGCTGGCCAAGTGTCACAATCCTCCTCATCTAGACTGAATTTGGGGGCTTTATCCCCTGCATGGGATGAGCTTCCCAAATCAGTTCACTCCTCATAAGTACGCGACAAGCCATCTGTGTTCTGATTGGTCGCTCCACCCTATGTAAGATTGTCATGTCATACCCTTGCAAGGCAAGACTCCATCTTAATAGTTTACCATTAGTTTTTCCCATTTCTGTCAGCCAAACCAGGAGGTTGTGGTCAGTGTGTACCTCAAAATACTGCCCATATAAGTATAGCTCTAATTTCTTTAGGGCCCACACTATGGCAAGACACTCTTTTTCCACAGTAGAGTATGCCTGCTCCCTGGAAAGTGATGTTTTATTCAGGTACACTACCATGTGATCTTTCCCTTGGTTGGATGTCTGACTCAGTACTGCCCCAATACCCACATCTGAGGCATCAGTCTGAACTATAAAGGGTCTGCTATAGTCAGGACTTGTCAACACAGGAGCACTCCACAGTGCCTCCTTCAATCTGGTAAAGGCTTTTTCACAGGCTGGTTCCCAGGTAATTTTCTTAGGCATCCTTTTCTTTACCAGGTCAGATAGAGGAGCAGCCAGGGCACTGTAATTGGGTACAAATTTCCTATAGTACCCTGCTGTCCTGAGAAAAATCCTGACCTACTTCTGCATTTCTAGTATGGGCCACACCTTGATCATCTCTATTTTTACTTAGTTAGGATGGAGCTGTCCCTGGCCTACAACATGCCCGAGGTATGCCACTTCAGCCATGGCCACCTGGCACTTCTCAGCTTTGATAGTGATCCCGGCCCTCTGTATCCTGCCCAGCATTTCCCTAAGGTGGGACAGGTGTTCCTCCCAGCTGGCACTAAAGATGGCAATGTCATCCAGGTCCACCACGGTGTACTCCTTGGCACCATTTAACACCTGGTTCACCAACCTTTGGAAAGTGGATGGGGCATTCTTCATTCCAAAAGACATTACTTTAAATTCAAATATACCTATCGGAGTGATGAAAGCTGACATTTCCCTAGCTCTGTCCATTAATTAAACCTGACAATACTCCTTGGTCAGGTCAATAGTTGTAAGGTATGTCGCCCCTCCCAACTTGTCCAGGAGTTCATCCATCTGGGGCATCAGGTGGGTGTCTGACTTTGTGACTGCATTCAGTGCATCATGGTCCTCACAGGAACAAGTAGAGCCATCTGGCTTCGGCACAAGGACTACAGGTGAGGCCCAGGGGCTGTGGGATCTCTGGATTACCCCTAAATCCAGCATCTGCTCCACCTTCCTCCTAATGTTCTTTTGGACAGCCTCTGACACCTAATATGCTGTCCACCATATGGGCTTCTGTGTCCCTGTCTCCATATCATGCATTGCTAAGGAGGTTAGTCCAGGCTTGGTGCTAAACAGGGGGAGCAAAGTCTGCTAAAACCTCCCTTACTTCCTGGATCTTGTCTGGGGCCAGCTGGGGAGACAATTTTACTGCCTCCACAGAGGACTCCCTCTTGCTTTCTTCCAACACATCCAGAAGGGTGTCTACTTCATCCATCCCCTCCCCAGGACAACACACTGCAAACACCATGTCAGCCCTGTTAGTATATGGCTTCATCATGTTGACAGGGTACATTCTTTCTGTCTGTCTTCTGTCAGGTAACTCTATGATATAGTTCACATCATTTACCTTCCTAACTACTTTGTATGGTCCTGCCCACTCAGCCTGCAGCTTGACTTTCCAGACCAGAATAAGGACCATGACTTCCTGACACACCGTGTATGAGTGAGCTTTAGCTCTGTGGTCGTACCACACTTTTTGTTTCTGTTGGGCAGCTGCCAGGTTGCTCTGGGCTGTCCCCATAAGCTCCTTCAGCCTTTCCCTAAACCTAAGGATGTAATCCACTATGGAAGTTCCCTGGGTGGCATGCTTGCCTTCCCAATCCTCTCGGATCAAGTCTAGGGGCCCATGTACTCGGCGTCCATATAACAGTTCGAAGGGGGGGGAAATACTGTTGACTCTTGTGGCATCTCTCTGTATGCAAACAACAGGTGGGGAAGGTATTTCTCCCAGTCCCACCCATGCTGTTCAGCAAACACTTGGAGCATTGACTTCAGGGTACCATTAAATCTTTCCACAAGCCCATTGGCTTGTGGGTGATAAGGTGTTGTGCGTCTCTGCACCACCCCACACTTCTCCCACAAACATTTCATCAAGTCCGACATGAAGGAACCCCTTCAATCGGTGATAACCTCCTGTGGAAACCCAACATAGGAGAAAATCCCAAGTAAGTCATCTGCAACTTTGTCTGTCCTCAGTGAGAATAGGGTGACTGCCTCTGGGTACCAGGTGGCATAATCCACCACAGTCAGGATAAACCTCTTCCCAGAGGAGTTGGGTGTATTTAAAGGCTCTACAATATCCATTCCCACCCTCCGGAATGGCTCCTCCACTATGGGCAATGGAATTAGGGTGGCTTGAGGTTTTCTACCTGCCTTCCCTATTTCTTGACACCGGTGACAAGACCTGCAATACTCCTTCACCTGCTGGGTGAAGTTGGGCCAATAGAAATTCTAGGCCAATTGCTGCATAGTGCATGTGATTCCCAGGTGACCAGACAGTGGAATATCATGTGCAGTCTTGAGCAACTGCTCATGATATCCCTGGGGAATGACAAGCTGCCTGCCTATCACCCCTCCCTCTGTATTCACATCCTGAGTATACATCAGTCCATTTTCCCAATAAATCTTATGTTTACCATCACCTCCCTGTGCTCCATCAGTGTCTGCCCAGGCCCTCAGCTTCTCTAGACTAGGATCACTTTTCTGAGAAGCTGCAAGCTCCTAACACATTCTCAAGGTATGGGACAGGTCCCCTTCAGTCTCTAAACTAGGGTCCCTAGCACTTGCATCAGGCACTCAGAATCACTGTCTTCCCTAACCCTCTGACAATGGGTCAACCCTCCTTCTTCGGAGTAACCTTCCATAGCTGTGTGGTTAACTGCTACTGGAGAAATTTCTACCCCCTTTTCATTAGTCTCCAGATAAGGAGACACAGGCTGGCCTCCCAGTGGTTTCTACAATGGTTTCTGTGGGGTCCAGAGAACTACAATTTCCCATCCCACTTGGCTATGGGTAACTGCACACATCATCCCCTGTTTGAGATTGTTGCCAAGGATGACGTCAACTGCTAACGTTTTGGCTACAGCCACCTGTTGCACAGTTCCCCCTGTTTCACACCAGTCCAGGAAAACACTAGTGAGTAGCAATGTGGTCTCCTCACCAGTGAACCCTTGCATGGTTACAAATTCATTGGATATAAGCTGACCAGGCTCTATCAGATCCCTTTTTACCAATGTTAGGGATGCCCCTGTGTCCCTTAACCCTTGTGTCTGTACACCATTCACTGCGACTGGGTGCATGTGTTGCCTCATGTTTATAGGCATGCTTCCAGGGACACACAAACAGCCCACTTCTTTTCTAGCACCATTCTGCACATTGCTCATTCTTTTGTGACAGTGTCTGGCAATATGCCCAGTTTCTTTACAAACTCAACATTCATTTTGTTTTTCAGAAAAATCTTTTCTTTGAAACCTGGGGCTAACTGGTTTTGGTGGAGGTAGTGAGGGTTTTAGCTGCCCTGAAGGCCCACTTTTCCCTTTCTGCACTGCCATGCCCACCCCATTTGCTCTCAGAGCAGGTCTGCTCTTGGCATAGTGGTCTGAGAGTTCAGCAGCCTCTTGCACTGTTTTGGGATCTAGGTCCTCCAGACAGGTTTTCAGCTCTGTTGGGCATGCCCAAAAAAACTGTTCTAACAAAATATAATTTTCAATTTTATCTATAGAGTTTGCTTCAATTCCTTCCCACCAACGTTTTAAAAACTTACGTTGTTTCATGGCTAGCTTCTCGTAGCATATATCAGGGCTTTTCTTGAGCTTACAGAATTTTGCTCTGTATGCTTCAGCAGTTAAATAAAACTTTTTAAAAAGTGCAGCATTAAGTTTGCTGTAATCATTACTGTCCTCATTGTCCATTTGACGCAATGCATCCCGAGCTTTCCTGGTAAGTAGTGGGGATAGCTGGAAGCTCCAGGACCCTCTAGGAAATTTAACCTGAATACAAACTTTTTCAAAGGAATTAAAAAGGCATCCATATCTTCCCCCTCTTTAAATTCAGCTATCAATTTGGAATTCAATTTGTAACCCAGTCTTGTAGTTCCAGTTAAACCTAAGCCACTTACCTGCTCTGGTGCTGGTGGTTGGAGTTGTAGCTTCTCCAGTTCATGTCACCTCTGGCACTCATGCTCCTCACGGTCCGCCTCTCACTGTTCTCACTCCCTTCTGTCCTCTTCAGCTCGCTGTTCTAACTTCTCCTCTCTCTGGAACTCCAGCTCCATTCTGTGCAACTCAATCTGCAGCCTGCCTGATTGCTTCTGACTCCAGAATGCTAGTGACCATCCCCTGCTGCTGTGGCCCTACGCTTGCACTGGTCCTGCTGTCATCCTCACTGTATCTGGACACTGCACTGGCTGCTGGCCCTTCCATGCTCAAGGTTTGGTCTTTTACATTCACATTCTGTGACTCGATGCTCTGGGCATCTGCTATCATCAGGGCATCCATGAGGTTCTGCTTGGGGGCTCTCACCTCATACAGGATTCCTCTGTCCTGGCACTCTTGCCTCAAGTAGTCTGCAGTGTACCTACTTAGCTGGAAGCCATCTTCTTCCCTAACTATGGCTACTCTAACTTACACTTTAGTGAGAAGAAAAAATAAATAAAACAGGTAGGAACTAGACTGTAAGCAAAATTATATAGTTCTGTTTCCTTTTTAAAAATAAACTACTGCTTTTTTTTTGCAAGTGTGCTGTACAATAATAAGCTGACAGACTGAACAATTAAAGCTTGTGTTACCAAATGTATCCCACCTCTGCCACCAATCTGTCACAAATGCACTTAGCAGTTCAGGCCGTCTACTCCCACAGTGCCAACCTCTGAGTATAGTATTGTGAACAGGTGACAGAACAGGGTAACCCTTCTGTCTGCTTGTGGGTCCAAATCACCTTGATCTCAAGTTCTGGGGGGATTCAAACTGTGAACCTTATGCTAGCGTTCCCAAATGTACAGGCTCTGATAATCTGCTCTTTGGGGGGATGCCAGATATCTTTTTTCCCTAAGGGTACCTAACCAGGTATCCAAAATGAACCCTTAAAACTCTATAAAAGACCTTAGGTATATTCTTACCTTTTCCCAGTTTGGTCACACCATCAAGCTCTGAACAGTTTTCAGCTTAACCACATATACATCACATGCAAAAAGAACTTCGAAGACGCACCCGGGCAGTCTTTGAAATAAAAAGTTTACTTCAAAATGGATAAAAATATGTAAAATGTAAACACAGAACACTATAGCACAAAGCACACAATCACTTAAAAGAAAACAAGGAAAAGTACAAACAAAAACTCCTACCACAATGCACTTAGACTTTTTCTATCTAATGTATTACCTCTTTAGTGCTTATAGTTAGATCTTGTTTCTTAAGAGTCCAAAAAGAAATGTCACTCAGATGAAACACAGAATATAGTTTAAACTATGTGTCCCCCCCCCCATGATGTCATCTGGCTCCTCCTTTTAGAATATAAAAATTATACAAACAATGATCTTCCTGTCAGGAGATATTTTAAATACTGTGACTTCAGCAAAAACTAATTTCTCAAATTATGGCAGTCTTTAATCAAACCCTTTTCCTTTGAACTGGAGGCTGGCTTCCTATTTTCCCCAAGAACATCAAAGGTTTTTGCAACTCAGCAGTTTCTCACCTAGATGCAAATATAGCCAACAGGAATCAGCTTATCTGAAGTCATAAAATGTATATTTTAGTTTCCCAGCTTCAGAGGCAGGAGGTCATAAAAAAAACTATAAGATGCAACTTCTCAAGGAAGTTAATTACATTACAGAGACCGCCTGATTGAATATATCCTGTTACTCTCACTAAAACCTGGTGGGAAAGGGGTGGTTGTCACCCAGGAGCATAGGATGTCTCATGAAGAAAATCACACACTACATTTTTATATTACAAATATAGAAACATAGAAACATAGAAACATAGACTTTGACGGCAGATAAGGACCGCTAGGCCCATCTAGTCTGCCCATTTCCCTACCTACAGGATAGGCCGCAGATCCTAGTTAACCAACAGCCTATATCTTCCTGCCCCCCACAAGAATTGCCTTATGTCTGTCCCATGCATTCTTGAATTCTCCCACAGTTTTAGACCCCACAACTTCCTCAGGAAGGCTGTTCCATGCATCCACTACCCTCTCTGTGAAATAATACTTCCTCACATTGCCCTGAACCGCCCTTCTTCTATCTTTAAATTGTGTCCCCTTGTTCTTGCAAGTCTCTTTTTCTGAAAGATGCTACCCTCTTGGACCTTGTTGATTCCCTTGGGGCCTTGAAGGTTTCTATGTATCCCCCTCCTCCCTTCTTTCCTCAAGGGTATACATATTAAGCTCCTTTAGTCTTTCCTCTCACGGCTTCTCTTGCGACCCTGCACCATTTTAGTTGCCCTCCTCTGGACTGCCTCTATCCTGTCTATGTCCTTGTGGAGATGGGGTCTCAGAACTGACACAGTATTCCAGATGGGGTCTCACCAACTGTCTGCTACAGAGGGATAACAACTTCCTGTTTTCTGCTGCTGATGCCTCCCCTATACATCCCAGTGTACCCCAGCCCTCCCTACTGCCTTCTCCACATTTGTTGCTAACCTTAAGGTCATCTGATATGATTACCCCAGGTCCCTTTCCTGTTTTGTTGTTACTACCTCCCACCATATTATTCTTCCCTGGTTCTTGTTTCCCAGGTGCATTATTTGCACTTTTGCATTGAATCCTAGCTGCCATCGTCTGACCATTCCTCCAACCTTGCCAGTCCTTTTCATCCTTTCCACACCTCCTTGTGTATCAACCCTGTTGCAGATCTTTGTGTCATCTGCAAAGGCATACTTTTCCTTCCAGTCCTCTGCAATGTCACTGATAGAAGACATTAAAAGGACTGGACCCAATACTGAACCCTCACGGTACCCACTAGTAACAGCCCTTTCTTCAGGAGTGGACTCCATTTACAATTACCTTCTGTGTCCTGTTGTCAGCCAATGTTTTCCCAGGCTACCACCCTGGGACCCACTCCCAGGCTGGTTAATTTGATTATCAATCTTTTGTGTGGGACTGTGTCAAATGCCTTGCTAAAAGTCTAGGTAGGCCATGTCCACAGCCCTTCCCTGGTCTACTACTTTGGTCACCCAGTCAAAGAAATCTATTAGATTTATCTGACATGACCTTCCCGCTGTGAACCCATGCTGCCTTGGATTCTGTGCTCCACTGACCTCTAGGTACTCACTATTCTTTCCTTCAGAAGTGACTCCATCACTTTCCCTACCACAGAGGTCAAACTGACAGGTCTGTAGTTTCCTGCCTCTGTTTTGGTCCCACTTTTGTGAAGGGGAATCACATCCGTCTTCCTCCAGTCCTCGGGTACCACACCATCCTCCCATGATTTATTAAAAGAGTAGCCAGTGGTTTCACTAGTTCCTTCCTTAATTCTTTTAGAATTCTGGGGTGAATTCCATCAGGACCCATTGCTTTGTCCACCTTCAGTTTTAGGAGTTCTTGCAGAACCCTTTCTTCTGCAAAAGGACTGGGATCGACCCCCCTATCAGGAGTGCTTCTGTTAAATGGATTAGGCACTTCCCCCTCCTCTTTTGTGAATACTGAGCAAAAATATTTGTTCAGTATTCCTGCTTTTTCACTGTCCCCCTCTGCCCACCCACCGTTCATTCTATTCAGCCTCACTATCCCTCCCTTTGTCTTTCTATGCTCGCTGATGTACCTATAAAAGGTTTTATCCCCCTTCTTAACTGAGTTGGCTATCTTTTCCTCAGTTGGGCCTTTGCTATTCTGACTTCTCTCCCTGTTTCTTTATGCCTTAACTGGTACAGCTCTCTGTCCTGCTCCTTCTGTGTTTCCTTATACTTCCAGAATGCTATCTTTTCTTCCTGACTTTCACAGCCCTCTCTTGATAACCATAGTGGCTTTTCTTTCATTTTGATTTGTTTATTTGCTTCACACAAAAGGCTTGTTGCCTCTGTGATGGCAGTTTGATAATTCCCCATTGTTGCTCCACACCTCCTTCTAGCCTGTTTGCTAGTGCTTTTCTGAGGCACTCTCCCATCTTGCCAAAGTCAGCCCTCCTAAAGTCCAGTACCCTCACTTTTTGCTTGGCTTGACTCTGTAGCTGAGTTCTACGTGAACCACACTGTTTGATGGTCACTTGTCCCCAGATGGCAACCTACTTCTAGATCTGAGATCCTCTCATGCCCCCATTTGAGAGTACGAGGTCTAAGATTGCTCCTCACAAGTGGGTTCCAAAACTAGCTGTCTAATCGTGCCACCTGTAGGGCGTCAAGAATGGCCCTGCTGTTGGATGTGGCTGCAGCAAATGTGCTCCAGTTAACATCTGGCATATTCAGGTCTCCCATCAACAGTATCTCCCCTTTCTCTGCCATTCTAAGAATGCCTTCCACCATATCCTTGTCCATTCTTCCCTGACATAGGGGTCTGTACACTAACCCCTGTGCGGATTGTGGTGCCCTTTCCAGTCTCCAAGGTGACCCACAGTGCCTCCTCTCCTCCCTGTTTACTCTTTTGTTCAGTTGCTTTTATCCTTCCTTTACATAGAGAGCTAGTCCTCCCCCTCTTCTCCCCTGCCTGTCTCTCCTATAGGTTATGTACCCTGGTATGTTAACATCCCAGTCATGGTTCTCTGTGTACCATGTTTCTGTGATTGCTCGATATCCAGGCATCCCTCTTCCATTAAGGCCACCAGCTCAGGAGCTTGTTGCCCAGACTACAGAGCATTGGTACTCATTACCCTCCATTTCCTGATGCTTACCTCCTTTTGCCCCATCCCTGTCCTTCTTGCCTTTATCCCTTTCTCCATTTACCTGCCTTCTCCCTATGACACCTCCATGTTGGTGTTTGCCACACTTACTACCGTGATTGTTTGGGGGCTAGGATTTTCCTGCTCCTTTCAGTGCCTCCCCTTGGCTGGTTTAAAAGCTTGCCAATGAAGCATTTAAACCTATCACCTAGGATCCTGGTTCCCCTCCGGACAGATGCAGCCCATCATGCCAGTATAGGCTTGCATCACTCCAGGTGGACCCCAGTCCCCAATGAAGCCAAATTCTGAGCTCCACACAGTTTTTCAACCACTGATTGAATCCCATGATACGGAACACCTAGCCTCTCCTATGCCATAGATGGGTAGCACCTCTGAGAAGGTTACTGTGTGTGCTACTTGACTAAGGCCCTCCCAATTCACAAACTCTTCCTGCACTTCTCTAATCCCTTTCTTAGCCAGGTCATTTGTCCCTAGGGTGACAATGACATCCAGCCTTTCCCCAGCTGCTCTGGCAACCTTGGAGGATTTGCCCCTGTCCCTCTGCCATGGCGCCAGGCAGGCACCTTACCTCCCTCTCCCTTCCTTGCCCAGTTCTACCTTCCTAACAATGGAGTCCCCCACCAGGAGTTGTTTCCTTCCCTGCAGGGTCCCCTGACACCTCCTGTGGGTCTAACTATATATTTTTGTTTTGTATGTTAGTTTTTTTTACCCTAAATTAAAGGTCCAAATACAAAAGTTCTTCTACTTTAGTCCCAGCAGAGAAGTTCAGTCACACAGCAGTCCTTTCTCTTGGTGTCTTCTGCCAAGCTATTTCTGCCATATCATAAAGCAAGCATAACCAGCCGGCCAAGCGTCACACACCCCACTCCTTCGGGCCCTTCTATGGTCCCTTTGCTACACCGCTACTACCTCATGCAAGTACTGACTCCCAGGCTTACCTCATATTGCAGCTTTCCCGTGATATTCCAGCATTTTCCATTGCTGGGTGGGTCCCCCTTCTCTGAGTGGGAATACACCAGTGGGGCTGGCATGGCATTTACTATGTAGGCCACAGGATGCTGCTGAGTTTGAGATGATGACTCTCTGGAGAGTTTGGTGGTGCGAAGGACCAGTAGACCATCATCCAGTGAGCACCCAGCTGATTTTCCTCCTTTTCTTGATGGGGTGGTGTAGTGATGTCTTGGTTGACACCAACATCTGCCCTTCCCCTGTTGTGTATTGGTCCGGCATCCTGTGATACTCCTAGCCTCCACTAGGAGCCAGCAGGCACTGGAGCACTCCCGGCCCCTCCCTTCCCCCTGAAGATGGAGAGCTGTCACTGAATGCTCTATAATTCTCCATCCCTGGCCTGCCCTCCAGTGACCTGGGCTTGTTCCCGAACCTGAGTCGCCAGCATCGCAAGCGGAAATTCAACTGCTGTGCAGACATGCTGACTTTTTAATTTGTTAGTCCAAAAGATGGAGGTAGTCACTCTGGCCTCCCAGTAAATGACCACTGCAATACTACAGTTCAGAGGGCAGCTAGGATTTATAGAGAAACAAGTCCACTCACACAATGCTGCTCTGGACAAGATCAGGGCTGAGATCAGGGAACAAAGCATCAAAATTCAGTTCCTCTTCCAAAAGGTTGATGACTTGGAAAACCACAGCAGGTGGAACAATCTGTGCCTGCTGGGTTTTCCAGAGGGGGCCAAGAACAGAGACACAACTGCATTCCTGAAAAAAGCCCTCCCGGGAATGCTCGGTACCCCTCCAGAGTTCCAGCTAGATATCGAACCGTGCATAGAACATTAGTACCCCTCCCAAAAGCTGGTGAAAAACTGAGGGCCATCCTAATCAAGCTGTTCAATTATAATGTGAGACAATACATCCTTGCAAAGTCCAGAGAAGTGGAGTACCTCACATGGCAGGGGCACTATATCGATCTACCATGACTTTTCGAAGGACGTCTCTACCAGGTTCAAAAATACACCACAGCCAGCAGGAGAATGCAGGAATTAAATGTCCAGTACTCCCTGAGGTATCCGGCTTCCATGAGGGTTACAATAAATGGCACTTCACATTTCTTTGAGTCCCCTACTGCTCTGGAACAATTTCTGGACAGTGAGTGGCCAAGAGAGAGGACCCTGAGACAACCTGGAGTAGAGAAGAGGAGAACCCTACCTCAGGAGAGACCAATGCACCGGAGCCCAGAGCAAGACAGAGAGCAAAAGGGCACTGAGGACGTGTGCCACTTGGCAAAAGACTGGGTCCTACTGCACCACAAAAGAAAGTGGCCTATGAACTCCAGGCATCACTGAAGGAATCCTTTCCAGGACAGGACTGGCAAGGACATCTCCACCAGCTACCCAAATGAGCAAGAGGTGCCACTAGAAAAATCGAAGGCCTTGGTTTGGTTCATGATGGGGAACTCTTACTCTACACTCCGGTCCCCATCTCCGGAATTAATGGAGAAGCAGCAGGAGGAGAATGACTACAGTGAATATCCAGATCCACTGACCCCAAAGGAGACCTCTGAGATGTTAGAGGTTCAAGGCCCACAGGAGCCAGAGGCTAGAGTTGAACTGCCAGAGGGGGTGGTTGCAGGACTGCCGGTACTCCCCCTCATGGACACTGCTGGCTCACATCAATCCACAGTGGGCAAGACATGGACACTATACAATATGTTTAAATAAGTGCAATGTTTAATTTTTCTTCATTTGGTTCTGATGCTGCTCAAATAATGGGGATCTTGACATGAGGGGAGGGAGGGAGGGAGGGAGGGGATTGTGTTAAGAAGGAGGTTTGGGGGATATGTGACAGAGGCCTAGGTACGGAGGCCCTGAGATGGATGCTGTTAACAGATTGCAGGGTCATGCTGTACAGAGTGAGGGGGTGGGGGTGACAGACTTTCCATTACTCTGGGAGATTAGCTGGCAGGGCCAGAGTGTGACTGAAATGCGAGCTAGTCAGTGACTGCTGGGCAGGGACAAGGCTACTCCAGGGCCCCAAGCTATATGTTTATCATAGCTGCTTCAGCTTTGCAGGGACCCCCTGTAGCAGCCTTGTAGCTCTGATCCAATGGTAGAGGATGTCGCCTCTGTCACCACCGCCATCATCTCACATCCTCCTAAAACAGTCACTTGGCAGTGGCTGAAGAAGGCCTTGTGAGCTAGTCAGTGGCGGGTGGGCAGGGACAAGGTCACTGTGGGGCCCCAAGCAATATGTGTGTCATAGCTGTTGCAGCTTTGCAGGGACCCCCTTAGTGGCCTTGCAGCCCAAATTCAACAGTTCCTCCATCACCCTGCCCCCAGTGAACACTGATGGCTCACAGCAACTCATAGTGGTGCAGGATACAGACCCTGTGTGACAGGTTTCAGATCTGTATAGGGACTCTTTTGTTTGGCTCTGTTGCTGCTTAAGCAATGGGGCTCATGGCACGTGGGGTGGGAAGGAGGGGGGTGTTGTTATGAAAGGTGGCTGAGCTGGAGTACAACACAGGCCTAGAACTGGAGGCTCTGGGACAAATGCAGCCAACATATGGCAAGGTAATGCCCCTCTAGAAATGAGGGGATGGGGTAAGGGGCCTAACATTACCCTGAGGCAATAACCACCAGGAGCCAGAGTAAGACTGCTTTGTGACATGCTCAGCAAATGGTGGGAAAAGACAGAGCCTACCTGGGGCCCCAAGCTGAATGTATGCCAGAGTTGTTGCAGAGTGGCTGGGACCCCTAGGACAACCCTGAAGCCCAGACCCATGGACAGGACAGCTCCTTCAGCATCCCCCCAAAACAAACAAACAAAAAAACCTTCAGTAATTATCAGACAATGGCTGGTAACAGCCTCATGTCTCCTCCCACTCTCCCCCTCTTGGGCCATCAGTAACTCCCACGAGTAAAGATGCATCAGTGGAGTAGGGGTGGATAAAGCATGTAACCAGAGCAGGGCCCTCACCCCCTTACCCTGATAGTCATCACAGGGGCTGCCAACCTCTCCTCCCATGGGGACAGGGTGGGGGAGAAGCTGTAGGTAAACTGGACATGCAAACCTGAGGGAATTTGTCTGGCTCGCATGATAATCTGATGCAGCAAGCAGACATGCTAACCCCGTGATGCTAGCAACAAGGGAAACTGCTCTTCTGAGATGGGAATGTGAATGGGATAAAGACCAGGGATTTGGTATCTCGATAATCAATTCATCCCTACTGGAGACACAAGGTGGACCTTGCGCTGCAGGAGTAGGCAGGTAACCACAGACACCTGGGGTCTCCAAGGTGGCACAAGAGTGCTGGATGTACATAGCTTACCAGGGTTTACTGGCTTACTAGCATGCTGGAACACTAGAACAACACCAGTGACTCAATTAAACTGATGGGGAGTAAGAAAACTGTCCAAGGAAAAGCTTAAAATGTTTTAGGTGGTAATCATGAACAGGGGAATGAAGATGCTTCTGGGGGTGGGTCTGAAAGACAGAGTAGGAAAGAGGGGCTGCAGTATACAGTCAAGCAGACTCTCTGGCATGGGACCAACATGAAGGACAGTGCCTTTTTCCTCTTACATAAATCTACTCAATGCATGAGATATCCAGACCATTCTAACTCACAATATGGCTAACTTAACGTGCACCTCATGGAATATGTGGGTTCTGAAAACACCAATAAAGAGGAAAAAGGTACTGTCCTGTTTAAAGCAGCAAGAAGTGCATGTGGCCCTGCTGCAGGAGATGAAGCTGAATGAGAGTGACCACAAACTACTTAAAAGGGACTGGGTGGGGACGATGGTGCATGCCTCAGTGCCCACCAGAAAAAGGTGGGTGGCTATAATGCTACACAAACAGCTGTATTGGTCCCTCATCACTACAAAGTTGGACCCCCAAGGTAAATGGATTTTCACTAAATATCAAATCCTGGAAGGCCCCATCCTTATTAGTAAGCTATATGCCCAAATGAGGATGACCTGGCCTTTTTTCACTGAGTCGCCCAGCACTTATTGAACTTAACAGAGGTGGGTACCCCAATCATTTTGGGATGGGATCTAAACCTTGTACTGGACTTGGTGATGGATAAAAGCTCAGGTGCAGTTGACACACACCCGAGGGGGTTGATATCCTTGAGAAGTTTGATGAGTGACCATGGGCTAGCTGACATCTGTAGGGTGATGAACACCAGGAACAGAGATTATGCATTCTGCTCCCAAACTCATGGTAGGCACAGCAGGACTGACATGTGGTTCACATCCCCCTGGATTAAAGGAGCAACTATCTCCTCAGAAATTCTCCCAATAATAATTTCAGATCATGCCCCACTCATGCTATCCCTCCTGTGGGAACCCCCACCCCCCTAACTTCACTTTGTGGAGGCTAGACCCACTGTTAATGAAGGACCCAGAATTTGTTAAATGGGTTAAGGAAGAAGCCAGGCTTTTCTTCCAGGAAAATCATATAGAGGACACAACAGCAGGGAATAACTGGGAGTCCTTTAAGGCCATTCTGTGGGGCTGTATAATAGGGTATGCTGTGGCGAGAATATGACAGCTTGAAAAAATAAAATTGACGGAGTTAGAAAAGGAACTCCAAAAAGTAGGAGAACTTAAGTGAAATGCCCCCCCAAAACTACAAGGTCTCCTAGGGAGGAAGGTTCTGGGAATCTGTCTGGAGATAAATACTCTACTAAGTAGGAAAGCAGAGGTCTTTATACTCTGGCTTAAGCAGCGGTACTGGGAGGTGGGGAAGGGGGAAAGCTGCTGACATATAGGCTGCAGAGGTGCCAAAGGGAAAGGCACATTGCAGGCCTTAGGGATGGAACAAGGATGGTATGTACCTCCACTAAAGAGGCAGACAAGGCGATGGAGAACTTTTATACCACCCTGCACTCCACTACAAGAGTTGCAGACCCACAAAATATCCAGACCTTTTTGAAGTCCATGCCCCTCCCCACCATCTCCATAGCACAAGCAGAGGCCTTAGACGCTCTGCTCACCACTGAAAAAGTGAAGGAGGCCCTGCTCTCCTTGAAACCAGGGAAAGCACCAGGGGGGAGATAGATATACTGTAGAAATCTGGCAAGCCCTGGCAGATATAATGGCCCCAGTCCTGAGGCAAGTCTACCATGAGGCTGAACTAGGGGTCATTTTCCCTGCCTACCCTGCATGAGGCAACAATCACAATCCTTCCCAAGAAAGGCAAGGACCCCACAGCATCGGGCAGCTACCATCCCATATCCCTAATAAATGTGGACAGCAAAATATTCACTAAGGCTCTAGCCCATAGGCTGAATTTCCTTCTACCCTAACTCATCCACCCCTTACTGGTGGGATTCGTCCCAGGATGCTACAATGTAGGCCATACTAGGACCCTGGTCCACTTAGCACGTATCACCAAAGGTACTCCCTCGTCAGTGGTGGCAGTGACAATAGACTTTGAGAAGGCCTTTGATTCGCTGGAGTGGGACTACTTCCAAGCTTTTCTGGGATGCATCAGCATAGGTCTAAGATTTAGAGCTTGGACTCAGGCCTTGTATACCTCCCCCTCTGTCCAAGTGCTCACCAGCTCCAACCTGGCCCCTCCCTTCCAACTGGGCAGGGGTACAAGACAAGGCTGCCCCCTCTCCCCCTCTTATTTGTATTGGCTGTAGAACCTCTTGCAGTTAGTATTAGATAACATGCGGAAATCCCAGGAATAAGGGTGGGTGGAGAGGATTACACTACCTTTATGTATGCAGACGACCTGCTGGTTACCACTTCAGATCTTCACAAGGAGCTTCCGCCTCTGCTGGAAATGCTGTAGGCCATTTATCACCTGTCAGGGCTCAGATTAAACCAAATCAAAATGGAGATACCCCCTCTTAATCCCCAATGCATCCCTAAGGTCCTAGGGAACACAGATTTAAAATGAGTGGGAGAAGGGATCACTTACTTAGGGATCAAATTCTTGGCTACCCTAAATAAGCTGTGGGGCAATAATCTCCAGCCACTGATTATGGAGATAACAGAAGAGCTGAACAGATGGACTAGGTTACATCAGACCTTAGCTGGGACGATAGCTGCAGTGAAGATGATTACTGCCCCAAAATATTTCATAAACTGGCACACATACTAGCCCACCCCAGCTGGTGTCAGAAGCTGGCAAGTTGATTGGAGGTTTCATCTGGAAAGGAAAATCCCTCAGGTACAGCTGTACCAAATTAAGATCCCACTGGAGGAAAGGAGGATGGAATGCCCGATGGCTAATGCCATAAGTGGGCCTCCAAGCTACCCAAACCCTCCAATGATTCAAATCAGCTGGGAAGAGTGGCCTCAATGGGTAGACATAGAGGAATGCCAGTCTCAGAAGCACTGCCTACCCTTGCTACTCTATAATCATCCCACCTCACAAATGAAGACCCACCCAAAGATAGGGCACTCCCTGCAATGCTGGACGAAAGTGGAGAGGAGAGGAGACTGGATACCATCTTGACCCCCGTTAGACTGACCCCCCTGTGGGGGAATACAACTATACACTTAGATAAACAACCCATATACTGGAAGGACTGGGAAAACAGGGGCTTGAAGAAAGTGGGAGACACTGTTACCCTGACCACCACAAGCATAGATACCTTTGCTAACCTTCAAGCCCACTGGGGACTACAAGTAATGGACTTCTGGAAGTACCTACAGATCAGAAGTGTGGTGCAGTCCTATATAAAAGTACACTCAAAGAAACCCCCCACTACATTGCTACCCTCATGGCTATCAAAGTCCAAGGGGAGGGCCAGTTTGATATTTGGTTTGCTAAGGGATGCCCTGCCCAGTCAAACTAAAACATCCCACCTTAAGTGGGAAAAGGCCCTGCAGATAGTCATCACTGAGGAGCAGTGGAAGGAGTGCTGGGTGGATGCCCATAAGAATTTTGTTGATGCAAAAGCACCCTGATACTGAACAAGATCCTGCACTCCTGGTACCACACCCCTGTGATACTGGCCAGAGATGAACTCCTGTCTTCAGACCTCTGCTGGAGGTGTTAGCTACATGCAGGAGACATGCTAGACATCTTATTTTACTGCCCATGGGTTCAGGTGCTATGGGCACATGTCTGCATTCTCAGATCTCGGGTCTTAGGAAAACCATCCCAAAAATTGGCAAAGCTGTTACTTCTGGGCATGAGATCAGAAGCCCTTTATCTCAAGGCCCTCAAACACAAATGGCTAGACCTACTGACAATGCAGGTGAAAAGACTTCTCTTCTGCAGATGGAGAACTCTTGAGGTGCCATCCATACAGGAGATCACTGCCTCACTAGTAGTGATTGCCTCCATGGACAGACTCTCCCATCTGGCTAGAAACATGATACCACAACACACAGAATGCTGGGCCCCCTTCCTAAAGTACACTACTCCCAAGCCAGGCATTGGATAAAAGGATGCCCATACCCTGAACTGATGCCTATTCGAGGTGGGTGAAAGTTTAGATTTCACCAAATAACTGAGGATTTCTGCCTTGTACTGCAGCATTTAATTATGAACTGCAGACTTTTTGCAGAAATAAAGTCTCTTTCTTAGTATTTCACTGTATGTCATGTAATTATCCGCAGTTTGCATTACTTCTGTGTGGTCCCCCCCCCCCAATTTAATGCATTAACCCATATTTCTTACATTTATTCTACAGTTTTTCAGTGGAATTTCTGTGAAAGTTGGTGAAATGATTTCCAAACTTTCAAAGAAACGAAAATCAGACTTTCACCAAAATTCCTCCAGCGGAATTTTTTTTTCACACACCCCTACTGGCTACAGTATGTAAAACAAGAAAGTTGAAACAGTTTAAGTTAATTTCCAGTATGAGCTCCCTGTATGATATAGTTCATGTAGTATGTAGACAAGAATAGTGGTTCTCTGTGTTCTCTCTGTTAAGGGTGAAGGTTGCCATGACACTGCCATAGGTCTCTTAAAGACATTAGGACCCACAGTCGACTTCTGACACTATGGCTTTCCACTTACAATGCAGTAACTATACGTACATGAGTCCTTTTCCACATATGGTTCAATTTTGTTGCACAAATCTACTGTAAAGGTTGTATCTATAACCAGTAACCCTCACCCTGCAAATACTTAATCATTGTACCTCATGTAATTGAATACAGGAGGATGGTTGTATATGTAACCAACAACCGCCAACCTGAAAGTTCCGTTTCATGTATTAGTTGTAATAGAAATGGCAATAAAACATTTAACTACAAAACAAATGAAGTCTTGCAAGAAATACATGAATACCTGAAAATAGGCATTCCTCGTCAAGTTGTGCTTACCCAGTAAACAAAAGCTAATAAATAAATAAATATGTGACTAGAATATTTGGCACTGAATATACTAATCACACTCAGATAAAGGACTGGCTCAAAACAGTGAATACTCCACAACTCTCTCTATCACCAGAAAAACAGGTTAACTGCTATGGTATCTAAACAGAAACTGAACCTAGTTATAAAAGAATTAAGGATAAATACGGCACTGGGAATAGGTGGCTTAGCAACCAAATTCTGCAACTGGCTATGGGATTATTGTTCAGATAAAATTGTAGGGGTATACAATGAATTTTAACAAGGAGGAGAAATTCCACCCTGAAATGCATAATGGAATATTAGTTTTATTACACAAAAAAGGAGATAAAAACTGCTTAATAAGTGGAGACTGTTCACATTGTTAAATGTAAATATAAAAAGCCTTTCAAAATTACTAAGTAAAATATTAGTAAAAGTGTTACTAGAAATACTGTTATACGCAGTTCTCAAACATGCTCAGTTCCAAAAAGGAAAATAACAGATCACCTGATATAATTGAGAGAAGTTGTAGAATACTGTGAGTCAGTCAATAACAAGGGGTACATTGTCAGCCTTGATCAGTCAAAGATGTTTGACAAAACTGCACATGAATATATATGGACATATTTGAAGAAATATGGGACACCTGATATATTTATTTAATGGACAAAAGGTCACTATAGGTCAACAACAATTATCCCACTGGTACAAGGGTGGAGGGGCAAGACAGATTCCATAAAGTGGGGAATATGCCAAGGCTGCTCCCTCAGCCCCTGTTACACATGTTAACACTCAATCCAGTAATTAGGAAATTAAATGGTAGTGCCACTATAATTGGAATACAATCCCCAAACCAAACATATACAGTTAAAACAAGTGCATACGCAGACAACCTAATTTTAACTTTAATGGAAGTAAATTCAGGATCAATGGCAAAACAAATTTTGGAAAAGTTCTCAATAAACAGGATCGGAAATTAATTATACAAAATGTTTTTGCCTTATAGTAGGGTCAGTTGAGAAAAATGAAACACATTTCATGGAGATTCCAGTGTTTTATGAATCTTGTAAAATACTGGGAGTATACTTTGGTTCCAGAGACATGTCCCTATTTAATCAGAATACATTATTAAACAAGGCTCAACCATGAATTATACAGTGGCAGAAATGGAACATGGGCAAACAGAAAAGAATTCATGCGATTAAAACATATTAGCTTCCAATGTTTTTACTTATTAGCCATATTTACTCTATATAAGGACATAGACAGGGTAGAGAAGGTTCAGAGGAGGGCAACAAAGATGGTGCATGGATTGCATCACAAGTCCTGTGAAGACAGGTTGAAGGAACTGAACATGTACTCCCTGGAGGAGAGGAGGGAGAGAGGGGATATGATAGAGACATACAAGTATCTTACAGGGAGGAACAGGGTGCAGGAATACACTATTTTTAAGCAAAAAGGTGTTCCTGGACTAGAGATGTATGGGATGAAGTTGGAGGAAGACGATTCAGAGGAAATGAGGAAGAATTTCTTCACAGAACGGGTGGTGGACAAGTGGAACACCCTGCCAGAGGAAGTGGTGGGGGCTGAAACAATCACGGGATTTAAGAATGCATGGGATAGACATAAAGGAATTCTGGAGGTCAGGGTTAAGGGGCAACAGACTTCTAGGAAAACATAAAGTAAACTTATAAGCTCAAATGGGCAGACTGGGTGGCCGTAGGCCCTTATCTGCTGACACTGTCTATATATCTATGTATCTATGTAGCAAAACAACTTGAAACAAAAAAAGGTATGAGTGCTTCTTCCAATGAATTTGGGGAAGTCAACTAAATCTAGTCGAATGGGGAATTACATATCTTCCTATAAAATGTGGTGAACTACACATGCTAAATCCCTTAGTGTTTTATTTCTGTATTTTCTTCTTTGCAAGCCTCTCCTCTTTGTTAAAGAATGATAAACCACCATAGAGTGCCTAGTTTATGTGGTATTTCCAGCCGTACTTGAATAAACAGGAAGAGAACACAGCCTTATCCAGAAATATTAGAAACCATACTTTACCAAAATGCATGAAATACTGTATAGACAAACAAAACAATGGATGTTAGAAAATGACGTTTTTCTTACATATACCAGGAATTATGTATACGCCCAGATTGTGGAGCAATATTATATAGCCAGACCATTTATAGAAAGAAATGATAATGAAAAAACCCAAATTTGTCAGATGCTCACAGACTCCAGAATTCTGATGAAAATATGTGATACGATGTGGTTAGGAACTCAGGAGAAATGAATTGTTAAGAGTAATTTGAAGCACAAAGAACTTACAGAAAGTTATTGCCCTCCACCATGCTGTACTACTACTTTGGAAACCATGCAACATTTATTTTTTGAAAGCCCTTATATTGTGGATTTTTGGAAATTAATTAAGAACACATGGACAACCCTACCCTTTCAATATCTGAATTTTGACACTTTGTTTTAGGAATTACATCAAATCATTGGATGATTTTTAATAACAACAGTTTGTATGTGATATTTTCTGTTTTTAAATACTGGATATGGCAGAGTAGATGCTTCTTCTTACAACAATGACATACAAGTCAAGAACAATTGTTTAATATGATTACAAATTACATTCACTTTCTAATAGACCAAGAAATGAAAAAATTGTATGTCTCAAAATCTCTAGCATTATGGAAAAACTTTCCAGAAATATAAAAAAAGAGAGGGGAGATTAAGACCTGCAATGAAAATGGATTTACTCAAAAATAATAGGTAAAGGAAGCCACTGTGCGGAACACTATGAATTTCATGATTGTTTGGTTTGCTGTTTTGGTTTTCTTTTTTTCTTTATTTTACACCAAGATAAAAGGTGGTTATTCTGAGTTGTTAAATTGCTTTTGTGAATATGTATCAAGTTTTCATAATTATGTATGTTTATAATACCATTTACTTTATTTTCAATAAAAATTCCCCTACTCTGCGAGATGTGCCATGAGATCTTTAATATCCACCTGAACAGGCAGATGGGACCGTGGCATCATGCCTCATCTGAAAGATGACACCTCAGGGGTGCAGCACCCCCTCCTGCTGCACTACAGTGTCAGTGTTGGGTTTAACCCAAGTACCTGGTGTGGGGATAGAACTCACAGCTTTCTGATCTTCCAGCCTCAGAGGTGAGTATGCAACCTGTTGAGCCATTGACACTATAGGGTTGCAAAGCTAGACCCTATGGTTGCTTTTTTGGTGCAATGCCAGGGCTGCTGCTTCCAATGCCAGGGACCTAAGATCAACAACAAGCTACATATGCTAGAGGGACAGCACAGGAAGAACCATAGAGCATCCCAGATGTTGCACTGCTCCTTCATGGTGGGAGGATCACTGCCTCCACTATGCTGCTGCAGCCTGGGTGACTGTGGGTGTAAGTGAGTCATCAGTGGAAGGAAGGATGTCAGCCTGTTTTCAGCTGGGCACACCTTGCATGAATGTGCTTGGAGTCCCTTGCACACCAGCATCCTGGGGGTCATAGGAGTAACAAGATGGAACCTCCCGGGCAGTGAGCAGGATGACAGGCACTCTCAAACCCCATTCCTGTGACTAGTCACTCCTACTATGGAGTGCCCAGTTGGCCTGGTCAGCCTGGGGGGTCCAGCTTTAAGGGGGAGCAAGCTGGGGGGGGTGGCAACAGGAAGTAAGTGCCAAAAAAGCTGTGAATGGAGCTGGGAAAATAAAGACTTGTAAAAAAAAAAATAGAAGAAGAACGGTTGCTCTCAGTGGAACAGTGTAGTCTGTGGGGATTACTTTGTAGTAAAAAGTTCCAACAGATTGAAATGACAAAATTGGGTGTTTGGAGCCCCCACTGAACTACAGTGATTACCAGGCAGCCTAAGTGCCTTAAAACCCAGGATAACATGATGGGAGTCTGAGTGGCTATTATAAACAAATCCCTGAGAAATAAACAAGAGGAAAAAATAAGAAACCTCAAATTGGTTCAATTGTACAGGTCACTGGTAAGGCCGCATCTAGAATATGGAGTTCAGTACTGGAGCCCACACCTCAGAAAGGACATTAACCTGCTGGAAAAGGTCCAGAGGAGGTCTACAAAGATTATAGCAGGTTAGCAGGGTAAGGCATACGAGGAGAGATTGAGGGCACTGAACATGCACTCGCTAGAAGACAGGAAAGAGAGAGGGGGGGACATAATTGGGACCTTCAAGTACTTGAAAGAAATAAATAAGGTTGATAAGGAGAGTCTCTTTAATCTGAGTGGCAACAATAATATGAGGGGGGACAGTCTTAAGCTGGAGGGTGGGAGATTAAGGAGGGAGATAAGGAAGCACATCTTGACAGAGAGGATAGTGGACACTTGGAATGTACTGCCAGAAGAGGCCATCTCGTTAAGGACAGTGGGTAGCTTTAAGAGAGGCTGGGATAGGCATGGGGGAAAGTAAGGATTATGGGTAGAGAGGATGGGAGGAGTGGGGAGGGCAAGGACATTAGATCAAGCTGTGGACCCTGCAATACGAGTTGACTTGGTAGACCAAATGGTCTTCTTCTGCTGGCTTCTTCGTGTGTTTGTATGTAAGACAGAGCTCCTAATGGTAAGGTATGGTATTACCTGTGAAAACAATGAGTGTCCCTAATGGTGAGGTGTGGTATTACCTGTGCAAACAAAGACAATGTACCTAATAGTGAGGTGCCATATTGCAACTGTAATCCATGACAGTAGCCTTAATGTTAAGGTATGGTATTGGAATGCAAACCAAGACCATATCCCAAATGATGAGCCATGGTATTACCAGTACAAACCAAGCTAGTGACCCTTATGGAGAGATGAGGTGTTGCCTCTGCAAACCATGACTTTGAACTTTCTTTGACTTCCCCAATCTGCCTGTATTTTCACTGACTGTAAACAGTTCCCTAGTGTCTACCTTGACATCCAGCAATGAAACTTAAACATTTCAATCATGACCCTCTCCCTCCTTCCAAACATCCAGAGTATACATTTTGAGATCCTCAGGCCACTCCATGTAGGTCGCCATTGCTGCACCTGAATTATTTTTGTTGTCCTTGTCAGAACTGCCTCCCTCCCATTACCACCATATTACCAGTATAAACCAAGTCAGTGTCCCTAATGGTGAGATGTGGTACTATCAAACCAAACTAAAGCAATGTCCCAAATAGTGAGGCATGGAAGTATCCATGCGAGCCAAAACAGTGTCCTTATCAGTGAGGCACAGCATTGTCTGTGCAAGCCAAGATAGTGTCCCTAAAGGTGAGATGCATCATCATCTGTAATGAAGACTGTGTCCCTAGTGTTGAGGTGCAGCATCATATATTCAAGTCAATACAGTGTTTCTAATAGTGAGGTGTGGCATAATCTGTGTAAGCCAAGACAGTATCCTTAATGGTGAGGTGTGGCATTGTCCATGCAAGCCAAAACCGTGTTCCTAATGGTGAGATGTGGCATTGTCCATGCAAGTCAGGACAGTGTCCCTAATGGTGAGGCACAACATCGTCCAAATAATCCAAGATAGTGTCCCTAATGTTGAGGCAGGGCATCATCCATGCAAGCCAAGACAGTGTCCCTAATGGTGAGGTAGGGCATCATCCATGCAAGCCAAGACAGCATCCCTAACAGTGAGGTGCAGTATCATCTGTGCAAGCCAAGACAGTGTCCCTAACAGTGAGGTGTGGAATTGACCATGCAAGCCAAGACAGTGTCCCTAATGGTGAGGCATGGCATCGTTTGTGCAAGCCAAGACAGTGCCCCTAATGGTGAGGCATGGCATTGTTTTCGCAAGCCAAGACAGTGTCCCTAATGGTGAGGCATGGCATCATTTGTGCAAGCCAAGACAGTGTCCTTAATGGTGAGGCATGGCATTGTTTGCACAAGCCAAGACAGTGTCCCTAATGGTGAGGTGCAGTATCATCCATGCAAGCCAAGACAGTGTCCCTAATGGTGCGGTGTAGCATTGTCTGTTAGAAACTCAAAGTCCAGCATGACCCACCACCAAATAAGGCAAGCAACACACAATATATGCCAAAAGAACTTGCAGTTTAATAATACAGCATAAAGCACAAATGGTGCAAACCTCAATAATGCTGCCTGAAGAGGCTACTGTGAAACCGGTAGAAGTCAGCTGGGCCCTGCCCTGCTCTCCCAGCCCATGTTGTCAGCATTAGTGAGGTTTGCACCATTTGTGTTTTATGCTGTATTATTAATCTGCAAGTTCTTTTGGCATATATTGTGTGTCACTTGCCTTATTTAGTGGTGGGTCATGCTGGATTTTGAGTTTTTAATTGTGTGATTTCCTGAAGCACACCCAGTGTTGTGGGGCGGCTGCTTGCAGAGTAGTTGAGCAGCATTGTTTGTGCAAGCCAAGACAGTGTCCGTAACAGTGAGGCGTGGCATCGTCCATGCAAGCCAAGCCAGTGTCCCTAATGGTGAGACCTGGTAGTATCCATCCCTAATGGTGATTCCTCGTATTTTCCATGCAAGTCAAGATGTAGTGTCCCTAATGATGAGGTGTGGTAGTATCTGTGCAAGCCCAGACAGTGTCCCTAATGGTGAGGTGTGGTATTATCAGTGCAAGCCAAGACAGTGTCCCTAATGGTGAGGTGTGGTATTACCAGCAAAAACTAAGAGAGTGGGCCAGCCCAGTGGTGCTACCATTTGCAATGCTGATGCCCTGGGTTCAGAAGCAAAATTAGAGTCAGAGGAATGGCCAGAGGGAGGAGGATTGAGCATCAAAGGGACTGCTCTCCTCCTTCGGAGTGGGGTGGGAGTGGCACCCAGCATTAGCCTGACCCCTAGCAGTGACTAGAGTCAGACTACTGGAATCACACAGAAGGGGGGGGCAGATACTCATACTATTACATACGGAAGTGTGTGCATCTTGGTCACTGATGTCACTGCAGTGTGGTATTGGTAACGCAAACCAAGAAAATGTCCTTTAATGGTGAGGTGTGGTATTACAGGAACAAACCAACACAGTGTCCCTAATGGTGAGGTTTGGTATGGGTAACACAGACCAAGAAAGTGCCCCTAATGGTGGGGTGTGGTATTACCAGCATAAAACAATAGTGTGTCCCTAATGTTGAGGTATGGTATTACAGGCACAAACTAAGAATGTGTCCCTAATGCTAAGGTGTAGTATTATAGGCACAGACTAAGAAAGTGTCCCTAATGGTGAAGTGTGGTATTACCAACATAAACCAAGACTATGTCTCAAATGATGAGGTGTGGTATTACCTGCTCATACCAACACAGTGCCCCTAATGGTGAAGTGTGAAATTACCAGCACAAAGTGTGCCAATGTCCTTTGTGGCAAGGCATGGTATTGTCTGCACATAACAAAACAGTGTCCCTTATGGAAGGTATGGTATTACCAGCACAAACCAAGAAATTGTACCTAATGGTGAGGATTGGCATTGGTAGCACAAACCAGGACAGTGTCACTAATTTTGAGGTGTGATATTAACAACACAAACTGAGAATGTGTCCCTAACAGTTTGAGGTAGTATTACAAGCACACACCAAGAAAATGTTCCTAATGGTGAGGTGTGATATTACCAGCACAAAGCAAGACTCTGTCCTTTATGGTGAGGCAAAGCATTGCCAGCACATACCTAGCAGTGTCCTTAATGGTGAAGTGTCATATTGGCAGCAGAAACCAAGACAGTTTCCCTAATGATGAGGCATGGTATTATCAGTACAAACCAAGACAATCTCCCTAATGGTAAGGTGTGGTAGTACCACCACAAACAAAGAGGGTGTTCCTAATAGTGAGGTGTGGTATTATCTTCACTCACCATAACAGTGCCCCTAATGGTGAGGTAAAGTATTGATTGCACAAACCAAGACAGTGTCAGTATGGTGAGCCATGGTATTGCTAGCAAAAGCCAAGACAGCATCCCTAATGGTAAGGCAGAAAATAAGACATTGTCCCAAACTGTGAGAGGTGTGGTATTACCAGCACAGACCAATATAACATTCTTAATGGTAAGAAGTGGTATTGCCATCAGAGACCGAGAAAGTGTCCCTCATGGTGAAGAGTGGTATTACCATCACAGAGCAAGGCAGTGTTCATAATGGTGAGGCATGGGATTTTTAGTGAATCATATTTTTAGTAAATTATTAATAAACATAATTTCTAAATATTCCTCATAACTATGGTTTCTTTAAGGAAAGGTGATTTACATTAAAATTTTCTATATAAATATAACAATAAATACTGAACACTAACCTGAAAATCATCTATATAAATATAACGATAAGTATTGAACACTAACTTCTCTAAATATACTGTCTATCATCATATTTAATTGTATTACCAGCCCAAACCAAGATATTATTTTTTGTGATGAGGCCTGCTATTACCAACATAAAACAAGACAGTGCCTCTAGTGGTAAGGCATCCTATTACCAGCACAAAGCAAGATTGTGCCCCTAATCACCCCTAAAAGGGAGGCATGTTTTTTGCTGGACAAACCAAGTCAGTACCCCTACTGGTGAAGCATGGTATTGGTAGCATAAACCAAGACAGTGTCCCTAACAGTGAGGTGCGGTATTAGCACCACAGACTAAAACAATGTCCCAGCTGTTAGGGGGGTGAGGGCAAGTAGACCAATGAGGTTCAAAAAGGGATGAGATAAGCATATGGGAATAATGCATAAGGGGGCAGACTGGTGGATGAGATGTATGGAGGAGTGACAGGAGAAGAGTTCCAACATTAAACAGGATCAGGCGGACTGGATGGGTCGCTGGCCCTTTTTCTGCTGTCATTGTCTGTGTTTCTATCTAAAACATCCTCCCTGACCTCTCTCTCTCTCTCTCTCTCTCTCTCTCAGTCTTACTACTTCCACTTCCCTCTTCAAATCCAACCTCAAAATCAGCCTTTCCACTTTAGTGACTCCTGAGTGCCTAATCACTTTTCTCTCACCTGTCCTATTCAAGGATTCCTTAAACTACTTTATTTACTGACAAGCACTGCTGTATACCTTTTATGTCTTCCTTTACTCAGCTACTCTATATCACAGTTTGCACCACTGACAGCATTGATTATTCAGATCTCATTTGCTCTGTTCTCCTTTAAAATGTTCTGACATTACACCATTTTATATTTACTTTCTGCTGCCCCTGTATCTTTTCCCAATATGAAGTATTTTGGATATGTTTACGTGAAAGAAGCATTGTAAAATGGTACTCCATTGCAGTGCATTGTAAAATGGTACTCCACTAAATCCCTCTACAGCCACTCCCTTGCTTTTGTGGCAGTCCAACTCAAATCCTATTGTTTCTCCCCATTTTCCTTTCTTTTAGCCCAGCCCCTGACAGGGAGCTGTCTCCTCCAGTGGTGTGGCTCCTCATCTTACCGCCACCAACCCTGCTCCCAATACTAGCAGCCAAGGGGACAAAACAGGTATGCACTGATGAAATTGAATTCTGGTGCCTTCTGCATCTTGCTGAGATTGGCTACCCTCTGCTCACCTTTCTGCTCAATCCTGAGCTACGGGCTGTCTCTGTCTCCTATATTTTCATCCCACTCGCCCTTCCTGGCCCTGGCCTCTATTAAATTGCCTTGGTCACTCTCACCTTTGCCTCCCCAACTGCTCATTGGCTCAGAACTGCACAGTTCCTTTCAGCAAAGGCATACTCAAATAAATGACTTTATGTTTTCTCTATGACACACCTATGCTTCTAGTATCGTTTTCTTTTCTTGGTGTCTCTCCCTTCTCTTGCCTCCCACAAAAAGCAGGTGTGTCTGGCAGTGGTTACTGTTAACTGCCATAGCAATACTATTGGTCCAGCCAGTGCTACTAATCCTCCCTACTCTGCTGTCTGCGTATTGCAGATCTATCTAGCGCCACTGACAACTTACAATGCTTACCCCTCTTTCCCCATTTCCACTCCTCATAATTCTCCTCTCAGTTTTATTGACCCAAGCACCACATGCTCCCAAACCGAAAATACTTATCTCTCCTTCCCCCCCACTCTCCAAACCCCTACCTATAACCTTGCCATAACTTTATTTTATTTTATTGAGGATATCGGATAACAACCTTTGAGTCACAGACTCCTTTACAAAGGCTCCACGTCATGGATACAGAGACTTGAAATACAGTAATAACAGCTGAACAAAACAGTTACAAAAGGGAACATGTACTGCGAGCAGTATCGTATCAATACAGGTGTATAGAGAGTACCAGTTAGTGATAAACAAGGTGCAGTGATTGCATAATTAGGTACATAGTACTTATGGAGACAATTAGCAGACACATACACTGCAGTTTGGAGGCAACAACCTGGATGCAGAGTTACATGGTTACATGGTTACATCTGAGGATTGTGCCGGACAGTGGATGTCCATTGTCAAACATTAGTACTCACAGGATGGCAAGACCAGAGTATAGCCTGTTGTCAATAGGGAGAGGTGGGCAGCGCTTGAGATTAATGGAAGTCACTGACTGACTCTTGAGTGATTTGGTTTCTCAGGTGGGTCTTGAACCGCCCAGTTTAGGTTCAGTGAAGAGGGAATTTGGGAGGGAGTAGAGCCAGACGGGGGCCTGGTACCTGAAGGTTCTTTGACCCAATAAGGTCTTACAACGGCTTATCAGGAAGTGAGTAGATGCAGATTGCCGAGTGTGCCGGGTGGACAAGGGAGATTGGAGTAGGGGGGTAAGAGTAGCCCAGCTGTGATTTTTTTAGCAAAGAGGCAAGTCTGATATTTGAGGCTCCCATCAAAGTTTAGACAGTTGGTGGTAGAGTAAAGGGTGCAGATGTGTGTAAATTTGTCACAACCAGTAGCTAGCCTACAGGCTTTATTAAGGGCCATCCTGATTTTGTATAAGCTACTCTTATACTCTAGTCTTGTTTCCCTCTCCTCCCCCCGCCACTCTATTTCTAGTACCTAGTCACCTCGCTTTCCTTTGCCTCCTAATAATCCACTCTCCCAGCACCCCCCCAATTACTTCCTAAATACTTGACCCATCACTCATGTCCCAAACTCCACTTCATCATAATTGCTCTCCTCCTACTTGCATCAGGCAATGTTCACCCTAACCCTGACCCCTCTTCCCCTACATCCACCAGCTGCAACCCTACCACTAATGCACATACTTCCCACACCCTTCTGCCTCAAGGGTCTAAAAATATTTCATTTGTACATCTGCAGCTTTGCCCCCAAAACTGACCTTCTACAACCTGTGGTATTCTCCCTCACTCCCAATATTCTTATTCTAACTGAAACTTGACTAAACACTAAAATACCTGATCTCACCATAGCTATCCCCAGTTACTCCATAATCAGGCAAGATAGGACAGGTAGGGGAGGAGGCGTAGCCATGTATATCCTGTCCTCGCTTCGGCACTCAACCATTCCCTCATCCTCCCTATCTTCTGCCTGTGAAGCCCTTGCAGTAAACATTGTTTTGCCTTTCTCATCCCCATCTTCATAGCTGGGATCTACTGTCACCCCGGATGCAAGACCTCTGTCACAACAGATCTCATCACCCTATATCTTCCCTCTCCCAAGAAGGGGAGCTATAAATAATGGGAGATGTAAACATAATGGGAGACGTAAACATAAACATAACATAACATAAGACGGAGACCACCCCCCCTCCCCCGAGGAGACCGGAGGTCGCGAGGGCCTGCCCTGAAGCCCTCCCTGCCCACAGAAATCCGGACCGAGAGACACCAGAGACCACCCCTCCCTGAGGAGACCGGAGTCCACGAGGGCCTGCCCTGAAGCCCTCCCCTGCCATGAAGCCCAGACCCAAGACCCACCAGGACCACCCCTCCTCTAAGGGAGACCCGGAGTCGCGAGGGCCTGCCTGAAGCCCTCCCTGCCATAGAAGCCAGACCAGAGACACACCAGAGACCACCCCCTCCCTGGGAGGCCAAGTCGCGAGGCCTGCCCTGAAGCCCTCCCTGCCCATAGAAGCCCAGACCGAGACACACCCAGAGACCACCCCCTCCCTGAGGGGCCGGAGGTCGCGAGGGACCTGCCCTGAAGCCCTCCCTGCCACTGAAGCCCCAGACCTGAGGCACACCAGAGACCACCCCTCCGGTGAGACCCGGAGTCAGCGAGGGCCTGCATGGCCTCTGCCCTTGGGGAAGGCCCCGGACCTGAGACACACCAGAGACCACCCCTCCCTGAGGGGCCTGAGGTCACGAGGGGCCTGCCCTGAAGCCCTCCCTGCCACAGAAGCCACAGGCCAGGCACACCAGGGATCACCCTCCCCTGGGGAGACCCGGAGGTCCACGGGGAGCCTGCCCTGAAGCCCTCCCTGCCCACTTGGAACCCCAAACCCGAGACATACACCAGTAATTTCTACCTGTTCCAGGCTGCTGCCGCAATTGCCCAACACCTCACTTGTCACATTTTATCGCTTCTAGTAGCTGTTTCACTTGGTGATTATATTAAAGGAGCCCTGCTGTCTCTTTCCTCTCTATCTCACTCCTTTCTCTAGTCAAAAATGTCCTCCTCCTCTCTGCGCTCCTCATGGGAATACTTTGCCTTCCTATCCTCTTGAGCTTTACTGCTTGAACCATCAACAGCTTCTGCCAATACTTATATGATTTGATCTCTACTACTCCACATGCTTGCTATTGCCACCCACTACCTTCTACCCCTGTGCTCTCATCAGCAAGCCGCATTAGCTCAATAGTCCGACACCACCTTCACATCTGAAGCCGCCACTCTGCATCTCTATCAGGGTGTACCTCATCACCCCGCCATGGTTACTAACCCCATCTCTTATACTATCCAGCTTATTACTGAGATCAACCTAACCATCTCTCGCGTCCCATCATAACCTTGCCCTCCCCCGCCACCACTCCTAAACCGATGGACTAACTTGCGCCTGATGCAGGGCACTTATGGCCCAACCTCCCTGACCTCAGGCTTGGGTCCTATACTATTCGCCCCGGACGCCCTCGCCATCACAGAACCGCTTAAGCTCACAGTGTTGACTCTCAGTGCCACTTTCTGGATACAACATGCTTCAGATCGACCGTCCTGCACCAAAGGAGGTGGCCTTGCCTCTACTTCAAACTCACCTAACATTACCCTTCCAAGGTCCTCCTACCAAACTGTAACTCACACTTCTCATCGCTTCTGTACTTATATCCTCAAAAATGCTACACAAGGCATCACTGAACCTAGGGTTTCTGCCTTCAGTTACAGGCAAGAATGACATTATCTGTCTTGGTGATTTTAACCTTAGACTGGTCCGAGAAAACTCAACTCACCTATCCTCCCTTAGCTAGCAAGGCAAATCTATCCAGCTCATACATGAACCCACAAGAGGTCTCACATGGGGGCAACTGTGCACCCTCCTTGACTGGATACTTACTAACAGGATGGAATATGTTGCCTCAGCCGGTGTGCTACCTGACACAATTAGTGACCACTATCCTATCTACTGTGTCTGGAACACTGTCATTTCTCCCCTCCCTGCAAACTGTAACCTTTCCTAATCTCTCCCGCCTAAGTCATGAGGACTTAACTGACCTTAATCAGGTTGACTGGTCTCTCTACCAAATAGAGGACATTAACATAGCACAGAATATTTCAACTCCGCCCCTCTCTTCGCAAAACCTTCACATCCCGGTCACCACACGTAGGATGGCAGGAAAGCAAACAAGTGACTAACACCCTGTTCAACTTCTCAAATCTAGGGACAACTTTGGTCCAGGTGGAAGATCTCCCACCTCCTGCAGACTTTGAAGACTATGCGTACACGTAACAACTGCAAAGACAAATTTGTATTGCCAAAAGCACCTACTATAGGAACCTACTAATAACATCCTCTACAAATCCTCGCAGGTACTGGTCCAAAATTATGACATTCTTGGCAACGGCGCACAGAATCCAGCTGACATGAACATTCAAGGTGTTCACTGCACCAACCATGATACACCATTGCCAACGCCTTAATGCCCTTTTTTTCTTCCACCAGTTGCTCACTCTAATTAGCCCTCAACCTGACTGGGTCCCTCTTCCTCCTCCCTCGCCCCTTCATTCTCCCTTCTATTCTGGCTCTAACCATTATTGTCTTGAAGTTCGCAAGCTACTTAACTCCCTTCTGGCACGTGGACATGCAATGAGGGCATCCATCCTTGCATACTTAAGCAGTATGCACCTTGGCTGACCAGACCTATCACCTGGCTTTTTTAACCTCTCGATTTGTAAAGCTCTACTGTCCTATCCACCTGGAAAAAATGCCAGAACCATCCCTATACACAAAAGGGGCGATGTCAAACCTCATGTCCAACTAACTTATATCTCTCTTTCTGCCCGCTTCCTCAGTAAGCTGCTTGAAAAATAGTCCACCGCCAGCTTGCTGCTCACCTTGATATGTTTAATCTTCAAACCCCATGCCAACATGGTTTCCAGCCTGGTCACAGTACCACCTCTGCACTTACACAGCTTATAAATGACATCATGAAATAATATGGACTGCGGGCTCACTCACTGGGGCCGCCTTTATCGACTGTTCAAAGCCTTCGACATGGTACACCATCCTCTCATAGCTAAGAAGCTCTAATCCATTGGAGCATCTGACCAAGCCTCCTCCTGGTTCCATAGTTATCTTTGACAATCGGACTCAGTAGTAGCATTTCACAAGGCCCTTCTCCCTAAACATCTCCTGTGGAGTTAACCAGGGATCCACTCTTGACCTCTCTCTTCTCCCTCTTCCTAAATGATATTCTCACCATGTCCTGGCATAGCTGCACTCTTATGTACGTAGATGACCTTGTTCTCTACTCTGGGTCAAAATCGGTTGCTGCCATCAACTCCACTTTCACTAATGACTTCAATCCTGCAGACCTGGCTCTCTAGCAACCACCAAGTCCTGAACCTAGAAAAAGCCTGTGCTATGCTATTGGGATCCTCTAAGAAACTGTCTGCCCCTCACGAACAGGCTCCGGGTTCAATGCCTTGATGGCTCCTCATCTCAAACACTGAGTCGCTTCAGTACCTTGGGGTCACTTTGGATCCCACCTTGACCTGTCTCAACATCAATATGGTGTGCCATGCCGTCAATGCTAAAATTGGCGGAGCTTCAGCGCTCTCCCCCTCCTCCTTCCGCTAGACTTTCTGTCATGAGGTACTGTCTTACCCCAGCTCCAATATGCTCTGTCTCCTCCTTTGCTTGCAAACTCTGCTACACTCCACAAATGGGACACTGTTCAAAAACATCTGTAGATTTGCCTTTAACTGCCCTAATGCCTTACTCCATCATTGTCTCCCTTTACACTGGCTTAAATTGGCTGTCACCTAAGGATATTCGAGCCTACTCCCTGGGCTGCTTTATTGACTCCCTGTCTAGGTCTCCCTGCCTCTCTATTTTGCCAACCTCCTGACTCCTGCCTCACATACCCATACCCTCAGGTCTTCCTCTGTCCCCATGCTCTCCACTAGACCTTGCATGACAAAAATGGGTGAACAGGCATTTGACCATTTTGCTCCCAAATTCTGGAACTCACTCTCCCTTATGGTGAAAACGTCATCCTCCAATTGAGAATTCAAAAACTCGCTGTTCACCCACCTCCTAGCCTCTGGCCAATGCAAATGCTCTTAATTTGCTTTGTCCCACTGCAGGCTGTGGGTCTGACCTGAGTACTACACTAATGTTCCTCCTCATGCAACACGCTTGTCTAGGTGGCAATGAACCCTTGATGTGTTTACTGTCCTCAGCTGTCTTATGGTTACCCTAATTGCTTTATTTTACATCCTTATTATGATCTATGCCTAAAATGTACCCTTATGTAACTGTTATTGTGCTACCCAATGTATATCTTGTTTTGCTCCTGTACACCTATATTATGTCTGTGCATTTCTGCATATTGTAACCAATGTCCTGTGCTATCCTGGGTCGTGCCTGAAAATAGGCAGGTCTGTTGCCTAGCGCACTTACACGGTTACCAAAAGCTAATAAATAAATAAATAAATAAACTGGATATCCCCGGCCACTTCCAAAACACGAAATTACATCACTGCCCTTAATCTCTCAAAACTCATTCAGGAATCTACCCGCATAAATCAAAAAAACCTCAATCATTCCGATTGATTGGGCACTCGCCTCCCACCCCATTGCGTCATTAAATCAGGCATCCTCTCGGATGCCCTCAGTGACCATCATCTAGTCTTCGTCGTCAGAAAGGTCCATCGCCTAAAATCACCACACAAAATCCTGCAGCTCCACTCTTTCTGGTTACAGTCTTGCCTTGGAGGGTGCTCATGGACAGTTATGGTTTCAGGTATAAACTCAACAGCTAGAACCGTAAAAAGAGGTATACCTCAGGGGTCCATACTGGGACCCCTGTTAGTTTTGATGTTTAGTAAGAACCTACTACTAGTTGTGAGGGACTCACAGGTAAGACTGTATGCAGATGACACTGCTATTATAGCATCTGGACCAAACATCCATGAGTTACAACAAAAACCTCGGATAGATTTTGACAGACTGAGGGAGTGGTTCACCAGGTCAGGCCTTATTATGAATATAAAGAAAACAAGACTACTACATTTTGCAACAAAACAAAATGAAAAAATCCAAATTAAAATAGATGAAAAAGAATTTCTTCAGCAGGTAGATCAGTATACCTACCTAGGTTTAACTTTTTTTATTGTTATTATTTATTTATTCTCCTGTGGCCACCCAGATGCTTCCCCGTAGCCTTGTAGCCCAAGCTATGGGGATCCAGCTACCGTCCATCTCTACCGGGACCGCTGGCACCCAGTAACCCCTGCGGCTTACCCCCCACAGTGGGGTGGCAGGGAGCCCCCCTAACACCCCACCCCAATGGATCCAGTTCGGTGCCATCGCCCAGCAACTCATGAATGCTATTACTGCCGCTGCTGGGTGCCACCATTTTCCCCTGTACCATTTCCCGAGTCAGTGGCATGCCATGACGCCCAGCGGGCATAAGTGTGCATGTGTCGCATGCATCTTGCCAGTGTCTGCCCCGACTCTACCCCCTGTGTGCATGCATCCCAGCCCCAGCCTCCCGCCAGAGAGCAGTGGACACTGACGTTGTAAACTCCCCACTCGGAGAGGAGAGCAGTCCATCGGATGCTCAATCCCTCTCCTTCCCTGCCAGCCTCCGTCAACCTGTGCTCACTCCTGAACCTGGGTCACTGGCATGGCGCGAGGTGTAGTGACCAGTGTTTCAACCCTCAGCGCCACCCGGCTGGCCTAGGTTTAACTTTTGATACTCAAATGTCTTTCAACATACATGCAAACACCCTGATAGAGAAAGTAAATAAAGAAATAGGCACCTTACGTAGGACTACAAAGTGTTTAAAGAAAAGTGATCACAAAATAGTGGCAGAGCAACTAATTATGCCCATACGAACTTACAGAGAACTTGTATATTGTACAGCAAACAAACAATTACTGTTGAAATTAGACAAATTACACCACAACCTGGCAAGATATGTCCTTTGATGTAAATTTGGAACACATCATTGCACACTGCTATATAATTTGCAGTGGCAATCTTTGGACATTGTCTGCATTAGGTCATGGCAGAGAATAATACATAAATATCACACATATTATCCAAATCATTATATAAATGCTGTGCTATTTAATAATCAAAAACCAACTGACAAACCTAGAAGATCAGCTCATATAAATAAAATTCATGTTCCCAAAATTTGCAATAAACATGGTGAAAGAACTTTGGGCTTTCAAGTTTCAAAATATTGGAATATTTTGCCCTTCTCAATATGCACAATGACATCTTACGACCTATTTATCCAGCAAACAAATACAATTAGTAATCATAGTTGTGTTTGCATCTAGAGGGTCCCACACTTTGTTGAACATCTCTGCCCTGAGATATTAGGTGGTACTTAATTAAATAGTTTGTCATCTTTACCAGTTTGAGTGCCACTATCATATTCATGAGTAAAAATGAACTTTCATACAGTTTTAGGGACTTATCATGATCTTAAATCATAATATTTATACGTGTAGATAAATAAGTTTAAAATCTTTTGTCCAGATGGAAATGTATAGTAACTGATGTGTCATCTATTGGATAATTTGATGACTATGTGAATTGTAATGTAGATAGATGGTATGTGTGCATGTTTTAGTTGCAACGTAAATTACAGGTCTGTCTTGCAAACTGGATTAGAAACCCAAATGACATGTATCCTGTATAAAAATAAAATATTTACTACTACTACTTTTACTACTTTCAGCTCCCTAGACCTAAATCCCCTCCTAAATGATCTGATCCCTCTCTGACTGGTCCCCAATTTCCTCTGCCTCATCCGTGGACCAAGCCCTTGCCACTTTAAAGATAAGCTTCTAACTTCCTGGAATTCTCATGCTCCATACAAATGCACTGGAGTGCATGGCAGCCAGCATCCCTGGGTCACCTCTGAGTTACTGACCTATCTCAGGGAATGAGACAAAGCCTGGAGAAAACACAAGATCTCCCTGCTTCCATCAGACTATGTTAAGTATTGTAAGATAAGAAATGCCTGCACAAAAGCAACCAGATTTGCCAAGTCCGAACATTTTAAATCATCCTTCCTCAAAAACATCAACTCCTCATGCAAATTTTGGAAAGTGGTCCATGCCCTAGTTTCCCCTCTTCATATCTGCCACCCCCAGTGTTCAATATAAATACACTGATCACTTTACCCTCCTCAGTGGCTAGAGAGTTTAATGCCTATTTCACCTCCTGCACCACAGACCTTCTAAAGTCCCTCCCCACAAACCTCCCCTTCCCACCCTCCAGCACCCAGTAGTCAACCCCTCCACACTCACCCTCCTTTCTCCTTCTCTGTTGTCTCCCCTGAAGAAACACTCATGTCCCTTCTTTTACTCAATCCTTCCAAGGCTCCTTGGCGGATGACCTTGACCCTAAAACTCCTCTACCTTTCAGCATCTGCTATAGCCTACCCCCTCTCTTTATTCCTAAATCTTTAATTTATGTCTGCATCACTCCCATCAAACTGGAAGCATGTGGTCATCCTCCCTCTCCCAAAAGGTGGTGACCCCTCTTCTACTGCCAACTTTCACCCAATCTTCCTCCGCCCCGCCCTCACCAAACTCCAAGAACAATTGGTCCTCTCTCAACTAACCTCCTTCCTCATTGACTCCTCCTTTTTCACCCTGTTCCAATCTGGTTTTATTAAGAATCACTCCACCACCACCACCACCACCACCACCACCACCTCTCTCCTCAGGCTCACTGACTCCATCCTCACCAGGATGGACAATGGCCTCATCAGCTCTGGCATCTTTGTTGACCTTGCCAAGACTATCAACACTGTCTCCCCTGCCCTGCTCCTTGACTCCTTTACAACTGCTGGCTTGTCTATTTCTACCCACAATTGGTTCAAAGCCTACCTCTCAGGCAGAACACAATCAGTCAAGATCCAGGATGCCATCTCTTCCTCCCTTCCAATCACCTCAGGAGTCCCACAGGGCTCTCTACTTGGCCCCATTCTATTCTCCATCTTCCTAAATGACCTGTCTTCAGTTTGCTCCTCCCCCTACTCTATCCATATGTACGTGGACAACACTGTCCTGTTCTCTTCAGGCAAATGCCCCACTGATATAGCAACCACCCTTCAGCTTGATTTCAACCAAGTTCAGCTGTTGTTTACCTCACATCAACTATACTTAACATCAAAAAAGACTGTCTCCATGACCTTTGGCACAGGGCAGAGACTCTCTAGTCTGTACCCATTACCTTCTTTCCACACCCTGGATGGGACAATCCTAGAGGATGCCTCCTCTTTCAGATACCTAGGGGTCTGGCTTGACCAACACCTCAAATTCCCTGGCTACATTGACGCCATCTAAAAAATAAGGACCGCTTGGCCCACCCAGTCTGCCTATTTCCCTACCCTACCTAATGGATAAGCTGCAGATCCTAGTTAACCAGCAGCTTACTTCTTTCTACCCCTACCCCCTAGAATTGCCTTATGACTGTCCCATGCATGCTTGAATTCAACCACTGTTTTGACTCCACAACCTCCTCAGAAGGCCATTCCATGCATCCACAACCTCTCTGTGAAATAAACTTCCTTACATTACCTCTGAGCTGCCTCCATCTTCAAATTGTGCCTCCTTGTTCTTGCACACTCATTTTTTTGAAAGATTCTACCCTCTTGGACTTTGTTGATTCCCTTGAGGTACTTGAAAGTTTCTATCATGTCCCCCCTCTCCCTCCTTTCCTCGAGGCTATACATATTAAGCTCCTTTAGTCTCTCTTCATATGTCTTCTGGTGCAGACCCTGCACCATTTTAGTTGCCCTCCTCTGGAGAGCTTCCATCTTATCTATGTCCTTGTGGAGACTGGGTCTCCAGAACTGCACACAGTACTCCAGATGGGGTCTCACCAGCTGACTGTACAGAGGGATAACAACTTCCTGTTTTCTACTGGTGATGCCTCTCCCTATGCATCCCAGTATCCCCCCAACCCTCCTTACTGCACTCTCACATTACTTGCCCACCTTTAAGTGATCTGATATGAATAACCCCAGGTCCCTTTCCATTTTTGTTGTTGTTAGTATCTCACCCCCCATTGTGTACTCTTCCCCTGGGTTTTTGTTTCCCAGGTGCATTACCTTGCACTTCTTAGCATTGAATCAAAGCTGCCATACATTTGACCATTCCTCTAACCTTGCCAAGTCCCTTCTCATCCTTTCCACCCCACCTTGTGCATCAACTCTGTTGCAGATCTTTGTGTCATCTGCATGTTGTGTGCCACTATCGTGGCATGCCAGGTTGGTGGCAGATGTAGGCCCACCCGCTGCGGGTGGCCAGGATGCCACTCCAGGGACATGCATTCCCACTGTCCGCTGTGCACAGTGGAGGGGTAGGGTGCTATGGATGCACACTGATCACCTGTCCCTTCCTTTGCCATAGGTGTCTGGAGGGGTTCTCGCCTGCCTCTTTACTGTCGCCTCCAGCGACAGATAATCTTGATTACCTCCCAACTACATGGAAATTGCAGACCAAACATGAAGGATCCTTCTCAGGGACCGGCACAAGGGGAGGCACCAGGCGGCTGCAGGCCATGGCCTGCCATGATGGACACCAGCTCCCTTCTTGCCACTGACCTCCTTTCCCCTACCTTCCCCCATCCAACTGTACAGACCCTGTCCCCTTCCCTCCCTCACCTACCCTCTCCCTTGTTTTATACTGATGCTTTCAGCAAGTCAAAGTGGAAGGTGAACTGTCACCCTTTAAACCTCTCCAGCGAGGTGTGCCCCAGGGATCTATATTAGGTCCCTTGCTGTTTGCGATATGCATTAACAATATTGATAACTGTATACACAAGGCCAATGTTCATCTGTTTGCAGATGATACTGTCTTCTACTTAAGCCGCCCAATGCCAAAAGCTGCCTGTGAGGACTTCCAATCCAAATTCATTCTCCTCCAGAGCCAACTAATTCATGAAAAGCTCCTCCTTAACGCCAAAAAAATGAAAGCAATGCTCCTCACTCCACTTACCCTCTCAATTAATCATGCAACCACTGGTTTAGTCCCTCAGATCTCCACCTAGTTAGGAGAAAAGATGGAATATGTCACAAAATTTAAGTATCTGCAAGTGTGGCTAGATTACAGACTTTCCTTCACTGAACACGGCGAGGATCTAATAAAAAGACTAAGACAGAGGCTGGGAGTTTTCTTTAGAATTAGTCAGTTCCTAACCAGAGATGCTAAGACATGGCTGGTCCAGTCCACATTTCTATCATTTATAGAAGTCTACGCAGACTTCCTAAACAGTCAGTGTCCTACCTCTTGCTTGACAAAATTGGACACACTTTATCATAGAGTTCTACTGTTTATAATGGGACTTCCCTTCAGCACGCACCACCGCTCTCTGTATATGGTTGTAGGATGGACCTCCCTTAAGTCCAGGAGAGACAGAGATGCTGCACTCTGGACCTTCAGAGCTATTTCAAAAAATTGCCACATTATATTACCAACTGTCTTCCATGCTTACAATAGGCAACGATTACGGTTACTCATATATCTCGGTCAAGGTACCAATGGCTAAATCTCACTTTGGCAGAGCAGCCATAAGATTTGTGCTGTCCTCATTATGGAACAAAATTCAAAAAACTCTTAAATTGCGTATACCTGTCTGCCTCTCTGCCTTCAAGTCTCCATATTCCCATTCTTTCAAAGAAGTATGCAATTGCTTCTCCTTCCCTAGATCTGCATCAATGTCCCCTATAGTACTTCATCCCACCCCGCACAGAACTCAAATTCTTAAGACCCCTTAGTTCTGTCCCCGACTTCCTTAGCCCTAGACACTCCATTATCTTCCTCCCCACCCCCCTGACCTGCTTCCTCACCTCATCCCTAGTCTAAGTCTCCCATCTTTAGGGAAGGAATCGCTCATACCCTCTGGTTGAGACTATCTCTGTGCACCCTCCCTTGCCACTCACTCTCCTCCCTAATGGTCCCCTCCACTGCACCTTGCCTATACTCTACTCTTCTCCTATCCTACCTGTTCCCTCCACCTGTATCCCTAATTATCTTATCCTCCCCCCGCTGCCCCTCCACTTCTACTTCCTGCTGCCCTCTTTATTTCTCACTCGTCCTCTCTCTCCTCCTCTCCTTCTCTTTCCCCCTCCTCCTCACTGTTCTCAGGTCGAATGTATATACCTGCTCCTTTTTTGCACTTCGGACTTAAATTGCCACAAGCCTGCTTGTTCCATTGCTTCCTGCTGACCAGTCATCAATATATATATACTGTATATGTACTTAATTGCACTACCTTGTATTGCTATGTAATCTATGCTCCACCCAGGTCCATCTTGCAAATAAGCATTGCTCAACGATGTCCACCTGATTAAATAAAGATTTTGATTGATTGATACTGTTATTTACTGTTGTTGTTTACATTTCAATACATTTTTTCCTTGCTTACCCATCTGTGTCCATGTCTGCTTTGCAGCTAGCGAGTGGGTTCATGCTGCAGTGGTGTGGCGGGTGGCTGTGTGGTAGACAGTGTCATTGTGTGGGCTGTGCATGGTGGTGGCCTGCCCCTCGGTTGGTGGCTATGCCTTGGGGTGGCCATGGACTGGCTGTACAGGCTGTGTTGCGTGTGTTAGGTGCCATGTGCCAGGGTTTGGCATGCTGTTGTCTGGGTGGGCAGGGATGTGACATCCAGCAGGGGGTGGCCAGTGGGGGCTCACCATTGGATGTCGGTGCTGCCTGTACCGTGAGCCCACCACTCTGGTGCTGGGGGGGTGGCTGGCTGCATGCCTGCGCTCCATGGGCAGTGGTCTCCTGTGGGCCAGCTGTGCGTCCATGCCAGTGTTCCTGGCCTGGATCCACTGTCTTCCCGTGCTGTCCCCCAGCACCTTCCCCAATGCCTAGCTCCCTGCTGTGCCTGTGACTGGTCCTGCTGTGCCTTGGTGCATCTTTCTCTGCCCCTTGCGCATCCCTGGTTGCACTATGGTGCATGTCTGGTTGCTCCCTGGTGTACCTCTGATTGCGCCATGGTGCACCCCTGTAATATTTCAGCCATTTTGCAGAGCATAACCATTGAATATCGCAGTCACAGCACCATTGGCAGCAGGTTGCAGCTGCTGCCGTGGTGCCTGCCTCGTGCATTTCTGAACATCTGTCCCTCTGTGTTTATTTCAATCTTGTGAGCTTTATGGACAACCCACACCCTACATGCAAACCCTCAACCAGTGCCCTAGTCACCTGTGCCATGCCTCTACATTGTTTTATGCACGTGAACCCAAGTTCTATTTGTTCATATACAGACTAGAATGTCGGAGGAAACAGTGGTGGGCCTCTAACAATGGTCTTACTGTGCATGCATCTCCTTATGTGCCCCAACACATAATTTTCCTCAAACCATTCCATAATAACACAACATGAAGGAGGCATTTCTTGCTTTAACTCAGCAAAGGCAACAGTGATTTCATCTGCAGGCAGAAATGCTAATGCTATGATGTGTCTCAGTTTGAGACTTAAAGGGAAACTCCTGTGAGCTAATGGGGCTCATCCCCATGTTCTGTGACCCCCATTTTGATCCCAACTACAAAAAGAATGTTTTTACTCACAGACGGTATTTTGTATTTTTTCAGATGTCATCAACACGCCGCTCACCATGCTGCTCGGTTTATGAGGTACTGGCCACTTGCCACATGCAAAGGAGACAACAGCAGTGCGTAATGATCAGTGCACGCTTTATGAGTTGCTTGTACAGCTCTCCATGGTGCCAAGGTCAAAGTTCAATGCACGTTCACAGCAGGAATGCAGTCTGTCAGCTGTGAACATGCATTAAACTAATTGTGGCAGGATTACATTTTTCTGCACCTACAGCATCTGGAAACTTATATTTAGCAGTTCACTGTCCTAGTACAAATTTACAGAGCAGTGAATGATGTGGGCCTGTCGTGAACGTGGTTACAGAGCACGAGAAGGTGTAAAACACAGGACAACTCAGATTCCTTCTATTCCTTATGGCTAATAGAAACATAGACTTTGACAGCAGATAAGGACCACTTGGCATACCTAGTCTGCCCATTTCTCTACCTACAGGATAAGCTGCAGATCCTAGTTAACCAATAGCCCATTTCTTCCTACCCCGCACAAGAATTGCCTTATGTCTGTCCCATGCATTCTTGAATTCTACCACCGTTTTAGACCCCACAACCTCCTCAGAAAGGCTGTTCCATGTGTCTACCACCCTGTCTGTGAAAAAATACTTCCTCACAATACCCCTGAGCCACTCCCCCATCTTCAAATTGTGTCCCCTTGTTCTTGCACATCTCTATTTCTGGAACATGCTACCCTCTTGGGCTTTGTTGATTCCACTGAGGTACAGTACTTAAAAGTTTCTATCATGTCCCCCCCTTCCTCCTTTCCTAAAGGGTATACATGTTAAGCTCCTTTAGTCTCTCCTTGTATGGTTTCTCTTGCAGACTCTGCATAATTTTAGTTGCCGTCCTCTGGACTGCCTCCATCCTTTCTATGTCCTTGCAGAGATAGGGTCTCCAGAACTGGACGCAGTACTCCAGATGGGGTCTCACCAACTGTCTGTACAGAGGGATAACAACTTCTTGTTTTCTGCTGCTGATGCCTCTCCCTATACATCCCAGTATTACCCCAGCCCTCCCTACTGCCTTCTCACATTGCTTGCTAACCTTAAGGTCATCTGATATGATTACCCACAGGACCTTTCCATTTTTGTTGTTGTTACTACCTCCCCTCCATTGTGTAATCTTCCCCTGGATTTTTGTTTCCCAGATGCATTATTTTGCACTTCTTTTCATTGACTCCAAGCTGCCATATGTCTGACCATTCCTCCAACCTTGCCAAGTCCCTTCTCATCCTTTCCATGCCTCCTTCGGTATCAACCCTGTTGCAGATCTTTGTGTAATCTGCAAAGGCATACTTTTTCCTGTCTCTGCAATATCATATAAAAGACATTAAGAGGGACTGGAACCAGTACTGAACCCCTACATTTCCTAGTAACCCCTCTTCTTCAGCATGGACTCTATTTACAATTACCTTCGTGTCCTGTTGTCCAGCCAATGTTTCTCACCAGGCCACCACCCCTGGGACCCACCTCCAGGCTGGTTAATTGATTATTAATCTTTGTGTGGGACTGTGTCAAATGCCTTGCTAAAGTCTAGGTAGGCTATGTCACAGTCCTCCTGATCTACTACTTTGGTCACCCAGTCGAAGAAATCAATTAGATTTGTCTGACATGACCTTTCCGCTGAGAACCCATGCTGCCTTGGGTCCTCTGCCCCACTGGCCTCTAGGTACTCAACAATTCTTTCCTTCAGAAGTGATTCCATCACGTTCCCTAACACAGAGGTCAAACTGGCATGTCTGTAGTTTCCTGCCTCTGTCTTGGTCCCACTTTTGTGAAGGGGAATCACATCCACCTTCCTTCAGTCCCCAGGTACCACACCATCCTCCCATGATTTGTTAAAAAGGGTAGTCAGTGGTATCAGTAGTTCTCCCCTTAATTCTTTTAGAATTCTGGGGTGAATTCCGTCAGGCCCCATTGCTTTGTCCACCTTCAGTTTTGGGAGTTCTTTCAGAACTCTTTTTCTTGTGAAAGGACTGGGATCAACCCCCCTATTCAGAGTGCTTCTGTTAATTGAGTTAGGCACCGCCCCTCCTCTTTTGTGAATACTGAGCAGAAGTATTCATTTTTCACTGTCCCTCTCTGCCCACTTACATTCCTTTATATTCAGCCTCACTATCCCTTCTTTTGTCTTTCTACGCTCCCTGATGTACCTATAAAAGGTTTTATCCCCCTTCTGAACCGAGTTGGCTATCTTTTCCTCAGTTTGGGCCTTTGCTATTCTGACTTCCCTCTCTGCTTCCTTCTACCTTAACTGGTACAGTTCTCTGTCCTGCTCCTTCTGTATTTCCTTATACTTCCTAAATGCTATCTTTTTCTCCCTAACCTTTCCCGCCACCTCTTTTGAAAACCATAGTGTTTTTTTCTTTCATTTTGATTTGTTTATTTGCTTCGCACAAAGGCTTGTTGCCTCTGTGATGGCAGTTTTGATGTTTCCCCATAGTTGCTCCACCACTCTTTCTAGCCTGTTTGCTAGTGCTTTTCTAAGGCACTCTCCCATCTTGCCAGAGTCAAATCTCCTGAAGTCCAGTACCCTCACTTTTGTATGGCTTGACCCTGTAGCTGAGTTTATCATGAACCACACTGTTTGGTGGTCACTTGTTCCCAGATGGCTACCCACTTCTAGATATGAGATCCTCTCACTGTCCCCATTTGAGAGTACAAGGTCTAAGATTGCTCCCTCACGAGTGGGTTCCAAAACTAGCTGTCTGAGTCATGTCACCTGTAGGGCATCGAGAATGGCCCTGTTCTCAGATATGGATGCAGCAAAGGTGCTGCACTTAACATCTGGCATATTCAGGTCCCCCATCAACAGTATTTCCCATTTCTCTGCCATCCTAAGGATGTCTTATATAATTTCCTTGTCCACTCCCTCTCCCTGATATGGGGGTCTGAATACAACCCCTGTGCCGATTGTGATGCCATTTCCAGTCTCTAAGGTGACCAACAGTGCCTCCTCTCCTCCCTGTTTACTGTTTTGTTCTGTTGTTTTTTTCCCTTCCCTTATATAGAGAGCTACTCCTCCCCTCTTCTACCCTCCCTGTCTCTCCTGTAGGTTGTGTACTTTGGAATGTTAACATCCCAGTCATGGTTCTCTGTGTACCATGTTTCTGTGACTGCCACGATATCCAGGCATCCCATTTCCATCAAGGCCACAAGTTCAGGGAGCTTGTTGCCCAGACTGTGGGCATTGGTACTCTTTACCTTCCATTTCTTGATGGCCTTACCCCTTTTTGCACCATCACTGTCCTTATTGCCTTTGTCATTTTCTCCATTTACCCCTGCCCTTCTCACTATTGACATCTCTATCTTGGTGTTTACCTATCACTGACTATTACACAGAATGATAGTTGTGTGTGACACATGAACACATGGTCTTCCTATTAGAAAGACTGGCCGAGCATGCTGATGGGGAGGCGCATGCTGCAGAGGAATACCCAGATTCATGACGGATGATGTCTCTGTGGGTTACACCACTGGGGGTAAAAGACAGGACTACACAGATTCCTTACAGAGAATTTCATTGAGGGTTATACAGAACGAGGGGGGTGGGGACTGTGGAAAACATTCATTTTGGAGATAGAATGGAACTGATGGTTACTCAACCTTTGTAGGGGTGGGTAGGTTGGCACAGTAGTACACAGATTCATGAGGGATAATGGCTATCAGAGTTTCACTGCCTGTGGTGGTGGGAGAACACAGTACTACACTGATTCCTTCGACATAATGTCAGTTAGTGTTACACAGAAGGTGGGAAGACACAGGAAAACATTGATTTGAGAGAGAGAGGGCCACTGATGGTTGCTCAGCAGGTGTGGTGCAGAGGATTACACAGATCCATAAGTGCTAATGTCTCTGAGGGTTACACTGCATGGAGTGGTGTGCACAACACTACACAGATCCCTGATGGATAATGGCAGTGATGGTTACTCAGCATTGGTGGGGGGGTTTGGTGGGGGATAGGACTACATAGATACCAGAGGGTGACTGAAATTGATGATTATACAGCATGAGTTGGGTAATTTAGGACTACATGTATTCCTGAATGAAAGTGTCACTGAGGTTTACATAGAAACACAGACGCTGATTGCAGATAAGGACCGCAATGCACATCCAGTCTGCCCATTTTTTCCTACCTTCTGAATGTGCCATACATCTTTACTCGGTCAATGGCCTAGCTAATCATACTCATCTGTATTGCTCCCTTGTGCCTATCCCATGCCCGTTTAAAGCCTGCACTGTATTCATATCATATTCACCACTTCCTGAGGTAGTTCATTCCATGCATCCACCACCATTTCTGTGAAAAAGAACTTCATCACATTACCAATTAATCGGCCTCCCTCTAATCTCATGCTGTATCCTTTTTGTCCTCCTATCTTTCTTATGCTGAAACATTACACTTTTTCACCTTGTTATTGCCCTTAAGATGTTTGAATGATTTGATTATATCACCTCTCTCCCTCCTTTGGTGTAGAGTATAATAAGCGTTGTTAATCTGTTCTCATATTTTTTGTGATGCAATCCCAGTAGGGGGATTGATGCGCATGCGCAGTTGGGGCTGAGGCGGGACACAGCCCATGCATGCGCAGTACAGTGTCTGTGTGTAATAACCCTCCTGCTGCATATTAATGTGTGCTTTTGTCTCTGATCCCTTATAGGCCTCATCCCTCCCCCTCAAGCACACTGCCAATCGCAGCAGCACCAGGATCACTTCTCGCTCCCTCCTGGAGCTAAACGCCTGCTGGAAGATGCTGAAAAGGCTCAGAGGTAAAGGTTACCTCTGCTCTTCTTCTGGATCACTGTTGTGGGGTGCTAGCCCGATGGCGCTCGTGTCATCACCCGCCCACCCCAGTCCCCACCCAGAGGCGTGACCTCAATTTATAGCCCCACCCCCATGACATCACTTCCTGCTTTTGAATACTAAGTCCCCACTTTCCCATTTGCAGGTTACACCTGCTAGCCACTAGAGGCCACTGTGTTTTTCTGCTCTTAAACATCTGGCTCAGTTAGCCCCTCACTCTATCCCTGTGTCACTCTCACCCACCTATCCCACTCTCTCCCTCTCCTATCCAACTACCCCATCTCCTCTCCTACCACTGGCCTCCACTATCCTTCTCCCCCACTGTTTCCTCACCTGTAACCTCTGGGTACTTAGACCTTTTTACCCCATACTAGCCTACAGCTATTCTGGCCACTAGGAGTCTCTATTTAGCACCCCAGTTTCATGCCCTCTCACTGCCGGTGGTCTGCAGCTGGATCGTGGTTCACGGCCCCCACCCTCGGCCATCCCCTAATATTCCAGGTGAGTTTTGAAGCTGGTACCTTGTACACCAGAGGCGGGGACACTACCACTGAACCAAAGTGGCACTAACACTTACTGGTAGGCCTTTTACCCTCTTCTTCATTTTCTTTACTACCTGCCTGCAGACCCCACTAGAAAATGCCTGCCCACCTCCTACTGACGTGCCTCTCTCTCCTCCTCTTCCTGAGGCCACCATCCAACCCAGGTGTCTCTATGACATCGCAGTTCCTCCAATCTGGTGTCCCCATTTGCACTCTTTCCCTACCATCCCCCTGTGCTCCTGAGTTGCCGCCTTCCTTCTCCACTCTCACTATGTGCTCTAACTTACCACCCCACCCCCTAGTCCCCACCCAGCTTCCCCCCTGCTCCTACTGGCAACTTATCATTCTAGCCTTCCCAGCTTGTGCCTCCCTGTCTACCCCTTGTGCCCTGAAGCTCCCCTACTCCTCCTATATTACCCTACGCAAAGACGCTTTCCACTGCCCCCTGTCCAGGGCTGTAGTTATCCTCCTACTCCTGTCTGGAAATATACATCCCAACCCAGGCCCGGCCCACAATAGCTTATCGTCTGAATCTCCTGGGCTTCTTGTTGCGTCTATGAATATCTGTAGCCTTCTGAAGAAATTTGACACACTCCAATGTTGGGTCACAGTCCATAAACCAGACATTATCTCTCTAGTGGAAACCTGGCTGTCAGAATCTACCCCTGACTCCCTTGTCTCACTCCCTGGTTATTCCCTTTATCGAGAGGACCGTGTTGGTAGATGGGGTTGGGGCTGTGCTATCTATATGAAAGATTCACTTACAGGACTAGCCCTCCCAGCCCCTGTCCTTGACTTCAGGGCTCAGGCCCCAACCCTAAAACTGAACCCCGATCTCTCTAGGGGTCCCCTCTATCTAACCATTGCTTACATACCTCCAAAAAATCAAGCGCTGGCCCTGGTCCCGCTAATTGAGTATCTTTACCTCACTACCCCACTCCTCTGATCAAATCCTTATGGGTGATCTAAATATTAACTGGCTTAGCCCCTCATCCTCTGACTACCCTTTTTAACAAATCATGGGAAGATGGGGTGGTACCCGAAGACTGGAGGAGGGCAGATGTGATTCCCCTTCACAAAAGTGGGAGCAAGGCAGAAGCAGGAAACTATAGACCTGTTAGTTTAACCTCAGTGATAGGGAAAATGATGGAATCACTTCTAAAGGAAAGAATTGTCGAGTATCCAGAGGCCAGAGGGGCACAGGACCCTAGGCATCATGGATTCACAGCGGAAGGTCATGCCAGACAAATCTGATAGATTTCTTTTGACTGGGTGACCAAAGTAGTAGATCAGGGAGGGGCTGTGGACATGGCCTACCTAGACTTTAGCAAGGCATTTGACACAGTCCCACACAAAGATTAATATACAAGTTAGCCAGCCTGGGAGGGTCCCAAGATGACAGCCTGGGTAAAGAATTGGCTGGAGAATAGGACACAGAGGTAATAGTAAATGGAGTCCACTCAGAAGAAAGGAGGGTTACTAGTGGGTACCGTGAGGGTTCAGTATTAGGACTGTCCTCTTCAATGTCTTTATGAGTGACATCAGAAGGACTGGAAGGAGAATAGTATGTCTTTGCAGATGACACAAAGATCTGCAAACAGAGTTGATGCAGGGTGGGTGGAAAGGATGAGAAGGACTTGGCAAGGCAGGAATGGTCAAATGTATGGCAGCTTAGATTCAATGCTAAGAAGTGCAAGGTAATGCACCTGGAAAACAAAACCCAGGGTAAGAGTACACAATGGGGTGAGATACTAACAACAACAAAATGGAAAGGGACCTGGGGTAGTCATATCAGATGACGTAAGATGGGCAAGCAATGTGAGAGGGCAGCAAGGAGGGTTGGGGATACTGGATGCATAGGAGAGGCATCACCAGTAGAAAACAGGAAGTTATTATCCCTCTGTACAGACAGCTGGTGAGACCCCATCTGGAGTACTGTGTGCAGTTCCGGAGACCCAATCTGCAAAGACATAGACAGGATGGAAACTGTCCAGAGGAGGGTTAACTAAAATGGTGCAGGGTCTGCACCGGAAGACATATGAAGAGAGACTTAGGAGCTTAATATGTATAGCCTCGAGGAAAGGAGGGAGAGGGGACATGATAGAAACTTTAAGTACCTCAAAGGAATCAACAAAGTCCAAGGGTAGCATCTTTCAAAAAAAGAGGTGTGTAGAACAAGGGGCACAATTTAAGATAGAAGGGGCGGCTCAGAGGAAATTTAGCAAGTATTTTTCACAGAGAGGGTTGTGGATGGCTGGAACGCCTTCGGAGGAGGTTGTGGAGTCAAAATCAGTGGTGGAATTCAAGCATGCATGGGATAGTCATAAGGCAATTCTGGGGGGTTGGGGTAGGAAGAAGTAGGCTGCTGGTTAACTAGGATCTGCAGCTTATCCAGTAGGTAGGGAAATGGGCAGACTGGGTGGGCCAAGCGGTCCTTATCTGCCATCAAATTCTATGTTTCTATGTTTCTATGTTTCTATGTTACCTGTGATTCTTTTGCATCAATTGACCTAACTCAACTCGTTGCCCAACCAACGAGAGTGAATCCCAGAATGGGCTCAAGCACTCTTCTTGATGTAGTCCTCACTAACCAGCCTAACCAAATCTGCAATATACAAGTCCTTCCTGACAGACTTAGTGACCACTCCCCTATACTTTTCTGTTGGTCAACCTCCTTACCCAAATCCACAGCACAGGCCACCCTATAGCGGCGGTTAAGACCAGATGGACTGAAAGGTCTTAAGCAACTCCTAGCCCAAATTGACTGGTCTTCCATAGAGGATGCCCCCAACATTGATACGGCTCTAACCTTTTTCACCCAAATGTTTAACAAAGCCTATGACATTTTCGCACCTCTAACCATATTCCGTTCCAATGTATGGCATGCTCCCTGGGTTACTCCTCCCCTGCTCCAACTTCTCAAGTACAGTGATAACCTGTGGCACCCTTACCACGGAAACTGGCCACCCTGCAGATAGGCAGACTTATGCAGCTTCCCGAAATAAATGTACCTGGGCCATTCGCAAGGTTAAGGCTGATCACTATCAGGCCTCACTCACCTCATCCTGGGGGAATGCTAGAACCTTCTGGGACAATATCAAACAACTAAATGGGGGCACACATCCTCCCCCACCCTCCCAAATCAACATTGATGGCTCTATCTACACTGACCCAGCCCACATTGCCAACTACCTCAATAAATCCTTCACTGACCTTAGCCCTCTCCTCCCGAGCAACTTTTTTGACCCCCCCTACCTGACCCTATTCTCACATGCCCTTGGTTCCACTTACACCAGGTTACTATCCATGAAGTCAGACCGTACCTAATCAAGGCCTTAAAGAGCAATACTACTGGCAGTGACTCCCCGGACTCCAGTCTCCTTCGTCAGGTACTGGATCTGGTTATCGCTCCAATCACCAGCCTCTTCAATAAATCTCTCTGCCTGGGGCAATTTTCCTCAGCCTGGAAAATTGCCAGTCACACCCATACATAAGGGTGGTGATAGGTCCCTATCTGGTAATTATCGGCCAATCTCAATCCTCTCACCTCTCTCAAAAGCCTTAGAAAAAGTAGTGTCCACCCAAATCTCAGAGTATCTAACCAAATGCAGCATCCTCTGCCCTGAGCAGCACGGCTTCTGTGCTGGTCACAGTACCAAAACCGCCCTCCTTGAGTTTTATAACTTTCTTCACTCCTCCCTGGATTCTGGCTCCCTAGCGGGCGCAGTGTTCGTTGACTTGTCAAAAGCCTTCAACACTGTTTCCCATCCCCTCCTGCTGGATGCACTCAGCCACACAGGCTTTGCCACCAGGCCAGTCTCCTGGTGCTCCAGCTATCTGTCTGCCTGGTCCCAGTGTGTTAAAATTAATGGGACACTCTCCAACACCTGCCCTATTCGCTCTGGTGTTCCCCAGGGCTCCTTTCTTGGGCCCTTGCTCTTTTCCCTATATCTTAATTCCCTGCCAGGTACATGTGCTGGTAAACTCTTACTTTATGCAGATGATGCTGTTATCTTTGCCTCCGACCGTAACCCTATCACCCTCCAGGACTCCTTGCAATTATCTTATAATGACGCTGAAGCCTGGTTCAAAGAGCATAGACTTGTAATAAATCTTAAAAAAACAAAAAACATGCTCTTTGCCCACCCCTAAAACAAAGCTAGTAATTTTCCACTTCAGGTCCTTGCAAGCTCCAAGTTCCCACTCGAGCTAGTCTACTCATGCAAGTATCTTGGGATAACTTTCGACCCTGCCCTCACATTCCACGCCCACATCTCTGCCCTAGCCTCAGCCTCCAATATTTGGCTGGGTATCCTTTACCGCCACAAAAGCTGTCTCCCCCCTGACGCCCTCTGACTTGCAGTCACGCCCTCTATACTGTCACTAGTAGATTATGGTTTGCCAGTTTATGGGGCTGCAGACCAGACCTCACTAAACAAAATCTGTCTCATTTTAAATAAGGCATGTAGGCTAATCACCGGGGCTCCCAGACTTACACATACCTGCCATCTATATGCCCAGGCTAAACTGCTTGATCTAGATGAATGTCTTAGATATCAAACCTGCCTCCTAACAAAAAAAACTCTCCTTGGTCTATCCCCACCTGGGTTGACTGCCCCTATCCACCAAGCAAACTCACTAGTGCAAACAAGAACCTCCTGCAAAACCACTCTCTTAATACTGAGGGCAAGGACTTCACAAGGACAAAGGGCCTACTGCTACTGAGCCCCATCCTGGTATAACATCCTCCCCATCAGTATCGCTGATGCTCCCATGATCTCTCGTTTCAAAACCTCCCTTTGTAATCACCTACTTATGACACGCAGCTGTGGCTGTTTCTAAGTTTACTCCTGCTCAATTGCTCTGACAAAGCTCCCCGAGTGGCTGGACCCAACCTACTACCTACCACTATCTATGGTCCTATTTTCTTCTCCGTATGTCTCTACAAGGCTTATTTCTGTATAGAACCACCACTGTTTGCCTGATGTACAAATTATTCTAAATCTACTTGTGCTATGCCAATCCTGTAACCTTAAAATTGTAACCATTCTATGTCTTCATGCTCCTCCAAATTTTGTACTCTGTTATATTGTAAAAGCTTGTTTGTACTGTTTTGTCCTCTCTGTGATGAGGTACCTTTGTAAATGAGCCCCTGGCTCAAAGGTTGTAAGCTGATGTTTAATAAATAAATAAATAAATAAGTACCATTTTTGTTACCCTTCTCTGGACCGCCTCCATTTTTTTAATGTCTTTGTGGAGGTGCAGCTTCCAGTACTGCATGCACTACTCCAGATGTGGCCTAAGCAGTGTCTTGTAAAGAGGTTTTATTTCCTCTCTTACAACTTCTGGTACCCCAACTAATACACATCAACGTCCCTCTAGCCTTACCTACTGCTTTAATGGTCTGCTTGGATGATTTCAGGTAATCTGCGATGATGATGGCCAAGTCTCTATTCCATTCTGATTGCCAGCAACTTCCCTGCAAACCTAGAGGTAGCTTCATGGTTTGACTTCCCTGTGTGCATGATATTGCACTTCTTCGCGTTAAACACCAGTTGCCACTTTTCAGCTCATTTTTCCATTCTTTCCAGATCTCTTTTCATTCTGCCCATCTAGGTGTCATCTGCAAACAGTGAAAACTTACCCTCCACTGCATCTGCAATGTCACTGTGTAGTTATGTGAACCCCCCTTCCCAAGTTGTGTAACCCTCATTGCCGTTCTTACCCAGTAATCTGTGTAGTTATGTGAACATCCCCTCCCCCATGAAGGCTGTTTTTTCATGCCATTCTCATAAGTGCCATTTTCAGTAAGTTACCTCAGTCATGCTGTATAACTCTCAATGTCATTCTCACAGCATGAGTTGGTTGAAAAAGTACAACACACATTGTGCACGCACAATGGCACGTGTGTGTATGTGTGTGTGTATGTGCCTGTATGTATGTGTGCTCATGTGGTTCGTGTGCTTTTCCAACATTATACTAACATGCTAACATACTAAAATGCCAGAAGAGTAGGCATAATGGTCTTTCGTGTCTGCTTGTTTGGTCAGTCCCCAACCATGGAGCTGAACTTGCTGACCCACTACCGCCTCACGACTCTCCATTTCCAGTCCAACACATTCCCCTTGTATTGGACTTTGACAGCGCAACCCTACCCCTATACCTGTCTCAAACCCTCTCAAACCACTACACAGTCTGTACCTCCACTAGTCCTCTGGGCAGCGCATTCCATGGTTCCACCACCATCTCAGTGAAGTAGCACTCCTCCTTTCCCCCCTGAGTCTTCCCTCCTCTAGCTTCCACCCATGCCCTCTAGTTTTCCCTCCTCCTTCCTTTGGAGCACCCCAACTGAGTCTCCCCTATTTATCCCCTTCATGTACTTGAAGACCTCTATCATGTTCCCCCTGTCCCTCCTGTCCTCCATCATGTACATGTTGAGCTCCTCGAGGCTCTCCCCATAGGTCCTTTCCCCCAAGCCCCAGATCATTTTGGTTGCCCTCCTCTGGACACTTTCCAGGAGTGCAATGTCCCTTTCTAACTGCAGTCTCCAAAAGTGCACATGATACTCAAGGGGTAGCCTAACCAAGAAGTTATACAGAGGGAGTATGACTTCTCTCTTTTTGGAGGTAATCCTCCTAATGATGCATCACATTTCCAGCATCCTATTGGCTTTGGGTGCTGCCCTGCTACAGGTGTCAGAGTTATTCATTTTGGCATACACCACCACCCCCCGGTCCCTCTGAGTCATTGATACTTGTAGCATCCCTCCAGGGTATACACTTTGCCCAGGTTTCTGGTGCCCATGTGCAGAACCCCGCATTTCCCTGCATTGAACCTCAGACTCCACTTTCTAGACCACCTCTCCAGAGCATTTAGTTCCCCCTGCAGGGCCACCCTCCCCTCCTCCCCATCCAGTACTGCTCCCAGCTTCGACTCATCTGCAGAAAAACTCATTTCACTTCTTATACACTTTCCAATGTCAGACCCATAGGTGTTAAACAGGAGGGGCCCTAGGACCAATCCCTGAGAGACCTCAATGATGACCCTCCTTGGAGATGAGGGTAACCAACCAAACACAACCCTCTGGGTATGGTCCAAGAGCCAATTTTCCATCCATCTGATCATCTGTTTCCCCACCCCCATTTCCCCCAGATTGTTCAACAGGCCCCTGTGAGTAACCGAGTCAAACACCTTGTTGAAGTCAAGAAAGAGGATGTCCACTGGCCTACCCTTGTCCAGGACACTTGACCCAATCGTCAAACTCCACAAGGTTTGTGTGACATGAATTTCCCCAGGATGAAGCCATCCTGTCTGTCAGTCAGGTACCCCCAACTTCTCCAGTACCACCCCAGCCTCTTCCTGACAATACCCTCCATCACCTTGCCCACCACCGATGTCAGGCTGATGGGCCTGTAGTTCCCTGTCTCCTCTCTTGATCCTCCTTGTGGATAGGCATGATAGGTGCCACCTCCAGTCCTGGGGCATCCATCCCACATCAGAGAGATGTTGAAAAGCTCCGTCATGGGTTACAGCCAGGACATCCGCCAGTTCCTCCAGTACCCTGGGATATAATTCATCTGGCCCTGTTGCTTTGTCCATCCTAAGGGATCTGAGGGCTTCCCTTACCCTCTGTACCAGGATTTCCACTGCCACTTCCTCCCCCTTGGCCCCCTGTTTTGCGCTCTGCCCTCCTGATGGTGATGCCCCCCCAGGCCCACTGGGTCTTCCAATCTGTAAGGGTCCTGCCCCTCCTCAGTCTTACCCTCTCCTCCATTGAATGGCGCAGCCCCACCATTCTCCCTGGTAAAAAGTGAGGCAAAGTACTCATTTAGTACCTTGGCCTGCTCCCTCAGGTCCTGTGCCCATCTCTCCCTTGTTCTAATCCTGCTAATCTGCTTCTTAACCTTTCTTTTTTCCCCCAACATATGTAAAGAACACCTTGTTTCCCCTCCTGATATCCCTGGCCAGGTTCTGCTCCTTTCTTGTCTTAGCTGACCTCACCACCTAGTGACCCTTCTGGTCACCAGGTCATATTCCCCTTGATCCCGTTCGCTCCTTGAGCATTTGAAGTGCCTATAGGCAGCCTTCTTTTCCTTCACCACCTCCTGAACCTCCCAGGTCCACCAACAGGGTTTTCTGGCATTACCGCATTTGCACCCCACTGTTGCACAGCTCTTGGTAGCCTCCTGCACACCCCTCCTAATGGTTTCCCACCTACTGTCAGCATCCATGTTTGGCCTTATCCAATCCAAATGATCCTTGAGGATCCTTCCCATCCCCTTGATTTCTGCCCCCCTGAAGTCAATTACCACCATCTTTGTGCGGCCTTCCTCACACCGTAGGTCCAGGCGTAACCACCCATAGAATGATCACTTCCCGCCAACAGGTCTCTCACCTCGAGGCCCCTAATCTGGTTACTGTCCCCCAGGATTACATACAGTATCTGGGCCTCACTACTAGACTCACCCACCTGCTGGGTTAGGAATGCATCCTGGAAGACATCCAGCAACCATTGCTCACTGGCCACTAAGGGCGTCATAGTCCCCCAATCCGTACCCTGGCATGTTTACATCTCCCTCTGTACAACTGTAGCATTTTTCAGAAAAAGAGACTTGCAAGAACAAGGGGACACAATTTAAAGATAGAAGGAGGGCGGTTCAGGGGCAATGTGAGGAAGTATTATTTCACAGAGAGGGTAGTGGATGCATGGAACAGCCTTCCTGAGGAGGTTGTGGGGTCTAAAACTGTGGGAGAATTCAAGAATGCATGGGACAGACATACGGCAATTCTTGTGGGGGGTAGGAAGAAATAGGCTGTTGGTTAACTAGGATCTGGGGCTTATCCTGTAGGTAGGGAAATGGGCAGACTAGATGGGCCTAGCGGTCCTTATCTGCCGTCAAAGTCTATGTTTCTATGTTTCTCCCATCACCACCACCCTTCTTAAAAATTTAGACAGTTAAATTCATTTTACCAGTTATTCATTTCAGATAGCGTCTCTTTACCTAAAAGGCACAAACAGGTTTGTACAAAGTGAGGTGTGGACTTAACAAGACTGTGCTATTGACAAGGTTTTGTTTAAGTTGGCCCTAGTGCAACCGTGTAAGACTGAAAATTGTATTAGGTTGAAGTGCAGGTTGAGCAAATATCACCATGCATGATGTGCTGAGCCACCGTCTCTGGCAGTGGGAGCTGTGGTAGATAAGTAACTGTTCATTTCTGTTGCAGAATGCAGCCATTTCATTAGCTAATGTATGATATTACAGCAATGATAACATCACATTCTGAACATATAGGGGGTTTTGGATATAAAAAGAGGGGAAGGGAACTAGATTCTATGTATAAACAGAAATATTAATAAAAAAATCACCAAGAAGAGTGAATTCTGCGGCACCGCAGAAGTTCTGCAGTAGATTGCAAGTTCTGAGCAAAATTCTGCGGCCACAGAATTCATGGGGCCTTGATCATCGGCTAACAGTTTTGCATTCACGATGACACTTTTTTGTAACGCATCATTCATTTTTTGTTTTCACATTGATCAGGTATTTTTGCAATGGCTACTTTTTCACACCATAGACAGCAGCAGCTCCAGTGGTAGCGAGACTGACCAGTTTGTTATGGATGTGCTTCATAGTGCTACTAATATGGGTAGAGAAATTAGGCCTTATATGTTTGAGCCTAGACATGCCTGTAATGTGTCATCCAGCAGTGATGACTCCGCATCCAGCAGTTCTGATCATGGCAGTGATGACATGTTGATTACTCATCTTGATAATTTTGATTGGTGTTCCTGTGGGAAATGTTTCGTAATGCCCACTGTTTGCAAGTGTCTGTACTGTTCCGAGGTCTTGAACGACTTGGGTGACAAGCTTGAAGGCCTCAACTGCATCACCAAGAAGCAGCACTTTGACACTGCCTGTCTAGATGACTTTATTGTACAGCTTTCTCTGGAAAACATCTACGCTTACTACAGGCAACCATATCCCTCCAACCCTCCTCCAAACAGGTATGTGGCTACTATCATGAATGATTGATTATCTGCTGGTCTTGTTTATCCCCTTGAGACACTCAAAGGTCCCCATCATATCCCCACTATCCATCCTCTTCTCCAGGGAATACATATGAACATACGAAAAAGCCAGCAGAAGAAGGCCATTTGGTCTATCAAGTCTGCTCATACTGCAGGGTTCACAGCTTGAGCTAATGTCTCTGTTCTCCCTCCCCACTTCTCCCATCCTCCCTACCCATGATCCTTACCTTTCCCCTATGCTTATCCCAGCCTCTCTTAAAGCTGTCCACTGTCTTCAATGAGATGACCTCTTCCAACAGCGCATTCCAAGTGTCCACCACCCTCTCTGTTAAGAAGTGCTTCCTGACCTTCACCCTAAACCTCCCACCCACCAATTTAAGACTGTTCCCCCTCATGATATGGTAGCCACGCAGCTTAAAGAGACTCTCCTTATCAATCTTATTTATCCCTTTCAAGTACTTGAAGGTCCCAGTCATGTCCCCTCTCTCTCTCCTGTCTTCCAGGGAGTACATGTTCAGTGCCCTCAACCTCTCCTCATATGCCTTGCCCTGCTGACCAGCTATCATCATTGTAGCCCTCCTCTGGACCTTCTCCAGCAGATTAATGTCCCTTTTGAGTTGCAGGCACCAGTACTTGACTCCATGCTCTAGATGTGGTCTTAACAGTGACCTGTACAAGGGCAGTATGACCTCCTCTCTCCTACTACCGATCCCCTAGCTATGCACCCCTGCATCTTGTTTGCCTTGACTGCTGCTTTCTTGCACTGTGTGGAGTGCTTCAGGTCAGTAGTGATCATCACTCCCAGGTCCTTCTCCTCCTCTGATGCAGATACTCGGACTCCACCCAGGTAATACTCTGCCCTGCGGTTCTTGTCTCCAATACGCATAACTTTGCATTTCTTGGCATTGAAGCCAAGCTGCCAGATCCTGGACCACTTCCCCAGCTTTTCCAGATCTTCCTGTAGGTCCTGTATCCCTTCAGCAGTGTTTACTCTCCCACAGAGCTTGATGTCATCTGTGAATAGGCACATTTTGCCTTTAATGCCATCCCCAACATCATTGATGAAGACACTGAATATTCAAATCTCCCAGATTATCCTGGTAGGGTTTGCTGTCCAATACATGGTTCCTATTATATTCTCTTCCCTGTACCCACTTCAACAATCTGATGTCTTTCTTCAACAATGGGAGCCAAGTCTGCACGCAGTACTCCAGGTGGGGCCTGGATAATGAGCGATACAGGTGCTGGATTCCATCCCTCCTTGTGGAGGAGATCCCTCTGGCAATACACAACAGGACAACTGTGCTCCACTTAATCCAGCCCCTTTTAATTTGTTGATCTAAAACCATATCCATGTCAATCTTCTGAGCCGGTGTACAGCACACAACCCCATCCTCAATTTACTATTCTTTGCATCTTGCAACTGCATCCATACTGCTTCTACCCTCCACTGTTGCGCTTTGTCCCTTCCTCATTTACACACTTTATACCTTCAGTTACATACAGTGTCATGCCCCCTTCCCCATTCCTCTGATCCATATCCTTTTTGAATAACCTGAACCCAGGGATCATCATATCCAACTCCTGTTCCTGTGGGAACCATGTTCCTATGATGGCCTCACTGTCCACCACCTCCAACGCCAAGAGACTATGTCAGTCCGCCGCTGTATTCCTTAGTCTTCTTGCATTCATTGACAGCACCCTCCAGCCTGTCTCCTCCACTTCCCCACCCTTATTCTTCACTCCCTTATCCCTCCCTGTGGTGCTTCCACACTAGCTTTATCCATAACTATATATATATATATATATATATATATATATATATATATATATGTATAGTATCACCCATCCCCACACTACTACCCCCCACAGCTTCTTGTCCCATCACCACCCTCCTCCTGTTTTCCCTGTACACATGTCACTAGTCCATACAGCTGTGCCCCTTATTACCTTTATCCGCATCACTTGCAACTCCTACATCTTTGCTCCCTGTTTCTGCCTATCCTTCTGCCTCTACTCTACTGTTCCCCTCTTCCTTTCACAGCATGACTCTGGACTACTGTGCCTTGATTTCCCTTCTCCTTCCCTCCACCAGCAATCTCCAAAACCTCCACTGCCACCTGCAATGACAACACTGAAAACATATTACCTGATAGTGCCACCACTGTTGACCATCTCCTCCTTCCGCCTGCCCTGAGCCTTGCCTTACTCCCTACATCCTCAGGGTATTTAGCCCTTCTGTTTCTCCTCTGCTTGTCCCAGGTACTCCTCTTGGAGATCCCTCTTGCCACTGCCCACCACTCCCTCTCCCACTCTACAGCTCCCTCCCTTCCTGGTATGTTTTCTATTACTAAAAACTCTTAATTGTCCACCTTCTGTTCTGTTTCTTCAGCACTGTAGTGCCGTATAGTGGTTTTATGTGATAAAGGTGAATCTGAAAGACTGCCTATCACATAAAGCGAACAAATATGAGCACATGGTCAAAAGGGTGACGGATATTGTACCGACCATCGCAAATAGCGACGGTCGCTTCAATACTTTACCAAAGCACATAAAAAACATTTTTTGTGCGGGGGTGGGGGCTGTGCCCTTCCACACCCCCCAAACTTAAATAACCAACTCCAAGGGGGGGAGCAGACCACGGGGCAAGTTATTGGATTTAAAAAAAATAAAATTATTCTGCCCGTAGCCAGACCCAAACCCAGGTCTGCTCGCATCGCAAGCGCTGATGTACACTACTATGCTATGTGAGCAGCTCGGCAGAAATTGGCCACAAAGGATCCTATATCTTGTAGTAGTGAGTACAGCTCCTTGCTATACTCGCTGTACAGGATATAGCGACGAACTGCAGCACTCGCTCTCTTGTAGGGCACTATTATTGAGTCACTTAAAATTGCAGTGCTCAATAATCAGCACTCTACATGGGTGCTGCCCTGTATAGTAACCTCAAGCATCTGTCTTTGAAGTGGTTCTTAGTGCTCCTCAACTGAATTGCCATTCATCTTTCAGGGGAATGCGCCTCACAGCATATATTAATTACACCCACTGGGTGCATCACATCTTGGGATCCAAGGTGAGAAGAATCATCCCACTGTGTGCAGTCACTGCAATAAGGAATAAATGGCCAGATGCAAATGGTTTGTACAAGGGTTTCCATGAGGCAGATGAGGGCGATAATGAAAAATGGACCCAATCTTTCCTTGCAGATTTCAATGTACAGTAGTCAGTGTTGTATGAACAAGTTAGCTGTTTTTGAATGACACCTGCAGTTTTCATAATGCAAGCAAGTCATGAAAGTTATAGTATCTTACTGTCAGTACCCAACATTTGCTTGAATCATTGTACAATGTTGAATATTACTGTCTGTTCCTTTTTTCCATATGTTAAATATTGTTACCACTGAATTTTGCATTGTTCATCGCGCTGAAGTAACATGTACCACAGTCGCATACAGAGATATTGCAATAAACTATGTTGTTCAGTCAATACAATATTGTCATTCATTTCCTTTTTTTGTACTACATTTTCAAATGCCACTGTATGGCAATAGTTGGCAGGGGGATAGTAAAAAGCATTTTATTTTTTAATTAGTATGGTGATGTTGTACTTTGTAGAAGTTCTGTGACACATTCCAACAAATGTGTGCATCAGTGTGTTAATGTAACACATATCACTTTTAAGTCAGTCATTGAAGCCGTCGTGCATTGCAACACACCATGGGCATGCAATAATGGCACGACAACCACATGTTCTATTGTGTTACAGCATACGTTGAGTGTTCATGTGATAAGCATTAACAAGGAAAAATTGTGGGTACAAGCTTTCATTGTTGATGATGTTATGGTGCATCAGCACAGTACAAGTGCTGCTTGGGTGTCCATTGTCACTGATGCCAGTTTGGCAGGTTATGGCACTGTACACCAATCAATTCATTCCTCACCACGAGTGTTGCGTTCACTACCATTGTTTATGCAATGTTGATTATGGTTCCATATGGTCTATATGTACAGCAACACAGATGATTAATGGACACTGATAGAGGTAATAAACATCTGTTAACATACAATTATGTTTCAAGTAATGATGTGCAATGTGTCTGGGATATTTTTTAAATGCACAGTTGCACAATAAGTTTTACAGCCGTGAAACATTAAACAAGTACTTATATGCCATTAATGTAAAGACAATGGCAGTTTCATAACATCAAAAAAACATTACTAGCTCACACACAATGCAGGTGACTGATGGTATGGTTCCCCATTCTTTTATGCTCATCAACATGGTGCAACAACAACATTAATGGGATAACATGGTTAATGATCAACTATAAATTTCTGTCAATATTTAATGATCAGACACTCTGTCAAACAAATAAACTGTGTAACGCGTCACACAATGAAGACATCATTGTTTATGGGTCCATCATTTTTTACATTGGCAGGAGCAGGAACAAGTTACATATCATGAGTATTGACATCACATAGGGGTCCAGTGGCCAATACAGTACACGATCAGTCATAAGTAAGTCAGTGGCTGGCCATGGAGAGGAGTTGTGGCCTGTGCCAGTCATTGGATAACTTCTGGACTGGAAGGGGAGAAGTTGGTTGGCACTGCCAGGTGGGGGGGACAGTACGCTACCAGGATATTGGCTGCATGGGTGTCAGCGATCGTGATGGGGTGAGGCACTACACTACCAGTGTTTGTGCTGATAGATGCAATTAACCTGGTAGTGTAGTCCCCCCCATCACGATCACTGACACCCATGGGGCCCCTATCCTGGTACTGTACTGGCACCCCCACCCAGCAATGCCAACCACCTTCTCTCCCTCCATCCCAGAAATTAGCTGGTGACTGGCACAGCCCACCACTCACCTCCACGGCCAGCCAAAGACTTGCTTATCACTGATTGCATACTGTATTGAACGATCGATGATGCACTCCTTCATTACAGTACGTGATCACTCATATCTCAGTCGTAGGCTGCCCATGGAGGTGACAGGTGGGTTGAGCCTCTCACTGGATCAATTCGGGGATAGTTGTTGGGGGTGGTGGCACTGCCCGGTGGAGGGTGGCTGGAGGGAAAGTAGACAACCAGAAAAGTACTGTAAATAATGCAATGTTTGTCAGTGATCTCCATAGTGGCATTTGCTTGCTGCACTTCAAAACAAAGTTCGGTGCACCAATACAGAAATACTACTTAGTTTTAAACCTGGTGTAGTGTTTCTGCAGTAATTCTTCAGATGCTGGACGTTTAGTGGCAGTGATGTTACGAGGCAATGCAGGAACATGTAAAACTTCCATGTTGGTCAATTCCCCTTGCGGAACAATACAGTGTCCTCAAGCAGGGTACCGACATATTGGTACGTTTTCCTTTCCTTTATTTTCTTCACCACCCACTGCTTTGTTTGCTTGGAGAAAGCAAAGCAGTGTCTTTTCTTTCCTTTGTTCTTCCCTTTCTTGATAACAGCTTGCTCCAGACTAAAATTCTCACAGTAGTCCAACATTGCAATTTCTGTCCTGGCTGACATGCCAGCATAGCTAAAGCACTGCCTCTTGGGGCAATATTTTGTGAGCAAAGAATTAAAAACCTCTAGATTGCCCGTGTAGCAGAATTTTGTTATTTTCTGTATGTACTTCAGCAGTCTGGTGTCCAAGACAACACTCTTTAGTGCCTCATGTGCAGGACCACCCTTGTGAAGCCAGGTTGTTTCCCTCTGCTGCTCATGTGTCAGTGTACCATGGTCACACTGTTGGTACACAAGTCCGACTGTCCATTTGTGTATGCTTGCAGTTTGTTCCAATGCTGATATCCATTTTTCTTGAAGTACCATTGTGTTCTCCCCACAGGTAGAAGCAGACCACCAAAAGTGGTTCAAAATTGAATGGATCCACTCCATCAGCATTTCACAATGCTTTAGCTTAGCTTTGGCTGACAACTTCTTTATTATGGATTTGGACACATGCCACATATTGAATTGATGCTGAATGCCATGGAATTGTGTGCCCTTTGACATCAGGCTAGTAATCTTATGATGCTGGTCCATGTGACTACATTAAGCCAAGCATGTAGAATTGATGTCATACTCTGGATGAAACTTTCTTTCTCCATCACATTGGAGTTAGTAACTTCAGATACTTATATAAGGTTGGACTCCAAGATGATGGTGCTATCCATATCCATAATCGTGTATATACAGTACTGTGTCCTGGCGAATCGCATCTTCCATCGCCTATTACTGTAAGTTCTTTCCCTGATACTGAATCCCAGTTCATCCACTTCTGCTTCATCCAGCGGTTGTGAACAATAGGGAACAAATAAGTGCACTGTATTGTGTGATACTGTGAATCTACAAAAATAAATGTACGGAAGAAATTAAATAGTTGGGACGTATGTGAGTATGTATTGCCACTGTACAGAATGCATGTGCTGAGCAAAAAATTTCCAGCAGCCATTCTATTCAACACTGGCTGAGAATGCCACATGAATGCATGGTTTTGCCCACAGCAGAAGTTTGCCACCAACATTGTCCTCCAGACATGTGTCGAGCAGCATAAGGGAAAGCTTGCAAAACTTAAACACTATCATACTCGATAACTGCAGCAAGGAGCTCTTGAAAACAATGAATTTTAACTCACCCACAATGTCATTGTCAGTGGTGAAGGATGAGCATCCACATAATCCTTCATCACTGTTAATGGCATCTGTGTCAGGTATGAACAATGATGGTTCAGTGCTATCATGTGTCACAGTGTCATCGGTCGTTACAGAAAAATCAATGTCTTCGACTGTGCTTGTCAGAATTGTGGTTTTAAGAGGTGTGGATGTTAACACCGATCCTCCAAAGTCCAACATGTCAATTTGAGTTGTTGGGATACTTAATACACTAATACATTCAGTTTCTGCTGTTTCCACAGCTGATTCACATAATGATTTTGAGTGTGACTTGCACTTACCATAAGTGTGGTCTTTGTTGATATTTTCAGGGGTCTCTGGAAACTGGCAAGTGAAATCTCTTGTCTCCAGTGAACACTGTATAGTGATTGATGATGTTGTCGCACAGCACTACCATTGTTCTTGACTGTGATGAGTAGATATATTCTGTAACAGAATTAAAGTGTTCACATTTGGTGGTACCATGTCATTCAGCAATAGCTTACATGTAAAAAGTAATATGTAAGCTATAACCCACGATAGACAGTGGGTATACCAGGCATTAATGCACACCCCAGATGTGTTGTGAGGCATGAGGGTGCAGACTGAGTGACCTACAACCAACTGGGAAGTGCATTAATGCCTGGTATACTCACGGTCTGGAGTGGGTTTTTGCAGTTATAGCAAGGGGTATGTTTAAGCAACAAAAAATGTGAAAAAAAGATGTGTTTTTTTTTTAGCTGTTTATACAAAAAAAGGGGTCTGTATTCTACTGCAGGGACAAATAGTCCCTAACTAACAATGCATGTCTCACTGTTTTTTTCTGACATTTGATGTGCATAACAGTTAACACTAGAGGAAGAGACACAAAGTGAAGCCACTTATGTGCAGGTGTTAGGTCCCATTTCACACACGTTACCTGCTTCTTTGTGAAACATCTTAAGACTTCTCAGTTTTGCTGTCTCTTCCCAGCATTGTTCACTGCTCTGTCTCTCCTGCATGCCTGTGCAAGGGTAGCAGCTCCCACATCGCTGTCACCTGCAAAACATCATCACCATGTTTATGTCTTCATAAGCTATAAAGTGTCACTTTGCAGCTTCAATGAAAATGTGTAATGTGTCAGAAGAAACCCCAAATTTTCTCCAGCAGTTCTCGTCGCTGCAGATTATCAAAGGGATAAGGTAGATTGTGATAGTGATAGTGTTTTCTTTGGATACTAGGCTCGAGAGCATAAGTAAACAACTAGCCATGCCATTTAAAATGGAACTTTCATTTGAAGCTGACTTGGTCATTTTTGATCATTTGTGTTTAAAATTAAGTAGCATAACTTGATAATAAGGAGCCAAGATACCAGTATCCGGGACATTTGGTAGACAGGAACTGTGGTGGAGAGAGAGCGATACACTGACAGGGAGATGTGAACAAGTTTTGTCCTGCAGTTCCCCCCTCTCTCTCACTGCACTATGAAAGAGTGCGGGTGGTGTGGCTTCACCGTGGTTCCCTGCTCGTGCTCTCTGTGGGGGGGAGGGGGCATGGCCAATGACTGCTGCGAGTGCGACAGCTAAAGAGAGCTACACAAACACACAACAGACTGCATCAGTCTCTCTCTGAACTCTCTCTCCCCAGTCATAATTGTCTTGGATGTATGTGGGGCAGATGGGTGGGGAAGACTGTAACATTTGCTAAGCTGCCTATTACAAATGGCAGCTTTTTACATTCAGTCTGAGAATAAAAAACAAGATCTACTTTGCCCACTGATACTGTTAGCTGCCCCTTCAAATCATCTCTGCGTATAGTGTGGATTAATCAATGGCCACAGACAGGGTCTCAACCAATGGGATCCCATGTTTTCACTAACTTTCTGCAACCCATGATGTAAAGGTGCACTACCAACATGTTGCCTTCACATCTACAGGGGTCAAAATTCAGTTTTGCAGCCAGTAAATTTCAGTTGCCAATTTTGAACACTGCATCTACCATCATGGTAATGACACGTTAATGTGTGTGACAATGAGTTGTATTACTGTTGCTCTTCGGGGCTGTATACAATGACTTTGTGATATGCATGCAGTCTTAGTACTGTAAGTGAAATGCACACAGACACACAATGAAGTTACAAACACAGTCCGACATACAGCGACTCAATCACACACACACACAGGCACACACACAAACACAACACACACAATCACACACACAGTCACACATACAGATGCATAGAAACATAAACAGCAACACACATAGTAACAGTCTGCCACACACACAGAACAACAACACCCTCCACACACAAACACACATACATACAAACACGGACCAACACACAGCAGTGCGCATCAAGCCTGAATGCCATTAATCAGCTGGGATTCAAACCTGGTACTAGCATATTGCTAAGTATGCCAAACCTGGTTGTTTTGCAGCAAGAAAAAGGATGGTGTACACATTCATTCATATATCGAAAAACACAAGCACTCCTACAGAACCACACAGAGAGGCACACACAGATGTATACACAAACATGTAGAGAAACAGACGTCAGCACACACAAGGGAACGCATCATACAGACACACACAGCCATAACCACAAAAAAACAACACCACCACCACGCATAGACAAACACAAACAGTCCTTAGCATGCAGTACTATATGCTAACGGTGTACAATAATGGTTGCATGGTTTCAGACTGAGTGATAATACAGCCGGATACTGTTTAACAAATGAAGACATGTTATTGTGGTGGTACCAATGCATTGTGTGGACAGAATGAAAAAGTGGTCTGCAGGTGCTGTGCTGTAAGTAGCTCAGTGCTGTGCCATGAAACCACAGTAATGTCAGAATTATGAATTAGCTACCTAGACTGATACTACGAGTATGCCTGAGACACACCACCTGCTCTATGATCATTCTCACTATCAGATTTTGAGCATCTTTATAGTAGCTGTACCTGGATTACCCTTCTGTAAACTGGAAATAAGAAGTGACAGGAGGAAAGAAAGTGGACCTTTCAGTGGTCATTATCAGAAAGAGAAATTGAAATTTTCATGATGAGCAACAGCACATGGTCGCTGTGAGTAGAGGCACAGTGACACCCCATGAGTGTGGGTCATAGCACATTATGGCCATAAAGATACCTATAAACAGAGCTTGCTGTGGTTGTTGCCAACATCTGTCCTTCAACAGGTGATGGCCATTGTCCATGGAGACTACAGTCACTCACAGGAGTATAGAGCTACCTGGTGTTGGCTGAACCGCACTCAAGTAACTTCATCACCAACAGCTCACCGGCAACAACATGTGTTTCTGGCCCAACACATGTCACCAGAGGCTGTGTGAAATCTAGTCATGGATTTGTGGATGTGGGGTGAGACACTGAGTTCAAATGGTGCTTTTACATAGATACATAGATACATAGACAGTGTCGGCAGATAAGGGCCTATGGCCCACCTAGTCTGCCCATTTGAGCTTGTAAGTTCAGTTTGTTTTCCTAGAAGTCTATTTCCCCTTACCCCTGACCTCTAGAATTCCTTTATGTCTATCCCATGCATTCTTAAATCCCGTGATTGTTTCAGCTCCCACCACTTCCTCTGGCAGGGTGTTCCACTTGTCCACCACCCGTTCTGTGAAGAAATTCTTTCTCATGTTTCCTCTGAATTGTCCTCCCTCCAACTTCATCCCATGCCCTCTAGTCCTGAAACATCTTTTTCGCTTAAAAATAGTGTTTTCCTGCACCTATTCCTCCCTGTAAGATACTGTATGTCTCTATCATATCCCCTCTCCCTCCTCTCCTCCAGGGTACGTGTTCAGTTCCTTCAACCTGTCTTCATAGGACTTGTGATGCAACCCATGCACATCTTTGTTGCCCTCCTCTGAACCTTCTCTACCCTGTCTATGTCCTTACGTAGGTATGGTCTCCAGAACTGTACACTGTACTCCAGGTGGGGCCTCACTAGTGTCTTGTATAAGCAGATTATGACCTCCCTTTTCCTGCTGGTGATGCCCTGCCTATACATCCCAGCATCCTATTTGCTTTACCTGATGCCTTGTCACACTGTTTCCCTACCTTGAGGTCATCAGAGATGACAACCCCAAGATCCCTTTCCTGCTTGGTGCATGCTATATCCTCACCCCCCAACTGATATATTGTGCCAGGGTTTTTGTGCCCCATATGCATTATCTTGCACTTCTTTGCATTGAATTTCAACTGCCAAACCCTTGACCATTCTTCAAGTTTCTGCAGGTCCCTTCTCATTCTGTCTACTTTTCAGGCAATTATTCTGGCTTTTGGGTTGGGTTGAGATGGCTGCCGCCGCTCGGGGTACTGTGGGTGAAGGGCCAGGAGAAATCCAGTCATGGATTTTTGGGTGTGAGGTGAGACACTGAGTTCAGATGCTGCTTTTCAAGCAATTATTCTGGCTCTCTGGGTTGGGTTGGGGACAGGTGCCTGGCTTGGGGGGGGAAGTATACCATGGGTGAGACTGGGAAAAATCCAGTCATGGATTTGTGGGTGTAGGGTGAGACACTGAGTTCAGATGGTGCTTTTCAGGCAATTATTCTGGCTCTCTCAGTTGGGTTGGGGACAAGTACCTGGCTCGGGGTGGGGGTATACCATTGGTGAGGCCATGAGAAATCCCGTCATGGATTTGTGGGTGTGGGGTGAGACACTGAGTTCAGATGGTGCTTTTCATGCAATTATTCTGGCTCTCTCAGTTGGGTTAGGGACAGGTGCTTGGCTTGGGGGGGTATATCGTGGGTGAGGCCTGGAGAAATCCAGTCATAGATTTTTGGTTGGGAGAGGCATATCGGCTTTGAGGCGATGTGAAATCCAGCAACGGATTGGTGGGTGAGGGGTGTGACATGGAGTACAGAGGTACTTTTCAGGACAGAATATGGGCTGTCATGGTTGGGTGAAGATATCTTGGTCCAGTGTCTCACCTAATCACTGTACCATGATCAACTGCCTGCCACAGTCAAACACAGGGCTGCAGTCTATGATGGTCAACTGTAAAAACTGTAAATTGTAAAATAAACAGTAGCGTACAGACATGACTGCCTGCGGCTGACAACATCCATTACTTGAACTCAGAAATATTGATGGAATGGAACCTTCTTTCAAGCATCTTCTGGGATTGTCAGGATCTGAAAATACAGCAAACAACATTACATCAATATACAGTGCCTGGCTTGCATAATGAAAGTTATACGTAATTGTAACAGCAATGACTACTTATTGTGCTGCAAATTTCCCATGGGGATATAGAAGTCATCATCAAGAAAGTGGTCGGAGCACACCGCATGATGTCTGGTCAGTTGGAAAACATTGATACTTATGTCAGAGCGAGACATTGCCAACAACCACCTCTGCATATCTTCTTGTACGCAAGGTAGCCTATGAAAAGAAACTTTCCAACCATTGTTTTTCTTGCCCATGGTGTTCCCACATCCTATAGCTATACAGGTGGGCATTTCCTTGACCTTATGATGGTAATTCAGGACTCTGAATAATACTAATAGGAATACCACACTTTAAAATTACTTTTTGACACACGTTTGAATACTGGTCTGGTACCATCAGAATGGAAACATGCTAATGTGATACCCTTATTCAAAAAAGGATCAAAAAGTGTTTCAGATAACTATCATCCTATTAGTTTAACACCTATTTTTTGCAAAATAGTAGAACGAATCATTAAGGATAATTTAATCTCTGCTATTGCAAGTTTAGATCAAACTCAACATGGATTTGTAAAAGGTCGATCTTGTACCACAAACTTAATACATTTCTATGACTTTGTTAGTGAAAACCTGGATAGAGGCATTCCATATGATATTATTTTTCTAGAGTTTAAGAAGGCCTTTGGTTCCGTACCTCATTGGGCCTTGATACTGAAGTTACCACTCCATGACATAGAACCAATTTTTATCAGATGGATCACAAATTGGCTAACTAATAGGAAGCAGATGGTCCTAATAGATGGACATGTTAGCAGCTGGAAAGCTGTTAGAAGTGATGTTTCACAAGGATCAGTTCTGGCCCCACTTATTTCCCAGGTCTTTATATCTGATTTATATACAAACATCAAAAGGAAGATTATTAAATATGCAGACGACTGCAAAATCAATAACATCTGCAGAAGTGAAACTGACTTCTAGTTTATTCAGGAAGATCTAAAGCTATTACAAACCTGGTCCATAAAATGGAATCTTTATTTTAATACTTCTAAATGTTGTGTCTTGCATTTTGGAAAACAGAATCCCAAATATCAATATTATCTTTATGATGGTATTTTAGGGTATCAGCAAAGAAGAGCGCCACATAAAAGGAGTGGTATCAGGGGGGTAAGGCAAGAAACACAACCACAGTAAGAGCGACTTCTCAAAAAGGGAGAACAACAGCACAAGATCGAAAAGCTCTGCTGCACAGTAACAGCACCTCCCACGAACAGCAGACAGCAGCATCGCAAGCACCGGCAGGCCACCAGGTGGGAGAGGTGCCTCCGGCAGGGAGACACCACTAAATGACTAGCGCTGGATGGCATGAACAGCAGGCCGTGATCAGCGGCAGCAACCGGAGGCAATGGGCAAGAGCAGGGTAGGCCACACAGAGGACAGCACTGCTGCAGTGGGACATATCATGAGGCACTGTTGGCAGGGCACAGTGCTAAGGGGGGGACAAATGAGCCCGTACCACCTGGCTGTTCCAGGGCCACACACATGGACAGGGCTCAGGACAATAACCCCAACCCCATGCCCGCCACAGCAGACATATACACCTACCTCACAGGACAGCACTGGGAGGGATGGAGCCCACAGCGTTGCACAGGAGCAGCACAGCGGAGGGTGGCAGTCCATGATACACAGGGCCCACGTACAGGGCAACGATGGGGAAGGGGTGCAGAACAACAACACTGGATAAGCAGCACAGACAGGAAGTGGGCGTGTCCAGGCAGAAGCTGGGCGGGGCACCCAGTGCCCATAACAATCACAGCCGCAGTACAGCCCTCAGATGTAACAACATCTACAATATGGAGGTGCATTATGTACAGAGCCAGAAGGGCAAGCCAATGGCTGTCCACAACGGCTTCGTATATTGCAAGGATAAGGAGGGAACAGATAAAATATACTGGAGCTGTGCCGAGGCGAGGAAGTACCATTGTATGTCCCGCCTGCACACAGCTGAGGATATGGTGGTAGCCACCATCGGGGAGCACAACCACACCCCCGGCACAGCCGACGTGGGCGTGCACCGAGTGATGGGAATGCTGCAGGACAGAGCACAGTGTACCATGGATTCCACTGCTCAGGTCGTCATGGCAAGCAAGTCAGGCATCCCTGCGGCCGTGGCCAGTGGACTACCAGGAGTGCGTCTGCTGTGCCGGATGGTACAGCGTGTGCAACACGTGGCATGTAGCTGGCCAACTACCCCACAGTCTGTGGAGAATCTAATCATCCCGGAGGAGTACACCCGTGAGTTGGATGGCATGCGCTTCCTCCTGTACGACAGTGGGACAGAGCGAGACCGCATTGTCATCTATGCCATGGACTGAGGCATGCAGCAGCTGGCCAGCAGCATGAACTGGTTCATGGATGGAACATTCAGGGCATGCCCTGCCCTGTTTGATCAGCACTATACATGCCATCCAGTCGGGTACAGGTCTGCCCCCCGTCTATGCCCTGACGTGCACCAGGTTGGCACAGACATACTACATCAGAATGCTAGGCCAGCTGAAGCTGCACATCCCTGACATAACACCTGCCACGGTCCTGCTGGACTTCAAGATTGCCAGCTGGTGCGGGGTCACCACCGTATTCCCCGAGTCACGGGTCAGAGGCTGCTTTTTCCACTTCACCCCGGCCCTGTGGCGTAAGGTATAGCAGTTGCCGGAAGTCCAGGCATGGTATACCCAGGATCCTGACTTTATGCTGCATGTCCAGATGCTGCTGGCATTGGCTTTCCCACCACTTGCCCACGTACCAGCAGTCCTCGAGGCGCTCAGGGAGTGGGAGTTCTTTGCCAGCAACAAAGACGTCCTCTAGCCCGTGCTGGACTATGTGGAGGACACGTGGGTCAGACGGCCCACTGGGCGTTCAGGACGCCGGCATGCCCCATTCCCAGTCAAGCAGTGGAACTGCTATGATTCCACCCTTCAGGGTCTGGTGAGGACTAACAATGCGGTGGAAGGATGGCACAGGGCCTTCAACACCCGGGTCAGTGCCTACCACCCCAGCATCTGGCCCCTTCTCGAGTACCTAAGGGAGGAGGAGCGACTTACTGCTGTGTGTTCTGAGATGCTATTGTCTGGGGCAGAGGCACCACAACCACGGAGATGGTATTGTGACCTTGATGCCAGGATCCACGCCATCGTGGCCGACTATGCCACCAGAAGCCACTACGACTGCCTGCGTGGGCAGGCACATAACTTTGTTTTCAACATCTAACCTGCCGCATGTCTGCCCCATGCATGCACTGGCTCCTACTGCTAGTGTCCAGCCCTGGGCAGTGTCACCCTGTGCAGCACTGCACAGTGCATGGTGTGTGCCCAATAACACCACCTGCATGGGTATACCCTTCCAGGGTTGCCTATGCATCTGCTGCCCCCCTTCCGGAGTCACCCTTTTAATCTCTAGTGCATGCCAGGGTCCTCACATGTTCACGACTTGATACACGCTGGGGGGTGGCATCCGCATTGTGTCCCTCTGCACTACCCCTTGGCTGTGACCCCTGATCATATGGCCATTCCCCTGCCCACTGTGTGTGCCCATGTGCATGGCTCCCCTGAGCCTCAGTGGCGGCTCAATGCCACTGCTGTTCCTCCCCTTGTGGTCATGCCCATCCTGACCATCCATGGTCAGTCATACTCCAGGGCTCACCCTCACCATTGGGTGGCCTTCCAGGCCTGGCCATGCCACACCATGCTTCCTATCCACTGCCTTGCAGGGTGCGCTGTGTGCTCGGTGCCCTTGCAGCCACTCTCTGCTGCTGTCTTCCTTTTGACCTGTCTGCGATGTTGTGCAGTCGCCTTTGTGGCGTTCGCTCTGTCTTCTGTGCTGTTCTGGGTGGCACGATTGCAGACGTGCCCTTATCACATAAAATCATATTGTAGTTAGTAAGGACAGTGAAAAGGATCTGGGGATTACAGTTGATGTAAGTATGTCATTTGACTCCCATATCTCAAATACTGTAAGTAAAGCAAATAAGAAATGGTGGGCAATACGACACAATAAAACATCCGAAAACCCAGATATTCTGTTGCCTTTATATAGAGCATATGTGAGACCTCATTTAGATTTTGGTTCACAGTTATGGAGTCCATACAAAAAGAAGGATATAGCAAGAATTGAAAGAGTTCAGAGAAGGGTAACAAAACATTTAGTATCTTCCAAAACGCTCTCATATCCAGACAGGCTCCTGAAAGTTGATCTGATGTCCCTAGAAGATGGAAGGGCAAGGGGCGATCTCTTGCTCTCATGGGACATACTTAATGATGAATATCTGTCTGTAGAAAGTGGTTGGGATCTTAAACAAATCGGGGTCAATACCAGGGGTCACCCACTGCAACTAGCTAGAAATAGGTGTAAAACTAAAAAAAGAGCTCACTATTTTTCACAATAGGATAGTTAAGCCCTGGAATAAGTTGCCTACAAATGTTATCATCAGTGATAGTAAAAACATTTTTAAGAACGGACTTCATGAAATCAAACAAGCTGCCAAGCTATTATATGTAGGTCTGCGGCCATATGGGCATTCAGGCTTTTTGCCTCAAACAGTTTCTTAGTACGATTCTTAGTATAATAACACTACTGCTGTAAAGAAACAAATAAAGCATTAATAGGACAAAAACAACTGTCAGACTAACCACAGTGGTGTCAAAGTAGTAAAATAGCTAAAGTGAAGACAAAACACACAAGTCAACATGACAGAAACAAAAAACGTTATTGGACAGCAAATAGAAATATTGATACATGTTGATGCAGCTGTCAAATCAAGCTGCACCATGTATGAAACAGTGGGAGAAAATTTACGCTACAAGGTGCACTGTCTCACTACTGTGCAGCATGAATCAATGATTTCCGCAGACATGAACAAGCACTTTAATAGTGCTACACCTTTAAGATTCATGTGCATGCACGCACACCCAAGCGCAAGCAAGTGCAGGCAGAGGCACGATCAAACATGGTGCAGACAACAGTAAAACTGGCCTGTAAATATGGAGAAAAGCGAGGAAAAATACAAACGCACCAAAAGTAAATAAACAAAAAGATTCATGTTTACTGGCAAAACGGAGGTTCCTGAACACGATGCTGGGCGCTGTTGGTTCACAGGAGTTTCCCTTTAATTCGCCATCTTCACCATAGGTGGTTGCCATGCCAATACTCTGAATTTTCTGCCAGATAATCTGCCCCAGATGAGAGGCAGCCCTACTTTGTGAACCAGGGAATTCTGCCTGGCAAGCATTTACAGCAGCCTGCTTGAAATCCGATAGTATTACCGTTGGGGCCAAAGTCATATTCTGCTCATCTGCCATGTCCTGCAGATCTTGAAACAAGCATATGTAGCTGTCTTGTGACTTACTTGACATAAGCACATACACAAGGGGGACAATTTGGGCATAGTCTGGTGCTCTGACAGGTGCATGTATCGAGTACAGTTGTCGAAACAAAGATAGCACTGTCTTGAAGGTGCCATCCATGATCCAGAAAGGGGACATGGACAGCTTCTGAACGTTTTATGGGGTTGTGAAGATAAGAAGCCTGTCTTCACCGACTGAAGATTCTCTTGCTAGAAATCTAGCACCATTAACATGCTGCAGGGTATCAGGAATGAACATTCCATCTAGTGTTCTTGGCTCAGGTGGTGTTTTTTGGCATCTCGCAATTTTCACAATTTGTTGCAGACTTGTTAATTTGGCATGCTCTGCCTTATTGCATTGGTCAATTGCAACATTTGTGACTGTATTTGTTGGGCTGGGATTTCATTATTTGCTACAGTGCATGATTTTAAGGAGGCGACTGCAAATGCTAGTAGGGACATCTGTTGCTTCTGGGGTAAAGTTGTGCTCACTAGTTTTCACAAATTATGTTGTTCCCCAACTAATACCATGGATGATCTCCCCAGACACTGCAGGGTTTTCCTGCTCTGGCAGCACCAATAGAACAGGTCACCATGACTACGTTCTTTCACTTGCAAGTAGCCACTAAATGTGATCTTATCATTCCCTCGCTGTGAAGGCACAATCTCACAAACAATAACCTCAGTCATGTCGATGCTGTAGATGAAGCTCTACAAAAGTATATACATGCCCATGGCTTGCTATTTAATACACTGATCTGCACCTGAGCTGCTTGATGTTAATTACAGTAACTAATTGACAGTAATCAGTTAACTGTAATTGACAGCAGCTCCACATCAGCATTACATTCTGACAGTGATTGACAGTTCTTGTCATTACACGTCACTTCCGACAACAACAACTGCTACTCCTACCTCCCTCCGTACAAATGAAGTAAAGGGACAAAACAGGTAAATTAGGGAAAACTGAAGGATTTATAATGTCACAAAAACAAATGCACAGGGAAAAAGGCGAATATTTTGCAGGATGTTTATTGTCGGGTGGGTGATACTGTTAGGTGGTATGCACTGTCAGGGAAAAAACATTTCGGCAAAGAAATGTTAGTCGCTTTAAAGTCGGGATGTCATTGTTCAGGAAGTTGTACCTAACCCAAATTTTGGTAAGTGGTAAAGGCACACTAAGCCCTGCAATGGCCTGTCCTGCAACTAGACTGTGGTGCTATCTGTGGATGAACTGTTTTTTTTTTGTTGTTTTTTTTGCTGCAGTGTTGTACTCCTGTACCTTGATGTTACCTGCTGTTATGGATCTGGTAACTGTGACCTTCGTTTCTTGTACTGATGTGTTTTTGTCATATGTACAGATACCATTTTCTCATGTTGCCTTCCCCAGGTCACAACTGGAAATGAGTCCCGACTCATTGGTGCTCTTCCTGGTTATCAACTTTTAAATAAATAATATAAATAAAACAAATATTCTCCTTTGCCATGCTGGTCCCCACAGCATGGAAAAGACCAATGGGGCCAGCAGGAGCACACAGGGGCCACCCAGGATCCGGGGATATGGTGGCACAAATATCAGGAGGTGCTACAGGTAAGCCCCCATGGTGGCAGGGGGAGTACATGTACATTTTTGACGAAATACATATGCAAATCATTTAGGATAAATGGACATCAAACAAGTATATTGTTGAGACAACAAAATAAGGACAGGAACTATAAAACATATACAGTAAGCAATAAAATATAATAGCAGGAGATGAATTCACAAAACAGCTCCAAAGCATGGGAAAGTCGGCAGAGAAAATAGAGTAAGCCGTGAAGTTCATGAGAGGGAGGCTGTGTTGATAGCCAGGGGTAGGAGTTTAAGATGGCAGTGGAGGGGAAGAGAGGTGGGAACACTGGATGGAGGAGAGAAGTCTAAGGAGTCTTTTCAAAGAAAATAGTGAGGGGGATAGGTGAAGAATCAGATGTGGGTGCCTGGTTGGCAGTGCCAGGCTCCTGTCCCCCTGAAACAGAATCCAGTGTGGATGACTAGGCAATGGTGCCAGGCCAGTGTCCTCCAAAGCAGGATCTGGTGTGGTGCCTGGTGGGTGGTGCCATGTCTGTCTCCCCCCGAAGAAGGATCCAGTGTGGATGTCTGCTCGCAGGTGCAAGGCCCATGTCCCACCGAAGCAGGATCCAATGTGGGTGCCTGGTCAGTGGTGACCGGACTATATTGCCCATGAAGCAGGATCTGGTGTGGGTGCCTTCTCAGTGGTGTCAGGCCCATGTCCCCCAAAGCAGGATCTGGTGTGGGTGCCTGGTCACTGGAGCCAAACCTGTGTCCACCCAAATCAGGATTGGGTGAGGATGCATAATCACTGGTTTCAGACCCATGCTCTACAAAGCAGAATCCAGTGTGAATTCCTTGTCACTGGTGCCAGGCCCATGTCCCCTCAAATCAGGAGCCAGTGTGAGTGCCTGATTGGTGGTGCCAGGCCCATGTACCTTTGAAGCAGGATCTGGTGTGGGTACCTGGTCACTGGTGCCAGGCCCATGTTCATCATGAGGAAGGAGTTGGTGTGGGTGCCTGGTCACTGTAACCAAGACTGTGTCCCCCCAAAGCAGGATCTTGTGTGTGTGTGTGCCTGGCCAGTGATGCAAGGCCTGTGTCCTCCACCCCCCATAGCAGGATCTGGTGTGGGTGTCTGGTAATTTAGGCCAGGCCCATTTCCCCTTGAAGAAAGATCTGGTGAAGTGCCTGGTTGCTGGTGCTAGGCCTGTGCACTCCCAAGCAGGATCTGGTGTGGGTATCTGATCATTTATGCTAGACCCATGTTCGCTTGATGCAGGATCCTATGTGGCTGCCTGGTTGGTGGTGCTAGGTGCATTTCCCCATGAAAGAGGAGCTGGTGTGGGTGGAATAAAGAAGTATTAGTGCACTCAATACCTCTGCCAAATAATGCAGGTCCAGTTGAAAGTTCAAAAAATAAAGAATTCAATCGAACAAATAATGAAAGACTGGAACCAGAGGTCCACAGAATAAACACCAAGCTTGATCCAGAGCTTCGGATCACAACTGAGTCTTCCTTAGGGGCTGGTGTGGGTGTCTAGTCATTCGTGCCAGGCCTGTGGTGCCTGGTTGGTGGTGCCAAGTTAATGTCCTGGTGAAGCAGGATCCAGTATGGGTGCCTGGTTGCTGGTGCCAGGCCAGTGTCCCTCATGATGCTGGATTTGATGTCGATGTCTGGTCACAGTAGCCAGGCCTGTGTGCCCCCCAAAACAGGATCCAGTGTATGTGCCTGATTCATGATAGCAGGCCCATGTCTCCTGAAAGCAGCATCCTACATGGATGCCTAGTTAGATGTGCCACGCCTTTGTCCCTCAAAGCATGATCCAATGTGGGTACTGGTTGGTGGTGCCAGCCCTATGTCCCACTGAAGCAGGATTTGGTGTGGGTGTCTGGTCATTCATGCCAGGCCCCTATTCCCCTGAAGCAGGATCCACTGTGGGTGCCTGATCAGTGGTGCCAGGTCTGTATCTCCATGAAGCAGTATCCAGTGTGGGTGCCTGGGCACTGGTGCCAGGCCCATGTCCATGCAAGCCAGGATCAGGTATGGGTGCCTGGTTGTTGGTGCCAGGTCTGAGGGAGAGCTGCCTTCATCCTGCTTGACCGGAGTAATTTTCCTCCAGTTTCTGTCTTCCTCCTTTCCAATGGCATGCAATTATGCTCTGTATTTAGTCACTGGTGCCAGGCCTGTGTCATCCCCCCCAAAGCAGGGTCCAGCATGGGTGCCTGATCAATGGTGTCAGGCCCTTGTCCCCCCAAAGCAGGATCCAGTTTGGATGCCTGGTCACTGATGCCAGGCCATGTACCCTCAAAGCAAAATTTGGTGTGGGTGCCTGGTTGTTGGTTCCAGGCCTGTGGAAGGGCTGCCTTCATCCTGCATGACCAGAATAATTTTCCTCAAATTTCTCTACTTCTCCTCTCCATTGGCATACAATTATTCTCTGTGTCTTGCCAACATAACCCCGGCCCCACAGGACTTCCTGATTGCCTTGGCACCCAGTGTTATCTGGTGTCAAGAGTGCTGCAAAAAGGGAAGCGTGACCCACATTCCCAAGAAGAGGAGAGCAGTCCTTCAGATGCTCGATATTCTCTTGCACTGCTGATCCCCGGCAACTCTGGTTTGCTCCCAAGCTTGTGTCACTGACATGGCAGGCAATAGCACTACTACTGTGCCACGTGACTTGGGTTGTGACTGAGAAGGGAACACTATCTCAGTTTATCTTACTTGGTATCCCAGTGAATAAATAGAAAGAGAGCCAAAATAGCTGAGAAAAGTAGAGAGCATAATAGGAGAGCAGTAACAGTAAGTGAGAAAAGAATCAGATGAAAAACAGAAAATATCTCATCCTTGTTGGGGCCTGCCATCTGAACAAGTAGTGTGCTCTTAAATGGAGGGAAGATGCAACAGAGGTGTCCCAATCATTGGGGTGGGGGACAGGGGGGATACAAAATGAAAACCTAGCGGACACAAGAATTAAAAAAAAGATGGTAAAAGTAAAGATGGATTGGGATAGAAATGTTTGTCATGCTATGTCCCCTCAGTATCCCCCTCTTCCCCCACACAATGTGCTTTCTGTGGGACTGGAGAAGAACTCAAGATGGGTTCTGGTGCCTGTACATTCCTTGAGCCATGCAGTATCAGAGCATCACAGGGCAGTCAATACTTGTTACACTCTGCTATGCTCAGTCCAAGGAAAAGGATAAGTCCCAGAACCTAGTAGCTATGATAACCTCTCACCTCCTCTACAAAAAAGTTTTGAAAATACTGCAAGGGACATAATACAGTACCATCCATTAGATATCATTTAACCATGACCCACAGAGCTGCTGCTTCTGTGGTCTTTCTACTCTGGAGAGTAGGAGCCAGCCACAAAGAAGCTAACCATAAACTGTGTTTACTTTATAGAACAAAAGGCTAGTTTTGATGATCAGTCGACTGAGTTCTGTAGTTTTAAGAAGCAAATAAACTCATAAACAGATCATTTTAAATAACTTACATAAAAGCTCCAGGCAAAGAAAAGGAATTTCCATGATTTGGTGCAGATGTTCTCCCCCTTTTCAAGTTGAGTTGGCACTGAGCTTTGGGCGAGCAACTGCTGACACGGACAACCTTTAAACAGAAACAGTTGGAAATGGCCTTTCTGATAAATGTACATAAATGGGAGGGGAGCTTCCAAAGGACCTGTCACACAGAACTCACAGCTGCTGAGGAGTGATAAGCACAAACACTACCAATTAGACATGAGTTGGCAATAGCCAGTAGGCTGCTCTGCCAATGGTACTAGAATAAAAAAAAGAAGAAATGAACTATGTAAAGATAATATAGCAGAGAATAAAGAGCATAAAATTGGTGAGAAAATGCCACCCCTGAAATAATACTCCAGTGAGCAAGTGATAACTGATGTCCAGCCACATACATATACAGTCACACACACACACACACACACACACACACACACACACACACACACACACACACCTGTGTCCCTGTGAAGCAGGATCCAGTGTGGGTGCCTGGTCGCTGGTATCAGGGTCATATCCTCCTGAAGTAGAATCCAGTTTTGGGTGCCTGGACAGGGGTGCCAGGCCCCGATACTCCCCAGAGCAGGATCTGATATGGGTGCCTGCTTGATGGTGCCAAGCATATGATTCCCTGAAGCAGGATCCAGAATGGGTCTCTGGTTGCTGATGCCAGGTTCATGTTCCCTTGAAGCAGGATCTGATGTGTGTGCCTGGTCACTGGTGTCTGGCCCATGTTCCATGGAGGCATGATCTGGTGTGTGTACTTGGTCTCTTGTGCCAGGCCCCATGCCACCAAAGTAGGATCAGGTTTGGGTACCTGAATGCTGGTGCCAGGCCTGTGTTCACCCAAAACTGGATCCAGTGTGGGTGCCTGGTCACTGATGCCCAGCCCCATGCTTCCCTGAAGCAGGATCTCATTTAGGCAACTGGTCATTGCAGCATGGCCAGTGTCCTCCCAAAGCAGGATTCAATGTGGGTACCTGGCTGCTGGTTCCAGGCCCATGTCCCCTTAGAATGTTAAAATGGTTAATAGCCTGACAGCAATGCCAGTAGCTCAGCAGGTTGCACACTCACCTCTGAGGCAGAAAGATCAAAATGTTATTGGTTCTAGCCCCACACCATGCACTTGGTGTAAATCCCAATGCTGACACTGTACTGCATCATGAGGGGGATGCTGCACTCCTGGGGTGCTGTCTTTTGTATGAGACATTAAATTGAGGTCCAGTCAGCTTGTTCTGGTGGTTGTTCAGGTGGACATTAAGGATCCCATGGCACTTCTCAAAGACGAGTAGGGCAATTTCTTATTTTAAAAAGTATGACATGACAATGTACAAATAAAAAAACATACTTAATCATAAAAACAGTAAAGAAAAAGTAAGCATATGTCTATACCATACCACAATAAATCATGGCTGGCCAGCCTTCAAACTAGAATGCATTCAAACACAAAACATGAAAATTAAAGAAAGATACAAACCAACTAAATGTTCCCTGTAAACAATCGAAAGGAAAACAACAATAACAAAATATTTCAAAGTTAGGAGTCTGACCTATTTTTATGACATACCATATAACAGTGTTAAGGAGTCAATAACCATCTACAACATTTCCATTGTTTTCTTAACCCTGAAAGAAGATAATGTGCTTTTTTCAGTGACATTGGCTTTTATGTTCGCTGCCCCATCCCTCTGGAATTCTTTACCTCGTCAGTTACGGAAGTGCAGGACTGTGGGGAGCTTTAAGCAGGCACTGAATACATTCCTTTGGGCTAAGGCATTTCCTGATTTTCAATGATTTTATTCTTATTTATTGTCTGATTGCGTATGTTTGTATCTGTGAAGTGCTTTGATGCTCCAAAAGGCACTATACTAAATAAAATTATTATTATTATTATTATATTTTGTCTTTAAGGAAGACATCGTTTTTATAACTATCTGATCTGGAGAAACCTCCTTTTGTTGTAACAACAAGGCACATCTGGCTTGCCTTGGCTTCGTGCCTAACTATTCCCCTAGGAGTGTGGTTATCACACTGCAATGCATACTCCATTGTGTCTTATTGCTTACATATTTCCACTGATTCACTACTCTTTGTGAATTTGCTAAAGCCTGTTCCCTGTTATATTTAGCATAATCTGTAGTTCCAAAAGTGAGCTCTAGTATTTTAGTAGGGTCTGTACGTAATGGTATGTTAGCAATGGAACTATTTCCTGTCAAACGCAGATCTGGATTTATCCGTAAGGCTTGACTTTTATTATAGTTAAATGTGGCACCTGACTCTTTTTCATAGTCTGGAAATGTATTACTAATGTTGGAAAACCATTGTTCATCCTGAATACATGAACACAGATCATCCGCATAGGCACAAATGTTGATAGTGCTATGTTGATCACAGGTAATAAAATTCCAGGTATTGCTAAATTATTTTGAATTTTCCTGATAAAGGGATCAATTACAAACAAATGTAGGACAGGGCTTAGAGGACAGCCCTGCCACACTCCTCTTTGTATCTAAAATTCTTGTCCCATTTGTCCATTACTAAAAGGCTGTGCAAAGACAGATTTGTATAGAAATCTTAACCTGGACACAAAAATTGTTGGGATGCCATACCCCTGAAGTACATTAAAAAGATAAGTGCGACTAACTCTATCAAATGCCTTTTGTTGATCTATAGCTAACAGGAAACCTTGACATTGGCGTGAGTTACCTAAATCAAGCAGATCCCTTAAAAAAATGTAAATTATGAAAAATAGACTGTTTAGCAAAAAGTGCACAAGATCATACAGGAGTAATCAGATGTCCAGGACCATGTGTTAATCTGTGAACCAGGATGTTGGATGACATTTTGTAGTCTACATTAAGAATACTAATGGGTTCCAGTTTTTTATATATCAGATATACTGTATCTCCCATTTTAAAAAAGTGAACAATGAGAGCTTTAGTAAAGGCTGATGGAATATGAGATGACTGTAATAAAGGGTTATACAAAAGAGTTAATACTGGGCAAAGAAAATCCTGAAATGTTTTGTAAAACTCAAACGTAAGGCTGTCCTTCCCTGGTGTTGTATTAGAATTTAATTTCTTAATGGCTAACTTAACTTCTTAATGACTAACTTAACTTCAGCTGCCATAATTTCTGCAGTCATGGTATGAGACACCAAAGCAGGGAAGGGTGGTATATTCAGATCTTTTAAAAATGATTCATTTCGATTTGCCTCTGAGGGAGTATCAAATAGAGATGCAGTGAATTTAAAATCCGCCGGCAAAGTGAATGCGAAGTGGCCACTTGTCGTTGGCACTTTGTTACGTGGAGTGCCCCATAGGAAAGGCTCACTTTGCCTTGTTATTATTACTTCGCGTTGTCTTTCGCCTTAAACGCGAGGTAAGGTGGAGTAAACAACAATATTGGCAGCATCCCACCCACACAGTCACCAGAATGAATGTGCATCCCCAAAGTGCTACTGTCTTGTGTCCAGAAAACTCCACAGTGCTGATGAAGTGAAATGAGAGTGTAACAAGAAATGCAAAGTCTCCCAGAATTAATGGCACACTCAGTCATGTGCATCGTGGTCAGGTCACACACAGAGACACCAGAATTAATGTGAATCCCCAAAATGCTACTGTCTTGTGTCCAGAAAATTCCCCAGTGCTGACAAAGTGAAATGAGAGCATACCAAGAAATGCAGTCTCCCAGAATTAATGGTGCCATGCAAACACACAGACAGATTAAGATTGCGCTGCACACTTAAGGGATGCATACGAAAAGGCACAACAACACCTCACCAGTGCTCACAAGTCACAAATCCAAATCTGGAAAGGAATACATTTTGCCAGTTGGGGGATTAGTGCATGGCAGTAACAATCCACTACCAGTAAAGATACCACAAAGCAGTATAAAAAATTCATGCAGGTGCAGTGGATAGCAGGTTCACACTGCTGCAATTACTCTGTAACATGATAAAAGGTGTCTGATTTAATGGCACGCATTGCACGCGCACTCACACGCACACTCAAGTAATGCGCAGCAAATTGAAAACCTTTAGTAATATAGCCAAATGTTTTAAACAGATAAATTGTACACTGCTGCACCACAACAATCAGCAATAAAAGTCAAGAATTATTGAAAATATTACTGTATGTACATTAACACAGTTATACAAGAAAAATATAACCAAAACAGAAAGACTGTCTTTTTCTCCCAGTTAATCTACCTACACCACAAATATGTCCCTCCCCAAAGCACACTTCACAGTACACAGACTGACTGTTCTAAATTAACATTCAAAATTCACACACAACAATAAACACTCAATGATATGAGCACAGAAGGGTTTCCTACAATCGATGTACTAAATTTTGAGCAAAAAATATTACTCAAAAAGGCATTTTAAACAACTTTTAGAGGTTTTGAATCACAGCGCTCTGAGAGCAAACTGTTTCCAGCTACAACTGCACACACACTACCCAGGTCAGAACTGAAGCTGTGCCGAACAATCTAGAGCCTATGTGACCTGCAATCCCATGAATAACTGCAGAATTCCATTTGGAGCTCAATTACAGGGCGAAGTGAGGCGAATTACATTGATTTCAATGTACTTCACCTTAAAATTGGTGGAGAAATGGTTTGGGGAAGGCAGGATAATGCAAAGTCATTGGTTTCAATGGACTTCGCGTTCCTAATTATGAAGTGAAGTACTCCGCTTCACATTGTGGAGTTCTCAGCGGATTCCACGTTACTCAGTAAATCACTTCACGGAGCAAACTGGGGCCACTTCGACCACCACCACTACTTACAGTACTGTAACTCACATGCTGTACAGGAAGGAATATGAATGCCTATGGCTGTACTTCCCGATGAGCTGTAGCACAAAACTCCCCAACTTAAAAACGCTTATTAATGAGTACAATGGTGGAGTGGTGAAGCCTGGAGAAATACTACAAAACATGCTTACAATACATCCAAGTAACTATTATAAAATTTAATGTTGTGATTCGTGATGTGAATCGTGATTTGTGACTGCATTTGTGACCGTGATGATGAAGAACGTGATTCGGTGTCGACAGTGTGAGATAAACAATATGGAACTGTATTGGGAACGCAAATGCCTATGGCTGTACTTCCTCGATGAGCTGTAACACAAACTCCCTGACTTAAAAATGCTCATTAATGAGTACAATGGCGGGGTGGTGAAGCCTGGAGAGATAATACAGAACATGCTTACAATACATTCAAGTAACTAGTCAAAAAATTAGTGTTGTGATTCGTGACGTGATCGTGAATTGTGATTTGTGACTGTGATGATGAAGAATGTGATTTGTATCATGAGTGACTCGTGATGATGATCCTGACTTAAAAACGCATATTAATGAGTACAGTGTTCATGCAGAATTATGTACCGCACCTGTCCAGTACTCTGAAGGGAAGCCAAAGAAACAACTGTGACCTAAGTTACAGATGGAGATTAGTCCCTAAAGAGATGCAAATGCATAGACAGATTAAAATTGCGCTGCACACTGAAGAGATGCAGATGCAAAGGCACAACACCTAACCAGTGCTCACCATCAGAAATTCAAATCTGGAAAAGAATACCTTTGCCGGTTGGAGCGGGCAGCGAGGGGCAGTGTACTGCACTGCTGCAGTAACAGTCATTAGAACTAGTACCAGTAAAGATACCACAAAGAAATGCATAAATCACACAGCTGCAGTAGATAGCAGATTCACATTGCTGAAATTACTATGTGGCACAATAAAATGTGTTTGATTTGATGACACGCGTCACATACATACTCACACACACACCAAGTAATGAGTAGCAAATTGAAAACTTCAGTAATATGACAACATATTTTAAACAAACTAAAATTATGCACTGCTGCACCACAACAATCAGCAAAAAATGGCAAGAATTATTGAAAATATTACTGTGTGTACATTAACACAATTATACAAGAAAAATGTTGCCAAAACAGAAATCATTGTCTTTGTCTCCAAGTTAATCTACCTACACCACAGATACGCCCCTCCCCCAAAGCCCACTTCCACTGTCTCTCAGTACACAGACTGAATGCTGTACATTAACATTCAAAATCCACACACAAACAATAAACACTCGATGATATGAGCACAGGAGGGTTTCCTATAATCGATGAACTAAAGTTTCAGCAAAAGAAATGACTCAAAAAGGCTTTTTTAACAGCTTTTAAAGGTTTGAATTGCAGAGAGCTCTCAGAGCAGATTGTCTCCTACAGCTTCCTACACTTACTACCCAAAACTGAGGCTGTGCAGAATAATCTAGAGCCCATGTGACCGGAAATCCCATGAATCACTGCAAAATTCACCTTTGGAGCTTAAAAACAAGGCAAAGTTAGGCGAAGTACATTGTTTTCAATGTGCTTAGCCTTAAAAGTAATTAGATGAAAGTGGTTTGGGAAGGTGGAATAGCATAGAGTCATTGTTTTCAATGGACTTCGCGTTACCCATTATAACGCAAAGTACTCTGCTTCACATTGTGGAACACTCTGTGAATTCACCTTCACTCTGCAAATCACTTTGCGGAGCGAATTGAGGCCACTTCGCCCATCTCTAGTACCAAACCTGTTGTGTAAATATCACTTGGCCAAGGCCTGGATTTTAGGTTGACTAGTAGTTACTGTAACATCGTTTGGAAGCAACAGTGAATCAATATTTGCATGACTCACCCTACCAGTGCAACTTTTAAACTTATCTAGTGAGGGCTGTCACCCCTGTGTCCCAAACTGAGAGATTGATTGTATTGGAAATTGAACATTTCTTCCTTTGTTTTGTTTAATTTGGGCATCCAAATAAATGTTTTGTTCATGCGCTAAAGAAATTAGATTCTATAATTGTTCCCACAATTTAAAATACTGAGAATACTGAGTCCACCCTTTATGGGTGGCTTGTATTATGTATAGAGTTTTAAAGTCCAGTTTGGATTCAGACCACCAGTCCATGACCGTGTCATAAGCTTCCAAAATGAACACTCTTGCTTTCAATAATTACACTCATTTTTCTACTATAAGCGGGTCCTGAATTAAAGAACTGTTCAACTTCTAGTGGATTTTAGGGTAATTAATAGTATGGGGCTTTAAACTACAGTCATATGACATAGCTATGTGGTCTGAGGTTTCTATAGATATGGTGTTTGTATTATGTACTAATATTTGTTTGGGAAAAACAAATAATCAATTCTGGAAGCTTGGATGCCTTTAAAAAGAATTTTCCCACCTTGCAGTTTTGCTGCCTGAAAACCTTCCTGCATATCCGCAGACTGTATTATTTTGTTTAAAAATGCCATATAACTGAAGACTTTCTCAGTTTTGCACCCTCTATATGAAGGGGACAGACCACAGTTAAAGTCCCCCCCAAAATCACCAATTTTTGAGTGTGCAAGTAAGGTTGTACCATGCTAAAAAGTTCAACCTGAGCAGCAATACTCCGGGGTGCATAACGATTAATTGATGTAAACTCTGTGTTACAAAAACCTATGTCTACCAACAATGCCCAACCTAGTGAAATGTCGGTAAGTTTTCTCAGTTGAAAATGGGGACCTTTTAAAAGAATAGCAACTTCAGCACAAATATCCTCCCCTTGAGACCAGTAGGAGGCACCCTCAGACCACGATTGTTGTGTTTCTGACAGTTCATAAATTGTTTTAATGTGTGTATCCTGTAAGAAAAAAATATTGTTCAGCAGTTCTTTCCGGATATGTAGGGTAGTAGCATATATATTTTTTTAAATATTTAATACTACTGACTTTAGCGGTTGGTCAGAGGGCATAGGTCAGGCTGCATTCAAAAAAAGGAGGGAAGTGAAAGGTCAACCATCAGATATGTTTTTTTTTTAAATTTCCTCTTAGCTTTTTTTTTTTTGGACGATTCTACAGGTAGGTCAGTGTTGTAATCCATAGCCCCTGAGGCCACAGATGATGTGTCTGAATCAATCTCATCTTCTTCTGTGTCCCCCCACTGCTTTCTTTTGGAGAGGATGTTGTACCAGTTTCTAGTCAAGATCGGTGCCTCTGTGTGTTTGGCTTTGAATTTTCTCCTGGATCTTCTTTTTTTTTACTGACTGGACTAGTTCCATGGGCGGGGTCTTTGGGCAGAGTTGGAGGTGGCATTACTATAGGAGACTGTTCCTTAGGAACACTTTTGTCAGCAGTTTCCTCTCTATCTTGAGGGCTAGGAAGGGGAAGGAAAGGGGGGGACAGTTACTGTAAGTGTCATGTTTTCAGTACTTTGGGTTAGGGAATCCTGCTGCATGGGGCCAGTAGTACTAGTAGAGGGTGAAACTTCCTGAGGAGTTTAACCTAAGTTCCTGCCTAGCTTGCATTACTTTGACCTGCTATTCTGTAATCAAAACCTCTTGATCCTGCATAGCCCTGTTGAACCTATTGTGTGCCACCCATGGGCATTTTTGGTATGAATGCCCCTGACCTACACAAAAACTACATCTGAAAAGGTTTGGGCAACCCAGACTAACATGCCCATATTCCAAACATAAGTTACACCTAGGAAGGTTGCATGCAGAGCTGAGGTGGGTTCTAGCCCCACATTTATGGCACATTTTAGGCTGTCCTGGATAGAAACAAATCCCCCTCCCAATGTAAAAACTACTAGAAAGATCCTTACTAAGGATCATACCAAGTGTAAGAGGTGTGGGAAAGGAAGGGCACAGACACAGCAGATTGGTTCCACAAGGCCAAATGTTTTAAGGCCGAGAAATATTTTATTAATATTAATACTTAAAAGCAGACTTCATATTCGGCAAAATAAGAAGACAAAATAAGAAAAAATTAAATAATCCAATAGCTTAAAGCGAAATCACAGTTGTCTTCACTGTTCTGCTTTAGATATTGGCTATATTTTCACCACAAGAGTACCTTCGAAGGGTCTGAAAGGAATCGCAGACCTCCCAGGTTCAATATTACACTGAACCTCCAACACATCTGATCTGCTCATACAAGGTCTGTCCTTTTTATCAGAATGAGCAGTTATGTGTTTTCATAATCTCCACCCCTTTATTCTTTGCATTACTTAAAACTACAAATACACACAGATTTTACCTTCAGCCTATTACTATAACAAGCACAGGGTGTATACATTTTATGTTTGTTTTTAGTATTCAAATAAATGGCCAAATAAGCGTTTATAGAATGGAGCTCATACAGGCTCCTCCATCAGGCTGTTAGTGTATAAATAAAGTCAAAGATGGCCGTCTGGCTCTTTAATATACTGCAAAACATCCTTAGGGTAGGACCTGATGTCGCTGCTTCCAAAGCTTTGGTGAGTCCCTGCAAAAATGTTCATTCTTTGTATTACTCTTTTGTATGTTTGCCCACTTAATGATTAAATAAAGTACCCATGGGCACCTCACTGTCATTGCAACAATGAATAAAATACATTTCCTAGTACACTGGTTACTTTGAGTTCGGTAATGGCTATACATTTTATTTGCATACTGAAACAACCTTTAACTAAGAGAGCAGTCGAGTTACAGAACCCATTATAATATAACAGAGCGATGAGATGTGCCGACATTTCAGTCGCAAGTCATCTCTCGGCTCTAACATTTTTTTAAACTACCAGTGTTTAAACTGATGATTACACCAATGTCTGTGTACATAGCAAACTTTAACATAAATGCAAGCATTTACATGACTTATAGTTACCTTTTACTTGCTAACATTTCCCTTTCTGAGTGGCTGGCGGTATGCAGAGCGAGAACAGTTCGCGGAGCGGACCCAGAACTAAAAGGAAAAAATAACTGTTAAAGGAACCACTAATTGGTGTGTTCTATTAAATTATAATGTATGGTGCACCTTATTACAGCTAAAAAGCGGCAAAATTATGTCTTGATAATCCCATCGCTATGATGTAAATGGTTATAAACCTCTCTTGAGTACGTCATAGCGATGGGATTACAAACGGAGCCCATCTGCGCATGTGTGTACCTGTGATCTTGTGCACCGATGGCATTCCCGAAACCAGCGCAGTGGCCAGAAAATGATCCAGAATGTCATGGTGGGGGCTAAAATAAGCCACATTAGTTTGTTTTGCCAGTTAATTGGGACCATACACTATAAACTATAATGGGTTATAGAGGGGTTGGTGACGTAAACCTCTCGAGCTTCGCTCTCGAGGTTTACATGGTCATCCTGGCAACCTCTCGATAGTTAACAAACCTGTTAACGATAGAGGGCCATACATTATCCTCTATGTTACAGCTACGGACAGAGCAGCGAGATGCAAACCAATATACCGCAACTTACATCACGCATTATCGCTCTGTCTCCTTGCAACAAAGCAACAGGTTCTCTAATTTCATATTTCCTTCTATTTATTCACTTAACATTATTACTGTGGATTGGCTGAAGGTACATAAAGCACAGCTAGCTTGCACAGTGTACCCCGGTCTAATCCGACTCTTTGTGGGAACAACATTATATATCCTTATTTTAGAGCATTTATTTTATTTCTTTTAAAAACTCTCTCCTGACCGGTCAAGCTTTTCTCCATCCCTGGGTAGAAAGTGGCCAGTCATCTGGAACTCGCAAACTGTGTTCCCATTTTAATGATACTAAAACTGCGAGCTGCGGGTTGTGCAACTCTGCAGACTCGCACAGGCATTTGCAAAAATGCTTTCTTATAAAGAAAGGGACAGTATGTGAAAGCAGCCTGTATAATAACATAGAAATAAATACTTAGGCAACGGGGAGATGTACAGGGGACAAAGCTACTTCCTGGGAACAAAAAGGGATAGAAATGAACCCTGCACAGGTGGCCTTCCTGTAGGGCGGAAATTACAGCAAGAAAAGAGGAAGAAAAAAGAATTCAAAAGAAGATTGTTACTGCAGTGGTCTCTTTGAGAAAGAAATAAAGGAGTCCCAGCAGAGAAGAAAGGAGGGGGTCCACTATGACAGACTCCTCCATGCCCAAGAGAAAACCAGTGTTTTTATGGTTTTCTTAACTGTCCTTCCTTTTCCGCACCTCTTACGCTAAGAATCACACTAAGAATGGTAAGGAGGTAGGGGGCTGGTATAGCCCATAGGTGCTCCTATTCAATACTGGGAGTCATATTTTAATGCACGCCCGGAGAGCAATATGGTGTCAAGATGTTTCTAGAATACAGTTTTAGTTTCGTTAATCACAGTATCCAAGGGTAGACAATTCCACTGGTTTAGAACTCTCAGGGTGAAAAATAATTTTCTGCAGACGTGATTAAATTGTTTGCCAATGAGTTGGAGGGGATGGCCTCTTATATTACAGGCACTATCTCTAAATTCAAGCCCCAGTTTGGACATTAAGTTGGGGTCTTGTACAACATTATATAGAAAAAGCAAATCACCTCTAAGTCGGTGAGTCTCTAGTGTCATAAGATTTAAAGTGGATAATCTGGTTTCGTATGAATCATTTTCCAGACATTTCAGACATTTCAAGATGTTGTATCCCTGCATCAGTGTGTGTAAGTTTAACTTTTATTTATCAGCCTCCTGTCCATACTATATCATCATCCAGTATGGGCCCCAGCTTCTGCAAAATTTCACATTTCTGTCTCAGCCAATACTGGATGTCTTCAGTGTTTACCCCTTCACTATGAAAAAGAAAGGTAACCGTTTTGTTTTTTTAATCTTTTTATTTATAGAGTTTATGTTCATATAGTAGATACCATATTACATAACATCAGTAGCATGAGGAACGCAGCCCACTGCAGTGGAAGTACAGGATATTATTAATAAACAAGACTATATATTCCACAGGTCAATTACTCATTCAGAGCAAAGAACTACCCACTTTAAAACTTAGGAGTAAAGTCCAACTTGATTGTTCTGTAGATTAGAGTCACTCTCATCACAAGTATATCTTGTGAGGTAATAAAGTCCAGAGCATCAAATCCCAAGTAGAAATTGAGATTTGGAGGGGAAACCACATGTTGCTAATCATAGACAGCTATAGGTAACGATGTCCTGGCCTCAATTAAGCTGATATGCTTACCCGCAGTCTCAAGCATAGCATGGCAGCCCACCCTGCGGATAGTTAGGAGACTACATAAGGAAGTAATAAACATTCACAAACTGAGAGTAGGAAACCCCCCATCTTTCCAAATTCTATAATTACAGCATTAACAACAACAGGCTTACAAAAAAGGAAAAAACTTGGAGCAGTATACAGGGCTCAAACAGCAGTAATATCAATGAAAGTTATTCATAGAGAGAAACAGCAATCTCGAAATGTTAAACTCTGCCTAATATTGTAAGGGTATGTTAAGACCCCAAACGATTAATTATAAAGCCAAAGTGCAGCTGTCTCAGATTTCAAATGAGAAATATCCCATCAGGTGTCTTTTTTTATGGAAAGCATCCGAATGAGATTCAAGAACAAAACAAAACCTGTTCAGCCATTATGTTCTCACCCCTTGTCGTTGTCTAATTCAGGTTCAGGATGCAGCTCTCTGATGATTTCGCTGCAAAAGCAGCAGCCACCTCAGGATCCATAAAGATGTACCTTTTAGTTTTGTAACATACTTGTAGTCTTGCAGGGTAGTTAAGTTGGGCCGCCAATCCATGCTGCATGAGTTCTTTCTTTGTGTGCTGCAGTTCTTTCTTTTTTGTCTGTGTTTTGGCTGCTAGGTCCGGGAAAATTGCTATTTGACTCCCTTCCCATATAATTTCTTCTTTGGCCCTCACTGCCTGTAGCAGGGAAATCTGAGCCTTGGGGGAGGATAGAGTAGCTATCACGGTCAGAGGACGCCCAGTAGAATCGCCACGCTGCCTCAGCCTCAGAGAGATGGAACAGACCTTTATCAGCTTGACCTCAGAATCCAAGGGTATTAACTGCAGGTCAGTAAAGATCAGTCTGTGCACAGAATTAAATAAGTCATTTTTCTTTGCAAAATGAGGAGGAAACCCAACAATTCTGGTATTCATCTGATGCTGAGTGTTCAAGGGTTTCTGCTTTGGCCTTCAGGTAGACAGTATCCCAGGCATATGTAGCATTGTAGTCAGTCTGCCGAGAATTTACTTCCTTTAGGTCTTGTATCGAGGTGGTATTTTTAGTTATTTTTAGTTCATTTTCTGTTAGCTTTGCCTCTACTGCCACCAGTCGCCTATTAGTTTAATCTCCTGTCGCCTGCAATTTTGATAGCATTGCCAAGATTTGAGCAGAGGGTAACTCCGGTTGTAGCAAAGTACCACTAGCCATTGGCTCGGTTTCCATCGAGGAGCTTGGTGTCGAAAGATAGACGTCCAAGCCAAGGGATGCATGTTTGGGGTCTTTTTTCAGGCTCATGTTGTGACAGATTGCTTTAGATACCCCTTGGTACAATTTCAGTTCCACAGAAAATCTTTGAGGCGTATATTTAAAACTGTCAAGTTAAAATTTACAGGCGGCTATTTCAGAAAGCAGTTGCCATGTTGCTATGCTTCTCGAAGGATAACTGGTTAATAGTAGGTCTTGTTAATGGCATTGGAATTAAATTTTGCCAGACAGAGGTGTTTTTAACTGTGTCAAACATCTGCCAAAACTTTTCCAGTGTACAGACATTTTGAAAACTTACACCTGGTAATATCAGGATCAAGGATGGGTGATATCCTACATTGGGCATTGTGCTGTCTATTGTGGGGTCTTTTGGCATGTGGGGAGCAGTGCTGTACACTAGAGGAATGGGGCTGTGGGGGGGGACATGGTGGCCCTGCAGTTGTGCAACACTGGCTGCACATTGGCAACCTCTGGTGGATGGCAAAGACCACTGCCTTTGAGAATCCCAACATGATGCAACTCAGGATGCAAGAGCTACTTGCACCATTTTTTCGGGTGCAAGTTGCCTTGTATCCTGAGTTCCCTTTTGTGAATCTGGCCCAATATTTGTAGCCATTTAATCACATTGGACCCTATGCACGTAAGCATGGGAAATATGATGAGAAATGATGCAGCGGTGGTGCACAGTTGCGTAGTGCGCAGCAGACTGTGGCCACCCGGCATGCACAAAGGCAGGTGCAGGCAGTGGGCAAGGTCAGATAGGCTCCATAGTGCACCGCAGAGGCAGTGCTGGCGGGCCTGCACTATGAAGGAATATCCCGTGACCCCACCATGTATGACAATGGCATACCCCCGGCACAGCCGCACAGTGGTGAATGCCACACAACACAGCCAGCAGGATGCGATAGTGGAACTGCAAGTGGATGCGGAGGAGGGATCAGAGAACAGGGAGGACGTCAATGGACAAGGGGGTGGTGGCACCCCGAATGGGGATGTGGCCAGGCATGGGGCAGGAGTCATTCCTGCACTGCAAACATCAGCGGTGGACAGATCGCCACCATGGTCACAGACATTCACCAGCACTACATCAGGCTGTACTGTGTGGAGGCCCCCAATACACCAGTGGAGGTAAAGGCCAGGCTATGGCTAGATTCAGTGTATGCCTATTGCACCAGTGTATAGCTGCATGGGCATGCTGCCTCCAATGTGGTGCACTCCCATGATACTTTGCACATTGTATGCATTGCTTGCCATCACAGCAGTGCTGTGGCTTTCATGCCTCCACAGCCTCCAAATATGTCTTGTACATCAATGTTTGTGGAAAGTGGGTGGCCCCACTTCTCCATGTTACCTGCCTTACCATACTACCTCTCACCATGGCGGTGTCCCTGACATGTACATACCTGATGATATTTGTAGCTTGATGGGGTCCAGGTTGCTGTCTCCCTCTATGGTGCTGCTGCTTAGATGTGATGCCACATGCTCTTCCAAGATATTCACTAGTATGACTTGGTTTGGTCCACCGCCTGTGGCAGTTGTGCACCATTGACAGTGTGCCATCTTCTTCTTTGACCTCTGCCTGAGGTCATGATACTGCTTTTGGGGCTCTCTTATGCTACACCAGATAGGGCAATGGCATTAACCTAGAAGGCCACCTCATCATATGCCTGCTTTCTGTGATTATGCAGATCTTTTGTCCCCTCCCAGACAGGAACAGGTCAGTCTGAGCATTGACCTCTTCTTTTTTCTTGAACTCAGCTTTATTGAGGTATTCAGAATGGGACATGCAGAATCACCAGCACCATATGATCATAATACATTCATAATATTGAGATACATGTAGTCTAAATAAAAGATGTGATAGGGAATCCTACATTATCATAGGGGAATCTCCTCTCATAGCTAAAGTTAAATGCAGAGCACTGCACCTGATATGTTTCAGGCTAGTATTTGACATAGTAGGAATTTAGATAATATAAAAAAAATAAAAAAGCAAAGGTTGACTTAACATATTTTAACAACCAAAAGGATACTATTAAAAAGGAAAATTAAAGCATGTCTCCTATATTTTGGGCCTCGCCAACATGGCCCCTGATTGAGCTGCGTATACCCCTTCCCCCCCCCACCACATATTTCAAATCTTATATTATGGTATGTTAAATCTAGTTGTCTCTCCCCTTTGATTCCTACAAGAGATGTCCCTCTTTAAGATGAGGAAATTCAGTCCCCCTCCAGGGACCACATCATACCCCATCTGTCAGGTAGATTATCTCATCTTGTCTTTTACCATCATCCCTCATCCTCAAATGTATGCAACCAGGTCCCCATCCCCTTCATCTTTCAATGTGTTTCTCTGTAGTAAGTCATAGTCTGGCCATAAGCTGCTCCATCTGGACTATGTCCCTCACCCATTTGACCCATTCTCCTAATGTTGGGGGGGTAGCATAGACAATCAGTTTCCTGTGATGCATTTCAAGACAACTGTCAGCAGGATCAGAGAAACTCTTCTTGCCTCTCCCCTGAGATGCGTCACTGTCGGAATACCCAATATCCACTCCTTTCCTGAGAAGGGGATGTCTGTCCCCACTATCTGGGTTACTGCAGCCCGAATTTCACCCCAAAAGTTTTGAAGCTTCGGGCACTCCCAGAAAATATGCCAGTGATTGCCTGGTTGTCCACACTTCCTCCAGCATGAATCATTTGCTCCTACTGTGTAGTGCTTAGTTATTGTGGGGACTCTAAAAAAATCTGACCAAGACTTTCCAGAAAAACTCCCTCAAATTGGGGGAGGAATCTACTTTCCAGACCCACTTCAGCCTATGTTGCCAATGGAGTTCCGAAATTTGGATATTGGCCTCTTTTTCCCATGCACTCCTGCATTGTTTGAGGGGATCATTTGGATGTTATGAGAGGAGTTTGTATATAGAAGAAATATACCTGGTGGGGCCCACTATGGTTACTATACCATAAAGGAAACCAACTGGAATATGGGTGTGAAAGCCGGAAGATATGGTCCTCTGAATTAATAAAATGTCTCACTTGCATGAATCGGAAAAATTCCATATTTGTCCAAAGAAACTTCTCTTTGGATCTCTGAAAAGAGATACAGCTGCCACCCTCAATGAACTTAGTAAACCTAGTGAGCCACCTAGATGCTCAACTGGTATATCCCAAGTCCAATTTCGATGGCACGAAGGTTAGTTCAAATCTGATTATTCACAAGGGCCCCAGTCCCTCAGGAGTCTCCAGGATTTTACGCATGTTCTTTAAGATATTGCGGCCATGTTGCACCCATATGTTTCGTATATGATGTCTATACTCCGAGGTACAGGCCATGAGTACCAGGGTAAATAATGGTCTGTCTCCCAAAGATGCCTCTTCTAATTTTTACCATTGAGATGATAATCTCTGTCTAGCCCAAGTCATGAGGCCAGCCCCCTGAGCTGCCGAATAATATAAAGATAAGTCAGACAGAGACAATCCTCCCGCTTCTTTGGACATATGTAAAATTACTTTGGAAATTCCAGGTTTTTTTATGGCTCCATATAAACCGTGAGACTGCCTTGTCAGTCCTACTCCAAAATTCCTTTGGGATTGGGGTTGGGAGACTCTGAAACAAAAACAAAAGGCAAGGTAAAATATTCATTTTTATTACTTCTATATGACCCACAAGTGACAGGAGAAGAAGGTGCCACCTCACCATGTCCTGTTCAATCACCCTCCACAGTGTTTCATAGTTGGCTGCAAAGAGCTTCCTAAGATTAATGGGGATCTGGATACCCAGATACCTGATTTAATTATGGGGAGCCCACTTAAATGGGAAGTTATTTCTAAAATGTGCTGCAGGGGAGCCACTCACCAACAGAGCTTCTGACTTAGATAGGTTAATTTTATAGCCTGAAATCTCACTGAATGAATGCAACAACTCCATAAGAGGAGGGAGGGAAGATTCCGGGGAAGACAAATAAAATATGTAATCGTCCACATAAAGAGATAATTTTTGTTCGAGTCCCCCTACCGTTATGCCCCTGATTTTCAGAGTTTAACGCACTCTGGCCACCAGCAGCTCCAAGCTAATTGCAAATAGAAGTGAAGACAATGGGCAGCCTTGTCAGGTTCCCTGAAAAACGGCAAAAGGAGCTGAACTAATACCATTGGTTCTCACCATCGCCTTAGGATTAGAGTAAAGTCTGGTAATTATCTATAAAAATTTAGGGCCGAAATTCATTTTCTCCATGGACTTTTTTAGAAAATGACAATTAACCCTATCAAATGCTTTTTCAGCGTCCATGGATATTGGCAGTTGAAATTTCTGATTAGACTCTTGGGAGGAGATAATATTTAATAGTCTCCGAATATTGTCAGTGAGGTATCTACTGGAAATAAATCCAGTCTGGTCCACATGAATGATGTAAGAAATCTCCCCCTGGAGACATCTAGCCAGCAGGCCAGTAAATATCTTTAGGTCTACATTAAGTAAGGATGTGGGCCTATATGACCCGCTTGTCAATGGGTCCTTACCTTCCTTATGTAATACTGAGATAAGGGCGGTTTCCCAAGACCTAGGCAGTGTCCCTCCCTCTTCTTCTGCCACTTCTCCACATATTTGCAAAAGGGATGGAAGTAGCAAATCCCCAAATTCTTTAAAGAATTCTAAGGGGAACCCATCTAATCCTGGGGATTTATTACTTTTGAGCAACTTAATCTGTTCCCTAAGTTCGTCTAACGTGATCCCAGCTTCTAGGTTATTCCTTGAAGTTTCTGGGAGAGATTGAAGGACTGTCCGATGTAGGAAGGTTTCTGTGTGTTCTGTCATATGTGGGGTTTGTTCTTGAGCATACAAGTCCCTGTAATATTTTGTGAAAGTCTTTGTAATCTTTTCTGGTTTGCTATGAATGATACCATCCCCCTGTGGGTCTTCTATTTTAAGAATTAATCGGCTGGCCTGCTGAGACCGCAAGGTAGCCGCTAAAAGCTTCCCCACCCAATTGCCTCACTCATAATATTGTTGATGAACCCATCTGTATATGCCTTCCAACTGCTGAGTCAGAGCTCTATATAGTTCCAGTCTATCCTCCTCGAGTTGTTTCTTGGTATCGGGGTGCAATCAAATTTTGTGCTGAAAAATCTAACTCAGCAATCTCAGCTTGAAGATTCTCTATTCTCAGGGAGTGTCTTTTCCTCTCCCAGAGGCATATTTAATAATTGCTACATGGAGCCAGGCTTTAAGAACATCCCATTGAATAGAGCGAGGAGTCTGTCCCTCTGGATTCAGATCCAAGAACTCCTGAATTGACTCCCTAACATATACCTTGAAGTTGGAGTTATTTAGGAGGCCAGTAATGAGGCACCAGTGTGAGTTCCTCAGTGTGGGGGTTGAGGCTAGAGTAAGTAACACTGAGGCATGATCTGACACAGACCTCAGGGAGATTTGACTATGTGTTGTAGTGTAAGCCCATTCTTCTGATACAAATAGCTTATCAATTTGGGAGTAACTCCCATGTCGATCTGAATAGTGTGAATAGTTTCTATCCAGACCATTTACCCATCTCCCTGTATCCACCAGGCCCCACATCCGAGTTATTCTATTTAGCGTTTTGCCAGCCAACCCTAACTGTGGTTTTTGTGCACCCCCCATCTGTCCAGTACGGCGGAGATCACAGTATTGAAATCTCCACCTACTATTAGAATGTGATCTGTGTTTGAGTGCAATAACTTACCCAGAGTGTGTTTAAAAAAGCTAGCAGCCTCTTTCTCATCATTGGGAGCATAAATGTTAATAAAGCTGTAATGTTGCTCTCCCAGTGAGGCATTTATCTTTATAAACCTACCCTCTGGGTCTGTCCGGACCTCCTGCACCCACAGGAAGCACATTTTATGGACCAGAATCACTACTCCACGTCTATGGGGATGCTCCACATAAGTGGAGGCATAAACCATTCCCACCCATCTTCATCTTAACTTATTATGTTCCACCTCCATGAGATGGGTCTCTTGCAAGAAGACTATGTGGGTGTGCAGGTTGCCCAATTCTTGTAGGATTTTCGATCTTTTAATAGGATGGCTCATACCTCGGACATTGTAAGATACTATGTTAATTCCCTCCATAGTGAAATAGTACGGACAGACCCAAAATCGAGGGTGAGACCAGCTTGGCAAACATTGGCCCTGGTGGGGGAGGAGGGCACACTGTCTCCATAACATAACTAAAACAAGAACTAGAACATACAACCATAACAGTCAGTTTGTAGATCAACAATCTCCCAACTGGGGAGATTAACTTTGCATATCTCTTTAAAAGAAATTGCTTCCAAGGTGCCACAGTTACCCCACTGCAATCAGATTTCCTGACAGTGGCAGGAGGTGTCGAGTTTAACTCAGCACTAGGCTGCTCAGCCCAAATTATTTCAGGTGTGAGCAACTATAGTGAGGCCACTTGTACCATTGTAGACCTTCCCTCTCATACCTTCTCCCCCAACTTTCCTGCATAAAAAACAGCCCAAATCTTTCTTCCCTTCCTCAAACTTCCAAACTTTCATACAATATAAGTACTATAGTTTTATCAATTTAAGGTAAGATACTTGGTCTTCTGATTAAGACTCGTTTTTCCTGAATTAAAACAGTACTATCCATGACTGCTGTTAACAAAGCAGCAAAGTAAATCTCTATAAGGAGAGGAAATAAAAAAAAATAAATAAAAGAGTCAGGAGCTTTCTAAACAATTATCTAATGTCCTCGGTAGGCTCTGATGTAGCCCAATCCCCATAATCACACTCCACGGTCACTGAAAAATAAAGCAGTGAAAAAATGCTCAAGGATCTGAGCTCTGTGGCCTTGTTTCATCTCCTGACTGTGTCATTTGTGACTTCCTTTGCTCTCTTAATTTATTCCATGCACTAGAGTTCCCATTTGTATCCGTGGCAAGCGTTCTCGCATTCCTCCTTCTTAGGCCTCCCGTTGTTAACCATTGCCTCTTCTCAATCTCCCTCAGCACCTCTGGGTTAATCAGCTCATCTAAAGTGACATCTAGGGATGCCAGAAACTTTTCTGCTTCAGAGGATGAGTTAAATATTTTAATACCCGCATCAGAGGTTACTCATAAGTGTGCTGGAAAATTGACTCTGGCTGCCAGGCCTTTAGTATGCAGAGCCTTCATGACCGGGAATTAGATTTTGCGTCTTGCCATGGTGGTGGGGGCATAGTCTGGCTCAAAGTACAGCCTAGCTTCTCTGAAAATAACCTCCTTTTTCACCCAAGCCTTCCTCAGTACCGCTTCTCTGGTTCTGAAATCTAAGAAGGCGACAATCAGGGAACGGGGTCTTGCCTTGGGGTCCATCAGAGGGGCTGAAAGTGCTCTGAGGGCCCGTATAATATTTAATGGAGAGCCTCTATCGAGATACAGTAGCTCTTTAATAATCCCCTCTATATATTCTGGGACGTTACTGGTTTCGGATTGCTCTGGTAGGATATGGATTTTTAAGTTTACTCTACGGGATCTATTCTCTAGATCTTCAATTTTACTCATAAGTAGTTGTGAGTGATCATGGAGTTGTAAGACAGCTCCATGGTGTAGGTCCACAGCTTCTGTATTACTGGTAAGGCTCTCCTCTATCTGGTTAAGATTTTTACCTTGCTGTGCTATGTTGGACTTATATTCTTTAATGTCTGCCTTGATCAAATCCAGCTACTGCTACCATTATAACTAAAACTTCTCTACTGGGACTAAGAACTAGAACTCTTGTACTGGGACCTTCAATTTAGGGTAGAAAAAAGAGTTAGTGTGTTTTTCAGAGGTAGTTGAAGTAAATTGTTATCTGTGTTATCTGTGTACTTATCTAGGTGCTTGTCACAGGTGTCAGAAGGGAATTGTTATCTGTGAAATTAACTAAGTGTAGAAAGATTTGCAAAGTAGGGGGAGTGGCTTAGCTAGAAGGAGCCAGGTTAAAGCACTGCCCTAGATAGCTTGTGCCAGAGAATAGACAGAACACCAGGAGGAAGGAGCTACTGGTATAAATACAACTTCTCTACTGGGACTAAGAACTAGAACTCTTGTACTGGGACCTTCAATTTAGGGTAAAAAAAAAAAAGAGTTAGTGTGTTTGTCAGAGGTAGTTGAAGTAAATTGTTATCTGTTATCTGTGTACTTATCTAGATGCTTGCCCTAGATAGCTTGTGTCAGAGAATAGACAGAACTCCAGGAGGAAGGAGCTACTGGTATAACAAAAACTTTTCTACTGGGACTGCAGATAGACTACTTGCCTTTTTCCCTACAACTATGCTGGCTCCGATTTCCTCGGGGTTCTCAATGGCTACTATAGAAGGCCACAACTGATGACATGCAGGGGTGTAACTAGCTATCTATAAATTGTACATCAGCTGGTCAATCTGTTGCCCCTCAAACAAATTTCATCAATTCCTACAGCAGTTCTTAGCTGTACCATGTAGCAGTTCATAAGTAGTGTCATTTGTATATCAAATGTTGCAAAATGATATATTTAATAATAAACTGACAAATAGAAGGGTATTTTCTGACTTTAATTTGCACAGCACGTTATAGATATAGAACAAAATGATAATATTAAATGCATGTTGAAAAGAGAAAATTTAGTTAGAATTTATGTTTCAACCATAGGTCTTCTTCAGGAATTATCTAAAAGAGAAAAAAAGCAGGTAAGGGAAATAATAGAATCATATTTGGGGAAAGAAAATAGGGGGAGGCTGTAGGAGAAAAAGTGAGAATAGGTAAGGTAAGAATAGAATCTGGAAAATGAAAAAGTGATGATAGGTATGAAAAGGCATAGTAGGAACCAAGTGGGTAGCCAGTTAAAATAGCGAATACAAAATAGCAAAAATCAAAACAGCGAATGTCAAAATAGCGAATGACACAAACTAGTGACTCATATTTACATTGCTCTGAATATGTCATTCTTTTCACCATCAATGAGCAGTGTGGTGTTGCATTATTTAAAATGGCGGGGTGCAGGGGGCACAGCCCCCCCCCCCATATGTCACAAGTGATCATGCCAAGAACAATTGTTGCGAGAACTGGTAGTAATAGCTGTTATGTGCTTTGGCATTCGCTATTTTGACTTTCGCTATTTTGTATTCGCTATTTTGAGGTGTCCTTAAGTGGTGGCTAATTAACAGGACTTAGTAAGAAGGCTGAAAGGTGAAAACTATGTGTGCATACTCATTTTCATTTTCTACAGATCAAAGAAATACTGAGACTGGATGGGTCAGTGATTTACGTCGGATCTGTGACAACAATACAAGGACACCCAGCGCAATGACACCTCACAAGAGCCATTCAGCCTACCCACATTTTCTGTAATGAGACAGCTGGCAAAAACAACCATGTAGAAAGCTATAGTGTGATAAATGAGGATAGCTTACAGCCATAGCCACCATGTTAGAGCAAAGATCTCGTAGGGCAAACCAGTATTAGGTCAAAATTCCTAGGCTAAACATCGCAAAGCTGCATGCTTTTGCTCCAGATATTGTGCCATGGGTTTACACCATCCTGTAGCTCTGGCAGCTCATAATACCTAGACACTGTAACTACGCAAACCAGGATATCAGGAAGGCTACAAAAAATGGCACCTCACATCCATGAAATTTATTTATTTATTTATTTGCTTTTGGTAACCGGGTAAGCACGCTAGACAGCGAGTGCCTATTTTCAGGTGCGACCCGGGAGAATTACATATAGGATAAAGTATGGGGTGCAGTGTGTTACGAGAATTTAACACACACCCAAGTTGTTGGATAGCACATAAGCCCGAGAAGAAGGCCGAGATTATGCTAGCCATCCAACAACGACCTATTATGCACAAAGTTACAAAAACACATCAATTCATTCCATACAAAAATTGCAAAGTTACGAAATTACAAATTTACAAAATAAATAGACATCATTAGTTGAATCATTAGTTACCTTGAAAAGAAATCAGATTACAGTTACTAGTTACAACTAATTAGTTATTACCCAACACTGGACTTCCTTTAAGGTTCACGTGTGGTGTGGGACAAAAGTAAGTTTACCACCTTTACAGCAGGCCTGTAGCTCCCTGAGCTTACACCACTCCAGAGTGAGGGTCTGGAGACTCTGGTTGAGGAACAAGAACTTAGAGCTGCCATAAATAGTATAGCCCCACACAAAGCCCCAGGGGGGTGATGGCTATTCAGCAGATTTTTACAAAATAATTGTGGCAGGTGGAACCTCCCCCCCCCAAAATCTAGGTGGCACCTTGAGACTTTACCCTTCTCTTTGCCCTCCCTCAAAGCCTGCTGCAGCAGCATTTTATATCTTTCTTTTGTCTATCATATTTCACCTTTTCATCTTTGGAAGAGTGGCCTCCTACCAGAGTGTCTCCACAGATATTCTGCCCCATTTCATTTATTTTGTCAGAGTGTCAGTGGCTCGGTAGGTAGCACACTCACCTCTGAGGCTGGGAGATCAGAGGGCTGTGGGTTCAGTTCTCACATCTGGCACTTGGGTTAATATCCCAGTACTGATACTGTAGTGCAGCATGAGAGGGGTGCTGCACTTCTGAGGTGCCATCTTTTGGATGAGACGTTAACGCTCAAATGAATCTGGTTCAATTTTAGTTGCTTACCATCTGTATCCCCCTCCCCCTGGTAGCCCCTGAAAAAGGGACTTCTAGTCCAGTGGGCCTACCGGGTCAACAAAATTCAATAAATAAATAAATGTTCCCTGTCTCAAGTGCCTTTATTGAAATACATGTCCCTGTTTAGTTAGTGCCCTGTGATGTCAAATAGAAGTGGGCAATACAAAGGGGCCAAAGTACTCTCCAGGTAGTGAGAAAAGTTACAGAAGTTTGAGTTGAGCTTCTGCAGCGCACTCCAGTCCCAATGTGGTAAATGTGGGGAAAGCAGAGAAAAAAAGACTGTATGTAAGAGACACTTCTTGGTGCTCTGTTGAATACCTGCACCAGATCGCGTGTTTGGCATATTTATATAGCACTGTAGTGGTCCTGGTGTTTGCCAACGTACCCAATAAAAAGCTCTTCCTTTTAAAACTAGGCAGTCAGGTCACGGGATGTGCTGGTAAAATGTTCAGATGCACACCCGTAACCACCCCCTTTAAAAGCAATGTTTTGTCTAAAAGTCTTCTCCCCATTCACTCCTGAGGAGTGAGTAGTTAGCAAAATGAAACTGCTGCTTGCTAGATGAGCCTAGCTGCTTTTGGATTTGTAGCAGCCTGTGGCAAGTGAATGTGCTGCGCCATGTAGTCTTAGCCTTGGTCGGAGTGAGGAAAGCTCCGACCTTGCCGCATGGTGCAACTGTCCATTTGGAATGCTCCCAAAGGGGAGGCAGGTGTGCACAACAGTGCACCAAATAGCACATAGCCCCAGAATAGGGCCAAGGCACGTAAGGGAGAGAATCCGATTCCTAAAGCAAAAGGATTTAAGAAGACTGCTAGGCAGTTGTTAACCTGGCAATGGGTATTTGGGCCCAAATGAAATAGTTGTTATTGACTACATTTCAGATGACAACTAAGTAGCTCCCTCTCACAAATAAACCTCTGAAAATGCAATGGCAGTGTACTAATGCCAGTCAGAGAGCCAGAGGAAAATTATTTGTTTTATTTACTTATTCAGTTTTTGTTTACTGGGTAGGGTGCGCTAGCCATAGAAATGACTATTTTCAGGCATGCCCTGGGAGGTTACAAGGTAGTGAAACAATACATCAGTGTTTTACAGCAAGGATACGAGACAGTGAAATAGCTCGGTAGAGTAGCAGCAAGATAACAGGTAAATACAACAAACAAGTGCAATTAAAACATGGATCAGGGCTAACTATAAAATGGATTATAATAGGCAAGTGCAGTAAGTGCTAGTACACTTATCAAAGAACAAGGTAGAGAGATGGGGAATAACTATTAGGCTGGGGTGGATTAACAAGGGAGCATAAACAATAGTGGGGAAGACCGAGATAGAAATGTTTCATGCGAAGCTCATGAGGGACATGGATTACAATGGGGGATTGCCATAAGTTCATTTGAAAGAGAAGGAAGTGGAGTTAGACCTACCACCAGAAAATCTTGTAGAATTGCTGAAATGGTTGGCCATGCACCAAATGGAGATGGAGAGGCAGAGCGATATTGATTTCTGGGAAAGAGAATGGAACTGAAAGACACAGAAAAGAAGGTGAGCAGAAACATAAGGTGCTTTACAAATGTTGGGGACAGGTCAGGGACTTGGTGGGAATGGAGAAAACCAAAACCACAAGGACATAAAGCTTACAAAAATGACTAATTCCGATGATATAGAAGCATATCTCACCACCTTCGAATGTGTGGCCCAGGCTAGCAGTTGGCCCAAAGAACAGTGGGTAGTGCGCTTGGCCCCCTACCTGATATGGAGGGCCCAGTTAGCCTACAGTAACAGTGATTCCCAAAGTGCTGAGAACTATGATATAGTAAAAACAGAAATATTAAGGAGATATGACATTAGTCAGGAAACCTACAGACAAAGGTTCCGGGCTGTTAAACATGAAGCGCATGACCAACCTCGAGAGACATATGCTAAATTAAGAGACTTATGTCGGAAATGGATTCAGTCAGATGCCAAGTCAAAAACAGCCATAATGGGCCAGCCCAGTGGTGCTGAGGGTTGAGGCGCTGGATGCCACACCTCATGCCATGCTGGCGACCCATGTTTGGGAATGAGCACAGGCAACCAGGGGTCGGCAGGGGAGGGAGAGGATTAAGCATCCGACAACAGCTCTCCTGTGCCGAGGAAGGGTGGGTATGTTGTCCTTCTCCTTGGCTGCCCCCAATGGAAGATGAGGGGTAGCACCAGAGCCAGGAATACAGGTTGCGTGGCATCGTGACATGCACATGCCTTCACACATGTGCATTAATGGCCATGAGGGGGAGGGACCACAAGAAAAAGGAGGAAAATCGGCTGCCAGTTTCATGGAAGCCCTTCAGGTACTCCGGTGCCGCAGCCTCATGGATCTCTCAGGCCCACTCAGGATCGTACTCCGGGGGGGGGACAGAGCTCCTCCCTTCCTCCCTGACTCAGAGTCGGGGATAATCTGAGGGGGATACAGGGCCTGGGGTTCTGAAGTGGCAAAGTGGTGACCAGAGACTGGTGGGGACAGAAAGCTTGCTAGCAGGCCGAAGGAGCATAAACATTTAAATAATAAAAAAAAAACAGCCATAATGGAACTTTTTATTGTGGAACAGTTTGTGCAGATATTACTTACTGACATCCAGATGTGAGTGAAAGAACACAAGCCCGAGGATGCCGAAAAGGCCATGTCATTGGCCGAGGACTTCCTTGCTGCGTGTGAGCCATACCAGAAAGTCAGTCAATGTACACATGACCCCCCCCTGCAACTAAGACAGTTCCTCTGGTAAGAAATAGCCTACAGATGCGTAGCCAGGGGTATGCATCTGGACAAGAAGGGAAAAGGGGGTCTACAGGAAGAACTTTTCCATCTGACATTATCTGTAGAAATTGTCAGAGCTTGGGGATCATAGCAAGATATTGTCGTTCTAAGTCAGTAGATAAAATTCATTTAGCCTTGCTTGAGGCAGGTTATTTCCTAACTGATGTCAATATTGAAGATCCAACTGTGGTAGGGTTGATAGATTCAGGAAGTAAACACACTCTCATAAGGCCTGAATTAGTTAAAACTGCACAGAGGGGACCAGATTTAAAGGTTACAGTACATGTGTCCATGGGAACACTCATCATTGCACCACAGCTGAGATTGATGTTAATGTACAGGGAAAGACAGCTGTAATCAAAGCAGATATCGTACGCAAACTCCCTGTACCTCTTTTAATTGGTCATGATTATCCCGAATTTTCCACATTATTACAAGATGGTGGGTCTTTTACAGCTATAACTACCAGAGCCCAGAGAAAAAGGGAACAAAAACTTGGGGAGTTTATTTCCCTTTGATGGGGAGGTGTTGAATGACCCAGGTAAAACCAAAATCTCTCAAAATGAAAAGAACAGATGACAGAGGGGATGGTGGAAAAGTAAAAAGGGATCATCTGATACTGTACAGTCTGTATTTGTTCAAAGTGATATGATAAAAGAACAACAATCAGATACATCACTAACACCTTTTTTTTTCCCAGGTAGGGAAACCTCAAAAGACTGGAACACCTGAAATGTTGGTATCCAACCAGTTACTAAATAAAGTTTGTACCAGTCCCATGGAGGATTGTGGGTTTTCCCTATCTGCAAATAATAAATAGGGTAGGAACTTGTCCCAGTCTTTCCTTTCTTCATGGGCGAACGTTATGAGCATTCACTTCAATGTTTGGTTAAAGAATTCCATGAGTCTGTCCATTTGTGGATGGTATCAGGATGTTCTTAAGGCCACAATGCCTAAGAAGTGGTAGAGTTCTTTTAAGAGGGCAACATTAAGTTGCTTCCCCTATCAGTGAGGATTTCTTTCGGTATGCCTACCCTACTAGACAATTTTACAAGTCCTTCAGTGATCTTGGGGGTTGTAACAGTTTGCAATGGAATAGCTTCAGGATATTTGGTAGCGTAATTGCATATCACCAAAATAAACCTGTTTCTCTTACTACTTTTGGTCAGTAGTCCCACAATGTCCATCCCTATTCTTGAAAACGGTATACTTATCAATGGTAGGGGTATTAAAGGGGCTATATATTTATTTCACTTCTGTACAACCATTTGGCGTCTGGACATTCTTGACAATATTTGTCTACGTCTTCGTGTATACCTGGCCAGAAGAACCTTTGTGGGATTATTCCTAGGGCTTGAACTCTTCCGGCATGACCAGTCCAAGGTACATCATGCCCAAATTTAGTAGATCTTGCCTATAAGAGGCTGGGACCATTAACTGTTCCACCTGTTCCAGCTTGTTGGAAACCCCTTTCCTGTTAGTCACAGATCATAACCCCCTTTGTTTTATTTCACTAATGAAGGACAAAATTAACTGCATAATGAAATGGTATTTAGCCCTTCAACCGTATCAATTCAGTGTGAAACACACAGCAAGTGCTTTACACGCGAATGTGGATTTTCTATCTCATTATGGGGCTAATGGTTCTGAATCTAAGTAGAGGTTTATAAGATGGAATCCCTCTGTTAGGAAAATGAAATGAGATAAGACACCCCAGGGTAACTGAAATAGTATAAGTATACTGGGCAATCATACAACATTTAATAATTGTTTCTGTTGTACTTTTAAGGGACCCTGGGGTGGAGCTTCCAAGCAAGGGTGGGTGGAAGCTCCATCCTACCCAACAATAGTGTGGAGGAGGTGGCAGGTGCCCCTCCCGAATCTAGGTGGCACCTTGAGACTTTACCCTTCTCTTTGCCCTCCCTCAAAGCCTGCTGCTGCAGCATTTTATATCTTTCTTTTGTCTATCGTATTTCACCTTTGGTAGGGCAGCCTCCTACCAGAGTGCCTCCATAGCTATTCTGTCCCTCTTCATTTCTTTTCTCGGTCTCAGGTGCCTTTATTGAAATACATGTCCCTGTTTAGTTAGTGCCCTATGATGTTAAATAGAAATGGGCAATACAAAGGGGCCAAAGTACTCTCCAGGTAGTGAGAGAAGTTACAGAAGCATTGACCCATGTGGGTTTGAGTCGAGCATCTGCAGCGCACTCCGGGCCTAATGTGGTAAATCTTCGTGTAACTATGTAAGAGATACTCTTGGTGCTCTGTTGAATACTCGCACCAGACTGCGAGTTTGGCATATTTATATAGCACTGTAGTGGTCCTGGTGTTTGCTGACGTACCCTAGAAAAAGGCTCTTTCTTTTAAAGCTTGGCAGTCAGGTTATGGGGTGTTCTGGTAAAATGTTCAGACACACACCAAAATTGCCCCCTTTAAAAGCAAAGTTTTGTTTACAAGGTCTTCTTCCCTGTTTGCTCCTGAGGAGCAGGTAGTCAGGAAAATGAAACTGCTGCTTGCTAGATGAGTCTATCCGTTTTTGGATTTGTAGCAGCCTTTGGCAAGGGAATGTGCCGCACCATGTCACCTTAGCCTTGGTCAGAGCAAAGAAAGCTCCGACCTTGCCGCACGGTGTGACTGTCCATTTCAAATGCTCCCAAGGGAAGGTGGGTATGTGCAAAAGCACATCAAATAGCGCTTAGCCCCAGAATAGAGCCAAAGCCATAAGGGAGAGAATCCTGAACCACAAGGATTTAAAAAGACTGCTAGGCAGTTGTTAACCTGGCAACTATGAACATACGAACATATGAAATTTGCCAGCAGATAAAGGCCTAGAGGTCTATCAAGTCTGCTCGAATGTGCAGCTAGTACCCCTTATTCTGCAGTTGCCCCTCCCTTCCACCCTCACCCTCCATTGACCCTTCCCCTTGTCCTGTCCCATCCTCTTTTGAAGCAGTCCACTGTTCTACTGGATACCACTTCTGCGGGTAACGCATTCCACCCTGCTCTGTAAAAAAAGTGTCTCCTCATTGCCCTCCTGAACCTTCCTCCCTCCAGTATCATATCATGGCCCCTGGTGTCCCTTCCCTTCCTTATTTTGAACAGCCCCTCTGTACCTGTCTTGTTTATTCCTTTCACGTACTTAAAGATTTCAATCATGTCCCCCCTGTCCCTCCTCTCCTCCAATGAGTACATGTTCAACTCCCTCAGCCTCCTCTCGTATGATAAGTCCCCCAGCCCCTTCATCATCTCTGTCACCCTGAGCTGCACCCCCTCCAGTAACTTAATGTCCCTCTTCAGATACGGGCACCAGTACTGCATGCAGTACTCCAGGTGCGGTCTAACTAATGACCTATACAGTGGCAGAATCACCTCCTCCCTCCTCGAAGATATACCCCTTGCAATGCAACCCAGCATTTTGTTGACCTTTGCAGATGCCTTCCTACATTGTGCTGAGTTGTTCATTGACCTTGTAATGAGCACCCCCCAGATCCTTCTCCTTTCTGTCTGGACTAGCTGCACCCCCCCCCCCCCAGCTGGTAACTCCTCCTTGGGTTCTTAATCCCAAAATGCAGCACCTTGCACTTTTTGGCATTAAACCCCAGTTGCCAAGTGTCTGACCAGGTTTCAAGCTTTGCCAGATCATTCTGCAACCCCTGCCATGCCCCTAGGTTGTCCACCACTGCTCCTACCTTGGTATCATCAGCAAACAGACTGATCTTGCTCTTGATGTCCAATGATATGTCTGCAATGATTATATCCCAAACAACACTGGTCCCAACACCGAGCCCTGTGGAACACTGCTCATCACTACCCTTGGGTGTGAGAGCTCCCCACCCACCACCACCCTCTGTTGCCTTCCCTGAAGCCAGTTCCCTACCCATTTCACCAGCTTTGCACCCATCCCTGTGCCTTCTAACTTACTTCCCAGACTTCTATGCGGCACCGGGTCGAATGCCTTACTGAAGTCCAGATACAGGACATCCACTGCATGGCCCCTGTCCAATTGCCTTGTTACACAGTCATCGAACTCCACCAGGTTGGTTTGGCAGGATCTGCCACATACGAACTAAGTAGCGTCCTCTCACAAATAAACCTCTGAAACTACAATGTCAGTGTACTAGTGCCAGGCAGAGAGTCAGAGGGAAATTATTCCTTTTATGTAATAACTATACAAGGAAAACAAGTGAAAGCCTCTTACCTGATAGTAGATTGTCTAGGTCTGCTCTAGGAAGCCAGTGGCCAAGACAGAGGCTTATTTATAGCAACCTTTAAACCTAACAGTACATGAGAAGAGGGGCTTAAGGACTATAATGGACCCTTGTTTATGCAACTTGAATTTTAGCTTTTGAATAAAAAGTGGAATAAAAATACAAATACCTAAGGCTATATTGTACTCTAATAAAATGTGCTTGGTCTATTTGATCCCCCAAATGTTTGTATTAGTGTAGAAATCATATTGTATTAGTGTAGGGGTGGATCAATAGACCACATGATAGGTATGATGCTGTAGCCAGACAGTATAAAAGTACCTCTTGTGCTCACTTCAGAAAGATTAGCCTAGTGAGTAGTACCTGCTGTATGTACTGATGGGTAATACACAGATGAAAAAGGTCCTTCCCTATTTGATCCATCCCTCATAGCAGGGCTTTGTAAAAGGGTGGGCTAGTACTGACAACATAAGAATCCTGGTGTCCCTAATAAAAAGGGCAGAACCCCTCCCCACTCCAGCAGCGGCCATCTCAATGGACTTTGAGAAGGCTTTTGGCTCACTGGAGAGGGACATCCTTCATGCAATTCTCAAACATTGCAATTTTGGCAACACTTTCAGGGAGTGAATCAAAACATTATACAAATTACTCACTGCCAGAATACTGATGAATAACACCCTATCAGAACCATTTTGGCTACACAGAGACACAAGACTGGGGTGCCTGCTGTCACCAGTGTTGTTTGTGCTAGTAGTAGAGGCTTTGCGAGCACGGAGAGGGAGTACCCTGGAATAGAGGGCATAAGCATATGAGGCAAAGCATATCATGCAATGGTGTATGCAGATGATTGCCTCATAGTGGCAAATTGATTTTCAAGCAAGTGCCCAACATATTGTAGACTTGTTGCAGTCTTTTGCAGACATTTCTGGACTCTGAATTAACAGGAGTAAAACAGAGGTACTCCTCCTCAACATGTGGTGAATCCTGGAGGCAACATCAAAAGTTAGCCTGGCATGGGCAAAAGGGGGAATAAAATATTGAGGGATTAAGGTCAACTCAAACGTGCACACTATGGTAGAAACAAACATATCCCCACTTATTATCAGCTTGCAGGCTGAGACACAGAGATGGAAGCATTTGAATTTCTCAATGCCAGGGAAGATTGCTGCAATTAAAATGATGATTGCACCCAGGGTTTTTTATGTGTTATCCCTCCTGTCAATAGAAATACCAAAGAAGTGGTTTCAAACACTGGACACTCTGTTGTGAAACTTCTTATGGGAAAACAAAAATTCTAGGTTTTGTAGGGCTAAGCTCAGAGCCCCCTGGAATAGGAGAGGATGGTGCCTCCAACATTTCCAACACTATGCATATGCCTTTTCTGTGGCCAGATCCTGCATGCTGTTTCTAGAGGAGGGCCATAATAAACCTGCATGGGAGGAACTGGAGAGACATGCATTACAGGGTACTGACCTTACAGGGTACTTAGGCCAACCCATCCCACCCCAATTCAGGCAGTGGCTAATGATTAAAGTGGCCCACACAGCATGGCAGCAGCTCAGGACTATTGTCAAAGCATGCATTAACCCGGAGAAATATCTTTGCTTTTGGAAAAACACCTGCTGGACTATAGAGAAAACACCATTTATATGGGAAGACTGGCGATGGAGGCATATTTATAGGCTAAAGGACATACTGCTATTGTACCACTGTATAGATCACTGGTGAGACCTCATCTGGAATACTGTGTCCAATTCTGGAGACCGCATCTCGGGAAGGACATAGACAGAATGGAAGCAGTACAGAGAACAGCAACAAAAATGATACATGGACTGCACTGCAAACCTTATGAGGAAAGACTCAAGGAACTAAACAGCTATTCACTGGAAGAGAGAAGAGAGAGAGGGGATATGATAGAGACTTTCAAAATACCTTAGAGGAATAAACAGGGCACAGGAGGGGAGCATATTGCAGAGATGAATGTGCACAAGGACAAGGGGACATAACATGAGGCTGGAGGGAGGAAGGCTTAGGGGGAATGCTAGAAAGTATTTTTTCACAGAGAGGGTGGTGGATCCATGGAACAGCCTACCAACAGAGGTGGTGGAAGTGAAAACAGTACAGGGATTCAAAAGTGCATAGGATAATCATAAAGGCACCCTACAGCACAGCAGAGTTGGGGAAAGGCAGTCCAGATAAGAGTAGGGCTTGCCAAACCAAGTAGAGAGATGGGCAGATTAGGTGGGCTGTATGGTCCTTATCTGCCAACAGATTCTATGTTTCTATATTTCTGCTAGCAGATGAGTGTACCTTGGATAGCTTCACTTCTTTACCAGAGAAATACCATGTGGGGAAGGGAGACATTTGGAAATATTTGCAGCTGAGACACCTTTACAGTAGCTGGGTAAATCAGAAGTGTACCTGTATTAGGTGCAAGGCCACAGGACAAGTAATGGACAAAACAATCCCCAATAGATAGGTGGCTAAGAACACCAAAAGAACTAGCAGGGTTGATATATAAATACATGAAAGACAAAATGCCAGACCATTCTTAACCAGCCAGGGTAAAATGGGAACATTTCCTAGGGCTTCATTAAACAGACAACAAATGGAAAGGGTGTTGGGTCTCAGCCAAGAAGGCATGTGCAGATTCTTGGAGCTTTCTAATACAAAATAAGATGCAACATCTTTGGTACAAGCACTCCAGTACAGCTTAAAAAAATGGGATTATTGCACAAAGATGTATACGAACATATGAAGAAGCCAGCAGAAGAAGGCTATTTGGTCTATCAAGTCTGCTCATATTGTAGGGTACACAGCTTGAGCTAATAGCCCTGCCCTCCCTCCCCACTCCTCCCATCCTCCCTACCCATGATCCTTACTTTCCCCCATGCCTATCCCAGCGTCTCTTAAAGATGCCCACTGTCTTCAATGAGATTACCTCTTCTGGCAGTGCATTCCAAGTGACCACCACCTTCTCTGTGAAGAAGTGCTTCCTGACCTCCCTCCTAAACCTCCCACCCTCCAGCTTAAGACTGTGTCCCCTAGAGTTATGCTTGCCATTTAGCTTAAAGAGACTTTCCTTATCAACCTTTTTTATCCCATTCAAGTACTTGAAAATCCCAATCATGTCCCCTCTCTCTCCACTGTCCTCCTGGGAGTATATGTCCAGTGCCCTTAACATCTCCTCATATGCCTTACCCTGCCGACTCACTATTATCTTTTTAGCCCTCCTCTGGACATTCTCCAACAGGTTAATATCCTTTTTGAGGTGTGCATGCCAGTACTGAACTCTATACTCTGAATGTGGCCTTACCAGTGACCTGTACAAGGCAGTATAACCTCCTCTGTCCTACTACCGATCCCCCTGGCTATGCATCCCAGCATCTTGCTTGCCTTTGCTGTTGGTTTCTTGCACTGCATGGAGTGCTTCAGGTCACTAGTGATCTTTACTTCTGGGTCCTTCTGCTCCTCTGATGCCAATACTCGGATTCCACCCAGGTAGTACTCTGTCCTGGGATTTTTGGCTCCAGTATGCATAACTTTGAATTTCTTGGGATTGAAGCCAAGCTGCCAGATCCTGAACCACCTCCCCAGCTTTTCCAGATCTTCCTGTAGGTCTTGTATCCCTTCAGCTGTGTCCACTCTTCTGCAGAGCTTGGTGTCATCCATGAATAGGCATATTTTGCCCTTAATGCCATCCCCAATATTATTAATGAAGACATTGAAGAACACCGGCCCCAGCACAAAACCTTGTGGAACCCCACTGGTTATTGCTCTGGTACCAGATAACTCTCCCCACAACCACCCTAAGGGTTCTGTCCCTCAGCCAGTTTTCCACCCATTTGGTCATCTTTTCTCCAACCCCAAGATCCAACAGCTTCCTGATCAACCTTTTGTGGGGCTGAAATCAAGACAGAGTATGTCTATCACGTGTCCCCATCCACTGACTTAGTCTTAGTGACATAGTCAAAGAAGTCAATCAGATTTGTTCGACATGATCCCCCCTCCCATGAACCCATGCTACCTTGCATCCTCTCATCCTGGAGACAATGCTCCTCTAGATATTCCACCAACCTTTCCATTACTATGGTCTCCATGAGCTGGTTCACAATGGAGGTCAGACTGACTGGTCTGTAATTCCCTGGGTCATCCTTAGGACTGCTTTTATGAAGGGGCACTACATATGCTGTTCTCCAGTCCTGTGGTACCACACCTGACTCTAGTGAACTATTAAATAGGTCTGCCAGTGGCCCTGCCAGCTCCTCAGCCAGTTCCTTTAGTACCCTTGGATGTACTTTCTTTGTCTGGGCTTGATGATTTGTCCACCTTCAATACCAGCAGCCCCTCCCTCACTCTATCCTTCTCTATCACTACATCTGTGTTCTCCTTCTTCTCTGCTTCTCTTTTATGCTGGATATGTGATGTTAAGGGAACGGAACTCCTACATATATTGTGGTATTGTGGCCCCATTTGTCCCTTCTGTAGCAAAGTAATTACCCAGTGCTGTCAAAATACTAGCATACCAGATCTCAAACACCCCAGCTTTCTGGATTCTGGGCATTCTCCCAGTCACTTGCCTAGTCAAAGGCCAGTAGAATCGCTGGTTAAGGCAAGCATCAGTGGAAGCCAAGAGACTCATACTACAAAAGTAGCACACCAAAGAGACTCCAACACTCAAAGAAAGTCTCTTAGCCATGGAGAAACTGGCAGGCTACTCCAGGATGACCTATATTGCTAATCGTACTCAGCCAGTATTCACAGACAGGTGATCCCCCTTTATACATTATGTGCAAAAAACATTGTGTATCCCTGGGGCCCCACAAAGTAAGGACTTGCTCAAACCCCCCGATGGGCCTTAGAGGCCAGCATCACAATGCCATCTCCGAACCCTGTGGACAAGCAATGTAAGAACCCCCTCCTCCCTACAATCAACCAGAAAGTAACACGGTAGAGGATGCCTCCCACCCCACCCCATAAAAGACCACTTTTCTAAAAGTCATACCCTACAACTGAACTGTACTTAACCAGCCTAATAGCCTATGGCCCTGTTCACACTGTAGCATATAAGGAGAAACATTTTTTTAAAAGAATTAAGCCCTTGCATGCTACAGCACTCACACTGTCCATTCTGTTTTTTAAATCATGTGGCATCAGTCGTGCTGTGCTGTTCAGACTGTGGAAGTATTCCAGAGCCATGTGGCATGTGCAGTAGCGTGTTGCACCCGAACTGCTTAGATGACACGGATCCACTGAACACGGACTAACCGGAGATACTGTTTGCACTGTGAGTTAAACCAAGTTCCTTACTCAAATGTTTTAACGAACTGTGCTATAGCCTAGGTCAGATCAGGGTTTTAGCACGGTTCGTTAAAACGTGTCCTGAAGAGAAATAGTTGCGAATGGGAAAGGTGCTGGCACAGATCTGAATTGGCTCAACGCACCAGAACCGTATCAGACTGCCTAGTGTGAACAGGGCCTTAGAGTAAGGGTATTTAGAATGTAAATTCCAAATTGTACCACCAAGTGTATTTGGATATGTATCAAAGGTAACAGTTTATATGTAAAGATAAGAACTGTATGTAGCACTGTGACTGTGACCAACTGTAAGACTAAAATGGACTGTTGATTGTTGTTTGTATGTCTCTGCAGTTCAATAAAAAATTTAACTGCAAAAAAAAAAGTGGTTCTATGATTCTGCTAGAACTGGAATTGGTGCAAACCCCCCCCCACCAAAAAAAAACAAAACCACCACTTCTGTCACGAAGAACACTAGCTTATTAATAATTATAACATTGTGATACTCTACCCTGATCACTGATAGACCGTCAGTTTATTTTTTTAAATTTTTATTTTAACTTTTGTTAACCGGGTAAGTGTCATGGGCCAAGGCCCTTTTTCAGGCATGACACGGAACCAAAGGTTAAGACGTTATAGTGCAAAAATGTACAAATCAAAAATGTTACAATACACAAAATGTAAACAAACAGTAACAACAATACATCACTTTAGCATCACTACAGTACATCGACATCACAGCAATTCTTCAAAAGCACTTACATTGCAATTTACCCATATAATATTGTTTCAATCTTTGTTTAAAATCAGTATGACTATTAGTTTCAGATAAAGCTATTGGCAGATTGTTTCTGCTCTTATCTCCTTGTTTCTTTCATCCGTGGTTCTTCTTTTTGGGCAGGGGAAGGGCCCAGCCACCCAACCACCCCACACTACACTTCTTTTATAGAGTAGCACAGTCGTGACATTTCCTGTGGCAAAGCAGGAAGGGGCGGATCAGTGGGGTATCCACAAGGTGACCTCATTCACAGGGGCACTAGTAATTTAACTTGTTATAACAAGTTATACAAAAGCAAACAAAGCACAAAATCACATTTTTGCTTTCATTTTCTTCCTTCTAATTACTCTGACCAGGTTATAAACCCAGCAGCTTATCTGGAATGGATATCATTAACTGTAGATACTACAGAACACTTTTCAGAAGGACAGTTTTACAGGATTTAGGACACTGTCCTACATGCTGGGCCATTGGAGATCTAAGGGCTCAGCTCCAGGCAACATGGGCAGAGATTGCATGCCTCAAATTGCATATTCAAGAGGAAATATATTATAAGAACCACCCGCCATTTCCCCAACATCTAACAGAAGCACCTCGACTGCAGAGAGTAGTTGGTCCAAGAGGTTGACAGGTGGTTAGGAGGGGCAAATTGGGTGCCCTATCACTTGGTGCTCTCCAACATATTACCCCCAAAAACCATATAAAAACTACAAACAGGTATCTGCCTCTGTCTCCGAAATCAAACAAAGGGGCAGAGGACACTGCAGAGCAGGACACCGCAGCACAGGAGCTAGCACAACAAAACTCGCCCAAAACAGGAACCAAAACCAAAAAAAGGAAAAAGGAAATCCCAAAAACTTCTGATCATAGGAGACTCCATGATTCGGGGAGTTGATACCTATCTCCAGCCAGGGCTAATGGTCAGATGTCTCCCAGGTACATCAGCGTGGAGAGACACCGATCACATTGCTAAAATTGTTCAGGAAGCAGGAGAAAACATTGACGTCCTGATACACATAGGGACTAATGATCTTGCCAGTTGGTCAGTTGTGGAGACCAAGGAACACCTGACCAGGCTGGGTGACAAACTATCATCCATTTCATCTGGCATCTCCTTCTCTGAGATCCTGCCAGTCTGGGAGAGGGGGGCAGATGGACAGAAGGTCAGAGAGGGGGAGAGAGGGAAGCTAAACTTGTGGCTCAAGGGCTGGTGCCTGGAGAAAGGACACAAATTTGTAGGGAACTGACAACAGTTTTGGGAGCGAAAGTTCTTTAAATTTGATGGACTGCATCTGACTAATGAGGGAGTCAGTGCATTGGGGCAGAAGTTTGACATCTTTGCAGAATATTTAAACTAGCAAATGGGGAGAGGGGTGCAACACCCCATACGTCGAATGGGAAGAACACCCCTCCTCCCCTCAGCTAGTGATCAAACAGGAGTTCAGCATGTTTGCAGTTCATTTGCATCACCAGGTAAGGAAAAAGGTCTGGCTCTCCATATGATGCACATGGGAAAAGCCAGAACTCATCCAACAACTACCACACCAAAATCTGGCCAATGAAAAATCATGTACACAAATGCTCACAGTCTGGGAAACAAGATCCCAGACATGCAGGCAATAATGACAGAGGCTATACTGGACATAGTAGCAATTAGCGAGATGAGATTTACCAGTAATCACACTTGGAAGACTTCAGTACCTGGCTATGTACTGTTCAGAAGAGACCGAGATGCAAAAGGGGGGGTGAGTAGCCCTGTATGTCAATGAAAATATCAAAGCTACAGAAATTCAGAATACACATAAGGAGCCAGAAGAACTGTGGGTCACCCTGGAAACAGAACATGTGACTGCTATACAAACTGGAGTTGTCTACAGGCCCCCAGACCAGGGGGAGGACATAGATACATTACTGTTAGAAGATATACAAAACATGACAGCTAAAGGGGAGATTCTGATAATGGGAGATTTCAACATGTCAGATACAGATTGGTCAATACCAGCAGAAACATCTGCCAGAACTAGACACATGGTGGACTCCCTGCAGGGGGAGGGCCTCAAACAATTGGTATAACAACCCACAAGAGACAGGGCTATCTTAGATCTAGTACTAACTAACAGGAAAAGGATCACAGATCTCCAGGTATAAGGTCACCTGGGGGCCAGTGACCATCACATGGTATGGTTCAATTTGGCCACTAGAACTAAATCATCCCATTCCAAGGCAAAAATATGGGACTTCAGAGGAGCTGACTTTGAAAAGATGGGCAACAGAGTTAAGCTAGCCCTGGCAAAAAGAAATGCATGTGAGGGGGTACAGGCAAAGTGGGCAAGCATTAAGGATGCAATACTTGAAGCAATAACCTGTTGTGTTAGAGAGAAAAGGAAGTGCAAAAGAAGAAGGAAACCACTTTGGTTTTCAAAAACAGTAGTAGAAAAGGTCAGAGCCAAAAGGATGGCCTTCAAGAAATATAAGGGAACACAGTGGGATGAAGACAGGGAGGCATACCAAATTTCCCTAAGGGAAGCAGGGAAGGCAGTAAGGCAGGCACAGGCCCAAATCAAGGAAATACTAGCACAAACAGTAAAAGAAGGTAACAAGACTTTCTATAGTGAAAGGAGAAAGTCCAGAGGGGGTAATGCTAAGATCAAAGGAGATAAGGGGGCGTGTGAGGAGGAGGACCATGTAAAAGCATCTATCCTAAATAGATACTTCTGCTCAGTATTTACTGAAGAGAAGGTAGGGCAGGGCCCACAGCTCAGCACCATGGACACAGGGGGGAAGGAGGTGTGCACTAGTCCCTTCACAAAAGAAAGGGTCCTACAAGAGCTCGATAAGCTCAGGGTGGACAAGGCAATGGGACTTGATGCTATACATCCTAGGGTACTAAAGGAGCTAAGGTGGAACTAGCAGAGCCATTATCAGAACTGTTTAGTGAGTCTCTGAGCACAGGAGAGGTCCCAGAAGACTGGAGAAGAGCTCATGTGATCCTGCTCCACAAGAGTGGTAGCAGGGAGGAGGCGGGAAACTACAGTCCAGCCAGTCTTACCTCAGTAGTGGCAAGATTATGGAGGCACTCCTTAAGGAAAGGATAGTGCAACACCTGGAATCCATAGGAGCACAGGATCCAAGACAGCATGGGTTTACAAAAGGAAGGTCCTGTCAAACTAATCTCATATCTTTCTTTGACTGGGTAAGGGGGAGCAGTTGATGTCGCCTACCTTGACTTCAGCAAAGCTTTTGATACTGTTCCACATAGAAGATTGATTAATAAGCTGGGTAGGCTCGGGGTGGGTCAGAAGTTGGTCAACTGGGTGGCAAACTGGTTGACGGGCAGAAAACAGAGAGTGGTGGTAAACGGTATACAGTCAGAAGAGATGCAAGTCACAAGTAGGGTACCTCAGGGATCAGTCCTGGGTCCAGTCCTCTTCAATATCTTCATCAGTGATGTTGCAGATGGACTGGAGGGTAAGGTTTGTCTGTTTGCAGATGACACCAAGATCTACAACAGAGTAAATGATCCAGATGAGGTGGACAGAATGAAAAGAGATCTAGATAAACTAGTAAAATGGTTGGAAGAGTGGCAACTGGGGTTTAATGCAAAGAAGTGCAAGATCATGCACATAGGGAAGAGAAACCCTGAAGCCACCTATAGGCTGGGAGCGGAGTTGCTGGCAGTCACAAGAGAAGAAAGAGACTTGGGCATCATCATCATCGATGACCTGAAATCATCCAAGCAGACCACTAAAGCAGTAGGTAAGGCTAGGGGGATGTTTGGGTATATTAGTAGGGGTATCACTAGTCAGAAGAGGGAAGTAATAATCCCTCTTTACAAGACACTGGTTAGGTCCCATCTGGAGTACTGTGTGCAGTACTGGAGGCCACATCTTCACAGGGACATTAATCAAATTGAGGCAGTCCAGAGAAGGGCAACCAAAATGGTGCAGGGACTGCATCAGAAAACATATGAGGACAGATTAACGGAGCTCAATATGTATACCCTAGACAAAAGGAGGGTGAGAGGTGATATGATCGAAACTTTCAAACACCTTAAGGGCATTAACAAGGTGAAAGAGTCTAACATGTTTCAACATAAAAAAAATAGCAGGACAAGAGGACACAGCATGATAATAGAGGGAGGCTGATTAAGAGGTAATGTGAGGAAGTTCTTTTTCACAGAAAGGGTGGTGGATGCATGGAACGGCCTACCTCAGGAAGTGGTGGATATGAATACAGTGCAGGGCTTCAGGCAGGCATGGGATAGGCATAAGGGAGCAGTACAGATAAGTATGAATAGATAGGCCATTGACAGAGCAAAGGCCGATGGCACATTCATAAGGTAGAAAAATCAATGGGCAGACTGGATGGGCCTTGTGGTCCTTGTCTGCCATCATCTTCTATGTTTCTATGTTTCTAATTCCAATATTCAGCTGCCATAGCAGAAAAGGCACGCTGTCCCATTTTAGTTTTCATTTTTGGTGCCACTAACTTTATAGCTGTAGATGACCTCAATGACCTTTCCGTTTCTCTAAGCTGATAGTGAAGATATAAAGGAGAATCAGTCTTTTGTCTCATAATATTATCTGTTAAACAATTTAAACTATATACAGTGCTTAATATAGGTGGAAGTCAGTCAGTTTGTTGGTACAATAAACAATGATGGGTTTGATAGGATGCTTTAAGTACAAACTGACATATACTATGAAATGTGGTAGTCAATAATGATAAATCAGCTTTCATAAGCTTTGAAAAAAAGGAAAAAATTGTAGTTCATAATTGCTAATAAAGTACTTCTAGCAATAGCTGTCCTGGCCTGTATGGTCAAGCAATTTTGTAGTCTAAAGAGTACACCCAATCTTTGCTTAATCTGTTTGCAAGATTGATACAGTATGGCCAGAAAAGGTTAAGTTGGAATCTAATACTATACCCATGTACTTGAATTGTGTCACTTGTTCTAATATTACACCTTTTGAATCAGATATGATTAAAGATGGATTGTTTACTAACTTTGGCTTCGAGCCAAAAAGCATGCTCTTAGTTTTCTTATTATTTAACAATAGATGTTGATTCTTTAACCACAGATCCAGTTCAAGAAAGTCTTTGCTCGACTGTTGGTTCAGAGTCTCAGCAGAAACAGAACTTCTATATGAAACAATATCATCTGCGTACATCAATGTACTTGTATTTTGCATACATAGAGGTATTCCTTCCACAAACAGTGAAAACAAAAGTGGCCCCAGGAAAGATCCCTGGGGCACACCTAACTCCATTTTTTACTACTAGTAAGCACTCCCCCATATTTTACCCATTGAATTTCGTTGACCCGGTATGGGCCTTGAAGTCCCTTTTTTAGGGGTGACCAGGAGGGAGGGAATACAGGTGGTAAGCAACTGAAATTGAACCAGATTAAGCTGTTGGTGGTATTTTTAGTGAATGGGAGAAATTTGGCCAGGACACCAGGGAAATTCCCCTACTCTTTTTCGATAAGTGCCATGGGATCTTTAACATCCACCTGAACTACCACCAATCCAGGCAGATGAGACCTTGGTTTAACGTCTCATCCGAAAGACGGCACCTCAGAAGTGCAGCACCCCCTTATGCTGCACTGCAGTGTCAGTATTGGGATATTAACCCAAGTGCCAGATGTGGGTACTGAACCCACAGCCCTCTGATCTCCTGGCCTCAGAGGCAAGTGTGCTACCTACTGAGCCACTGACACTGATTTATTTTATCTATTGAAATGTTTTACCAGGAGGGCACACTGAGCAACAAGTTGCTCATCTCACGGTGTGACCTGGGGAAAGGGGGGTTACATAGGGTCATGAAGGATGGTCAGTTATACAACAGTATGTAGGTAGTACAAAGAGTTCAACAATGTAAGATTAAGCAACAGTTGGAACACAAGGTAAAGTAAAATAAACAGTAGTGGAACTTGGGTAAATAACAATACATATCCATAAATGTACAAAAGTACCTATAAACATACAAAACAGTAATAAAGTGACAGAACCATTTATAGTGCATAAATGTATCAGGAGCAGGCTCGATGTAGTACACAAGTACTGTTTGAGTAAAAAGGATGGGATAGGGTGTGCTCACGGATGACCGAGAAAGGCAGGTGGAGAAGAGAGGAGAGGCAAGACATGACTATGAGGAAAGGGGTAGCCATTTCCTGATTACTCCTTAAGGATCTAACAGTTAGTTAACTTCTAAACCAGTCTCTGGGATATTTAGTTACCCCCAGGTTCTCCAACCTCCCGAGCAGCAGGGAATGACTTACCAGGTCAAATGCCTTTTACAGGTCCACGAACACAGCGCCAGTGAGCTCACCCATATTCATTGCTCCACTGATGTGGTCCATGAACCTGGCCCAGGCAGTGTCTGTGCCATGATATTTGAGGAAACCATGCTGCTCAGGAGACCAGAGACCACCCAGCTGTAGATAATCTGTAAGCTGCTGGTTAACAATTTATTTCCAGCAGCTTACCTAAAGAAGGCAATAAAGAAATTGGTCTATAATTATCCGTCTCACTGAGACTGCTCCCTTTATGTACAGGTGTACAGTAATTATTGTTTCCTTCTAAGCATTGGGAAATTGACCTGTGATTAATGATAAATTAAATATTTTTGTTAGTGTCTATAAATATACATTGAGGTCATTTTAAGAAACCTCAGCTCCAAACAATATCCACCTGAATTTTTATTGATACAAATCTGCTTCAGGAGTTTTAGGACTTAAGATGCCTTTATTATATGAAAATAAAATGTGGGATTTTGCGAAGCAACTTTTTTAACCTGGCAGTCTTGTCCACCAGCCACAGAAAGAAATTCATTAGTAAATTTTGTTAAATCTATCTGGAAAGAATGGTGATAACAATGTATAACATACCGTATGCACCAGATGGAAGCAATAACATTTCCAGTATCTCAGTTTTGTAAATGGTGTGGCCTGAGCAAAGATGAGGACATTGTTGTTGCAAATGCACAGTGGATGTCTCCTCTGCTTTTTCTTTAAATGGATGTATTTATTTACCCAGTGCCACTGTTTTAAAATGAACTGACACCACCCTATGTATATATCTTAGGAAACATAAGTGCTTTAAAACTGGTCAAGCAAACAGCTCGACTATCCAAATGTGAGAAGCTTTTATGCCAGTTGCCTGAAAGGGGTTGAACTCCTTTTATTCCACATAATCATTATTACACTTTTAGTAATAAAGTTCTCTGAACAGAGGGGGAGGGAAGATAGAGTTGTTGCCCCAGGCATGTCCTGGTTATGGGTGACTTGAGAGAAGCAAGTGTGTCCTATAGAAAATCACCAGCCCCCCACACACAAATAGACACGCAGTCACAAATGTTGAGTCTGACCCTGTCGAGTTGGGTGAAAAGAGATCTCATTCAATCCACTGGAACACAGGGAGCTGAACTGGATTAGATGGGCTTTTGTTACCGTGTTAATACCAGGAAACAAGTGGCATTGATTTAGCACATAATTGTTGACCAGTTAACCCCCTAACATAGGTAAATAAGTGGAATGCTTGTGGCCATTGTGGCGAGGTCCATGTCCCTAGGTGGTGGTGGTGGCTTGGTGGGAGACACATGCACAGTATGTAGTGGTGGCGGCACTCCATCAGTCTGAGGATTAGCTCGTGGTAGAACTCGGGTGAGCTCAAGGTGCAATGCTGCCTGCTGAGATTTGATCTGGCCTCTGAAACGCAGTGGGGAAGGCTTCTTTATCAGAGTGGCATGAAAGGGAATTAGGACGTAGATCTGGTTTCTCTTAATAAACCCAGCACCCTCAAAAGGGCTTATGGCACACATCTTCAAGGTACAGTAACTCTGTTCTGCATTTGAGATTGTTTGTAGGTCTTGGTTAAGAATGCTGGGTTGAGAGATTTGGAGGAGTATAGAAGAATGAATGATGCCTATCTCGGAGTTCTGAGCACATGCATGGAAACTCTGCGTGGCCATCTTGAACATGGTGGACAGTGCCATGTTCCAACCACTGAAGAAAGTAGTGCTGGTGGACACCTAGGGATTCACGTCCACCTCCACTACTGTGAAATAAATGTAGTTGGTGTCTGGTGCGCTCCCTTACTCCAAGAGATTGCAAGACAGCTGCAGGGTTCCACCCAACTGCAGTCATAAAAATGGGGTCCAGTCTGGCAAGGGGAGGATTTAGGGGGTACTACTGTAGACTGAATCACCGTAGTCAAAAATAGGATGGATAATTCTTAGGCCAGTTTCTCAGTGGGCAGGGAGCAGTATACATGCTTTGTTCCTGTACAAAGCACTAAGTTTAGGCTGAAGCTTTTGGTGAATTACACCCATGCGTACAGAGAAATCAAGATGCCGGTCAAGGCAGACCCCGAGGTACTTAAAGAAGGAGATATCTTTAATACTAGCACCATCAAGGGTGTTAAATAGTAGAGGAGAAGTACATTTGGATAGCCTCTGACGGGTACCAAAGGTCATTGAGGCTGTTTTGTTTTGGCATTAAGAGACTGTTTGTTATCCTTGAACCAGCACTGAATGTTGTCAAAATCCAACTGAAGTCATGAGGTAAGGTCATGGGGAGAGGTGCCAGATGCAAAAAGAACCATGTCATCAGCATACATATGATTAGATGCAAATGAAAAGACAGAAAGACAGACAAATGGTAGGTTAATACAATAAGCAATCTATAATAATTTTATGTGTCTACTTGGGGGGAAGGTTAGGGAGACAAAGACAGCATACAGAAAGAAAAAGGCATCACAGAAGGAGCAGGAAAGAGAAATATATTGGTTAAAGCAGAAGAAAGTGGAGAAGGCAGTCAGAATAGTAAAGGCCTAAACCGAGAAAAAGATAGCCAACTCAGTTATGAAGGGGGATACAACCTTTTAGAGGTATATTAGTGAGCGACGAAAGACTAAGAGAGGGATAGTAAAGCATAATAAAGGGGAGGAGGTGGGCAGAGGGTGACAGTGAAAAGGCAGAGATACTAAACAAATACTTTTGTTCAGTATTCACAAAAAAAGAGGAGGGGGACGTGCATAAACCAAACAATAGAAGCAATCTGGATAGGGGGGTCAATACCATTCCATTCACAGAAGAAAGACTCCTGAAAGAACTCCTACAAATCAAGGTGGACAAGGCAATGGGGCCTGATGGGATTCACTACAGAATTCTGAAAGAACTAAGGGGAGAACTAGTGACACCACTGACTACCCTTTTTAACAAATCATGGGAGGATGGTGTGGTACCTTGAGGACTGGGGGAAGGCGTATGTGATTCCCCTTCACAAAAGTGGGAATAAGGCAAAGGCAGGAAACTACAGGCCTCTTAGTTTGACCTCAGTGGTACGGAAAATGATGGAATCACTTCTGAAAGAAAGAATTGTTGAGTACCTAGAGGCCAGTGGGGCACAGGACCCAAGGCAGCATGGATTCACAGTGGGATGGTCATGTCAGACGAATCTAATAGATTTCTTCGACTGGGTGGCCAAAGTAGCAGACCAAGGAACAGATGAGGATGTGAACATGGCCTACCTAGACCTTAGCAAGGCATTTGATGCAGTCCCACACAAAAGATTAATAAACAAAATTGTCAGCCTAGGAGTGGATCCCAGGAGTGGATCCCAGGGTGGTAGCCTGGGTAAAAAATTGGCTGGATGACAGGATGCAGAGGGTAATAGTAAACAGAGTCCACTCTGAATAAAGGGGGTTACTAGCAGGGTGCTGCAGGGTTCAGTATTGGGGCCAGTCTTCTTTAATGTCTTTATAAGTGACATTGCAGAGAGACTGGAAGGAAAAGTATGCCTCTTAGCAGACGACACAAAGATCTGCAACAGGGCTGATACACAATTGGGGGGGGTGTGTGGAAAGGATGAGAAGGGACTTGGCAAGGTTGGAGGAATGGTCAAAAGTATAGCATCTTAAACCCTGTTTACACTACCACTGCTATCCCCAACTTGGAGCGTTCCACTTCTGCGATTGTTGCTATGACTCAAAATTCCATCCACACAGCCGGTAACTCCTACGGTTGTTTACCCCTCCAGTCAGGATGATGAACTGGTGACATACTCACTGGCATGGAAGAGAGAGATGGCTCATTTCTAAGTAGCATGTCCGAGTTCAGCTAAAGTAAGTTTTTGGCAGCAGATAGAAAGCTGAACTCGGGACAGTGCATAAAAATAAAAACCCAGGGCTACAAGTAATCGGAATTGGAGTTGGAAACTGTGAGAATGTGAAACTGGACATACATAAATACATATGCATATTCCTAGGATATGCATTTGTATTCACGCAGTATAGTCTAGAGATTAGAGTAATGAGCTGTGAATGAGCTTGGTACATCCAGCAGACCAGACCTGGGTTTGATTCTCACAACCTGCATTTACATATTGTGTGACTCTGAGCAAGTCACTTAACTGCCCAGTGCTCCCAGGTCATCCCTGAAAACAGGCACTTGTTCCTAGTGGGCCTTACCCAATTACCAAAGACTAAAATAAATAAATAAATATCCATAAGATGCCCTCCAAATGGACCCATAAACATATATAAGAGACACAGTAACTGTACATATAAACACACATACCACTCTCTAGGGTGTGCATCCATACTCCAGCATAATCTCTTCTTGGGTGGTTGCAGGCACTCATCTATAGCTTTACTTATCAAACAAAAGGTATCTGTGTATATTAGAGTATGACCCACAGCCCAGTTTGTGATATTCCTTATGTGCTCTACTTCTCTTGAACATTCTACACTGTCACCTCTCCTGTGTAACCACCATTGAAAGCTTTCCAGTGTTTATGGCTGAGAGATGCCCACAATAATCAGAGTAACTCCTATGATTGAGGGTGCCACCCCTCATAACTCTCATTACAACCAAACAGATAGTAAGTGCAAGCTCCTTAGACCCTCACACTCAAAGGCCTATTCCTTTAGCAACATTATAGGACATTTGGAATAGTAGAATAGTAGAGGGACTTTACAACACTAATATGCAGCATAAGATGAAATTACATCATGGGCCTCCAAGCTTAAAAGGGCTACAATGTTTAAATAGTGGTGGATGAACAGATTTGCTAAAAATCTGAACTGACTCAAACAAGCTGAAGTGTTTGAAAATAAAGCTTCTAAACACTTGAGGCTCTGTTATGGGAATTGGGCACAAGATGTGAGAGAGCACAGGAGCGACCAGAGCCAAGACTCTGGTTCTTCATTGGATAAGTGAGCTGTCTGTCTTCCTAAGGTGGCACCTGATTGGGTTTGCTCTGTAGCAACCCACATGGTCTACCTTAGGAGCTGGTGCAGAGGAACAGAACAGAGAAGGAGCAGCAGTGTTTACAGGCTTCTCTGTGTGTGTTGCTGTAAGTTACTGCTTTGTATTTTTGCTGGTTGGGCAACTACTAGATGGGACTCGGGTTTCATCAGACACAAAAAAAATATAAAATAATTAATATATACATATAAATAAATATATATATATATTTTTTTTAACAATGAACAAGAGAAGGTTTGGGGTGGGGATTGGGGGACTGGGTCTGGGAGTCGAAGAGTGGGGACTGGGTGGTCAGAGACTCAGGGAGGGGAGAAGGAAGACTTGGCAAGTGTGTAAACGCTAGCTTTTTTTTTGGCAGCAGAGAGGGTGAACTGGGCCACTACCCAGCCAAGTTAGCCAGCCAGTGCCACTTCTTGCTGTTTGCCCACCCCCATACAAGTCAGTCAGTTCTCATCTCCTGCCTGTACTCAGTGATGTAAATCTATAAGCTTTGGCTCAGTGTGCATTTCATCACCAGGAATAATCCTTGAAAGAAAAAGTAAATACTGTGTCGTAGAGGGTTAGGCCAGGTCCTTGAATCTCTGTGGGTAGCAGTGCCTGCAGCTTCAGCCCTGATAACCTAGGTCCAGAGTGTGTGTGTGTGTGTGTGTGTGTGTGTGTGTGTGTGTGTGTGTAAAAATCTGATTGCCAGCCACAATTAGTCACTTCTTGTATACTGTCTGTGTGACACCTCGACCCCAACAAGTCAATCAGCTCTCATCTCTTCCACCCTGGGGTAAATTTACAAGCTTAGGCTCTGTGGGCATTCCATCACGTAGAATAATCCTTGAAGAAAATGTAAATCACTGTGTCATAGAAGGTTAAGCCATGTCCCTGAATCTCTGTGGGTAGCAGCACTGCAGCATCAGCCCTTATAGCCTAGGTCCTGTCTGTGAACTAGTGTGTGTGTGTGTGTGTGTGTGTGTGTATGTGAAATAAAATCTGCCAGCCAGCCACCAGTGACAATTCTTGCATACTGTCTTTGTGACCCCTCCCCAAACAAGTCAGTTAGCTCTCATCTCCTCCCTGTGCTCCATGGGATAAATCTACAAGCTTTGGTTCAGTGGGTAGGGCATTCCTTCACATGGGTGCTGGTTGTGAGGTTAAGTATGTACATATTCAGTATGTCAGTGTAAGTAGCTCAGCAGGTAACACACTCACTTCTGAGGCTGGGAGATCAGCAGGCTGTGGGTTCTATCCCCATACCAGGCACCTGGGTTAATATCCCAATACTGACACTGCAGTGCAGTATGAGGGTTGGTGCTGCATTCCTGAGGTGCCGTCTTTTGGATGAGATGTTAAATCAAGGTCCCATCTGCTTGTTCTGATGGTAGTTCAGGTGGATGTTAAAGATCCTATGGCACTTCCTGAAAAGAGTAGAGGAATTTTTTATTGAAAACTCTAAACAAACCATACAAGATTGTATTACATCATACAAATCATAATGAAAACAGAACAACAACAGAAATAAGTATTACAGCATACATGAAACACATTACTCAATCTTGAAACAAATTATACAAAAAATTGTATTACGTCATACGAACATATCAAGGAAAGAAACAGAAAAATATTACAAGATGCAAAAATGTCAGACAGATACAATGTATAAACATACATAATGTATTTCTTATTTCTACAACAAAACAAAATTTGTAGGTGATTATTCACCCAAAGAAAAAATAAAAGATAATTTCAGTCTTACTGTACATAGAAAAATTGTCTAATACAGAGATAAAACTATACTTTACTCTCAAAAAATAACAGAACCCCTCCACCACCAAGAAGTAAAAAATATATAGTCATAACTTGAATTGGAATGACATCTCATAATGGTCTAAAAAACAGAGAAAGCAACATAATGTAACAATCAAAAATTAGCTATCCAGTATCTAACCAAGACATAGCTTTCCATTTCTTACCAAAATTGTGTGATGACAACGTACGAGATTCCTGTTTCCACAATCCTAACAACCATTCATGTATTCGCCAAAACAATTGTTCTGGAGAAATGAATAGCGATTTCAATGACCAGATACACCTTACTTGCCAAATTTGATATTTGATACCCCCCTAAAACCAATCACATAGTGTCTGAATTAAATGTGTCCCAACTGTGAGGCAGAATGCTGAAAAACAAAATTTGTGCGTCTATAACTGGGAAATGAGTCCTATCGCATTTTGTATATAAAATAGACCAAAATTGTAAAATATATGGACATTTAAAAAAAAAAAGATGTGTCATGGTTTCAATACAGTTTGCACATACCGTGCTTCTTGGGCAATATCTCTCCTCTTTACCCTTATGTTTCAAATTTCCCTTAACATTTAACCTACCATGGGCTGCAAGCCAAGTAACATCCCACATATAATCTGGGATGCTATGAGAAGTAAGCATGGGTTGAATTTGTATCAAATCATTTTCTAATCTATCACCAAAAACAGCGTGTAATCAATGTTTATGGGGATTTTCCAAAGTTTTAATTTACTGAAGCAAGAATGAAAATGTATAGGTAAATTACTGATAGGTTTTTGTTTAGGAATAACCCCTTTCTTAATTCAATAGTCCAACCAATGTGAAATATGATCAGACGTCCATGGGGTCCATATTTTGGATTTTCCCAGTAAAATTGGAGAGATATTTGTGTAAAGAAAAATACAGAAAAAAAAATTGGATTAATCATATTAATCCCTCCTCTGTTTACTAGCTAATATAATATACCCCGTTTTATGAGGTTCAGCCTGCTACCCCATATCGCTTGAAAAAAACACACTAAACAATGTTGTTTCTCTAGAAAGAGGCAATGCATAAATTGTACTTAAATAAAAAAAAAGTCTAATAAGAAATGTTTGAACCATATAAATCCTCTTTTTCTTTGACATCTTCCATTAATTCCAGGATGCTACTTTCAATTTTGCAAACTGAATAAGTTTATTCCAATTATAAGTTGCTGTATCCATCCAACAGAAAAAATAAATTCCCAAAATTTTACAAACCTGTGATGAAACAGGAATCCCTATAATTGTAGAATGTATAGAATTATGTGTACCAAAAAAACAACACTTACTTTTATTCAAATTAAAGGTAGCTCCAGTTCCCCTTGTATAGGCTACAGTCATAGCTTCTGTAGCATCACAAGATGGAACATCCGCTAGAAAAAACATAAGTCATCAGCATAAGCTACTACCTTAATTTCTATATCATCACACCCTAAAGAAAGACCTCTGATATCTTCTGAACGATAAATAATCGACAGTAAAGGTTCCAAAGAGAGAATATATAAAATAGGGCTCAATGGGCATCCCTGTCTCACTCCCCTAGCACATTTCTGCATACAACCTAACCATCCACTAACATATGGTATCACCTCTGCCTGTAAATAATATTGTTTTAACCAAAAAAATAAAATGGGGAGGAAAACCCATTTTTTCATACAATTCCATAGATAAAGATGGGACACACTATCAAAAGCTTTAGCCTGATCTAAAGTAATACAGATGCCTGCGAGTTCCTCTACAGAACCTCGTTCCAAAATCTCCTGAATAAGCAATAGTGCATCTGTAATATGACGACCAGGCACAGAGCAAAACTGAGTAGGATGGATAATATGATCTAAAAAACATGAAATCCAAGAACTAAGAATTTTGGTAAGAATTTTTCAATCCGAATTTAAAAGTATAATTGGGTGCCAGTTGCAAAGACATTCCCTATCTCCAATCTTATAAAGAAAAATGAGAAGATCCACATTCATACTTTTTGGAAAGTAACCTTGTGTTAAACAACTGTTAAACATAGTAACTAGTTGATGATCCAAAACTGTACTAATAAAGCCATAAATCTCATTTGGAAGACCATCCCTCCCAGGGGCCTTCCCCTTCCGAAGGCTGGAAATTACAGTGTGCAATTCAACCAAAGAAATAGGGGCTAATAAGGATATCAAAAAGCTATCCAGTACTTTTGGTAACACACTTAAAGCCAGCCACTCATTCACCTCGTCTTGTGTAACATGTTCATCTACCTGAAATAAGGATGAAACATGTGCGTTCAATATTTTGAAAAGATCCTGCTGAGTGCTTACTCTATTACCTTCTGGATCTTTTAGGCTAGTAACATTTTTTTTTCCTTTGAGCTGCACTATTTTCAAATGGATTTGTACAAGCTGAAGTACGTTGAGTGCCATATTTTTGTTCCCGTTCCAATTGCTGTTGTTTAGTATTCTGTAAATGTGCCAATTGTTCCTTAACATTTGTAATGTCTTGTGTATCCACTACAACTCTCATATTTATTTGAGAATAAAATTTTTTAAAAGTATTCTGAAGATATTGCTTGTCAAGTCTTCGTGATGCACCTAATAATCATCCTATATGTGTAAAACAATCCTGAATATCCCATTTGGAATCTTCCCACCACACTTGGTGACTATCATATAGAAAGAAAACAGATTTACGAGCTTCCAAAACATCCATAAAACCCACTATTACTTCTGAAATATCTAATAAGGATGAATTCAATCTCCAGTACCCTGGACCTTTAGAGGTATTTCCATAATTTGAAATTAATAAGCTCAAAACCCCATGATCTGAGGTAGCAACCAACCTAATTAGTGGAGAGGAAAATTGGAGGGTGGGAGAGATAAACCAATAATCTATACGGGATTTCTGGGTACCTTGTAAATAAATAAAAAAAGGAATGTCTTCAAAAACATCACACAACCCAGATACCTTTAATAATTCGTTTAAACAGTGATTGTCACAATAAACCTTAGAGGCAACAGATTTAACAGTTAGAGGGATGCTAAAATCCCCTCCAAATAAAATATTTCTACTAGTGAACAAATATGGCTGAACTAGTTGTAACAACTGAATCCATGCCCATTTGCTTTGGGGAGCATAGATATTAATTAATCGGAATGGGATAACATCTATAACAACATCCAACAATAAGGCCCTACCAGGGACAATGTCAATGATATCAATAATTTTAACCTTCTGCAAAGTGAAACAAATTCTGACTCCGGTACACAATTCATCTTCCCTGGACCAATAACATGGACCCCACCCCATGAATCTGTAGCAATGGCAAAATCATGGATTGTATATAACCTGGCATCCTGAAAAAAAATTATATTGTGTTTCAAATCCGAAAATATTTCAAAAGTGGCCCTTCTTTTATATGCAGATCTAATGCTATTAGTATTAAGGCTAGCAAGTGAGATATCATATCCCGTGGTTGTATTGTAATGAGTAAGTTAAGTGCTGGAGAGCAGTTTTCTATTGCTTTTCTGTAAACCCATCCTGCCACTTACTTTTTTTGTTTTAACTTTACTTCCTACCCTGGGATCCATGATAATCTCTTGGTCCGAAAAACCCTCAACATGAGAGGGAATTTGAGAAGCTGTATCAGAGTCCAGTTCATCTAGGCCTACAGAAGCCAATACCCCATACTTGTTGGAAACTGTTAAAGGTTCTGGAGACTGAGCCCAATCCATCGATGGAGTTTGTGGAGTTCCCTTTTTAACTGGGAGAAAATAAATATCCATTTCTATAGGTTCTGTGGAACTAGGAGGTTGTACTTGGGACTTATCAGTAGCCCCTAAAGGGATTGTAACAATTTTATGAGATGTAGAACTCTGGGCCTGGTTTTCAACAGAAATATTAAGTTGAGGGGAAGTTTGTAAAGGAGGGCTAGATTGTAGATGAACAGCAGGTAGTCTTGATGCCAAGGCTGCAGAGTATAATCTAGGGCCCAAAGGAGGGCTCAGCCTAATACCATCTAAAGCACTTCTGGCTGCCTTGAAAATAATCAGATCCTGCACAGCATAATCCGATTCTTCTGTGTTATGAGCTGCCCATGGACAATCAGGAAATAAATGTCCCAGTTCATGACAAAAGTTACATTTAACAGAATTTTCACATTGATAACCAGAATGTCCAATTTCTCCACATTGAAAACACTGAATTTTTTCACAGGTAGTGCTAATATGTCTTGGAAATCCGCATTTATAGCATCTCAGTGGTTGTCTGGGATAAAACAAAAGCCCTTGTCTCACCCAATAAAAAAACAGTTAGGTAAACGGACATATTCATTTTGGGTACTATGAAGCTTAACTTTAGTTCTCCATCCCCCATTCCAAAACCCTTCCCCATCCAAAATTGGTTCCGGTGTACCCTGAACCTCACATCGTTTGTGTAGCCAGCAAAGAATGTCAGCAAGATTTACACTTTCATTCCGAAACAAAATTGTTATAACTCTAAAAGGCTGCTTAGTCAGCGGGATTACCTGAAAATGGGACCAAAAAGGGTTAGTTTTAAGTGAAGCATACTTCAACCAAAAAGATTCTAAAGCAGCAGGAGTTCTAAAACTAATATCAGAAGACTGTTCTCCAGGGGCATGTATAAGTGCATAAATGTCAGCAGGTGTGAAGTCCAGGGATTGTTTAATTACAACTTTGCCCACATAGAATCTATTCAGGAGTTCCTCCATCCCTCCCAGATATCTTAGTCTAATGGCGTTCCTGCGCTTGGCTTGTTCCAAAGGCTTCAGGAATAAATCTGCATATTTCATTTTGGGTAAATCATTTGAGAGGCCGATGGGTACATCAGGAGCCTCTGAATCTGTTGTAGCACTTGTATCAGCAATATTTGAATGGGTTACAGCAGAATTTGAAGATAAAATAGTACCTGTATTAATAGTCAGAGCCACATCGGGGACTTCATTTGAAATAAGGAAAGGTGTCACCGACTCCGTGAAACCAACCGTCTCTCTAGAAGGTTTTTTTTTTGAGTGACCAAGAACATCGTCTGGTTTGGATGGATCTACCACCCATATTCCAGTCTCTGACTGTTTCCATCCTGGTGTAGAAAGGGCCCTTTCAGGTGATCAAGACTCCTCTGTTGACTGTGCTGGCATCTCCCTTAATGGAATAGAATCCTGTGAGAATTCCGGCACAGCCACCAACACGTCATCACTAACTCCAGGACCCAGCTTGAAGGTTTTTTGGGTAGCACTGGGAGATAATCCTAAAGCCATTTCCTTTCTTTTTTCTAGCAATTCAGCCTTTACTAAGGTAAGAGCTATTTCAGTCTGTAGTAACTGAGCTTTCAAAATTTCACGTTGCTTCGCCACTGCAACAACTGTACCACCCTCGATAACATCCATTGCTAGCTCCGGTGCTTCAGAACAGTCTGATAACTTTTTCACTGAAACTGACTGCTGCTGTAAATTCTGTGCAGTAACTACCTCCACCATACCAGCTTGCAGTAAACGTCTGTCCTCCTCCACGACCGGCTGCAGACTGATCCCTTCCATCTTGACAACGTTTGGGATAGCACTCCCTCAACAGAGTAGGGGAATTTCCCCAGTGCCCTGGCCAAATTTCCCCCAATTCACTAATAATACTACCAACAGCTTAATGTGGTTCTATCTAATGAATAAGGAAAGACCTAATAAAAGAGGAGGGAGAGTGGTGCTGTATATATGGGACGATATTGAGTGTCAAGAGATTGCAGATTTTGCAGCCGGCCCAGTGGCACAGAGGGCTGAGGTGCTATGCATCTTACTGCTCACCATGCCGGTGACCTGGGTTCGGGAATGAGCTCGGGGACCCAGGGGTTGACTGGGGAGGACAAGGATTGAGCATCCGATGGACTGCTCTCCTCTCTCAGGGTGGGAAGATATGCTGTCTTGCTTCTTGGTTGCCACCTGGTGGAGGCCAAGGGGGGAGAAGATTGAGTATCTGATGGACTGCTCTCCTCTCCCAGGGTGGGAAGGTATGCTGTCTCACTCCTTGGCTGCCACCTCGTGGAAGCCAAGTGACAGTGCCAGAGTATGAGTGACATGGAAGGGAAGAGCCACAGTTCTGTAGCATGTGTGCACCTCCACGCATACATGCTTATATGCTGCCGTGGCAAGGAGAAGGGAGAAAAAGGAAAATAGGAAGGCACCATCTTAATGAAGCCCTGCCTGCCTGCTTGCCCCTGTTCCCACATTGCCACCTGACCACTGCCCTCAATTCTGGATGTGAGTCAACTGGGGGGGGGGGACTTCTCTTCCCGGCCCTACCACAGGTGACAGTCTGTGTGGGAATGCATGGGGTGGCATGAGCTGGGGGGGATGACGGACGGGGGAGACAGGGACAGGGCTGAATGAGCCTGCCAAAGCTGACCCATGGGAGAAAAGGCTTAATAAAAAAAAGAGATTGCAGATTTGACTCCAACTGAGATGAAAAGATTATTGGTAAAACTTACAGGAAACACAGGAGCCAACCTCACTAGTGGTATCTACTGCAGACTCCCTCAAAACTGATGTTAATACAAACACTCACATATTAAAACAGATAGAAAGATGTTCCTGTTCCAGTGATACAGTTATCATAGGTGATTTTAACCTACCAGGCATTGACTGTGTAAACAATTGCCTCAAGTCCCATGGAAAATAATTTCCTAGCAGAAATAATCAAATACGATCGTCATCAAGTTTGAGGGAACCCACAAGAGGTAGAAATGCACTTGATCTAATTTTTGCCAACATTACAGATGCCATTGGAAATGTAGTTATAAGAGCACCTCTGAGGAATAGCAACCACCACATACAGTGGAGCCAGCCAGGATGCAACACAGTACCCTGCAGTAAATGACAAGTCGCAAAATATTGCATTACGTAAGGGCTTAATTCTTATCAAAATACACTATTCCCTGCGGCAAACTGCAGCTTTTTGCAGTACTTCTACAGTACAAGGTACTGCATTGCATAATGGCTAGTAACACTGTAATAACGTTTAAAGAGCTAGTGTACTTCCTGGAATTAATAGTAATTTTCGGATGCAGTCAGCTATCGCTTCTTATATCTGAAGTATTTCTTCTTTTCTTGTAACCCCCCTACCCATTTGGAGTTTACCTTAATGTCTTCCCAGGCTCTATCCAAGCCCACTGCCAGACTGACATCCTTTATGAATAGTAAATCCGAGGGCATTGGTTTGCTCCTGTTGATTTATGTGAGAGTGCCATGCTGTGCCACCGCACCTGTCCCTTTAAGACTCTAGCCTGTATGTGTATAGTAAATGGTCTGGGCTGGGTCTGAGTGCATCAAAGCTCGTGATCAGGCTAGACACTGCTTTGATTTGCTCCACTCTGCTGTCGATAGTGGAGCAGAGAGAGCTTGAGCTGGTATTGTAATTATTTACTGATTACTTGCTATTATATTTGAATAGAGTGTTTGTTCTTGCAGCTTTGCCTTTCTGAATGAGAGCCACCATGTTTGGTCTGGGACTTTCAGAATTTGGACCAATGGAACTCAAGAGGCCTTTAAGGGTCCTTAACTCAAGTGCCTCGTGGGAAGGAAATTCTGTAGTTTTTGTAGTTTTTAGGTTGGTGCTTAAACTGAACTGAAGGGGGTATCCAAATTGTGACTGATGGCTCCCCATCCAACCAGATCAATGGAAATCCCCAGAACTGCTAGAGACAGTGGATCAATTGGAGTTAGAGCTTGAAGAATGAGCAGCTTGAGTGTTTGAGCAGCTGCTCCCTGTAAGAAGCTGAAGGAAATTGGCAGGGGAGGCCTGACTTGCCTCCCTGCTACTGTTCTCCTGCATTGGACTGCCTGATTGCAGTAACTGGACTAATACAAAAAGGAACCTTTACTTGCAGCAGAAAGCTCCAAGATATTTGAAGGTACAGCCTGAGATTTGGACCGAGATGAAGCTCCTGTGAAGCGTTCGGTCCAGAGGTTGTTAGAGACTGATTTAATGATTGAGAGGTTTGCTCAGTGAATCTACTGTAATAGCAACCAGTCTGAATACTGAACTGAGAGTTGGAGAAGTTAATGTTTTTCCCTGTTAAATGTGCTGAATGTTTATTGTGGATCGTGGCCTGTTTTGCCAGTGACTGAACTGTGTTGCCAGCAGGAGGCATTCACCAGCAAACAAACTGAACTTTGCCAGAATTGTTTATTCAGCCTTGAGCCCATGCCAGTCTCAGCTCAAGCTGACCATTCGTGCACCAGAGACTGTTCTTCGGTGAGAGACCGGCTTTGGGGATCCAGCCCCTGTGCAGAGACAACTCGCAGGTTGCAGCCACCTGGAGGGAAAGGCCATGAAGTGGAGGTATGTCAAGTTGGCCCTGCTTCCCAATGCTCTTCGGTGAACTACATGAGGTCTCCATATCATCAGATCCATCACAGCCAACTGGTAGCGTGAGTAAATCCAGGGTAGCTCCCTGCAACAAATCATTTTATTGTCTGTGGTACCATCTAATTGTGTCAGCGAATTTCTGGGTTACAAGAGACTAGGCCAACCAGCCAGGATTACAAATATTCAAAGCTCTGTTGTGCATGCTAACTGCCTTTTCTTTCCATCAAGGGCCCCATCAACAGCTGCAATGCTGGCCACCATGGGCAACGCCTCTGGCTAGCCAATATTACAGCTTGGGTGCCCAGTGTTGCAAGACTGATTATTTGGGACTAAAAGTGCATGCAAAGTAAACTGACTTTAATCAGAATAGTAATAATTCATCTAGATTCATGCCCCTTCCTTGCTCATGATACCCTAAATAAATCTGATTTGCTGTTCACGTTTAACCTGGCTTATGAGCATATTATTAGTCAGGTTACTGTATTAAAAGTGTATACCTGCTTTGCTAGCCTTGCTTTTACTGGGGGTTCCAGGGAATTAGCCAAAGGCCAGACACTGGTGGTAAGTGTAAAGTGTGTGTGCATATTATTAATGCTAATTGCTGACTGTGTGTTAACTGTTGCCAGAAGTACAAGGTCACTAGGTGGATTTGTGGGTGGCTGTAGCTTCCCAGAGGGCTATACCAGGGTAGGTAGATACCCCACTATTTTTACTGTGGGTGGAGGCACCTTAATATTGAATCCAGGCCCCTCAACTGGTGGTTAGACATACAGACAGGAGTTGTAACTCTATGGATAGCGCTGCCTAGGGGTTACATTGTGTTTGCTAATTAGAAGATTTTCCACCTGACAGTACTGGGCTGAAGTTTGGAGCAGCACTCAAAGAGGCTAAAAAAAAGTCCATTCTATTTTTCCCACTATATCATTAGAAACATAATCAAACACAGTGAGGCATCACAACTCTTGCAACCTGAGCAGTGACTTTTCATTACCAATCAAAATGCAGGAAATTGTAACATCACTAGTAACCAAGAAGAGCCAATCCCTGAGGGTGAGTGGCTAGTGAGAATGGCTGGATGTATGTATGAATGTGGTAATATTGTTGAGTGTTAAGGGGTATTAATAGTATTTTTATTTTTGGGAATTTTAATAGGATAATTTAGGGTTTAGTGACTAACAGTCAAGATCGACATAAGCCTATAAGGTACAGCTACCCGGTGGCCCACCTCCATGACCTCCACCCCTTTGAGCTCTCCTCATTACCTGTGGAAATATATAGGAGATGCAGAGCTTTGGGGATAGCTCGTGGGGGGGGGTCAGGGCAGGGGGCTGCGTGAGTGGCTTCTGGGGAGTTGTCAATGAGGGTGGTGAGGTCCAGGAGGTGCCCTAGGGCGAAATGGGAATTGGAGAGGGGTCCTGTTGCATCACAGAGACTCTGACTGGCTAAATGCTGCCCCACTTTGGAGGACAGCAGTGCCGGATTTGGTACTCTGTGATACACACCCGAGAAAGGATCACAGAGGCGGGGAGTGACCATTTGTTTTAAAGCCAACCTGGGCCTCACGGTGCTACCAGTGGATTCTACCAATTCTTTTGAGAGCATTGCCATGTGTGTGTGTGTGGGGGGTTCTGATGCAGGTTACAGGATCCTTCTGATTTACCATCCACCAGGCGGAAGAAAGGAATTCCTGCAGGAAGTCAGAGACTTCATTGCCGGCCTGGTGCTGGAATCCCCCTGAACATCTGGGTTGATGACAGACTCTTGTCATTTGGACATGTCCTCCTGCAGAGTATGGAAGCTCTGGGCCTGTTGCAAGTTGTCACCTCAGCGACCCACTCGCATGGTCACACATTGGACCTGGTGTTCACTGTGGGTCTTGAGGTCAATGATCTCAAGATCGATCTGGTCATTTGGTTGGATCATAGTACCATGAGGTTCACATTTGGGGCATCCCTGAGGGTCCATCCTCTGTGAAGAAAGCCCAGTACCACCCTTTACGGGGATTGTCCCCAACAGGACTACAGGCAGTACTGGATCTATCAAGTGTGGAGACTGTGTGTGTGAGTGTGTGACTGTGTGTGAGGAGGCAGTGGCAGCCTATAATAGGGCCATCACTGTGGCCTTTGACTCATTAGCACCCATCTGTGTCCGACCCTTATCTACTAGTCAGAGGCCCCCTGTTTTGATGGGGAACTCAAGGAGCTAAAGATAAAGGGTCAGAGGTTGGAGCAGTGTTGGAGGAGATCTGGACTGATGGAGGACTGACTGGCCTTGAAGTCACATTATGGTGACTATCAGAGGGCAATTTCCTGAAAGAATGCAGATTTTTTGTCAAGGGAGATTGCTGCGGCAAGGAACAGACCAGCTCAGCTTTTCCGCATGGTGGATGGCCTATTACATCCAGCATGTCTCCAAGTGGGAGCAGCAGGTTCAAGCACAAGGTGTGAAGAGTTTGCTCTATTCTTTGTTGACAAAGTGTCCACTATCAGAGCCAAGATCTCTTCCAGAGTCCTTCAAAGAGTTTGTGGGGTTCGACCTGAGATGTGACAGGGCACCCCTCTTGTATGGACTGAGTTTGATCCAGTTGGAGTGGATGATGTGGCTGAGATAGTCTTGAGGCTGTGACCAACATATTGTGATCTTGACCCAGGTCCAGCCCGATTTTGGTTGGATGTGTGGACCTGATTGGATCTGTGGTTTCTGAGATTGTCCAGAATTCCTTATGGAGTGGGTCTTTTCTATGGCATTGAAAGAGGCCTTGATTAGACCCCCACTGAGGAAACCCTCACTGGACCCGGAGTGTCTCACCAACTACAGATCGGTCTCAGACCTCTGATTTTTAAGGAAGGTTTTAGACAAAGTGATGGCCATCCAGCTTGAGACTCATCTTGCCTCCTCCACCACTTACAAGTGCTTCCAGTCTGGATTTAGACCCAAGCATAGCACAGAGACTGCCCTGGTGAAGGTGCTGAATGATCTCCTAATGGTGTGAGATAGGGAAGAACTTACGATCTTGGTTCTCCTGAATCTGTCGGTGTCGGACACTGTGGACCACAAGGTGCAGCTGGACCGACTGCAGAACTGGTGTGAACTGACTAGTAATATATTCAACTTGTTTAGCTCCTATCTCATGGGTAGAGTGCAAAGGGTGACGATGGGGTCATCCTCATCTAATGCGATGCCTCTACACTGTGGAATTCCACAGGGGTTGGTCCTGTCACCCTTATTGTTCATGGTGTACATACTGCCATTGGGAAATGTTAGGGTTTTCATTGCTATGCTGATGATACCCAGCTGTACCTGTCCTGTGCACCTGGAAAGCAGATGGTGACTTCAGTGTTTAACACCTATCTGGAGGAGATCCAGAACTGGATGACTCACAACTGGCTACAACTCAACCCAGACAAGACGGAGGTACTGGTGGTGGATCCAGGCCATCGATGTGACAAAGGGGGATCTGAAGATGTCCCTTGTCTAGTACTAGGAGACATTTTCTTGGCCCCTCAGTTCAGGTCAAGGATCTGGGTGTGATCCTCGACGATGGTCTGACACTTGAGGCGCAGGCGTCGCCATCGACAAAAGTGTTTTTTACCATCTAAGAAACATTGCTAGGATCCGGACCCTGATTTCAACTGAAGACCTGGCCACCCTGGTACATGCCTTCATCACGTCCAGGCTGGACTACTGCAATGCTCCGTACCTGGGGTTATCTGGAGGTAACCTCCACCAACTGCAGCTGGTGCAGAACATGGCAGTCAGACTGTTGACTGGTGCATTGAGAGCGGACCACATTATGCCTGTCCTTCGTGTACTGCACTGGCTACCAGTAAGGTGTAGGATTGCCTTCAGGGTCAGATTACTGACCTATAAAGCCTTGCATGGGGGGGGAGACCAGACTACCGGCAAGACCTCCTGGTTCCTCACTGCCTGTCTCTCATTCTCTGTTCCTCTGAGGGTTGCCTCCTAGTGGTTCTCAGGGCTAGGTTGTGGCATTCTGGGGACTATGCTTTATCAGTTGCTGCACCACTCTGGAACTCATTGCCAAAACATCTAAGGGAGGCAACCTCAGTGGAAACCTTTAAAAAAGGGCTGAAGACATTTTTATTTAATCAAGCATATGACCTAGATAATGGATTATGAGTAGTAGGTCGTGTGTTAAATTTACTTTTTTTTTTTTACTGTTGTTGCATTTACTTAAGCTTGATAGAGTGACTATCTTATATTGTACCTCTGCACTATGTATTGAATTTATATTGATTGTTTTAAATGTTGTTAAGCGTTCCGAGCCTCCGGGAAGGGGCACTATATAAATAAAGTTTCTATGTATCTATCGATCTGCTGCTTCATGTGAAAGAGAATAATCTGGCAGTGAGAAATGGTTCTCCTTGGTACTAGTGTTGTTACAGTGTTAATGGTGTAGTGGGAGGAGCAGAACTGACTTTTTTTAGCCTCCAGACAGAATGCTGCTCCACACATCACCCCAGTACTGCCAAGTGGAAAATCTTTTAATTAGCAAACAGAAAACAAAAAAATACTTCAGATATAAGATGTGAACTTATGAACATACAAAAAAGCCACCAGAAGAAGGCCGTTTGGTTTATTGTGTCTGCTTGGTAAATGATGCATGGTCCATGGCTTATGCCAATGACCCTGTCCTCCCTTCTGTGTCATCCCTTCCTTCCCTGCTTCCTCTCCATGGTCCCATGGGCTCCCAATGTGCTAGTCACAGGCCCTATTAAAGGTCTCACCATCTTTACTGAGACAATCTCTTTTGGCAGTGCATTCCTTGTGGTCACCACTCTTTCCCTCAAAAAAATGCTTCCTAACATCCCTCCTAAACCTTCCCCCATAAACTTTAAGCTGTGCCCCCTCGTGGTTCTGTTGTCACTCATTTTAGAGAGTCCATCTCTCTCTACTCTGTTAATCCCCTTCAAGTATTTGAAGGTGTCTATCATAACATTGGCTGGACAACAGGACACAGAAGGTAATTGTAAACGGAGTCCACTCTGAAGAAAGGTGGGTTACTAGTAGGGTACTGCAGGGTTCAGTACTGGGTCCAGTCCTTTTTAATGTCTTTATAAGTGACATTGCAGAGGGACTGGAAGGAAAAGTATGCCTCTTTGCAGATGACACACAGATCTGCAACAGGGTTGATGCACAAGGAGGCGTGGAAAGGATGAAAAGGGACTTGGCAAGGTTGGAGGAATGGTCAGAAGTATGGCAGCTTGTGTTCAATGCAAAGAAGTGCAAAATAATGCACCTGGGAAACAAAAACCCAGGGGAAGAGTACACAATTGGGGGGTGGGGAGGAAGTAATAACAACAAAAATGGAAAGGGACCTGGGGATAATCGTATCAGATGATCTTAAGGTTGGCAAGCAATGTGAGTAGGCAGTAGGGAGGGCTGGGGGGATACTGGGATATATAGGGAGAGGCGTCACCAGCAGAAAACAGGAAGTTGTTATCCCTCTGTACAGACAGTTGGTGAGACCCCATCTGGAGTACTGCATCCAGTTCTGGAGACCCCATCTCCGCAAGAACATAGACAGGATGGAGGCAGTCCAGATTAGGGCAACTAAAATGGTGCAGGGTCTGCAAGAGAAGCCATACCAGGAGAGACTAAAGGAGCTTAATATGTATACCCTTGAAGAAAGGAGGGAGAGGGGGGACATGATAGAAACTTTTAAGTACCTCAGTGGAATCAACAAAGTCCAAGAGGGTAGCATCTTTCAGAAAAAGAGATGTGCAAGAACAAGGGGACACAATTTGAAGATAGAGAGGGGACGGCTCAGGGGCAATGTGAGGAAGTATTTATTCACAGAGATGGTGGTGGATGCATGGAACAGCCTTCCTGAGGAGGTTGAGGGGTCTAAAACTGTGGGAGAATTCAAGAATGCATGGGACAGACATAAGGCAATTCTTGTGGGGGGTAGGAAGAAATAGGCTGTTGGTTAACAAGGATCTGCAGCTTCTCCTGTAGGTAGGGAAATAGGCAGGCTAGGTGGGCCAAGTGGTCCTTATCTGCTGTCAAAGTCTATGTTTCTGTCTCTATGTTTCTATATGCCCCCTTCGCCTCTCTTCCAAGGAGTACATCCTTAGGGCTCCCAGCCTCTCTTCGTAGGACCTATTCTACTGATCCATGACCATCTTGGTTGCTCTTTTTTGAACCCTCTCCAGCATGCTGATGTCCTTCCTGTGGTATGGATGCCAATATCTTACCCCATATTCTAAATGTGGTCTTATTATTGACCTGTACGAGGGCAAAGGCAAAATGACCTCGCTCCACCTACTACTGATCCCCCTGGCTATACAACCCAGCTTTGGGTCTCTAGTAATCACCACCCGCAGATCCTTTTCTTCCTCTGAAGCAGCCCCCCCCCCGGTAATACTCTGTCCTAGGATTCCTAGCCCCAATGTGTATTGCTTTGCATTTTTTGGATTTCAAGCCAAGTTGCCAAATGTCTGACCATCTCATGAGTTTGCCAAGGTCTTCCCATAGGTCCTGTATTCCTTCCTTTGTGTCCCCCCCCCCACAGAGTTTGGTGTCATCCGCAAACAGGAACATTGTGCCTTTAATGCCTTCCCCAATGTCACATATGAAGACATTGAACAACACTGGCCCCAGCACCGATCCCTGCAGGACCCCACTGGTGACCTCCTTAGTGCTGGATAACTCGCAAACCACCACTCTCTGGGTTCTGCCCCTCAGCCAGCTATACCCACTTTACCATTTTCTCCCCTACCCCTAGATCTGCCAGTTGATAGCTGACTGCATCTGAAAGTTACTATTAATTCCAGGCAGTACACTAGCTCTTTAATATCAATAAAAAGCCATAAAATGTGAACAGTATAACAATGAAAAAGAACTACAGCAGAGCTAATTTTCAAGAAATTTTTAAAATATTAAGAACACGGGACTGGAAAACAGTTCTTTCTGATGTAAGGAACAGCTGGACTGCTGTAAGGAACAAAAACAAAACAACTAGAAAACAGATACATACTACATTGTAGATCATATAACCACAACAGGAAAAAACAATGGTTTGTAAGAAGGGTACAGAAACTTAAAAATAACAAGAAAACTCTTTAAAGGAGGAAACTAAAAAAACAACCAAACCCATGTAATCTTAAAAATGTAGGAAAGCTGTTAAGGCAGCTAAAAAAGCTATCAAATAGGAAAGGGTCAAAATAGAATTCAACTGGCTCACTCAGACCAGTACTGAATCCTTTTGTTCATATGAGAATTCTGCTAGGGGATGTAATGGAAAAGTTGGTCCCCTGACTCATAATGGCACTACCACATGGAAACCAGCAGAAATGGCAACTGTATTGAACAATTTCTTTTTGTTCTGTTTTTAACAAGTCCTAAAACTCACCAGTAGTAATAGCAGAGTAGTTAATAGAATGAATAATGACTCAGAACTCACTGACAAAAGTACTGTTAAAAGCAAGCTAATGAACCTAGATTTAAATAAGTCAGCAAGACCTGATAATCTCCACCCTAGGCTCCTTAAAGAATTGTGTGAAGAACTACCAAAACCTTTTACACACATAATGAATAAATCATACTTGACTGGAGAAATCCCCCAGTACTGGCTCACAGACACTGTGGTAGTATTACATGAAAAGGGTAACCAAATGAATATAGAAAACTACAGACTCAATAGTTTAACATCCATTGTCAGTAGAATAACAGAAGGGTAAATCAAAGACAAAATAAATCTAGGATTGAATGCAAGTGGTTATAAACATATGAACCAGCATGGCTTCAGCCAAAATAGGTAATTTACAGTATAACTAATCTACTGACTTTCTATGAAAAAGTAAGAGTGGCCCTGGATAATAGCAGAGAAACACAGAATTCATTGGCACAGAGCCGGCATGGTGGCACTGAGGGTTGAGGTGCTGGATGCCACACCTTGTGCCATGTTGGTGACCCGGGTTCGGGAACAAGCCCAGGGTCTTCGGCGGTCTGCGATGGGGGGGCCAGGAGATGGATTTAGCAGTTGTTTGGCAGCTCTCCCCTCCCGGGTGGGGGCCCAGCCACTCCCGCTGCAGGGCTGCCCCTGGGTGGAGGCCCAGAGGTAGTGCAGTCGGGAGCGACTAAGAATAGGGAGGGTGCAGCAGGTTGCTGTGTGTGTGTGCCTCCACATGCATGCAAGCAACCACAACAAGGGGTGGAGAGAACCCCGGAATCTAGATGTTGGTCGCTGGGGGAAGGGGGAGAAAGTCAACGCCCTTCATCCTCAGCCCTGCCATGGGGGGGGCAACCCATGGGGGATTACTGGGAGGGTCAGGCATGGGAAGAAGTGGAGGTCCTGAGACTGAGTCCCTCCAAGGGGGAGCCAGAGCCACCTGCTAGCTTCACTTTGTACCCCCGTTGCCAAGTAGGTGGGGATATACTATGATATCCCTAAACTTGAGATCCTGAGTTTAGTGGCCCGAAATGCACACTCCCGAATCAATCAGATGCCTGACAGTACAATGTCAGGCAACTGATTGAAAAATACAAAGGCAATTCGGGGGGCTTCACTCCCCCAAACCCCCCATGTGGGGGGCTCCGTCTCCACACTCACATAACTAAAATAACTAATTCCGAGGGGGAGTGAACCTCGGAGTTAAAAAAATATATATATTAGTTACAGGGGTAAAAACACAAACAGATGCAATGCAGAACAGAACCCGGGCCTTCCAGGGCATGTTGGCAGAGCTGCCAGTGGTTTAGCCCTCAACACCACCAGGGCAGCTTGACCAGCCTCTGAATCCATCCAGGATTTATAGACCATCAGCAGGCGTAAGGTAGCAACCCATCACATCTGCTACCTTTCCCCTGTAAAGGTCCATTGGGTTTACTTCTGCCGGGATTCTTACTATCCGAATACTGCACCTGTCAGGCAATACTGCATGGGCAGGTCAGTGTTGGGATAGTGAGACTTGGCATGACATAAGTATACCATAGGGGGGACGTGTCGACTGGGGTCAAAAAGCTAGATTAAAAAAAAGCTAGATTAAAAAAGAATTTGTCAGCACATAAGGACCACTTGGTCCACCGAGTCTGCCATTTTTCCCTGCCTATACTGTCACCGCAGACACTACCTGATCTATGGCTACCTCCCCCCCCCTCCACTTTCCCACCAAGATTCCTTTGTGCCTATCTCATGCATGCTTGAAGTCTGCCACTCTTTTTGGCCCCACTACCTCCACTGGAAGACCATTCCGGGCATCCACCACTTTTTCAGTGAGGTACTTCCACACATCCCTCCTACATATCCCCTGTTCCAGCTTCAGTTCTTGGGCACCTTTTCCTCTGAATAATACTCCTCTCCTGTACCTTATTCACCCCGTGAGGTATTTATAGGTCTCTATTATGTCTCCACTCTCCATCCTCTCTTCCAGCATGTACATATTGAGATCCCTTGGTCTCTTCTCATAGGGCTTTTGATGCAGCATGCACCATTTTAGTTGCCCTCCTCTGGACAGTCTCTATCCTGTCTATGTCCTTCCTGAGATGTGGTCTCCAGAACTGGACACAGTATTCAAGGTGGCATTTCACCAGCAATCTACACAGTGGCAATACCACTTCTCTCCTTCTGCTGGTGATACCCCTCCCTATGCACCCAGCCTCCTCCTGGCCATATCTACTGGCTTGTTGCACTGCCTCGCCACCATGAGATCATCAGATATGATTACCCCAAGGGCCCTTTCCTGTTTGGTGACTGTCAACACCTCTCCCCTATTTTATACTCCATCTCTGGGTTTCTGTGCCCTAGACGCATGATTTTGCACTTCTTCACATTAAATCCCAGTTGCCATACCCTTGACTACTCTTCGAGTTTTCTCAGGTCTCTACACATTCTCTCCACCCCCTCCAGAGTGTCTGTCCTATTGCAGATTTTGGTGTTATCTGCAAAAAGGCATACTTTCCCTTCCAGTTCTTCTGCAATGTCATTTAAAAAGATATTAAAGAGGACTGGTCCCTGTACTAAGCCCTGAGATATCCCGATGGTCATTCTCCCCTCGCAGAATGAGTGCTGTTTACTACCACCCTCTGTCCCTCTGTCACCTAGCCATCAACCAGTGGACATAATATTTCTCAACTTCAAGAAAGCCTTTGATTCCGTCCCTTATCATCCACTAATAAGCAAACTGGAAAAACATATCATAGGGTATGAGCTATTAAGATGGGTACAATCATGGTTAATAAACAGATTACAGAGGGTGAGGGTAAATTAGGATATTTTCCGATAAGGGCATAATTACTAGCAGGGTCCTGCAGGGATCAGTATTAGACCCATTACTTTTTAAGGTTTACATAAAGGACTTAAGTAAAAAATGTGCTAACTGAATTAACAAATTCACCAACTACACGAAATTCAGTGGCATACTGGGTAATTCAGTCAACAGGCTGCAACTAACAGAAGATCAACAAAAACTTGAAGAGTGGGCTTCTATAAGTCAAGCACACTTTAGTAGTAAAAAATGTGTAGTTATTCATCTGGGGTAACTGACACTCGCCACTCATATTACCTAAATGGAATAACTTTAAAACAGGTAACAAATGAAAGGAATCTTGAGTAATTATTAAAAATTATTTCAAGAGTTCTTTACAAAGTAAACATATAGCTATAAAAACGAATTGACTGATCAGCTGCAATATTTATTTGTTGAATTTTGTTGACCGGGTTAACCCACTGGGCCTCAGGGAGTCCCTTTTTCAGGGGAGACCCAGGATTAATTGCAGAAATAATATATCATGAATAACAATTACAGAGAAAACGAGGATAACAACAAAATACAAATCCCCTTTTTCAGGGGAGACCCAGGATTAATTGCAGAAATAATATATCATGAATAACAATTACAGAGAAAACGAGGATAACAACAAATACATTGGTAACAAATTCGGTTATAGAAATACATTTGCATGATAATAATAACAATACAATGATACTCTATATGAGAGTTACATCAGTGTACAGAAGAGTTCATGTCTTCATTTCAGTGTATTCAGGGGCAAATAAGAAGGGCCACCACAATGTTATCCTATGGGAAAATTTGCAGCTTTAAAGTGCTGTAACTTTGGAACCAGTGTAAATGTTTGCACCAAACCAGCAAAAGGCACATATATGGTACAAGGGCTTGCCATCCTGCAAATTGCAATCCAAAAGTCTAAACTGTGTAGTGGCAATGAGGTGGCAAAAATCTGTGGTTTTGGCAGATGCCACAGTGTTGTCCTATGGGAAAAATTCACAACTTAAGTGTACTGTAACTATGGAACCAATGTTTTTCACTAAACCACCAAAAGATATATCTGTGGTGCAAGGGCTTGCCACTCTGAAAATTGCAGCCCAAAATCCAAACCGTAGTGGCAGTGGGGTGACAAAGAAATGGTAATTTTGGGGCAGTAGAAAGTAAATCATGGACACTTTTGGCAGATTTGTGTAAGAACTGTGCGAAACTGTCGCAAATTTTGTGAAAGTGTCACACTGTTCTTTTGCAAATTGAGACAGTACGGGGGAGGGGGATGATCTCAAAAACATATTTCCGTGAGGTATTTTTAAAAACTAATGGCAACATTGTGTTCCTCTGGCCCCGATTAGGTGAACACAAGTGTCAGTGTTTACAAGCGGCATTAAAATTTGAATTACAGCAGTTTTCTCCACTGCTAACTGAAAACAAGATGTTGGCGGCACAACAGTGCAGAGGGCTTTTGCGACAGAAAAATGTGCTTTCGTGGACGAATCTGTCACTGTTGCATGGAACATACATTTTTTCCCATAGAATACAATGGGAAACTCTAAACTTTAATAACTTTTGAACTGATTCATATTTTTTCACCAAATCTTCAAAAGGCACATCCTTGACACAGTCTCCATATACTCTGAAAAATTCCGACCAGACAGGCAAAGCATTCAGGCTGTGGAGACAAGCAAAGAATTCACAAAAGTTGAGGATTTTTCACATTTTTCAACGCTCTGCAGCTTCACAAATCTGACCAGAATGAAAATTACTATATCCAGAGATTTATGATACAACAATGTGCACACCAAATTTCAGGCATATTGGACAAAGTTATTAAAGTGCAAAATGTAGCATTTAACATAGAAGTGGCTGTGCAACCCTAACTATATAATAATAGAAAAATCCCAACACGAAGTGACCAAATTAATCCTCCATCTTAAAGATAGGTCATATGAGAATAGATTAGACATCCACATCATAGTTCAGATCACAGAAGAAGGCTTATGGGGGATCTTCTACTACTGTATAACTGTATACAATCACTAAGGCTAGAGGGTTACTGAACAACCTTGGATTACATTTCAAGGTTAAGTGTCATAACCTGGGAGGCCACAAACTCCAGTTGACTAGTAAAATAGCCAAGAGAGATGAGAGGAGATTATTTTATGGACCTAGAGTGATTAGCATTTGGAATGGTTTCCCCAGCCTCATTGTGAATCAAACAATTTGAATAGACACTGTTGAGATTTCTGTATGTCAGAAGGGAACTTTTATGGAACTATCACCACAGAGTAGTGGGGTACAGTCCCAATGGTCATTCTGCCTTCTACTGTCCTACTGTCACACTATATCACACAGATTTTCCTTTTCCATTCTAAGAACCACAACCAACGAGCACTACCAAGGTCCCTCACAGTAACCATGGCAGCACGCACCATACACAGTGGTGTGCTATCTCATGACAATGCATACTCACAGAAAGAATGGCACACAGTGTCCTCTCTCTCTCTCTCTCTCTCTCTTCTCCACCTCATCAGTTGTCTCTTGCTTTCTCTTATCAAGAAAAAATACAGGCCAGAAGAAACACAGGACATGATAAATTATATCTTACTGCAGTAAGAAATTTATTAAGTCAGATTGGCTTTCTCTAAATGGCTGTCACACATAACAACACCACATAGTGGCACACTGGTACAAAAGAACCACAGTCAACTACAATAAGAACTATTTTTTCTTTTAAAATGCAAACTTTTTTTTACTATTTTAGAGCACAATAAGACACCCTGGGAGTGGTGGTTGTCATGGGTTAATGCATGCCCAAGGGTAGAGATGCAGCGAACTTAAATTCTGCCAGCGAAGTGAACGCGAAGTGGGCACTTGACATTGTCACTCTGCTACCTAGAATGGGCAATGCAAAGTGCTCACTCCACCTTGTCATTACCGCTCCACGTTAAGGTGGATTGACAATGCGGAGTAAGGCAAAGTCATAGTTTTTAATGGACTTCGCATTCCTCATTATGATTCTAAGTGATCCACTTGGTATTTCAGATTTGGCAGCCCCCCCACACACATCACATGGCTTACAGTACTGTAAGTCACATGCCCTTTAGCTAGGCAGGAAGGAAGTGAGTCATACAAGCAGACACTATTACTTTCTCCTGTGCAGACGGAGAGAGAGGCGTGTGTTTTGTGTCTGCTGATACTTTGAGATCAGAGTGAGGGGGAGATTTAAACTTTGATTTAGACCCAACAGCTTTTTTAAAAGCAAATTTTTTTTGTCTTTTCTGTACTCTTTTTTTACTTATTTTGTTCTTTCTGTGAATTTTATTTTTCTTACCTTTATAAGTAGTCAGTTGTTTGTCCCCCCCCCCGGAAGCAGGACCAGCACCACCTCCTGTCCTGACTCTGAGGCAGTTGAACCACCACCACCACCAAGTCCAGCACCAGGTCCTCTGGAGCAGGATGTGCCTGTTCCCCCGGGCCCAGTTGTGGATGCCATCCCTATTTAGCACCATGACCAATCGGCTGCCAGTTCATCTGGACCTCCCCTACCTGTGCCTGGTCTTCCCCACACCTCTGTTGTTTGGCAGTTTTTTGACTGTGTAGGGGGGGGAAAGCAGTGTGGTCAAGTTCCGCCTATGTGAGGTGGAGGTGCACCATTGCCCCGGGGAACTCACCTGGGGACTGGGGGCCAGCACACCCATATGCTCAATCACCACCAATTGGAGTGGCAGGCTGCCACAGAATGGACCACGCCTGCACCTGCTGGCCATTCTGTGGCAGAGGGTGCAGCTGTGCATGGCGGTATCCCTAAGAAGAGGAGGGCCACAGCAGAACCTGCTGCTCCACCAGGATTGCATAGAGGGACATCAGTTGCAAATTATGTCCATGCTGGAACTGCTGCTGGATCACCATGGGATCCCACATTAGTTTTTTTTTTCCTCACACCATGTGCCCTCCCACACCTTCCTTGCTGTGTTATAAAATGTATTCCTCCACCATCCCCAACCCTTGTATGTAATGATGCCCTTTTTTGTTGCCTTCTGTATGCGTGACACTTTGTATTCTGAGCAGTGCAAGTATACTGTGCTAAACTGCATGTGTGTAGTCAGTCGTCTTTCCAGTCAGTATGTATGTACTGCAGACACTGTCCAAATCCCTGACTTAAAAACATTTATTAATGAGTACAAAGGTGGGATAGTGAAGCCTGGAGAGATACTACAAAACAGGCTTACAATACATCCAAGTAACTAGTAAAAAAATTAATGTTGTGATTTGTGACGTAATCATAAATCGTGATTTGTGACTGCATTTGTGACCGTGATGATGAAAAAACATGAATGCCTACGGCTGTACTTCCCCAGACCCTGATGAGGTGTGGCACAAAACTCCCCGATATAAAAACACTCAATAATGAGTACAATGGTGGGGTGGTGAAGCATAGAGAGATACTACAAAACAGGCTTAAAATACACCCAAGTAACTATTAAAAAAAAATTAATGTGATTCATGACGAGATTGTAAATCGTGATTTTTGACTGCATTTGTGACCGTGATGCTGAAGAATGTGATTTGTATCACGAGTGACTCGTGATGATGGTCCTGACTTAAAAACGCATATTAATGAGTACAATGTTCATGCAGAATTATGCACCACACCTGTCCAGTACTCTGAAGGAAAGCCAAAGAAACAACTGTGACTTAAGTTAGAAATGGAGATTGGGCCCTTACGAGATGCAAATGCACAAACAGATTAAGATTGTGCTGCGCACTGAAGAGATGCAGATGCAAAGGCACAACACCTAACCAGTGCTCACCATCAGAAATTCAAATCTGGAAAAGAATTTGTTTGCCGGTTGGGACGGGCCGTGGGGGGGGGGGAGCAGTGTACTGCACTGCTGCAGTAACAGTCACTAGCACTAGTACCAGTAAAGATACCACAAAGAAGTACAAAAATTAGACAGCTGCAGTAGATAACAGGTTCACATTGCTGAAATTATGCGGCACAATAAAAGGTGTCTGATTTGATGACACGTGTCACACACATACTCACACACACACACTAAGTAATGCGGAGCAAATTGAAAACTTCAGTAATATAACCACATATTTTAAACAAACTAAAATTATGCACTGCTGCACCACAACAATCAGCAAAAAAATGGCAAGAATTATTGAAAATATTACTGTGTGTACATTATAGAGGATTGTGTATGAGCAAGCATACACAACAAGGCAGTTGTGATCGAGAGGTTTCTGTGGTAACCAGAGACCTCGAGAGCGTACTTCGAAGGTCCGTTACCGCGGAACCTCGAGATCTAACTAACTGCCTGTTTATCTGTCTTGCTCCACCTCTCTTTATAGTGTATGGGCAACCATACGCAGTACTCGTTAACACAGAAACAAGTATTTTAAAAGCTTACTTGTTTCTGCCGCCACATGCTTACTTCCGCGTTGCCGTGCGGCGCTCAATTGCGCATGCGCGAATGTGTTCGATCTTGTTGTGCTGCACTGGTGACGTACATGGTGCAGCACAACAAGATCATGACACACCAAGTGCAGGAAAACAACGTTGTTCCAGGCATGGATTTCCATGCGGAACAACGTTCCACCATACACTATAACACAGTTATACAAGAAAAATATCACCAAAACAGAAAGCACTGTCTTTTTCTCCAGGTTAATCTACCTACACCATAGATACGCCCCTTCCCCAAAGCACACTTCCACTGTCTCTCAGTATACAGACTGAATATTTTACATTAACATTCAAAATCCACACACAAACAATAAACGCTCGATGATATGAGCACAAGAGGGTTTCCTATAATCAATGAACTAAAATTTCAGCAAAACAAATGACCCAAAAAGGCTTTTTTAACAGCTTTCAGAAGGTTTGAATTGCAGAGAGCTCTCAGAGCAGATTGTCTCCTACAACTTTATACACACACTACCCCAAACTCAGGCTGTACAGAACAATCTAGAGCCCATGTGACCGGAAATCCCATGAATCACTGCAAAATTCACCTTTGGAGCTTGAAATCAAGGTGAAGTCAGGTGGAGTACATTGTTTTTAAAGTACTTCTTTAAATTGAATTGGAGTAGTGGTTTGGGAAAGCGGAGTAACTCAGAGTCATTGTTTTCAATGGACCAGGTTGCCCATTATAACGCAAAGTACTCCGCTTCGCGTTGCGGAGCACTCCACGAATTAGCCTTCACTCAGTGAATCACTTCACAGAGAGAATTGGGGCCACTTCACCCACCACTACCCAGGGGTAGAAGGCACTCAGTGCAAGTGCCTCATGCCTCACAACACCCTTGCAGCATGCATTAACTCATGGCAACCACCACCCCATTGTGTCTTTTTAAGCATAAGCATAAGCAGAAAATAATCACTGGTCCATTCAGTCTGCCCTATTTTTTCCATAACTTATCCCAAGACCTACCTTCCAGGCCTGGTTTTCACCCCTACTCCATCCCCCCATCTACCATACTATTTCCCTCTGGTGTAACTATTAGACCCCTTACTAGATCTCAGCCTTGCTTAAAACTATTATTTGTGTTTCCTCCTAGTATTTCTTCTGGTAGGCTGTTACATGGTTCAACCACCCTTTCAGTAAAGTAAAATGTAATTACATTTGTACTGAACCTCACTTCTGCTAGTTTTCTTTCATGCCACCTTGTTACCAACTCCCGATTTCTATTGAATAGTGCCTCACTGTGCATCTTGTTTATTCCTCTCAGGAACTTAAAGGACTCAATCATGTCTTCCCTCTTCCTTCTGGTCTTGAGTAAGTACATGTCCAGTACCTTTAGCTGTTAATCTTGCCTTGTACTGTCCTGGGTCATGCCTGAAAATAGGTATTTCTGATGTCTAGCGCACTTACCCGGTAATCAAAAACAAATAAACAAGTAAATAAATCTTAGGATCTGCCTTGTTGGGCCTGAATCATGCTGGTGACCCTTCGCTGAACTGTTTCTAATCTGTCCCTATCTTTTCTCAGGTGGAGACTCAAGAAATGGGCATAGTACTCCAGATGGGGCTTCACCAGTAATCTATATGATGGCAGTATCACCTCCCTACTACGACTATCAAAACCCTTCCGAATGTACTCCAGCATTCTAGTTGCCTTGTTGTAGGCCTTAATGCATTTACTGGTTTGTATGAGGAAGTCACTTATGAGGACTCCTAGGTCCCTTTCTTCAGTAATAGTGGCCAACCTACCCCCCCTCAAGTATTCAATCCTGGGGTTCCTCTTCCCTACGTGCATCACGTTACAATGTTTGGCACTAAATCTCAGTTAAAGTAAGAAATGAGGATTTGGCAGTCACTTCCAGGTTAGTTTCAAAATGTCCACCAAGATGCACTCCAAAGGACAGGAAATTCAAACAAAGCAAAATGGATGAATGAATCCACCAGTGAACATCTGTTTCATCAATATATTTTCCAAACAGTTTTGTTTCATCTGCAAGCTGTGGCCACTTCTGTACACCCAACATTCCGTAGGATACTTCCTTCTTTTTCAAGGGCAGTATAGGCAGTGGTCTAAGGCTCTGAGCTGCAAATCTGGTGACATCCAGCAGACCAGACCTGGGTTTGAATCCCACAGCTTCCACTTGCATACTGTGTGACCCTGAGCAAGTCACTTAACCTCCTTGTGCTCCCAGGTCGCTCCTGTAAAAAAGCTTTCAGCTTAGTGTGCTATACCTGGTTAAAATAAAAAATAAATAAAAAAAAATATTTTTCAAGGGAAAATGGTCCTGCAAGTTAAACAAAGCTGTACAAACTTTTAGTCATGAGTATGGAGTAGGAGGGACCAGCACTGACAACCCCATCTCCCTTACATGAATTTCATTAATATACACATGATGCTTATATCAAGAAACCAAGATTCACAGTCAATGAACTCACCCGTTTCTAAAAGATACTTGTAGTTTTTTTCTCTCTAAAGAGTATTTGTCTTCAGTGCAGTCACACACTACCCATGTGTGCTCTGAAATGCAGGACACCACTGTGCAGTGCCGATCTTGTGGCATCCTGCAATCTCATGTATTTGAAGCCTACTGCTGACTCCAGTCCGATGATGTCAGACACACACTCAGAAATGTCTGACCTCAGTACTGGACACTTTGCACTTGACCGAGTGCTGTGTTAAACCTCCTGCAAAACTACCAAAGCTGTTGGGCTATTTTTATATACTGTAGTTGCATTAAAACTTGTAACACATCACATATTTGTTTAGATGCTAGTATTTGTTAGTTAAGCCTTTTACCATGGCGAACAGCTTAACCCATTTTGGTGGGTAACAGGAGGTCAGATTCAAATAAGTGCAGGGTTACTGGGAACCACCGAGTTTCGACAGTCACCTAGGAATCTCAGGTACTAGCAAGAGTACAGCATTATTTTTCTATATGTAAGCTCCCTTCGGGAGCTTACTAGTTAAATATTTTTGGTGCCATTAATCTGGAGCTGGGGCCCTGCCTGTTGGCAAGTTTTGCCTCAGGTCTGAGGGCACAAAAGGTAGGTTTGGCCAGGAGTTCTGAGAGAGAGCTACAAGAGCTGAGGAGGCTGTTGATGTTTTGGCCATGAGGACCGAGGTTTGTGGCCGGGGTGGGCTACTTGCCACCCTGACCCACCTCCCTCAAAGACTGGCAGAGTTTGTGAGCAGTCATGCAGCCATAAACCATATGGCACCAGAGAATGGGATCACCTGCACCATTTTGGGGAGCCCGGGTAATTTAATATGGAGCCCACCTTGTGATCTCTGGCACCAAGGTGGGGTCCTGTGGCATTCTCATCAGTGGGTGTGAGCAAGAGGAGTTCTGGATGTAGCCAGGCTATTGGGGCAGTGCAATGGTGGCAGCCCACACTGTAGGGAAGGCCGTGGTGGCAGCTTGTCTCCTTTTCTGTGTGGCACTGTGGTCTAGCTCAGGGGCCTTCAGGAACCTTATGCAGCTGATGAGGGGAAAGTGCTCTATGTCTCCAGGATCGCCAGGGCCTTGCTGTGTCTATGATGCCCTGGGATGCCTGGAGTTTGCACTGGCATCGGCAAGGGGGGACTTGGCCATTTCTATTAGGGGTCTCTGTTTGTAGGCATACCATCAAACTTTGAGAGAGTTTCAGGACTGAACCATCACAGTAAGGTTTTGGGACCTCTTTTATGCAGCATAAGCTACATTCCAGTTGTGTTGGGGTGCACACAGGTGGTGAGTGGGAGAAAGAGTAATCAGAGCCCAAGTTAATGAGCTGGAGTTAAGGAGTTTAGGAACAACTCTAGAAAGTACTCCTTTACTGAGAGAGTGATAGACTCATGGAACAGCCTGCCACCAGAAGTGGTAGTATCTACGACTGTAGGATAATTCAAACTCGCATGGGACAGACAGTGTGGGCAGATTAGAAAGAAAACATAACTGGGTGTGGGGGCAGCCACCATGGGTAGACTAGATGGATCAAGCCGTCCTTATCTGCTGACACCATTATTATGTTCTTAAGTTAAGTTTTGTACAGGCGTGAACTCGAAGGGGAATCTGGTGCAGCCTTTTTTGGCCCATGGTGAGGTGCTGCTGCCAGAATTCAGAGAGACTCCATGGCTCAGAGAGAAGCAATGCAGGAAAAAAGCTTTTGGGAAACAAAGGTTACTGCAGACTGTGCCAGGCTCTGTGCCTGGAAAGTTGATTCTGTACCTCACGATACATGGAGTGGACTGATCAATTCTGCACAATTAAATCATTTTGTTTGCACTTTTTACTCCTGAGTGAACAATGTATTCACTTAAAGCACCTTGTGATTTATTAACAGCTTGCCTCTGCAGCTGCTGTGCCCTGTAAGTATGAACTGCCTGCATCCCCCAGAGACCACTCATCGGAACCCAGGTAACGAGTTTTAATTTCTGGGGTTGGGTTTTCTGGCTGCAAGTGCCCCCCTCCTCCATGAGTACCATCAAAAACCCTTTGACATTGGAATGGAGGGGGGCTTACATATATAAATGTAACCCCTTGTTACCTGGGGTTACTAGAATCCTAGTAAGACCTAGTGGTAGGCAGGGAAGGCAGTTTGTGAAACTCCAGTTAAATGGGTTTCACCCTGTCTCACTCTGTTCTCAGACTCAGCTGAGACTGAGAGATGGCATCACCAATAGAACTGTTGCAGCTGCATAAGCCACATTGGAATCTGCAGCAGAGGGAGTGAGATAGAACGTTGGGAGTTTTCAAAGTCAGTCTCCTGCTTGCCCTCAAGCAGGAAGGAGTTCCTGTTTACCTTCTGTAGGAGAAGGAAGTCAGTCTCCTGTTTGTTTTAGAGCAAGAAGGTCAGTATCCAGTTTCAAGTGGTGGAGACCACTGTTCAGGTCTCAGTGCAAAGGGAGGGGGAGTAAAGTATCCCTATGTAGATTCCAAGGGCAATCCCCTAATTTCTGCTAAAGGAAGAAAGCTGCCTTTTACAGTTTCTGTTTGGTCTTAAAAGTAGAAGGAGTTGTACTTCGCCTGTGGGCACCTGCAACAAAAGGGTGAGTTTGCTCTAATTTGAGAGGGCAAAAGATGGTTTCTTCAGTTTGGGAAATGTGAAGAGATCTGGGATTTGAACTACTATTTGGGAGGCCTATTGTACTAGGACAAACAAATGGAGTAGTGTCAAAATCTAAAGTCTGTGTGAATTCAAGTAATGCTGTAGAGGGGGTGCTACAGTCCATCCACCATTTAATCTACATTTCGAGATTTCAGTTTTTCCAGAGAAATGGCCGGGTATGGGCTGTGGGAGCGGGAGATGGGCAAACCCCCCATCTTTAGTAACCAGGTCCACCTCTACGGATTTCTGCTGTGATTGCTACTTGTCTCATGCGCCTGGCCAGTGATGAGGTAGGTACCCAGATGTGGATCGCAAATGGGAAAATCTCTCTAGGAGTCGCAGACTCTTAGTGGTGTGGGGAGCCACAACTTGGGAAAAGAATTCTCCTTGTGAGATGAGAGTCAGAAGAAGTAAGAAGAAAATCTCTCTAGGGGTTGCAGACTCTAAGTGGTGTGGGGAGCCACAACAAGTAAAATGGGTTCATTCTTTAAATGGACCATCAGTCAAGTGGCCGGCAAGGGAGCCAGGCCAGTCGGGCTGTGTATCCAAAGCGCATGCAAGTCCGGGCTGTGTCCCTGGTGGGTCCAGAGCCTGAAAACAGTAGAAATGGGTTCATTCTTCAAGTGGACCACCTTGTAGTCTCTAATCTGCATTATCAGTAAACGTAACCCTAGGGGGGTCCATCTATGCTTTGTTATGTTCAGCTAGTTGTGAATAAAAGCTACACTGGAAAATCCCAATCCTGGTTCTGGACATTGCAGTTATTGCTTCCTGTGTTCGGATTTACTTGGGTGCCCCTGTGCAGAGTAACCAAACCTAGGTCCCCTTGTGCCAGGTAACCTCATCCTCCCCGAACCCAGGTCCCCACCAGGTATTGCTGCCAGCGCCAACGGCATGCCACCTGTCATTTTGGTAAAAAGGCAGGGGTGAGGGGTTACAAAAATGGAGGCACCGCTTTGGATTTTGTTCAGAAAGGAAGGTGCTAGGGCAAGGTGGCTAGCGTTTTGGCTATCTGGCAGTGGGTAGCCCAAAAAGCTGAAGCAATTTCCCTAGTGTGTTGCTGTGTGCCGTGAATCTTGTGCTGCTGTTTAAAAAATGCTAACTATTTACCAAGGAGCTTTAAAGCCAAAGAGTGTGCCCTTGTACTGCATCATCAAAAATTGTTTACAGCATTTTTGTCAGCTTTTGAAGTGAATTCTGTGAGGAAAAGTGTGGAAGACTAGGGGTAGCAACAGAGAAATGATGCCCTGGACGTTTGAAAAGCTTTTAAAATGAATTCTGTGAGGAAAAGTGTGGAAGACTAGGGGTAGCAACAGAGAAATGGTGCCCTGGATGTTTGAAATGCTTTTAAAATGAATTCTGTGAAGGAAAGTGTGGAAAACTAGGGGTAGCAACAGAGAAATTATGCCCTGGACGTTGGAAATACTTTCTGTGTAAATAAAGAGACTGCAGAGTTAATGGCAATGTTACATACTAACATACTATTTGCCAGCAGATTAGGCCTTACGGTCTATCAAGTCTGCTCGAACCTAGATCCTTAGTTGGGTGTTACATGGTTGAAATGGGCTCCCGCCGTGGAGTCAGTTGGAAGAAAAAAAAAAGTGCATTTTACAGTTTAAATTTGCCTGCTTGATGATCAGCGTGAGGAGAGGAGCCCTCGTGAGGAAGAAGAGGCTCATTTTCATGGCGTCGTGTGGTTGGTCAGATTGCCATTAGTCCTGCCCCTCAGCCAGCCCTTCTGAGACTGCCTCAGCGTTCGAGAGGGAGACAGAGTGTAGTGCGTGTACTGGCAGTGGAGGAGCATCACGAAGTATTCAAAGCGCTGTAAACATTTAAAAACTAGACTTTTGAATTTAAACTCAGGCTCAACCCACAAAGCGATCATGAAAATAGCGAGTTTGGTGTTGAAAACGACGATCGCTGAGACTGCCCACCTGTTTGTGTTTCAGAGGCCTTCAAGAACTGGCTGCAGGCCATTTTACCCCATTGCAGCAAGTTGCTACTGATCACAGTAAGTAAACAACTAAAAAACTGCTAAAACAGTGATTTTCAGTAATGCCATATAAAATGTGCGTGCAGCAGTGTAGTCGCTTTGCAAGTGACGACTGTGTGAAGTCCTGCCAGCAAGTGCAAGTCTGTAAAGCCATTAAATGTGTGCATGGAAGTGAAAATAGCCTCAGTTTAAAGTTTGCAGCCAGAGAGAGACTGTGGGTTGTAGCAAAAATGCAACACTAGTAGAAGCAGGAAATCCTGTGCTGAAACCTGAAGCTTTAGAGGGACTGTGAATTAAATGAATGTTACCAGCTTGTAAAAAGTCCAAGGAAAATCCTGTAAATGTGTGTAAAGTCAAAACAGAGCAAGTTGTGCAGTTTGAGTAAAAGTTATCAGTAGCTGGTGTAAATCAGGTGCGCAGTGGCTTGACCCAGATTCTAAATGTTGATGCACAGGAGTGCTGCCGCCGCCATTGCAGGATGGGGTAGTAAAGTAAACACAGCAGCAGAGGAGCCATTTTACAGCTACAGAGTGTGTTCATTAAAGTGGGACTTTCGGTTACAGTGAACTTTAGTTTATTTTTCTGCAGTTATGGCCTCAGGACCAGCTCGTTACCCGGATTATGCCCAGGTTGCAGTAACAGCAGCAGTAAATAGACTGAGAGATATTGAAAAGTGGTGCTATGGAGGGCAACTGCCTCCTGATGTGGCAATTCCTAATTATCCAGTGCGAGTATGTCAAATATGCTTGGGACCTGGAAGGGACGTCTTCATGATTCCTCACTGTGCTGGATGCCTACAAAAATATGGCTTGTATAAATCGCCTCCAAGTTGTTTGGCCCCCACATGGACAAATATTCAGGAATCTGCAGTTGGCAGCACACAGCACCAGGCGGAGCCTGTGGAGGAAGGTCCCTCGGGGGGAGTGTGGCACAAAGCTAGAGGGTGCAGAGTTAGAGACTGAACCTGAAGTTGAAGTTTTGGATGCTGGATCTCAGAAAGAAAGTTCGGATAAAGCATCAATAGACCCCTGGGTGGGGGGGGGCCTAGCCCAAGTCTCTTAGGTGAAGATGAGATGCGGGAGGCCTTTGAATGGGAGGTGTTGACCTCCGCGCCTAGTGATAAATGGATAGTCTCTGGGGTGAGAACGACTGCTCATTCCTGGGCTCAGATCCTCAGTGAAGAGGAAGATGAGGGGGAACCTATGTGGCCTTGTGAGAAAGGAACGGGTACACAGCCTCAAGATCTTGCCTCGGAGGAATGTATTGAAGAAGGTGGTGATGCCACTGCCCTGGCTTTACAAGAGGAAGAAGTCAGGGATCCGTTTTTAATTTCCTTAAGAATGCAAAGCTGGAAGAACCAGGACTGGCCACCCCCAAGTGAGGCCAGCGGTCTCAGATTGACCAAAGCAAGTAAAGAGGAGAGACTGGTTCATAGAAAGGCAAATGAGATCTATGGTATGACCTTTCCTACCTTTCCTCGGAAAGTCTGGGAGGAGAATGAGGACTGCAGGAAATCCTGGATCTGGGATGAAGCAATGAAAAATGTGCACCTTGGGGCCAACCAGCATTTAAAGAATAGACTGTTCCACGAAAAGTATACGCAGTGGAAGAGAGGCAGGACACTGTTTATGGACAGAGTGAGAATAGTGGACGGAGAGGGACATGAAATCTCCCACTGTGTGAGTTATGTGCACTCAGACGGGGTAATAATTCAAACCCCTGACCCCAGGTACTATTGGCCTCAGTGCAAGGACCTCCCAGTAATTAAGCCCATGCCAACAAATGGAGAGCCGAGCAGTGGTAGTCAATACTGCCACACCAGACTGTGAAGTGCCCTTATTGATCCGCCAATATGAATAACCAAGGACTCAGGTGCTCCGCATTCATCAGTCTACAGTGTACATTCCTGTTCAGCAACCATCTACTGGTCCACCAGATGACTTCAGATCCAGAGAGGACACCATCCCAGCTGTTTCCTGTTTGTCGCCCGGTAATCGGATGACGTCGGACCAGCTGTTTTTCTTTTTGTTCCTGTTCTAAGGTTCCGTCTCCATTGATGACATCAGCCCAGCTGTTTCCAGATGTGCCCTCCTGTGGTCCCCGGAAGATGTCCGCCCAGCTGTATCAGAAGAAATGCTGCCAGGGAGAGTCTTCGGCTGCAGACCAGGTTCATGCAGATTCTTGTACTACAAATGGTTGGTAAGTCCAAAACTTTTCTATCTTTATGACATTGCAGTACACACCCTACACTACAGACTTCAAAAATGTGTGAACTGTCCGCAAAGACTCTCCCCTTCGGGACTTTGGCCTTTTAGAACTGTGCCTCACGGGGCTCCAGCCCAGGAGAGACTCTTTATTGGACTAGCCTTCGGGCCTTGTGGTCACTAGTTGGGACTTTTAGGACACTCCACCCCTCCAAATGTGTATTGTAAATAATGTCATTATTGTATTCTAATGTAAATACTGTTTTTCTACCTTTTTTCCTAAAAAATCTTTTTTGGATTTTGCAGTGTTTTGATGGTAGGGTTTTAGGTAGACTGTGTATGCAGATTAGGAGTGTGTTTCTTTTTCTTACAGGTGTTCCTGGGAAGACAGAAGAGAAGACAAGAAGAGGAGGAGGGGCTAATCGGAGTTCCTCGTCAGTGCTTTATTGTGTAGAAATCTAAAGTACTGTGTTGTTATTATTAAGGTTGTTACTGTGTTAACCCTTTCCTTCCAGAGGTGTGGTTGTGGGGGTAGGGAGGAGGCAGTAATTGGTATTTTAATGGTGTGGTTGCAGGTTACCCAAGGTCGGGGAGGTCCCCGGGTTTTATTTTTGTTTTGGAATATTATGTTAGAGGCAGATAGGTTTTCCCTAGAGGATTGGGGGGGATAGACAGGCTGTGATCCTGAGTGGCCATTGGGACTGCAGTACTGATCTATCAGGGCTATGCTCTGGACGGTTCTACCAGAGCCACTAGATGTCCATAGTAAGTGGATAGTGTAGAGGCTGATATGTCAGCTACAGGCCTCTAGGCCCTTAGTGTTGCCTGCCTGTGCTTGCACATGGTGAGGAGACGATCACCCCCCTCCATGAGTGCTTTATGGGGCAGGATAATGAGCCGGTGCATAATGACTGGGGATAGTCATTTCTTGGTCAAGGGCGAGTGTAACCCCTTGTTACCCGGGGTTACTAGAATCCCAGTAAGACCTAGTGGTAGGCAGGGAAGGCAGCTTGTGAAACTCCAGTTAAATGGGTTTCACACTGTCTCACTCTGTTCTCAGTCTTAGCTGAGACTGAGAGATGACATCACCAATAGAACTGTCGCAGCTGCATAAGCCACATTGGAATCTGCAGCAGAGGGAGTGAGATAGAACATTGGGAGTTTTCAAAGTCAGTCTCCTGCTTGATCTCAAGCAGGAAGGAGTTCCTGTTTACCTTCTGTAAGAGAAGGAAGTCAGTCTCCTGTTTGTTTTAGAGCAAGAAGGTCAGTGTCCAGTTTCAAGTGGTGGAGACCACTGTTCGGGTCTCAGTGCCCCCTCCCTTTGGGAAGGGGGAGTAAAGTATCCCTATGTAGATTCCAGGGGCAATCCCCTAATTTCTGCTAAAGGAAGAAAGCTGCCTTTTACAGTTTCTGTTTGGTCTTAAAAGTAGAAGGAGTTGTACTTCGCCTGTGGGCACCTGTAACAAAAGGGTGAGTTTGCTCTAATTTGAGAGGGCAAAAGATGGTTTCTTCAGTTTGGGAAATGTGAAGAAATCTGGGATTTGAACTACTATTTGGGAGGCCTATTGTACTAGGACAAACAAATGGAGTAGTGTCAAAATCTAAAGCCTGTGTGAATTCAAGTAATGCTGTAGAGGGGGTGCTACAGTCCATCCACCGTTTAATCTACATTTCTAGGTTTCAGTTTTTCCAGAGAAATGGCCTGGTATAGACTGTTTGAGCTGGAGGTGGGCAAACCCCCCCATCTTTAGTAACCAGGTCCACCTCTACGGATTTCTGCTGAGTTTGCTACTCGTCTCATGCGCCTGGCCAGTGATGAGGTAGGTACCCAGATGTGGGTCGCAAATGGGAAAATATCTCTAGGAGTCGCAGACTCTAAGTGGTGTGGGGAGCCACAACTTAGGAAAATAATTCTCCTTGTGTGATGGGAGTCAGAAGAAGTAAGAAGAAAATCTCTCTAAGGGTCACAGACTCTAAGTGGTGTGGGGAGCCACAACAAGTAAAATGGGTTCATTCTTTAAATGGACCATCAGTCAAGTGGCCGGCAGGGGAGCCAGGCCAGTCGGGCTGTGTATCCAAAGCACATGCAAGTCCAGGCTTTGTGCCTGGTGGGTCCAGAGCCTAAAAACAGTAGAAATGGGTTCATTCTTCAAGTGGACCACCTTGTAGTCTCTAATCTGCATTATCAGTAAACGTAGCCCTATGGGGGTCCATCTATGCTTTGTTATGTTCAGCTAGTGAATAAAAGCCACACTGGAAAATCCCAATCCTGGTTCTGGACATTACAGTTATTGCTTCCTGTGTTCGGATTTACTTGGGTGCCCCTGTGCAGAGTAGCCAAACCTAGGTCCCCTTGTGCCAGGTAACCTTATCCTCTCCGAACCCAGGTCCCCACCAGGTATTGCTGCCAGCGCCAACAGCATGCCACCTGTCATTTTGGTAAAAAGGCAGGGGTGAGGGGTTACATAAATAAAACTTCAGTCTAATTAAAACTACATGTATTGTACCAAACCAATTTGTTTAGTTAATCCAGTAACTCACTTTTAAACAAAAAAGTATCAAAAATTACATTCAACACATCTCTAGTGCTTAAGCAAAAAGTGAACAGTACAATTATTTCAAATATATGTAACGCGAGATTTCTCAAGTGCTTTACTATTACAGTTCACAAATATTCTTTTTACAATGATCCATAAAATCCAGCAGCCTGCTAATATAAATGGAAATACTGTAGGACAGGGGAGTGGGGTAGAACTGAAAGGGGGGGAAGGAATGCAGATGAGACTGGTGCAATATGTTTGTTGATAGTGGTGAAAGGTTGGTGATATGGAATGGTCATGGAAAAACAGAAGCAGTGGGAAATCAGGGGAGATGAGGTTGAAGTGAATGTGTGTCTAGTCTGAGGAAAATGTGCTCTTGTACATGAATGGTGTATGTGTAGGGGTGAATCAACGTGACCAAGCACAGTGGCTATGCACAGTTAATAATGGAGATCTAAGAAATGGTAGCACTTATAACAATGGTGCCCAGGCAATCTCTTCATTCATGATGTCAGAGGGCAATTTCCTGTAGTTATGCTCATTATTGACTTGTCTGGTGCATATCCTCTACATTCATAACTACCATCCCTCCCCCTTTAGTATCTGTTTCATACTTATCATTCTTTCAGTGTCTAATGATTTTATAACTGCTCTCTGTTGTTTATATTGATTCCAGTTTCTGGTGTGGAAATTTTTAAAGACCCTATCCACCTCTTTATCTAACCTCTTTATGAAGGAGTAGATGGGGTTTGGGATGGGGCCAGGTGGATATGTTTCACAGGTGGAAACAATGGAATCACTTCTAAAGGAGAGGATTATATCCTTTCTCGAGGACAACAGAAAATCAGACATAAGACAGCATGGCTTTACTACAGGAAAGGCACGCCAAACAAATCTAACAGACTTTTTATGTTGGCTCGAGCTTGCAAGGCCAACACCTTGCACTAGTAGCAGATTTGGAGGCGCGGTCACTGTTGGGTGAATGCAGGGCACGCATCAGTAGGTGCGTCCCTCATTCCCCAATAAGCCAGCATGCAGGCGCCACACCAGGAATATATAATGTGGTGAGCACATCTAAGGAAAGGTCTGCTGCAATGAGAGCAAAGCATGTCACGCAGCGGCACCTCCCAATGTGCTTTCCCTGGTGAAACATTATAGTAAACATGGTGGCAGTGACTGCCACCACTGCCTGCCACAATTCCAACTTCAGGGGTGCCCAATCCCCCTGTTGACATGCCCTGACCCAGTTTATGTGCCGACGGGGGAGCCCAATCCCCGTCGGCATAATGCACCCCCATTTGTTATGTGCCGAGGGGGGTGCCCAATCCTCTTGGCTCTTGCCCCTTTTAGTATGTACAACAGGGTGCCTAATCCCCTTTGGCTATGCCTCTAAACACTCTGGTAGCATGCTGAGATCCCACCCCAGCGTAGCAAATGCTCCTGTAAAAAAAAGCCTGCAATTTTTATTTTTTTTTACCTGTAAAGAACAAAATGGTCCCTCGCGGTCTGTCCTGCTCCCTCCCCCAACTCGCGCCCACCCTTTGCACACCCCACTTCCCCACACCCTCCCTCACCCATACTTACCTCTGGAGTCTGGAGTGACAATCTTAGGTGGACCAGGAACACTTCTGCACTCTTCAAAGCAGACCGCAAACTGAAGAAATGCCGGTAAGCTGTATAATGGCATAAATAGGGTTTTTTCAACTTTGGTGCATATCGTGGGCATTTTTGGGAATTTTTGCACCAAATCTTCAACATGGGGTTATTGGGACCCCTCCTCATGAATGCATTATTGTCATGACGTTATACGGTCCTGAAAGGTGATTTCGTGGTCACTGCGTGGAATCACCTTTCCGTGCCAATTAACAAAACAACAGTGCAACTGTTCATGAAGGTGGCTCTCAAAAAGCCTAGGTTGCAAATTTGGTGAAAAAAAAAATGGCAGTTTTACAAGCGTGCACTGTACAGTTTCCATGCACGCTCGTAACTTCGTGAATCTGTAATATTTTCACTCCAGATTTTCAAAATTGGCATTTTTCCACACCTCCTTATGAATAGTGCAGCTGTCATTTTACATATCCTGGCCAAAATGTGTTTTCACACGTCCGGCGCAGAATAGCACGGCCGCTGAGCAAAATCAGTTTTCGGGACAGTTTGACAAAATGACAGTGACACTGTTCATGTACAGAGGTCATAAAATGCCCATGTTGAAAATTTGGTGATAAAAGTCCATAAAATGACTGTGTTATAAGCGTGCATTGCGCAGTTTCCAAGCACCCTTGTAACTTCGCAAATTTGCAATATTTGCATGCCAGATTTTCAACACTGGCATTGTTTCATACCTCTTTATGAACAGTACAGTGGTCATTTTTCACAGCCTGCCCAACATGTGTTTCCGCACCTGTGGAACACAATGGCGTGGTCGCTGTGGGAAATCAACTTTTGGGACAGATTAACAAAATCACTGCACCGCTGTTCATGAGGGGAGGTCCCAAAATGCCTATGTTGAAAGTGTGGATAAAAAAATCCCAAAAATAATTGGGTTACGGATGTATGTTGAGCAGTTTCTATGCATGCTCATGAAGTTATATGGGAAAATGCATACCTCAGGAGGCTGCTCACAAGAGGCACAGCTGAGTGCCACAGCCACTTAAAAAGTGCATTATTCTACCATGATTCCACACCCTGGTGTGTGCTGCCTCACTTATAAATTCTGTTTCTGTTAAAAAAAAAATATGTACCATAGTTTAGTGGTGTGTGTAGCTATCAGAAAATAATCAGAGATCACGGGATGTGTTTTAACTAATGAGCTTACAGTGTTTTAGTGGCACATTCTAGAAATCTGATTTTATGACTCACTTGTTTAGGGCAACAGACCAAACAGTGCAGGTATGTGAAACAGCACTGGTGCAGGTTCAGCATGTAGTGAACTGTTGTGTGGCAGCACTTAGGCCACCACCAGAACAAGTAACAGTTTGAGAAGCATGTCTGTTTGTAGCTACCAGCAACTTTGTAAAAGATGCCACAGTTCAAACATGGTGCATTGAGAGGTTGAGTGACCTGCTCAAGGACAAGGTCTTACATTGGGAATTTGGGTATAATGGAGACTGCAGCTGACATCTTCATTTTGAATAGCTTAGTGCCACAGTAAAATGTAGAGTGTGCATGCAACACTTACACAGTTTTTATTGAGCAGATTCTGCTTGCAAGGATCCTACAATCATTAGTGAGTAGTTAAGGCTTGCTGTCAGTACCTTGTATTTTAATGAACACTAAAAGTTTGACACCATAGAAACATAGAAGCTGACAGCAGATAAGAACTGCAAGACCCATCCAGTCTGCCCATTTCTTTTTCTACCTTATAAATGTGCCATTGGCCTTTGCTCTGTCAATGGCCTATCTATTCATACTCATCTGTATCGCTCCCTTATGCCTATCCCATGCCTGTTTGAAGCCCTGCACTGTATTCATATCCACCACTTCCTGAGGTAGGCCGTCCCATGCATTCACCATTCTTTCTGTGAAAAAGAACTTCCTCACATTACCCCTTAATCGGCCTCCCTCCAGTCTCATGCTGTGTCCTCTCATCCTGCTATTTTTCTTTTATTGAAACATGTTAGACTCTTTGACCTTGTTAATGCCCTTAAAGGGGAGATCTGCCATAGTTCCACACCAATATTTTCCCAACTCCTTACGTGTAACTGTTGTGTGCCTTCTCCAGTTGCCAGCAGTCCTATTGCTGTCAAAATCTAGATTATAAATAAAAATATACAGCCCCCAAAAGTTATCAATGTGTTTGTCCTCCATTTTACCATCAATGTTGCTGGAGGATGATGTCATCAGAGCAACAGATAATGGTGCTGCACTAAATGCAGTTCTGCCAGTAGACCAAACCCACAATGTCTGGTTCCCCACTTGAGTAACGGAGGAACCCTTTAAGAGTTGTGCACATCCTGAAGTGCAGGTCTAATAGGGACTAGGACCATGTGAGTGTGATGCAGCACTGATTTGAGGTATATATAGTATTCATATAAGGAAGTGCCTGTATGTGTTGTGTTACTGTTTCTGTTAACAAAAACAGTTTACCCAATAAATGACTCTGGGTACAACAAGAGTTTTAAGTGGTATTATGCAGCTATTGTATAATGGTGTGTGAGTGTTAACATTCTCTGTTTGATTGGCACCAGCAGTGAGAAACAATCTTGCAAATAGGCCCCTTTCCCTTTGTAACTAGGCAGTCAGTGATTGGATGGCTGCTGTAAGGCAATAAAGAATTCAGCTATGACAAGGAATAGGTTACCCGGAAAGCACAGGCACAAGCACTGGGGGACTCTGGTTCAAATCCTACTAGAGTCCCTTACTCTCTAACCCTTAAGAAGTTCTCCTAACCTCCTTAGAAACTGTGATGGTCCAACAGGTCCATGACTTTTTAAAAGTGCCCCAATTCCCATTATAAATCATTAGCAGTGATGTGAGAGCTACAGCACTTCAAGGTACTAAGGATAAGCTGTGGTAGCCTTCCCCCCCGCCATTTGAAGTAGGATGTCCCTCACAAATCAGATGCTACACCTCAGCTGTTGTAGGTAAAGAAACTAATCAGTCTCCGTTTGTAGTGCTCTGTATTTGCTTAGCTCACTCCTCCCATGTCATATGCATTCTGTGTCTTGGTATTTCTAGTTAGAAACTCAGATTTAAGGAGCATTTGAAATGTAAAACAATACACTGTATAAAGTAAATGATCTAGCTCTCCACTTTCAGACTGCTGAAAGGGGATATGTACAAGTCAGTCTTGTGTGATCCTTTGGTAAACTGCCCAGGCTCATCTTGTAACAGATATTCTCAAGGGTGCTCACCTGGTTCAATACAAAGTGACTGATTGACTGCTCGATTGATTGATTGATTGATTGGTTGATTGACTGATTCAGTCTACTGCTTTCCACAACATGTTACAACTGTCTCATACAGAGAAATGAGCAGTACACAGAAACAGCTTTTGTTTCCTGTGAATGAAATACTATTAGATGTATTATTTGCTCTACACATGCAGTATTAAGGCTACAAGTACTACTCCCTGTGTGAGTTGCATGACAGAACTGCCTTAAACCATTGCAAACTTAAACTAATATCAGGCTACACAGCATTGATACCCTTATGTTTTGTTCTGCACTGTTGCTGCAGTGACATCAAGGAATGGGAGGGGCTGTATTACAAGTGACTCATTTGCATGTAAATGGAGGCTTGCTTGACATTTTACTACCTTGTGTCAGAGCCTCAAACTCTATATATGTGTTGCAACAGAAGAAATGGCTGATTTCTTATTGACATACAGTATGTACAATACTTGATGTAATGTATAATAAATACATCAGATATATCCAAATCATATATATATATACAGGAGTCTTCTCCTTTAAGGTATCTGAATGTTTTGATCATATCACCTCTGTCCCTCCTTTGCTCTAGGGTATACATATTGAGCTCCATTAATCTGTCCTTATATGTTTTCTGATGCAGTCCCTGCACCATTTTGGTTGCCCTTCTCTGGACTGCATCAGTTCCGTTAATGTCCTTGTGAAGGTGTGACCTCCAGTACTGCACGCAGTACTCCAGATAGGGCCTAACCAGTGTCTTGTAAAGAGGGATTATTACCTCCCTCTTCTGACTTGTGATACCTCTACTAATACACTCCAACATCCCCCTAGCCTTACCTACTGCTTTAGTGGTCTACTTGGATGATTTCAGGTCATCAGTGATGATGATGCCCAAGTCTCTTTCTTCCCTTGTGACTGCCAGAAACTCCCTCCCAGTCTATAGGTGGCGTCAGAGTTTCTCTTCCCTATGTGCATGATACATAGATACATACATAGATACATAGACAGTGTCGGCAGATAAGGGCCTATGGCCCACCCAGTCTGCCCATTTAAGTTTGTAAGTTCAGTTTATGTTTTCCAGGAAGTCTGTTGCCCCTTACCCCTGACCTCCAGAATTCCTTTATGTCTATCCCATGCATTCTTAAATCCCGTGATTGTTTCAGCCCCCACCACGTCCTCTGGCAGGGTGTTCCACTTGTCCACCACCCGTTCTGTGAAGAAATTCTTCCTCACGTTTCCTCTGAATCGTCCTCCTCCAACTTCATCCCATGCCCTCTAGTCCTGGAACATCTTTTCGCTAAAAATAGTGCATTCCTGCACCCTGTTCCTCCCTGTAAGATACTTGTATGTCTCTATCATATCCCCTCTCCTCCTCTCCTCCAGGGAGTACATGTTCAGTGCCTTCAACCTGTCCTCATAGGGACTTGTGATGCAATCCATGCACCATCTTTGTTGCCCTCTCTGAACCTTCTCTACCCTGTCTATGTCCTAGTAGGTAAGGTCTCCAGAACTGCACAGTGTACCCAGGTGCGGCCTCACTAGTGTCTTGTATAGTGGAATTATGACCTCCCTTTTCCTGCTGGTGATGCCCCTGCCTATGCATCCCAGCATCCTATTTGCTTTACCTGCTGCCTTGTCACACTGTTTCCCTGCTTGGAGGTCATCAGAGATGATAACTCAAGATCCCTTTCCTGCTTGGTGCATGCTATATCCTCACCCCCAACTGATATATTGTGCCAGGGTTTTTGTGCCCCATATGCATTATCTTGCACTTCCTTGCATTGAATTTCAACTGCCAAACCCCTGACCATTCTTGCACTTCTTTGCATTAAACCCCAGTTACCACTCTTCTGACCATTGTGCTAGTTTATCTAGATCTCTTCTCATTCTGCCCACCCCAACTGGATCAACTACTCTGTTGCAGATCTTGGTGTCATCTGCAAACAGACAAACCTTACCTCCAGTCCATCTACAATGTCACCGATGAAGATATTGAAGAGGACTGTCCCCAGGACTGATCCCCGAGGTACCCCATTTGTGTTTTGCATCTCTTCTGACTGTATACTGTTTACCACCACTCTCTGTTTTCTGCTTGTCAACCAGTTTTCCACCCAGTTGACCAACTTCTGACCCACCCCGAGCCTACCCAGCTTATGAATCAATCTTCTATGTGGAACAGTATCGAAAGCTTTGCTGAAGTCAAGGTAGGTGGCATCAACTGCTGCCCCTTGGTCCACCACTCTGGTTACCCAGTCAAAGAAATCTATGAGATTAGTTTGACAGGACCTTCCTTTTGTAAACCCATGCTGTCTTGGATCCTGTACTCCTGTGGATTCCAGGTGTTGCACTATCCTTTCCTTAAGGAGTGCCTCCATAATCTTGCCCACTACTGAGGTAAGACTGACTGGTCTGTAGTTCCCTGCCTCCTCCCTGCTACCACTTTTGTGGAGCAGGATCACATGAGCACTTCTCCAGTCTTCTAGGACCTCTCCTGTGCTCAGAGACTCACTAAACAGTTCTGATTATGACTCTGCTAGTTCCACCCATAGCTCCTTTAGTACCCTGGGATGTATGCCATCAGGTCCCATTGCCTTGTCCACCCTGAGCTTATCAAGCTCTTGGTGGACCCATTCTTTTGTGAAGGGACTAGTGCACACCTCCTTCCCCCCTTTGTCCATGGTGCTGAGCTGTGGGCCCTGCCCTACCTTCTCTTCAGTAAGTACTGAGCAGAAGTATCTATTTAGGATAGATGCTTTTACATGGTCCTCCTCCTCACATGCCCCCTTATCTCCATTGATGTTAGCAATGCCCCCTCTGGACTTTCTCCTTTCACTAATGTATCTATAGAAAGTCCTGTCACCTTCGTTTACTGTTTGTGCTAGTATTCCCTTGGTTTGGGCCTTTGCCTGCCTTACTGCCTTCCCTGCTTCCCTTAGGGAAGTTTGGTATGCCTCCCTATCTTCATCCTGCCGCATTGCCTTATATTTCCTGAAGGCCAACCTTTTGGCTCTGATCTTTTCTGCTACTGTTCTTGAGATCCAAAGTGGTTTCCTTCTTCTTTTGCACTTCCTTTTCTCTCTAACACAATGGGATGTTGCTTCAAGTATTGCATCTTTAATGCTTACCCACTTTGCCTGTACTCCCTCACCTGTATTTCTTTTTGCCAGGGCTAGCTTAACTCTGTTGGCCATCTTATCAAAGTCAGCCCCTCTGAAATCCCATATGTTTGCCGTGGAATGGGATAATTTAGTTCTAGTGGCCAAATTGAACCATACCATGTGATGGACACTGGCCCCCAGGTGACCTTCTACCTGGTGATCTGTGATCCTTTCCCTGTTAGTCAGCACTAGATCTAGGATAGCCCTGTCTCTTGTGGGTTATTGTACCAGTTGTTTGAGGCCCTCCCCCCGAAGGGAATCCACCATGTGTCTAGTTCTGGCAGATGTTCCTGCTGGTATTGACCAATCTGTATCTGGCATGTTGAAGTCTCCCATTATCAGAACCTCCCCTTTAGCTGTCATGTTTTGTATATCTTCTAACAGTAATGTGTCTTTGTCCTCCCCCCGGTCTGGAGGCCTGTACACAACCCAAATTCGTATGGCTGTCCCATTTCCTGTTTCCAGAATGATCCACAGTTCTTCTGGCTCCTTATGTGTATTCTAAATTTCTGTAGCTTTGATATTTTCATTGACATAAAGGGCCACTCTACCTCCCTCTTTTTGCACCTCAGTCTCTTCTGAACAGTACATAGCCAGGTACTGAAGTCTCCCAAGTGTGGTTACTGGTAAACCATGTCTCGCTAATGGCTACTATGTCCAGTTTAGCCTCTGTCATTATTGCATGAAGGTCTGGGATCTTGTTTTCCCAGACTTCGAGCATTTGTGTACGTGATTTTCTATTGGCCAGATTTCGCTGTGTTAGTTGTTGTGCGAGGACTGGCATTTCCCCTGTGCATTGTATGGGGAGCTGGACCTTTTTCCTTGCCTGGTGATGCAAATGAACTACAAAAATGCTAAACTCCTGTTTGATCACTAGCTGAGGGGGGAAGGGTGTTCTTCCCATTCAACGTATGGGGTGCTGCACCCCTCTCCCCATTTGCTAGTTTAAATATTCTGCAAAGATGGCAAACTTCTGCCCCAATGCACTGACTCCCTCCTTAGTCAGATGCAGGCCATCAAATTTAAAGAATGTTCACTCCCAAAACTGTTTCTAGTTCCCTACAAATTTGTGTCCTTTTTCCTGGCACCAGCCCTTGATCCACAAGTTTAGGTCCCCTATCTCCCCTTTTCTGACCTTCCATCCATATGCCCCCATCTTCCAGACTGGCAGGATCTCAGAGAAGGAGATGCCAGATGAAATGGATGATAGTTTGTCACCCTGCCTGGTCAGATGTTCCTTGGTCTCCACAACTGACTGGCAGGTGAGATCATTAGTCCCTATGTGTACCAGGGCATGAATGTTTTCTCCTGCTTCCTGAACAATTTTAGAAATGCGGTCAGTGTCTCTCCATGCTGATGTACCTGGGAGACATCTGACCATTACCCCTGGCTGGAGATATGTATCAACTTCCCCAATCATGGAGTATCCTATGATCAGAAGTTTTTTTTGATTTCCTTTTTGCTTTTTTTGTTTTGTTTCCTGTTTTGGGTGAGTTTTGTTGTGCTAGCTCCTGTGCTGCAGTGTCCTGCTCTGCATGGTCCTCTGCCCCTTTACTTGATTTCGGAGATAGAGGCAGATACCTGTTTGTAGTTTTTATATGGTTTGTGGAGGTGATATGTTGGAGAGCACCGAGTGATGGGGCACCTGATTTGCCCCTCCTAAGCACCTGCCAGCCTCCTGGACCAACTACCCTCTGCGGTCGAGGTGCTTCTGTTGGATTTTGGGGGAAATGGCGGGCAGTTCTTATAACATATTTCCTCTTGAATATGAAATTTGAGGTGCACAGTCTCTGCCTATGCTGCCTGGAGCTGAGCCCTTAGCTCTGTAATGGCTCAGCATGTAGGACAGTGTCCTAAATCCTGTAAAACTGCCCTTCTGAAAAGTGTTCCACAGTACTTGCAGCTAATGATATATATATTCCAGATAAGTTGCTTGGTTTATAACCTGGTCAGAGTAATTAGAAGGAAGAAAATGAAAGCAAAAGTTTGATTTTGTGTTTGTTTGTTTTTGTATAACTTGTTATAACAAGTTAAATTACCAGTGCCCCTGTGAATGAGGTCACTGTGTGGATACCCCTGTGATCCGCTCCTTCCTGCTTCGCTACAGAAAATGTCACAACTGTGCTACCCTATAAAAGGAGTGTAGTGTGGGGTGGTTGGGGATGGGGGTGGGTAGTTGGACCCTTCCCCTGCCAAAAAAGAAGAACCACGGATAAAAGAAACAAGGAGGCAAGAGCAGAAACAGTCAGCAACAAATGCAGTAGCCCTGAAAGCTTATACTAATGATAGATAAAACTGTAAAACCTGTAAAGCACCACCTATAATAATTTTACAGAAGATATACCCTATGAGAAACACTTTGCTACAGAGCAAAATAAAGCAGTAACAGAAGATATATCTTGCAAAAGACAATTTGAATCAGAAGATTACATCAGTAATCTGTAAGCACACACCTGTAGGCACACCCTGTAATAATGCAGCAGAAGGTATACTCAGCAACAATAATTTGAATCAGAGAAAAATAAAGCAATAAAATGTTAGCAACAAACGGTAACAATCCCTGTGAGTACAAAATAAAAATAACAACGCACAGTAAATCTGCCTAGCCAAAAGAAGCCTTAATCCTTTCCCTTGCTCTGGTAAGGTTCTTTCCTCTGTCCTTTCAAGTAACCTAGAAGAAAAGAGCTCAGGTGAAGCTAGGTGCCTTGGCCAGCAAACCTAGTATTCCACCTCCAAGATATCAACTAATCTGACCTTTTAACCCTTCCTTCTGCTGGAAGTTACTGACAGTTTTACCATACATTTACACATTTGTTTTCAATATTGCTTTTGTCTTTGAATGCATCTCTGTACCTCTCATCTGCATCCACTCTGACCCTAATTTTGCGGGTAAGCATAAACAAGCTTTTACTCTCAAATGGCAGGCTTGCAAGATAACCTTTACCTCACAAACTGCCAACTCAGCAGAGGCCAACTCAGTTTGTGAGGCACAGACGTACTTTGTGCCTTGCAAGTAGTTGCAGTATGTGCCTGATGTGTAAAAAGGACCTCAGTCTAACTTGGTATTCATTTCAATTATGAACTCACTAAACTGGCCTGGTGGTGTGGATAGCTGACGCACTGAGCACCTTACCTCCTGCCATACTGGTGACCTGAGATTGGGAACAAACTCAGAGCACTGGGAGCTGGCTAGGTGGGAGAAGACCAAGTAGAACAAAATAAATAACAGCACACCAGGCTTTGCGTTTGGTAAAAAATATATTCATTGAAACCAAATGGTTTTAACAATGTAATGGATTGGAAGCCCCTTTTGTGAGTGCATAAGATTTACACATTAAGAGTCTGATTGTTGGTGATACAGCCATAAATAAGAGTTTATTATAAAAATATTTAATAAAAGCTTTAGTAGAGAGCAGTAGGATGGGAACATTTTGCATAGTAAAGAGGATGTTTAATCCTTGCTGTGCTGACTGATATATCATTCCAAAATTCCTATATGTTCTAATTCTGTTGGCAACCTAAGGTTATTAAATAACAATAATAATAATAAAATAAAAAAAATTGAATTATAAGTACAAATGCAGTGAAGTTTTAATCTCCTAGTGAAGTATGAGTGAAGTAGCCCACTCTGCATTCGTTTGGGACTAGGTAAAGACCCCACTAAACTAAGCTACTTCACTTTTAATGACTTTGCGTTACTTTGCGTTACGATTAGACAAGGTGAAGTAATTAAGAAACAAACAGCCCACTAATCAGTGATCACATGGCTGACTGTCTCTGCACGTCTGCAGGTCACATGATTCAGGGAGGCTGTTCAGTAGGCCCTGGCAGGAAACCAGTGTTTTACTTTCACTTTCTCTAGTGGAAAGAGTTTGCAGTCCAGGCAGTTCTGCAGTGTGCAGTCTGACTCTGTTCTGTGTGTTTCAGAGCTCAAAAAACAGCTATAGTTCTTTTTTTGTGTGTTAAATCTTTGCATGTTTAGTTATTGTAGTCCTTCAAGAAAGTTTTATTTAATTAGATAGACTTTTTGTTTTGGTTAAAAAGTATTTTTTTGTGTAGTTATTTTTAGGTACTGTGCTTTATTTTACTAGTACTTATACACATTTTTTTTATTTACTTTCTTGATGGAGCGTGGATGTGGCGGGCCAAGTGGTGGCTATCGTGGGCCTTGAATGCAGGGGGGCCACCCAGATAGATTAAATCGGCAGGCTTTGGGGACCCATCTGCTGCCACATGAACCCAGCAGCTGTGGTTGTCATCCAGAAGCAGCAGCAGGAGCAGGTGGAGCAGCAACTGCTGTAGGATGAGCAGGAGGAACTGCAGCAGGTTGTCGGCCCTCAACCACCAGCAGCACAGCAGTAGGTGTGTCCTGGTGCTCCCTCACCTCTACCAGGCCCTGCCCACAGCTCCCCTGTGTGGGCCTTTTTTTCTTCCTTCCCTGGTGACTCCAGCAGGTTGCATTGTAATCTTTGTAACATGGTGGTTCGCTGGGGGCCCAAGGGTAGCCACCTTGGCATGGGTGATCAGCACACCCATCTAGCTGTTCAAGACCATGCCCAGTGGGAAGCAAAGCTGCAGGAAGTAGCAGCCCCTGCTGAAGCAGTGGTGGCACAACCAACTCGTCTGCCTGTGCGTCACCATAGTAGATGGGAAATGGCATCAGGTGAGGTGGTGGCAGGTCCCAGAACTGCCCATGATGAATAGAGGTCTTATCAGCTGGTGACACAGGGGGACCCTGGTGAGCTACGTGCCAAGCTACAGGGGCTGAACATGTAGGTGGAGACAGCAATGCAGTGGCTGATATGTGTTGAGGGACAAAATTATGAAATATTATGATTGCTGCATAGTAATAGTGGTGGAGATGAGCAGCAACTGCCCCCACAGACCCATTATGAAAGTTATATTGATTTCCAAATTGACCCCCCCTCCCCAAAACAAGCATCTCCCTCCTCTTCTTTAAATTTTTTTTTCTTAATTATTATTTTTCTTTTTCAGTATGAAATTTATGTTCAGGTAATGTTTTGTTTGTGATTTTTCATACATATTACTTAATTTACATTATTTGGAATTGTTCTTTTTGTTACATGAGTGATGGTTGGCAAAATGATGGATGCCGCATGCTTTCATTCCAGGTGAAACTGCCATACCGTCATGCACACTGCAATAAAAGTGTCTTGAAGATAGCTTTTTGGTGGCACAATTTCAACTGCAGTGAAAGCATACAGTGTCTGCACAGTTGGCAACCACGTGACTTATTACATAAAATAAAGTAAAGTAAAGATGATGATGATAGACAAGATGAGTAAGAAGTTTAGAGCAAAACAGTTTGTATTGCAGAATTGTTTATTGGCGTGGCAGGGAGAACATTTGGGGAGGTAGGATGGTGAATCAGATTTACCAGTATGAGGGACAAGAAAGATCAAGAAAGCCAGTATTAACAACACCCCCCCGAACAAAAAATCTCTACTTTTATTTATTTTCTTAAGCCATATTTTTTTTCTTTAATATAACATTTATGTTTAGTTAATGTTTTCTTAGCTATGTTAATTTTGTTAATCCTGTATTTCTTCAGCCTCATACTGGTAAATCACATTCCCCACATCCCCAATGCCCCCCCATACTATTATTATGCTTACAGCAAAATAAATTGTTTTGTTCTAGTTTCATTTTATGTAATAAGTCATGTTGTTGCCCACTTTACGGACACTGCTTGCTTTTCTTTAATTAAATATTGTGTTTCCAAAATGCCATCTTCAAGATACTTTTACTGCAGCGTGCATAGTGGCACCAGAGTTTCACCTGTAATGAAAGCATGCTGCATCCGCTATTTGGCCGTCCATCAGTCATGTAAGAAATGAAGTAAAAAATACTTGTTAATTTTTTGAACATTTACTTAAAAGGAAACTAATGTGTAGGACTACATTTATCAATATTGTTAGCAATGGAAATCTACTTTACACAAACTATTGACCGAACTTGTAACACTTTTTTTGTTGGCTCCATGTTCCATCATTTGTAGGAGTATGATCTTAAGGTTAGAGCAGAATTTTTAAGCTCAGAAATGGGTTATAAATAATTCTGGCCCTAAAAGTATTATGGGTGCAGTGAAAATAGCTTATGTAAAGCAGATTTCCATTGTTAACAACAAGATTGATACAGTAAATGTAGTCCTACATGTTATTTTCCCTTTAAAACACCAGCACAATTATCACAAACAATACCATTACCACACCTACCACGCCCCCCCCACAAATGTGCTATCTTTTGTGCTTTTGTCTTGCTGTTTTAATGTCATGAAAAGCCTAGATTAAAAATGAAATGCCAGAAATGCATTACATATTGTTGTGTCCCCAGACAGAAAATGCTTCTTTTAAGTCAAATACTTTTGCCGAACATACCTGAGAAGGTGGTGTAAAGCACATGTGAAGCTTGCCAGAGAACTGAAAGTTGGGCTTGCTACCCCACACCACACCACCATCACCACCGCCAGCACTTTGCCAGAAATGTGAAGTTGTGTTCCTAGAGAGGAAATGCTTTCCTTAAGTCAAATACATTTGCCACACACACCTGAGAGGGTGGTGGAAAGCACATGTGAAGCTTGCCAGAGAACTTAAACATATTTATCAGACTAAGCATTTTGGGACCTGCCACCCCACTGCTTGCTAAGTGACATCATTGCCTAAGCTGTGACACCACCTGTTGCTGCTGCTGTTCTCCTGCTGACGTAATTGAATGAAAAGTCCAGATGAATATTAAAATGCCATAAATGTGTTTCTTTATCCCAAGTGAGAGCATTGCCTGTGTTGATGTCTGCTGCAACACCAATACATTCTGCCCTTTGTGTGTGCCTTGCCTTCATACCACAATGGTGAGATATTGTGCGTGCCACTATATATTTTTTCCAGAGACACAGCCATTTAATTTATATCCATATAATCTTGTTCTGTGTTGTAAGCAGTCTGTCATATTGCTCCTTTTCAGGGAATCTTCACACTTTACCATGGTGGGCGTAATGATCAAATCACAGGAACATGCAAACAACGCTTGTGTTATGACTAGAGCCTGACAAGTAATGTGGTATTGACAAATTCAAATGTTCTTTTTTTTTGGGGGGGGAGCTGTGGTACACTGAAAGACAATCATTTATGATTACTTTTTATTTCAGGTCGTCGTAGGCACAGCATAACCACAACAAGTTTCGGATGTCTGCTGCTGAGTTTGGCTGCACGGAAACTGTCAACCCATGAAAGGTAAATATTTTTTTTGGGGGGGGGACATTATTTAAAAAAAAGTAAAGAAATGGTTCATTAACATTTTGATCTTCTTTACAGTTCTTCAGCGTATTATCAGAACTGAAAAAAAAAATTTACTGCTGTGATTCGTGAAGAACTTGATTTGCCTCGTGATGAGTGACTGGTGTGATATGACTAATGAAATGTATGCAGATACCTATGGCTGTACTTCCCTGACCTGTACCACCCCAAAAAACCCTGATTTGAAAATGCATATCATTGAGTACAGTGGTCAAGCTGAGATACTATCTACAGGATTAAATATGGCCGGCTTCTTGTGAGCACAAAGATTCAAGTGGGGCATCCTACAGAATGTGAACACAAACAGAAGCATCAGGGTACACTGAGGATCTTGAGTGACATGACATGATGTAACTGGATGTCCCCCAGTCATGTTCCTGATTTGTGATGAAACCGAAGACTTTAAAAAAACAGGGTTACATGCAACTTACATCCCAAAAACTTAAAGTTGTGTAATTTATGAATCGTGATGGTGAAGATGAAGAACATGATTTGTATTGTGAGTGACTCATGATGATCGCCCTGACTTAAAAATGTACATAAATGAGTACAATGTTTATGCCAAGATATGCACCACACCAGTGCTCTGAAGGGAAGGCAAACTAACAACTGTGACTTACAGATGGAGATTGGGCCCTAAAGAGATACAGACGCACAGACAGATGGAGACTGCATTTAAGAGATGCAGCCACACAGGCACAACACCACCTTAACCAGTGGTCAAAATCAGAAATCCAAAACAGGAACAATAATATCTTTTGCGGGGGGGGGGAGCTGCAGTAACAGTCCACTACCGTCCAAGATAGAATGAAGCAGTAAAAAGTACCGCAGATGGATAAGAGATTCAAATCAGAGTCCTGTGATTACAATGTAGCACAATAAAATGTGTGTGACTTGTTGGCATGCACACATACACACACACACACACACACACACACACACACACACACGCAGACACTACAGGTAATGCGCAGAAAATTTAAATGTTCAGTGCAGTACAACCAAATCTTTTAAAACAACTGAAAAAATGCACAGCACCCCAGCAAATACCCCCAAATTATCAAAACTTACTAAAAGTATCACTGTCTGTACTTGAACACACAAACACTAAGACACTAGCTACCCAAAAACAGAAAGACTGCCTTTCTCATTGAGTCACTGTGAATCTCCCTTCATCACGCCCCTCCCCCGAAGCACACTTCTACAGTGTCTGTCAGTACATAGACTGAATCCTGCAAATTAACATTCAAAATGCACACAAAACCAAGAAACACTCGATGATATAAACACAGGAGGGTTTCCTACAATCAATGTACTAAATTTTGACCCACAAAATTGGCTCAAAATGCTTTTCAAAAGGTTTTCAATGGTTTGATTCTCAGACCTCTGACAGCAAACTGTCTCCAGCTTTCCACTACACACACTACACAGAACTGAGGCTGTGCAAGACAAGCTAGAGCCCATGTGACCTGTCATCCTACATGATTCAATGCAAACTTCACCTTAAAATCCAAAAATAAGGTAAAGTCAATGCAGAGTCAATTGAAAACAATGGCACTTTGCGTTATTCATTATGGTGAATTACTTCACTTCATATTGTAGAGTACTTTGCATAATTACCTATACTTGCAAAGTGCTCTGTGGAGTGAAGCGCATGGACTTTGATAACCAATAATCAGGGCTGATCATGGATCCAGTAGACCACCATATTTTTTTTTAAATTCAAAACTGTGAAGGGGGCTTGGTGGGTGTGGCAACAGCCAGCAGGGACTTTTGTCCATGGTGCTAATGCCATACAGCTGCCACTGCGACTTGCAACAATCCCTCTGGCTGTGTCTTGTGTTTACAGCAGCCAGAGTGTTTATGCAAACCACAGGACTTTTCCGCCATGCCCTGACCAAAAACTGAATCTGGCACTTTGTCACTGGAGCATCTGCTGTTGGCACAAGCTGCCTTTGGCACTACTTGTACTGACCTTGCTGACTGGTTCCTTTGGTTGTAAGCATCATGGTACAGGACTGTGGTGTAACAGACCCAATGATGGACCCCATGACATGTGAATAGCATGAATGAGGGAACTTCCTATCAAGGACCTTACTCGGTTACCAAAGACTAAAAAAAAAAAGGAGGAAAAATGGAATGTGATGAACAATTATCATTCGGTAAGATTTTTTCAACAGAAGTGACTGATAATGTGGATTGAGCAATAGTGAACAGTAAATAGCTACAGATATCTACAACTAACTTGGCTTCAGCCATTTCTTCTTTCTCTCTCTCTCTCTTCCTCTCAGCGGGCCATGCATGCAGCATGGGAACAATGGATTGGGATGGTTATAAATCCCTGTATATGTCTTATCATGTCTTCCCATTTTGCCTTGATAACATCTCCATTATGCTCATCTCCAGATGCTGCAGCCTGTACAAATGATTCATTATGCTATGCTTCCATAGAGTGATGCACTCTGTCCGCTCTGTTTACTAAGACTGTCAATTTTTTCCCAAACCTGAAACACAAATATATATGGATGGTAATTGGAAATTCAGTGCATTGTGGTATACACAGTATGAAACTTCTCATTACGAGTGCTTGCTGATCACTAGTGACAACAAGCATAAAGGAATACCTTTGGATATGTACCACACATCATAATAGTGCTTTCCACCAGTCATGAGCAGATTGTCACTGAGCGAGGCCACAATTAGCTTGTCCTGTCAGTACGAGGCAGTCCACAGTGAGTTTACGTTCCTACACAAGGAATGCGAGCGCTGTCTTCAACCCTTCCAGCTCCATCCATGTGGAATTCTTCACCTCATTGCACTACATATAGAGATTGTACCCGTAAGTGCTCATCACATGACATAAGTAAAGGCGGTACAGAAACTGAAATTTTACCTTGTTGCCGAAGTAGGTTACACTTACCTGCACCAGTGTGATACTGATTACCAATGCGATGTGAAACTCCATGAGAACATAACTGCCAAACTTAGTGCAGTGGCCAGGGCCGTCAGCATGGCAATCACCACTGAGTAGTAAGCCACCTTCCATTCCTGCCAGTTCTGAGAGAAGTTTGTCCTGTTCTTCCTTCCAAAGATTTTTGATTAATGGTAATATAATTTCCCTTTGATATTTTTGAAATGTAGCTCTTGCAACACAAGGTATGTTGAAGTATTCCAGTATCTGGGGAGTCTTTGAAATGGGGCAGCCAAAGGCGACAATCGCTGCTGAAACTTTGACATTTTCAGCAACCAAGTGAGCATCATGTGGCATGTTGCTCCATGTCTTATGATACCCACAATCAAGACATTTGGCATCAACAACTAAAAGAGATCCACATCTGCGTGACATTTTTTATTTCAGAACTCTTTTTATTCACTGTTGTCCTGAGGCATCTCTCAGAGATGCCTTCTCAGCTCATCCTCTGCTACTCCCCACTGAGACTCCCACCATTGATCCCCTCCCACGGAGCCTTCCCAGCCCCCCAGATCACCCCTTCAGGGGAGGGTTCACTACTCCTACCTTGGCAGCATCTTTCTGAGATTAGAGGGTCCGTCTTCCATGGGTGACACCTGAGGATTATATGTGGCAGTCCAGTGTTGGGGATGTGAGGGGATGGTTCCTGAGGCCCTTGTCAACTCCTCAGTCCTCTGGGGTTATTTTCTCTTGTGGTTGCCCCACCCCTATGCCTCCCCTGAGCATGAACGTGCAATGACATCCCCCGACACCCGCAGAAACTCTTGTCCCACTACTTTATCCCTAAGCTGCGCAGAAACCTCTGGTTTCCACCAGGGGCTGCTGCTGTGCCAGGCATGCCCTGGATCCCTCAAGAGAGTCGCTCAATCCTCTCTCCCCCTGCTGACCCCTGATGGCCTGGGCTCATTCCTGAACCTGGGTCACTGGTGTGGTGCGAGGTGTGATGTTCAGCACCTCAACCCTCGGTGCCGACGGGCCAGCATCCGTGTGACATGTTATCTGTGGAAAATTGTACCTTGGCTCGACGCCCACATATGGAGCATATTCTGAATAATTTCTTAAGGCATGGACAGTACACAATAAACTTCTGTGGTGCATCCTCAGAGGTGTGGGTCTGGTTGATGCTAGAAGTGGAATGTGCAGTTAAAACAGGAATACATTCAGTACATCTTGTACAGTATGAAGAGGTACATTTTGCCATTCCTTGTAAGTGGCATCTATTCTAGTCAGGTACATGGCAAATGATGTGGGCTGACACAATACGCTGCTGATGCAAAGGTAACAGCACAGCTCATATACAGGTCTTGCATAACGAATAAACAGAAATGGCAGGCACTTGCTGTCAATCGGCCAGAAGTAGTATTAAGGGGCAGATGGGTTAAGCCATCTGCAGTCCTTATCTGCTTCTGAAATGGACATAAAGAGTACAGCTGTGGAGCTGGCCAGCGGGAGAATAGAGTAGAGTGAGTACAGAAGGAAGCAACCCATGAAACTCTACACCCGTGGTGAAGCATTCCATAGCTACGCAATGGTGAGAGAGATAGCACTGGGTCAGGTGAGCACCTATAACAATAGCGCTGACAACAGTAGCGTGGCAATTTAGGTGCAGATTTTTGTTACCCCATAGACTAAACGATTATCACTCCAGGGGGAGTGGATCACAGAGTAACTTAAAATTCATCGGACCGTGCAATACTGTTTCCATGTCCCCTTGTAACAAAAACTAAGTCCACAGTGCATAAAAATGTTGGAGACCAGGATCAGAACCTTGGTCTCCTATGTCGCTGGCAGAGCTGCTTCCTGCCCCAGCCCTCCACACCAAGGGAGCAGCTTGACCAGCCTCCTGGATCCCAGTGCCCTTGAGGTGCTTGAGCACCATGGAGAGTGACCAGGGCAACACTTATTGTAAGTGTTGCAAATCCCTTGTCGCTGTCCGTGTGAGCACTTATCAGACTAGCACTGTATAGTGCGGTGCTATTCTGGTAGCGCTTGATTGATGGGGTTGCAGAGAGGGGCACAGTGTTTCTGTTCCCATGCCCATCCCTTCACAAACATTTGTGATGTGGTGATGGAGACAGACACAGATTTTGTGGGCAGATGGACAGCATGTGCATATCCATTTGAGGTTGCAGTGGGAATGGATCTCCAGTGGTGATCAGCAAGATGGTCCTTCACATTGGTAACCACCAGCATTACACCCTGGAGTCCTGTGACAACACGATCAACTGAAAGACAATGCTGACATAGATGACCTGGAACATAGATTTTCAGAGTTGCCTCAGTGTCTGATTTCTCTCTCCACTTTGTAGCCACGGAGACATTGAAAGGCCTTATTTCCTCTCTGATACATATTATGTTCCTTTGCATGGAGAGACACACCCAGCAGCACAACGCACAGACAGGAGACAGAGAGAGATAAGAATTGGGACCACCTAAACCCACTCAAACTGCTGTGCCATCTCTGTTATACATATGTTGCTCATTGTATGAACATACTAATGTCCTACAGTATTTCTGGACTCCTGCATTTATTTTCATGTTCACAACATAAAGAACATTAGCCTGACTTCTGGACACTACTTATTCTGTCTGCATGATATAGTACTATTGTCCCCTGTCAAACAGTACAGAAACACCTTTCATGATCTTCTTTTTGTTTGATAACATCGACAATGCTGTAAGCACAGTAACACATGACAAGTTATGTGTTCGTTGGCAGTTGCTACACACCATGGGTGGTGTGATGGAAATCAGCCTGGGGACTCGTAGCTCACACCGCACATGGGGTGAGTATTAACTATCAGTAACCACATACACTGTTGTGGGTTTTGTTTACATATTTTATAGGATGCAGCTAACATACACCTCATCGAATGATGCCAAGTGAAGGTGAAAGGAGTGAAGCACCAAGGTGGATCTTCTGAGGTTAAGTATGTCATCAGTTATACTTGCTAGTATTGTTTGCTACTGTGTTTAAGACTTGTTATGGCATGTGCCACTATGTCTGAGTGATGGGAACTTGCAGGTCTGTGGCGGAGGGTAAGAGAATGTACCCTGCTGCTAGAGATATGTAAGAAACAACAGGTGATGTCATCCTGTTGTGCCACAGTACAGAGACATACAATAGGCAAGTCAGCCTCAAGATACATGACACTGTGAAGCGTCAACCACTGAATATTATATCTATATTCAATATCTTCATCAGTGACATTGCAGATGGACAGGAGGGTAAGGTTTGTCTGTTTGCAGATGACACTAAGATCTGTAACAGAGTAGATGATCTAGGTGGGGTGGGCAGAATGAGAAGAGATCTGGATAAACTGGCAAAGTGGTCCGAAGAGTGGCAACTGGGGTTTAATGCAAAGAAGTACAAGATCATGCACATAGGGAAGAGAAACCCTGAAGCCACCTATAGGTTGGGAGGGGAGTTGCTGGTGGTTACAAGGGAAGAAAGAGACTTGGGCATCATCATCACCGATGACCTGAAATCATCCAAGAAGATCACTAAGCAGCAGGTAAGGCTAGAGGGATCTTGGGGTGTATTAGTAGTGGCATCACAAGTCAGAAGAGGGAGGTAATAATCCCTCTTTACAAGACACTGGTTAGGCTCCATCTGGAGTACTGCATGCAGTACTGGAGGCCATACCTTCACAAGCACATTAACCAAATTGAGGCAGTCCAGAGAAGGACAATCAAAATGGTGCAGGGACTGCATCAGAAAATATATGAGGACAGGTTAACGGAGCTCAATATGTATACCCTAGAGCAAAGGAGGGAGAGAAGTGATATGATCGAAACATTCAAACATCTTAAGGGCATTAACAAGGTGAAAGAGTCTAACACGTTTCAAATAAGTAAAATAGCAGGACGAGAGGACACAGCATGAGATTAGAGAGAGGCCAATTAAGGGGTAACGTGAGGAAGTTCTTTTTCACAGAAAGGGTGGTGGATGCATGGACCGGCCTACCTCAGGAAGTTGTGGATATGAATTCAGTGCAGGGCTTCAAACAGGTATGGGATAGACATAAGGGAGCAATACAGATAAGCATGAATAGATAGGCCATTGACAGAGCAAAGGCTGATGGCACATTCCTAAGGTAGGAAAAGAAATGGGCAGACTGGATGGGCCTTGCGGTCCTTATCTGCCATCAACTTCTATGTTTCTATGTTAAGAATAGTTATGCAACTGTGAAGTCTCACCTTGGAATATTGGGGTCATCATGTTATTCTGTCCTGGTGTCCTGCTTGCCTCTGTGTAAGACTGCACAGGGAACATATTTGCTATCAAGGGGTAACCAGCAGAAGGAGGGAGGTGCTGATGCCACTTTACAGCTCCATGGTGAGGCCATACCTGGAGAATGGGGTACAGGTCTGGAGGCTCCATCTAAGAGAGGACATATATGGCATGGAAAGGGTACAGAGAAGGGCAACTAAAATGGTGGATGGGCTAAGACGGATGGCATATGAGGAGACATTGAGGGAATTGGTTTTGTATCCTCTGGAGATAAGAAGGGAAAGAGGGGACATGATTGAAACATTCAAGTATGTGAAGGGGATCAATAAAGTGGGGAAGAGCTTATTTACAGGGAAGGTACAGTAGATACAAGAACTGAAGGTGGTGTGGAGAAGGTATGGGGGAAATGTTAGGAAGTATTACTTCACAGAGAGAGTGGTTGAGCCCTGGAACAGACTGCCAAAGGAGATGTTGAGTGCCAGTACAGTGGAGGGATTCAAGAGGGACAAACACAGAAGGTTGTCAAGGGGAGGAAGAGGGGAATCTTGAGGGGGGGGGTTGACAGGTAGATGGAGGGAATGGGCACACTTCATGGGTGAGGAAGGCCCTTTTCTGCCATCACATGTCTAGGAATCTATGAATCTATAAGGCCTGCACCTGTCTGACATGTCGCTGACATCCGATGGTTCACTTGTGTTGCATTCTGAAGGAACCAGAGTGGATGAGGCCAACATTTGTAGGTTGATGTGATGGCTTGGTAGCTGCAAATCACTTTGCACTCCAATATCAACCATTTTCACTCTGTGTGTCATAGTACCTAATGCATACAGGAGGAGGAAGAAGGGTGACATATGGAATTAGTGAACAGCAACATTTAGTAAGTGTGAAAGTAACAGATAAGAAAATCCTTAAAATAATGATGGCATAGATCATGATTGTGGTTGCTTTGCTTGATGCACTGCTGGGTGACAGCAGTTGTCATGTCAGCAGCTGGTCAGTGCCTCTTCCTGGTCAGTGGTGGTTGCCATATTAACCCGTGCCACAGTCAAGTGCAGTGGTCATTGGATTAAGTGTGTGATGCACCACTGTACTCCACCATTGTGGTGGTGGAGATAGCAGTCTTTACTTGCATGTCCCCTTGTGGAGTACGATGGCATAGCAGCAGTCAGTCACTCCAAGTGGTGACCAGTTGTGCCAGCCCTAGCCTGTATGTGTGTGAACAGGTCTTCTAGCTGCTGGACACAATTAAAACACAAATACATAAATTTATGTGCAAGTGCAGTACAACTCTATATTGTTATTTTTCCATGTGGTGTGCAGCAATGCACACAATACACAACCTGATGCCATACCATTGATGTAGAGGTGTTCAATGTACCTGACACATCATGACATTGAATAATAGCCAACACACACACATGCCAGACAGTATTATGCATTGCAGCATTTCAGCAGCAGTGAGCGTTATGATAATGTACATCATGCAGTCTCCATGTGGTGCATTACCCAATAAGGTAGTAGAAGAGTCAATTATGTGGGGAGCAATATTGCACCTTCTACAGACCATGTGTGACTGCATTACTGATGACACGGGTGGTGAACTCATGGGTAACAGTTCACACCATATGATGGATCTTGATGGAGGAAGTGTGTGAGACATACTCTCGCAAATGAGTAGTTGTTATAATTCACCAGGGATAATGTTACACTGATGTCAAAGTGCACCTATGATGCCCTTTGGTGGGACACAGTTATGCGGAGTACTGAAATAGTAGAACTGACTAGAAGAAACAATACTCATGTACACAAACCTGGGACCTAGTCAGCTAACCAAAGGTAAGGGGAAACCAAGACCAACATAATTCTCAACAGACATGGATGTGAAGGTAGGCAAAAAACAGGTAGCCTTCATGAAGTATACGGAGACAAAAAGGAAGAAGGATATGGAGGAGTTTCAGGACACACATAGTTAACCTGGTACAGCATGCTACAGTGAAAAACCAGAAACTGAACAGAAAGTACCTACAGTAGTGAAGCAATGTCTCAGTGCAATTGTGAGTTATGTAAGAAAAAGTGGAATGCATAGAGGAGCAATGTGGAGTATACCGATTGAAGTGGTGGGCGGTCAGGAATGACACAAGTGAAAATCAGAATAATGCATGTTTTCATTGTTCAACAATTAAATAGTAGGTAATGGTCCATGTATAATTGTCAGGGTCATCGGAGGAACAGACAGGGACACTAGTGCATTTTCAGTGAACAGAGTCCACCAAGGAACTGGCAAATAAGAAGGTAGACAAGGCATGTGTATTTGACCGGGTACATCCAGGGATATTGAGGGAGCTCACAGAGGTGCTAGATGCACCTTTGCTGGCAGTCTGAAACCACTCACTTGAGCTGGGCATGTCACTGGAGGACTAGAAGAGGGAACATGTGGTCCCACTAGTGAAATGTGGTACTTCAGAGCATGCTGGCATTCACAGGCCACCCGCCACCTTTTTTTGGTTTTTGAAGAAATTATTGCAATCAGTAGTGAAAGGAATGATTGTGGAAGTCCTTGACTCCAGTCACTTTATGTACACAAGGCAGCATGTATTCACTAGGAGGAGGTCATGTAAAAATAAACATCTTAGAGATTCCTTGTCAGGGATGAGAATGGAGATCTGTTATGGTGGAGCTGTGGATGTGTCAGGGATACATTTCAGAAATGTTTTTGACACTGTTTTATATAAGGTAGTTTGAAACAAGTGTGGTGTCATGAGAGTGGCTACAATTGTACTGTTTTGGGAAATAGGCAACAGAGGGCATTGGTAAGCAGACTTCCACCAGGGTAATAAACAGTGGGCAGCATGGTGCCAAATGGAACAACCATTTGGCTGCTTTATTGACGACATAGCAGAGTAGACTGAAGTACAATTATACATTTGTAATGCTGTATACCATCCAAGATGGGACGTAAGAAATAAATGCAGATGTAACAAAGCTGGAGAAGTACTTAACAGCATCTCATGTTATGCACAATGTGTAGAAGTAGAACACCCTGCACTTTTGGTGCATGAACACACTGTGAGAGTAACAAATGGAATAAGTGATACTGGAGACCAACAAACAGGAAAGAGAGCTTTGGGAAATTATAACTGATGACATAACTGTGGTGAAAGATTGCAGGAAGATAATGGGGTGAACCTCTTGCATGCTGTGCTGCACAGTGAAGTCTATTGCATACACACATGGCAGTGATGATGCCTGTGTATAAATGCCTGAAGAAACATCAACAAGAGATGAGTGCAGTTCCGGAGACCTTATATCAAGAACAACATAGCCAGAGTACAGAGTGGGTACAGAGGAACTCATGCAGATTTTATTTGGATATGTGTGACAAGCAGTATGAATAGAGACAGAAGCACTAAAATATGTACACTCTGCAACAAAGGAGTATAAGCAGTGAATATGATACAGACTGTGAAATACCTAATGGGTGTTGAAGACATAGCAAGGTGCAGTATGGTTAACTCAGGGGTGCACGTTGGAAACACTTCTTCACAGAAAGACTGGAGGATGCAAGTAACAGTCTCACTGAAGATGTAGTGGGGGCCAAACCTGTACACAGATTGAAGAAGGCATAGGATAGTATTTTGTGACACTTTAAGATAACACCATGGATGGGTGAGGTGGCAGATCCGGGTGGGTCTGTGGTGTTACAGTAGTTAAGGGAAATGGACAGAGTAAGTTGGCCTAGCTTTCATAACCTGGCATACAACTGCATGTTTTTATCTTTGCAAAACTCAACAGACATAATATTCTACATGCATTAAACATGAATGCCTACCCTTTTTACGTGCCAGTTGTGAATGGTGAATATGCGTTGATCTATACACAACATTAGATGATTTGGATGTTTCATGCATGCTGTTGCCTTTCAAGGAAATGTCGTACTCTGCCTCTCCAGAATCAACAAAGTGTCAGTGTCATGAAAATTATCCTGCTCTGCTGCTTCAGGAGCAGTGGAACTGTTAGTCCATTCTCCCATGTTCTTACTTTGAGCATGCTCAGATAAAAACTGTGAGTGAATATGTGGCACTGTTACAGTGTGAATAGGATGTTCAGAAGTTGATGCGAAAATAGCCACAGTAGGGTTCGAACTTGCAATCATCTGTCTATAAACAGATGTCTTACCATTAGACCATATGGCTGGGGTTTGGAAAACTACTATTCAAAAACATTGACATATAATAGCAAAGCAACATACAAGCCACACGCAAGAAAATCACACATTGATGAATACCTGTATGTACTACACCACACATCATTGAAGGAACTTATATGCAAACACAGGACATGCTAAGTAGACTACCCACCTTGACCACCCATGAGCAACACCTCATGATACTGTGATGTACTGTGATGTAATGCGCCTTTGACAAAAATAACTTTTCTACGGACAAAACACAATGGCAGTAGTGAGGACTGTGTTACGTTTGACCACATATACCATGAGGTATACAACTATTTTTCTGTACTACGCCCATCAAAGACACCGGACATAAGCAGGCTGGAGTTGGAACACAGAGGAAACAGTAAGAGTATATGAAGCTAGGACAGGGAAACACACACACACACAACACAACTACTGATGCCTCGCTGTACTTTGAACACAAACAGCAGTCAGTTCTGCACTTTGAGCTCCTGCACAGGTGTTGACCTTTGGATGACGGCATGGTACCAAGGTCAGAGGTGAGACTTGACAGGACTGTCAGTGACCAGTATGGAGAAGAAGGCAGTTAGTCCAAGTGTACAGATCCTAATGACACTGGTTATTCTGAAAATCATAATGGGATTAACCATAACAGAGATTATGTCGGTTCCGGAGCTGACATGAAGAGGAGCAGGCAATAAGGATGAAGACCTAGTTATAGAATATGTAATGTGTATCATTTCCCAGCTTTCTGTGTATAAATGGCACCTGTTAGAAGTATGTGATGGCTGTGGTTGGAAAATTATATCTGTAGTGTTTTACAGATTAGTGTATTGTCTGATTTAGCACACCGCAAATAAATGATAGTCTAGTTTTATTTTAAAAGGAGTGAAAAGAAAAACAAAATTGGCATATGATTGAAGGATTTCAATCATGAAAAGTAACTGGTAACTTTGTTGAAAAGGCAGAGTATATGCCATCATTATTATATGTATTTTTCTAGAAAGCTAATCTGCCATGTGCTGCCGGTAACAGCCCCCTAGATTGCATTTACAGACAGTGTTAACCTCACAGGAACAATGGGGTGGTGCCCTTCCTAGTTCTGGACCCATGTATGGAAATATTTTTGATAGCATATTTAATGTTCTCCCCTAACACCACAACCCCTGTATTTGCAAAGCCTGACCCTAACTTTCATGTTTATCATAAGCATAGAGAAAGAAAGACAACAGATTAGAATTGTGGAAAATGAGTAGATGCAAGTTTAAAATAAAAAGTTAGCAAGTTGTCTGTCTAACTCTTTTATGAAATAAGATTCGTTGACTTGCTAAGCAAGTAGTGGACATGCAATTGTTTATATATGTAAGTTCACATCATACCCAATCCTTTGACTATTATCCCTTCTTTCTGAAACATTTCAAGTTTTATTTGTTATAACAAATCAGATTATTGAATCTTTTGGCTGTCTGTATGACAAAAGGCAAACACAGTAACCCAGCTGGTGTTTTCTGTATAGTGTTTATTAGGTCTCCCATAGTTTTTTTTTTTTTTAACACGACTGCATACTTTAACAAAATTCAGATTTGTATCACATAACCTTCCTGGGCTCCCAGGTTGCACTTGGAAATGAGCTGCAGCTCAGTGTGTCTTTCCTCACATATAGGCTGGATTTTGAACTTTGGGCTGGCTGCTGCTAACATCTTTTTACAAAGGCTCCACATCATGGATAGGCAAGAAAACAAATGGAAATTACATGGTATAGTAGACTGAATGGTAATACAATAAACAATATACAAAACGTATTTATTTAGTTATGTTTACCGGGTAGGTGCACTAGACAGAGACTGTCTATTTTCAGGCATGACCTGGGAAGTTACAAAAGCAATAGGAAGGCAATTTAGAGATAACACAAGACACTAACAATAAGCACTATAGAAGTGCTAAGGCTGATTTCAATGATTACAGGCAATATTATTTATGTTTGCATTCAATAGGATGACATTACCCAAATGGTGCTAGGGTAGTCCTAACAGGAAAGTATGATAGCTGTAGGATCCAAACAGTAGAGGTAGGTACATGCAGAAGGGAGATGATGTCATAGGCAGAGTATGGATGGTACTATAGTCAGATGGTCAGCAGCCACCTGAGGGGGGATATTAGGTATAGAGCCAGACAGGTTAGAGGGGGGAGGTGAAAACAGGAGAACATTATTAGTTAGGTTGACTCGATATAGAGGTTGTGAGGTGAAGAGTGGGAAGGGATTTGGCAAGTTCAGTGGGGACTGGGTGTAGCCACACCGGATTATGTGGCACAGTGACAACAACTAAGTTTGGAAAGGTGTAGCCAAAGTTTGTTCTTGAATGGCCAATTTTAGATTCGGTCATGACACTGGTGGGGGGGGGGGAGGCTGTTGAGCCCTCTGGGTGCTTGAAACATGAATGCCCTCTGTGCTTGCACTGTACAGCAGAAGGGGGCATGCAAGGTAAGATTTGGTGAGCTACAGTGTGCGATGAGGGTTTTTATTTGCCTTTATGAGGAGCTGCTGTGCAGAGGTGGTTGATTACCCGAGGCTGATTTTTTTCGCAAACAGGCAGGTTTGGTAGGAGATCCTATCCTGTAATTTCAACCAGTTTTTTAGGGTATATAGGGTACACATGTGAGTGTAGCTGTGCTCCCCAGTGACCAGGTGGCATGCTTTGTTTAGAGCAACACTAATTCCTCTAAGAGTGGTGTTAGTAGTGGAGCCATAAATTATGAGACCATAGTCTATAACGGAGAGGATAGAACTGGTGACAGCTAGGCAGAGTGCATCTTGGGTCATAGTCTGTGTCTGTATAAGAGTCCTAGTCTTATGTAAACCTCACTGGAGATAATATTTACATGCTCATTGTATGACAAGTTGCTATCTAAACTTATGCCTAGGTATTTGAAACTATGGACTAGTTCAAGAGGCATACAGACATGACTTGTAATGTTTAGTTGGGCATTTTTATTCTTGTTGTGGGGACTAGCAAAGAGCATAACTTTTATTTTTTTTGTAGTTCATAATTAATTGGAGAGAGCCTCCTGTGGTTCAGTGGGTGGGAATAACCACTCCCCTTTCGCTATTTAAACCCACAAGCCCAGCTCAGCATCACTTAGCTGTTTTGATTTCATACTGAGCCAGGTGCTGTGGGCTTCTGCTGCACACTTTTTCTTCCTCTGCCTTCTTCGCAGTGGTCCCTGCCACCCTGGTTGCTGCCTCCTGCTTCCCCGCTTCTCTCCTCCCCTACTGGTCTCTGTTCCTTTCTTGTTCATGCTCCATTTCTGGGTGCTGCTTCTTGTCTCCTGCCCTTCATGCTCTAGTCTTTTCTCGCTCCTGCCCCCGCCCCATATCCTGCTGCTCCTGCCCTTGCCTTTGCTCTGTCTCACCCACTTGGGCACTCTGTCCGTTTCCTCCACCACCTATGCACCCCTCTCCCCTCGCTGCTTCTCTGTACCATACCTCTCAACTTCTTACGTCCTACATCAGGCACAAGGCTTACAAACCACTCTGGGATAAGGATACACAATCAGGTACAAGTCTTAACTATTGATAATATTCCCTCACAAAACTGATAGTTTAAGGGAAGTAGCGTATGAAGCATTTTCTGAAGTAGACCTAGTCTGTAACTTTACTGTTTACAGTACCATTATTTTGTCCCTACTATCCTCACTGTTCAGTCACAGTAACAGAAATTTTCAAGGGACAGAGGAACTTTCGGGCTTGCTGCTTCTTCCAACTTCAGCAGTCTTTTCATTTCCCTCCATTCTGTTCTCCTTACAGTCCTTGGCTGCACTTCCTGATCCCTCTCTGCCCCACTGCATTTCTTAAAGCTATACCACCCCTATTTCTCTGCCAAGTCTTAAAGCTGTACTCTCCTTTTCTTTCTCCTTCTGCCACCTCTGCCCCATCAGCTCATGCTAATAACTAATTGTATAATTTATTTCCAGACTCATGTGGGAGCCTGGTAGCAATTTATTTTCCTGCTGTACCTACGTGGAGGTTACAGCTCATTTGCTCCTGCACCTATATGGAAGTTGCAGTAACTTTATTAGTCATACTTATTTACGTTGTCCTGTACCTATGTGGAGGTCACAGGGCTTATTACTTTATATTCAAATGTTACATTTTCCTGTACCTATGTGGAGGTCACAGGGCTCATTACTTTTTTTCACAAAATACTACATTGTCCTGTACCTACGTGGAAGTCACAGGGCTTGCAACTTTACTGCATATTCTTCAATTTGTTGCCTGCATTTACGTGGAGGTCGCAGTAACTTTATTTGCTGTACTTACATGGGGGACTTTGGCAATTTTTTCCTTCTTCAGTCTATGATCTACATTTCCCTGTATCTACATGGAGGTCACACAGACTGCTACTTTACTGCATATTCTTCAATCCGTTGTCCTGCGTCTATGTGGAGGTCACAGGGCTCTCTGCCATACTGCATATTTTATTTATGTTGTCCCGCACCTACAGTATGTGGAGGTTGCAGGGCCTGCTACCATCTACAGTTCTTTGTGGACTTTCGGCAATCCCCATTGCTAATACTCAGGTGCACCACTGGCCTTGCCTCCCTGGATTCTGATCATCCAGTCCTACCAACTGTACTGTGGCTTCTATCTCTCCTGATCCAAAAGAAGGTACTCCAGCTGCTCCTTCTCCCTCTCTTAGGAAATGTACTTCTTAATCCAGATGCTCTCTTCCAGACTGGACTGTCCCTCGATTGATGATAGACTTACAAAAATCGGGCATCTCATGTTCAGCCACTGCTAGAAAACTGGAACTACTCAACCTCTTCATAGCTGCTAATCCCAGGGGAATCCTCCTTTGCCTGATCCTCCTTCTCACCTAGCCTCTGATGCCCCATCTGAAATGAAAGATCTCATCAACCAACTTGCCACATCTATGCTCAATGTTCAATCTCACCTCTTCCTGTTGGAATACCATCTCGGTGCTCAACCTACTGCTCAGCTATCTTCCAGGTACAGATGGTGCCATTCAGCCTCTTCCAAATCCAGCCTCAATTACTCCAGCCACTACTGCATCTCCTCCAGACCCAGGTATGCATTCTGAAACTACTACCCCCCCGCTATATTCCCTATTCATCTAGTTCTGAGTCTTCTCCCCAGAGACATTATCAAGGGAAAGAACATTAATCTGCTCTCCTTAATAATATCGTCTCATGCCTCCTTAAATACAGTGTTATCTTTTGCAGAGACATTTTAGTTATTTTGCAATCAAAAGGCCCTGAACTGTCTAAGAAGATTCCCTGAATTTGTTCTGGCTTCAGCCTCTACAGAGACATATTTTTTCCGCCTTTCCTTTACAGCAAGAAAATCTGGATTCTTACATGTACCTCATTGTCGACCTCGGAGTTTGTTACGATGGTACCCACTTTTTTGATTTTCATAAGATATTGTCCACTAGTTACCACAGAATGAGCTTCACAATGGACTCCTCATTGGACCTTTCCTGTACCTACCTTTTCCCATTTCTCCTATTTATTCTATCGGACTCGCTACAAGGACGTTGTCAGGCTCGAAGAGGCTCATCTTCGATCTCTCTGATCTGTGAGCTTCTCATACTCCCAGTACCAATTCACTGATATCTTCAGAGGATTTCTTTTTATCATAAGCACAAATCGACAATGCTATTACCACCATCCAGCAATTTGGCCAAGGTGCCTGTCTGTGAAACTGGTATTTCAGATGCCTTTAAGCTCCTACCTATCAGCCCTTCTTTATGGCATCTTTACAGCATTAAAGAATGGGAGAACTTACTATTTCACGGTACACCTGACCTTTGGTTGTAAGAGCAGCATCAGATTGTTGAATATATTTTCAGAAACTCTATGCTGGTTGTTACTCAGTATTCATCTTATTCCTGCTGACTTTCTACAGATAGAGCCATCTAACATTCTTCTGGCATATGGCATCTCTTCCCTGAAGACTTTATTTCAGGAGTTAGCTCTCCCACTATCCAATCAAATGATTATTGGACCTACTACTACTTGGAATTCCTAAGCTTTGAATTAAATTCAGTGAACCTGGAAGCCAGCCTACCAAGATAAATGTCAACAGATCCTAGGCATGCTCAATTCCTTTTTGCCAGATCCTCTTACATGAAACAGGTACTTCTCTCGCTACTGGAATATTTAAATTTGGCAATATACATAATTACCCAAGGCCGTTACTTTATATTGAGCATTCTCGACCTAGCATCTTCTGTTTCCGAACTGCGTCACCACATTTCAATTTCAGCATCTGCCAAGTCTGATTTAGTCATGTGGACTCTCACTTTGAAGACCTGGAATGGTTGTTCTATAATTTTCAAGGACTTTTTCCTAAACTTTATCCCAGGGTTTGTACAGATGTTCATCTGAATTATGAATTCCTGGATCACCGCTCCATGGACTCAAGACAATTTTAATCTTCCTGACTTTTCCATCACCTCACCATTGTTTGAAATGTTCCCTAGAGTAGCTACTGCTTTTACATGGGGGCATCTATAGTCCCTCCAGACAATATCCATATTTCTGACAAACCGGTATACCGCTGACATCGTTATTAAAGGCAGATCATGGTCACATTCCATAAAGCTGTTAGCATGAGGACTGACTTGGATTTCCTTGCTTCTTAAACTCTTAATTCATTATTTTCATGTCCCAGGTTCTGCTAACACTGCAGCAGACTATTTATCTCATTTTCAATTTCAGGAATTCCAACTTCTACATCCAGCACCAGACCAAATCATCACTCCTCTCCTTGGTTTGAAGATCTAATCATGACTTAAAGTTCTATCCCAGTCAAGCACAGACACTGAGGTGGTCTGCTTTTCTCTTCAAATACCCTGTCAGACTATCTTTCAGCATGGAGAAAAATATACTACATTTTACTCCATACAGCCAATTCCATCAGTGCCTGCCTTTGCAACAAATATCAGCATTCATTACCTACTGCATTCAAGCTCATAACCTTTCTCGTGGCACCATCAGGCAATATTTATCGGGCATTCAGAGTTTCCTTGCTCAGTTGTATCCCACCATGGACTTCATCCTTTCAAAACTTTTTCCTGAACTTTATCCCATGGTTTATTTTTGACTGGCATCAATAAATCTCAGACCGCTAACCATCTCAGTTACAAATTACTTGATTTGCTTCAAATCAACACATTGAAACTTCCTTGAACATCAGTATATCTTCTGTGATTTGTCTCACATTCTATGGATTTCTTCACCCAGGTGAAATTACTGTACTCTTATCATCTGCTTCTTCTTTTCTTACTGTGGCACATTTGAAGAAACAAGGCGATCACTACATCCTTCACCTTCCATCCTCAGAGATTGACAGTCTACATAAAAGAATCATCATAACCTGCTTCCCCACATTCAATGACTGGTGCCCCATCCAAGTATTCAATCAACTGCTTCAATTTCACACCAGCTCCTGTTCATCTGCTCCATTTCTGCCTATCTTCAGTCGCACTCCTCTTACTACAAAAGAATTTATGGACTCTGTCAGATTTCTTCTCCAGCACCTGGGATATGACCTGCTGTCCTTTCTGGACACCCTTTTCATATAGGAGCAGTCTCATCAGCCTAAAGGAACAACATCCCAATACATGTGATCAAGCAACTGGGCAGATGAACTTCTTGCTGTTTTGAAATGTACATCTCAAATCTTGAGCAAGAACTCTATTTAGCTTTTCAAACCATCTCTTCTTAGTATGCCCAGAGGAAGTGTAACTTGGCGGCCATGGTTCCTCAGAAATTTGATCCTCTAAATAGGGTTTTTCCTCTCCTGCATGATACCAAGTATACTCTCTTTCTTTTTGGGCCTCCATTCCTACTAACTGTCTTTATTGAGGGTGGGAATGAGTAAGGCCAAACCAATATAGTTAAGTATGCACCAAGCATAACACATTAATGCACAAACACCACATTATTTCCACACATTGATATGGAGGGCTCCGCCCATGGTTCAATGGGCTGGAATAACCACTCCCCCCTTTCCCTATTTAAACCCACAAGCCCAGCTCAGTATCGCATATCTGTTTTGATTTCACCCTCCATCCTCCCTACCTCCTCCTTCTCCAGCACTCTTCTCACCCTCTGCTCTGGGCCTTCATTCCTACTAAATGCCTCTACTGAGGGTGAGAATGAGTAAGGCCAAATCAGTATAGTTAAGTATGCACCAAGCATAACATGTAACTGCATAAATACCACATTATTCCTGCACATTGAATCTTTGTTTGCCAAACCAGCCCTCAACTGCCATGAAACCTTGTTGCAAACTATTGGCAAGAGGAAGTGGATCAGGCTGGCTAGTAAAAAGCACAGCATCATCCACATATAGGAGCAGGTTGCAGGAGCAGATTTGAAGAAGGGTGTTCAGGAAGAGGCTAAATAGGAGGTTAGCAAGGATTGAGCCTTGAGGGACTCCAGAGCATACTGAAATACTGATTGATAGTGTATCTTGGGTTTTTAACCCACTGGATTCTACCTTCAAGATAGCTTTTAAACCATGCTGGGACATCTTGTGAGAGACCAAGGGTAGATAACGTCTTAAGCAGTAGGGAATGGTTTACCATGTCAAAAGCCTTTGTGAGATCAATAGATATTGATCCCACAAGGACTCCATGGTCCAGCACTTTATGGATGTAGGTAGTATAATCTAGCAGGGCCGTGGTGGTACTGTGGCCCTTCCTAAAGCCATGCTGCTTGTGGCATTGTATGCCATAAGTGGTAAGGTAATCAGTCAGCTGGTCAGATGCTATACACTCTAAAGCTTTGGAAAGGGGTGGTAGGATGGAGACTGAGCTGTAGTTCGAGTGTGAAGCCCTATCTCTAATTAAGTTCTGTTTCATCTTTTTGATAACCCTGAGTTCTACCAGTGTCAACTGCACAGAGGAAACATAATTGTACACTTGGAGGCACAATCGGCAGCACCCACCAAAACAGACACCAGCTAAACAAAAGAGGGTAGTACTGTATGTCTAAACCGAGGAGATCAAAGCTTGATACAGCAGACATTGCACTGCAAACAACTGGAAGTATGCATCTTTATCTGTTTGCATCCTGATATGTCATGAAAACTACCTCCAGAAATGGAAAGAGTAGGTCTCAACCCCCAGAGGTACCTTGATGGGGTGTTGAGTTTAACCATTTATTTTGTTTTAAAGGTGAACTCTCAGTTTCCTTGCAGCAATTCTATGGGACTGAGGTTCTGATTTAGAAGAATATAATTTAATATTGGTGGGTGGGGAGGGTATGTGAAGAATCAACTATATAAAACTGCATTGTGCTAAATTGGGACCACATGTTACTGCAGCATTGCTGCAAGGATTCATGGCTCTCTGCACTTTTGCAGGGTAGCTGAGAGGTCACCTTAACTCAATGGAACTAAAGCCTCCGAAATAGTAAGATATTATAATTCATACTGGTTCCAAGCTAACGATCTTAAGGTAAACCACAAAAAGGCAGTCTCAGTGACATCTGTCTCAGTTCAAAAGCTCTCCAGGCTCTGGACCCTTCCAGTATTTCACTCCCAGAGTAACTCCCGTGTGGATACAGTTCAGATCTATGAATACCTGGGTGTATGGCTTGATGCACACCTTCATTTCTCTATGCATATTGATACCCTACTCTCCAAGCTATGACCCAAGCTAAGATTCCCCTATTAGAAACATAAGAAACATAGAATTTGATGGCAGATAAGGACTGCTTGGCCCACCTAGTCTGCCCATTTCCCTACCTAATGGATAAGCTGCAGATCCTAGTTAACCAAGAGCCTACTTCCTCCCCCCCCACCACTAGAATTGTTTTATGTCTGTCTCATGCATTCTTGAATTCTCCCACTGTTTTTGACTCCTCAACCTCTTCAGGAAGACCATTCCATGCACCCACAACCCTCTCCATGAAAAAATACTTCTTCACATTACCTCTGAGCCGTCTTCCCTCTGTCTTCAAATTGTTCCCCCTTGTTCTTGCGCAACTCTTTTTCTGAAAGATGCTACCCTCTCGAACTTTGTTGATTCCCTTGAGGTACTTGAAAGTTTCTATCATGTCCCCTCTCTCCCTCCCTCCCTCCTTTCCTTGAGGGTATACATATCAAGCTCCTTTAGTCTCTTTTTGTATGGCTTTTGGTGCAGACCCTGCACCATTTCAGTTGCCCTCCTCTGGACAGCCTCCATCCTGTCTATGTCCTTGCAGATATGGGGTCTCCAGAACTGCACGCAGTACTCCAGATGAGGTCTCACCAACTATCTGTACAGAGGGATAACAACTTCCTGTTTTCTACTGGTGATGCCTCTCCCTGTGCATCCCAATATCCCCCTAGCCCTGCTTACTGCCTTCTTACATTGCTTGTCCACCTTTAGGTCATCTGATATGACTACCCCCAGGTCCCTTTCCATTTTTGCTGTTGTTAGTATCTCACCCACCATTGTGTACTCTTCCCCTGGATTTTTGTTTCCCAGCTGCATTGCTTTGCACCTCATTGCATCGAATCTAAGCTGCCATACATTTGACCATTCCTCCAACTTTGCCAAGTCCCTTCTCATCCTTTCCACCCCACCTTGTGTATCAGCCCTGTTGCAGATCTTTGTGTCATCTGTAAAGAGACATACCTTTCCTTCCAGTCCCTCTGCAATGTCATTTATAAGGACAGTAAAAAGGATCAGACTCAGTACTGAACCCTGTGGTACCCCACTAGTGACCCCCCCTTTCTTCAGAGTGGACTTCATTTACTGTTACCCTCTGCATCCTGTTGTCCAACCAATTTGTTACCCAGGCTACCACCTTGGGACCCACTCCAAGGTTGGCTAACTTGTTTATTAATCTTTTGTGTGGGACTGTGTCAAATGCCTTGCTAAATTCTAGGTAGGCCATGTTCATAGCCTCTCCCTTGTCTACTACTTTGATCACCCAATCAAAGGAGTCTATTAGATTCATCTGACATGACCTTCCTGCTGTGAATCCATGCTGTCTTGGGTCCTGTGCCCTGCTGGCCTCTAGGTACTCAACAATTCTTTCCTTCAGAAGTTATTCCATCATTTTACTGTGCCTACTACTGAAATCAAACTAACAGGTCTGTAGTTTCCTGCCTCTGCCTTGCTCTCACAATTGTGAAGTGGAATCACATTCGCCCTCTTCCAGTCCTTGGGTACTACCTCGTCCTTCCATGATTTGTTAAAGAGGGCAGTAAGTGGTGTCACTAGTTCTCCCCTTAGTTCTTTTAGAATTTTGGGGTGAATCCCATCAGGTTCCATTGCCTTGTCCACCTTTAGTTTTAAGAGTTCTTTCAGAACCCTTTCTTCTGTGAATGGACTGGTATCAACTCCCCTATCCAGAGTGTTTCTATTGTTTGGTTTAGGCACCCCCTCTTCTTTTGTGAATACTGAGCAGAAGTATTTATTCAGTATCCCTGCTTTTCACTGTCACCCTCTGCCCACATTCCCTCCCCTTTATTAAGCCTCAGTATCCCTCACTTGGTCTTTCTTCGCTCCTTAATGTACCTATAAAAGATTTTATCCCCCTTCTTAACCGAGTTGGCTATCTTTTCCTCTGTTTGGGCCTTTGTTATTTTGACTGCCTTCCCTGCCTCCTTGTACTTTAACTGATATAGTTCTCTGTCCTGCTCCTTCTGTGTTTCCTTAGATTTCCTGAATGCTATCCTTTTCTCCTTAACCTTACCTGCCACGTCTTTTGAGAACCATAGTGGCTTATTCCTTCATTTTGTTTTGTTGATTTGCTTTACACAAAGGCTTGTTGCCTCTGTGATGGCAGTTTTGATTTTTCCCCATTGTTCTTCCACCCCTCCTTCTTGCCTGTTTGCTAGTGCTTTTCTGAGGCACTCTCCCATTTTGCCAAAGTCAGCCCTCCTAAGGTCCAATACCCTTGCTTTTGTATGGCTTGACTCTACAGCTGTGTTTATTGTGAACCAGATTGTTTGGTGGTCGCTTGTTTCCTGATGGCTACCCACTTTTAAATCTGAGATCCTCTCTCCATCCTCATTTGAGAGTACCAGGTCTAAGATTGCTCCCTCCCGAGTGGGTTCCAACACTAGCTGTCTGAGGCATGCCTCCAGTAGGGCATTGAGAATGGCCCTGCTCTTGAATGTGGCTACAGTAAAGGTGCTCCAGTTAACATCTGGCATATTCATGTCCCCCATCTACAATATCTCTCCTTTTTCTGCCATTCTAAGTATTCCTTCTATTATTTTCTTGGCTATTGCCTCCCCCTGAGATGGGGGTCTGTAAATAACCCCTGTGGGAATTGTGGTGCCATTTCCTGTCTTCAAGGTGATCCACAGTGCCTCCTCCCCTCCCTGTGAACCCTTTAGTTCTGTTGCTTTGATTCCTTCCCTTATGTAGAGAGTTACTCCTCCTCCTCCTCCTCCTCTTTTACCCTCCCTGTACCTCCTGCAGATTGTGTACCCTGGCATGTTGTCATCCCAGTCAGGTTCTCTGTGTACCATGTTTCTGTGACTGCCACAATATCCAGTTGTCCCTCTTCCATCAAGGCCACTAGTTCAGGGAGCTTGCTACAAAGACTATGGGCATTGGTATTCATCACTCTCCATTTTTTGATGGCCTTACCCCTTTTAGGCCCATCCCTGCCCTTACTGCCTTCACCTTTTTCTGGATTTACCCTTTTTCTGCTCCCTATTGACTTCTCTACCTTTGTGTCTACTTCACTAACTACCCTGTTTTTTATGTGTGTGTGGGGGGTCTGGGATTTCCTCATTTCTCTTCAGTGCCTCCCCCTTGGCTAGTTTAAATGCTTGCTAATGGAACATTTAAACCCTTCTCTTGGTTAAATAAAGATTGATTGATTACTTGATTGATATCACCTAGGATCCTGGTTCTCCTCTGGGACAGATGCAGACCATCATGCCAGCATAGGCCTGCATCCCTCCAGGTGGACCCCCAGTCCCCAATGAAGCCAAATCCCTGAGCTACACACCAGTTTTTCAACCAGTCATTGAATCCTATGGTGCAGAGTACCCTAGCCTCACCCATGCCATAGACAGGCAGCACTTCAGAGAAAGTTACTGTGTGCGTTACTTGTCTAAGGCCCCTCCCCAACTCTACAAACTCCTGCTACACTGCTCTGATCCCATTCCCAGTCAGGTCATTTGTCCTTAGGTCAACAATGACATCCAGCTCCCTCCCTCATGCTGCTGCTCCCATGTTCCTGAGGTTTCACTTCCTGTCCTTCCAAGCCATGGCACGGGGCAGGAATCACCCCCCTCTCCCCCCCTCCCCCAGTTCTACCCTCCTAATGATTGAGTCCCCGGGGTTGTTTCCTTCTCTTGTGGGATCCTGTGCCACTCTTCTGGTGGTCTCCTTTATGGAGGTTCCCAGCATCCTCCTTGGTCTCCACTGCGTGTGCCTCCATACAGGAACCATGCTCAGCCAGAATGGCAAATGAATTGTGGAGAGGTACAACTGGAGGGATGCACTTCTGTTCCACCACTCTCACCCTTCCTGAGCACACCTTATTGTAATAAAGACTCCATTTCACTCCCTATCCGGCATGGGCTCATCTCCAAAAGGATCCTCCTATCCCTTAACTATGCCAATATCATCTGCAGTAGAGCCCCTGCCTTATCCCTCTCTAAACTGGACACTGTATTGAACTCCTTCTGCAGATTCACCATAAACTCTCCACCTTGATCACACTACTTTTCCCTGTATTCCGCTCTCTCTATCATTCCCCTCTCACACAGGAGGTACATACCCTCAATAACTTTCATCACCAAATTCTGGTTTGGGCTCCTTCTCCACTGTCTCTCATCCTGCCTCAGCCCTGCTTCTCCACCCTTATACTTTCTTCATTCCTGGGACCCACACTCCTCTCTCCCCCATCCCTGCTCTGCAGCAAGGCAGAGTGCTTTCTCCTACCTCCTGCCTCTCCTATGCAATAAGTTCATCCTTGAACTTTGAAATGCTACAACCTACCTTTCTCTAAAAAAAATGTGTTCACCTCCTCCCAACTCCGCCCTGTACCTGTGTTCCCTCTACCCTGGCACAATCTCACCCTACCCTTTCAACTCCCCCCCCCCGACTCTGCACCTGGCTAGTCCTCCACCCCCTTGCACAGCCTTGCTGGTTGTAAGACTCCATAATGTGAATCTTTATGCACTAATTTAAGCTGTACTTGCACTTTATTTATTGGTTGTCATATATACACCCCATATAAATTGTTGCCTTTTCTACCAGTTTAGAGCTGCTGTTAATCTTTTTCTGAATCTGTACTTGTTCCCCATTTATTCTGTAAGGACTCCAATTGCACAGTATCTTTCTGTATGTGCATTGTTTTGTTGTTGTATTGAATCACCCGGGTCACATATGGAAAGCCTCGGCTCAGCGTGCTTGTCCCGGTCACCAAAATTGTAAATAAATAAAATACTAGTATTGGAATAGCTTTATTCCAAATGGAATGCATGCTGTTATTTTATGGTTAAATTCGAGCTACAGTTTGTGTGCCAAAGCATTCCAGTACTGGTAAAATCTGTGCCACAGTTTTTACACTAGGTCATACTGTGGTCATTACCAGGGCCACCAGGGCCCCATTTCCATGTGGGCCCTTTGCTTCCCAGTCCGATCCTGCATTTGTAGCTGTTTATATGTTAGTATTAATTCAGGCAAAACTAAAGGGAGGTTAATGTGTATAAGCTGCCTGTGCACTGCAATAAGGCACATTTATTTGTAAAAGCAGGTCTCAGAATTCAGAACATTCAAACTAGCATGTTTTTTTAATTTTTTCTGCAGCAGGGCCCTGTTAGTCAGTTTCACAGTGGTTCAGCTTTTCTGTTGTTTCTAATATGTGTATATTTTAAGTCACCTTCTCCATTTCTGATACTCCTAATATATGCTCAAATGGGCATGGTGGAATATAGAAAGGAAAAGTGAATTAAAGGTAAAACAGGAAAATAAAAGGAGAGCAGATTGATAGAAGTGGGGTAGGGGGTTGGGGGCACAGTCGGCCCTTCAGGGTGGTCAGCTCCTGTGCAATAAAATGCTGTTGCAACAGACTGGATGCAAAAGTAAAAAGACAGATATAGAAAGATACTTTTACTTTTATTTCCTAGCGCTTCCTAGAGCATACTTCTCCTGGCTTTCCCATCACCAGCATCATGATAGGGCTCATCTGTCACACTGTGGCATAATGAAAGAGAGTCTCTTGAAGATCTACTGTAATGGTAAGTATGTAACTGTTCTTTCTATTGCCAGTTTCCTGAGCACCTTTGAGTGCATCCAATTCAGTCCAATGGCCTAATCTATCTTGTTGGGTCAGTATGTCCTCCAAGTGATGTAACCTCTGGGACTCACACAAATAGTTACTTTTGTAACTCATCAGCATAGTTACATCATGGGCATGGGGTATTTTCCATGGGACCTTAGATTGATAATCTCTGGACTGGTTCAGTCAGTTGTTCAGATCACTGTGTGGTGAAGTTCTCCTATGGGCCCCCCCCCTTGTAGTCCACCCCTGTGGGGCTGGTTCAGTATCACACAATAAGAAGGTTACAGCCAGAGGTACTGTAGGTGGGACAGGACATCTCAAGTATTTATTTTATTTTATTTAAAAGCTGATAACCAGGAAAATCACCATGAACCTAGGCTCATTTCCAGGTGCACTCTAGATGAAAAAGGGGTAAAGGTAACAAACAGAAGTTCAGGAAATACAAGAGAATACAACAGGAATGCAGAAAAGCAGAGGCAAAAACATGATTAAAACAATGTAAGTGTATGTTGATGGCTTGTGAGTCAGGGCTGGAGGCAGCAGTGGGGGCCTATAATATAGCCATTACTGGGGAGTTTGACATTGTAGCACCATTCAGTGTACACCTGCTGGTGTGTCACTGTGGTTCACAGTTGTTCGATGGTGAGCTTAGACAATTAAAGGCCAGGGGTCATCAGCTCCATAATTGAAGGAGATGGGAAACCACCTGGAACACTGGCGACCTGAGTATGTGCCCCAAGCCCGGGATGTCATGAGCGGAGGCTGGCAGGGAGGATGTAGGGCATATGAGGGATGCTCTCCTCCTGGGGGGTGCAAGTCTGCACCACTCTGGAGCAACCCGGGCAGTGATGCACAATGTGGCGTGGGTGACAATGTACCAAACCGTAGACAGGCTGCTCTACCTGACTAGCCAGGAGCCCATTAGGGCCCTTTTATTAGCAAGGAGTTTGTCTGATTCTTCTCAGACAGGGTTCCCGCTATTTGAGCTGGGATCCCAACAAGCAGACTGTTGTAGCGGGTAAGGTTGAGTCCATGTGACATGTTAGCACTAATCAATCCTGGGTAGAGTTTAGTCTAGTTATGATGAAGGAGGTTTGTAGGATTATTTTAGAGCTGCTACTCACTTTTTGTGAACTGGACCTGGGCCAACCACCGATAACTTGTGAGTTGCGTGGGGCAGCTGAGTCCGGAGTTAGCTGGGATTCTTTGGTGTTCCTTGTCAAAGGATTTCTTTCTGATTGCACTGAAAAATGTGTTGGTGAGACCATTTCTTTTAAAAAACATCTTTGGTACCTGACAACCTGGCAAATTATAGAACCGTCTCTAATCTTCCCGTCTTGGGAAAGGTTATTAAGAAAATTGTGGTGTCACAGCTTGAGGAACACCTCATGACGTCTTTGAGCCGCTCCAATTCAGATTTAGTCTAGATGCAGAACCAAAACTGCATTAATCAAGGTGCACAATTGATTATTTATTTATTGAATATTTTTGACTGGGTAGAGCCACTGAGTCTAGAAGTCCCTTTTTCAGGGGTGATCAGAGGTAGGGGAATGCAGATGGTAATCAACTGAAATTGAACCAGATTAAGCTGTTGGTGGTACTTTTACTGAATGGGGGAAATTTGGCCAGGACACCAGGGAACTTCCCATACTCTGACAGCAGGGGGCCTTTCTTCCTGTGAGCAAGCCTTCCAAGATGTCCACTGCTATGGGGGAGACGGGCACATCAGGAGTAGAGGTGCTAGCCTCCCCCCTGCTTTCACTTCATCTGAGGCTGTAGAAAATGTGATCGCTGTGCAAGATTTTCATGAGGAAGACATTCTACAAGAACAGTACTTTTCAACTGATAATTTACTTGATGTTATGGGCTTGGGTTACCTGTTGTAAATGAAGTTGAGAAGCAGGTACAGGCTACAGATTTAACTCCCATGAATATGGATATGGAACATTTGTTACAACAGCTGAATGAAGAAAAGCAGCAATTTTGGTTAAGAAAACAAGACTGCAAGATAAACTGTATCATCTACAACAGACAGCTGCTCCTCCCCAGGGTGCGGCTCCTGTCACCAACAATCAGCTGGAGCCCACTGACGTAGGAGCATCAATACAGGCCACTGCCATGCCCGAAAGTGCTGTAACTGGCAGTGAACTGAATGTGACTCCTGAACAAGGTAACCTCTCTAACACTGTTTTTATGAATACGCAGTTAAATCCTGCTGATAAGAGTTTGATATCAGGGGCTCCGCGTTGAATGGCAAAACAAGTCGAACATGGCTCGGCTTACAGCATCTCAAAAACATAAGTAAGAACTCTGAGACATGACCTCTACTGCTAACAAAACTAAAAATTTGATGACAAACCAGCTACTGGGCATGAGTAATATAAATCTTATCACCGATTATGACGCTCCCAGTCCCAAAAATTGCCCCATGTCTCCTAAACAGACAGTTCCTTCTGATTCAACTAACTTTTCAAAATGCTCAAATGACTGGTGTCCAGAATGAGTGCTAGCTGGGGCTGGGTTGTTGCAGAATCCAGAAGGTACAAGGGTACCTGATCCACATGATAAAAATGAAAATTACGTACCTACTGTAATTCTTGATCTTTCTATGTATCTTCACCATTCATCACTATTGGGTACTTGGCTGGAAGCCAGGACCCCATGGGAGCTTTATTTATTTTTTTTGCATAGGAAGAGCCGATGCTGTGATGGCATTGCCCTCGAGGCTGATATACAACGTGGCACTCGTGGGTTGGTCATCAACTGTCGTCGGTGCCACCCCCTCATCAGTTCTGAGTTGCCATAGAGTAAGAAATAAGAGAGGGAAGGGTAGGACAAGAGAGTCCAAGGGACAGATAAAGGGAACAGATATACAAAATAAAGGAGGAATAAGCAACTGATAGGACAGAATGAAGGAGGAAAGGAAACTAAGAGACTTGGAAGGGCCACAATCTCTGGAAAAGAGGAGAAAGTAGGAAGAAGGAGAGGGAAAAGTATTGTGAGGGGAGAGGACAGTGTCCACAGACCCTGTGGTCTGGACCCCTAAGATAGATCCTGAACAATTTCAGACTATCTGCCCACAGGAGTAAGTTTAAAGAGAAAACCTGGCAAGGCAAGCGAGGTTAACTCACATGGATTGAGAACTCCTGGCAGAGGATGACTTTCCCAAAGGGATTAGTCGTAGGAAGATAGGATAGGTTGAGGGGGGCCCAGGAGTTGAGACATGTCCTCTCCCCCATTCAAAGGAAAAAGGAGGGGGGAGGAACTTTGAAAGAAGAACCTTCCCCCAAAATCAAAAGAATTGGGATTAGTCCCAAAGGGCAGAGGAAGAAGAAGGGAGGCAGCTCCAGCTCCAGCACCCTACCCCAAAAAAGGGGTAGAAGGGCCACAAGGCAATAAAGGAGAAGGCCCCCTTCACCCCCTCCCCACCTAAGCTGTAAGCTGAGGTCCACCCTGTGTGTCTCTAGGGTCCCCCTACCCTTGGCCAAGGGAAGGAGAGAGGTGGGGGAGCCAAGGGATGCAGGAACCCAGAGACTGAGACCCCAAGGGATGGTGGGTGGGACTTAATGATGAATGGTGAAGATACACAGAAAGATCAAGACTTACAGTAGATACATAATTTTCATATCTTATCTGTATCAATCTTCACCATTCATCACTATTGGTGAGTACTGAGTCCCCCGAAGGAGGCCCAATAGGACCGTAAGGGACCAAGCCCTTTAGCCCCAGTGGGGGATACACTGGAGGGGAGAACCCCTACAGGCCTGGCGAGGACTGAGACTGGTCTGAGTGAGATGGGGACCCCCCAGAGGGGGAAGAAAGGTATCCCAACAGCTACCATCTCACCCTATGGGAGAAAAGGTGGGTTGTTCAGTAGGTGGAGGAAATCACCCTATGCCGAGCCATGGGTGACAACCGGGAAAGGCAAAGCCATGCCATCCGCCTAATACAGATCGCTGTCATTACAACTCTGGAAGCTACCTTGTTGGCATCATAGGATGCCTTGCTTGGTGCCTTGCTAGCTCCAGGCCCTGAGCAGAGAGTACAACGAACTGTCTGGTTACCTCCATATCAGGCAGAGAGGCTAAGGAGCTGACCTAGCTTGGTCCACAAGAACCTGTCGTAGGATGCATAGTGGGCCTGATCAGATGTGATGAACAAGAAGATCCATGCCGAGTAGAAAACCTTCCTACCCCAGAAATCAAAATCCAAATAGTCTGAATCTGGGGTCCAGTCATGGTGAGGGGCGTGAAGCCCAGAAGAAATGTCCAACTGCGTCAAACCTGCACGTGGGTGAGGCATGCAACCTGGAGACTCTGAGGGAGCACGATACCCTTGGTGCAATTCCCTTGGGGCTGGAACATTGGAAAAGAGATGCTGCCAGAAGCACAGTGATGCTTTCCAAAAGGGGAGAGGCCAGGCAGAAACCACCAGGTTGGCTGCACTGAACTCTCCTAAGAAGGTACATGTCACATGCTCAGTATTGCTTTCCAAGCCAGGGGCGATCCGGAGATCATCCATCATCCTCACAAGGAAGTGCTGATATGAAGAAAGGTCGGCGACAGGGGAAATATGGACAGAGGGTTCCTCTCCTTCTGAGGAGGGGGATGAGGAAGTAGATGAGTCCGGAGATTCAGGGGGTGGCTGCTTAGGAGGAAGGTGGAACAACCTTTCATCCATGGCCCTAACATATGTTGGAAGATGAGCAGCTGACTCCCTGAACTGCTCCCAGGTCAGAGGTCCCTTAGTACCGGTAATATTCAGGAGAGAGAGGGGGATGGAGACAGAGGAATAGGGGTCAAATCCTTCAAAGAAGGGGAACGTCCTCTGCCCTGGCAAGAGGGCCTAGCTGATGCTTCCAACTGGAAAGGAGACCCGAAAAGCCCAGCAGCCAAAAGCTGATCAACCTTACTGGAACGGCTAAGACCGTGCCCTAAGGAAGCATCCCCTGTGAGGTGACTGGGACCGTGAGAGTCCAGAAGGATGGTCCCTGGCCTCCAAAGAAGAGGCCCCTCATGAGTAGAGAGAAGGGGAAGGGTGACAATCCACACTACAGCTCCTCCCCAAACCTGGGTGGGTCTCAGGGAGAGGCCGCCTCACAGAATTCAGACCCCTTGACCCTTCGGACTCCGAAAGAGCCCTCTGCCTCATAACCACCAGCCTAGGCAACTGGCAACTTCGAGTGGGTTCCAAAGAGACTACCTGTGGTGCAGCACCCTCCCCTTCCAGGGGTGCTCTGGGCTGTCCCAAATGTGGACTGTCCAGGCACACCAAAGAAGGGGGTGTCCCAGCTGAAGGGACAGACAATCCCCCAACTCCAGGCTGTGCAGCAGCGGCCACCTGGTCCACTGCTGGTTGGTCAGTGCCACTCCCCCCAGAGTCAGGAAGAGCTGGCCACCTTCCAGAGGAAGACTGAGTGGGAGCCGAAGAGGTAACCACTGAGGGGTCAGAAGACTTCAAGGAGTCAGGGAGCCAGTCTGGATCCAACCCAGAATCCTCCTCTGAGAAGGTGGAAACCAAGGTCTGATGCCAGACCACCCTCTGACCCCTGCCCTTTCCAGGGCCATGAGAGGTGCCAACCTCAGCCCAGACACTGTGGCCAGTGCTGCTTCCCTCCTCAGTGCCACAAATGGCACCAGAGTTGGAGGCTGTGCCAACTATGGCACCAAAGCTAGAGTCAGTGCCCTCCTCCCCAGCACTGTGAATGGCACAGGAGCCAGAGACAGTGCCGAAGATGCCGTTGGACTTCCTCCAGTGCCGCAAACAGTGCTGGAGCCAGAGATAGCACCCACGAGGTGCTGTCCCCCTCTCTGGTGCCGCAAACTGCACCAAAGCTGGAGACAGCACCGTCCCCAGTCTCAGCATCAAGAATGGTGTCAGAACCAGAAATAGCCCCAGAAACCACAAGTGAACCACCCATTGTGCCGCTCCTAGCATCAGTCCCATGAATGGTGCCGACAACAAAAACGGTGCTAAGAGATGGCCTGGTGCCAACCAGGACATTGCCCAGGGTCCCTGCACTGCAAGTGGCACCAAAGCACAAAACAGCACCAGTGGACAGCATTGAGGACAGTGCTGGCCCAGACCCGTAGGCCCTGGGGCATGACAGAAAGAGTAGAAATCCATATCTGTTTATGAAGGGCACTAGAGGGTTCCCAGGTTGCCAAAGTCGGTCCTAAATCATCTTAAATCCATGGTGTCCAAGAGTGGCACACATTAAGTAGGACAGATACAAAGTTGCAATTAAAAAAGGAAATTAAAAAAAAACACCGGGTTAATCATACCCAAACCCTCCTGATCCTTAGGGAGGTACATTATCCCTCATTTCACTGGGATCAATCAGCTACCCTAAACGCACTGAAAAAAAATACTGTAAACCATATGTTTCCAAAGACCCGAGGATTATTCCAAAAACAAAAAAAGCAACAATAGATGTGTTTTATCAAATAAATCTTTTTGGATTTGGACATACGTCATCTATTCCATTTAACCACCTGTGCCTGAGCCTCAGATCATTTTTGTTAGCAATTATAGATATGCAGGTGTGGACCACCAACCGCCCCCCAAAATCCACTTATAACCCAGTTCTACTGGGAAACCCCAAAGAGCTGTCACATCTGCAGCCTCATACCCTATAGGGAGAGAACAACTTTTATGATGATTGATTTCGGATCCTGAAATGGCCGAGAAAATAAATAGTTCTCTCCGGGCTGCCATAGCAGATGCACAAGCAGCTAAAAGTAGCCCTAAGTCATCTGCATAAGCAATTGCGACTACAGGGTGGTCAGTACTTCCCACAGAAGGACCAAGAATATCACCCACATGGCTCAGTCTATGAAGTAGTGGATTTAAAGTAAGTAAGTACAAAAGAGGGCTGAGTGGGCAGCCTTGGTGTACCCCCAGCCCATCTGCACATGTGATCCCACCCAACCATTAACACTGGGAACAATACTTATACCCCTATAACAGGTCTGAAGTCAGGAAATCGAAAGTGAGGGGAAATTAAAAGAACGAAGGGTTTCCCAAGGAAAATTATACTCTACATGATCGAAGGCCTTAGATTGGTCCAAACTAACAAAATGTCCCAAAAGCTCCATATTCCAGCCTTAATTCAGGAATTCCCATAGCAGTATCAGTGTGTCCTGTAACCTCTGTGTAGGCACACCACTATACTGTGATGGGTGAACAATGGGGTTCAAAATCTGCATTATATGGGTTCCTAGAACCTTCATTAAAATTTTGCTATCCGTATTAAGGAAGGCAATGGGCCTCCAGTTCTTTAAATCCCCATGATCTCCTGACTTAAACAGAAGATCCAAAAGCCCTTCTAGCATCGTAGCAGGTAATTTGCCCTTTAACAATGCCGTATTGTAGCAGAGAGCCATCTCCTCCCCCAAAAGTCCCACATGTGCTGGTGTAATTCATGCTGGAGTCCATCTAAACCAGGGTCACAATGGGTGAGAGGAAACAAATGATAAATTTCAGTTCTAGTACAGTGATGGGGCAAGTAAGCAGATCTTGTTCTTCCACCGGAATCTGGGAAAGATCAGAGGTATGAAGCCACTGAGTCATGGCCCCTTCTGGCAAAGACTGGCTAGTAAAAGTGGCACTAAAGAATCTGTGCATTTCTGATAACATGGCTGTAGTCCCTGTAATCATGCTACCAGCCTCAGTGATCAGGTGGATCGTACTTCTTTGAGTCCTGTAATCAGAACAGGAGTCAAAGGGTAAAGCATCCTTCCGTTTTCCAGTTACCCCATAACGCTGTTGTTTTTCTAGCTGTTTCATGACCTCCAATTGCATAGCTGCCAGTTCTGATTTTAATAAAGTGATCTGTTGACTACAGTCCTGTCCCTGTCTGTCCTGCTGGTCAATCAGAACTTTCAGTCGGGTACGTAAAAATTTTTGTTTATCCTGTGTCAGCTTCCTATTAAGCCGACCCATTTTTTGGAAGTAAAGCCGTATCTCCCCTTTCATGTTCTCCCACCAAACATTCATATACTCATATGAAAAAAGCATAGATATTCTGGCCTGCAAAACACAGCCAAAACCTTCCAAGATTAGGGTGATATCCAGCAAAGATAGATTCAATTTCCAAACTCCTGGATCCCACCTCTGCTCTGGGTGACTCCCTACCACAAGCTCCTGAAGCCTGTGATAAGATGTGGCCAGGTCTGTCACCTTCGCAGATTGAAGCCGAAGGGTAGCTGATATCAACAAATAGTCCATCCCAGACGATCTAGGTCCGCAAAAATATGTGTTCGGGGCTGTTGTATGTAAAGCAGAGAAGGCATCAATGAGACCCACATCCAAGATTAAATCTCTAAGGCAATGGGTGTCACAATAAACTATCTTTGAGAACTGACTAGAGGTCGAATCAGGGAAGGCACAATTAAAATCTCTCCCTAGAATAATACGTTTGAAAATAAAAAAGGTTTCAGGGCCCCAAAAAAGCAGAACCCTGTCGTGATTCAATTGAGGGGCATAAACATTTATAAGGCAGAGAATCATTCCCTCCCATTTAATGTCGAGCAACAGCAAGACCCTCAAGCAATTCTAACTGCTGAAGCACATGAACCTGGAAAAAAAAACCAATTACAACCCTTGAACAAACATCCATACCCTGGGACCAGAAGGTATCCCCCGGCCTCAACAAGCTGAGGCCACCTCCAGGTCCGATGAGGAATGTAAACAGACATCCTGTGAAAAAAGGCAATCTAAATCAGAACAGGTGAAATGGGCATAAGTACCCATACGTTTACCCTCAGACTGCATACTGTTTGCATTCAGGGAAGCAATTCTAAAATTATAAAGCAGAGCAGGCATTCATAAAATAAAGTTTAATTTCACTTTATTGGAAGCCCTGGTCACCCTTCCACTTTTTACAACAACCATGTTGGTATCATCAGTCATTTCAGGGTCTGATTGAGGACCTTTATGCCAGGATTGGCTGAAAAGTAATCCGAATCCCTATCTTTCTCACAGGGAGCATCCTGTAGGACAGTATATAAGTTAGTGTCCTCCAAAGGTTTGGACATAGACATTTTCACTTGCCTGGGTTTAGGTCCCTTACCTAGTTTAGGTCGTACCATCATGAACACTGACTCCTGAGGTACCTGTATCAGGGCAGGAGGGCCCATATTCATGAGCTGTTTCTCCAGGGCCTGTGGGATCTATTCAGAAAGTATAACGGGTTCTGCAGGGGCCGTAGCACCAGGAGGGGGTGTAACATTGGCAGGCTCAGCACAGCCACTCGTCTTCCCAGGACCAGGGGTGAAGGTCTGTGTAGTAGCCATATTTATATAGTAGTCTTGGACCCCAAAATCAGAGTCTTCTGTACTTTTTTCTACCCAGGGGCAGTCTGCAAAAGTGTGACCCAGATTGTCACAGAGGTTACACTTAGGATCCTGAAAACAATGGGTGCTGGGGTGGCCTGTTTTCTCACTATGCGTGCATTTCATTACATCACAGCGGGTGCTGATATGCTTGGCAGAGCCACACTTGAAACATATCCTGAGCTGACCCAGGTAGAATAGAAAACCCTTGTCCTGGCCTACAAAGAAGCAGTTAGGGAGGTGAATAATATCCTGCTCAGACTGTTGCAGCTTTATCTTGACCTTCCAACCCCCATTCCAAAAACCCTCCTCATCTAGGATCGGATTTGGGTTACCTTGGATGGAACATCTCTTTTCAAGCCAGTATACGATATCTGTGATATTGACCCCTTCGTTATGGAAGAGGATCATAATAACACAGAAAGGTTGTTTAGTCAGGGGGATGACCACAAAATCTTCCCATAATGGATTAGCTTTCAGGCTAGCATAGCTGCACCAGAAGTGTTCCAGCAAGGCAGGCATTCGAAAACTATTATCAAATGTGGTCTCACTTTGTGCATGGATAAGCTCATAGACCTCTGAAGGGGAGAAACCCAGAGATTGCTTCTGGAGGACATTTGTCACAAAAAGGTGATTGGAGAGAGTATCACAAGGGCATATATGTCATAGCCGAATGGCATTATGATGTTTTGCCAGTTCCACTAGCTTGTGGAACTAGCTGGCATATGTTGGTTTGTCTGGGCCAGACTGGTTAGCAGAATGGTCAGAACCCCATTCAGTCAGAATCCCCTCTCCAACAGAATCAGAGTCCCCATGATTAAGTAATATAGAAACTGTTGGTACCCCCAGGAAGTTTCCTGTTACCTGACAGGCCTTCCAGTCCCTCCTGTGATCCATGCTTCATAGGCAGATGTCAGCATTAGTAGACGGGATGGCTGGTGTGCCACCAGGCAAAGGGATCACCAGATCCAGTTGCCAGTCCCTATCTGGAGTAGTAATCCATCCAGCTGTATGCAGGGCCTTTTCTGGAGACCAAGCAGTTTCATCACGCTCACTCCATGCTTGCTGTGGCGAACTATGTATGGCATGTGTAGGTGTGTCCAGCCTATCCTCAGCGGCCAGAAACTTGGGAGGTCCCGAAGAGCCTTCACTAATGGGGGAAGTAATAGATTTTTTATGTTTCCTCTCATCCTCCTGGACAGAAGTCTCTGAAGAAAGCAAGGTAATAATTCAGGACAATTCCACCTCCAGGCAGATTTTCTTTTCTTCTAGGCTTAAACAGTCTTCCACATCCATAAAGGGACCGCTGTCATGGCCGATATGCTGGCCACCCAGCGGGTGCCTCCCAGCCACCTCCTCAGTGGGTCTCAGGTCCATGTGATCTTGCATCACAATACCTTGCTGTAGAGCTAAATCCAACATCTGTTCGCTTCCAAGTCCAGCCACAGAGTGAGTGCACTCTGTAGCAACAAGGGTCCCCCTACAGGAAGAGTAGGGGAATTTTATTAAACAGAAAGAAATTGAATACAATCAAAACATTTCACAACATACTTTTCTTACAAATCATAAAGAAAAAGAGAAGGTAAATCATTAGAAGTTTACAACACTTATCCAAAATAAACTTAATCTTGTTTATGTAATTGCAGTATCCGTGTTTGTTACCCAGGGAAGGCCTTTCCATAATTCTAATAACACATGTTGTGAAAGCTGTTTACCTTCTATACTATGTACTATTTTTACATCTTTCTCAATTTTCTTAGTCAGCTCTATATAAGTGCACTCTTTCTGCTGCAAAGTAAATAGGCATCTCACCATCCAAATATTCCATTTTATGATTGTAAATAATAAATTTAAAGTCTCAAAACTCCATTTTCTCCATTGAGGATGAAAGTGTCCATACATTATATTTTTGTATGTAACTTTTGCAAAAATTGGTTCCTGCCATTGTTGTGCTAGATATCTCCAGAAATCTATAATGAAGGAACAGCTTAAAATTAAATGATCTATGGTTTCTTCTATAGCAATGCACCCAGGATGGTAATATAACCTTTCTTGAAGCTGTTTATGCTTCTGATTTCCTTTTACATTAATTTTTCCACGGCAGGAAAGCCAGTGAAAATCCCACATGTGAACAGGAATTCTGGAAGATCTATACAATATTCATAGAGATTGTAGATATGAAATCGGACAGCTGAAAAAAGGCACCGGTACAGCACATAAACCAGAAAGAAGATCTCTATATAGTACCTTATGTATCGGGGCTGAAATAATATGCTGTGGGATAACTTTCCACTGCTTCAGCCTCTGAAAGGTTTCTTTAAGATAAATAGGTGTAGACACAGAAGCTCTGATTAATTTAAGAGAATTTGACTCCCACTGTTGAAACCAGGGCCTACAGTTCCCCTGCTTCCATGGTTCCCACCCTTTCTGTACATTACATAATAGGGGTTTTAAATTTGACATGAAAAAATACTAGAAAAAATCTTTTGGGATTGATCATAGACGGGCCACCTTCTTTTACTGGCAGGTAGGTTATATTCCTCTTTATGGGATTAAGGCAGCTGCCCCATATAGCCTAGAAGAATATACTTAACAGTGAAGCTTCTAACTGTTTGGGGACCAGAAACACATAGCTCAAATATAAAAAGACAGGGACAAAGAAATTGCTTACTAAAAATACCTGTTTCTTTTTCCCAATAGTATTCTGATTCCAGCAAGCTACTCTTTGCTTGCCTATAACAAGCTTCTCCTCCCAGTTCAGTTTCTCCATAGCCTGGGTCCAAATGTTACCCCTAAAATAGAAACAGGGTCTCTTGTTAATCTGATTGGGTCTATCTCAGTTTCTGGATTGGGAAGAGTCCCTAGTGAGAAGCCCAAACATTTATTTAAGTTCAATGCAGCTCCTAAACATGTTCCAAATACTTTACATTGATGCATAGAGTTCTGCACTGAAATTTTGTCAGCCAACATGAGGCAGCGATCATCTGCATAGGCCATGGCCTAAGGAGTTATCTGCATCTCTGGATTAGAAATACTTTTAATGTTACTGCACCCATTCAATTTACAAAGTAAAAGATCTAAAAAAAATACATAGAGCAGAGGACTTAAAGGGTACCCCTGCCTCACACCCCGCTTGATTGGGATCAAAGGACCCTGCCATCCATTCACTACTGGAACAACTATGGCATGTCTATATAATGCTTTCAACAAACCTACCATAACTTCAGGGACTTTATAGTGGTATAGGGTAGTCCAAAGAAAAACATGACTAATAGAGTCAAAGGCTTTACGTTGATCAAGTGAAATTATATATCCTGGCAATATAGTCATATAGCCCTTGGTTATAACTTCCCTTAGAAGGATTAAATGGTCCTGAATCATCCTATGTGGTATGGAACAAGATTGCTCTAGGGTTATTACTATTTCTTCTATTTGTAATAATCGGGTAGTTAGAATGTTAGTTAATAGCTCAAAATCAGTATGTAAAATTCAAATTGGTCTCCAGTTGTTTAAATTGGATTTCTCATCCTTTTCGTGCAAGTATACTAAAGTGCCTTCGTTAAAATTCAAGGGGATAACTTCTGTTTCTAACAGGGCATTACAAACATCTGCTAGGTCAGAACCAAGGTGTTCCCTTATTTTTTTGTAAAGTTCATTGGGCAGGCCATCAGGTCGTGGGATAACATTATTTTTTAGATGCTGTATTGCACTTAATACTTCTGCTGAAGAGATTGGCTTGCACATTGCGGTGGTCACCTGAGGGGGGGGACGCATGGAACCTGAACATCTGAGAAGAATTTTTTAAGACTCTGATATATCTGATGAGACAGGAGAAAATAAATCACTAGAATATTCAGAAACCAGTCTTAAAACTTCCTGATGACCAGTATATTTAACCCCCAGCTGATCAAACAAAAAAGGCATAGATCTGTGACCTATATTATTATGATTTTGATCAAAGGGACATATTTCTTGTGCAGTACCCTGTGTTCCAAATTTATATTGACTAAACATTTGTACTGCTTTTTTCTTGAGAAATAAAAGCATGTCCTTTTGTACTAACTGTATTTGCTGTCCTAAGTCTTGATCTGTTATGCTGGTTATAGTGAATAGATTTTGTAGGTGATGTCTTTTTTGCGAATAAGCTAAATATTCCGAATTGCTTTTTTGCTTACTATAATTTTTTAAGAAATGAATTAGATCTGTTTTTGTGTCCTCCCACCACCTAATGGAGCTTTCATAACATACCACCACCGATTTTCTTGCTGCCAAGAACTGAGTAAATGAATCTATAAAACTATTATCTTGCAACAGGTTTACATTGAATTTCCAAGTTCCAGGCCCTCTGGATTCTATAGGGTTACTTACTAGATTTATTGACACCATCTTGTGATCAGAAAATTCTGAGGGGGTGAGTTTAGCTGAACCAATTTTGGTAATCTGTGATATAAAAATAAAATCAGTCCTCGTAGTCAAGGTTCCTTTTTGAAATGTGGGAATATGTTGTTTTGCTGCTTCTAGATCGACATCCTTGAGCCTTGCTGTATGCAGAATCTTTTTTAAGGCTAAGGTATCACAAAATATTTTTTTAGTTGCAGCATGAGCACTTTCATCTTTATTACTTGAACCACAGTTTAAATCCCCAGTGAATATTATTTCTTTAGAAGTATGTAGGTATGACTGAATGATTGAAAAAATGTATTTTTGGGCAGTTTTAGTCTGGGGTGCATAAAGATTAATTACTCGATAAGGCCTAGCTTCAATTGGTACATCAAGTATCAAAACCCTCCCAGGAACCAAATCATAAAGTTTCAACAATTTAAAGACTGGCAAACTTATAAGTCTTCCTACCGCTGAACATGTTTCCTGTCCTATAGACCAAAAATATGGTCCTAGTACCCACTCCCTCTGGGCTTGTCTTATTTTGTGGGAAGTGTGCAACCTAGTATCTTGTAAACAAATTATCCCAAGGTTCAGAGAAGTGAGAAAAGAAAATATAGCCTGACGCATACCTGCTCGCTTAATGCCGTTTGCATTAAGTGTATGACAGTGTAATTGCTCAGACATCAGACTTGTGTAGCTACTGAAAATAACAAGGAAAGTAAAATACAACATAGGGCTTACACACTTCATTTCTTCCTACCCCCTGACCCACCTTTAGTTTTGGATCTAGCCTTCCTTTTTTGAGACCTTCTACCTTTGCAACAAATCTCCGTATATGTTGTTCCTTCAGGATGTGAGGAGGAAATAGATGAAGAATCAGTGTCCTCCCCTGACTCATCTGTGGTCCCCTGGAGGATCTCATATTGATTTGCCAACACAATGGGAGAGACTTTTGTTGCTTTGGGGGGTGCTTTCAGCTTTGGCCTAGTGGACCTTCTACACTGTGCCTGAACCAGTTCTTTGGGAGGAGGCATATCCTTATTATTTGCAGACACCTCAGTCCTTGCTGCTGTGGAAGTAGAGGCTAAGGGAATCTCTTCAGACACTGTCTCTACTGGCTGCATATCCACCCTGGGGGAGGGGGGGGGTAGCTACCAAAGGGACCTCTTCCACAAGATTAAGAGTTACCAGGGTGGACCTATTTCTGATTTTTGCTTTCTGGGCCTGAGAAATGATAAAGTGTTGATCAGTCCCTTTGTCATGGTGCTCCTGATTATGTGCTGCCCAGGAGTAATTCTGAAAAGTATGTCCTACTTGATCACATAAATTGCAATTTGTTTCATTTAAATAAGCTGAACCTATATGTCCCAATTCCCCACATAGTGTACATTTCACCTTATTACAGACACTACAAAGGTGATTAGAATCCTCACACCTGTAACAGGCCTTTGGCTGACCTGAGTAAAACAGTGCCCCTCTATCTCACCCCAAAAAGAAGGAGTTAGAGAAATGCATCACCCCATTGTTAGTAGATTTTAACAAATTCTTCACCTTCCATCCCCCAGTCCAAATATTTTCCATGTCTAGAATAGCTTCCGGATCTCCTAGGACTGTGCAATGTTGTTTTAGCCAGTATAACACATCTGATACATCCACACCTTCATTACGAAGCAATATAGTTATATTTTTGTATGCTGGCTTTGTTAAAGGTGTTACAAAGAAAGGAATCCACAAAGTAGAATTTTTCAAGGAATTATATTTTACCCCAAATCACTCTAAGCCACGTGTGGTCTTAAAACCAATATCAAAGGACGTCTCTCCTGAGATTTGAATCAATGCGTATATCTCATGAGAAAAAAATTTAAGAGAATCCTTTAATAAAGTTCTGGCTACAAAGATGCGGTCCAGAGGTTCTTGCATGCCACTTAAATATATTAGTCTAACGTTATTGCACCATTTTGCTGGAAGAATAGGAAGGTGAAATAGAGAAGAAAAGGTTTTCTTTTGGGCATCTGCTTTTTTATTCAGTGGAGCCTCAGTTTGCATAGTTATTTGGGGAGCTCTCCCTGCAGGAGGTGGCTGAGGCACTTCTATCAAAGGCAAATTAAGAATGGGGTTCTGTGTCATTTATAGATTTTCTGGCACCACTAAAGGATCATCTGCTTCTCCTTCCTTATTCTTATGAGAAGCTACATTAGACAGAGCGCTAGTGAAATCCCCAGGTTTAGGCATTTTAATGGGAGAGGCCCCAGACACCCATTTGTTTGTTCCAGGCTGTTTTTCCCACCCAGCTCCCTGTAAGGCAGCATTGACTGACCCCCTCAGGGCTGTTTCTGAAACTTGTTTATCACCCTGTTTTAAAGTTCCAGTTTGGCCAGTGTTGTGCAATAAAACAGTTCTTTTTGCTGTACTTACAGGTTTTCCACCTGTGCTGACTGAGGCAATTGCGGTTCCAGTCACCAGCAGATGGTGGCTTCTTCAAAACTTTCCAATCTCTCAGCTGATTTTCTGAGACGGCATCAGTGGCACTGTTAGCTTGTAGTGACGAATTTTCTACTGTAGTGATGTCTTTTTTACTATGAACTACCACTCCTCGGTTTCCAGTAATCGTTTGAGTTGCAAAATTTCTGCAGTATCCTTGCATAAATCAGGCTGCATTGAATCACTGTTGTCTGAAGACTCAGAATTAATCCCAATTCCCAATGTCCATACTTTCTTCAGGCACTGGTCTATGCTTTTCTGTTTCATTTAAGGGTTCTTCCAGCACTATTTCTTCATCCTCCACATTCGTACTCATACCTTCTTCAGTCAGTATCATTCATTGAGCCCCAGACATTGACGAGGTGGGAGAGGGGGCCTGCTCTCCCAGCTCCACGGCTTCCATCCTCCTTCCAGGACTGACATCCGCCATCTTGTCAGCCAGAGGTTCCCCTATAGGTGAGATGGGGAATTTCCCCTGGTGTCCTGGCCAAATTTCCCCATTCACTAAAAATACCACCAACAGCTTAATCGGGGTCAAGGTCAGTTGGCATTCATCTGTATTCCCCTTCCCCGGGCCGTGCCTGAAAATAGACAGAATTTGTTAGTGCACTTACCCAGTCAACAAAAACTAAATAAATAAAACAAATAAATGTGATACACCAAGGAGTAGTCACTGCTTGGAATATGGTCATGTTTCTTCAAACTGTCTTAATTTGTTTAATGTAATTTGTGTGAAAAAACAGGGCATGCTTATGGGAGATGCCCTTGGGCATCACACAATCAGGAAGATTGCCCCTCACATGTAGGATTGATTGATAAAGCACAGCAGTTACAGGCAAGAAGAGTGGCAGAGCAAGGGCTTCCCCTGCCCCCCCCCCAAAATACAGTGGTTGTTCAGCAACAAGATCTGGAACTGACTGATGTAGGGTTATCACCTGTCCCAATTTTCGCAGGACAGTCTTGATTTTGGCAGCTGTGTTCTGCAAAAAAGCTTTAAAAATATTACATGTCATGACATTATTGTAGAGAAAAGTATTTTCTGACTTTCGTCTAAATTTTGTAAAAAACTATAATACCTTAAATAAAATACCTTAAAATGGTAAGAATCACTGGAAACAACTAAACAACTGCAACACTTAGCCTTAATTCTGATTATTTAGAGAAAACAAGCCTGTTACATAGGTCGTGGTTTATTTATTTATTTATTGAAGATATTGGATTTACAACCTTTGAGTTATAGACTCATTTACAAAGGCTCCACATCAAGAACAATAGTGACATAGGTGAGACAGTATTCAACAATACACGGACTAATACAGACAAGTTAGTAGACCTAGTCCTATACAAATAGGTAGCTAATTCAGGTCCAATTAAGGAGTCTGTCATTGTCAAGGGTGCTAGCTGTCGGAACCGACATTGTCATTGATACAATCAAATATGCAGTAGTAAAGTTTACATTTTGTGAGAGGTTTACATGTAGAGGAATATTCACGGTTTCACAGTCATGGTTACATATTGTCCTGCGAGAAAATCACATTTCCATAAGAAATGTCCCACTTTGGGCTTCATAAAATGTGGTAACCCTAGACTGATGTAAACACAGGTTTGGCTGACAACAATTCAGGGGTACCAGAGATAGCAGGAGTTGATACTTCCAGCTGCACTAACAATAGAACTGATCTTACCAATCGTTCTGGTCCAGCCCCAAACCTACTGGAGTCTGAGGTCATGTCCTGCCCCCCACACTTCTGGCTCGATGTTTAAAACTGTAAGTTCAAAAAAAAGAGCCAGGCAAGAAACTGCTTTAGTTTCACACACCAGACTTGGGGGAGAAGGAGAAAAAGAAAGCTAATTGGAAGGTAGGAAACACATTTGCAGCATTACCTCAAGAAGGACAGTGGGGGGACTCAGAGGAAGAGGAGTCAGAAACTTCCTCTGTGGCATCCTCTGCTACTAACCTCACATCTGACATAGACGGTGGGGGGGGTAGCAGACCCTATAGCATAACGTATGCAACATAAAACTTTAACCCAGAACCATTAACTGAGAGCTAGTCAACTACATAATTACACTCTAACATCATGCAGGCCCTAAACATCATGACCATAAATATAAACAGCATCAAAAGACATAAAAAAATTAACTGTCTTACATCCTTTACTAAATGACTCTAGTGATATATTTTGCTTACAGGACACGAGGCTAAAAACTAATTTGGAACTTTGTCAGGCTGCAAATTTCTGGACCAAAGGTGCCTCCTTTTGGCCTGTTGGAGAAGAGCAGTGTGATAGCATTGGAATCCAATTTACAAACCCAGCCATGAAAGTGTCTAGACTGGTAGACATTCACCCAGGGCGGGCACTGCTATTGGATATAACCTATCCATTTAAGATTAATAACAGTTTACATACCTCAAATGAAGGCCCAGAGAGTTGGATTGTTTTCTGAGGTACAACCTTATCTACACTCCTCCTGAATGGTGGTCTGGGCTGGAGACTTCAACCATGGTCTACAGCAAGCAGACAGGGGACTACAGATGGAGAAATTATTATTATTGTTTTTTTTAATTTGCTCTTTTTACTGCCTCTGACCACCGAGCATCTGCCCAGTCACAGACCCTTGTACTTCCACCTCCATGTTGCCTGCACTCCTCCCAGCACCCCTGGCTTATCCCCCAAGGGGTGGGGCCATGGCACCAGGCCTAAGTGCTGCAATTCCAGTAACTAACCAGAAAGGAGCCAGCCTGGAGGCTAATCAAAGCCAGAGGCATATATGGCACCCAGCTGCAATTTTTCTTGGCTGTTCCCCAGGGGTGGGGATATGCAATAATGTCTTGTGTCTGTCCCGCCTCTCTAGACGTGTAGGCACCGATCCACGAGGTACCCCGGGCCTCTGTCAGGGGCCCCCCATGCATCAGTCACTCTCCCCACCCTCCCCCATAGATCCTTCTCTCCCAGCTGGCTCTCCAGTTCCCCCGGGTCCATTCCTGAACCTGGGTCGCTCGCATCATAAGCAGAAATTCAACCACTGTGACAGCTGGCTGGCCTAATGGGGAAATTATTTTGTGACTCAGTAAAACTACAAGATGTTATCAATAAAGTAGGAATGATTGATTCTTACAGATCCAAATATTTGACTGGAGGGAATACTTATTTTCATGGGACCTTAGCCACCAGAATAGATTTTATATTTTTATCACCCACAATCCATGTTGGGAGGGTATGGGTACACGCATAGGAGTTTTCGGATCATAGGTCCATCTCAGTACAAATAAAATGGAAATATTCCTCCCAGAGCAAGAAGAATAGTTGGAGACTGAATGCCTCTATACTAAATCAAGCACATGTACCTAAAGCCTGGCAGAAGGAGTGGCAGGCTAGATTGTCTGTGATAGGGTTTTACGATGATTTGACTGACTAGTGGGAAGACACTAAAAATACATGGCAGGACTTTTCTCAAAAGAAGGCCAGAGACATGTCACATACAGACTATCTAGCATACCTACAGTTGAGGGATGAGCTGCAAAAGCTGATTTCTCAAGCCAAAATATTACACTTAGATTATAGCCCTCGAATTAAACAGGTTAAGAAACAAATGATGGACCTACAATATGATCGAGCTAAGTCTTTAGAACAAGGACTTAGATTTGGGACTTACACACAAAAAAGGGTCTTTTGCCCTTTCTAAGGAATGCAGGAATAGGGTAGAACATAGAGTGTTAACTAAAGTAATGGCTGAGGATGGACAGCTTCAGATCTCCCCTCTAGAGATATTAAAAATTGTAGAACAATATGTACAAAAAAAAGTTTGGTATAGTACCCGAGGTAGACTCACATCCTGATAATTTCACTAATCTGAACCTCCCTCAGCTACCTGATGCAGAGGTTACCGTATTAATGACAGATATTACTTTAGAGAAAGTACAAACAGCCATTGCATCACTGAAAATAGACACTGCACCTGGGACCTGAATTTTATAAGATATTTGTAGACGATCTTTCCCTAGTCCTAGTCATATTATAGATCCATCTTCTTCAAGTGGGAAATATGACTGCGTCTATGAATCAGGCAATACTTATTCTTCTGCATAAAAAAGGCACAAGAGATAACATGGAAAAAATTGGAGGCCATTGTCATTATTAAATACTGACTTTAAAATCTTAAACAAAATAATTTTAAAAAGGTTGTCTTTAGTAGCAGATAAATTAATTAGCCCCCATCAAATGTGTGCCATTCCCAATAGGTACCAACAAGACATCCTTATTCTATTAAGAGGATTATTCCATAAAGGGAACAGCAATGTGGCCCGAATGTGGCACAGGGTTTGGTTTCAGGACTCGACCAGGAGAAGGCCTTCAACAGGATACTACACAAATACCTGTTCTCTGTCTTATCTGCTTATGGCCTCCCAGTTCCTTTTGTAAAATGGATTAAGTGCATGTATGACCATGCTGTTCTATTACCTAATATAAATGGATGGTTTGGGAGACACATATTAGTTAAACATGGAGTACGCCAAGGGTGTCCTCTTAGCCCGCTGTTGTATGCATTTGGGGAAGATATATTATTAAGACTTATAGCAACTAATGATAAGATACATGGTATATCCCCAGCTCCAGGACTGCAGCCAGTAGCAATATTGGCTTATGCAAATGATATAACATTAACCCTTACCCTGACAACTTGTGAGCATACACTGAAAGCAATTTTTCAAGAGTTTTCAGACATGTCTGGGCCCTGATTAACTGTGGTAAAAGTAGGGGCACACCTTTAGGGAACACCCCTATTCCACATGGGCAGCAATTTGCAGGCATTAAGATTTCTGAGGCTCCCTTAAGAATTCTGGGAATTGACTTCTGCCCATGGGACTTAGCTACCATAAACTGGGAATCCGGGCTCTTAAGAGCCAATAGACAAGTCAAATCTTGGAAGGGCCGACAGATGTCAAAAAAGAAAAGGATTTTATTGATCAAAACCTTATTAATACCAGTGTTTTTGTACATTGGTTATGTATTTCCACCCCCACAAACACTGGTTATTGCATTATATAGTGTGTTTTTCCAGGCCTTTTGGGGAATAGGCTAAACCCAATCAAACATTGTATCACCTATAGGAGCATTACAGAGGGAAGGGTAAATATGGTAAACCCGGTCACATTCTTTTGTAGTATTTTTATGACATATAATTTTGGAACCACATTAAAACCAGGTAATAAATTATGGAAGCCTTTTGTTTTAACATGGCTGACTCCCTGCATGGGGTTTTAGGGGTACAATAAGCCCAGTATGTTAAACAGAGTACCCAACCTTCCTAGGTATAACCTAGAACAATTGAAGAATATTCTTTAGTGGGGGTTTACTATTACTCAAATGCAAACATTGGATAGAAAGACAATATATAACACTATTATACTGATTGAAAGGCAGGAGGTAATTATTTTCCTTCACTGCCCTAGAAGCAAACAGCCTGGAGTAATAAAACAACTGCAAAATCCATGGCTACCAGACTTTACATGGGACCTGGTTTGGTTAGGGAACTTTGGTTGGATAGGGGTTAAGGGAAATAGCAATGATAAGCAGCTAGCTGAATGGTATTGCCCCAGTGAATCCTATATACAAATGAAAGAAACTCAAGAACTTTTATTTCTCAATTGTGCTTATGTTGAAACTTTTTGGAATCATCTGGCATTAGAATGGGGAGAACCCTTGCTTCAAAATCTTACCTACTCTTGCCTGTTTTATGGGATTCCTTAGGAGGATGGGGTAAATATAACACAGATGCTTTATATGTGGTTATGGCTGTAATCAGGTACTATATATGGCAGTCAAGATGTCTTTCTTTATCACAACAGAAAGTGCTTACAGAAATAGACATTTATAGAAACATTTGTTTTGCACTAAAAGGGATTGCACAAAAAGATTGGAACCATTGCATCAGAACAAAGTATAACCAACTCTGGGTTAATTATACTCACTGGATATCTGATTAAGAATATGTTCCTTTTCTTTGATACAAGCTCCCCCCCACCATTGTTTTGAATGTTTATCAATATTTTTTTGTACATAAGTTTCTTTCTGTATATATGATGTACTTTGCTGTATATTTGGTTTATTAGATGTTCTGTATTTTGTCTTGTAGCACATTCATTCAAATAAAAATTCCCCTACACTGACGGCAGGGGCGCTGTCCTTTTGCTTCTCAGCGATGGAGGAATTCAGTGTTGGCTTGCCTTTGAAAGGACTAGGAAGTGTTGAGGTTAGCACTGCTATAGCAATGGACTTTTCTGCTGGGACAGCTGGGATACACCCGTCAGGTGACCAGCAAAACACCCTGATGACCCTGCGATCCTCCGATTTTTCTGGAGACACCGAGATGTAGATGGGTTCCAGCAATCACCCAGAGGGAGAACAACATTCTTCAGGGCTAGATGCACAAGAAAATTTACTACAGGCTCAAATGTTAGAACAAAAATGAGCATTACAAATACAACTGGAAGCTCTCAACTCAGATTACATTAAGGCAAAAAATCTACTTGATGAAGAAAAGAAACGGAAGCACAGTACAGATACCTCTCCAGCTGCTCAAGTGAAAGTTTTTTGTTTTTGGCATGGGGAAGACCTCACAGTGAGCCTGCTCCTCAGGAAGACTTTTGGATGCCAATAGAAACGGACCAGGTTCCAGGAAATTCAAACTGGTCCCCTGAACAAGCATTCTGTAATGCAGGATGAACCCAGACAAAGGACGGTCAGTGAATTGCAGATAATGCCCCACAGACAATGGAGTTATTCCCAGAATGAGCAGAGGGTCAGGCACAACTGACCACAGCAACCACATATAATACTACTCACACAGAAGCTGCTACTGAGCATGCAGTCACAGACAAAAGGGAACTGGGTGACATTTCCTTTTCTCCAAGAGGTTCTCAGCCAGGAATATTTGTTGATGCTATGCAGGGGAACATTGGGGCCCAGCTAGGAAGGGGGAGAGAATCTGGAAATACAGAACTCGAGGGGGAATGCAGGAGTACTAGACCAGCTTATGCAGACCTCTTCAGGAAGCCTATAGAATTGCCTAAAAGATGCAATGCTATTAGACTGTACTGCCTGGGAGGCATGGAGCAATTTCTAGACAAATATTTTGTAGGTCGCATTCTTCTGAAGCAGTCTTTAGGCTTTACACGACAGTAGGTGTACACACTGATTCATGACCCAGGTGAACACACGTTCAACATCAGTTTTCAAACCCCTGAACTTTTAGAGAGATTCTGGATCAAACATATGGTGGTTAAGACCAATCCCTTATGGACACCCTTTCAAGTCACCCCCCCCAGCAAAACAACCTTTTAAAGTTATCACCATTCTTTTTTGAAATGAAGGGGTGAATGTCTCAGACATACTGTACTGGCTGGACAAACACTGCAGTGTCCAGGGGACACTAGATCTCATACTGGATGGGGAAGACTTTTGGAATGGTGGGGTAGATGATTAAAATCAAATCAGATGTGGTTAAGATAAAGAGTTTTGAACTCTTTTAAAAAAGTTTGGATATAGCATATTTTTCTAAGAATAAACTGGTTTAATTTTCCTGTTGATACAGGGGACAATCACGATGGGCCATTGGCCTCCTTTTGTACAACTTACCTACAGTAGTAAACCTAGTAGACCTAGTAAATTACATCAAACTGAGACTGAGTTACAGCACTTGTCACATTGTTTTTATATCAGAAGGGGCAAGGGTTTTATCTTTTACCCTGGGCAGCCAAAAAGGTGCTATAAATGTGGTTCTGCAAGACATATCAATCCGGCCTGCAATGTGGTGCAATGTAATCAATATGGGGAACAAAGCCATTCCAGCCTTGAATGTGACAATTCACCAAAATGTAATCTCTGTGATGATGGTGGCCATAACTTCAATGAATGCCCCGGGCTGCTCATAATACTAAAGATTCAGATTATGGTATCCAGGACTATTACATCCATAGAGCTGCACAGATGGTGTCTGACCTAATGGAGGACATTTTCCACCAGGTCTTCAGCCACAAAGAAGGCTGGAGACCCAGTGGCCTTCCTGTGCTTCTTCCACACCTAAGGCAACCCAGAGAACTGAAACTCCTCAATCCGAGGAATCCCCACCAGGTCCTGACCTTCCTGACCTTCCTGACTCAGATATTCAGGGGAACTGTCTCAACACCCCAGGAAACAGCAGATGGGGTATCCATGCCTCCACCCCCACCACCAACGACAGACACTGCAGTCTTTCAAGAGGTTACCATAAACAACTGCACTAGACACCACACCATTGGTACCCCTTACAGAAAACAGATACGATATTTTACTGTCAGATATGGAAGAAATTGAGCAAGGCTCAGATATGGCTTCAAGAACATCTTCTCAAATGGAAGTTATTTCTGAACCTAAGACAATGGAAGTTGCAGACAGTAAAGTAAAGAAGAAAAGACGCATGGGTCCCAGAGTGGGAGTTAGGAAAAGTTCCCCAAAAAATGATAATACTTAAACTACTCTGAAATTAAAAGCTCATGGCTATGAACTTTCCATAGGTAGCTTGAATACGAAGAGTATTCACTCAAATACTAAAATGCTAGCAACTTTTGATTTATTTCTAACCCATTGCTTTGATATTGTTTTCTTTCAGGTTACCCGTTTGTATTGTACACAAGATTATGATAGAGCTTTTGAGGTTTGTGTATTGGGACTGAGTCTCTGGTCAGGGAGAGAAGATCAGTGCTCTGGTATGGATATCTATTTTTCTGATTTTTCTGTTAAAGTAATACATCAGGTAGACATATCACCAGGGAGGGCCTTACTAATGGATGTCAAACTACAGGGTATTGACTTCTAGCTTGTGAATATATGTGCCCCACAAAGCAAAGCAGAAAGAATAACTTTATTAAAATTCATTCAGCCATACTTATTCACCAGGAGATATGTACTAATTGGGGATGACTTTAACATAAATAGAACCAATAATAACAGAGGTAGTAAGACAAATAAATTATGCTGTGATACAAATTTTAAATTCCCTAGTACAACAAACAAGTCTTTGTGACCCTTTTGTAGGACATTCCTCACCAACACCACACACCTGTTTTCAAGGAAAACGATCTTCAAGAATAGATTACTGGTTTCTTTCCCCACAGTTTCACTATAGAAATGCAAGGACACAAATAGTGGCCACCTATCTGACTATTTCTTATCAAACGTAGTTCTTTCAAATTATCAGCACACTTCAAAAGGACTGGAAGCTGAACCTTTCCCTCTTAGATATATTAGAAATCAGAGAAAGTTGCCTTTATACAGTAGAAGCTAGGAAATTGGTCCACTGCCTATACAAATCTGTACAGACCTGGTGGAAAGACACAAAAAAGAATTCTAGAACCTATTTTCTATTGGTAGGACGACTCTTAGGTCATTATAAAAAACAGAAATATCATGAACATAAACAAAAATTATTAATATTTCAGTACAAGATTTTTTAATTTTAGTTGTTTAACCAGGAGTAGCACATTAAGCTGAAAGTTTTTTTACAGGAGCAACGGGAAGTTAAGTGACTTGCTCACAGTCACACGGTATGCAAGTGGAAGCTGTGGGATTTAAACCCAGGTTTGGTCTGCTGGATGTCACCAGATTTACAGTTCAGAGCCTTAAACCACTATGCTATACTGCCTCCCTTCCCAGGGTTTGTCTATATTCAGTCTTTCAAGCAACAAAGATGGAATTGGTGTAATCACAGTATGACAGAATGCCCTCCCTTATACAGGAATAAAAATTTGGCACACAGGGCAAACAAGCCTACACTAACCCTTTTGAAAGTTGTGTGGCCCAAAGTAAAAAAAAAGAAATAAATAGGATCAAAACAGCAAAAGGGGACAGTATTACTAGTAACAGGGACATTTGAAAGAAACAGAAAAACATTTACATAATCTCTTCTCAGAAAACTCTGAGATAACAGATTATGTTAACAATTGGCTTAGACAATATCCCCTCAATAGAGTGCTAGATTACTTTTTTCCCTCATTATTAGCACCTATCACGAAACAGGAAGTCCACCAAGTCATAACACACTCTCCCACAGGAAAGGATCCTTGTAAGGATGGCTTATCCAGTGAATTTTATAGGATTTTAAACCCTATATTAACTACTGAACTTGCAGATCTATTTACACAAAGTCTCCAGCAACAACAACTTCCACCTAGTATGTATATAGGCCTAATAATTCCATTACACAAAAAAGGAGCAAAAGAAGGGTGACAAAATTGGAAACCGATCACACTTTTTAATAGTGACTATAAAAGTCTTACAAAATTTCTAAGTCTCTGAAATTCTCCCATTTTAGAAGATATAATACACCCTACCAAGTTTTGCTCCATACCAGGCAGGAAGATAACTGATGGTCTCATCTTTATAAGGGAAATTCTGGAAAGAGGACACACTGAAGAAATTGCTGGGGTTTTAATAAGCCTTGATTAGCATAAGGCATTTGACCATGTTACACATAAATACAATATATGTGGGCCTGTTTATTATATATGGGTTTTCCTCCCCCTTTCATTCAATGGCTCCAAACTTGCTATTTATTACAGTGGTGGCACCTTACATGAATGAGTGGGTGGGTAGATCAGTGAAAGTTGCTGGGGGGGGTCAAACAGGGCTGTCCACTCAGCCCCCCTCCTATATATTACTTTTTTTATCGTATTTCTATTTTACTCCCTGCAGCCACTGACCTGCCATGTTTCCAGCTACCCCTCCTCTCCTCCAATGACCACAGGGGCACATCTTCCAGGCCAGTTGGCATATGCAGCTGTACCCATGAAAGGGACCCTCCCCTTGGTCCCCGCACCAGGCCAGGGTCCAATACTGGTCTGGTGTCTGCACCCATGAGCCCCACTGGGCTCAGGAAGTGTGGCCATCAAGCTGCCGTGGACAGTGCTGCCATTTCCTCCGTAGATAAGCCCCAGGAGTGCAGATGTGCAATGACATCTAGCACTGACATGCTGATGTCTGCTGCACTCCTCCCTCTGTTACACTGGCTGTAGCAGTGCCTACAGGTGTCCCCAGGGAGTGCTGCAGAGCAGTGAGAACCCACAACCCTCTCCAGGATAGAAGAGCAGTCCTCCAGAAGCTCAATCCTATCCTTCCCTCCTGACCCCTGACAACCCGGGCTCACATCTAAACCTGGGTTGCCAGCATGGCGTGAGGTGTGGTGTACAGCACCTCAACCCTCAGCACCACTGGGCCGGCCCCACTGATATATTATGACCTTGGAACCATTTATGTCCTTAATTACTGCCACAGAATCCATTAACGGTATTTCTTTAAAGGGGATAGAAAATTAGTTTTGCACAGTTAACTGTCCTTCCAGCTTCCTTTCCATGTCAGTTACAGTGTGTATTTTGATATACTTTGATGATTTTTTTTTATAAATAATCTAGCTTTGGTGTGTTCTCAGATCTATATAGAGTTCCACTCTCCTCACCAACTACTGCTTTTGACTTTCATATTTCTAAGACATTCTATGGCATCAATAGCTGTCATCCCATGCTATTCATCTGAATGACCTGGAATGGTGTTATTAATGTCATAGAATGTTCAGGTAGTATGAAGAGAGACAACGGCAGCTGCTGAGGAGAAAGGGTTTTGGGTCAGTTACAAAGGCAATAAAATTAGATTATTAATTTAACAAAAAATGTCAATAACATATCAGAATACTGGGTAGCCAATAAAAGAACAACTGGAGGGAATCTAGAAGTGTAAAAACTGTTTCCTATCACCTTTAAGCTGTGACTCTCCAGAAATCAAGTCAGTTACATACGCTGATGATGTATGTCTTTTTTCTGGCAGATCTTCCCTCATGCTATGCTGCTGAAGACATGCTAACAAACCTCATGTAGGGATCAGGCTAATTTTTTAATTTCCATAAAAGCAAATGCATGCTCTTTGGTGCGATGGAAACCAAGCATCCCAGATCATAGGAATCCCCAACACTACTGAGGTATGTAAACTGCTAAGCATTTATTTTAGTGCAGTCAATATGTACTTTTATAATTGGGATTATCTTCTGAAAGAAGCACGAGGGAAAATACATTGGTGGAATAAATGGAAGATATCAAAGAAAAAACAAGTGTATATGGTGAAAATGTTTCTGTTTAGCATGTTTTTACATTTAGGTAATGTATTTCCTCCACCTGAAGAACTAGATATTACAATATATAGTATATATTTCCAGGCTGCATGGGGCAGCAGGCTCAACCCTGTAAAAAGAGGTATTCTATATTTAAATATTTGCCAAGGAGCTCTGTGGATGGCCTATCCAGTTGTGTTTTTCTTTTGCTTATTCACTAGTAAAAATATGAAACCCTTAGTCACAAACAATGGCAGGGTGTGGAGTTCACGGGTGCAGGATACTATGTTGCCCTGGTCCCAAAACTGGGCTTCCAGTGATGTTATTCCTCAAAGGAAATCCCTACAAAGGTTGCCCAGCTATTTGATGTCATGTTTCGGCAGGGTCACACTATGGGGTACACGAAAACAATAGAGTCCTTTTCTAGGAAGGAACTATACAACACCATTATTTCTAGATTTTTTCTTGAACTAAGTGAGTTTAGTTCTTGCCAGAAAAATCAGCCAACAGAAAGAAAAGCTATGCTCACTCGAGTCCCACCTTATATGTGGGACTCTTTGTGGTTGTACACTCATAAAAAACTAAATGTTAAGGGTAACCTCCAACATATAGAGTTAAATGAGAGAATATGTCCAAGGAATAATATGTGTTATGATACATTGGAATCTATGGCTCACTTGTGTTTTGAATGCCCCATACATAATCCAGTTCTGGGTATTTGCATTCTCCTAATGGAAGAACCCCCCTTTGAAGTTCCTTACAGCTGATATTTGATTTTGGGGGATTCTGCCTCAGGCATGGGAGGAATATGGTATAGGATCTGTGCATGTGATCTTTGAATGCATCAAATATCATGTTTGGCAGGTTCGCTGCTAATGGTCACTACAACAACAGTTTATTACCCCAGAACAATTATTTTGGAATGTACAAACTGCTATTCAAAAAATAAAACAATGAGAAATGGACTCCTTACCCCATGGAGTATTTAAAAAAATACTGAAATCATATGAACTGGTTGGATACAGGATAAGATGGGGGAAGAGAGTCTTATATAGGTATACTGACAATTATCATTTCTGGTGTTTAAACATCTATTAGAATAGAGTTCAGTTGGTTTTGTATTGTGTACAATTGTTTAACAATTTCAGTTGACCTATTTTGTATCTTTCAACAGTTTGAACTTGTTGTATAAACAGGAATTGGATGGTTCCTATTACCTGCATTGCACATAAAGGGAAGCAGGTGGTATACAGGATGTAGGATATAAAGCATAGTTCACATCAAAATTCTAGTCTCTTGATGTGTCCAGAAAGTTTATTTATAGACTATTGTATTTTAGTAGGTTTTCTGATATTTGAAGGGTGAGGAAGGAAGGGGGTAGAAGTTGTATGAATCAATATGATTTTTTTTTAATATGGAAGATTTTGTTGTCAAGAATTTTTCTAGATTGTGATTTGATGCCTACTACATGGGGTGAATGAATCAATACTTAATTTTTAAGGATATTCCTTATTTCCCCAATGGTGGGGGAAGGGAGGAGGGGGTCAGGAAGATGGGCAGTACCTTCCAATTGCATTGAATAATTTCTGTTTGGTCTACAGCCTACATTATAGCTTTGCATCACTATTGTAAGGAAATGAATGCTGTAAAACCTATTTACTTAATGATTTTTTCAAACTTTCTGTATACTCGTGGTATGGAATATTGTAGGAATATTTTCTACTTTGTACTAATCATTTCCAATAATTCCTTGGGGGGAGGATTGGTGATAAATAACACCTATCTGATTTAGGAAATGTTCTCTTTTGATTACCTTTAGGGTCAGATTATAATCTGCATCATCATTTTACACCAGAACTGTATGTTTATTTATTTATTGAAATATTTCACCAAGAAGGCACACTGAACAACAAGTTGCTCATCTTCTGGTGCGACCTGGGGGAGGAAAGTTACAGTTGGATGAGGAATTAGATGTACAGTTTAACATTAAACACTTCCGAGAAATTAAACATTTAATTACATTTGTAGCAAGATATGCAGTTGAAAATAACATAAACAATTGTACATCACATTTGTGACATAGCATACAGTTAAATATATCATATCTGTGGAGTATGCATTTAATTACAACTGGCATATCTGAGGAACATAGTACAGAAATAAATCACAGTACAAGGCAGATTATTCAGTAATTATTGAATGAATGAGGTGCAGTGTGGGGACGTCAAGGAGGGTAAAGGGGTAGACAGGGGAAAACAGCTCAGGGAAGGAGAGGATAAAGATAGGGGAACAGTACCGAATCAAAGTGAGCCAAAAAATCAGTTGCAAGGGCCAAGTTAGCTCATCACTAGTGCAATCTGGGACACTTCAGACAAAACAGAAAGTGCAAGTTATTAGCTTAAGCGAATTAATTCCTTTGTTTAAGTGCAAGGGGTGGAGAGTAGGGCAGGAGAGAGGTAGGGGTAAGGGATAGGGTAGGAAAGGCAGAGTCATACCTGGAACTGGCCCCTTCAGAGTGCAGAGATCACTGCCAGTAGCAGAATTAGGTGAGGACTGAGAATAAGGGGCAGGAGTAGGCAAAGACACGGTTAGAGATAGTAGAGGGGAAGGTGGAGGGGAGGAGGGGGAGGAGGGGTGGGAGAATCTTGCCTGAGACTAGACCTCTTCAGGATGCTGAGAACCATGCCATAGAGCAGAGTCAGGCAGGGACGAGTTAGGTAGAAAGGAAGGAGGGGAAAGGGGAAGGGAGGAAGAGTCATTTCCCAGTGCATGTCCTACATAGCTATTTACTTTACTGGATCCTCAAATTATCTCATACTATTGGTATTAATTATTGTAGGAATTATTTCAGGCTGGGGAAAATTTCCACTACTCTCCTCCTCCTATGTGGGGGAAGGAAGGGTGGGTAGGTAGTAATATGAATTTGCTTTGAGATCTTTTGTTTTGGTGTAAGAATGTATTATAGTTTCTGCATTATTATTTAGAAAAAAGAGCAAAAAGAGAGTGTATGCATCATTAGTTATTACTTCAATGTTTTTTTTTGTCATTATACAATTTGTATTAAATATACAATATGTACAGTATGAATAATTTTTTCAGTATGAATAAAAAATTCCCCTGTTCTTTTCCTATGGGGGGGGGGGGTATGCAGTAACACTCATTTGCTTTTGGACTTTTGTTCTTGTTTTAGGAATCTATTATATTTTTGCATCATTATTTTCAAAAAGGGGAATGTATGCTTTAATACTTATTTACATTCATGTTTATTATCAATTCTAGTTATGCCATTTGTATTACATTCTGTATGAATATTTTTTCAGTTTAAATAAAAAAGGTCCCCATCTCTTTTCAAGAAGTGCCATGGGATCTTTAACATCTACCTGAACAATCACCAGAACAGGCAGATGGGACCTCGGTTTAAGGTCTCATCCAAATGACAGTTAGTTAGATAGTTAGCAGGATAGTTACTCAGGGTGAAGGATAGAGGGGAGTAGTCAGTTCTCATCCTCCTTAATCTCTCATCAGCATTTGACACTATTTATTTATTTTTTTTATTTAGTTGTTTAACCAGGTATAGCACACTAAGCTGAAAGCTTTTTTACAGGAGCGACCTGAGAACACAAGGAGGTTAAGTGACTTGCTCAGGGTCACACAGTATGCAAGTGAAGCTGTGGGATTCAAACCCAGGTCTGGTCTGCTGGATGTCACCAAATTTGCAGCTCAGAGCCTTAAACCACTGCGCTATACTGCCTCCTTAAACCATGTACCATGGGTAGCTGTTACACAGACTGAAGGAGTACAGAGGGTTCAATGGCAAAGTCATCTGCTGGCTTGCATCCTACCTCAGGGATAGGATACTTAAAGTCCTATACATTTGCTCTGTGACATGCCACAGGGGTTGGTGCTATCACCCATGTAGTTTGCCATGGACATGTTATCCCTGAGTGGGATCATTAGATGGTACAATGCAAGTTTTCACTGCTATGCAGATGATAACTAGTTGTACGTGTCTTTTGCACCCAGGACACATGATGAGGTAAAGGTGCTATATACATGTCTGGCTGAAATTCTGGATTGGAGGGCATAGAGCTGGCTGAAACTCAACGCAGACAAGAACTGGGTACCTGTGGTGGATCTAGGCCACAGGAGTGGAATGGTGTCAGCCATAGGGTGATGGGGATCATGCTTGGGTCCTCTGGGCTAAAGATCTCAGTGAAGATGACAAATCTAGAGGTTATTCTAGATGACACGTTGACATTTGAGGCTCAAGTGTCAGCTGTCTTCTGGAATGACTTTTACTATCTGAGGAACATAAGCTGGACACTTTTTTTTTAATGTGTATCATTGTATTTTTGCATTGGTTTATATAAATGTTGATGCACTAATTGTATGTATTGCAAAGCACCCTGTACCTCCAGAAAAGGCTGTCATATTAAATAAAACCAACTAACCCTAAGACTAGCGTTTGTCTCATTGCCTTTACCAGCCCATGGTGACCTGCAGTGGGAACTCAAGAAATGAAAATGGAAAGGTGCCAAGGAGTCCAAGGTGGTCATAGGAGCCATATTATAGCACTCCATAACCATCTTGTCACCCTCAGCACACATCATGCTATGCCCAAATTGTTCAGTACTACTGTACTAAGAGAGTCTTATGCTCCAGATTATCAGCAGGGCAGTATCTAAACATCTCCGACAGGAAGGCATTTAACCGGAGTGCTCTGCAAATTAATTACATAGCATGATGATCTGAACAAACGCCTGAATCAATTTTAATGTTGTTAACGTCAAGACCCAGTGAGAACACTATGTCCAAGGCATGGCCATGCTGTTGGCTTTGAGGCACTCTGGGGGCTCAAAAAAGAATGGAGGGACAAATATCCTCACTTGGAAGTAGGCCAACATTGGGTGCATACCCAGCAAAATGGGTGAGTTTGAAGGAATACTGCAGTTTGAAGGTCAGGACACAAAAACTCTCACAGAGGCACGGGTATGGAATTTGAAATTTAAACCATGTGAATTAATGGATCAATGCAAATTGGGTAGGTTACAGCTACCCCTCCCCACTCCAGCAGACTAAGGATTTTCTGGGAGCACTGTTTGATGGGTTTGTGTTGCTGCTTATGGTATTGATGGGGTATTCTTTTTTTTCCCCCTCTGCAAACAGAATAATGTATTTGCCTTTGCAATGGGACACCTGATGAATGCTGCTTTTCAAGCATACAAATGCTTTTAATGTGACTTGGCTACAGTATCACATACAAAGTACAGCTATGCAGAGTCATTTGAATAAGGAGATAAATCCATCGGGCCAGAAAATCAAAGGGGTTGCACCTGGTGCAACCTAGCTGCACTGGTGCAACCCCGCAATGTGCTCCGGTGCAATATTCAAAAGGGTGACATGTGCAGTGCAAGTCCCGATGTGCCGGGGCACATTGGTAATGTATGCAGCGCATCTGAAGGGGGTGTGCCCATGCATATGTGGTGCATCCCGATATTCAGCCCGGGATGTGCGGTGCATCTGCTGGCACAACCCCCAGATGCACTGTGTACTGGGACACAAAGTTGAACCAGTAAATCCTGATTCAAATGCTGGCCACCCTCAGGCAGGTTGCTGTACTGCAAGGTGCAACACAGCAGCTGCCAGCCATGTGTGGCCATCTACTAGGCAAGAACACCATCCACAAGCACCCATCCCGTCTCTGGTAGTCCAGTGGTCCCCCTTCTTTCCCAATAGCCCAATCGTGAGTCTGAGGTATGAAGAGAAAAGCCCTAGTAGTCCAGTGCAACCCCCCCACCTGCCTGTAGCCGTGATCATGGTAAACTGTAATACACTACATGCCCTGGTGATCCAGTGGTACCCACCTCCCTCCCAGTAGCCCAATCACAGACAGAAGGATGTACACATTAGCCCTGGTGGTCCAGTGGATCCCCCCCTCCTCTCCCCTCCCATAACTGCGATCGTAGCATATATGTAAAGTCACATGCCCTGGTAGCCTGGTGGAACTCCCCCTCCCGGAACCATAATCGTTGGTGGTAAGAAATGACTGTAAATGCCCTGGTAGGTACCCCACCCCGAGCACTGCTCACCGGTTCAAAGAAATACCATGCCCTGGTGTGCAAGTGGTCCCCCCCACCCACGTCCTGATTGCTGATGCCTGTGTCAGCAATACAATCTCTGTAGTCCAGTAGTAACTCCCACCCACACAGGACTCTCGGTCCACCCAGCTCCCTCCCTGTCATCGATGGGTGGCTGCAACCTGCCTGCATACCACCCGGCTACCCGCCAAATGACAGTGTACAGTATGAGCTGTACTCCAATTGGTCTACAGTGTGGACCAATGGTCTTGCAGGGCATACTGTACTACACAGTCGGAAATATGTGACTGAACATATTTCTGGCTGTCTAAAACAGTATGCCCTGCAAGCCCATTGGTCCACACCATGAACCAATAAATGTACAGCTCATATTGTACACTGTAATTCAGTGGTCAGCTGAGCAGTATGCAGGCGGGTTCCAGCCACCCGCCGATGATGGGCTGGGGGAACTGGGTGTGCTGAGGGTTCTGTGTGGGTGGGGTTTACTACTGGACCACCAGAGGTTGTGTCACTTATGCAAGCACTGGTGATAGGGAATTTGGGTGGGGTGGGGGGACCACTTACACACCGGGGCATGGTATTTATTGAAACCATTGAGCAGTGCTTCAGGAGGGGTGGGGATACCACTAGATTGCCACAACATTTACAGTCATTTCTTACCACCGGTGATAGCAGTTCCAGGAGGGGGTCCACTAGACTACCATGACATGTGATTTTACATATATGCCGCGAGCACGGCTACGGGCAGGTGGGGTTCTCCACTAGACTACCAAGGCATGTTATGTATTTACTACAACCTACCATTGGGTGATGGGAGGGAGGGGGGAGTCCACTGGAATACCAGGGATTTCCCTTTTTCATTTTCACTGCGATCACAGTTGCTGGGCAGGGATGCCCTAGGACCCCCTCTGTTTGCACACCATTCTGCTCAGGGCACCAGGCACATTTTGTCAGGCGGCCCAGCTCATCTCATGCAAATGAGGCCATAATGACATACAAATGGCTCCAATTGTGCCTTGCATACATTATGGACCCATTTGCATGCCCCAGTCTGAATATTGCAGGTGCTGTTGCCAGCACAACTACAGTTGCGCTGGAGCATTTCCAGCCTTCCCTGTCTGGGGAATGTGCCAGCATATTCTATATGCTCCATGTACATTCTGTGCCATATTCAAAGGTGATGCACCATGGCACATCACCTTTGAATATCACCCTGTTCTGGCCCCGGAGCATCTCAGTTGCGCTGCGTCTCCACTTGTGATATTGCCTGGTGCAGTCTGAATATCTGTCCCTTAATGTACTTTGCAGTATTCTCCTTTATCCTAAAAATAATGTAAAACTATATGAAATGGTCAATATGAAACTGAAAGCCATTACATGAATGCATTTAATTAGCGGTAGCATTTCATTTTATTTCATTTCATTTCTACATTAAATACCTTAAAATCCAAATATAACTTTTCACATAAACACTTTTTGATGTACTTACAGCTCACACATTTTAACTCAACAAATATCTTGCTCCTTGACAACCCACTATTAGAAGAGATTTTGGCCACACTACGCCTATCAGGGGGAAAAAATTAATTTCACTTCTATATAAAATAATATTATCTAATGTTGAATATGATAAACTTGAACTCAAACTTAAAACTAAATGGGAAAAGACACTCAATTACAAGTTTACAAATGAACAGTGGAGTCAGATAGTTAACCTTAAGGAGCTAGGCCTGAAATCCACCAAATTAATACAAATTTATTTCAATATTCTTTATAGAGTATTTTATACACTTCATAGACTTAACCTATTTGATGCCAATATTACAGATAGATGCTCTAGGAGATGCGGTCAAGAAGCCACGTTGGAACATATGATCATCACATGCCCAATGTTGGATGAATGGTGGAATGGAATACTAATAATCCTATCGATTATAGAAGGAATTCATTTTTATAAGGATTTTAAATAGATGATTCTAAATTTGGGAGGCTTCTATTCCAAATTAATAATAAGCGGGTTCAATTTATTAGATTTTGCCTCATCTTAGCTTTTAAAACTGTACTCATGCACTGGAAAGATCATGAGCCCCCAAATTTGACAATCTGGATAAATTCATTGACCATGAGTCATCAATTGGAAAAAGCCCACTACACATCGATTAAGCAACTCAAACAATATATGAATATGTGGTCCCGATTTATAGACTTTTTACAATCAAATGACTTCTGCAGGTTTATCAAGTTTAAAAGGGAACTAGTGCTCACCTGTTTTCAAGCTTTGTATATGACATATCTGTATCTGTATTAGAATTATAACAAATTATAACTCTGCTACAGAATGATGTTTAAGCTCTAGTGTATAACATATGTTTGAATGAAGCATGGTGCAATGTAATAATCAATTTTGTGAAACTTTGGAATAAAACAAAATACTTGGCAATATTTTATTTCATTTGCAGCTCAGGTTTCAGATATTTACAAAAAAAAATAATAACTGTGATAGTGATGGGATTGGTGTTTTCAGCAATAGCACCTGTCACCTCGACTAGATACCAGGACCTGGATCAGTATCAGACCTATATGCCCATGCCAGGATCTGTGTGATACAATTATTTGAGTACTCATTTACTATAAATATAACAAAAACAGACCCACGGCGTAGTTGCAAAATTCGGGTGGTGCTTTATTGCACCTATTATTTTTTTGTTGGTGCTTTTTTTCCTCCCTGGCCAACAGTCTGCTTACTTCTACATCCAGACATCCCTTCTGAGGTTGTTATGTCCGGCCACCATCCCAAGGACTCCATGGCTCCACATTTGGGCCCTCAGCACACCCCTGTGGCTTACCCCCTGTGGCAGGGAGGTGGAGAGCCCCCCTCTCAAGCTCTGACACCAGATCAGAATCCAGTTAAGCTGCACACCTCGGCACCGAGCTAGTCCCTCCGGGGACAGCCATCATGCCGCCATGACTGGTGACCATGTTTTCCATGTTCTCCCTCCCCATGACGTCTGCGGCTTGTAATGATGTCAAGGGACAGGAGTGTGCATGCTACCACACGCACCCCTTCCCGGCATCTGCTGCAGCACATCCCCCAAGTCTGCCTGTGACCTGCCGTCACCCCAGACATCGTTAGAGTCCACTAGGACACCAAGACATTCCACCCCCCCCAGAGGAGAAGGAGAGCAGTCCTACAGGATGCTCAATCCTTCTCCTCCCCTGCTGACCTCTGATGACCCAGGCTCATTCCTGAACCCAGGTCACCGGTGTGGTGTGAAGTGTGTCGTCCAGTGTCTCAGCTGTCAGCACCACCAGGCCAGCTACTGCACCTATTATTACTACAATTAGGGTATCTGCACACCTGCTGAATTACAGAAATGCAAAATATGCAAAAAAATTATAATTACAATTCTTACTAGGAAATTCCTTATGTCATAACAAATTCGTCTATTTTCTTACATAGCACAAGCAATGAGTATAATCAGTTTTGTTAGCCAAACTATCCTTTCCAATAGATATCCCCAACCTAAGAAAGCAGAAATGAGTGGCCTAACTAAATTATACAGTCTACCAAAATGACTATTACAAACTAGTTCCTAAAACCCTATTACCTAACAAACCTATCCTAAAAGGCTTTACCTAACAAACATATATCCTAAAAGCCTATTATCTAACCTATGTATGGATATTGCAAAGCATTCCCCCAAGAGTGGTATTATTTGGACCTGTAGTCCTGGCCACCAATATTTTGCATGTTGTCCAGCTGACTATGCTAGAGGCAAAGAGCTCTTTCTTAGCATTCCACTGGTCTTTGTCACTGGTCTTAGCCAAAAAAACACTCTCCAGGGACACTCAGTAACAGCTTCTAGGGAACATACTTGGAGTGTCTCCCTAAGGAGCAAAAACTCTGGGCTTTTATAGTCTAGTTCATTAGAAATACCACCGACAGCTTAATCTGGTTCAATTTCAGTTGGTTACCATCTGTATCCCCCTCCCCCGGTCGCCCCTGAAAAAGGGACTTCTAGTCTCAGTGGGCCTACCAGGTCAACAAAATTCAATTAATAAATAAATAAATCGTTGGGATGGGTGTCTTCAAAAGGCACCAATCACATCATGGCTGCCAAATCTGCTGTTACGAGCATACGAACATATGAGATTTGCCAACAGATAAAGCCCTAGTGGTCTATCAAATCTGCTCAAATATGCAGCTAGCACCCCTTATTCTGCAGTTGCCCTCCTCCCACCCTTCCCCTTCTTTGGGCCTCCCTCTTGCCCTGTTCCAGCCCCTTTTTAAGCAGTCCACTGTTCTACTTGATACCACTTCTGCCGGTAACGCATTCCACCCAACTACTAGCCTCTCCATAAAAAAGTGCCTCCTCATCTCCCCTCTGAACCTTCCTCCCTCCAGTCTCATATCATAGCCCTGGGTGTCCCTCCCCTTCCTTACTTTGAACAGCCCATCCATACTTGTCTTGTTTATTCCTTTCACGTACTTCAAGGTTTCCGTCATATCAGCCCCTCTCCTTCCTCTCCTCCAGCGAGTACATGTTCAGCTCACTCAGCCTCCTCTTGTATGGTAAGTCCCCCAGCCCCTTGATCATTTTTGTCACCCTATGTTGCACCCCCTTCAGTAGCTTAATGTCCTTCTTCAGGTATGGGTGCCAGTACTGCACGCAGTACTCCAGGTGCGGTCTAACTAATGATCTATACAGTGGCAGAATCACTTCCCCCTCCTCGAGGATACAACCCTTGCAATGCAACCCAGAATTTTGTTGGCCTTTGCAACTGCCTTCCTACATTGTGACAAGTTGTTCTTTGACCCCATAATGAGCACCCCAGATCCTTCTCCTCCTCTGTCTCAGCTAGCTGCACTCCCCAGGCTGGTAGTTCTTCCTTGGGTTTTTCACCACAAATGCAGCGCCTTGCACTTTTTGGCATTGAACCCCAGTTACCAGGTGTCCGACCAGGTTTCCAGCTTTGCCAGATCATTCTGTAACCCCTGCCATCCCCCTAGGTCATCCACAACTGCTTCCATCTTGATGTCATCAGCAAACAGACTGGTCTTGCTCTTGATACCCAATGATATGTCTGCAATGAATATCCCCAACAACACTGGTCTCAACACCCAACCCTGCAGAACAACACTCATCGCTACCTTTGGGGATGAGAGCTCCCCAACCACCATCACCCTCTGTTGCCTTCCCTGAAGCCAGTTCCCTACCCATCTCACCAGCTTTGCACCCACCCCTGTGCCTTCTAACTTACTTCCCAGCCTCCCATGCAGCACCGAGTTGAATGTCTTATTGAAGTCCAAGTACAGGACATCCACTGCATGACCCCTGTCCAATTACCTAGCTACCCAATAATAGAACTTCTCCAGGTTGGATTGGCAGGATGTGTCACTTAAGAAGCCATGCTGTCTGCTGTCCTGTAGCCCTTTGGCTTCCAGGAGTGCCACCAGCTTCTCCTTCAAGATAGTCTCCACCAACTTACCCATGATGGATGTGAGGTTCACCGGTCTGTAGTTCCCCAGTTCCATCTTTGGGGCTGCTCTTGTGGAGGAGCACCACATTAGTCATCCTCTAATCCTGAGGTACACACCCTGAGTGTAGTGAGGCATTGAATAGGTCTTCCAAAGGTCCCACCAGGACCTCCATCAGCTCCTTGAGTACCCTGGGGTGGATGCTATCTGAACCTGGTGCCTTGTCCACCCTCAGTGCCCTCAAATCCTCCAGAACCCTGCCCTCTGTGATTTCCCCATTCATTACCCCTCCTCCTTTGCTTCTGCCCTTCTTCCCCCCTTGAGTATCACCCCCTTCTCCTTAGTAAATACCGAGCAGAAGTAATCATTTAGCACTTCTGCCTTAACCCCCCTGCTTCCACCAACCCACCCTCCTTCCTAATCCTTACTATATGGTCCTTACAGCTCCTTTTCTCCCTGATGTACCTGAAGAAGTCCTTCTCCCACTTCTTAATGCCCTGTGCCAGCCTGAGCTCCATAGATGTCTTGCCTGCCCTTACTGCCCTTGTAACCTCCTCTGATTTCTTCAGGTACTCCTCCCTCCATATTTTTTGGATCACCTAAAGGCAGTGCTTTTCTTCCTTACCTTTTTCATGACCTCCTTGCTGACCCAGCTAGGTTTCTTTACCCTAGCCTTATTTCCCTACCAGAGTGATGTACAGGTAGGTGGATATTATTTCCTCTGCTCTGATTCTGCATGGCTGTAAAAGTGTGGTCAACTAATGACCAGCTGGTTCGCATGGGTGTAAAAGTGTGGTTATGTGAGGACCAATAACATTTATTAAAGATACTTAGCAAGCTTCCTTGTACAGTATCTGAATGTAAGGAGGTGTGAGAACTGTAGTTAGCGAAGAGTAGTCAATATTTATCAGAAATATTCAGCTAACTTGCTTCAACTTGGGTCCTTTTTCCCACTTCTTTTTCTCTTTTGGTCACTGCTTGGCTGGGGTCCCATCAGTCAGCTCTCAGTCATTTCCATCCTGCCTGAGTTCCTCTCTGCCTTGAGGCCCTGTTTCTCCAAACCACCTGTGACACACCTGTGTGGAACCCACCCAGTCCTTCCCAACCAGGGCAGGGCCACCTTCAGCTCCATGGTAAAGTTACCCATCTAATGCCACGGCAGGTGGAGGTGAAGGGAACAGGCAGTCAGGACCCAGGTGAGCAGAAACTAGCATTGGCCAGGGTAGTTGGAGTGATGTCTTCTTCCCAGCTGGTGGGGGTTTCCTTTGTTTCCTTGGTTATCCCTGGAGCTGCAGGCAGGCAATGATGTCCACCGAGAGATGGGTGCACTCCCACACCTTACCCACAGACATCCACCATTGCCTCTACCCCTTCCCAACATGGTCCTGGCAGCCATACACCCAGCCTCCACAGGGTGGCACTTTTTCACTGGAACACATAACAAACCCTCCCAAGGAGAGGAGACCTCTCCTCTGGATGCTCAATCCTCTCCTCCCCAGCCAGCCCCAGGTAACGTGAGCTCCCTCCTGACCAAAGGTTGCCAGTGTGGTAAGAGGTAAGGTGTGAGATGCTTTAGCCCTCTACATCACCGGGCTGGCCTTCAACTTGGATCTTGCCTGTGGTTACCTAAGAGGCAATAATATTTATCAGAAATATTCAGCTTGCTTGCTTCAGCGTGAGTTGTGCCTATATTATTTGTATGTAAAATGATTTGGGGCCTTGTTATGTCATTCAGGCCTGTTTATCCACTGAGTTTGCTTTGACCTGGGTTTATCACAGGTCCTTGCCTGCTAACTCTACCTGGATTATTCCAGGTCTCTAGGAAATGGCTATCCCTACCACCCAGGGCAGTTTTTATGCATAGGCTAAGTAGGCTGCAGCCTAGGGGCACCAGCTGTTTAGGGGCACCCGGGAATGAGAGGCTGCTGCTTACTTATTGTCTCTGCTGTTGGGTTGGTGCTGCCTGAGTCTGCTGCACAGGTTAAACTAGCATGATGAATGATGATAATTATATGGCAAAGGAGGAGTGCAGTCCACCTCAAGCAAGACAGCAACCTGTCAGTCCTGCTGTGCCCCCTGCCATCAGATTATCTGGCATTTGTCTCCCCTCCTTCCCTCCTCCCTTCCCCCCCATCTCCACAGAAAAAATGCTTGCTGAGAGTCATTTCTCTTGTTCCCCCCACAGTGATGAATGTCCCTGCCTCCCGGACACATTCCATCATTCACTGACGTGACAAGGTGATGCTGAACCCAGTGTCCTCCCCAGTCAGTGGCGGATCTGGAGTTCAAAATCCACTGGCTCCAAATTGGTTTGAGCAGCCAGGGAATGCTGGGCAGTGGGTGCTTGGTATAAGAAGGTTGTATTTCAGGTGGGCGGCTTTTCTTTCTTTTGGATGGGACGGCAATTCGGCAGATTCAGTTCAGATGGGCTGCGGATGACTGGTGACACATCAGCACTGTTGGGACTACTCAGAAAAACATAACTGTTGTCTCTTCTCTTGGCACCACAATGACTGACCACAGTGTTTCTGCTTTTTAGGAGCAGTGAGCAGCAGCAGAAGGCACAGCAAAGAGGTTTGATTTGGGTTTTCCCTGAGGTAGGTGAAAAAAATCTCTCAATTTGAATTGACAATTTGACCCACTGAGTAACTCCTACTCTCCATACGAATCTTGCCCTGAATAAAGTTTAAAAAAATAACCATGCTAATTATATTGAAAAATAATGATGCTCGTCGAGATAGTGTGTGTGTGTGTGTGTGTGTGTGTTGGGGGAGGTATATTTGTTCTCATCGTCCCTCTACTACTAATAGCAATACTGGCTTTTGCTGTGCTGTTTTTTTCCCCTTACCCTTCAATAGTAAGACCTACAACTATTGGAGAAGGATTTGTTCAGAGGCGCAAGTCTGGTTTCAGACAAGTCCCAATTAAGCAGAGTTGCTGAGTTAACCCACTATAGAAACAGGAATGAAGAGTATGGGGAAAAGAATTTGCCATAGCTGTGATTCTTAAAACAGTTTGTCCCATCCTACAGATCAAATCTTTTTTTTTTTTTTAAAGAAAAACTTTATTTCTTTTCCAAAAATAGAAAGACATACAAACACATAGACCCGGAGTCCCGGGCGCACATTCCAAAACTGAGTGTGCAAACTATATACAACCCCTATTTACAAACCCCCTGGATACCCACCCAAAGACTTCCCCCACCAATTAAATGATAACACAGAAAAATTAGCTAAATAACATTTGCTAGTAAATATTACTCTATTAACCCTCAAGTTCTCACTTCACTTATAACCCACCCTCCTCATCGGAAAAAAAAACACAAAGCATCTCGATTTAAATTCAATCCTACTCAGCCCGTTTGGGTATCCAGAACAACCCCTGTGAGAGAGAGAGCCCCAAACCAAGAGGGATTAACCATCCCCAACTGTCATTCCTCGTTAGATCTGCGTCCCATTCAGGTTAAATGAAATCCTACTAGATCCCTCTAGTAATTCCTCCAAACTATAGGGTACCTATTAGTGAACAATATCTCTATATTCAGTATGTCAACCCCTTGGTACAGCATCCCACTCCACCAGATATGGCCAGGAGCCTCCTAGCCCAAACAGGCCTCTATTCAGAGCTCAAATCCAACTATAGGTAAGCTGCCTCGCTAGCCCACCTTTTAGCATAAACATCCTGCCTACCTCGGACATAAGATGGTTTTGATCCTGGCCAACGACCTCAATAAATCCTTCACCCAGTGTTCGTGATAGATATGTCTGGCCATCCTTCCAATGGCTTAAGATAAACGCTTTGACTAATGATCCCATTAAAGCTAGGTGATACTTTGGGGCGGCACCCTCAACGAGGGAATAGTCACCTAATACACAGATCTCTGGCGTAACATAGTCATAATATCCCAGGCTGGGGTCAAGCCCCTGTCTAATCTCGTCCCATAACAGGTGGATTTTTCACAGCTCCATAAGATATGTAGCAGGTCCCCCGTTACTTTTTGACATCTAAAACAAAGATCAGTCGGCCTCAGGCCCCTCGACGCAAGTTTAACAGGTGTATAGAAAATGTTATGAGCTACAAAAATCTGTGTGATTCTATACTTGGGAATAACCACATATTTAGTGGCTTTCCAAATAGAACTCCAATTAAACCCAGAAGTCAATATTTTATCCCAATAAGAAATAGAGATTAAGTCACTATCTCTACCAAGGAATTCAAGAGTAGCTTATATACCACGAGAGTAAGCAGTTCTGTTGGCAGCCCCTGCAGGTGCTCCCACGAAAGGAAGCTATCTGTAAACTCCCCCTTTCCCCCTCGAACTCCCGCAATCATTTGCTTGAGCTGTAACCTTTGAAAAAAGGGCAAAGCCTCACATTGAGATGGCAACCAAACTTTCCCATTCTGCTGCATATCCTTCAGAGCAAGACCTTCCAAATAAATAACCCACCTCTGGCCAAGCACCTGGCCTCCAATATTCAAATTGGGATTCCTCAAAATAGGCTGGTCCTGGGATTTGACCTGAGAGTCTCTTTGCACCAGGGAAAGAAACGCCCACCAGGCTTCCAGAGACTTCCTAATAGGGTTCCCTTCCTCAACCTTACCTTGCACCGCCTTAGGCCCTGCATATAGTAATGATTCAGGAGAATAATTTATGTCCTTCAGCCACTTCCTTTCTAACTGTAACCAGGCAGGATGATATTCTCCCTCCTCCAAGTCCCTTTCCCATTGAGCCATCAGGCCCAACTGGCCTGCTACATAGTAAGCCTGAAGATCAGGCAGTTTAATTCTACCCTCTTCGAAGGGCCTACGGGAACCCCATTTTCTCCATAGTACTAAACAAAAAGGAATGAGAGACTCGGTCAAACGCTTTTTCAGCGTCTAGGGAGATCAGGGCCAAGGGAATCCCAGAGCCTGAGGCAAAAATTACAATATGATGTATTTTCCTAAGTGCATCTAGTGCCCCTCGCCCCGGCATAAAACCAGCCTGTTCCTGACTGATTAAATTCAGAGCTACATTTAATATCCTGTTGGCCAGTATCTTTGTAAGTATCTTAATATCTTGATTTATCAAAGATATAGGCCTATAGCTTCCCATGACATCCCTCGGCTTATCAGGTTTGGGTATTAATGTGACATATGCTTGGTATATGGGAAGGTGATCAATACCCTCCCGCATAATAGTATGAAAAAATTCCGTTAAAATTGGGAGAATAGACTGAATATGGGTTTGATAGAATTTCGCCATTAGACCATCGGGCCCCGGTGATTTCCTGATGGGAGATCGAACCACCTCTATATCTCAGAGGAAGTTATTGGGGCCTCCAGCTTTTGTAGCCAAGGTAGGGTCCAAAGTCGGAAGTTGAATACGTTCTAAATACTCTCTTATCTCCCTGTCCCCCCTTGAAGGGATTCCCTGATAAATTTCCTCAAAAAAAGAAGCAAAGGCCTCAGCTATATCCTGGGGATCCGTTTTTAACCTCCCCTCATGAGAAATCAAGCTAATAGTCCTGGTGGCTTCCCACTCCTTAATCCTCACTGCTAAAAGGCGCCCTGGCACATCCCCCTGAAGGAGATATTTAGCCTTGATCTTATTTAGCCAGAATTCAGTCTTACCATACAGAATCTCTGAGAGATCCTTTCTTAAACTTTTAAGCTCCCTATCTATTTCCTCTGAGGTCCCTTCCTGTTGTGATAGAGAACTAATAGCAGCCTCTAAAAATTCCTCTTCCGCCTTTCTAATCACTCTCACTTTGTCGGCTAGCATTTTAGCAGCCATGGAATAAAGGAATTTACATGTGGGCCAAGCTAACTTTTTATTTGTCAACGTGGGTATTTGTACCCTAATAATTTCCTGCAGAGCCCCCTCCAGCTCTTCCCTTCTCTCCTCCGATGCTAATAGCCAGTCCTGAAGCCTCCACCTGAAAGGCCTTTTAGGCAGCAACTTTGGTTCCCATTGGATCCGAATCAGAGAGTGATCAGAGAGAGTTCTACCCTCAGTCATGAAGGCTCTGATCCCCCCTAGCGCCTCCTTATTAACCAAAAAAAAATCTATCCTAGTATGAACCCTATGAGGCGCTGAGTAGAATGTCATCTTGGAACCCCCATCCCTGAACAAAATAGCTGGGTCACTCAAGCCTGCCACTTCTAAAAACCTAGCCAGCGCTGCCTGAGCTCTAGATCTAGGGCCCTTACCAGGAGGCATCCTGTCCTTTCTGTTGTCAAAACAAAGATTCCAATCCCCCGCTAATATCAATGAAAGTGATGGGAACACTGCAATATTTTCTTCTAAAGAGGCAAAAAATTCAGGGTCTGGTGGAGTTGGCCCATAAATAGACGCCACCACAACCGCCTGCCCATGTAGGTTGCCCTCACAAAGACTCCCTACCATCCTGCGGGTTACTACCTGGTTAACCTCAAGGGGACATGACCTATTTATTAAGATTGTGACCCCCCCGATGCTCTCTCTCGACCCTCCCCATAAACCTGGCCTACCCAGCACTTTTTTAAACACTCCACCTCGTCCGACAGTAAATGTGTTTCCTGTAGAGCTGCAATGTGAGCTCCTTGCTGCTCCATGTACCTCAGGATTGTCAGTCTTTTATGTCGGTCCCTTAGACCTTTGACATTCCAAGAAATAATATTATACAATCCCATCTGGCTAGTGCACTACTAAATAACAAAACCTGAACGCAGTCCAACCAGGATCCGCTCCCACAATCTCCCGGGTTGGGTCTCTCTCTCTCTCTCTCTCTCTCTTTCCTCCCCCCCCCCACTTTCCCCGGTCCCAAGACCGACCAACCATATCTCAATGAGTCGTGGATGAACCACTTTCCTCGTCCCCCTAGAATCCCAATTAATTTACAAGAGCCCGAAATATGACCCCCGAAGTCCCCAAGAAAACCTAAAAAACTAAGCAGTTTCAGTGGAAACATAGGTGCCCCGAGAGATTATCGGGATACATCAAATGGAGTAAAATATCACCCGCGTATGCTGACAGAATTAGTGAGTGTTGGTGTACTGGGCAACCTTGTACGTATGAAGCCCATTTAATATTGAGGAGGAGAGGTTCCAAATATAAGTTAAAAAGAAAAGGGGATAGTGGGCATCCTTGTCTGGTGCCAGTAAACAACGAAAACCGAGATGAAAAGACCCCATTACAGTAGATTTTTGCAGATGGGGACCTGTACACCTCCTGGATCCATCTGATAAACGTAACAGGAAAACCCATTTTTTTAAGTGTGGGCCAGAGAAAATCCCAGTTGACTCGATCAAAGGCCTTCTCGGCATCTAACGAGATTAGAGCCATAGGGGTCTGAGATGCTTGAGCCGCGTGAAAGATATGTGAGAGGGTTCTAAGATGGTCGGCCGAATAACGGCCTTTCACAAAACCAGATTGTTCGGGGCTCAACAACTGGGGCCAAATCTTCTTGACCCTGTTAGCCAGAATCTTTGTCAGTATTTTAATATCACAATTTTGCAGAGAAATGGGACGGTAACTGGCAGGGTCCTTTGGCGGCTTATTCGGCTTGAGGAGTAATACTATCACGGCTTCCAGTAACGTGGGATCTAAAGTATCTGCAGTGTACATATACTCATATAAATTGAGAAGAAGAGGGGCTAGTTCTTTATGGAAAATTTTGTAAAAGTTGGAAGGGAAGCCATCAGGCCCCGGTGACTTGTCTCATACCAGTCCTTTAATTGTCTCTTCCAGTTCCAAAATGGAAATGGGGGAAGATAAAGCTAATTTGTGATGGGCCTGCAGACAAGGCAGATTCAAGCCGTCCAAATAGTTTTCAATCTCCAACAAGGATTCTGGAGTATAACTTTTGCTGTAAAGAGAAGTATAAAAGTCTTCAAAAACTTTGGTAATATCTCTTGGTGAAGTTTTAATAGAACCATCCAGTGCCTGCAGAGCCGGGATCAGCCTTGAACTTTCCATTTTCCGTAATCTCAGGGCTAGCAATTGGCCAGTTTTTTCCCCTTGGTCAACATACCTAGCCTGGGTTTTTAAAATAGCATATTCTGCCTTTTCTTTTAAGAAATCTGTGTATTCGTTCTTTAACACTAACAGTGCTCCCATAGAGTTGGAAGACGAGGTGGCAGGTAAGGAGTTTTCTAACTCTTTAAAACGGGCTAGGATGTAGAGTGCCCTAGCCTCTCTACTTCTTTTCCTCCTAGATGCTAACTTTATTAGTTCCCCATGTAAATAGCATTTAAGGGCACACCATATTGAATCACCCCAGATGTAGAACCTTTGTTACACTCCATGAAGGAAAGAATCAAACATTTAATATGGGAAACTATTTGATCATCCTTCAGGAGCTGTGTATTTAATCTCCAGGCAGTATCTCTTTGGAGATTAAAGTCTGGAGAGAGCTTCAGCCAAGCAACCGAGAGATCTGATAGAATAATAGGTTCAATATCCATCTGACAGAGACCAGGCAGAAGCGAGATACTAATGAGAATATAATCTATTCTCGACCAGGATCGATGGACATGCGAATAAAAAGAGAACCTTCGTCTCGAAGGGTGAAGGAGGTGTCAAGGGTCACATGGTCCCAAGGTCTCCCTAAAATCTGCTACAGCCCTTTGAGCTGGTGTAAGTGGTTTTGGTGGCAGAGACGTTCTATCCAGATCCTGGGATGGTGGAATATTCCAGTCACCACCCAGAATTAATTGAGCAGGCAGTATACCACCTATCTTGCCTGCCTGGCCCATAACAAATTCAACATCCCCTCCTATTGGCCCATAAATGGAGCCCAGCACAACTACCTTATTATTGAGAGAACCTTTAATTAATATAAATCTTCCCTCTGGATCTGCTACCTTCTCATCTGCCAAGAACACTACATGTTTCTTTATTATGACAGCAACTCCTCTACTTGATGCTGACCCACTCACGGCAAAAACTTGAGAGAAGCCTTGTCTACGCAACCAGTGTGCGTCCGTCTCTAATAAATGGGTTTCTTGAAGCATAAGGATATCTACTTTTAGTATCTCACAGTTTTTAAATACCTGATATCTCTTCATTCTGTCTCTGAGACCTCTTATATTCCATGTGGCAATTTTAAGTGGTTTTGCTGACATTTTGACTTATTAACCAGGAAACACCATCATACATAATAAACCAAATTAGCCAATCCACGGGGCACACCCCAACCCTTTCCCCCTCCCAACCCCTCCCTGAAAAAAGAGAACCCATATGAACCACCCCAACAAACTATGCCAAACTTCTGCTTCCAGCCATAAAGCAAGTTCTGTATTTTCAACTCAGACTCATAAACCCACCACCCCTCCCCACCCTCCAAAAAACTAACATAACTATTTACATAAACACCCCAGATATAACCAAACTTCCACTCTAAGGATCCTGGGCAGGTAATTGGGGCTCAAACCCTTCTGGTGATATCTCGATCAACCCACAAACCCCCCAATCTCAACCTATTATAAATGAGGATCCTATTTTGCATATTATGAAAGAGTTTGACCGAACCCCTACTATGTCCCCCCAGAATTGGGTTCCCTCGAGATACGCACCCCCAAATCTCAGCCCCCGATGCAAGTCCCCCAGAGCGTGCCTCGGTCCGGAGCTTCCACCCCACCGGCCCCCTGCGGCCCCTATCTTCTAGCCTACATAAAGGTAATTACCTTAATCATGTTATCTCCTTAAAAGTGTCTAGAAAATGAACTTTGAAAGCCCTAACAAACAGTATTCTATATAATGTTGTTCCTCCTATAAACTCAAACCATATCTAGTAATTTAATCCTAATTGAGTGGTGCTGACTGCCCCCTTGCGCCTGGTGCTCATGATGATTATGTCCCTATTCCCCGAATCTACCACCACCAACATGCAAAAGGACAGGAGCTTCATCCCTTCTATCAGGGACATTGCATCGCCCATGCTTAATATGAAACCCTTATAAGGTCTGAGTACTTCAGTACCACGGAACCACCCATGGGACCAGGATATTAGTAGAACCAAGCCCATTCTGTCACCTAAACAACTGCCCACAAACATATGATAACCCCAAATTTTTAATCTCTTCCCTCCTGCCAATAAGTGTTCTTATGGTCTAGTTTGAGCAGGATAGGCCATCACCCACCACTGAGGTCTAAATCACTTCATCTACCCCTCAACTGAAGACCAGCAGGTTAATAGACCATTTATATTAATAACCAAGGGGAGCATAACTCAAGACAAATATAAGTAGGCCCCCTTACATGCGACCTCCAGTCCCGTATATCCAGAAACACTAACTCCGATGAAACTCAGCTATAAACCGATTAACCAATTGTCGGTTCCATATTATTCCCCCTATGAACTCACACTGATTTTATACTTTGTCTAATACAGGGTACTTGACTTACCTTAATGCACCAGAAGCACTTATAATCCACGAATTAGCAGATCTACCAAGACAGACAGGTCAAGGGGAAAGTAAATCAGCCCTTTTCCCAGAGAAACAGCAGCACCCATCACTTAGTGTGGACCAATAAAAACCAAAATAAGAAAGGGAAAGAAAAGGAAAAAAAAACAACCGGAGTTGCCTAAGTAACACATATCCGAGTGGGGGACCAGAACACAAGTAGGACCGATCCCAGTCCGTCACCTAAATAACTACCCACAAAACCTGCCAGCACTAAGGTTCGAGCTCCCCCCCCCGCCTGAGGATGTACGCTTGGCCTAGCAAAGGAAGAACAGGCCCTACACCGTCCGCTCAGGCCCAAACCTCGTCTTCCTTCCCTCAGCTGGGAACCTAGCAGGTAATTCACTTCAAATGCATTAATAAGCAACTGAAACTTAAAAAAAAACAAACATAGTTGGACCCCCTTTAGTCTCTATATGTTCAGCCAGCTTTGAAAAGATCAGGTAGTCAGGAAGTAAGGTCCTTCATAGCTTGTTCTGGCAAGTCGTAGGAAAACCAGTTGCTGTCAATCGCTACTTGCAGCCTGGCCGGGTATGACATCTTGAAGTGAATACTGGCGGCAATTAGCTTGCTAACAACTTGATGAAAGGCAGCCCGCCTTTGCCATGTTTCGCGGGGAAGGTCCTGCGCAATTCTAATTTTAGAGGATTCCCAAATAACAGATTGCAGTTCTTTCACTTTGGCCATGACATGCTGTTTCTCTATAAAGCTGAGGAACTTAATAATGATAGGTCGAGGAGGAGATCCCACTGGTGGCTTTGGCCTGAGGGAATGATGAGCTCTCGCTATATGATATTGAGGATTCAAAGGAGAGGGTCCCACTACTTTGTGAATAAATTTCTGTACAAAGGCAATAGCATCAGTGCCTTCTTCTGCTTTGGGAAGCCCTATAATCAAGATATTGTTCCTCCTACTTCTCCCCTCTAGATCCTCTGTCTTAAGCTGGAGCTTGTGAAGTTGCTGTCAAAGCAGGACTACTTCAGGATCAATTTTCTCCCTCCATCTGTCTTGGGAGGAAACTCTGGCCTCCGAATCGGTCATTCTAGTCTGGAGGCCAGCAAGGTCCCCCTTGATTGATTTCAATTCCGTAGCAATATCAGCTAGGGACTCCCGAAATGGCAATAACTCCTGTAAAAATCTCTCTTCAGACAAAGGAGTTGCAGAGGGATTAGGGCTATTCGTTTTGCCGGAATTTCCTGTTCTCTGGCTTCTCTGGATTTTTTTGAGGATTTCTCTGGCGTAGTAGGCGGAGTATGCTGCATTGGGCCTGCTTCATTTCAGTTTCCATGCTCACGAAAAGTCTTTGCGATCGTCAACTTTGACTAACTTGCACTAGCCAAAGGAGAAGCAAAGCTTACAAAACTCTTGTAACTTGTTCAAAGATTCATAAGATTAATTTTAGGAAGTTTGCAGGAGGTGGTAGGTCAGAGCTCGAAACCAGTGCTGCTACAAGCTCGACTGCATCACGTGACCTCCCCTATCACCTGATTTAAAGAATTCCAGAACACCTAAGAGCTGGTGAAGATTTTTGTCTGTTGATTTGTAATATCATCCATGAGGCATTTCTGTTGGCTTCTCAGATACAGATACTTCACGGTCTTTTTTCTCCCTCTCTCTCTCTCATCATTTATTTATGACCACTGGGGGGGCATGGGGAGGTGCATGAAGTTTCCAGCCTATGGGCTCCATGTAAGTTAATGCGCCCTGCTACCACCAGCTCTATATTACTTACTGCTAAGCCTAAACTGCTGCAACCTTTTGATTTGGTTAGAATGCTTTTGCCTGACCTGTCAGTATTCAGATTCAGGTCATGGAGAATTATTCCTCTGGTATCATTTCCCCCCATATGTGACTTCCTGGCTCTGCGTAGGCAGAGGCCAGTAGGCACAGGAAGAGATTGATTAATATTCCTGACAAAGGTTCCAGATATTATGAATTCTTTATAACATGTCTTCTAGGCCTATACCACTTAAAGCATAAGCAACAATTTACAGGAATAGATAAACGTATAGTCATATAAATGGTTAATAGAATTCCTATATTGTAGTTTTTTGCCCAGACAAATAGAGTAGGTGTGCAACTGAACACTACATTTGATTATATTAGAGTAATGACAGTGTCCTGAAATATAATGCCCATTAAACGTTAAACAGTTCTGAAATGTTACTTTTGCTCTTGCTCATTCTATGATGTTAAAAGCAAAACTTCTTTTATTCCTTAGAAGATTAAGTGATACTTGGAATAAAGAGGGACAGATTACACAGGCCGTCCCTATAGGAGTACAGTAAAGCAGGTTGCAAATAAGAAATTATAAACAGCACAGTTTGGGACTCTCTGTGTTAATAATTAAAACTAGGCCTTAAGATGTCAAAGCATGAATGTTTCTGATACAAAGCAACAAAATTGTTATTTTGCTAGGTAAGGTCAGAATTTGGTATGTTTTCAAAATATATAAATAGATGGTTAATGCAGTATATATCACATACCACTGTATAATATAGCATGTATGAGATATAAACATGATAATAATCATTGTAATCACCATAGGAATCACAGTTATAATAATATTAAAATTATAATAATTTAGTACGAAATGATAACCACAACATTTTATATACATGTATATATATATATATATATATATATACACTCACACATATATATATATATACACATATATTATGGTAGCACAGTAGTGCTACCATAGTTAGGGTTGAGTAGCACTTTTAAGGTTAAATGGTCAAATTTGCACCTTTATAACTTTGCCACCGTTCAGCAGATTTGCCTGACATTTGGTATGCATGATTGGGCATGATAGATCTTGGGATCTGCCAAGCTTTGTACCGGTCGGATATATGGCTGTGGAGTTATTAAGTGACATGGAATTGCGCAATTACGCTTTTTTGCAATTTCTTTGCTCTCGCCTACAGGTTGCACAGTTTGTGCGACCAGTCCAAAAACTTCATGGAACGTGCGGCCAGGGTTCCCGATGTGCCTTTTGAAGATTTCATGAAAATATTAAATGGTTCAAAAGTTATTTAAAAAACAAGTTCCCATTATAAGTCAATGGGAAAAGTTAGCAAAAAGTTCAACACTTTCGTAAATGCACTTTTTAGTGTCAAAAATGGCCCTAGTAGTGTCACAAATCCACCATTTTGTTTTCAGTCGGTGATCAGAAAAATGCTTGGCATTTAAAATTGGGACCCTCTAGGAACACAATTATTTTGTGTTCACCTAGTCAGACTCTCAGGATGCTAGCCATGTCTTTATTTTGGGGTTAAACACCCTAGAAATATGTTTTCAAGTTTCTGGAAAAAGTAGTGTCGCAAAGTAGTGTTGCACTTGCTACAGTTTCGCAAAATTTTGCGAAAGTTTTCGCAAATTGTGACACTACTTTTTCAGACTTGCCCAAAATGACAGGAATTCTTTGCCACCCTGCTGCGAAAGAATGGTTTGGTCTTTTGAGCTGAAATTTGGAGGGAAGGCAGACAACATCTCACAGATGTGCCTTTTGGTAGTTTGGTGAAAACGTATTGCACGACTCCCAAGTTACGGTACTCCGAATTGACATTTTTTCCCATAGACTAACAGGGTGGCGTCCACCGTGCCTTTCATTGTGAGATACAGAATTTTTATTGTGAGATGCATAGCCCTGTTGGCTATGTATAGCAAAAATCCACCCAGGAAAATCCTGATTTTTGTGAAATTTAAATTTATTTTCTACGTTGTGCGGTTGCTGAGATATTAGCAATTAAGTACTTCCAATGCTCGTTTTAAGCTTCGATCCTCATTACAATGCATACATTCTTTGTACACACTGTGTTTTTGTATGCACCTGTTTGGTAAAACTAGGGTATGCACTTCCGTTACTGTTACAGTTATTGTTTCCACTTGCATTTATGTCTCCTTTTGCGTTACCGTTCCCATGTAAGCCACCATGTGCGTTACCCTTTGCATTGTGATTCGCGCTTGCATTTTCGTTACTGTTACCCTTTGCATTTCCACTACTGTTTCTCTTTGCATTTTTGTTTGCATCACCGTGTGTGTTGCCATTTGCGTTTCCGACAGCCCTTTCATTTGTGTTTCCGTTTCTCTTTCGTTTTGCGTCTTCCATGCTGTTACTGTTATCATTTGCATTTGCAATTGCGTTACTGTGCCCTTGCTCAATACGGTTTGTGTTTCCATATGCGCTTGCATTTCCTTTTGCACTTCTGTTTCTTTTGCTGTTATTGTTGCTGTTACCATTACCATTTCCATTTACGATTGTGGTACTGTGCCCGTGCATGTTTAGGTTTGCGTTTCCCTACGCGCTTCTGTTCCCGTTTCCGTTTCTGTTTCCATTGGCATTATTCTTCATGTTAACTTTACCATTTGCATTTACAATTGCGTTACCATGCCTGTGCTCATTACGATTTACATTTACGTGCGTGCTTGCTTTTCCATTTCTGTTCCCTTTCACATTCTTTTTGCTGTGATACTTAACAGTTTCATTTAAAATACTGCTGCCATCACTGTTCATGTTACCAGTTGCATTTTTGTATGCACTTCAATGTCCGTTTGCATCGCTGTTTGCTTCAGCGTCACTTTGCACTTGCATTTCTATTAATGTTTCCTTTACCATTTATGTTTGTGTTACCACGTGTGCCACTGTTCACACTTCTGTTTGCATTTCTATTCCTGTTACTATGTCACAAGACATCTTGTGGTTGGAACGTGGGGCCCAAAGGGCCCCACACTCCTGCCACTGCATTATATTCACTATTTCTCGTCATCATTCTCAAAAAGAAGAAAATTAGGCAAAACTCTGTTTAATGAATTAGTTAGGGTTGTTCCATAGTGACAAAAGTGAGGAAATTCAGTGTCAGGATTGAAAACCCCCTTGGACCCCTGCTGCCCCACAACCAGCATCGGGGGGTGCACGTTGGTCGTCAGTCCTAACTCTCACCCCATTCTCCTATACCTCTGCTTCTTCACACATGTGATGGGGTGAGAGTTGAGGCCAATGACTCAATGCACCCCCATGCTGGTTGGGGGAGATGAGCTAAAGAGAGCTTTCAACTAACACCAAATTCCTCACTTTTGTCACTATGAAACAACCTAACTAATGCATTAAATGGATTTTCTCTAATATATATATATATATATATATATATATATATATATATCTCTGCTGCTTTACACAATCAGCTACCCCAGGTAATTTGGATTGGGTACACCAACTATTCCAGACATTGGTACCAACCCTAGCTTTAGGAATGTATACCAAGCTTGTTAAAAAGGGGGTGGGATGTACAAAAGAAAAACTTTCTTACTGAACATAATCCCAGCTCTTGAGGAGAGAATGTTTTGCTAGGGCTATGGTAGACCTATACTTCTGGAGTGGAAACCAGTAAATCCACACAGGAAGCAAAAACGTAAATGTCCAAATCAGAGTTGGGTTCTAAAGTGTGGCTTTTATCCAGAGATGTCATTTAAAGCAAGGGTGGACCCCCAAGGTTTACACAATGTAGCACAAGAAATTGCAGAACAATAGAACAACTGTATCTAACAGAAACTTTGTGTATTCCCATATTTCATAGAACATTGAACTCTCTTCAGTGGCACTGGTCACAACTGAACATTTCTTCTAGTGGCACTGGCCTCAACTGAACACACATTTTCCATATGGCATAGGACTTTAAAACTTCATCAAGTGGCATCTGGCCACAACGGAGCACATAGCAACTCATTACTTCTTCAAGTGGCATCTGGTCACAACAGAGCATACAGGGGCTCATCACTAGCAAAACCCACTCTAGGGGGTAACTTCCTTTCAGACATTGGCCATCTACAAATAATTAGACACCCTTACAAAACTTGCGATGCTGAACTGGTCACTCCTGATGGGGGGCTTCCCACCCTTTACTTCCAAATTCATATCCAGCCATTCTTTCAGAGTTACACCATAAACCTTCTTACAGACACTTAGAATAAATGCATCTTTCATCCTGCATTAACTTTCACATCCAGCATTTAAGAAAAACTCCAAGATTCTAAAACTCCCCACTCACAGCCAGCTCCTATGGCTTATGCTACTGCGAGAGTTCTAAATGACCTCATCTCTGTCATCTTAGCCAAAGCTAAGTAAGCAAGAGAGTGAGTAGGTGAAACTCCAATTTAACTGGGTATTCACCAGCTGCCTTTCCAACATAACAGTGACACTGATGGGATTCTAGTAACCCCAGGGGACTGAGTGGTTACACTCACCCCTTCCAGGCAAATGACTGTCTGCAGTCATATTTCTACCTGGCTCCAAGCCATCCTACCTTCTGTGTTACTTCCGGGGAGGGATGATCAGGCTCTCCCCTACCATGTGCCAGGCACAGGCAGACAACACCAAAGCAACGGATGCTGGCTGATGAAGCTTCAGCCCCTATCCTATGATCTATTTATGGATACTCAGTGGATCCAAGAAAACTGCTTGAAGCATGCCCAAATAGACTGGTACTGTGAGCCCCTACTGCAGATCAGGATCCCAGACTGTCTATCCTGCTAACCCTCTAGGGAAAACTATCTAACCTATGCTGCCTGGAGGAAAAAATGATGGAACAGGAAAACTGCTGGGCTGATGAATCTGGATACAGCTGAAGAATCTTGGAACACCAGAAAAGCTGCATCTTCCTGCATGGATACTGCTTCTTCAGATGACAGGCTGCCACTTCTCACTTCCTTTTTGGCATGCTGGGCATATTCACAGAGAGTAGCACCATAAAGGGTAGTACCACTCAGTGAGTGGGGTGAGGACTATGACCCTGTCTGGGAATTCAAAGTTGACGTTGTGGTATGTCTCATTACAAGCCACATCCACGATTCACACAGTGTCCATAAACAGAGTCCTGCCCAGTTTCCAGAATTTGAGATGGCTACTAATGGCTTTGTCCATTGCACATTTTGCTGCACCAGAGTACAACTTCTTGCTTGCCTCTTCAAACAACCAGGATTGCCTGTTCTGTTTAATTTCCTCCCAGACTCTGTGAGGGAAGGTAGGAAAGGACTTTCCATATGTGGTGCCAGCCCTCCTATGTATCAGTCTCTCCTCCTTGCTACTCTTCATTAATCTGTAACCCATGGCCCAACTTTGGGGTGGCCACTACTGGTTGAGCCGGTGTCATATACATAAAGAACAAAATAACTTGACCCCTACCATCTTTGTTGACAGGCTACTGGAGCCTTCTTCAGCTGTCTCTGGCTCCTCTGAGGCAAGATTTTGAGGTGACTCACAGGGACCCTCAACATGAAGATATATTTCTACATCCTCCTCTTCCTCAATCATTACATGTGCCCAAGGGTGAGCAAATGTCTTCACCCCTGAGACAGTCCATTCTTCACTAGGTGTGGAGATAGACACCTCCCACTTGCAATATCTCTAGCAGTTTGTCCTCCTACACTAGGTTAGAACTCGGACCCTCATTCCATGGGTCCATGGATTCCTCTATTGTACTGTCCATCTGGGACACAGGCATGGAAACCTTTCTCTGTTCCTGCCCTTGTAGTGGATCCACATGAATTCTACTTTCTCCTTCGGTAGCACACTCTGTGTAACTGTCTCCAACAGGTTGAACCTGGTGTGGCATGCTGTTACAATCAGGGTCCCTACCCGGGTCCATGTGGGAACCAATCTAATACTTGAGGCCCTCTCTGATGCTGTAGCCCTGCTCATTCCATACTTTACAAGGAAGTCTGAGCTATGGGGTATGAGAAACACATCCCTTTCCACCTTTAGGCACACAATGCACAGTCTTACTGGATAGCCAGGGATTGCTACATCTGGAGGCAACACTTCACCATTAAAAGTTCTCTCTATTTCTTTTAATGCTGCCACGTCCTTTGTGATGATAGCTCAGGCATGATCTGAATATCTGTGAAGCCATGTCTAAAAGCAAACACACACAAACTTGTTGTTGCTGAATTGCTCACTAGTCTCTTATTGTCTCACAAAATGGCTCCCTGCTGCTGTGTTTACATTGCTGACCCCTGCCCTGTAATAGCAGCAGTAACTTTTCACATGCTTCAAACTTTGTTCACCTTGCTAAAATTGTGTTTCTGACCTTTTCTGGCTACTGAATTTATTTAAAACTGCATTCAATTGCTCTGCTGGTAAATTTCAGCACATTCATATGATTTTTAACTTGTCTTTGAAGTCAGCATCATTTTAGGAAAACTATTTACATATGTTCAAAGTCACTTGTAAGCCCCACAGTCTTTCTTTGCACAGTATTGCCTGTTTGCTGCATCTTCCCCCTCACAGCTCACAGTCTCTTTTTGCTTAGAAATATTTACTGTTGCTGGAACCATTATCACTGCTCTCAGTCTATGCTCAGAATTCTTATTTGTTGCCTTGCTGTCACAACACAATGACCTTCTTTACAAAAAAATCACATAGCTTGCACACAGATTTAGCAGGCTTGATAATAACACATAGTTTGTTTGCACAGATAACAGTTTACTCACTGAATTCATTAGCTAGCTTCCTCCGATGCTCCGATGGAAATGTTTGACCTGGTGCTGATCCTGGGAAGGTCTCTGAGGTGAAACGGGTTGGCAGTCCTGCCGATCTTAGCCATGAATGCCTCGATCACTCTCCAGTCAGTTGGACAATGGGTTGAGCCTGAATTTACACAGCAAATGTTTCTTTACTACAGGGTAGACCATTCACAAGCCCCTCGATGGTTGATCCTAGTTTGACCAGCTGACACACCACTCTCTCTCACTCTCTCTCCTCTTCAAACACTCGGCTGCACACAGAAGCTGGCCAGGGGGTGGGGCTGGATGCAATTACACAAATCACTCAATGCCATGCAAATGAGTCACTATCCCTCTCTCTTTCCTCCTTGCTTACTCTTCCATCATGGTGATCATCAAGCAGGAGAAAATTTAAACAGCAAACTATAACTTTCTTCTTGGCTGCAACTTCAGTTGTGGGAAAATGGTTTTGACAATATGATTCCACAACCATACATCCAATTGACATGAAAATTTCCATATCCAGAGATATACCAAACATTGTCCTCCATTTCAACTTTCAGGCAAATCAAACAAATGGTTGCCAAGTTATTAAAGTGCAGACTTTGAGGTTTAATATAGAAATGGCTATGCAACCCTAACTATAGTGGCACGGTATAGTTAGGGTTGTGTGACCATTATATACATATATATATATAAATATTTTTTTTTTCATGCAACAAACTCTGTTAATGCATCAGTTAGGGTTGTTCCACAGTGACAAAAGTAGGGAAATTCAGTGTTAGGGTTCAAAACCCTAACTGCGCATCCACCAACCCCCACCACCACACATACATACATGCAAGTGGGGAAGGACCAAGGCAACACAACCAATCACACACAACCAGCAGGAGGTGTATACATGTGTTATAAGAAGTAGGGAAAAAATCCAACTTCAGGTATCATACAGTATTTTCAAACGTGTTCCATGAGGCTGGTTCATCAAAAGGTGAACCAAGCTGCCAGTATTGAAAACTGTGTACCTCACTTCGTTTGTTACATATGGGTGGTGAAAGGCACCATGGGCACTGCAATATAAGTATATGGGAAATTGCTCAGTTTTAGAACAGTGCAACATTTTCAGCCTTAACTAGTTTAGCACCAAAGCAGCAAAAGGCACATCTGTGGGACTAGAGCTTGTGACCCTGCAAATTACAACCCAAAGGACCCAACCATTTGCTTGTAGAAGGATGGCAAAGATATGCAGTTATAAGGAGAAAACTTTCGCAAAATAGTTTCGCAAACATGGAAGTGTCGCAAACGGAAGGCACAATAGTTTTGCATTTGCAAAAGCATGTGAAATACTTTTGTAAAATACTGTCGCAAACACGACAGTGTTGCAAATGCACAGCATGATACTTTCACATTTGCGAAAGTGATTTGTGAAAGTATTTTCAAGGAATGTCCAAAATCCTGTTTTGGGGCTTGTAAAACCCCAAATAGCGTATGTGTAGTCTGTGTTATGTGTTGGTGGCAGCGTGGGACCCAAGATGCCCAGTTGTCTGAAGTGATATGTGTTCGGTGGAGTGTGAAATGTCTGGGATCAGAGTTATCAGGTGGTGTGGTTTTGTGTTTAAGATAGTTGTAAGTTATTTCTGTTACCTGCTGCTGGTTGTGTGTGATTAGTTGTGTTGACTTGGTCCTTCCTCTACTTGCATGTACATTTGTGTGTCTGTGTGTGTGTGTGCGCGCGTGTGTATGTGTGTGTGTGGTGTGGGGGGGGGAGGAATGTGCAGTTAGGATTTTGAACTCTTACACCAAATTTCCCTGCTTTTGTCACTGTGGAACAACCCTAACTGATGCATTAGTGGAGTTTTTTTTGTCATGAATTTTCCTTCTTTTTGAGATTGCACAATATTAATAGTGAATGGTATGTGGTGGTGGAAGAAGGGCCCACTGCCACCATGCTGGCCATTTGTGCATAATAACCCTAACAGTAATGACAATGCTAACAACAACAGTGACACAAACACAAACGATAATGGTACTGGTAATGCCAACACAAATGTGAACGCAGACACAAATGCTAACGGTTATGGTAACACAAATGCAAATGGTAATGGAAAAGCAAAGATAAACAGTAACAGTAATGGTGATGCAAATGTAAATGGCAACACAAACACAAGTGCAAACACAAATGGTAACATAACATAAAAGGAAATGCTAACGGTAACAGTGATGGAAACGTAAACGTAAACATTAATAGAAACAAAGAAACATAGAAACATAGAATTTGATGGCAGATAAGGACCGCTTGGCCCACCCAGTCTGCCCATTTCCCTACCTACTGGATAAGCTGCAGATCCTAGTTAACCAGCAGCCTACTTCTTCCTACCCCCAACCCCTAGAATTGCCTTATGACTGTCCCATGCATGCTTGAATTCTACCACTGATTTTGACTCCACAACCTCCTCCTGAAGGCCGTTCCATGCATCCACAACCCTCTCTGTGAAAAAATACTTCCTTAAATTACCACTGAGCTGCCCCCATCTTCAAATTGTGCCCTCTTGTTCTTGCACACCTCTTATTTTGAAAGATGCTACCCTCTTGCACTTTGTTGATTCCCTTGAGGTATTTGAACGTTTCTATCATGTCCCCCCTCTCACTCCTTTCCTTGAGGCTATACATATTAAGCTCCTTTTGTCTGTCTCCATATGTCTTCGGGTGCAGACCCTGCACCATTTTAGTTGCCCTCCTCTGGACAGCTTCCATCCTGTCTATGTCTTTGCAGAGATTGGGTCTCCAGAACTGCACACAGTACTCCAGATGGGGTCTCACCAGCTGTCTGTACAGAGGGATAATAACTTCTTGTTTTCCACTGGTGATGCCTCTCCCTATGCATCCCAGTATCCCCCCAGCCCTCCTTGCTGCCCTCTCACATTGCTTGCCCACCTTTAGGTCATCTGATATGACTACCCCCAGGTCCCTTTCCATTTTTGTTGTTGTTAGTATCTCACCCCCCATTGTGTACTCTTCCCTGGGTTTTGTTTCCCAGGTGCATTACCTTACTTCTTAGCATTGAATCTAAGCTGCCATACATTTGACTATTCCTCTAACCTTGCCAAGTCCTTCTCATCCTTTCCACCCCACCCTGTGCATCAACTCTGTTGCAGATCTTTGTGTCATCTGCAAGAGACATACTTTTCCTTCCAGTCCTTCTGCATATGTCGCTTGGCTTATAAAGACATTGAAGAGGACAGAATCCTATACTGAACCCTGCAGTACCCATGTAACCCTCCTTTCTTCTGAGTGGACTCCATTTACTATTACTCTCTGTGTCCTATTCTCCAGCCAATTCTTTAGCCAGGCTGTCATCTCGCGACCCACTCCCAGGCTGGCTAACTTGTATGTTAATCTTTTGTGTGGGACTGTGTCAAATGCCTTGCTAAAGTCTAGGTAGGCCATGTCCACAGCCCCTCCCTGATCTACTATTTTGGTCACCCAGTCAAAGAAATCTATCAGATTCATCTGGCATGACCTCCCCGCTGTGAATCCATGCTGCCTAGGGTCCTGTGCCCCTCTGGCCTCTAGATACTCGACAATTCTTTCCTTCAGAAGTGATTCCATCATCTTCCCTATCACTGAGGTTAAACTAACAGGTCTGTAGTTTCCTGCTTCTGCCTTGCTCCCACTTTTGTGAGGGGAATCACATCTGCCCTCCTCCAGTTCTCGGGTACCACCCATCCTCCCATGATTTGTTAAAAGAGTAGTCAGTGGTGTTACTAGTTCTACCCTTAGTTCTTTTAGAATTCTGGGATGAATCCCATCAGGCCCCATTGCTTTGTCCACCTTCAGTTTTAAGAGTTCTTTCAGAACCCTTTCTTCTGTAAATGGGCTGGTATCAACTTCTGTATCCAGAGTGTTTCTACTGTTTGTTTTATGTATCTCCCCTCTTCATTTGTAAATACTGAGCAAAAATATTTGTTTAGTATCTCTGCTTTTCACAGTCTCCCTCTGCCCACCCTCCTTCCCCTTTATTAAGCCTCACTATCCCTCCCTTGGTCTTCCTTCACTCCCTGATGTACCTATAAAAGGTTTTATCCCCCTTCTTAACTGAGTTGGCTATCTTCTCCTCGGTTTGGGCCTTTGCTGTTCTGAATGCCTTTCAAGCCTCCTTTTGCTTTAACTGATACAGTTCTCTGTCCTGCTCCTTCTGTGATTCCTTGTACTTCCTGAATGCTTTCTTTTTCTCTTGAACCTTCACTGCCACTTCCTTTGAGGACCATAGTGGTTTCTTACATCATTTTGTTTTGTTTATTTGCTTCACACAAAGGCTTGTTACCTCTGTGATGGCAGTTTTTATTATTTCCCATTGATCTTCCACCCCTCTTTCCTGCCTTTGCTAGTGTATTCCTTAGGCACTCACCCATTTTGGCAAAGTCAGCCCTCCTAAAGTCCAGTACTTTTGTCTTTGTATGGCTTGACTCTATTGCTGTGTTTATTTTGAACCATACTGTTCGATGGTTGCTAGTTCCCAGATGGCTACCCACTTCTACATCTGTGATCCTCTCTCCATCTCCATTTGAGAGAATCAAGTCTAATATTGCTCCCTCTCGAGTGGGCTCCAGTACTAGTTGTCTAAGGCATGCCCCCCTGTAGGGAATCTAGAATAACTCCACTCTTTGAAGTGGCAGCTGCAACTGCACTCCAGTTAACATCTGGCATATTCAGATCACCCATCAGCAATATCTCCCCTTTTTCTGCCATTCTACGTATACTTTCTATCACTTCCTTGTCCATTTCATCCCCCTGAGAAGGGGGTCTGTATACAACCCCCTGTGTGGATTGTGGTGCCATTGCCTGTCTCCAAATTTACCCACAGTGCTTCTTCTCCTCCATTTACCCTTTTGTTCTGTTGCTTTTATTCCTTCCCTTATGTAAAGAGCTACTCCTCCTCCTTCTCTTTTACCCTCCCTGTCCCTCCTGTAGATAGTGTATCCTGGTATGTTTATGTCCCAGTCAAGGTTTTGTGTGTACCATGTTTCTGTGACTGCCACAATATCCAGATGTTCCTCCTCCATCAAGGCCACTAATTCAGGAAGCTTGTTACCCAGACTACGGGCATTGGTACTCATTGCTCTACATTTTTTGATGGCTTTACCTTCTGTTGCAGCATCCCCCACTGACCGTTCTACCTCGGTCTTTTTCTCATTTAGTACCCTGTTTAGTAGGGAGAGGCTGGGATTTTTCTGCTGCTTGTCAGTGCCTCCCCCTTTGACTAGTTTAAAAACTTGCCAATGCAAATGGTAATGGCAATGGAAATGCAAACATTGATGGTAATGGTAACGCCAATGCAAACATGAATGGAAACACAAATGTTAAAAGTTATGGTAACGCAAATGAAAATGCAAATGGTAGTGTAAACTCAAGCGTGAACGCAAATGCAAATGGTAACAGTAACATATACACAAACGCTAATGGTAATGGTGACACAAATGTAAATGCAAACGCAAGTGGAAATTCAAACAGTAACAGTAATGGTAATGCTAATGGTGATGCAAATAGAAACGCTAATGCAAACAGTATTGGAAATGCAAGCGCAAACATAAATGGTAACGCTAACCGTAATGCTAACTTTGATGCAAACACAAAGTGAAATGGTAATGCTAATTCACATGCATTGTTTCCAAAACAGGTGCATCAAGAAGCACAGTGAATACAAAGAATGTGGGCATAATAGTGGCAGGAAAATGACCACTTAGAGTACTAAATTGCTTATATCTCAGGAACCGTACGAGGTAGAAAATAATTTAAATGTCATATCATTTTTTACTTTCCATGCTAGTTCTGTAGTTAGCCCTCCATTTGGGGGGCTAAAAATTTTTGTGACAAAACGGTTTGAGATACGGACGTTAAAAGGCGTGGCGGATGGCGTAATGTTATCCCATGGGAATAATTGTCCACTTCAGAGTGCTGTAACTTTGGAGCCCTGTAATATTTTGGCATCAGACCACAAAAGGCACATCTGCATGATCTTGGCTTTGTTCCCTGCAAATCCCAGCCCAAAAGACCAAACCATTGTTTTGTAGGATGTTGGCAAAGATTTCCTAATGCTTTGGCCATACTTTTGCAAATTACTTTTGCAAATCACGACACTTTCGCAAAAAAATTTGTGACAATTTCACATTTGTGAAAGTATTTTGAGAAAGCACTTTAAAAAAATTAAAAAAACATATTTCTTGGAGGTTTAACCCCCCCCAAAGATATGCCTAGCATCCTCAGGACTAGATGAACACAAGAATTGCGTCCCTAGAGGGTCCCAATTTTAAATGCCAGGCATTTTTCTGAGCTGTAACTGAAACAAAATAGCTGATTTGCGAAAGTACAAGGGTCATTTATGAAAGTAAAAATGGTCACTTGCAACACTTTCTCATATTTTGTTAACTTTTCCCATAGACTATAATGGGAACATTTTTTTTAACGACATTTAAACCATTTAATATACTTTCTCGAAATCTTCAAAAGGATCAATGGGGGCACCCGGCTGCATGTTCCCTGAAGTTTTCAGACCAAACATGCAAACCGTGCAGGTATGAGCAAAGAAACGCATAAAAAAAGTAATTTACATGTTTTTTGGTGCACTGGAGCTCTGCAACTGTACATCTGACCGTAATGCAACTTAGCAGATCCAGAGATCTATGGAGCCAGACCATGCATGCAAATTTTCAGGCAAAGCTGTCATATGGTGGCAAAGTTATTAAGGTGCAAAATCTGAGATTTAACCTTAAAGTACCTACTCAACCCTAATAGTTAGGGTTGAGTAACCCATTTAAGGGCAAACTGAAATTTGGCAGCTTAATAACTTTGCCACTTAGTGACAGATTTTCCTGAAGTTTGGCATGCAGAGTCTGGTACCATAGATCTCTGGACCTGCCAAGTTTTGGTACAGTGGGATGTACGGTTGCAGAGCTACAGAGCACCAAGAAACTCACAAATTATGCATTTTTGAGCATTCTTTGCTCATGTCTACAAGTCACACAGTTTGCATGACCAGTCTGAAAACCTTCAGGGAACATGCAGCCACAGTCCTCAATGTGCCTTCCAAAGATTTCGTTAAAAAATATTGAACGGTTCAAAAGTTATTCAAAAAATAGGTTTCTCATTATAGTCAATGGGAAAAGTTAAAATATGCGAAAGTGTCACAAATCCACGTTTTACTTTTGCAAATGACCCCTCTTGTTTTCAGTTGGTGGTCACAGAAGAAAAAAGTACTCACCTTAGTAATTATGTTTCTTCTAGTGGAGTATTGCTGTATTCTGACAAGTGCAGTTAGCCCCAGCCTTTAAACTGCCCTGGAGAACAATGGATTTACTTTTCTATGCAATGCATAAATGTTCATCTCGAGCTTGGTTGTTGTCTCTGCCTGTTGTAATTCCAACTGCAACCGTCAGATCTTTACGAGCAAAGGTGTTCTGTGTGGAAACTATAACATTTTTATTAGCCAACTGGCAGAAAAATATTCTTTTGGGTTCTTAAAGGAAGACTGGGGTCAGGAAACCGAAATGCAAAAACCAATCAAATGGAATAACAACTCACCCCATGAGGCCCACCCACATCCCAAAAAATCTAGGTTCTGAGAGGGGAGGCGGGGAGGAGGTCAGAATACAGCAAGACTCCACTAGAAGAAACATAGATACTTAGGTGAGTAATTTTTTCTTCAAACAACATAAAGTCTTGCTGTATTCTGACAAGTGCAGACTACCAAGCAGTACCTCCATGGAGGAGGGACAGAACCTACTTTGGGAATAGGCTCTGAAGTACTGCTGTGCCAAACCGAGCATCACTCCTAGCCTGGATATCCAGAAAGTAATGCTTGGTAAAAGTATGGACTGTTTTCCAGGTGGCTGCTTGACAAATTTCTAAAAGAGGGATATCCCTGGCAGCAGCCAGGGAAGCAACTGTACCTCTTGTGGAATGAGCCCTCGGGCCCAAGGGTGGAGTTTTTCCCAGTTTTTCATAGCAGAATTGTATACAAGACACAATCCACCTAGCAATAGATCTCTTGGTGGAAGGTTTGCCCTTCCCAACTTCTCCGTAAGTGAGAAACAACTGGAGGGAGTCAAACTTGTGACCCTTGGTATGCTTTATGTAGTAGCTAACGGCAATTTTAACATCCAAACTGTGTAGCCTCCTCTCTCCCGAGGAAGAATGATCAGTGAAGAAAACAGGTAGAGATATAAACTGATTCAGGTGGAAATCTGAAACCACTTTAGGCAAGAGCTTTCTGTTAGTTCTAAGGACCACTTTATCTCTGTGAAAAGAGATGAAATCAGGTTCCACTGACAGGGCTTGCAATTCACTGATACATCTAGCAGAAGTAATGGCTACCAGAAACACAGTTTTCTAAGTCAAGTACTTAAGCTCTGCTGAGGACAAAGGTTCAAAAGGGGGTTGCATAAGATGAGCAATGCAAACTTTAAGATCCCAAGCAGGAGCCAGATCCCTAATGGGGGGATTGGTGTGAAGCAATCCCTTGAAAATATTACAGAATACAGGGTAGGATGACAGTGAGGAAGACTTGCCTACTGACAGGAAAACAGAAACAGCTGACAAGTGTACCTTGAGAGTAGCTGGTCTGAGGCCTAGGCCATTGAGATGGACCATATAATCCAGAACCATACATCAGTAAAGGGAGCCATGTCCTCATGGGCAGAGGTTACAAGTGGGGTTCCACAGGGTTCTGTGCTGGGCCCTGTTCTATTCAACATTTTGATAACATCAATGAAGACTGCAGATAATATCTGGATATCAAAATATGCAGACGATTGTAGAATTGGTTGCATTGTTAATACCATCTAGGCAACCAGCTCACTGCAAAAAGAATTAGAAGTTTTAGAGACCTGGGCAAGAAATAATACAATGAAATTCAATGAGCAAAACTGCAAAGTAATGCACTTGGGCTATAACAATTTGAAAAATGATAACTTATTAAATAGTGTAAAACTTCAAGTAACAGAAAATGAAAAAGACCTTGGGATAAATATTGATAGTAAGCTAACCTTTGAGAACAATACAACATTCAAAGTAAAGAAATGTCAGGGAATTATGGGCTGCATTTGGAAAAATATCAAAAGCAGACAACCCGCAGGTTATCCTCCTATTTTACACCTGTTTAGTGAGATCTCACCTGGATTATTGTGCCCCATTCTGCGCACCTATCACAGTTCGTGGTAAGAAACAACTAGAGAGGGTTCAAAGGAAAATGACTAAAAAAATTCATGGTATGATTGATAAACCTTACGGGGGAAAGACTGAAAGCACTTGGCCTATTTCCAATCCAGTATAGACATCTTCAAGGAGACATTTGCTTGATCTATAAAGCCCTCAATGAACCAGGACTTACAGAAACCCTAGGTATTGAAAGAAAATGTTGTACATCACATACAAGATCTCATAATATGAAATTAAAAGGAGTAAATTGTCGAACAAAAAAAAGACATCAATGGTTCACTCAGAGAATAGTTAATTTATGGAATACACTACCAGCCTCAATTGTAGAGAGTAAAACTATGGATGTGTTTAAGGGTACATTAGACAAATTTATGTGTAATGCCAAATCTGATTATAATGATAATTAAAACCACCTTTGGGTGGCAAGTTCAATAATAGGCTTTGCCTCCTGAATTTGTAAGTAACTACGAAACTATGAAACCGTAGGCAATTCAGCAGTGTCTGGAGAAATACTCTTCTTAGAACACCAAATGCTGAATCTTTTCCATTTGGAGTTGTAAGTCTTTCTGGTAGAGGGCTTTCGAGAAACCTTGAGGATATCCAGAACCCCTTGGTAAAGATGCAGATCTGCAAACTCTAACTTTTCAAGAGCCAAGCCTTGAGATTGAGAGACTGAAGATTGGAGTACCAAATCCTCCAAATGTTAACAGGTTGTAATTCCTGGGAAGAGACAGGGGAAGATGGACTGCTAGGGACAGCAACAAGGGATACCATGCCTGCCTGGCACAGTCTGGAGCAATCAGAATCACTTTGCAAGGTTGTGACCTTATCTTGACTAAGGACAGAAGAGGGAAGGGGGGAAAAGCATACAGAAATTTACCTTCCCAGTTCAGAATCAGAGCATCCAGGGGGACTGAGCCCAAGACTGGGGGTCAGCAACAAAAGACAGGAAGTTGGTGATTGTCTGGGGCTGCAAAAAGATCTATCTCTGGAGTGCTCCATCTTGAGAAAATCACCTTCAACAATAGAGGATCCAGGACCCATTCATGATGGCCCTGAGATATTCTGCTCAGTGCATCTGCTAGGACATTGTCCTTCCCTGGAAGGTGAACTGCTATCAGAGAGGTTTGCAGGGAATAAGCCAGGGACCACAACTTCATTGCTTCTGTGCACAAGGCCATAGACCGCGTGCCTCCTTGCTTGTTGATGTACCACATGGTGGTGGTGTTGTCTGTTCTGACCTGAACCACCTTGTTCTGTAATGATTTAGAGAAAGCTTGCAGTGCCTGAAACACTGCCCTGAGTTCCAAGAGATTGATGTGTAGCAGAGATTCCTGAGGTGACCACAGTCCCTGGGTGGTGAAGTCCCCCAAATCGGCTCCCCAGCCCAGCAGAGAAGCATCTGTGGTAAGGACCACTGAATGAGACTGCATGGCAAAAGGAACCCCTTGCCTCAAATTGTCCTGATCCTACCACCATCGAAGGGCCTGGATCAGAGTTCGAGTCACTGGGATTAGTTTGGTAAGGGAATCCTTTCTTTGGGACTAGAAAGCTCTTAAATGGAACTGAATGTCCCTCATCTGGAATCTTGTGCCTTGGACCACTGCTATAGAAGCTGCCATGTGTCCCAAAAGCTGAAGGAAATGCCTTGCTGGTCAAGAAACCTGAAGTCTGAATGAAGAGGCCAGCTCCATGAGAGCTCTTGCCCTTTCCAGGGGAAGGAAGGCTCTTGCCTTTACCGTATCCAGCTCTGCCCCTATGAAGGTGAGGAGCTGCACTCATTCAAGAACTGACTTTAGTAGGTTGAGAAGAAATTCTAAAGAAGTGAGCACTTGCTGGGTCACTTGCAGGTGTGACTTGACTCGGTCTGGGAACTGGCCCACTATGAGCCACTCATTCAAATATGGAAAAATATAAATCTTTTGTCTTCTTAGGAAGGCAACAACTACTACCAGGCACTTTGTGAAGACCCTTGGGGCTGAGGTTAGGCCAAAGGGCATTGCTCTGAACTGATAGTGGCCTGAGGGCAACTTGAACCTGAGGTACTTAATGTGGAAGCACCTGATGGGAATGTGAAAGTAGGCATCTTTGAGGTCCAGGGAGGCTAGCCAGTCCCCTGGCCTTAGAGAGGGAAGGATTATTCCCAGAGTTATTTTGAACTTTGGCTTTAAAAGATTTTTATTTATTTATTTTTGTTGACCGGGTAAGCGCACTAGACAAATCCTGCCTATTTTCAGGCATGACCCGGGGGAGGGGGATACAGATGACTGCCAACTGACCTTGAACCAGATTAAGTTGTTGGTGGTATTTTTAGTGAATGAGGGAAATTTGGCCAGGACACCGGGGAAATTCCCCTACTCTTTTCGATAAGTGCCATGGGATCTTTAACATCCACCTGAACTACCACCAATCCAGGCAGATGGAACCTCGGTTTAACGTCTCATCTGAAAGACGGCACCTCAGAAGTGCATCACCCCTCTCATGCTACACTACAGTGTCAGTACTGGGATATTAACCCAAGTGCCAGATGTGGGAACTGAACTCACAGCCCTCTGATCTCCCAGCCTCAGAGGCGAGTGTGCTACCTACTGAGCCACTGACACTGCAAGATGTTTGTTCAGGTATCTTAACTCCAGGATGGGTCACCACTCTCCTGTCTTTTTGGGGGGTTAGGAAGTACCTGGAGTACAGTCCTTTGCCCCAGTGTAGGGCAGGTACTCTCTCTATAGCTCTTAGAGCTAGGAGAGAAGAAGTCTCTGCCTCTAGGGCAAGAATTCTGAGAGATTTGCAGGCGGAAAACATCTAGCTCTCATCTTTGGAATTTTTTTGGAGCCGAGAACCAGTCCCTGGCTTACCACTTCCAGGACCCACTTGTCTGATGTAACAGACATCTAGTCCTGGAACAAAGTAAGCTAGCCTGCCCCTTACTAGGATAGGAGAATCGACCTGTGCAGACCCATCATGGTGTCTGCTTGGCAGGGGCTTTAGGCTGAGGGGTGGATGCAGGCCTGCTCATCCCCCTTCTGCCTCTCCCTCTGAAGAACCCCCTCTGCGAAAAAGAAGAAGAGGCCTGTGCATGGTAAAAAGGCCTTTGAAAAGGTCTGCCCCTGCCCCTGGACTGCTGCCTTTGAGGAGTTGCCTGCCTTTTCTTGGCCTAAGCACTCTTGTAAGTGGTCCTGTATTCATCCATTTTCTTCATGAAATTCTCGGTTTGCTCCCCAAACAGAGAATTACCCACTACAGGAAAATCCATGGCCTTAGCCTGGGTATCCTGTGAGAGGCTAGTACATCTGAGCCAAGCCATTCTCCGAATAGCCACAGATGTAGCCATGACTCTTTATGATACATCATTGGAGTCCACAGCAGCATGAAACTGAACTTTTGATGCCTCAATCCCATCTGCAGCCACCTCCATCCAACTCCTTGGCAAGCTGGGGGGAAGCCTGTTTAGCCAGTGCCAGTACAGTGTCCCACCTGGACTTCTGGTACCTGGCTGTATAGGCCATATAATTAGCCTGCCTGAGTCCCAAGGAAGATGCCACGTACTGTTTCTTTGCCATGGCATCAATCTTGCTGGAGTCCTTGTCTGGGGGTGTGTGATGCCAAGGTAATGATTACCTTATCACAGGTAGCAGCCTGTACAACCCCAACATGGCTGCATTGCTGATAAAGGAACTCCATATCTGAGCCTGAAAGAGTATACCTCTTGTCCATTCTTCTATCCACAGGAGGTATGGAATTGGGAGACTTAAGAATTTTTTGTGTCTGTTTCCCAAAAGATTTGTGGAGGGGAATAGACAGGCTCCTGGACTCTGGGATGTCCATCATCGCTACATAATCAAGCTCCTCCTGATCCTCCACTGCCACCTCCACAGGAAGCTGCAGGATCTCAGCCACCTTTCTGTAAAACATAAAGTGGGATGGGGACTCAGAAAGCATAGGAGGAGAAACACCTGAAGGTCTGTCTGGGGAGATGTCTGGGTCAATAGGCACATCCAGACTTTCACCATCACCATATTCATCTTCCAACTCTCCCTCCTCCTCAAACTCCGGTTCATAAAATTCTTCCAGGGTATAATCGTGAACCGGGGGAACCGACTGAAATGAACCCCTGCCAAAAGGTGCTGGATCAGTAGGAACCGGGCGAAGTGATTCCACAATATGAATCACTTTGCCTATTTCTTCGGCGGTCGGAGTATGAGATTCTGTATCCGAACTGGAAGATTTTTCTTTGTGTTTCTTTTTTGCTGGAACCAACCCCTTGGGATCAGATCTCCTTTTTCCCGAAGAAGTATTGCCCTGGTCAGAGGGCACTCCTTCTGGTTCAGTCAGAAATGAACCAGGCTGGCCATCCGGGTCAGCGGACTTCTCGACCTCCCTTTCCCTCAGTCTACCTAATCTCTTTTCAAGGGTATATTTGGGAAATTTTTTACAAATTTGGCAGTCTGAATCGAGGTGGTCAAACCCCAGACAATAAATACAGGTGGTGTGGGGATCGGCCTTAGCAAAGACCTCCCCACACTCACTGCAGTGTTGAAACCCAGTGGGCGTTTTTTTCTTGGGTTTCTCAGACATTGCCAACCTAAACAAAACTTATCTTTTTTCGGCATCTGCCAGGCAAAGACTCCCTACCGGTTCTGACCGTGTCACGGGTCTTGGAAAACAACGTACTAAAATCTGTTTTTTTTTAGAACCGATACAGATCGGTAACCACACACTAAAGTAAAACACAAAATTTACCTAAACGATCGGTTCAGCCGAACCGATCCACACTTTTTACAAATTCCACATAGCTAACAGAACAAAAACCTATCTAGTACTCACGGTACCGCAGACAGAGACTTGAACCGACTATGCGGAAACTAAATTTCGGTAGAAATGGACCGAAAACTGACACTTTAACTGACTTCGAACTGAGCTTCAGGAGAAATCTCTGGAGCGACTGTTCAGTTAGGCGGAGTAAAGAATCTGATGGGTGTAATTCGAATTACAACAGGCAGAGACATCAACCGAACTCGAGATGAACATTCTATGCCTTGCATAGAAAAGTTTACCCATTGTTCTCCGGGGCAGTTTAAAGGCTGGGGCTAACTGCACTTGTCAGAATACCGCAAGACTTCATGTTGTTTGAAATGCTTGGCATTTAAATTTGGGACCCTCTAGGGACACAATTCTTGTTGTGTTCACCTAGTTGAACCCTGTGGATGCTAGTCATGTCTTTTTTGGGGGGGCTGCAACACCACAGAAATGTTTTTTAAATTTTTGTAAAAAGTAGTGTTGCAAATTACTTTCGCATATGTGACAGTTTCATGATTTCATTTGCGAAAGTGTTGTGATTTACTAAAGTACTTTGCAGCACTATGGCCAAAACAATAGAGAATCTTTGCCACCTTGCTGCAAAAGAACAGTTTGGTCTTTTGGGCTGAAATTTGGAGCTGAAGTTGACGATTTTTCCCATAAGCTAACATTACGGTGTCCACCGTGCCTTTCTGGGCCCATATCTCGAAAACGCTTCGAGATATGGACTTTTTGTAAGAAGAATACTTAGTCCTCCACTAGGGGGCTAAGTGCAAAACTAGACCAGAAAGTCATAAATAATATGAGATTTTTAAATGTTTTTCTACATTGTACAGTTATTTAGATATAAGCAATTTAATAGTCCAAGTGCTCATTTTCTACTCTGAGGGCCATTATGCATACATTCTTTGTATTCACTGTGTCTTTGAATGCACCTTTTTGGGAAACAAAAGGGTATGCATTCACGTTACTGTTACCATTAGCGTTTCTGCTTGCTTTTCCATAACCGTTTGCATTAGCATTTCTGTTTACGTCCGTGTGCGCGTTACCCTTTGCATTTGCATTTGCGTTTGCTTTACTGTTACCCTTTGCGTTTCAATTACTGCTTTTGTTTGTGTTTACTTTTGTATCTGTGTGTGCGGTACCACTTGTGTTTGCGTACGCACTTGCGTTTGCATTTGTGTTCTCTTTGGCATCATCATTGGTGTTACCGTGTTTGCATTTCCAATTGCATTACCATTACCATTTGCATGTTCATTACCATTTGCTTTTGCGTTTCTGTTGGCCTTAGCATTTGCATTTTCTGTAGTGTTTCCATTGTCGTGTGCGTTACTGTTTCCTTCTGCATCACCGTTGCCATTACCATTTCATTTCTGTTTGCTTTTCTGTTAGTATTTGCATTGCTATTACCATTTTCATTACCATTTGTGTTTCTGTTGCCGTTAGCATTTGTGTTACCATTTTCATTACTGTTTGCATTTCTGTTCCTGTTAGCGTTTGTGTTACCATTTGCATGACCATTTCTGCTTTCATTTACATTTGCGCTTGTGTTTCTCTTACTGTTTGTGTTATCATTTCCGTTTGCATCACTGTGTGCGATATCATTTGTGCTTGTGTTTGTGTTACCATTAGCATTACTATTTTCTTTTACCTCATTATTTCCATCACTGTTTGTGTTAACGTTTGTATTTTTGTGTTTGTGAAGTGCAGTGCAAAGCATTATGTTTTTGTTATTTTTCTGCTCTGTCTTACACGATGCATAGTGCAGCCAGTGTGTGGTTGATTGGTCTGACACTTGACAAGTAGAAAGAAATTTGTTCAAGGAACATGCCTGTTTTTTTTGGTAAAAAAATGTTGTTCTGTTTCAGAGAGATTACCATTTGAAGTTGCCCTGCTTCACAGTTACTGATGTTTCAGCCACCAGGTCCACCATTTTAGTGCATTTTCAGCTGCAATTTCTGCCATTTTTTGGTGGAAGACTTAAAGGTGCAGAAATGTAAAAATGTAATATTTCTGGAACGGTTTGGTGTTTACATTTGAAATTTGGAGGGTGTTGAGTGGATGTCCTGGGGATGTGAATGATGCTGTTTACATGTTGAAAAAGTAATTCACTATGGAGATACTGCATGACGCAGTTATTGTTTTGCGCATAGTGTTCTGCATGGTGCTACTAGCTTGAAATTTATAGCATAGCTAGCCCTAGTGGTAAGGAGGTGCCTTGCAGTGGTTTGCTGTGTAAAATATTAGCAGGTGCAGAATTATGCCACTCTGTCAAATAAAGATGTGGTTCATTACGCTTCAATAACTTCTGAACCATGTGTCCGATTTGCCTTGCATTTGGAATGTACAAAGATTTATAATACATCTTTGACTGTGACAAGGTTCTGGTTGCTGGCACTTACAGTTGCTGAATTATGCATGTTACATTGTTTGCTCATGGCGCTGTGTGACCATTGAATAGATGCACACACAATTCTGGACACACATGTGCTATGGTACATGTCTTCTTTTAACAATTTTTGGTTCCATTGGATATATGGTTCTTGTGTAGCGAAGTGGCAAAAATGTTATTTTCGGCACTCCTGCACAGTTTTCCTGGCGTGATGCTGTGCAGCTGTTGAACAGGTTCAGATAACATTTCTTATGCATGTTGTGCTATGGTGCTTGTCTTCATTTACCAATTAACATTTCAATCGGTCATACAGTTTTTGTACAGCAAAGTGACAAAAATTCAGATGGCGGGCCCTGCCACATTCCATTAACTATTTATAGTGCACATTCTCAAAAAGAAGGTAAATTCATGGCAAAAAAATCCATTTACTGCATCAGTTAGGGTTATTCCACAGTGACAAAAGTGAGGAAATTTGGTGTTAGGGTTGCCACCCTTTGCTCCCCTTGCTGACCCCACTCCCACCAACAGGCTTTTTGGGTGTGCATTGGGGCATTGATCCTAACTCTCACCCCCATTCTCCTATACTGCACTATCTCAGCTTATTTATACAAGGAATGGGGTGAGAGTTAGGGACCACGACCCCAATGCACACCCCGATGTCTGTTGGTGGGGGCGGGATGAGCATGGGGTGCAAGGTGCCAACCCTAACACCAAATTTCCTCACTTTTGTTGCTATGGAATAACCCTAACTGATGCATTAAACAGAGTTTTTGCCATGAATATATTATAGTGGCATGGTAGTGCCACTATAGTTAGGGATGAGTACCCCATTTAAGGTTAAATCTGAAATTTGGCAGCTTAATAATTTTACAACCGTATGACGGATTTGCCTGAAATTTGGAATGCTCAGTCTGGTACCATAGATCTGTGGATCTGACAAGTTACGTTATGGTCAGATGTATGGTTGTGGAGCTACAGAGCACCAACAAACACATAAATTACACATTTCTTTGCATTTCTTTGCTCGAGCCTACAGGTCACATGGTTTGTGTGATTGGTTCAAAAACTTCAGGGGGCTGGACTGGTGGCACTGAGGGTTGAGGTGCTGGATGCCACACCTCGTGCTATGCCAGCAACCTGGGTTCGGGAATGAGCCTGGACAGCATGGGGTTGGCAGGGGAGAGAGAGGATTGGGCACCCAAAGGACTGCTCTCCTCTCTCAGGGTGGGATCCAGGGGAAGCCTGGTGCAGCAGTGGCCCCCAGTGGAGACCTGTGGCACTGTTATGCACAGGGGCTTGCTAGCAAGCTAGGGGCAGATGTTGGGCAGCTGCCTTCCAGACGAGGGTGGGAGCACCCATGTCGTGGGGTGGGTGGCATTGCACGTTCCATGTCGAGGGCATAAAACACTACAAAAAGCACCCTTCAAGTCCTGGATAGGTGACGGCCCCTGCCAGTGCCACTGCCACACTCCCAATGCTGGTTCCCCGCCACTGCCCCCCGCGGTCTCTCTGGGTTGACCTGCCTGACCCGGGGATCTGCAACAATCTTGAAGATGGTCAGGGAACACAGCGGGAGGTAGAGCAAGCAGGTGAGTGTGGGGGGCCTGAGAGAGTTCCAGGCTGAGGGCTATAAACATAGTTAAAAAAAAAAACAACTTCAGTGAACATGCAGCCAGGGTCCCTGATGTGCCTTTTGAAGATTTCATGAACAGGAACAGAAGGTAGCTCTACAGGAGGCTCTGTATGAGATCTCTGATTGGACAACTGGTAGTAAACTTGTATTAAATACTACCAAATATAAGGTCATGCACCTAGGTAAAAATAATGAAGGGATGATTTATAATCTGGGTAACTCATAACTGGTAGTTACCAATGAGGAAATAAGGAAAGAGATCTTGGGGTTATAATTACTAATGACCTAAAATGTAGATCCCACTGTAGGGTTCAGACTAAGAAAGCCAATTATAATTTAAACTGCGTCCTCAGACAGATAGCCAATAGAGATGCAAAAGTACTTATACCCGTTTATAGTGCTTTGGTTAGCCCTCGTCTGGAGTACTGTGCCCAGGTCTGGTCTTCTCAAAACAGGGAGGACAATCTGTTGGAGGGGGTTCAAAGATGGCTCTCTAGATTAGTAAAGGGTTTAAATAGGCAGGGTTTGGAGGCAGTATAGCGTAGTGGTCTAAGGCTCTGAGCTGCAAATCTGGTGACATCCAGCAGACCAGACCTGGGTTTGAATCCCACAACTTCCACTTGTATACTGTGTGACCCTGAGCAAGTTACTTAACCTTCTTGTGCTCCCAGGTCGCTCCTGTAAAAAAGCTTTCAGCTTTGTGTGCTATACCTGGTTAAACAACTAAAAAAAAAAAAAAATAATAAACCATACCAGGAAAGGTTGGCATCCCTCAATCTATATTCCTTACATTATAGAAGAACTAGGGGAGATCTATGTTTACTATATAAACTGATGAAGGATAATAATCTCTTAGCAGAAATAGGATTTAAGAATAATCTCAGGAGAATCAGTACCAGGAAACATAATAAGCAGCTCCTTCTTCAAACATGGAATCACAAATTGCATAAATCCTGGTTCAGTCATAGAGTGGTGGCATTATGGAATGATCTTCCACATGATATAGTGTACAGCTTTAGCATGAATAGTTTCAAAAATGGGTTGGATAGGCATTTTGGGGACAATATTTTCCAATTTTAAATCAACCCAGGAAATTGCAAGCTTAAAAGGACTAAAGTCTATAAGCTTGATTTCACCTATGAAACCTATGAAATATTAAACTGTTCAAAAGTTATTCTAACATTATAGTCTATGGGAAAAGTTAACAAACTATGCGAAAGTGTCACAAATGCAGTTTTTTACTGTCACCAATGACCCTTTCACTTTTGTGATTCAGCCATTTTTTTCAGTTGGTGGCCAGAAAAATGCTTGCCATTTAAATTTGGGACCCTCTAGGGACAATTCTTGTGTTCACCTAGTCGAGCCCTGAGGATGCTAGCCATGTCTTTTTTGAGGGGTAAAACACCCCAGAAATATGTTTTTTACATTTTTGTAAAAAGTAGTGTCACAAAGTACTTTTGAAAATGTGACACTTTCGTGATTTTTTTTTGCAAAGGTGTCATAATTTCCAAAAGTAATTTACGACACTTTGCCCAAAACAATAGGAAATCTTTGCCACCCTGCTGCAAAACAACAGTTTGGTCTTTTGGGCTAAAATTTGCAGGGAGGAAAGCCAACATCACACAGATGTGCCTTTTGGTGGTTTGGTGCCAAAATATTACAGCGTTGCAAAGTTACGGCACTCTGAAGTTGACAATTTTTCCCATATTATAACATTACGGCATCCGCTGGGCCTTTCAGCTCCCGTATCTTGAAAACGGTTCGAGATATGGACTTTTCGTTGCAAAAATTCTTAGACCCCCATTGGGGGGCTAAATGCAAAACTAGCCTGGAAAGTCATAAATAATAGGAAGTTAATTTTTGTTTGGTGTATCGTTTGATTCCTGAGCTATAAGCAATTTAATATTCCAAGTGCTCATTTTCCTGTCCAAGAGCCACTATTATGTCCACATTCTTTGTACTCACTGTGCTTCTGGATGCACCTCTTTTGCACAAAAAGTGTGTGAATTTGTGTTACTGTTACCATTATCGTTTTTGTTACCGTTTGCGTTACCATTTCCGTTCATGTTTCTGTTACCGTTTGTGTTGGAGCTTGCATTTCCATTGTTGCTTGTGTTACTGTTTCCTTGTGCATCGCCGTTGCTGTTACCATTTGCATTTGCATTTGCGTTTGCATTACCATTACTGTTCGCATTTCCATTATCATTTGCATCAACATTTGTGTTTGTGTTTACATTTGCGGTTTTGTTTCCATTACCATTTGCGTTATCATTTCCATTTGTGTCAAATGTGCATTACCATTTACATTTCTATTTGCACTTGCATTTGTGTTTCTGTTTGCAAGACTGTTACTGTTTGCATTTTCGTTGATGATTGCGCTACCCTTTGTGTTTGGTTTCATGTTTGCACTTGCATTTCCATTACTGTTTTGTTACCATTCCTTTGCTTTTGTGCTTGCATTGCATTACCATTTGCATTACTGTCCCCTCTTGCATCACCATTGGTGTTACCATTTCCACTTGCATTACCATTACAGTTTGTGTGTTTGTCACCATTTGTGTTACCATTTGCGTGTGTGTTACCATTACCGTTCTCATTACTGTCACTGTTTTTGTTAGCATTTCCATTTGCATCACTGTGTGTGTTACCATTTGCATTTGTGTTACTGATTCCTTTGGTGTTACCGTTGCTGTTACCGCTTGTGTTTGCATTTCCATTTGTGTTACCATTACCATTTGTGTTTTCGTTACTGTTTGCGCTACCATTTGCATTTGCATTTCCATTACCATTAGCAATTGTGTTTGTGCTTGCATTTCCATTGTCGCTTGTGTTACTGTTTCCTTTTGCATCGCTGTTCCCATTACCGTTACTGTTACCATTTGCATTTCCAGTTGCATTACCGTTTGTGTTTCCATTACCATTTGCATTACCATTAGTGTTTGCATTTATGTTTGTGCTTTCATTTCTGTTATCATTTGTGTTATCGTTTCCATTTGTGTCACTGTGTGCATTACTGTTTGCACTCACATTTGCGTTACCGTTAGTAATGCTGTTTCCTTTAGAGTCACTGTTTGCATTACTGTTTGTGTTTGCATTACCGATACCATTTGCGTTTCTGGTATCATTTTCATTAGCGGTTTTGTTTGCGTCACTGTGTGCGTTTACCACTTGTAGTTGCTCTTGCACTTATGTTTCTGTTTGTGTTACTGTTACTGGTTGCATTTCCATTGCCATTTGCATTACCATCTGTGTTTGTGTTCGTGTTTGTGCTTGCACTTCCATTACCATTTGAGTTACCATTTCCATTTGCTTTTGCACTTGCGTTTGCATTACCATTTGTGTTACTGTTTCCTTTTGCATCAACATTGGCATTACCATTTCCACTTGTGTTTGCGTTACCATTACCATTTGCATTTTCATTACCGTTTGCATTACCATTTGCATGTGCATTTCCATTACCGTTACTGTTCTCATTACTGTTACCATTAGCATTAGCATTGGCGTCACTGTTAGTATTAACATTCCCATTAGAATTACTGTTACCTGTGCTGTTACCGTTACTCTTAGTGTTACCGTTACTGTTAGGGTTATTACACACAAATTCGGGCCCTGCGCTCCCACCATCATATACCATTCACTATTTATAGTGCACATTCTCAAAAAGAGATATTAATGGCAAAAAACTCCATTTAATGCATCAGTTAGGTTTGTTCCACAGCGACAAAAGCGAGGAAATTTGGTGTTAGGGTTGCCACCCCTTACCCCACAACCCACCCCTGCCCCCATCACAGGCATCGGGATGTGCATTGGAGTTGTTGGGCCTAACTCTCATGCCATTCTCATGTATTGCACCTCCTCAGCTTATTTACACATGGAATAGGGTGAGAGTTAGGCTCGACAACCCCAACTCACACCTTGGTGCCTGTTGGTGGGGTCAGGGTGGGAGTAGGGTGCAAGGGGTGTCAACCTTAACACCAAATTTCCTCACTTTTGTCACTGTGGAACAACCCTAACTGATGCATTAAATGGAGTTTTTTGTCATGAATATGCATATTCATATATACAACACTATGCATACATATATTATATATATATATATATATATAGATATATAGATATATAGATATATATACACATATACACATAATGGGGGTGAGTGGTAGAGGAGTGTGATAAATTATGTTATTTTCACCAGGGTGTGATAAATATAAGACCTGACATTTATCACACCCATGCAAAGCCGCGCATACCACGCAAAAGCCGCACAAAGCCATGCAAAGCCACACAAATGGTACATTTTGCAACAGTGAGGCCCCCATTGCATATATCGGATACATAATGGGCACTCATGTGATATGGGAAATATATTCAGTCCTGTACAGTGACCTCTGAAACCTCACTCGTGGCTTCGCCACTCATGAGTTCAGAGGTCACTCTAGAGGAGTGAAAATATTTTTCATATCACACTTGTGCCCATAATGTATCCCATATATATATATATATATATATATATATATATATATATATATATATATATATATATATATATAATATTATAGTGCCATGGTAGTGGCACTATAGTTAGAGTTGAATACCCACTTTAAGGTTAAATCTCAAATTTTGCACCTTATTAACTTTGCCACCATACAACGGATTTACCTGAAAGTTGGCAGGTCTGGCACCACAGATCTCTGGTTCTGCCAAGTTGTGTTATGGTCAGATGTACAGTTGCAGAGCTACAGAGTGCCAAAAAAATGCAAAAAAACAGACTTTTTGTGTATTTCTTTGCTCGCACCTACAGCCCGCACAGTTTGTGCATTCAGTCCAAAAACTTCAGGGAACATGCAGCCAGAGTCCCTGGTGTGCCTTTAGAAAATTTCATGAAAAAATATTTAACAGTTCAAAAGTGATTAAAAAAACCTGTTTCCCATTATAGTCTATGGGAAAAGTTAACAAAATAATGCAGGAGTGTCACAAATGCCCATTTTTGCTTTTGCAAATGACTCCTTTACTTTCACAAATCAGCCATTTTGTTTTCATTTACAGTTCAGAAAAATGCCTGCCATTTAAAATTGGGACCCTCTAGAGACACAATTCTTGTTGTGTTCACCTAGTCAGATGCTATGGATGCTAGGTACATTTTTTGGGGGGGTTAAACTCCCAGAGATATGTTTTTAAATTAAAAATATATACTTTTGCAAAATACTTTTGCAAATCGACACTTTGTTTTTTTTTTTCAAAAGTATGCAGATTTATAAAGTAATTTGCAGAAGTATGGCCAAAACAACAGGAAATCTTTGCCACCCTGCTGCATAACAACAGTTTGGTCTTTTGGGCTGCAATTTGGAGGAAAGAAAGGCAATATCCCACAGATGTGCCTCTTTGTGGTATGATGCCAAAATATTACTGGGTTGCAAAGCGATGGCACTCTGAAGTTGATGATTTTCCCCATAGGTTAACACTACGATGTCCGCAGCGCCTTTTGAGTCCCATATCTCGAAAATGGTTCAAGATACAAACTTTTCATTGCAAAAATGCTTAGTCCCCCCATGGGGACTAAGTATACAACTAGCCTGGAAAGACATAAATAATACAAAATTATTTTTTTTTACATTGTACGGTTCCTGAGATATAAGCAATTTGCTATTACAAGTGCTCATTTTCCTGTCTGAGGGCTGCTATTATGCCCACATTCTCTGCATTCACTGTGCTTCTGGATGCACCTCTTTTGGACACAAAGCATGTATATTAGCATTACCGTTACCGTTATGATTTACATTCATGTTTGCGCTTCCATTTCTGTTACCGTTTGCATTAGCATTTCTGTTTGCATCACTGTTAGTGTTACCATTTACATTTGTGTTACTGTTTGTGTTTCCATTTATGATTCTGAGCACCTCTTTGCATTAGCGCTGCTAATAATAATAATAATAATAATAATAAATTTTATTTCTTTTGTGCCTTTCTAAAATCAAGGCGCATTACAAAATAACAGTCATAAAAACATCATACAGCAAATTAAAATCCAAGCTAAAATATACAGCATTAGTTGAAATCTATATCATCACAAAATGACTGTTTCTATAAAAATGATTTTAATCCTTTTTTAAAGCCCTCCACCGTCATACACTCTCTAATCCAACGGTGTAGAGAATTCCAGAGGGTCGGCGCGACAAAACTAAAAGTGCAGGCGTCGAAAGATTTTAGAACTACCCTCTCTAGCAACCCCTTGTTGCCTTAGCAGAGTGGTCGCATCAGAAGGTAAGGCAACAGAAGATCTTTCAGGTAATCAGGGCCCAAGCCATGTAGGGCTTTATATGTCAGTAATCCGACTTTAAAGGTAATCCGCCACTGGACCGGCAGCCAGTGCAGATCCCGCAGCACCGGTGTAATATGGGAATAACGTGAAATCCCCATTAACATCCAGGCCACTGAGCTCTGCACTAGCTGCAAGCAGCAGATATCAACCCGAGGAAGCCCAAAGTAAAGGGAGTTGCAGTAGTCCAAACAGGAGGTCACAAAGGTGTGGATCAGAGTAGGCAGGTCGCTGGATGGAACAAGATGCTTGATCCTGGTGATGTTCCTAAGATGGTAAAAGGATACCTTAACAACCGCCGACACTTACGCATGCAATGTCAGCTGATCATCAAGGATCACCCCCAGGTCTCGCACCCATTCAGAGGCCAGGTGTGAGACACACACAGTCGGCAGCTGGCTGTGGAGGTGTGAGGTGGGCTGTGCCAGTCGCCAGCTGGGGAAGGGTGGGGGGTGCTGGGTGGGCTGGCATGGCTGGCTGGGAGGCCACTAGACTACCAGAAAATTGCAGATCATTATCTTTTTTTTATGATGGGGGGGCTGCTAGACCACCAGGGATATCAACAACAATAATAATTTTATACAGATCAGGGGGCCACTAGACTACCAGGGATATACAAAACCAATATTAATGAAATACACTTTGGGTGGGCCACTAGACTACCAGGGAATTAACAAGATCGTACTCTATTTTATCATGATGGGGGGCCACTAGACTACCAGGGATATTGAAAACATGATTTTATTTTATTCACATGAGCTAGAATGAAGCCCCCTAAGCAAAACCCACCCTCATTTAACTTTCTAGGACACCACTAAGCTGAGAAAATACATTTTTAAATCTAGCCATCTCATCCCTTGCTCACGATGCAAGATCGCGATCAAAGAATCTCACAATCAAAGAATTTGTAGGCTCGCGATCAAAGATAGTAAGTGAGCCACAAAATTAAGATTTTAAAAGCTCATAACTCTATTTTTTGACCAATTTGAATGAAGCCAAAGGCATGGCTCGATAGAGCAGAGTCCCCTAAGTAAAACCCATTGAAGTTTTACTTCAGAAGTGACCCCTGAGCCGAGATATTTGTGTTTTTCTGATCGGAAATTTAAAAATAAGATGGCGGACCTCGCAATCAAAGAATTTTTTCAATTCTCGGGGACAAAGATTCTTGAACCACGAGGCTGTAAATTCTTTGATCACCAGGCAGGATGAGATGGCCAGAACCTCATTCTTTGTTCACAAAACATTCATATAAATTTTCCAATTGACTTATAATGGGAACTTAAAAGTGACATAACTTTTGAATGGCTTAATATTTTTCCACTAAATGAAAATAATAATAATAATAAAACTTTATATCACGCCCTTCTCAAACTCAAGGCGCCTTACCATAATTATAGATAAAACAAATAAAACATCAATCTGAGCTCATAACATCCCAATAATCAATCAGGATAGATATTAGACCATAAATAGGTCTTTAAGGCCTTTTTAAATTCCTCCATGGACACACACTGTTGAAGTGGATGGGGTAGAGAATTCCAGAGGGTAGGGGCAGCGGCATGAAAAGCGGCCTGTTTGGCCAGCAAAGCTCTTTTAAATGAGCCATATTGCAAAGTAGCATGCCACACAATGGCCGTGCAGGGCCACATCCAAAATCCCAAAAGCTGCCTCCAAAAAAGATAATTTTGTATTTTCAGTGCTTTTGCACGCAAATACCATAAGTCCAACTGAAACACAGTTTGGCAGATCAGAGTCCTATTATGCCCCACCGTGCATATCAGATTTCATGCAAATCCATTGAATGGGTCCAAAGTTATTAACGTGCAAAATTTTGAGTTTAACATAGAAGTGACCACTGAACCCTAACTATAGTGGCACGACTGTGCCACTATAATATATATATATATATATATATATATATATATATATATAGAGAGAGAGAGAGAGAGAGAGAGAGAGAGAGGAGATATTATTATAGTGGCACGGCAGTGCAACTATAGTTAGGGCTGAGTAATTTATGGTTAAATCTGAAATTATGCACCTTAATAACTTTGCTACCATATCACAGATTTGCCTGAAATGTGGAATGTCTGGTCTAGTACAATAGATCTCAGGACTTGCCAAGTTTGTTCTGGTCAGATGTATGGTTGCAGAGCTAGAGAGCACCAAAAAATGCATAAATTACAGGGTTTTGAATGTTTCTTTGCTCACGCCTACAGTCCGCACAGTTTGTGTGATCGGTCTGAAAACTTCAGGGAACATGCAGCCAGGGTCCCCAGTGTGCTGTTTGAAACTTTCATGAAAAATATTTAACAGTTCAAAAGTTATTTAAAAAAACACTGAATCCCATTATAGTCTATGGAAAAAGCTAACAAAAAATTGTGAAGGTGCTGCAAATGCAGTTTTTACTATCACAAATTTCCCTTTTACTTTTGTGATTCAGCCATTTTTTTTTTTTCAGTTGTGGTCAGAAAAATGCTTGCCATTTAAATTTCAGACAAGCTAGTTACACAATTCTTATTGTGTTCACCTAGTCGAGCCCTGAGGATGCTAGCCATGACTTTATTTGGGGGGCACTCCAGAAATGTTTTTTAAACTTTTGTAAAAAGTACTGTCACAAAGTACTTTTGCAAATGAAACACTTTCATGATTTTTTTTGCGAAAGTGTCATGATTTGCAAAAGTAATTTGCGACACAATGCCCAAAGCAATAGGAAATCTTTGCCATCCTGCTGCAAAAAACAGTTTGGTCTTTTGGGCTGAAATTCGCAAGGAAGAAAGCCAACATCACATAGATGTGCCTTTTGGTAGTTTGGTTCTGAAATATTACAGGGCTGCAAAGTTACAGCACTCCAAAGTTGACAATTTTTCCCATAGGATAATGTTATGGCATCCACTGCTCCTTTTGGGTTCCGTATCTTGGAAATGGTTCGAGATACGGACTTTTCATTGCAAAAATTCTTAGTCCCCCACTGGCAGGGGCTAAGTGCAAAGCTAATCTGGAAAGTCGTAAATAATATGAAATTTTATTATTTTTTTTTATGTTGTACGGTTCCTGAGATATAAGCAGTTTAGTATTCCAAGTGCTCATTTTCCTGTCCAAGGGTCACTATTATTCCCATATTCCTTGTAGCCACTGTGCTTCTGGATGCACCTATTTCAAACACAAAGCGTATGCGTTTCTGTTACCATTAGCATTTGTGTCTACATTTCTGCTTGTGTTTCCATTACTGTTTGCATCACCGTGTGCGTTACCATTTCTGTTTGTGTTTGCTCTTGCATTTGCACTACTATTTGCATTACTGTTTCTTTTTGTGTCACCTTTGGAGTTAACATTTGTGTTTGTGTTACTGTTTGCGTTTCCATTACCATTTTCGTTAGCATTTCCATTTGTGTTACTGTGTGCGTTACTGTTTGCATTTGCATTTGCATTACCATTATCGTTTGTGTTTTCTTTACTATTTGCATTACCATTTCTGTTTGCATTTCCATTACAGTTAATGTTTGCGTTGGTGCTTGCATTTCCATTGTCGTTTCCTTGTGTGTCGCCATTGCCGTTGTCGTTACCGTTTGCATTTCCGCTTGCATTACTGTTACTGTTTGCATTTCCGTTACCATTTGCATTAACATTTGTGTTTGTGTTTATGTTTGTGCTTGTGTTTCTATTACCGTTTGTGTTATCATTTCCATTTGTATCACCACATGCATTACAATTTGTGTTTGTCTTAGCACTTGCGTTTCTGTTTGCAGTACTGTTACTGTTTGTGTTTTCGTTGCTGTTTGCATTACCATCTTGTTTACTTTCACATTTGTGCTTGTGTTTCTGTTACCATTTTTATTACTTTTTCTGTTTCCTTTTGTGCTAGTATTTGCATTATCATTTCCATTACTGCTTCCTTTCACATCACCATTGGCATTACCATTTCCACTTGTGTTTGCATTACCATTACTGTTTGCATTTTTACCATTTGCATTACCATTTGTGTGTGCATTTCCGTTACCATTACTGTTCTCGTTACTATTACCGTTACATTTGTGTTTGTGCTACTGCTACCATTTGCATTTCCATTACTGTTTTTGTTAGCATTTCCATTTGCATCACCCATGTGCAGTACCATTTGCAATTTTCCTTGAGTTTGCATTTCTGTTTTCTTTGGCATCACTGTTGCCGTTACCGTTACTGTTTGTGTTTGCATTTCCATTTGTGTTACCGTTTATATATTTGTTACCATTTACATTAACACCAGGATATCTAATAGAGTTTTTGGAGGAGTGGAATGTCAAGGAGGGATTGCAATCTGCAGAGGAAATAAATTTTAGGGTGCCATTTATGAGAACAATGAGGGGTCAACATTGCTATGTATATGAGGGCCCAAAACTGTGGAATTTATTGCCAGGGCACTTGAGGTCAGGTACTAACAAAACATCTTGGAAGGTATTAAGATATTGGCTTGAAAGGGTTACACTGTCTCCAAAAAGTTGTAGTTGAGAGATTTGCACGTACTGTAATAATTGTATTGTTTATACAAATTCATTTGTACATATGTTATATAATTTTTAAGAATAAAACTGATATTTTTGTACAGAAGGACCCCATTGTAAATTAGCTGCTGCTAATTTGGGTTATCCTGTTTCTGATATCAGAAAAAAAACCTTTTACTACTACATTACCATTTGCATTTGCATTTCCATTACCATTAGCGTTTGCATTTGCACTTGCATTTCTGTTGTTGCTTGCATTACTGTTTCCTTGTGCATCACCGTTGGTGTTACTATTTGCGTTACCATTACTGTTTGCATTTCCATTACCGTTTGCATTACCATTAGTGTTTGTTTTTACATTTGCGCTTGGGTTTCCATTACCATTTGCATTATCATTTCTATTTCATCACCATGTGCGTTACCATTTGTGCTTACATTTCTGTTACCATTAACGTTGTTGTTTCCTTTTGAGTCACCGTTGGCTTTACTGTTTGTGTTTGCCTTACCTATACCGTTTGTGTTTCTGGTACTATTTTCATTAACAATTTTGTTTGCATCACTGTGTGTGTTTTCCATTTGTATTTGTGCTTGCATTTGTGTTTCTGTTTGCATTACTGTTACCATTTTTTTGCCATTTGCATTACCATCTGTGTTTGTCTTCACATTTGCATTTGTGTTTCCGTTACCATTTGTGATACTGTTTGCACTTGCATTTGCATTACTGTTTGTGTTACTGTTTCCTTTCACATCACCATTGGCATTAACATTTCCACTTATGGTTGCATTATCATTTGCATTTTCATTACCATTTGCATTACCATTTGCATATGCATTTCCATTAACATTACCATTACTGTTAGCGCTGGCATAGTACTGTTAGTGTTAAAGTTCCCATTGGGATTACCATTACTGTTGTCATTACCATTACTGTTAGTGTTATTATGCACAAATGGGAAGCATGGTGGAAACGCAGGGCCTGAAGGGCCCTGCTCTCCCACCACCACATACCAGTCACTATTTATAGTGCACATTTTCAAAGAAGGAAATTCATGGCAAAATTCTGGTTAATGCATCAAGTAGGGTTGTTTCACAGTGACAAAAGTGAGGAAATTTGGTGTTAGGGTTGCCACCCTTGCACACCACACCCGCCCCACCCCACCAACAGACATTGGGATGTGCGTTGGGGTCATTGGGCCTAACTCTCAGCCCATTCTCCTATGCTGCACAGCCTCAGCTTATTAACACATGGAATGGGGTGAGATGCCTGTTTGTGGGGGTGGGTAGGTGTGATGTGCAAGGGGTGGCAACCCTAACACTGAATTTCCTCACTTTTGTCACTGTGGAACAACCCTAACTGATGCATTAAACAGATTTTTTTTGCCATTTTATATATATATAGAGTTTGCAGGGCATTTTAATGTTAAACCTCAAACATAGCACTTTAATAACTTTGGAATCATTCAAGGGATTTGCACACAATATGGCATGCTTTGTGGGCAGGGGAAGGTCTCTTGATGTGCCTAATTATGTGAGATACAGAGTGTTGAACAAGTACAGGGTTTTGCTCTTTTGGCTATTTTTCTGCTCACCTGTATCTCATAAATGGGTTAACATTACTGGCTGAAAATTTCAGGGTAGAAAGCCTTGGCCTTGGCCTCACAGATGTACTTTTTGAAGACTTGGGCCCGGATTTTCAGACTGGGCTTGGCAATGGCGCAAGTGTGGGTGCTGCACTGGGGCTAGGACCATGGGATAGTCAATGGTGAAATGCCATGGTGCAGCACCATTGAATATAGCATGGACTGCGCATGGCACAGTGACAATTTGCCAATGCAAGCCACAAATAGGGAGCACCAGGGATGCACCAGTGCAAATGCAGTTGTGCTTGGCACAACACCTGCAATATTCAGAAATTGGCATGCAAATCAGGCCATAATATATGCATGGCACAAATGGGGCCATTTGCATGTCATTATGGCCCCATTTGCATGCATTCTGAAGGGCATCCTTGCAAAATGTGCCTGGCACCCTGCGGTGCCACTGTAAGCCTTTAGCGGTCTAGTGCACCCCTCCTCTATGCCTGATTGTGGGCGGTAGAAAATGTCAATCCCACACCTGGAGCTCCATGTGAATCCCCCTTCCTCCCATGTCACCCAATAGTGGGCATCTAAAATACATATATTCCCCAGTGGTCAAGTGGTATCCCCCCCTCTCATTTTGCATGATCATGGGCATCTGACATATATACATTCCTTGGTGGGCCAGTGGTACCCCCTCCCCTCTGCCCACAGAGGACCCCTGCCACCCAGCTCCCCCATCATCAGTGGGTGGCTGCACTCTGCCTGTATACCACCCAGCCACCTGCCAAATGACAGCTTACAGTATGATTTGTAAACCAATTGGTCCACAGTGTGGATGAATGGGCTTGCAACACCATACTGTACTACACAGGCATAAATCCATGAATGAACCCATTCATAGATTTGTGCCTGTGTAGTATGATATGGTATGCAAGCCCATTTGTCCACACTGTGGACCAATTGGCTTACAGATCATACATATGCTGTCATTTAGTGGGTGTCCAGGTTTTATGCGGGTGGAGTGCAGCTGCCCACCGATGATGAGGGGGAGCTGGGTGGCAGTCGTCCTCTGTGGGTGGAGGGGGAATGGGAGGGAGAGGGAGATACCGCTAGACCACCAGGGATTTTAATGTTACATTTGCCCATGAGTGGATTTACAGGAGGGAGGGGGATACCCCTAGACCACCAGGAATTTTAATGTTACATTTGCCCACAATCAGGTTTATGGGAAGGAGGGGGGAACCATTAGATTACCAGGGCTGGACCTTATACATTATTACCATGATTGGGCTAACAGAGAGGGAAGGGGTACCACTAGACTACTAGGGACCATATGGGTGCTTGTGGATGGTGTTCCGGGTGAGCGGATGGCTGCCCACAGCAGGCAGCTGCTGTGTTGCACCCTGCAATATAGCAGCCAACCTGTGAGTGGCCTGGCTTTGTTCCCATTTTTTTTGGCTCAGCTTTGAGTCCCCCATGTGGCAAAAAGCAGTATTGTGCCAGCATATGCATAGCACATCTCAGGCTGAATATCAGGATGTGCCACATATGCATGGGCAAGCCCCCTGCATTTGTGCTGCATACATTACTAATGTGCCCCAGCACATCGGGATTTGCACAGCGCAACTTGCCCTTTTAAATATCATGCTGGGGCACACTGGGGGCTTGCACATGGTGCAACCCTGTTGCGCCATGCTCAACCTCTTCGAATATCTGGGCCCTGGTGGAAAAATAATAATCTATTCCAAAATTATTGCATTATGTATTTCCCATGATTTCCAATGGGAAAAAAATTAGATATCAGGCACGATGCAGAATTTCATGCATTTTTGATGCACAATCCTGCATCAGCTGTCATAGATGCAGAATCCTGCATTGAAGGGCCATTTAAGGCATTGTGACCTATTTATTGCCTTGCTGACATCGGGGAGGCCCATTCCCCATGTTGGCAGCAGGAATCCCCCATCTTCACCACAAGCACCATGGTTGTAGCACACTGGGAGCTCACCCCAGTGTTCCCAAATGTTTTTGTTTTTTTGGTTAATTACCTGTTAAATATAGAAAACTGGCCCCCAAAGTCTTTTATCTTCAAAGCAGAATCCTGCATTGAATTTTTCAATGCAGGATCTTGCATCAAAGTATTGTGGCTTGCTCCCAAACCCAAATTCCTCACTGGCATTGGTGTGCTCAATCCCCAGTCAGTATATCTCCCACCCCCCACACACACATACATACAGTTATGTGGCACACTGGGAGCCCACTCCAGTGTGGCCAGATATTTTTTAATCATTTTTCTCTTTCCAACACTGGGATGCCCAGTCCCAGTGTTGGATGCCCCCCAAGCCTGCTTTCTTTGCTGACAGGGGTGCCCAATCCTCCTGTTAGCAGCATATCCCCACAAACTTAAGTGGCTCACTGAGAACCCACCCCAGTGTGCCCCAAAATATGTATATATATGTACATTGTTCCCTGATAAATGAAGAAAACTGTCCCCAACATCTTTTTAACTTTTTTTACTGAAAAAAAGAAAACTGTCCTCGTCATCTCCCCAATCTCCCACCCCATCCCCACCTCCCACTGAGCACCCACCTCCCACACCTTCCCTTACCCATACTTACCTCCAGAGGTCAGGAACATCCATTTTCTCTAGGGGACATGTCTGCACTCTTCAAAGCCAAACTGAGAACTGAGGAAGAGAGGTAAGCGGTGTATAATAGCACTCAATGGGAGTTTCAACTTAGGTTGATATGTAAGCCATTTTTAGGAATTTGTGTACCAAATTTTCAACATGGGGTTCTTGGGAACCCACCTCATGAACATTGTCACTGTCATCTTGTTAATCAGATCCAAATAGTGATTTCACAGTTGCTGCATGGAATCACATTTCTGTACTGATTAATGAAATGAATGTGCCACTGTTCATGAGGGCAGATCCCAAAAGGTCCATGTTGGCAATTTGGTGTGAAATTTCCAATAAATGACTGTGTTACAAGCGTGCATTGTGAAGGTTCTATGCACACTTGGAACTTCATCACTTTTTGATGTTTTCACTCCAGATTTTCAACATTGCTATTTTTTCACACCTCCTTATGAACAGTACAGCTGTCATTTTTTAAATCCTGCCCAAAACATGTTTTCGCACTTGTGGCACAGAATGGCCCGGTCGCTGTGCAAAATCAACTTTTGGGATGTATTAATGAAATCATAGTGCCACTGTTCATGAGGGGATGTCCCAAAATGCCCATGTCAAAAATATGGTAAAAAAATTCCCAAAAATGACCTAGTCACAAGCGTGCACTGCACAGTTTCTATGCATGCTCATATCTTCATTAATTGTTCATATTTTCAATCCTGATTTTCAACATTGCCATTTTTTCATACCTCCTCATGAACAATACAGCTGTCAATGTTTCACACCATGCTCAAAATGTGTTTCTGTACCTGTGCCACGGACTGGTGCAGTACCTGTGCAAAATCATCTCTCGGCATGGATGCACCAGCCCACCGGTGCAATGGAATGATTTACTGTTGCACCACAGGTAACTCAGGATTGGAATTGGACTCAGGATGCTCAAGGACTTGCAGGAGGGCTGGGGTGAGTTGAGCCACCATTGCATGCTCTTCACTTCTGCAGGGGGTATATGTCTCCTGGGTGACCATGGCATGCACCGTTACCAGAGCAACTGAGCACTGCTCCTCATGGGGTGTTGCAATGCATGATGTGGCTGCATCATGGAGCTCAATGTGACACACCCACACTTTCCAAAGCAAGAAAATGCCTCTCGTGTGCAGCATGATGTCTTCCCAGCTGTGGCAGATGAGAGGGGGTCCCTGGCACATCCCTGACAGAGCGCTGTTGGGGTTGTTGGGGAAGGGTCCAATAGCTTCACCTTGGGAGGTAATCCAGGGAGCTCTATGTGCAGCTGATTCTTGGCTCGACTGTGGCAGCAAAAGGGTGGCTGAAGGAGGATGACTACCAGAAGAAGAATAAAGGCACAGTAAGCAAACAAAAAACAGGGCTTGATTAACAAAATCATAGTGCAACTGTTCATGAGGGGAGGTCCCAAAAAAACAAGTTGATAATTTGGTGAAAAATTCAAAAAAATTACTGAGTTATGAACGTGTGGGTTCACAGTTTCTATGGACACTAGTAACTTCTCCAATTTCTCATGTTTTCACTTCAGATTTTCAACATTACCATTTTTCACACCACCTCATGAATATTACAGCTGCAATGTTTCAAATCCTGCCACAAATATTTTTCTGCACCTGTGGCACACAACGGTGTTATAGTTGCACAGAATTATATTTCAACAGGGATTTGTAAGTTTTCTGTATTGAGTACATGTGATGAGGTGATGATAGGAAGGTTATGTTGAACATTTGGGGTGAAAATTATTTAAGATGGCACAGTTATGAATATTTGTTACAATTTTGCTATATCTGCTCGTAACTTTATGTGTCTCCACATGCTAGATACATAAGTGCATCTGTGGAGTGATAGGAGCACAGCTCCCACTGTGACATATGAATACTTATATAATTGCATGTTTTTCCATTTAAAAAGTATGGAAATTAAATGCAAAAAACTTTAATGCACCAGTTAGGGTTTCTGTCACACCCTTGTTAGTAGGGAAATATCAAGTTAGGGTGTAGAATCATAAAAGCACAACTAGACTCATAACACAGTTACACACATTGCTAACATACAGAATTTGAGTGAGCATGGGCCCTTTGGGCCTATGCTGCCACTTACGGATAGCTACAGAGCCATGCAGCATCCCTACTGGCTACCAAATGCTTGTAATAGTAATTTGTCCATATCTTGGGAATCGTAACAGCTAGAAAAACAAGTCAAGTGTTATTGTAACCATGACGGCGAGCAGATCATGGCTCAGTCACTGACCATACACATATCTCACATCGTTTCTGTACTACGGGTACCAAAAAGCACTGGACAGGCACTCTTTCAACCCTTGTGACAGTTCTTTCACAATATCTCATGAACAGTGCAATTTACAAACAAAATTCCACTGCAGGCTTACTCTACCATGTCATATCTTTTTCAGGTGGTCTAGACCACCTGTAGTGAAAAGGCTGTATCTTGCTTCATTTCCGAGATAACCGCACCGAAATTCATGACACAGACTGGAAGGTAAGCCTATGGGAAAAATGTCAACTACGTCATTGAATATCTCTGCAGCAAATTATTTCCCCAACACCTAAAAAGCATAGTTCATGTTGCTATTACATTCCCTCAACACTCTGAAAATTTCAAATAAAAAGACCAAACTATTATTGAGATATGGTCATCATAATTTGGGCCATCTAGTCTTTCTCATTAACATTCCAAAAATACATAAACATTTTCCCATTGAATATAATGGGAGTTTCAAATTATAATAACTTTTGAACAGATTAATATTTTTTCAACAAACAAAAAGCGCCATATTCCTTCGCTTAAGCTATTTCCACATCCCAAGTTTCAGACGAATAGCCCACACAGTGTTTGCACAGCGCCACTAACAACGAATGCGCAAAAGTGGTGAAAAGTGAATTTTTTGGCACTTTGCTGTGCAAACACCTTATGTCGAACTGAAACAAAATTTAGCAAATCAAGAGACCTACCACACCAGATTGTGCATTCCAAATTTTGTGCAAATCTGTTTAATGGTTGCAAAGTTATTAATTTGCAAAATGTGAGGTTTAATATTAAAAGTGCCTACCACAATGCAAAATGCTATAATCAAAATGTAAAGTGTGTCACCCAATATCTCTACAGAAACTTAATTTTTCAACACCTAAATACCATAATTCAGATGTACTGGACATCCCCTCAACACCCTGCAAATTTAAATTTAAAAGACTAAACCATGTCCATGATATAACATTTTAAAGTTTGAGATTTTCATTGGTCTGAGTGGCAGAATTCCACAACTGTTAACATTTTACACACCTAATGACTGAAAAGTACATCCATGGCAGTAAGGCTAGCTACCCTATAAATTACAAGCCACTACTACAATGCAAAATGCTGTCCACAAAATGTAAACTGCACCATGCCATATCTCCACAACAAATATATTTTCTGATGCCTATGCACCATAATTCACATCTACAGGACATCCTATCAACACACTTCAAATTTCTAGTTAAAAGACCAAACCTTTTTTGAGATCTTTAATTTTAAATGTTTTTAAAATTGGGCTATCCGGTCCCTCCAGATCTGGCCATCTAGTCCTTCCCTCGGGATCAAAGAATCTTTGATTGTGAGCCTGCAAATTCTTTGATCATGAGGAGGGACCAGATGGCTAAAACCCCATTCTTTTGTTCACAAAATAACCATATAAATCTTCCCTTTGACTTGTATTGGGAACTTAAAGTGCTATAATTTTTGAATGCCTCAATATTTTTTCACCAAATGAAAAGTGGCATATTTGGCCAGTGAAGCTCTTTCAAATGAGACATATCACAGAGAGGCACACCACACAATGGCCATGCAGCACCATGGAAAATATCCCAAAAGCGGCCTCCAAAACTGGATAATTTTGCATTTTTCAGCATTTTCATGCACAAAGACCGTAAGTCCAACCAAAACAAAATTTGGCACATCACAGATCTACCATGCCACACTGCACATACCAAATTTCAGGCAAATCCATTGAACAGGTCCAAAGTTATTAACGTGCAAAATTGTGACTTTAACATAGAAGTGACATTTCAACCCTTGATATATGGCGCGACCGTGCCACTATAATAATCGCCACTGTGGTGGGAGAGGGCCCCATGCTCCCACCAACATACCCATTTCTGCATAACAATATGCATCTGAGTGAGCACAGGCCCTCTGGGCCTGTGCTGCCACTTATGCATCGCAACAGAGCCATGCAGCATTCCTATTGGCTATCAAATGCTTGTAACAGTAATTTGTCCATGTCTTGGGAACCATAACAGCTAGAAAAACAATTCAAGTGTCACTGTAACCATGATAGCGAGCAGTTCATGCCACAGTCACTGACTATACCCCTTATCTGACATTGTTTCTGAGCTATGGGCACCAAAAAGCACTAGACAGGCTCTATTTCAACCCTTGTGACAGTACTTTCACAATATCTCATGAACCATGCAACGTACAAACACAATTCTACTGCAGGCTTACTCTACAATGTCAAATCTTTTTTTTAGCAGCAAGATCACTTTAAAGTGATTTAAGCCACCTGTAGCAAAAAGTATGTATCTTGCTTCGTTTCTGAGATAACAACACTGAAATTCATGACACAGACTGCAAGGTAAGCCTATGGGAAAAATGTCAATTACATCATTGAATATCTCGGCAACAAATGTTTACCCCAACACCTAAGCAGCATAGTTCACATCTCTATGATACCCCTCAACACCCTGAAAATTCCAAGTAAAAAAACAAACTGTTGTTGAGATATGGTCATCCCAATTTGGGCCATCTGGTCTTTCTTATTAACATTCCAAAACTACATATACATTTTCCCATAGGATATAATGGGATTTTTTAAATTGTAATAAAGATTAATACTTTTTCACCATACAAAAAACAACATGTTCCTTGGCCTAAGATCTTTCTAGATCCCAAGTTTTGGACCAATAGCCCACATAGTGTTCACACTGCGCCACTAACAACAAATGCACAAAAGTGGCGAAAAATGTATTTTTGGCAATTTTCTGTGCAAAAACTGTATGTCAAACAGAAATGCAATTTAGAAAATCAAGAGATCTACCACACTGGACTATGCATTCCAAATTTTGTGCAAATCTGTTGAATGGTTGCAAAGTTCTTGACACGTAAAATGCGAGGTTTAACATTAAAAGTGCCTACCACAATGCAAAACGCTATACGCAAAATGTAAAGTGCCATGCAATATCTCTGCAGAAACATAATTTTACAACACCTAAATACCATAATTCAGATGTACAGGACATCCCCTCAACACACTGCAAATTTCAATTTAAAAAAACAAACCATGTCCAAGATATAACATTTTAAAGTTTGAGATTTTCATTGGTCTGAGTGGCAGAATTCCACACCTGTTTACATTTTACACACCTAACAACTGAAAAGTATGTCCATGGCAGTAAGGCTAGATACCCTATAAATTTCAAGCCACTACCACAATGCAAAATGCTACAGAGCCTTGCAGCATTCCTATTTGCTACCAAATGCTTGCAACAGTAATTTGTCCATATCTTGGGAACCGTAACAGCTAGAAAAACAATTCAAGTATCATTGTAACCATGATAGCAAGCAGATCATGCCACAATCACTGACCATGCACATATATTACATCATTTCTGAGCTATGGGCACCAAAATGCACTGGACAAGCACTCTTTCAACCCTTGTGACAGTACTTTCATAATATCTCATGAGCCGTGCAACGTACAAACAAAACTCCACTCCAGTCATACTGAACCATGTCAAATCTTTTTCAAGTAAGGCCACTTGTAGTGAAAGTCTGTATCTTGCTTCGTTTCCGAGATAACGGTGCCTGCCGAAAATCATGACACAGATGGCAATGTAAGCCTATGGGGAAAATGTCAATTATGTCATTAAATATCTCTGCAACAAATTATTTCCCCAACACCTAAACAACATAGTTTACATCTCTATACCATTCCCTCAACACCCTGTGAATTTCAAGTAAAAAGACCAAACTGCTATTGAGATATGGTCATCCCAATTTATGCCATTTGGACTTTCTCATTAACATTCCAAAAATACATATACATTTTCCCATAGGATATAATGGGAATTTCAAATTGTAATAATTTTTGAACAGATTAATATTTTTTCACCAAACAAAATGCAGCATGTTCCTTGTGCACACACTTTCTACGTCCCAAGATTCAGACCAATAGCCCACACGGTGTCTATGCAGCACCACGGATAAAAAATGTGCAAAAAATGTATGTCTAACTGAAACGCAATCTAGTAAATCAGAGTGGCACACCACACAATGGCTGTGCAGCACCATGGACAATATCCCTAAAACTGCCTCCAAAACTGGATAATTTTGCAATTTTTCTGTGTTTTTGTGTGCAAAGACCATAAGTCCAGCTGAAACAAAGTTTGGCAGATCACAAGAGCTTCCATGCCCCACCAGGCATACCAAATTTCAAGCAAATCCATTGAACGGGTCCAAAGTTATTAACGTGTGGAATTTTGACTTTAACATAGAAGTGATGTCTCAACCCTAAATATAGGGGTGCAACTGCACCACTATAATATATATATATATATATATATATATATATATATTAGAGGCCAAAATCTCCATTTAATGCATCAGTTACAGTTGTTCCATAGTGACAAAAGTGAGGAAATTCGGTGTTAGGTTTGAAACCCCCCGCCTTGGACCTCTCCAGCTCACCCCCACCCGGCATTGGGGTGCGTTGGGGTCATCTGCTCTAACTCTCACCCCATCACATGTGTAAAGCAGCAGAAGTATAGGAGAATGGGGTGAGAGTTAGGACCCACGATCCCAATGCGCACCCCAATGCCGGTTGGGGTGGGCGGGGGTCCAAGGGGAGTTTTCAACCCTAACAGCGAATTTCCTCACTTTTGTCGCTGTGGAACAACCCTAACTAATGCATTAAATGGAGTTTTTTGCCTCTAATTTCCCTTCTTTTTGAGAATGATAACGAGAAATAGTGAATGTAATGCATTGGCGGGAGCGCGGGGCCCTTTGGGCACCGCACTCCTGCCGCATGATGTGTTGTGGCATACTAACAGGGACAGCAACGCAAACAGAAATGCAAACAGTGGCGCACATGGTAACACAAGCACGAATGAGAACAGAAAGGGTAACGCACATGGTGGCGTTGACGGGAATGGTCTGCCATGTGATGTGTTGTCACATAGTAACATGGTGCCTACAAACAGAAATGTCAATGGGCATGGTGATGTAAAGTGAAACAGTAAGATAAACAGTACTGTAGGCGGAAATGGCAAAAAATAACGAAGCATAGCGCAAGATAGAACGCGAAGGATAATGCACATGGTGGCGCAGACATCAATGGTAAGTGAAGCAGTGCGGATTCATAAGCCGAAGGGCAACAGTAATAGTAATGTAAGCGCACAGGCTGGTTTTCCCCAAACCTGCATTGAGAAAGACAGTGAGTACAAATAATGTATGCAAATAATGAGTATGGACGCAGAAAATGAGATCTTGGAATACTAAATACATTATATCTCAGGAACCATATGACGTAGAAAAAAAATTTAAAAGTCATATTATTTACAACTGTCCTGGCTAATTTGGATCTTAGCCCCATTATGGGGCTAAGAAATTTTCCGACGAAAAGTCCGTATCTCGCACCGTTTCCGAGATACGGGCCCTGAAAGGCGCGGCGAACGCCGTAATGTTATCCTATGGGAAAAAAGAAAGTTCGGAGCGCCATAACTTTGCCTCCCTGTAATGATTTTTCACCAAACTACTGAAAGGCACATCTGTGGGCTGTTGGCTGTCTTCCCTCCAAATTTCAGGAAAAAAGACCAAACCGTTATTTTGCAGCAGGGCTCCAAATGATTTCTGTTAAGTGTCGGGCGCCGTAATGTTATCCTATGGGAAAAACCGTCAATTTTGGAGTGCCGTAACTTTGCCGCCATGTGATATTTTTTCACCAAACTACTGAAAGCACATCTGTGGGCTGTTGGCTGTCTTCCTCAAATTTCAGAAAAAAGACCAAACCGTTATTTTGCAGCAGGGCTCCAAATGATTTCTGTTAAGTGTCGGGCGCCGTAATGTTATCCTATGGGAAAAAACGTCAATTTTGGAGTGCCGTAACTTTGCCGCCATGTGATATTTTTTCACCAAACTACTGAAAGGCACATCTGTGTACTGTTGGCTGTCTTCCCTTCAAATTTCAGGAAAAAAGGCCAAACCGTAATTTTGCAGCAGGGTGCTAAAGGATTCCTGTAATGCTTCGGGAGCCGTTATCCTATGGGAAAAACTGTCAACTTTGGAGTGCCAGAACTTTGCCGCCATGTAATATTTTTTCAATACAACACTGAAAGGCACATCTGTGAGATGTCGGCTGCGTTCCCTCCAAATTTCAGCCCAAAACTCCCAACGGTTATTTTGCAGTGCAGTGCCAAAGAATTGCTGTCATTTTCCCACAGACTAGAAAATTACTGTCGCAATTTGTGAAAGCTTTCGCAAAAATTTGCGACACTTTCGTGAGAACGAAAGTAATTTGCGAAAGTACTTTTTCCAGAAATTTGAAAAACATATTTCTGGGGTGTTTTACCACAAAATAAAGACATGGCAAGCATCCTCAGGGCCCGACTAGGTGAATACAAAAAAAATTAGGTTGCTAGAGGGTCCCAAATTTAAATGCCAACCATTTTTCTGATCACCAACTGAAAACAAAATGGCCGATTTGAGAAAGTAACAGGCCCATTTGCAAAAGTAAAAATGCATTTGCGAAAGTGTTGAACTTTTTGTTACTTTTTCCCATTGACTTATAATGGGAAACTGTTTTTTGAATAACTTTTGAACCGTTTAATATTTTTTCATGAAATCTTCAAAAGGCACATTGGGGACCCTGGCTGCACATTCCCTGAAGATTTTGGGCCGGTCACGCAAACCATACGACCTGTAGGCGCGACCACAGAATTCCAGAAAAGCTTAAATGCCGCACAGATCACACTTAATAACTCCGCAGCTGTATATCTGATCAGTATGAAACTTGGCAGATCCCAAGGCCTATGGGTCTTGATCATACATTCCAAATTTCAAGCAAATCCATCAAATGGTTGCAAAGTTATTAAGGTGCAAAATTTTGGGTTTAACATGGAAATGGCTCCTCAACTTAACTATGGTAGCACTACCGTCTACCATAATATATATATAAATATATATATATATATATATATATATATATGTGTGTGTGTGTGTATATTTATATATATATATATATATATATATATATATATATATATATATATGAGGCAAAAACTCAGTTTAATGCATCAGTTAGGGTTGTTCCACAGCAACAAAAGTGAGGAAATTCGGTGTTAGTGTTGAAAACCCCCTTGGACCCCCCAAAGCCCACCCCCAACCGGCATGGTAGTGCGCCATGGGGTCGTCAGTCATTACTCACACCCCATATCATGTGTAAAGAATCTGAGGTGTAGGAAAATGAGGTGAAGTTAGGCCCAATGACCCCATGGCGCATCATGATGCTGGTTGAAAGTACGCTGTAGAAATCAAAGGGGGGGGTTTCAACCCTAACACCAAATTTCCTAGCTTTTGGAATAAATAGGGAAATTTTACTAATCTTTAAGATTGAATATCTCGGAAACAATTTGGTATTTTTACTAGAAATTTGGAGGGTGTTTATGGCATGTCCTGTAGATGTGAATTATGGTGTTTACATGTCTACGTGTTTACATGCGGAGATAGTGCGTGACACACTTTACGTGTTGCGGACAGTGTTTTGGATTGTGCTGGTGGCTTGAAATTGATAGGGTGCCTAACCTTAGTGTCATGGATGTAGGTTTCAGTTGTGTGTGTTAAATGTCAACAGGTGTGGAACTGTGCCACTCTGCAAATAAAAATTGAAATTTTGACATGTTATATCTCAGACACGGTTTGGTCTTTTTACTTGAAATTTGGAGGGTGCTGATGGCATGTCCTGTAGATGTCAATAGCAGTGTCTATGTGTTGGACAGTGTATTTTTTGTGGAGATATTGTGTACGCAGTTTACGTTTTTTGGACAATGTTTTCTATTGCTCTGCTAGATTAACATTTGTTTGGTGGCCGGCCTTGCTGTTGTTGATGTACTTTTCAGTCATTGGGTGTGTAATGTGGCCCGACACTTACAAGTTGGTGGGAGCGTGGGCTCCTACCAACTTGCGCAACTTTCTACTTTTCTATGCTTTTTTAAAAAGTAAAGAAGTTCTATGCAAAAAGCTTTGTTATTGCATCAGTTAGGGTTCTTCTACAGTGACAAAAGTGGGGAAATTTGCCATTAGGGTTCCCACCCATTGAACCCCACCAACAGGCATCGGGGTGTGTGTTGGGGCTGTTGGTTCTCTCACCCCATTCTTCTACACTGCACCACCTAAGCTTGCTTACACATGGTATGGGGTGAAAGTTAGGGCTAACGACCCAATGCACACCCTGATGCCTGTTGGTGGGGGTGGTGTAGGGGTGAGGTTCAATGGGTGGGAACCCTAATGGTGAATTTCCCAGCTTTTATTGCTGTAGAAGAGCCCTAACTGATGCATTAATGAAGTTTTTTTGCATAGAATATATATATTATGGTAGAGTATCCCATTTAAGGTTAAATGGTGAAATTTTGCACCTTAATAACTTTGCCACTATTCAACAGATTTGCCTGAAATTTTGCAGATATGGGGTGCAGTCATGGATCTTGGGATCTGCCAATTTTTGTACTGGTTGAATATATAGCTGTGGAGTTATTAAGAGACATGCCGGGGTACGTTTACTTTTTTTGTTCATTATTTGCCCACACCTACAGGTCACACGGTTTGCATGACTGGTCCAAAGACTTCAGGGAATGTGTGGCTGGGGTGCATGATGTGCTGTTTGAAGATTTCATGAAAAAATATTGAACGGTTCAAAAGTTACTCAAAACACAAATTTCCCATTATAGTTAATGGGAAAAGTAAACAAAAAGTTTGACAGTGTCGCAAATGCTGTTTTTAGTGTCGCAAATGACCCTAGTAGTGTTGCAAATCCACCATTTTGTTTTCAGTTACTGATCACAGAAATGCTTGACATTTAAAATTGGGACCATCTAGGGACACAATTATTTTTGTGTTTACCTAGTCGAGCCTTGAGGATGCTAGGCATGTCTTTATTTTGTGGTTAAACTCCCCAGAAATAAGTTTTTGAAATTTTTGGGAAAAGTAGTGTCACAAAGTAGTGTCGCACCTGTGACACTTTCATGATTTTTTTTGCGAAAGTGTCGCAAATCACGACACTACTTTGCAACACTATGGCCAAAATGACAGGAATTGTTGCCACCCTGCTGCAAAACAATGGTTTGGCCTTTTGGGGTGAAATTTGGAGGGAAGAAAGCCAACACCACACAGATATGCCTTTTGGTGGTTTGGTGAAAACATATTGCAGGGATGCAAAGTCACGGTACTCTGAAGTTGACGCTTTTCCCCATAGACTAACATTGCAGCGTCTGCCACTCTTTTTGAGGCCTGTATCTCAGAAACGGTGCGAGATACAGACTTTTCGTTGGAAAAATGGGGGGCCTAAGTACAAAGCTAGCCAGGAAAGTCATAAGTCATATGAAATTTTGATTTGTTTTCTACCATCATACAGTTTCTGAGATATAAGCAATTTAGTATTCCAACTCCTCATTTTCTGCTCCAAGACCCATTATTATGCATACATTCTTTGTACTCACTATGTTTCTCTATGCAACTGTTAGGGAAAACCAGGGAGTGTGCTCCAGTTACTGATATACATATCATTTTGGTACCCATTTGCATTAGCATTCCCGTGTACGCCACCGTGTGCATTACCCTTTGCATTTTCCTTTGTGCTTGTGTTTGTGTTACTGTTACCATTTGTGTCTCCACTACTGTTTGTGTTTGCATTTCAGTTTGCCTCACCGTGCACATTACCATTTACATTTGTGGCTGCCCTTCCATTTGCATTTATCTTTCATTTTGTGCCATCGTTGTTCTTACCATTACTATTTGCATTTCCAATTGCGTTCCCACGCCTGTGTGCATTACAGTTTGCATTTCCACATGCACTTGCATTTGCATTTACATTTCTATTTCCTTTGGCATTATTGTTGCTGTTGCTATTACCATTACCATTTGCATTTACAATTGCAGTGTTGTGCCCATACGTGTAACAGTTTGCCTTTCTGTATGCGCTTGCGTTCGCATTTCCATTTCTATTATTGAATTCAAGTTTATTCATTTTTACCCCTGAAGGGCCAAAACACAGTGACATTACATATACATATAAAGATGCCATATTGCATCTTGCGTTAAGCCCTGCTCCCTTACCCTTCCCTCCAACCCTCTCAGCTTGGCAGAAAATACAAAGGTAGACTATTAGCTAAGCACCTTGATGGACAAAATATAACAGACAAATCAATCACTAACATGATGTATTTCAATTGAACTAACTTCACTGGACAGGGAGCAATGAAAGAAAAGTTAATGTGAAGGAGGGGACTCCTAAATCCCAGATCTCCACCTCTCATAGCTATCACTTATTGATTGCTACTACTGTAGTTTGTAACAAGAATAGGGTGTGAAAGCTTTCCCAGATTCTTTTATATTGAGGTACTGAGCCCCAAAGGTTAGCTCGCATGTGTTCTACCCTAAAGTTAAACAGGAGTTCAGTCAGCCATTCGAGGTATGACATGGGTTGACTGTCTAACCAGTGATGCAAAACCACTTTCTTTACTGTTAAGGAGATCAGGGCCATATGATACCTTTTAATCTGCACTGGTATTTTGGAAAAGTCTCCCAGTATGCAAACTTCCAGGGTGAAAAGGTCTTCAAGACCCAATAGTGGATCTATTTTATTTTGAATTTGTCCCCATAGTTGTTTAACCCCAGGACATTCCCAAAAAATATGTTGAAGTGATCCTTCAGCTTGCCTACATCTATTGCATAGGTTATCAGGGTCTCTGCCCATTTTCTGGAGTTTGAAGGGGGTCCAATACATATCATTTAAAATCTGAAATTGAGTGAGTCGCAAGTCTATCTTGTGATACAGTGGTAACCACAGACACTGCCAGCTATTTCCAGATATTTCGTGAAATTTCTGAAGAGTTTCTCTCTGTGGCCTCTACTGTTTAAATGCAAAAAGCATCAGATATTTCTGGAAATATTACAGAAAATTTGGGAAATAGCTGGCAGTGTCTGTGGCTACTACTGTATGTACATAAAAGTAGATTTCCATATCTCCTTCCATCTGTTCCCCATATTTGAGTAATAGGCCACTCAGAGATTGGGGCTATTGCTATGAGGATCCAGGGCTCTGTCTCTAAGAATGGCATACACATTAGAGGAAGCATGGGGTTTATCACTGAGAGGCATCATTGACCTGAGGTAGTCCCTCAATTCTGGGTCTGCACCCCGGTCCAATACTGATTTAGCCAGCAGGTGGTGCAATTGGATAACTTTAAAAATGTAAGTTTTGTCCACATGTAGCTTATCTAAAATAGAGGCCAAATCGATACAGATCCCCTGTAAAAAGAAGTCCAAAACCTCATAATTTCCTAGGTGTGGTAGCCAGCCCACAGGAATAGGTCAGACATCTAGTTTTAGATTAGGATTACCAATCACTGGTTGTCTAGGGTCCCTGGTGTGTTTATATCCCAAAAAGGCACACAGCAGTGCATGTATCTGCAGAGAACTGGCAATTGGGGAGCAGTGGAGAGACTTAGGGAGGGCTTTAGGGAATACATGCAAAATGACCTCTGGGGAAAGTTTAGCATCTCTTAACAGCTGCCTTTCTAAAATCAACCACTCTGGGATGTATATCTGTGAGTCAATCTGTTGCTGGGGGGGTGAGCCATCTCAGGTTTTTAGAGGCTTGTTTAGACCAAAAGTACAAATTAAAATATGGAAGTTGTAATTCTCCACAAGCTTTAGAGGCTGCCAGCTTTTTATATGCATGTCTGGGCTTTTTCCCAAGCCAAAGAAATGTGGAGATGATAGCATGCACCTTCCTGAACTATCTCAATAGAATCCATAAGGTTAGCATGGCCATTGGGTAAAATAATCTTGGTAAAACAGTCATTTTAATAATGCTTACTCTCCCCAAAGTGAAATTGGGAGGGATTGCCACCTCTGTAGGTCTGAGTGGATATTAAGAAGGGTGGAATCTAAATTAAGTTTTTTTGTCATCGTGGCCTACCTAGTCAGGAATAATCCAAGGTATTTAATACTTTGGGAACTCCAATGCAGCCCCAAAGGCTCCAATGATCCTTTACTAAGTTTATGATTAAGTAGGAACACTATTGTTTTATCTAAATTTACTTTGTAGTTAGACACTTTTCCATAATCTAGCAATAGGGAAAAAACTATGGGGAAAGTTTGAGCAGGGTGCAACAGGCGAAGGAGGCTATCATCAGCATATGCTGATAGTTTGAATTCTTGGTTGTTTATTAATATTCCTTGTATGCCCTTATGCTCTCTTATTTTAGCCAAAAGTGGTTCCAGATAAATATTAAAGAGTAAGGGTGACAAAGCACGTCCTTGCCTGGTACCGTAGAATAAAGTGAAAAATCTGGAAAATACCCCGTTGCAATAAATTCGGGCTTGGGGCCTCTGATAAAGAGAAGAGACCCACTGGATGAATTTCTGTAGGAAAATGAATCTGTTCATAGATAGGAACAAAAAGTGCCAGTGAACTCTATCAAACACTTTTTCTGCATCCAAGGAAAGCAAGCCAGCTGGTATTGAAGAGTCCCTGGATGCAAAGAAGTTGTGAGCAAGTTTACGGAAATGGTCTGCCGAGTGTCTGCCCTCCATAAAACCAACCTGGTCTTTATGAATGATATGTTGTAGTACCTGCTTTAATCTGTTATTAAGAATTTTAGCTAATATTTTAATATCACAGTTTAACAAAGAAATGGGTCCGTAACTACTAAAATGTTTGGGATCTTTGTCAGGTTTGGGTATTACAATGATTAACTCTTCGAGAAGTGTACGGTCTAAAGATTGGGAATACAGAATCCAGACAAACAGCCATTTTAACCAAGGAATCAAATGGGAAGATAGAGCTTTGTAGAATTTAGGGGAAAAACTATCAGGACCAGGGGCTTTATCCACTGTTAAGGAGGCTATGGCAACTTGGATTTCAGAGTCCCTAATAGGAGCAACCAGAAAATCCTGTTGCTTTTGTGCAAGAAGGGGGAGAGAGGTAGCTTCCAGATAACTCTTTATTGCAGCCTTTGTCGGGGGGTTGGACATGGGACTATATAAATTTTCATAAAACACAGCAAACTCCTCTGTTATTTCTGTTGGGGTGAAGCAGAGGGTTGCACTAGATTGAGATCTGATGGAATGGACCAGCCTGGATTGTTCAGTTTTTTGAACCAGTAGAGACAGGAGATGTCCAGCCTTCTCCCCTTGATCAATATACCTTGTGTTTGTCTTAAGCATGGCATATTGTACAGCTTCCTGTAATAAGTGGGAATATTCATCTCTTAAGCCAATTAATATTGATTGTTCTATCATCATACTAGGTGATAGTGCAGCTCCAGATGTTTGAATTTTGGTTAACAAATGCATTGCTTTATTGTCTCTTTGCTTTTTGAGCTGAAAGGCCATATTAATAAATGTTCCCCGGAGGACGCATTTTAGGGCAACCCATTCCAAATCTGGTCTCCCTGTAGAATTAAGGTTCAGAGTGGTGTACTCTTTAATTTCCTGAATAATTTGGTTTAAGAAAGTTTCATTTTTGAGCAATTGGTTGTTGAGCTTCCACAGAGACTCTTTGGTGAAGTCCCCCTTGAGTGTCATATCATAAGTCACTACAGAGTGATCGGATATCACCCCCAGTTTGATTGTAGAGTCACAGAGGTCCCTCAACAGTGATTGACTCAATAGAAAGTTATCAGTTCCAGAACTAGTACCATGTACTGCAGATCTAAAGGTAAAATTCTTCTGGCGGGGATGCAGAAGGTGCCACAGATCACAGAGACCCACATGGTCAATCATCTCTCTAAGGGCTCTTTGAGCTGGTGAGAGACCCTCCTGTTATACATTAGACTTATCTAAGTCAGGTGTAAAATGAAGATTCCTGTCCCCCCCAATATAATAGGTATCTTTGTGAATGGGGCCATTACCTTAAGTAACTCGGTAAAAAATTGCAGTGTGTCGGCATTAGGCCCATAAATGCCACCCAGAACTGTAGTTTGCCTATCTAACAGCCCTTTTTCAAAAAATGTAACGTCCTTCCAAATCTGCCAGGATTTGTTCACAGGTAAATGATATCCCTTGCCCTATTAAGATGACTATCCCCTGGGACTGAGTACTATAACCTGCATGAAAAACCTGTCCTATAAACTGCCTCCATAAGAGGTTCCCTTCTGCCTCTAACAGATGAGTCTCTTGCAAGAACATCACTTTTCCCTGGAGTATTTTAACATGTTTCAGTACCTTGTACCTTTTATGTTTGTTTCTTACACCACAGACATTCAAAGTTAAAAAAACTTATTAACGTTTGACATTGCTGTCCTGTAAGTTCAAAATACATGAGGAATAAAGCCATTAATACATCATAACTTAAATTGAGTAATATTGCCAAGCTGGACTCCCTTTCTTCCACCCCCACCTTCATAATCCCCCTAACAGTTTCCCCAAAACTATTAAAATATAACCCCAACAAAAGAAATTCTTCCTTCTCCCACCCCAAGACATTGTGATACATGATCCACCATGATGTGGACACCTCAACCTGTTTCCCAACCCCAGTCCCCTCTAAACAACATAGTTTATAACACCTCCCACACTAAAATAGTTGGAGAGGACCTTTTAAGGTATTACAAAAAAAAAACTAAGATCTACACCAAACGAGTACTATAAAGGCCCCAGATAGTTATCTTGCAGGTTATGTGGTCTGGAGGCAGGCAAATAAGAAATCTAGGTCTTAACAGACTCCTACTAGTATATGAATCTTGCACCAGCTAACATAAAGTGCCCCAGGGAAAAACAAAATACAAATGAAAAACTGCCTTACATCAAGCAGTGGAGGTGCTCCCTAGCATAATCCTAGATAAAAATTACCACTGGGAGAAAAAGGAGGTAATTTAGAGGATACCACCTAATGCTAAACATCGTCAACAGCCCCTACTTAGTCCAATTTCCCTTCCGTGAAAGAGTATTATCAATCAATCAATCAATCAAAATTTATTTATAAAGCGCTTTTCAATAAATCAAAGCGCTGATACAAAACAAGAAATAAAACATCAGCAATAATAAATAAAAACATATAACAATGAAATAACCATAAAATAAACTAATCAAATGCCAGTGAAATCAGATGACTTTTCAGGGATCTCTTAAATGATTCCACGGACAGGCACTCTCTATTCTGATGAGGTAGAGAATTCCACAGGGTTGGGGCCATAAAAGAAAAGGCCCTTGCCCCAGATGATTTAAGACAAACCCTGGGAATCTCTAGCAATCCCTCGCCAGAGGAGCGGAGTGGGTGGAGAGGACGGTAGGGACAAAGGAGATCTTGCAGGTAGCCTGGTCCCTGACCGTGTAGGGTCATATAGGTCAGCAATGTGACCTTGAAGGTGATTCTCCATTGCACTGGCAGCCAGTGTAGTTCGCACAGCACAGGTGTGACATGACAAGTTCTTGGTAGCCCAGTCAACAACCTAGCCGTGATTCTGCACCAGCTGCAAGCTACGGAGATCTACCCCCGGCAACCCTAGATATAAAGCATTACAGTAATCAAGATGGGAAGAAACAAAAGCGTGGACCAAGACAGGAAGGTCATCATGTGGAACAAGGTGTTTTATCTGGGCGATATTCCTCAGATGGTAAAAGGAAGATTTGACAGTGGCTGACACCTGCATCTTTAGTGTCAGCGCACTGTCAAAAATAAAGCCCAGATTTCGCACCTGTTCAGAAGGTCTCAACTGGGTATCCCCTAATAAAAGACCAGGGGGGACCCCAGGAGTCGACTTCTTTGCATAATGACCCAGGTCAACAACTAATACCTCAGTCTTATCTGGATTTAACATCAACCAGTTCGCACTCATCCAATCCTGAATCTCAGCAAGGCAGTTGTTAAAAACCAACACTGCATCATTTTGTTCAGGTACAAAGGACATATAGAGCTGAGTATCATCTGCATAACAGTGAAAACTCAGCCCATAATGCCTTATAATGACTCCCAACGGCAGCATGTACACAGTGAACAACATGGGGAAAGCACAAACCTTGCGGCACCTGACAAGACAGAGCAAAGGGAGCAGAAGAGAAAACCCTGAAACTACCCTTTGACTTCTGCCTGTGAGGAAAGAATGGAACCATCTGAGGACTCGTCCCTGACAGTCCGCAGAGTAGCCGATGGTGATCTAGCAACATCCCATGGTCCACGGTAGTCAACGCCGTAGAGAGATCAAGAAGAACCAAGATCGAATGGCTCTTCTGATCTCTTGCCATTAGGAGATCATTAAGTACCCGAACTAATGCAGTCTCAGTGCTATGCCTCTTCCTGAAACCGGACTGGAGAGGATCATAGACTTCATGGGTGGTAAGAAAGTCATCAAGCTATAACGCGACTACTTTCTCAATAACCTTGCCCAAAAAGGGCAGGTTAGAGATCAGTCTGTAGTTAGCGAGGCAGTCGGGGTCAAGGGAAGGTTTCTTCAAAAGGGGTGTCATGACAGCTTCCTTCAAAGACACCAGAAACACCCCTTGATCCAAAGAACTCCAGACTATCCTCGCAAGGATTGGTCCAATCACATCCATGCATCCCACAAGGAGGCACGTAGGACCAGGATCCAAACTACGGCAAGTCGGTCACAAGCCTTGGACAATCTTCATGATATCCATGATCGCTCGCTGGTCGAAATCCATCCAGACAGACCGAGGACATGTAACCCCATGTTGGTCACTGCAATGCTCATTTGAACGCATGCTGCGGATCTCCGACCTGATTGATGACACCTTATCATCAAAGAACTGAGTAAACTCATCACACTGTATTTGTGAAAAAGCTCTCTGACCCCGCAGACAGGCTGGATTGCATAGCCTGTCGATGGTCCGGAAGAGCTGAGCAGGTCGGTTTCTTGACGCAGTTATCTCCCTGGACAGGAACTCTGCCTTCTTATGGGAGATTACTGATTGATAGTCCATGTAATAGGCCATCAATCTAAGTTTGTCGCCTTCCAGGCTGGATTTTTGTCAACAGCGCTCCAATCTTCGCCCCTTTCTTTTCAACTCCCTCAATGTCCCATAAAACCAAGGGGATCAAGGGCAAAGGGAGAGGGGGCGAACACGGACAGGCGCAATGGAATCCACTGCCCTCAACACCATATTATTATAGTGCACTACTAAGGCATCTGGTTCCATGCACTCCATCAGCCAACTCGATAGGTCCAGCACCGCCGTCAGACCCTCAGGGTAACTCCCCTCAAAGGGCGGTGCTGGACCATCTCCAAAGGGGTGGGTCTCATTGAAGACGAGGGGGCAAAAGTCCCTGTGTCAGTGCAGACGAGTGGGAAAAGTAGGGAGATTATAGTGTCCCCCGCATTGCTGTGATGACAATAACACACATTGGCAGCCGTCCGTCACTGAATTCAAATAGTCCGTAAAGATTTAAACTAAGACAAACACTTGAAGGTTTCATGACATTGCACTGCAGCACATCAAAGAGGTTCTCAGTGATCCTTGAAAAGGTCAGGGAAGGATTCCTTCAGAGACTCTTCTGTTAATTTGAGGTCTTCAAAGGATTGCCAGGTACCAGCAATGAGAACTTGGAAATGGGCCAGTTACTTCATCCAGAATCTAATATTGGTGGCTATTAATTTAGTGACTATAGCATGATATGAGGCTCTTTTCTGTCTAACCAACAGAAGTAGATCTTGGGCCACATGGAGAGTGTTCCCCTCCCAAAGCACTTCTTTCAAATCTTGTATTTTACTCAGGACATGTTGATGCTCCTGATAGTTTAAAAATTTGAAAATAAAAGTATGGGGGGCCTGGAGGTGGCATGGGCCGTAATGCGCGGTGGGCCCACTGTAATGTATATCCAGTACCAAAAGGAGAAGAATCTATCAATCTAGAGAGAAGCTTCTGAATAAATAGGACTGGGTTATCCCCTTCTTCTCGTTCTAGAAGCCCGAGTAGGATCAAGTTATTTTGATGGCTCCAGCCCTTTAAATCTTCTACCTTTGCTTCTGATTTGGCTACCCTGGATCTTGTAGCAGCCATGGCAGGATCTACAGTTGCAAGCTTTTTCTCCACTGCGATGATCCGTGCTTTGTTGTCACTAGTTCATCTTGTAAGCTCTTCTAGTGTCTCTGACAGGTTTTTGAAGTCAGAGGTTAGTGAATGAAGCTCTTCTTTGTATGTTTTGAATTCCTCCTGGAACAACTCTAGAGTCAGAGGAGTCTGCTGCCGGCAGCCCACTGGTTGCATAGAGGAGGAGTGAGCCTGGGCCTTAACTTTCTTGTTGGCCTATTCTGGGGTATTTGGCGGCGTATAGTGTAGAAGCGCGAGACACATTTCTGTCTCCATATGAGTGCTTTCACTGCTAAGATTATCCCCGAGCATGCTATGTATGCCAATAGCTTAAAGGGGACAGGAAATCTGTGCTGATTGGCAGCAGTTAGCAATGTTCCTAGTAAGAGAAATGAAAAATGTGCCTCTAAATGAACCATATTTAACCGTACCTTAATAAACATTGATGTGATATCTGTGTTTTCAATTGTTTTCTTTTTATAAACAACATTCTGAATAGTTATTTTCCTGGAGCCAGAAATTTGGAGTGTTTACTATGTCATGGTTTGAGTACAGAATGCTAAACATGAGCTATTGTCCTATCAGAACCATGCTTAGTGATCTTTCCTCAAACCGTGACATGGTTAAAACTCCAGATCATTGGTTCCATGAAGAGAACTGCAACAGAATGCTGCCCATAAAAACAAAACAATACAAAATATAGTTTTTCATATCATGTTTTATTCAGGTACAGTTACATATGGATCATTTAGGCTAATGGATTTAATTTCTGTAAACTGGAACATTATAGACACCTACCAATTAGAAATCATTTCCTGTCCTCTTTAAATGGAGCAGTTTTGTGCTCGTTTCGTGCAGCAAAGTTATATATTTTAATAAATGTTATGAGAGGTGGGTGGGAGCAGTTGACTAAAGCTACTGCTGCATTGGCTTCATCATGTGATCTACCCATTTCTATTTCTTCTGGCATTATTTTAGCTGCTACCATTACCATTTGCATTTCCAATTGCGGTACCGTGATCGTGTGCGTTACGGTTTCCGTACGTGCTTGCGTTTCTGTTTCCTTTGGTGTTGATGTTACCGTTACCATTTACAATTGCGGTACCATGACTGTGCGCATTACGGTTTTTGCATTTCCGTACACGCTAGCGCTTGCCTTTCTGTTTCTGTTTTTTGTTGTTGTTATTTTTGCTGTTACCATTACCATTTGTGTTTCCAAGTGCGGTACCATGACCGTGCACACTACACTTTGCAGTTCTGTATGCACTTATGTTTGCATTTCCGTTTCTGTTCCCTTTGGCATTATTGTTGCTGTAACAGTTAACATTTGGGTTTACAATAGTGGTATCGTGTTTTTGCATGTTACCAGTTATGCTTGCACGCACTTTGTCTCTGTTTTGTCACTGTTTGCTTTGGCATCACTTTGCGTCTTCATTTCTATTAACGTTTGCTTTACTATTTATGTTTGCATCACCATGTGCATAACTGTTAGCACTTGCATTTGCATTGCACATACCGTTACTATGTCAAAACACATTACATGGAGGGAGTGCAGGGACCGAAGGGCCCACACTCTCACCACGAATTCCATTCACTATTTATAGTCTTCATTTTTAAAAAAAAGGGAAATTTATGGCAAAAAACTCTGTTTAATGCATCAGTTAGGGTTGTTCCACAGCGACAAAAGCAAGGAAATTCAGTGTTAGGGTTGAAAGGCCCCTCTGCACCCCTGGCCCCCCCCAACTGGCATTGGGGTGTGCGTTGGGGTCATCGGTCCTAACTCTCACCCCATTTTCCTATGTCTCAGCTTGTTTACACATGTGATGGGGTGAGAGTTAGAGCCGATGACCCTAATGCACACCCCAATGCCAGTTGGGAGGCAGGCTGGGGGGGTGCAAGGGGGGCTTTCAACCCTAACACCGGATTTCCTCACTTTTGTCGCCAGGAACAACCCTAACTGATGCATTAAATGGAGTTTTTTGCCATGAATATATATATATATAATTATACTGCATCACACCTTAATATAACACAAAACCCACATATGATAAAAATTATTGCTCACTATACCAAATGAGATAGGAAATAATAAAATATCCATTTACTATTTACTTTTCTGGAAAAAGTTGCCATATTGTAGGCATAGGATCAGTAGTGAGCATCATTACATATGAGAGTTGTCTATGTCTTTTAGTATAACATTAACATATGGAAACTTGAAACATAGAGAGGATTAGAAATGCAGCAAAATGTAATTTTGCCAGCAAAATTCCTGTGAAATCACCAATTTTGCCACATGAAACATTTCACGTAAATGTGCTCTTATGGCGAAATTTTGCCTTTAAATTTTGGTGAAATTGAGCTGTCAATTTCTCCTTTCGACTGCACATTCCGCAACATGTAAGTGTCAGGCAAAATTGGGGGAAAAAGCTTATCACATTATTTTCTCTCTAGCAGACTGCTGGTCACATGGGTGACTACATTTAGGCAGGAAGCCAGACTAAATCTACTTCCTTTAGAGCTGTTTCATCTAGGAAGTAGGAGAGGAGAGAGACTAGGAGAGCTAACTTCAGTGAAACATAGAAACATAGAATCTGATGGCAGATAAGGACCGCTTGGCCCACCTAGTCTGCCCATTTCCCTACCTAATGGATAAGCTGCAGATCCTAGTTAACCAACAGCCTACTTCCTCCTACCCCCCCACTAGAATTGCCTTATGTCTGTCCCATGCATTCTTGAATTCCCCACTGTTTTTGACTCTATGACCTCCTCAGGAAGGCTGTTCCATGTATCCACAACCCTCTTTGTGAAAATACTTCCCCATTACCTCTGAGCCGTCCCCTCTATCTTTAAATTGTGCCCCTTGTTTTTGTACATCTCTTTTCTGAAAGATGCTACCCTCTTGGACTTTGTTGATTCCCTTGAGGTATTTGAAAGTTTCTATCATGTCCCCCTCTCCCTCCTTTCCTTGAGGCTATACATCTTTAGTTCCTTTAGTCTTTCTTCATATGTCTTCTGATGCAGAGCCTGCATCATTTTGGTTGCCCTCCTCTGGACAGCCTCCACCCTGTCTATGTCTTTGCAGAGATGGGGTCTCCAGAACTGTACACAGTACTCCAGATGTGGTCTTACCAACTGTCTGTACAGAGGGCCAACAACTTCCTGTTTTCTACTGGTGATGCCTCTCCTATGCATCCCAGTATCCCCAGTCCTCCCTACTGCCTTCTCACATTGTTGGCTCCAAATTTAGGTAATCTGATATGATTACCCCAGGTCCCTTTCCATTTTGTTATTGTCAGTATCTCATCGCCCCCCATTGTGTAGTCTTTCCTGGGTTTTGTTTCCAGGTGCATTATTTTGCACTTCTTTGGTATTACTTGGTATGAAAGAACAGAAGAAGGCCAGAGCCCATCGAGACTGTTCCCCACACTATGTGGGACATTATTTATTTATTATCCCTCAACCAGACATCTAATTTGTTTTTAAAGACAGTGACACTAGTTGCCCCTACCAATTCCTGTGGCAAGGTGTTCCATACAATGGAAGCTCTTATTGGAAAAAAGTTTCCCCTTTTGCTGGTCTTATAATTTTTTACTTCAAGCTGTTTATTATGCAGCCTTGGAACATGTCTCCTTTTGGAGAATGTTAGACCACATTTTTCCATTAGATCTGGTGCATTTATTAAATTAAAAACCATAAGCATATCACCTCTTAGTCTTCTAGTTTGAAGAGAGAAGAGACCAGTAGCTTTTGATCTGTTCTGATAATCCAAGTTTGTTAATCTTGGAATCATTCTGGTTACTCTCCTTTGAACCTGTTCAAGAATTGCTATATCTTTTTTTTGATTTGCATTCCAAAAAGGTGAGCCATAGTCTAGATACGTTCTAATGTATGCCCTATACAATGGAATAAGGCATTGTTCAGTGTGGTTAATAAAAGTACGTTTTATTTGCCTCAAAAGTCTATTGGTCATGCAAGCAGTTCTAACACAGTGATCATTTGATTTGCATTTGACATACATTTGACCATTCTTCCAACCTTGCCAAGTCCCTTTTCATTCTTTCCACCCCACCTTGTGTATCAGCCCTGTTGCAGATCTTTGCGTCATCTGCAAAGAGACATACTTTCCCTTCCAGTCCCTCTGCAATGTCATTTATAAAGACATAAAAAAGGACCGCCCCAGTACTGAACCCTGCGGTAGCCCACTAGTAACCCTCTTTTCTTCACTGTGGACTCCATTTACTATTGCTCACTGTGGCCTGTTGTCCAACCAGTGTTTTACCCAGGCTACCACCCTGGACCCACTCCCAGGCTGGCCAATTTGTTTATTAACCTTTTGTGCGGGACTGTGTCAAATGCCTTGCTAAAGTCTAGGTAGGCTATGTCCACAGCCCCTCCCTGGTCTACTGCTTTGGTCACCTAGTCAAAGAAATCAATTAGATTTGTCTGACATGACCTTCCCACTGTGAATCCATGCTGCCTTGGGCCCTGTGCCCCACTGGCATCTAGTTACTCAACAATTCTTTCCTTCAGAAGTGATTCCATCATTTTCCCTACCACTGAGGTCAAACTGACAGGTCTGTAGTTTCCTGCCTCTGTCTTGCTCCCACTTTTGTGAAGGGGAATCCCATCTGCCCTCCTCCAGTCCTCAGGTACCACCCCATCCTCCCATGATTTATTAAAAAGGGTAGTCAGTGGTGTTACTAGTTCTTCCCTTAGTTCTTTTAGAATTCTTGGGTGAATCCCATCAGGCCCCATTGCTTTATCCACCTTCAGTTTTAAGAGTTCTTTCAGAACCCTTTCTTCTGTGAAAGGACTAATATCAACCCCCCTATCCAGAGTGCTTCTATTGACCGGATTAAGTATTTTCCCCTGCTTTTCCATTGTGAATACTGAGCAGAAGTATTCATTCAGTATCCCTGCTTTTTCACTGTTGCTCTCTGCCCAACCACCTTCCTCTTTGTTCAGCCTCAGTATCCCTGACTTAGTCTTTCTTTGCTCCCTAATCTACCTATAAAAGGTTTTATCCCCCTTCTTAACCGAATTGGCTATCTTATCCTCAGTTTGGGCCTTTGTTATTCTGACTACCTTACCTGCTTCCTTCTGCTTTAACTGGTACATTTCTTTGTCCTGCTCCTTCTGTGTTTTCTTATACTTCCTGAATGCTATCTTTTTTTCCCTTACCTTCCCTGCCACTTCTGGATTGTGTGTGTGTGTGTGTGTGTGTGTGTGTGTTTGCATTTGCAGCTTATTTGATTTCCGATCTCTGTTCCACATTAGTTAAACATGTTAATATTTTCAGTTAGCGGTTTTTCTTCATTGTTATTGTTATCTATTTTTTGTATTGCGTGTGTGTTGTGTGTGTGTGTGTGTGTGTGTGTGTGTGTGTAAAACTCCCCTTTCTTTTTTCCTTTTTTTTCAGGAGGAGAAGGAGATAGAGATAAAAATTATGGAGACTAGTGGGAATGGGAAAAAGGCAGCTGGACCACCTCAACCCAGTATCTGTATTAATGGGTGGGGGCTTTATGTCTGTGCCCCCCCAAACAGCAGCAGGAGCATTTACCCCCCCAGCAGAAGAATGTAGCTCCCACTCCCCAGGAGCAGCATGAGCCCCTTGCCCCATCCCAGCAGCAGCAGGATCCTCCTTTGGTCCCCAACCCTAGGGAGCAGCAGCAGGCACCTCCAGATGCCATCCCTCTCAGCTGGAGCATGTGTCCCCCATCTCCTCTGAGAACGAGCATGATGTGCCCACCAGCCCTGGGACATCAGCTGTTGCCCCCCCCCACAGACAGGGTCATCTGCTGTGTGTTTGTGTGTGTGTGTGTTTTTTTTAGGAAAAACCCAAATTACAGCTCCATTGTGATCTGCACCTTGTGTGGCAGATCAGTGGGAAGGGGCAAGAATGGGGGTCATTTTGGCACTGGTGGGTAAAGGAGCCATCTGCAGCACCACCACGCTGCAGATTGGCTTGAAAAACAAAATGAGGTTGCTGCAGTTAGAGGGGCCTAGGGTGCTGCTGAACTGGTAATAGAAGGTGAAGGGGGCCAGCAGGAGGCAGGGGCCAGTGGTGAGCATAGGTGCCGCAGCAGAAGGCAGCAGCAGGAAGCAGGTGCAGAGCCCCCATCACCCTCACCCAAGAGACAAAGGTGTCCCCGGGTTCTTGGCAGGAACACAGCACATCCTGCAGCCAACCGAGCACCAGCAGCAGTGAGTGATGACCTGAGAGCACTGCGCAGAGAGGTGGGAGCTCTGAGCTGTGAGTTCAATGATTTCGGAGAGAAGGTCAGTGGAGACCTCAGGAAACTCCTTCAGGAGCAAGACAAAATGTTTGAGCTTCTGAAGGAGCTGCATGGTGGTGGCACGTCAGAAATTATACCTGGCACTGGTGCAGTGTAATGGTCAGCCTCCAGACCAGTCAGTGCTGCACTGGCAGCAACCTTTTTTTTTTCTTTCTCTTGTCCTTGCTTTGTTACTATCACTCTTCCCTCATCGGCACCCTCAAAAAATAACAACAATCAAAAAAATATATTTTTTTTTCTGTCCTTTTTTTCTATTTGTTTCTGTCCTCTTTATCTTCTGATCTATATCCTCTTGTTTATTTTTTGTTTTCCAGTTGCTTTATGCTCCTTCCATTTCCCATCCCCTTTCATATATGAATATGAGTAAGTTTGTCCTCCTCCTGACCATGCAGGTTCCCACTCCCGGTTCCTGCCTCCCTGTCCCCCTGTTGTATTTGTAGTACCATGCCCATAAATCATGTACCTTCCTACTTTTATCTCAATCCATTTTCCTTTATATGTTTCCTCCTTGCTCCTTCTATCCTATCCACAAATGTCAAGTATTATAAGCACTTTACTATGAACAAACATAGCTTCCAAAGCTATGTGAGAGTGAATCTTGGCTCTGCTCATGTAAAACAGGGCCCTCAGGTAATGAAATGCTTCCCCCAAAAATGTGACATCAAATTGAGACTGAATGTGATGTCAGTCCTGATGTTTTATGGTGCCCCACCAGCAAACAGACATTGCATATTGCATCACCTTACAGCATCCCCCATCCATTAGCATCTGGGTTGACGTCCACTTCATAGGCTAATAATGCACTTGAGATCAGATGTAGAAGTCTGATCTGCCTAGGTCCTGCTGTGTCCTCCTGCTCTCCAGTTCCTTAATGTGCATCGCAGAGGCTACATGCACTTTGCCTAGCTCCTCATCACAACATACAGAGGTAAGACAATCTACCTGATTTTCTAATATGGCAATCATATGAGTTTAAGAAGGCAGTTGCTGAGTTAGGTAGCTGCTCTGCAATGCAAGTTAAGAAGCAATTTTGGACAATAATCCAATAGCATATGGATAGTATTTGGATCTGTTAGCCTAGAAGGTTTCATTATAAAGAAATTGCTTGCTCTCAGAAGGGGAAGGTTCCTAACCACTACCCATCTAGCCTAGGTATTATTATTAGCTCAAGTAGTCAGTAGACTTATTCAAAGAAGACTCATCTATCTATCAGACTATTGCAAGTTAGCATGTTTACAGCTTTACTGATGCCATAGATCTATTAACAGCTCTCAATCCAGACGGTTTTGCCATTTTAAAGCAGTTTGCAATTTTTTTCTACAGCTAGAATGTTACTGATCATTACAGATATACATGGTACTTTAGATAGGTGAGCATAGCTCTTAGACTTTGATACAGCTAAGCACATTTCTTGTTACGTAGCTTTCAAATTGGTTATCATTTTTAAATAAATAGTGTTTTCTTCCTGTGGGAGTCATTTTACTCTCACTCATAAAGCAGCAGGGCATTCAGGACATTTAAAAATGGTGCCTCACACCAACAGTACCCTCCCCTCAGGCCTAACATGAACTTGGGACCCCTTGTGAGTGGTCCCAGGATTCCCCAATGTGGGTAGGGTCCCCTTGCGAGTGGACCCTGCTGATGCACTGGGCTACCCCAAAGTAGCAGATGCAAGATATGACTGCTCCAAATGCACCGGGTACCTGATCGGTGACACCGTGCTTCCCGGTGGCTCCACAACTCCAGGCCTCATCCTGTCTGGCACCCCATCATGGCGGATGACCGCTCAGAGGCTCTGGGGAACTACCCGACTACAATGGCCCCTTGTTCAATGCTTTGGTGCTGCGAGCACCTCCCAATTGGCTCATCGCACTGCATTGAGGAGTCCCAGCCCTGCCACAGCAAATTAATCTCCTCTGGGATCCATGGATCTCTCTTCCTGATGCCATGTTAGGCAAGTGCATGTGCATGCACACTAGTGTGACCTCTGCCATATTATGAGGATTTGAACTGCCTTAAAGCAGCAATGCCACTAAGTGGTCACAGTATTAAAGGGGCACGCAGCCAAAGCAGATCCCCAGTTGTTGTTTTTTTACCAAGCGTATGCAGAACTGCAGTGGCACACTCATTTAGCGTGCAGTATTTATGAAGCTCCATTACCACATAAAGTTTATTATCACACAACCGATGACTCAGTGTGACAGAATGATGCCTCTAGAATGAAAGGTGCAGGGATCGAAACTCGGTAGGGAATTTTCAACTCCTTAGGGAACAGCCTAACATTAGACACAGGCAAACCATTCTCGAGCCCTGTAAGCCACAGAAAATTAGCCAGGCTGTGGCAATGTGGGCAGTATGTGCTAAAACAGACACAGCCCCGGGACACCCCCCACATCAACACTCACTACCAATGACTCTGTCACCCTAGGTGTGGCAGTGGATCCCTCTGTGCAGCCAAATGGATTCTGGGCCATGTATTATGCAGATATTATTTTTTTCTGTACAGAAGCATTCACCGCAAATTGCTGAGCCCTCATGCACCCTCTCTTTCTCCCTCTCCTTTCAGATCCTACCATGGCCAAGACTAAGAAGTGCAAGTCTTGCCAAATCGGCCTCCTCTCCAGCCAGCCAGGTTCCAGTTTCCCCACATGTAACAACCAACACAGAAGAGCTGAACCTCAAGACGAACAGGATCCAGAGGCATTCCAGGGTATGGATGGTACAGACTCAGGACAGGAATTACTTCCTTCCACGGCCGAAGACTTCTTTAAAACTCAGCAGGACGTTATGTTAAAAATTCTGGAGAGAGTAGAAGCACTCTCAGAGCTGCCAGGGACAATCACACAGCTGCAAAACACAGGGGCAAGACAGGGCAGGCCACCTCATCACCCAATGACAACGACAATCGAAGCCAACCAGACACCACCCCAGACGGAGTGGATCATCCCGACTCTGACAGCAAGGAGGTACCAATGGAAGAGGAGGAGGAGCTCACCTTCACCAAGAAGCTCACAGCAACTGAATCTATGCCAGAACTCCTATGAGCAGTGAAAGAGACCCTGGGTTTTGACCTACAGGAACCACAACAACAGTCAAAACTAAACCCTCTCATTAGAGGGAAGCAAAAGTGAGATGAACACTTCCCAATCTGCGAGTCCCTGTCGGAGGTCATCACCAAGGAATGGGAATCACCAGACCCCTCCAGAATTTTGGAGAGAAAGACATTTGACAGGTTCTACCCCATACAGGAGGACACCAACAAGACCTGGTGTACTCCACCCACAGTTGACCACCAAGTCACTGGTCTCTGCAGGAAAATGATCCTACCATCTGAGACAAGTGCACCCCTAAGGGACCCAACAGATAAGAAACTTGAGGAGTACATGAAGAAGGGTTTTGAGATGACAGGCCTTGCCAGCCAAGCCAACACGGCAGTGACCTATGCTTCCCGAGCCTTAGTGACCTGGTTGGAGGAACTGGCACCAACTCTGGACCCAAATCTAAACAGGCTGACATGATTGAGTATGCCATACAAGCAGCCAGACATGCGTCAGATGCATCGATCGATGAACTCAAGATGACCACTCAACTGGCTACGCTATCAGACAGAGCCAGAAGACTAATTTGGCTAAAGATCTGGAATGTGGGCATACAGTCAAAAGCAATGCTAAATAAACTACCATTCAAGGGTGGCCTTGTCTTCAGAGAAGGCTTGGAGAAATATGTGAAGCAAAAAGGAGATGATAAGGGACTGGACAAGGATAAGAACTCCAAACACACATACCTCCCTGCCTTTCGGGGACTCTTTCACCCCTTCAGGGTAAAACAAGACAGGTGCCAGATGAACCAATTCTCCCAGAACAAATCATCCTCCTTCAAGTCCTCCTGCTTAGTGAACCCCAGCAGATGGAGGCCTAGAGGAAGAACCCAAAGGGGAAGATTCAATTTTGGTAACTCCTGAGGCAGATCTCACACCACCTGACTCAGACAAACCCCTAATCACCCCGCTGACAACCCTTGCCAACCATCCTCCAATAGGAGCAAGACTCCTCCAGTTCACACACATGTGGATCAAAACCACAACTGACAGATGGGTCAGGGAAACTATTTCGCAGGGCTATGCAATAGAATTCGAACAGAAGCCATTACTAAACATAATTGTGGTATCCCTGGTGTCTCAGCAACCACTAAAGAGGCAAGCCATAACACCAACTCTCCAGAGCCTCTTAGCAAACAGAACAATATCCCCAGTACCCCATGGAGAAAGGGACCAAGGTATATATTCAGTCTTCTTTTTGGTACCCAAAAAATCTGGGGACATGCATCCGGTCCTTGACCTCAAGTTCCTGAATCAATTTGTAAGATACAGGAAATTCAAAATGAAGACCCTAAAGTCCACCTTCCGCTCCATAAGACAGGGAGACTACCTGACCTCAATAGACATGAGGGATGCCTATCTGCACATACCTATCAGACCGACTCACTTCAAGTACCTATGGTTCAAAATAATGGGTCAGCACTATCAGTACCAGACTCTCCCCTTTGGCCTGGCATCAGTCCCCAGAGTATTCACCAAGATCTCAGTCGAGGTAGTTGCGTCACTGAGGCAGAAGGACATCCACATAATTCCCTACCTAGACGACTGGCTAATCAGTGCCAGAACGCCACAGATGGTGCATCAACACACACGTCTAGTGCTGACTACCCTACAGGACCACAGTTGGGTGGTCAATTGGGAGAAGAGTTAATTAACCCTGCGACAGTCCGTAGAACACCTGGGAGCCATCATAGACTCCAAAGCCAATATAGCCAAAGCATCCCACAAGACAGCAGACAAGGTCATGTCCCAGGCCCAGGCCCTTGCTCTCCACCAGACCACAACACTGGCCTCCCTTCTCCAGATCCTTGGTTCCATGGCCTCCTGCATTACTCTAATGCCCTGGGCATTATGGAACATGCGCACACTATAAATCCTAGCTATCCGGGAGGGTCATCAACTAAATCACAATCTATCCAGGACAGTCACTCTGACAACAGTAGCCAAGAAATCCCTACTCTGGTGGACAGACTGACACAATTTCAACAAAGGGGAGACACTGACCACCAACCACGACATTGTGATCGATTCGGATGCGAGCCTCACGGAGTGGGGAGCCACCATGAACCACACTCCAGCTCAAGGCACATGGTCACGGTTATATCGATAAACATCCTGGAGATGACAGCAGTATACCACGCTCTATATCACTTCAAGAAACAAATACAAGGCAGAAGGGTATTCATGAGGTCAGACAACAGGTCGACAGTGGCGTACATCAAAAACTAGGGAGGGACAAGGAGCATTCAACTCCTATAAGAAATATGAAAAGTCTTAAACTGGGCTCAGACCAACCTACAGTCCATCACTGCCATACACTTGGCGGAAAAACTAAATATCCAAGCCAACTTGCTGAGCAGACAAAACATAGAACTAGGGAAATGGTCTCTACACCCCAAAACATTCCAACAACTCAACAACTGCTGGGGTCCACTACAAACTGACCTAATGGCAACAGCGAGAAACACTCAGCTCCCAAACTTCTTCTCAAGGTTCAACGAACCTCAAGCCTCAGGGTCAGATGCCCTCTCGCAGGTTTGGTCCTTCAAAAGGGCATATGTTTTCCCACCAATCCCACTCCTCCAACAAATCTTGAACAAAATCTGCCTCTCCCAAGCCACAGTTGTGCTAATAGCACCATACTGGCCCAGGCGACACTGGTTCATAACCTTGATATGCATGGCAATAGACTCTCCCTGACACTGCCCCTCTGCCTGGAAGGCCCTATGTTGTTTCTGCCACTGCAGCACAGGCAGTAAATATCCAGAAATTTTGCAGAAAAATTGGTCCATTAAATTGGAAGTGGAATCTGGTCTCGGCCATTATGTTTACGGTGTCCCCCCACCACCCAGACATTAAGTAGCTGTTTCAGGGCCTATTTATACAATATTTCTGCCTGAACCTCACTATGGCCGGCTCAAAATATGTCCAGAAATGTTGCCAAAAAATTGTACAGTACATTAAGAGTGAAATCAGGCCTGAGACACGCAGTTACAGGCTCACACCCACCCTGCTGAACCAAATGTGCTGTTTTCTGCATGTTTTAAATATTTTGGGAGCCTAAGTGTGTGGCTGCATGTTCAAATCATGTTCCACATGTCCAGAAATGTTGCCCAAAAAATGACACAGTACATTTACAGTGAAATCAGGTCTCATCCATGATGTTTATGGTGTACCACCACCCGGACCAAACAATGGTCTTTGGTCCACTTTTACAATTGTCTTACAGACCCTATCTAGTTTCTGCTACTGCAGCACAGGCAGTAAGTGTCTGGAAATGTTGCAGAAAAATGGTACATGAAATTGGAAGTGGAATCTGGTCTCAGCCATTATGTTTTAGGCTGCCCCCCCCCCCACCACCACCACTCAGACATTAAGTAACTGTTTTATGGCCTGTTAACACAATATTTCTGCCTGAAACTCACTTCTGCTGGTGCCAAACAGGGCCTACAAGTCCAAAAATGTTTACCCAAAAATGTAACATTGAATTGAGACTGAAATGTGTTGTCACTTCTTATATTTTATGGTGCTCCACCACCTCAGGGACCTGAAAGGGGTGCCAACATGCAGAGAAAAGGAATTCCTCCTGCAAAATGCTGCTGCTACTTTCAGTTCTTTCTTGCTGCTGCTGCTGCTGCTGTGTTTCAGTTGATTGACACAGAAATTCAGAAGTATCATTTCCCTATCCCTGTGCTGCTGTATTGATTGTCAAGTTGTGTTGACTGACTGTCTCTGTGATAGTACTTTGCCTGGTGGTGGAGTAGTGAATTAAATTTTGGGGCACTGTAGCTTGCTGCCTGCTGCTGTCTATGACTACTACTTTCCAAGGTGCCACAAGAACTACTGTTCTGGATGGTTGATGCCTGGTGGATTATCCTCACACAGTTCTTACTGCTGCTGATGAACATGTAAGTATCTGTCTTCATTGTTTTTCCTGTGCAAGGTAAGGGTGTTGGTGGGTTGATATTATGGTATCTTGAGTTCTAATATGCTTGTACTGCTCTTATATTATTTTTCAGTGTGCTGTGGATGACATCATCATGCCAGGCCATGAGGGAAGGAGATGACAGACATATGGATCTTCCCAATTTCCCAATGCAGATGGTAAGTATTGGAATTTTCATAAAAGTGTGGTATGTCTGTTACTGCCATATAGTGTATGGTTTAATGAGGTTGTGTATGGAAATCCATACACTACAAAAAGTTGTTCTTCTGCAGTAGTGACGTCCTCACTAATGCAGAACGACTTTTTGTTCTGTGTTAGTGAAGACGTCATAATACAAGGGGCTACAGCAGACATTGTGATTCATCCCTTGCTGTGTGAGAGGGACGCGCGAGTGTGCTGGGCAGTGGCAGTTGTGAATCGAGGGCATCAGCAGAACGAGTAAAAATATGGGAAAGTGGTGACTTTTGTCCTTTTGACTATACTATAGAACAGTGTGTGGTTACCCTCACTACTTGACTATTCTTTCACCTCGTAGATACAATGCCGACTTGGAGACCTCTCGAGCGTCGCTCTCGAAGTCATCAGTCGGCATTGTATCCACTCGGTAGAAGAATAGCCTTGTGGTGTATGGGTAACCATACATTATCCTATATATTGTTGTCCGAGCTTGATAGTAATTGTGTTATTTTTTGCTTTTTTCAACATCAGGAATTCAAGCTAAGTTGAGTATTTTTATATCCTGCTGCTGCTGACTGCGGAACCAGGTCTGGGAGATTTATTTAATTGCACCCATGCGCAATGGTTCCACTTTCACAGTCCTTGAGGTAAGCATGTCTTCATTTTTTATGGTTCTCTGGGGTGGGAGAGGGGGTGAATGGTCAGACTCATGGGTGGTGGGGGGAATTTTCAACAATCACCAAAATGTGTTCTTCATTTTTTTCTTATGTCAAGGTACACAGTGCTGATAGGGGAAGGGGAATGCCTGCTAGTGCTACTGTGGTTAGTCAGACCTTGTCTGGACTGGAATCATGTGCACCACACAGCATGTTCCTGTGGGGAATGTCCTCAGTTAAATGACATCACATCACGGGTATAGTAAATATACATTATTTTGTCTGTGTCTTCTTCCAACTTGTTAGGTAAAAGCAGGTATGCAGATTGATTAGTAGCCAACATTTTTTCTTATCTTTGCTCTTGCTTAGGTCATTTTCCTCTGTCAAAGTTTCAGTATGTCGTACCTTGATGACTACATGAATGATCAATCCAGGCCATGCAGGAGCTATGTTGTGTTGTTGGAAGACAGGGGTGTTGCTTGAACTGCGATGTTGAGCTCTGGACTGGTGTCTATACTATTACCATTAATGAGTAATCACCACTGCCACACACATACAGGGAGGAACTATATGCAAACACAGATCGTTGATATGGTGTTTAGTAAATACTTAAGTGGAGGGGGTTAATGTCTTGTCTACTCAATGGGGATTGAATAGCTGCAGTAATCCTGAACATTTTGAATCCATTCAAAAGTGAGGACAGCAGGACACTCACCCTACCCTGACCCTCCCTCACCTCCCCCCCCCGGAACCATTGCAGTTTTGGTGTACCTTAACCTAGTACTGTAGAAGTAACCTTTTTTGGCTGGACTTGATATTGTAAGTTGTTAAGCCTCTTCATGATTACTTTTGTAATTAATTACTTACATCTTAAAGATGCCCAACATTCACCATGTTTCTCAATGTGTTCAACTTTGTGTTAACTGTTGAATTAGCATGTTACATTCATATGCTACTTGTGCACTTGTCTAGGACCCAGGGTTCTTGTACATGTCACCAATACTAAGTGGCAGAAACATTTTTTTTAGTCACATGGAGTGCATGGGTGTGTCAGGTCAGATCAAGTGACAAGAAGGGGTGGTAGGGCAGTGTGGAATTTGCCATCCTGGGCACTTTTAGGGACATCAAGACAACATATCTTACTGTAAGATGATGATGTGTTGATATAGTCAACATGAAAAGTAATATATTTTTTGAAGAAAAACATTAATCATGCAATTGCAAATTATTTATGGTTATGATAATTACATTACTGCTGCTTTATATAGGCTTGTGGCTTTGTGGGACTGGTGGAGGTGGTGAGGTGACCAATCAACGGGTTATGGTAAAGGGTGATGAAGGCTGCAGCACATAACAACATATTTCCATAACCAATGCAGTGGTACATAGCTATAAATAAGGTGTAACATACTCACCCCAGCAACCATACTGAGTTGAAAGTTGTTGTTTGGGGGGGGGGCTTGGAGTAAACTCAGCCTTTTTCAACTTCAGTTCCACATCATCCAAAAAGCACCCCTCACAGTCTTCAAGACTGGAGTTCTCATCAGGTGGGAATTCTCTCAACATTGTTGCCTCATCCACCTTGCTGCTGGTGGCTGTCTTACTGAAGAGATTGTCATCATCCTCATCACCAAGACACAGTTCCTGTGGCAACACCACTGACATCACTGTGTTGTGTGGAATGTGCCTCTCATTCATTTTGATGAATGTTAGCATGGACACATTCTTGAGTGACAAATTGGTCTTACGATCACTCTCAATTGCCCCAGCTGCACTAAACACTCATTCCACAGTGACACTGGATGGTGGGCAGCTCAGGTATTTCACTGCAACCGATGTTAGTGCTGGCTATTCAGTCATTTTACTGCTCCAGTACAGCAGTGGCTCATCATTAATGGCAAGGTGCTTTGGGTCCCCCATGTAGGCCTCCACCATTCATTCTGCTGCCCGGAGTCCAGCTGCCTCATCTGTCTCCTCCTCCTTTTCCTCCGTATCTTCCACTCCCACCTGAAAGAGAACATCCCAAATGGGATTGCTTGCTGTTTTCTGCTCTGCCTTGTCCATTTTCTCTGATTGGGTTTTCTGTGAGCCGCTGGTGGTGGTAGCAACACCTGTTTTTGATACAGTACATGCATTTTTCATTAGTGCAGCTTGTACCAATCTAATGAGGTTCTCTGTCAACTGTTGTACTCGCTGATGACCTCCTTCAATTATAGAGGGCAGGCCACGTTTGTACCATGTATCCAGCATGGTGGCTATTGCAAACTCAGCTGACTGTAAAATGCCAGATACATGGGTATTTGTGTCCAGCACATGCAGCATGTGATCCATTAGATCACAAATGCCATGATGCCCACTTGCCTCTGTCTGAAGTCGCATAAAATGGTGCAGGGTCTGCAGCAGAAGACATATGAAGAAAGACTAAAGGAGCTTAATATGTATACCCTAGAGGAAAGGAGGGAGAGAGGGGACATGATAGAAACTTTCAAGTACCTCAAGGGAATTAACAAAGTCCAAGAGGGTAGCATCTTCCAGAAAAAGAGATGTGCAAGAACAAGGGGGCACAATTTGAAGATAGAGGGGGGACGGCTCAGAGGTAATGTGAGGAAGTATTTTTTCACTGAGAGTGTTGTGAATGCATGGAACAGCCTCCCTGAGGAGGTTGTGGAGTCAAGAACAATGGGGGACTTCAAGAATGCATGGGACAGGCATAAGGCAGTCCTAGTGGGGGGTAGGAGGAAGTAAGCTGTTGGTTAACTAGGATTTGCAGCTTATTTGTTAGGTAGGAAAATGGGCAGACTGGGTGGGCCAAGCGGTCGTTATCTGCCATCAAATTCTATGTTTCTATGTTTCTATATTCACTAGTTTCTGCCTCAGCTCATGTATGAGAGGTATGGACTGACTTATGCAAGCAGTGTCCCCACTCACTGCCTGTGTAGCATGCTTGAATGGACAGAAAATGCATATTAGCCCATCAGTTTGGTGCCACTGCTCTGTTGTTGGAGTGATGGACACTCCATTACTGTCATGGGTGGTGTGCAGCAGCAGGTATTCTAACACAGCCTTATACTGTTCATACAGCCGGTCAAGCATGTACAGTATGGAGTTCCACCTGGTGACAACCTCAAGCTTCATCTGGTGCTGAAGCAGATTGTTATTGTGCTGTAGCTCACATAGATGGTCACGGGCCTTTGTAGAATGGGCAAAGTGGATATAGATGCGACGGGCAACAGTAACCATTTCCTTAACGTCTGCATGGTTGAGAAACTGCTGAACAACAAGATTAAGGCAGTGTGCTAGGCAGGGAACTCTGAAAAACCCACCATTGCTAATGCACTTCACTACATTGGAGCCATTATCACTTGCAATGAATCCTGCTATGAGTGATTGTGTGTGTAGCCACCTATCAATCTCGTCCAGCAGAACATTAAGCATTTTTGCAGCTGTGTGCAAACCTGTGACACTTGTCATCATCAGGGTTGCACGCTGCCAAATACCAGGAGTGTTGCTACCACCACAATTTTGCTTCACGCATGTTTTGCCAGGCCCAAAATCAAGTACCGCACCAGGCAACTGTTCCCAGTGTGCTGTTATGCACAGATACGAGATTTCTGCTGTTTGTCCTCTGGTCCACATATCCATGCTAAGATGGATATAGTGTGATGCACTATGCTTCAATGTATGTCTAATGTAATCATCAACTCTACTGTTCAGCTCCAGCATGGCACGCTTACTAAAATAGGTTTGTGATGGAACTTGCCATTTGGGACAGGCATGGGCCATCAACCTGCAGAAACCAGCATTCTCTATGAATGAGAATGGCAACAGATCAATGGACAGCATTTCAGCAGTGACAGCATTTAACTCTCATGCAGCAGTATGATTGGGTGGGTACTTTGTCTGCCACTCAAGGATGGTCTTCAGAATGGGCTGCATCTTTGGGGTTGTCCGACCAGAATGCTGTACTTGTGTCAGCAATGATTTTCTTTTAGGAGTACCAATTTACTCTTGGCCGGACAGTGGAGACTGCATGAAACCAGTTATTTTGGTTGCTTGTGGGTGTGGCGGTGGTGTACTTTTAAGACTCACGGGACTGGGACTTGCACTGCCACTGCTATGCCCACTACAAGAGAGAGCAAAGGATTGCTAACTCACCTCCTTCATCATCGACCCACTCTGTCCTCGCTCCTCATGTTCTTGCTCTACTACATGCATGTTGCTACCAACAGCTCTGGCATCCTTCTGGTGTTGATGCTATCTCAGCGGGTGCTTGTTTTTCAGGTGGGCGTGTTGGCCACCAGTGCATATGTGGCTTCCCTTGTTCCCCTGACTAACACAGGCTTGACAAAGTTGGCATATTGCTGCGGTCTCATCAGTAGGATCTACTACATAAAAGTCCAAAACTAGGAACTTTTGACCTGTGGACTTCAGATGCTTCTGGGACTGGAATGATTCAGAAACAGGTGTGGAAGTGTGTATTTTTTGAGCTCCTAACATGACTTCCATAAGACTACTTTTGGGAGGGGTGGTTACTTGACTGCTTGGAGGTGTGCTTATAGGCTTGGTGACAGACTGACCCACCACAGGCTCTACATGTAAATGGCCTACATCACCCTTGACCTTTTTTTTAACTCAGGTTCCCATGTGGGATCATCCCAGTCATCATCATCATCACCAACAATAGCAATGATGTCCTTGTCTGCCTCCTCCTCCCCCCCATCACTGTCTTATTGGAGGATGGCACCTTTTCTTTTCTCTACAGCTATCTCAGGGGACTGATCACCCTTATCTCCAGGACTATCAGACTCTTGTTGAACACTATCATCACCAATTTCTGCAGGAACATGGACAGTCACACTGACAGACTTGTTGCCACCCTCTTCCAAGTTCTGGACCACTGTTCCTGTGCTGGTGTCAGTGCCTCCTTTCTTCTCACTCTCAGCATCCCCCACTAGCATGGTTGCAACAGTTTGAGCTTTAAAAAAAGTAAGACATAGATATGCCTGACCCAGTTTGGCCACCAACTCCTTTGCTGGTTCCTGCCACACCACCAGGGCCCACATCAGAACTTGGAGACAGTAATGCAGACATACCTGTGCTTTCACTGCTATGGGGAACTAGAACTGAAATTGCACATTTTTCAGCAAACTTCTTGCCTCCCTCATCCTCCCTGCTACATTTCCCCCCTGTACTTGTCTGCTTCTTACCAGGCATTTTTGCTGACTGCTGCTTCAAAGCTTTGCCTTTCTCTAGGAGTATTTGAAGAAAGGATGTATTACCACTAACTATGTGAATAATTCCTCACATGTGAATGATGGTGTCACACACCTACAGTACTGACTTCCTTAAAAGTCCAAAAACAATCAGGACAGGTACCAGCACTTACAGTAGAATTAATACCATATATAGTAGACAGCCCGGTGTAGTAAAAAACAGGAAGGTAACTTTTTTCCCCATAAATAGGAAGGAATTAAAGAAACACACACAAGGAAAAAGGGAACAAGTTATACACTTTAAATACAGATCACCTGTGTCTCTCTGAACAAATAAAGTACTGTAATGTGCTATGTTACTCAGTATCACAATTTGTTTTTTATATGCAGGCAGAGACAACCATGAAACAGCAACAAAAGAAATTAGTAGCATGCAATATGTTAGTGGTCTGGATGGGAAGGAGCGACAAAACATCTCTTGAAAATGACTATTTTAATATATATACTATTTTATAATGCATACATGAGGTAAGACACAAACAATGCTATAACAGAGAAAGAGTAATATATGTAAGTTAACTTAAACAGGAACATCACACAGTGTGCAGAGTCAAGCTCTAGCAATAACTTACAGGGGAACAATTCAACAATGCAGTGTGACTGTAATAGACAAGTAGAAGTGATCGAGTTGAAGTACTTTACAACTGTTGATTTTCACAGTTTTAGTAACCCACAAGTTAACACTCCAGCTAACAGAACTAGCCACAAAAAATAAAAGAGATGATCAGCACTGTGTGTTTTAAAATTTCAGAATTCAAAATCAATTCACAACTAAAAGCAGAAGAATGGTATATATAACACAGCTAACAGTGGCAGGAATTTTCTCAAACAGGACCGAGAAACTTTTCAGAGAAAATAAATTGCAGAATATAACAAAATTAATAAGAAATAACAGTAAATAAATAAATAACTCACAATTGTGAGTAACTATACCAATCTGCTTGGCTAGAAATAGCTTGCACTGCTTTACACTACTACCCTATCCCACACAACTCTTTCAAAGACAGAAAAGTAAACCTAATTCAAACTACATATTATATAAAAATTCACAAAATTAGAAATGTTCCTTAGTACCAGACACTACCAGCACAGCAGCACTAGAAAAAAAACTTTATATTTTGAAACAGTTAGCGCTCAAAAACAAGTTTTAGCTATGTTTTCAAAGGCTTTATTGGCTCTGATGCACCACAACACACTACTCTCTGACTCAACATGCAGCAGAATGAGCTGGAAACAAGCTACATGTCACTTTTGACCTATTTACCCACAATGCATTGCATATTTCACCTTTGTACCAACATTTTTCCTGTGAAATCAAAAGTTTCACCAGCAAAATTCTGCCCCAAGGCAAAATTTGGATCACCAATGGGGGATATTGTCATGGTAAATGAAATTTCGCCATTACGTGAAATCAAGAAAACAGGCAAAACTTTGTTTCTCATAGGCAAAAACGTTTGCGTAATTGCAGAATTACATGAAAGATTTTGCCAGGCAAAATATTTCAATTTCACACAATACTAAAGAGGATGACAGGTATCAATCAAAACACAATTGCAAAAATAAAACGAGAATAAACTTAATAGTGTGCTCTGGTGTTAAGTGTACAATAGTGACAAATGTCCTTTATGTAATACAGTAACACTGCCATCCTTGAACTGAAAATTTACTGGATGGATGTCTGTGGGTGGTATTTTGGTTGAAAAGAGGTTTTCTTCCTGAGATTGGACTTCCATATCACCAGGGCTTCCACTTGTGGATAGCAGGTAGATGAGTGCTGGTCCTGATGATGCAGCTGGCAGTTATAAAGTCAAATCACACTTGCAGTGTCAATGGCTTCAAGAAAGGAATGAATTTTTTAAGGCAATTTAAAATGGCCCCGCTGTCTGTGTCAAAAGTACAGGTTACACTATTGTTTGGGATAAGTGTCCTTAAGCAGTGGTTGATGGTAGTTAATAATGGTGGTGACTATTGGTAAACATCTTAAAAAGTCCATATATGCTATATCCCAAAGTCCAGAGGCAGGAATATATAGCTAGATTTCTTTCCTCTGTATGTTGTGCAGATTGTTGTGGATACAAAGAATACAATCATGTACATTGGTTCAGATGCCCTTGTTTTTAATTTACAACCTATTGCCCAACAAAGATGAGATGTGAACAACTGAACCATGTAAGCCGCTTGCCTGGATGTGCTTGTTTGGTTAGGACCCCCCCCCCCATGTTAGTGAGAGGGATCCTTCTTGTGTCCTTCCAGATCCAGTTGCCTTGAACTACAGCAGGTGTCCCTTTGAGGTAAAATGCCAACCCTGGTGGAGGTGGAGATCTTCTGACTGGCTGTCACAGATGACTTTAAAAGTTGTGAATGTGGTCAACTTTATTGTAGGGGTCTTCAGATGTGAGGTTTGGCTGCACCATGCCATCATTCTTAAGGCTAGTAAGGAAGTTGGCATGGCTGTGGCCAGACCATGTGACAGGCCACAGAAGTGGCTAGCTATTTATTGCAATCCTCCTTTGCTAATTTATTTGCCTCTGCAGTGTCTGTCTCTGCATATGCTACAACATGTATAACCCGTTACCTGGTTATATCCCCTGTTTGGACTACCCTAGGGTGAGGACATGGTTTTTAGAGCAGCCTATATGCTCCCACCATTTCTGGTGAGATATGGGCTTGTGTCTGTGGTCTGTGAAACCATAGTTAAACCAGTCTTCAGAATAAGTAGTGAACCAACCTGGTGCTAATCTGAGTCAGTAAGTGCAAGTACCTCAGGCAGACTGCCAAATTTAGCAATGGCACAGACCTCCACTTCATGTGCCTATAATACTGCTGTTAGGGAGTCTAACCCTTCTCAGGTTCTTGGTGATGACAGAGGTGCAAAGAGGTCACAGACATGTTGCATATCATCAATAAAACATGTTTATTACTACCAAAAAGGATATCACAGTTGCTGTAAGCAGTTCTTACCATTAGGATCTGGGAGCCAAAGCTTAGCATTCCATACTCCCCAAGGACTGAAGAGGTCTCCAAAGGAAAAAAAATGTAATGTCTTACATTATATACTATGATAATTGTCATGGTTACCCATGAGATAGAAATATTTCTAGTTACAGGCGATGAGCCCTATTGGCTAAAATAGAGGTGGCTTCACAGTTATAGATAACATTATGCAATTTTGCTAAGCTCATCATTTCTGAGAACAAAGATGGTACAGTGATTACATACTGTAATTTAATTATACATAAGTCCAAAAGGTTGCAGTGCTGACTAAGATATACTAATGTAACAAAGACATAAATGTATTGGTTAACTACGTGCAGGTTCCATGCATTAGAGAAGTAAAGTGGATTACAATCATTACATATCCTGACATCTACACTTATTTGGTAGATGTCTGTGCCCTATGTGTTAGTATATCTTATGAATAATTATAGATTGCCTAGATTGTACAATAAAATGCCAGTTAGGGTGCAGGGACCTTGTATAACATCCCCTCCCTTGTTGCCTTACTGAAAAGGCAACAACGCTATGGGAAAGTGGTGAGAACAACTGTCCTTTACAGACCTGATGCACAAGCCTTGTAAAGAAATTTGAGCTGCTCTCAATGCTGTTTTAGCACACGCCTTAGGCAGAAGAGCATGATAATTATAAAGAAAATTAAAAATGCTTGTTCCATAACAAAACCTTTAAAGGTAATTTCTAACCAAGTATTAGTAAATGCACTATTAAAATCACCATCATTAATCATAGCACTGATAGCCTCTGAGGCTCCTGTGAGGTTGTTACTGATGTGGATGAGGTATATATCCTTTCTCTCTATAAGGGAGTTTAATGTCAATGTGAGTGGATCTATGTGTACATTAAAGATGGGCAAATATTGAGATAGAGCAAGCAAATATTCAGGATTACAGTCAATAATGTCTGGTTCAGTGATGGGAAGGGGGTAATTACTGTGTGCCCAATAACAGTAGTTTGATGAGGAATAAAACAAAAGTTAGATTGAGTTATATTGCATACCTTTTGACCATAAGTGAAAGATTTATACTTAGTAACAATGCAGTACTGTCCATCATAATTGTAAGTCATTTTCACATTTGCCACTCTTCATTTTTGCAGTAGGACTGGGCAAGTGTAAGATTGATTTGATAGTTTTGTAGTCAGCTGATAAACCTCCTTCTTGTATGCCTTGTAGAGTTGATCATAGTTAATCAGTGGTGGTGCTGATTGTGCTTCCGAGGTAACTGTGTCATTGGCAGTAATGTCCTTGTCCATAGTAAAGGACCAATCAATGCTATCTGGGGAGTAACTGCAGACAGGTTTAATAATGTCAAACACCACAACAACACAAATAATGATAACCCTTTTTTGCACAGCAATCCGTATGTAGAGAAACCCATGCTTCCAGGATGGGGTGGTAGACTAGGAGGGATGGCAGTTGAAGCATTCTCTGTAGATGTCCTCATCAAATTGCCCAATGGAGTTAACTGCAGTAGCTTATCAAATAAAGCTGTGTTTGGATCAAAACGTGGTAATGAGAGAGTAAAGGATACAAACATGGTCTCTAGAATAGTGCATTTCTTAGAAGTGAAACAAGGTCCTGTATTAGGATGCCTGGTAACAAAACCTAAGTTTCTTGCTGTGGATATAGGTATGGCAATAGATTGAGACATACACATTGCAATACATGCAGGGCTTTTGCAATTAGGGCAATACCATTTAGAAATATGTCTATCATGTATGAGATCAGGAATACACCCAGATTCCAGATCACGGAAGAGGTTATTGATGGTGGTTATGAAATAAGAGCCATAAGCAGAACAGAGGAGTTCCCTGGCAATATATTGCTTCTCTGCATCCTTACTGTTTTGTGCAACAAGTGAGTTTATTTTATCTTTAGTGTCAGTGAATGTCTTAGCAATTTCCTTCATGTTGTATACTGTATATCTCTTCCTGACTAAGACCATCCACACCATGTAACAATGGGGGTATGATGTCATTAATTATACCAACTTGGAATTTCTGTGAGTGAGCTTTGATTGTAGCAATGTCTGCTTTATTCCAGAGAGACACTGTAGAACCAAAGATACCTGTGAGTGCGCCAGTGGCACCAGTGGCATCAGATGCATCATGCTTGTTCTTTCTAGAGTGTGATTTGTCTGTGACAGAACATGGCTTAGAGCTAAAGAAACCCTTGTATTCTATAGTATGAACACCAGCAATAGGATCTTGATTATGTGTCTGGTATGCTGTTAGACTATCTAATAACACAGAACTGAAAAACTTTGATGTGATAGTAGCATGACACATTCTAAATTCTGGCATATTCCAATGAGTCAAATTAAACAGAACAGGTACATGCATATACTGTAAATTGTTAATAAGTGTACCAGGTGAGGAAGTATCAGTTAAACCACTACATGGGCCAGGTTCATGTGGGGGGGCATTCAAGAAGTTCTGGGAGGAATAACAGCTAAATACATGGCAGCAGAGGCCATGGAATATAAGGCACAAAATTGCTTAGCGGAGTTTTTGGAGAACCTCTCGCAATATTCAGGGTCAATAATAGCTGTTAGATTATATAAACCTGAATGTCTCTGGCTGGTCTGTTGGAGAGATAAGGTACCATTTGGGGATATTTTGGCATTTGCAAAAAACATGGAAAATTCCTTTGGAAAGTTGGCCCCAGGGAGGGCTTGTCCATAAAAATTTGTTTGCCATTCAATTTGTAGGGTAGATTTATCAAAGGATACTACCGAGGCAGTGAGGTAGGCATCTTTACCTTCCTGTACAGTAATCAATTTGTTTGGGCGTGTAATAGATACTCCACCTGGGCTGTCAGCAGGAGGATGGTCTAGATGCGGAAGGATGTGCTTTACCATGCCTGGGATGCAAGGGAGAACTCCTAGGGTGAGGAGAATCAAATGCAAGATAGCCATCCTGACAGAATACCCGTAAGGAAAAATAAGAAATCATTAGTCACTCAGTACAATTCTATCCAATGGGGTTAGGAAACGTAATTATGCTCCTTTGTAAAGCTTTAACTGGTTTGCATGCAACCACTTATCAGTCAGGTTCTTGTTTTGCAGAAGTTTAACTTGATAGACTGCAGCACTGAGCTTGTTGACAATGGGGTAGGGTCCTTCTCATTTATTGGAGAAGGCATGTGTTGGGTGTGCAAATCTGAGTACCATCACCTGATCTACAACTTGCCAATCCACTTCTTATGAGTGCTTGTCAAATTGTACCTTGGATTGTTGTTGGGCTTTGCCCATACAATGAGCTGCATACACATGTGTCTTAATCAAATCTTCTTTTAGTTTAGTTACATACTTGTCTATAGAAACTATGTCTGCAGTAGGGATGTGTAGGTCAAACAACAAATGTTCAGGCAATCTCATACTTCTACCAGTCATCACCTTAAAGGGTGTTAGCTGGGTGGTGGATGAGGGACTACCCCTAATTGCCAAAAGGATTAAAGGCAATAGGGAATACCAGTCTTTGGGATTATCCTCAACGAATTTGGAAAGCATGTGCTTAAGCCATCTGTTGTCTCTTTCTACCTGACCTGAGGACTGGGGATGGTAAGGTATGTGGAACTTCTGGTGTACCTCTAGAAGTTCAACTGATTCTTTCATTAACTCACCTGTAAAACTGGTTAATTTGTCAGAGTCCACCTTGAGAGGTAGGCCCCACCTGGAGAAAATCTGTTCTACCAGGATTTTTGCAGTAGCTTTTGCAGTGCATGTTTTAGTGGGAAAAGCTTCAACCCACTTGGAGAAATGATCAGTAACCACAAGGGCATATTTGTTGTTTCTGCTGGTATTGGTCAGGGGACCTATACAATCAATTTGTATGGCATGCCAAGGACCAGAGTGTCTTTGTGGCAACATGGCAACAATTTGCATTTTGTTTGGTTGGTATTGGGTTATTTTGGGTGCAGATCAGGCAGTTGTCAATGTAATGCCTGACATCCTTGGTGATACCAGGCCACCAACCAACAGTTTTGAGTTTCTGGAGTGTGTTTTCCATTCTCTGATGTCCACCAGTATGAGTGTCATGCACTTGGTGGAGAAATTCAGATCATAGGTTCTGTAGGACCACCCACAATTTGCTGGGTGAATCATCCGGTTGATACCAGATTAATTTGTCATCTGGTGACAAGTGTAGCTTACTCTCATGCCTCCTATAAGGGTTATGAGTAGATAAGTTCTGTTCAGTTCCTTTGTCAAGGAATCTGAACACATCTTTCTGTTCAGGGTCTGCATGTTGGGCTTCTGACAGATCCAATGGAGAGACAGGCTCAGGTTTCTTCCTGATAGCAGCCACCAGTAGGGCTGCTCGGGAATCTGGATGGTCCATCATTCAGGCGTTTCCCCTCAGGCACCCTGTTTTGCAAGGGTGTTGGCCTTGTCATTAAAGGAATGATAGGGATCTGATTTGAAGTGTGCCTTAACCTTGTGGATGAAAAGTCTGTGTGAAATGTTTGGACCATGAATGTATATCACAAGCTCCTTATATTTTACAGGGGTGCCATCAGAAGATGCAAATTAGTTCTTCAACCAGAATGGTAAGGACCCAGTAAGAGAGCAGCAGACCCAATTTGAGTCTGCAAAAATGATGGTGTCCTCAGTTCCATTCTGTATGAACTTGAGGGCACAGGCCACGGCTACCAGTTCTGCATACTGTGATTATGCTACACTACAATGTTTACAGATTCCAACAGTGTTACCATTAGGGTATACTACCAGCACTCCAGTCCCGCTACTTGTTCTCCTTGGTAGTATGAGGCAGAGCCATCTGTGAATATATGACACAGTGAAATGTCCACAAGTAGATTGGGGGTAGCTGGAAGAAATGGACCTGGATCTGGCAGGTCAGGTGTCTGCAGTGTAGTCATGGGGTTCTCCTTGGTAAAGGAGTCCATAGGCCAAGGTGGATGACATTTTGGCAGGGTGGACCTGGATGTCATGGGCCTGGAGAAGGAGGGATGAGTAGGGCAGTCTGGTGTTGGATACTGATCCATCCATCACTCTGTCTGACAGTAGAAAGGTAGTGGGAGTGTGGTTGGTGTTGATAATGATAGGTGAGTACTCAATGATATACAAAAAATGTTTGACTGCCCAGTAGGTAGATTCATTTCACAAGGTTCCTTTCACAAAGGCTGTACTTCTGTTCCACTGGTGACAACATATGGGATGCATAAGCAACAGGCCTCATGATACCATTAACTTTCTGAGCAAGTACAGCAGACATAGCAATGTCTGAGGTAGCGGATTCTAAATGGAAGGGCAGTGCTGGATTGGGGTTCACTAAAGCTGGAGCAGAGGCCAGTGCCTATTTCAGTGATGTCACAGCTTGTGTGTGTATGGGGGGTCCCATGTCCAAGGAACATCCTTTTTCAAATAAAATCACTGGAATAGTTGACCATTCCCAGAAAACACCTGAGTGTTGCCACACTGGTGGGAAGTGAAAAGTCTTGTAGTCCCTGTATCTTTTTCCAGGTGGGGCTTCTGCCCTTATCAGTGATTCTCAGGCCAAGAAAGATAACTTCCTTCTGGCAAAGTTGTGCTTTTGCAGGGTTACACTTCAGGTCTGCCCTCTGCAGGAGGGTTAGTAATTCATCCAAAAGGTCAAGATGTTGGTCTTGGGTGGCTGAGGCCAGTAAAAGGTCATTCACATACTGCAAAATACACTGTGGGGTTGAGAACCCCTCCAAAGCATCCATCATGTGTAGATGGAAAAGGGAGGGGCTGTTGTGAAAGCCCTGGGGCAAGCAAGGTCCATGTGTACTACCTACCTTCAAAGGTGAAGGCGAATTTGTATTGGCTCTTAAGGGCCAATAGCAGTGACCAGAAACTATTGGAGATATTAAGTGCGCTGAACCATTTGTGGTCAGGGGTAAGCAGTTAAAGCACATCAGGTGCTTATGCTACTGTAGGTGAGCAGCTAAGGGTGTCTTGGTTAAGCCTCCTATAATCAATTGTAAGTCTCCAAGTTTCCGTGGGTTTCTTCACACAGGCCAAATAGGTGAACTGGCAGTAGAAACACAAGTCCTGATTACCTCTTGTTTGAAGAGTGACTGTATAGTTTCTCTGAGTGATGGTAAGGCTTCAGCTGGAAAAGGGTATTGCCTTTGCCTCTCATGGGCTGGGCCTGGAATTTCATAGAAACATAGAAACATAGATTTTGATGGCAGATAAGGACCGCTTGGCCCACCCAATCTGCCCATTTCCCTACCTATTGGATAAGCTGCAGATCCTAGTTAACCAGCAGCCTACTTCTTCCTACCCCCACCCCCTAGAATTGCCTTATGACTGTCACATGCATGCTTGAATTCCACCACTGTCTTGACTCCACAACCTCCTCTGGAAGGCCATTCCATGCATCCACAACCCTCTCTGTGAAAAAATACTTCCTTAAATTACCTCTGAGCCGCCCCCTTCTATCTTCACATTGTGCCCCCTTGTTCTTGCACACCTCTTTTTTTGAAAGATGCTACCCTCTTGGACTTTGTTGATTCCCTTGAGATACTTGAAAGTTTCTATCATGTCCCCCCTCTCTCTCCTTTCCTCGAGGCTATACATATTCAGCTCCTTAAGTCTCTCTTCATATGTCTTCCAGTGCAGGCCCTGCACCATTTTAGTTGCCCTCCTCTGGACAGCCTCCATCCTGTCTATATCCTTGCGGAGATTGGGTCTCCAGAACTGCACCAGTACTCCAGATGGGGTCTCACCAACTGTCTGTACAGAGGGATAATAACTTCCTGTTTTCTGCTGGTGGCCTCTCCCTATGCATCCCAGTATCCCCCAGCCCTCCTTGCTGCCCTCTCACATTGCTTTCCCACCTTTAGGTCATCTGATATGACTACCCCAGGTCCCTTTCCATTTTGTTGTTGTTAGTATCTCACCCCCATTGTGTACTCTTCCCTGGGTTTTGTTTCCCAGGTGCATTACCTTGCACTTCTTAGCATTGAATCTAAGCTGCCATACATTTGACCATTCCTCTAACCTTGCCAAGTCCTTCTCATCCTTTCCACCCACCTTGTGCATCAACTCTGTTGCAGATCTTTGTGTCATCTGCAAAGACATACTTTTCCTTCCAGTCCTCTGTAATATAACATATAAAGACATTGAAGAGGACCGGTCCTAATACTGAACCCTGTGGTACCCCACTAGTAACCCCCTTTCTTCAGAGTGGACTCCATTTACAATTACTCTCTGTGTCCTATTCTCCAGCCAATTCTTTACCCAGGCTGTCATCTTGGGACCCACTCCCAGGCTGGCTAACTTGTATATTAATCTTTTGTGTGGGACTGTGACAAATGCCTTACTGAAGTCTAGGCAGGCCATGTCCACAGCCCCTCCCTGATCTACTACTTTGGTCACCCAGTCAAAGAAACCTATCAGATTTGTCTGGCATGACCTTCCCGCTGTGAATCCATGCTGCCTTGGGTCCTGAGCCCCTCTGGCCTCTAGATACTCAACAATTCTTTCCTTCAGAAGTGATTCCATCATTTCCCTACCACTGAGGTTAAACTAACAGGTCTGTAGTTTTCTGCTTCTGCCTTGCTCCCACTTTTGTGAAGGGGAATCAAATCTGCCCTTCTCCAGTCCTCGGGTACCACCCTATCCTCCCATAATTTGTTAAAGAGGGTAGTCAGTGGTGTCACTAGTTCTACCCTTAGTTCTTTTAGAATTCTGGGATGAATCCCATCAGGCCCCATTGCTTTCTCCACCTTCAGTTTTAAGAGTTCTTTCAGAACCCTTTCTTCTGTAAATGGCCTGGTATCAACTTCTGTATCCAGAGTGTTTCTACTGTTTGTTTTAGGTACCTCCCCTCTTCCTTTGTAAATACTGAGCAAAATATTTGTTTAGTATCTCTGCCTTTCACAGTCACCTCTGCCCACCCTCCTCCTTTTATTAAGCCTCACTAGCCCTCCTTGGTCTTCCTTCACTCTCTGATGTACCTCTAAAAGATTTTATCCCCCTTCTTAACAGAGTTGGCTATCTTTTCCTCGGTTTGGGCCTTTGCTGTTCTGACTGCCTTCCCAGCTTCCTTTTGCTTTAACTGATACAGTTCCCTGTCCTGCTCCTTCTGTGATTCCTTGTACTTCCTGAATGCTTTCTTCTTCTCTTGAACCTTCACTGCCACTTCCTTTGAGAACCATAGCGGTTTCTTACATAATTTCATTTTGTTAATTTGCTTCACACAAAGGCTTGTTACCTCTGTGATGGCAGTTTTTATTATTCCCATTTGTTCTTCCACCCCTCCTTCCTGCCCATTTGCTAGTGCATTCCTTAGGCACTCACCCATTTTGGCAAAGTCAGCCCTCCTACAGTCCAGTACTTTTGCCTTTGTATGGCTTGACTCTATTGCTGTGTTTATTGTGAACCATACTGTTCGATGGTCGCTAGTTCCCAGATGGCTACCCACTTCTACATCTGTGATCCTCTCTTCGTCTCCATTTGAGAGAACCAGGTCTAAGATTGCTCCCTCTTGAGTGGGCTCCAATACTAGTTGTCTTAGGCATGCCCCTTGTAGGGCATCTAGAATAACCCCACTCTTTGAAGTGGCTGCTGCAACTGCATTCCAGTTAACATCTGGCATATTCAGATCACCCATCAGCAATATCTCCCTTTTCTGCCATTCTAAGTATTCTTTCTATCATTTCCTTGTCCATTTCCTCCCCCTGAGAAGGGGGTCTGTATCAACCCCCGTGCGGATTGTGGTGCCATTGCCGGTCTCCAAATTTACCCACAGTGCTTCTTCTCCTCCCTGTTTTCCCTTTTGTTCTGTTGCCTTGATTCCTTCCCTTATGTAAAGAGCTACTCATCCTCCTCTTTTACCCTCCCTGTCCCTCCTGTAGATAGTGTATCCTAGTATGTTTATGTCCCAGTCATGGTTTTGTGTGTACCATGTTTCTGTGACTGCCACTATATCCAGATGTTCCTCCTCCATCAAGTCCACTAATTCAGGAAACTTGTTATAGACTACGGGCATTGGTACTCATTGCTCTCCATATTTTTGATGGCTTTACCTTCTTTTGCAGCATCCCCCACTGACCTGTCTACTTCGGTATTTTTCTCATTTAGTACCCTGTTTTGTAGGGAGAGGCTGGGATTTTCCTGCTGTTTATCAGTGCCTCCCCCCTTGACTAGTTTAAAAGCTTGCCAATGAAGCCTTTAAACTGATTGCTCAAAAGACTTGTTCCCTTCCTGGACAGATGCAGACCATCCTGCCAGTATAGGCTGGTGTCCCTCCTGGTGGAACCCCAGTCCCCAATGAAGCCAAACCCCTGTGCCCCACACCATTTTTTCAACCATTCATTAAACTGCATGGTGCAAAGTACCCTTGCTTCACTCATGCCATTGACAGGCAGCACCTCAGAGAAGGATATTGTGTGTGCTACTTGTCTTAGGCCCCTTCCCAATTCTACAAAGTCCTTCTGCACTGCTCTAATCTTATGATTAGCCAAGTCATTTGTCCCTAGGTGGACAATGACATCCAGCTCAGATTCCCTGCAGCTGTTCTCATGATCCTGAGGATGAGTTTCCCATCTCTCTAAGCCATGGCACCAGGCAGGCACCTTACTTCAGTTTTCCCTGCTCCCCCAGTTCTATCCCCCTAATAATTGAGTCCCCCACCAGGAGCTGCTTCCTTTCCTTGTGGTGTCCTCTGCCTCCTTCCTGTGGGCCTCCCTTGTGACAGTTGTCTTCAGCCTCCTTAACCTCCTCTGCAGGTGCATCCATAGGGGAGCTATGCTTCCCCAGAATGGTGTATGGATTGCGGTGTGGAACAACTGACTGGGTGTGCCTCTGTTTCACCATCCTCACCCTCCCTAAGCCCACTGTGGTCCAACTGCTGTGCTTTCTTCGCAACCTCTGAGGTAGTGGTGGTGGCTCTGGTGCTCCCTGGATGGGGGAGGTTCCCTTCCTACCATCCAGTGTGGCCTGGGGAAGGTCCCCTTACTACTGTCCAGTGTGGCCTGAAGACGGGCAACTTCCTCCCTCAGGGCAGAGAGTTGTCTGCAAATAGGGCAGCATCTCAGCCTCCAGAAAGACTCCTGGAACACTGCTGCCCCACAGCCATTACATTGCACTACTCCCCACATTTTTTTCTTTTTTGTGGGTGTGTGATTGGTTTGTAATATAGAAATATATAATATATAAATATATCTATATATATATATATATTTATCTTATACAATGTGTATGCTTATGTTGTCAGTGCAGTGTCTAGAGAGGATATGACAGTGATATGCACTTGCACTCTTGAGAAGATGATGTCAGAACCCCAGGTATAAAGGAACTATTTCCAGGGGTGGGTGGGGTGAGGGGTGGAAAGGGTTGGGCCTAAACTATCCTCACAAAACAATCAGCTAAAAGTTCTGACCCACTGCTGCAATGAGTGCCTTCCTGTCAGCAAGATGCTCTACACAACAATTTGACAGAGAAAATACCCTGCTAATCAAACAGAGAAAAATCCACACATCCAAGTCAGACACAGGTAATCCTCCCCAGCCCCAAAACAGGCCTGGTGGCTTGTGCTCTGAAAGCTGTCAGCCTCAAAATAAGTCAGCTGTGCTGTAAACTCTTCCTGCACTGAAAATGTTAAGAATTGTAACAAACAAACGTAAACCTAGATCCACCTCCCTCTGTTGCTTGAAAGACTGTCTTTTCCTGTTTCACACTGCAGGTTTTGCTATGACCACTCCTTAACCCCAGTAACTTTGTTAAAAATATTTTAACTATCACAAACTCCTACGAACCAGTAAATTATTTAAAAATAGTTTCTGTCCCAAAATCCTAGTAGTCAATCCAGCTACCCCCAAGGGACAACCAAAATGCAGTATTCAAACACTTATGAAGTTACTTCCAAGAGAAGCAGAGTTTGCAAGTTTCTTTTTCAACTCCTCAGCCACCTGTAATTCATTTAAAAATAGTTTAACTGTCAGAAAATCCTAGTAGACAATCTAGCCACCTCCAAGGACCTACCCAAATGCAGTATTTAAATCCTTTTGAAGTTACTAACAAGATAAACAGAGTTTGCAAGCCCCTTCTTGGTTAAACACTAAATAAATATGTGAATAAAAAGCAATTACCAAGGGTAGTTAGTTTCGCCTCCCACAGAATTAAGCAAAAGTGCACGTTTGTTGCAGATATCAAGTGCAATATAGAATTTCTCACACAGCTCGCAGTTGAATAAAGCAGTAGTGTCCTTCCAGCCTAGAAAATGTGCTTTGTGTCTTTAAAAATTGTAGCCTCCAGTAACTTATAGTAATCTGATCTAGTCTGGATATCTCCACCCAGGGCAATTTGTTGCCAATGGTTATGAAGTAGCCCTTCCTGTTCCAATACAACCTGTTTGGTCTGAAAACAATGTCCTGCCCCCTAAGGCTGTCTGTGTTTCAATTCACACTGCAGGTTTTGCTATGACCAGTCCTTAACCCCAGTAACTTTGTTAAAAATAGTTTAACTATCACAAACTCCTACGCACCAGTACATTATTTAAAAATAGTTTCTGTCCCAAAATCCTAGTAGTCAATCCAGCTACACCCAAGGGACAACCAAAATGCAGTATTCAAACACTTGAGAAGTTACTTCCAAGAGAAGCAGAGTTTGCAAGTTTCTTTTTCAACTCCTCATCCACCAGTAATTCATTTAAAAATAGTTTAACTGTCAGAAAATCCTAGTAGACAATCTAGCTACCTCCAAGGACCTACCCAAATGCAGTATTTAAATCTTTTGAAGTTACTAACAAGATAAACAGAGTTTGCAATCCCCTTCTTGGTTAAACACTAAATAAATATGTGAATAAAAAGTAATTACCAAGGGTAGTTAGTTTCACCTCCCACAGAGGTGACAATATGCATCCTACCACAGTCATGCTTGTTTGTGGCAAATGCATCCAAATGTTTTTTCAGAATGGGAAGGAGTCTCTTAACTCATTCACACCACAAGAGCTCTTTGAGAATTCCACCACTTGTGCCCTGTATACTCTTAGCACTGCATCCTGGGCCTTTCTAAGCAAAATTAAGCCATAATTGGCATGCCACAAACAAATGTGAATACCGCTTGAACTGTAAGTGCTACACACAAAGTAAGAGTGGCAAAGTTGTTCAGCACAACATTACCTTTCCAATGGTGCTATGCAATCAATTGTAATCAATTTGTTTTTTATTTTATACTAGCTGAAATACCAAACAGCTGTGTTCTTTTCAGATTTTTTCGAGGTGCTTCAGTAAGGCTTGAGAGATAAATGTCAGCCATGCACACCATACCGTAAACTAATGCAAATAACTCCTGAAGTATACATGATAGACACAAAGTATCAGCAGCAAAATTGTTCAGCACAAAATTACCTTTCTAACGGTGCTGTGCAATCAAGTCTAAGCAATTTGGTTTGTTTTATATTTTGGTAAAAACTGCTGACTTCCTCAGATGTTTCCAGGCCTGAGTGAAAGTCAGCCGAGTATGTCTACAGGCGTTATTGGCCTGAGTGGCTATGCTTTCAGCCACTACCTACAGGTGTATCTAGGCCTGAATGAGTTAAAGAACTCGTGATTTTGAAACAATTCTATGACATCATATTCCTTGTCATTTGTGGTTATGGCTACAACCATGTGTGAATCAGAGATCATGCCAGTGTGGTATTGTCCTCTGATTTGGATCAAAAGCATTTTAGCTAGATCAACCACACAGTTGTGCGATGCTAAGAAGTTAATCCCCATGATGCTTGGATGGTCGTGCAGTAGCATAAGCTGAAAGTTATGGTATGCCTGTAAGTGGCCTGTAGTCACTGATAGGACTACGGAGCGATACGTAGATAGCTTTGTGTCACCCACACCAGATGTGTTGGTCCACCATCTAGTAGTCCAAGAGGAGTTTTCCAGATCATTTTTATGTAATACAGACACAGTCGCACCTGTATCCAGAAGCATAGTGGGTTGGCGGCCTCCAACGGGGGGCTCATGACCTCCTGGGTCTGTATGGTGGCTGCTTGTGTTTGTCTGTGTCTGTAGCTTAGTTTTTGTGGATTTACATGGTTTTCTGCTTGGAGTAACTACACCATTCTTGCTCACTACACCCGTGAAAATCTCCTGGACTGGATTTCTACAAAGCATCATCACCAGGTATCTGCATTTTTCATTTTAAAATCAACTTGTTGGAAGGTATCCCAAGCAAAACATAAGTGAAGCAACAAAGTCTGACAAATTCAGTGACTCTGGGTCCTGCTTGAATCCACATTTTCATCTGACCTGCCCCATGATCTGTATTTGGGCTTTTCAAGACCTCTTTGAATGACAAAGACGCATACAGACAAACATATTTCACATCCTGCATATGCACAGGCAGAGTTCATCCCTTTCAGGAATTCTAACACATTCTGTGACTGTGGACCTCAGCTGTTGATAATTTATTTTAGCTTTTGACTTAACCACCAGGTATCAAACATTTTCAATTGAAATCAACTTTTAATGTACTTGTCTCTAAGGGCTATTTATCCAACAACCATTTTGAAGAACAAATGAAACTTTCGGCCTGTTCTCAAAACCACTGCAACTGTGCCCTTACAGCTCCTTGCTGTTACTAACTGGTAACTACCTCATGCATCATCCTTATGGAAAGGAACCTGTTAAAAAAAGGGCCCTGCTGCCCCACAGAAGCAACTTTAAACCCCTTTTAAAACATCTAATACTGCTGCTGTTGTTCCTCTCGGGCAACATTCACCCTTACCCCGGCCCACCACAACTTGGCCACAAGGTTAACAGCAGTGCAGGGTCACTCTCCTTGGCAAGCATTAACATCTGCAGCCTCTTCTCCAAACTTGATACCCTCTCTGCCTGGGTTTCCCAGCACAATCCAGACATCCTATCAGTGCTGGAAACATGGCTGTCTCAGAAGATACCTGACTCTGCAATAGCAATTCCCGGCTATGTAGTTTTCAGTCAGGACAGACTTACCAAGAAAGGAGGAGGCTGTGCCCTCTACCTTAAAGAGTCCCTCATGGGTCATGTCATGCCTGTGTCCATCCCCAGAAATGACATCCAAATCCTTGCTGCCAAAGTACTTCTCGGAACTCATAACAAGATCCTGACTGTTGTCTCTGTCTATATACCACCCAAGTTGAGCAATCTGGGCTTTTACTCCATCCTTGATTGTATCAACTCCCTGGATCAGAATACAGAAGTTATCCTACTTGGTGATTTCAACATCAACTGACTGGCCTCCAGCTTGAATAGTTATAAGGATTCCCTAGCTGCTGCTAACTTCTCACAAATGGTCAAATCACCTACTACAGTAAACTACAGAACAGGGACCTGTACACTTCTAGACCGGGTGCTAACTAATCTTCCAGAGCACATCTCCGAAGCAACAGTCCTCCCAGACTCCTTAAGTGATCATTCCCCTATCTTGTGTATCTGGACCAACAAATACACCAAATCCCCCCCCAAAAAAAAACTATTAACAGGAGAATGCTGACCCTCAGTCATCTTGAGTCACTTAAAACACTCCTTCATGAACATGACTGATCACCAATTGATATAGCCCCCGATGCAGACACAGCACCTGAATACTTTATCACCTGTTTCAACTCAGCCTGCGATGTTCATGCTCCGTTCAAGAAGCGTAAGATCAAGGGTGTCAATACCCCATGGATGACACTAGGCGTCCTTACACAAATGAAATCTCGAGACCGGCTCTGGTATCATGCTAAGGCTACTGGTACCCAGATTGATATCCAGGCCTACAAAACAGTAAGGAATGCATGCACCAGAGCAATCCGCCATGAGAAGGCTAACTATTACAGGAATGCCTTAGCCGACACCTGGAATGACAGGAGTAAATTCTGGCATAACCTTGCTGAAGTGACTAGAAAGGATCCCAAAACAACACCCACGATGTTGAACATAGATGGTACCATCACTCTTAACCATGTAATCATTGCCAATGCATTTAACACCACTTTTGCTGACCTTAGTCATGTGCTACCCCCTAACTTTTTTGATCCCACCACAGTCAACGCAGCTGCTGTTAGTTCAGGTTTGCCACCAGGGACTCTCCTTTCCATTTCAAAGCAATCCCGGAAAGCCTAGCTAAAAACACATTCTTAAAGTGCTTGGAAAGCCTAGGGTCAGTGGCGCTTCACTGGATATGAAACTTCTCGGCCTCACCATTGACGAAGTCCTGCTCCTACTAACCAAAATCCTCAACTGTTCCCTCATGCTCTCCCAGTTCCCCCAAAAGTGGAAACTGGCAGTGGTGACTCCCATCCATAAAAGTGGTGACAAGACTCTCACGAACAACTACAGGCCTATACCCATCATCCCTCCTCTATCCAAAGCCTTGGAATGGATAGTGGCCGATCAGCTCACGGAGTACCTTGTAAAATACAGCCTGCAATGTTCCCAGCAGCATGGCTTCCACAAAGGGCACAGCATTACCACGGCACTCCTTGAATTCACCACACATATCCATCATGCACTTGATCAGGGCCAGTTGGTCGGCGCCTCTTTTATTGACCTGACTAAGGCATTTGACACTGTCAATCACTCCATTCTCCTCAAACAATTATCCCTCCTTGATCTTTCAAGTGAAACTACCCTCTGGTTTCAAAGCTACCTCAGTAACTGGACCCAACAGGTCAGGATTGGTGAATTCTTCTTGTCATCCCTACCAATCCACTCTGGAGTACCCCAAGGTTCTATCCTGGGTCCCTTGTTATTCAGCATATTCCTGAACAATCTCCCTGCCTCCTGCCATGACAGAATGTTATTGTATGCAGATGATGCAGTAATCTTCACTTGCCACACCGACCCCGCCTCCCTTCAGTCTCAACTACAGAAAAGTTTCACAGAAGTGGAAGACTGGTTTTGTTCACATAAACTCATCTTTAACCACAAAAAAACTAAAACAATGTTGTTCCATGGAACCCACAACAAGTACAAGAACCATGAGCTCAGAATTAACAACCACGAAGGCGTCACTCTTGAGCAGGTGGATATGTTTAAATATCTGGGCCTGACCCTTGACTGCTCCCTCTCATATACCAAACACATTGACAATATTGCTAAAACTGTGAACTCCCGTATAGGGCTACTATACAAGCATAAACATTGCCTAACTGCTGAAGCCTTAAACCTCGTTATCCAGAGCTCTGTTATCTCAACTATTGACTACAGGCTTGGTATCTATGGATCCGCTACTGATACTGCACTCCGGCGCATAGCTGTAGCCCTTAATAAGGCATGTAGACTCCTTATTTCAGCTGCCCACCTTTCTCACACATGTGACATTTATGAGCAGGCTAACTGGCTCCAGCTATCCGGCAGGCTAAAGTACCAGACCTGCATCCTAGCTAAGAAGACATCACTAGGTCTTATGCCCCCTGGAGTCCAATCAATATTGACCCCACAGTGTGTGTCCGCCACCTAACTAGAAGATCGGACAGTCTAACCTTTACAATAAATCGCTGTCGGACCTCTCAAGCTCAGTGTTCTTACCTTATCAGAGCCTCCATCTGGTTCAGCTTGCTACCTTCAGAAATCTCCAACATTGCCATGATTGGTGCTTTTAAATGTAAACTGCATCAACACTTCATGGCTAGTGCCTTCTGTGATTGCTTCTTATAATCCACTCCAGGCATACTACCCTCAAGCATCCCTCCTCACTGCCTCAGCTCCTCCTCCTCTCCCACCCCCCATTACTGGGTATAGAATGAATCTGTCTTCTTTTCTTTTTCATACCCCCTTTCCTCCTCCCTTGCTGTTTCCCATCTACCACATACCCAACGCAATGCCCTCCCTATTTCTCCCCTCCTCCCTCTCTCTGTCTCCCATACCACCCCCTCAACACCACTCTTCTCTCTCTTTTCCCACTAACCCACTCCTAACAAAGCTTCATTAAGCTGCCTATGACTTGTACTGTATAATTAACTCACAACACAATTCCATGACAATGCCTTTGGCTGCTATTATTGTAACCTTATTTGTCTTATTTTTGTAAGTTCCATTGTAATGATCATATTATGTTTTGTACCTTATTGTCCTCATTGCCTTGATGTGGAACCTTTGTAAAAGAGCCCTCGGCTCAAAGGTGTCATCTGAAATACAAATAAATAAATAAAAAATATAAAAATAGATAAATAAAACCTAGACCTCGGTGCAAGACCTCCCATTTGTATCCAATGCCAGCTTGTTCACAGTGCAGACTGGGGCCTGTAGTTGTCAATCCATGTTATCAGCATGAGGATGCTCCTGGAAGAGCGAGTGGGCCTGGTCCCTGTGGACCTCATCCATATGCTGGATTGCTGCGATGTATGGGATTGCATCAGGATTTAGGCCTGCCTCGGGCTGGTGTCCTGCTCTTCTGGTGTCTCCATGGCCTGTTGAAGCCTGACCTCCTGGGTGAATAGCTGCAAGGGCTCACATCAGAACCGTGTCTGCTACAGATTCAATTATTTTGATTGCCCTTATATGATAGTTCTGGTTCCCACCTCTGGACTGATGATACTGTTGGTTATCCTCAGGGGTAGGTTGGTTCTCATGGGCCTGTCCCTCTACTGAGTAGTGGGTAGTGGGCTCCTCGGTAGATTGCACCGTGGCCACTTTCTTGGAACCAGAGTTTAGATCTTGGGTGTAGAGTTGATAAACTCTCTTGGTTTTATGAAGGATATCGGCAAAGTTGTACATTGTGGGAAAGATCGTTGGCTCTACCATTTCTTGTACAGCAGGGATCATGTTCCAGAGGAACACACTTTTGTATTCTATCAGTTCCACGTTTGCAGCCTCTACCGCAAGATGCTTGCCTGCTCGGTAGGCCATTCATAATCTCTGATGGAAAGTTGTGGGGATTTCTTTTGCATTTTGTTTTGCGGGGTAAGCTAGCATAACCCCAACCACACCTGGGCTGTGTGCGGCTATGAGTTCAGCTGAAATTTGATTAAAGGTAGCTCAGTTATCCTGATGGACATGGTTGGGAAGTTTTGTCCATAGGCCAGGATTGATAGTCTGGTGGAGAATCTATACTTGGTAGTCTGCCACCAGGCTAAGCATTTCGCATTTTGAGCATACCTTTTCCAAATGACAACTAAGGTTGTAGGAGGCACTCATCTGGACTATGCTGTCTGTGATCTGCTGGACAGAGTGGCCCATCTGTAAGGGATTACTGGGATGATTGGCTAGAGGGAGAATATCTCTTGCTCCCAAAGAGCGGCCTCCACAGTGGTGTCAGCCACAGCACGGACCATAGTATCCCGAGTAGCACTCTCCCACAACATCTGTTTGACCTATGTACAGAGGGCTTGTTTGCTTTTCTCAGGTATATTAACATCACTTAAAGCATTTTCAATCATTTTCTCAATCTCCTTCTTATTTTTTACAGAAATAATGTCAATTGGCGGTGCCAATGGTAGACTTTGAGAGGGTGATGGTAGGCCCAAGCCTCCCCCTATCATGAGGGTCACCATGTTGGTGGCACACATGATAATTGTCACCGTGTTGATGACATAAGGATGCGGTGTCATAGGTTGGGAACCAGCCATCTTGTCAGTGGCAGGGTGGGGTTACTGGACCATAGTAAGGGCATGACTGGGCATTGTATTGGGAGATATCATCATCTGACTCATCCTCTCCAGATGATGGAATATCGATGGGGTGAAACCACCCATACCTTTAATGTGGCCAGTTGAAAACCTCCTGCTGATGGCACAGTTTTACCATCTTGGCTTCACATTCATCATGACTAACTTTTGCAATATTCTGTTCCACACCTTTCTTAATCTGTTTTTGCATCATTCTGTATGCGGTGCTCAATTCATGATTGTCCCTATGTTCCCTAACCAAATCATCATGCACTTGATTCATTTCATCCTGCAGTTCCCCCAACTCCTCTCGGAGCTGGTCGTCCATCCTAATTAACAAATCATTCATTTGTTAATCCTACCTCTTATCCTATCTCAAACTTTCACATTCATTCCTCAATGTACATATTTCCTGATGATTTTCCTGAACAGAACATTGCAAAAGAGTCTCTTTCTCATTTTTCAGGAGGTGAAGTTCAGTCTCCAGGTCCTGCTCCTTTCTCATACATTCAGTAGTCTGCACTCCCATCTCTTTTTTAAGAGATGAGACTTGCAGTTCGAGGGTATGAAACCTCGATTCAGAGGCTTCTAAAGCTGTAAAAAGAGCCACGACTACCAGCCCTTTAGCCTCATGTTTTCTGGCTGTTTGTCTCATCTCGTAGTACTGGGTTGAAATTCCCAGCATGGGGTTGTAAGACTGATTTGAGTCCAGTGCAAAGTCAGCCCATCCTCCATAGGAGGCAAAGAAGTTAGAGATGTCCAGTCTCAGGTCTGCGCAGATATGTGACATAGTGGATATTTTACTGGTAACAATAGGGAAGCTGACAATCAAACTTGTGAGAGGTAGCCATGCCATGTATCGATCCACAACAGACAAAACCAGCAAACAGACAGGCTACTGTACTCTCGTCTTCTTGCAATTAAAAACTGCTGTTGGGCATGGTGAGTCAACATCGTCCATGCCTAGTAAGCAACCAGACTTTGCAAGTAGCTATGGAGGGTAAAAGAACGGGAGAGGTGATGCGGGTGTGCACACCTACTGTTCCCGTAGGAAGGGAAAGGTTTTGTGAGCAACAAGTGCAACTTTGCAAACTCTAAATCACCTGCATGTGGTTGTCAATTTGTTAGGGAGTCTCAGTTAGGGGAACTCAGGTTCTTGGCAATGATGGAGATGCAAAAAAGTCACAGGCATGTTGCATATCAGTAATAAAAGTTATTTATTACTACCAAAAAGGATATCACAGTTGCTCTAAGCAGTTCTTACCATTAGGAACTGGGAGCCAAAGCTTAGCATTCCTTACACCCTAAGGACTGAAGAGGTCTGCAAAGGAAAACAAATTGATTTCTTACATTATATACTATGATAATTGTCATGGTTACCCATAAGATAGAAATATTTCCAGTTACAGGCGATGAGCCCTATTGGCTAAAATAGAGGTGGCTTCACAGTTATAGATAACATTATATAATTTCTCTAAGCTCATCATTTCTGAGACCAAAGAAGGTACAGTGAGTACATACTGTAATGTAATTACACATAAGTCCAAAAGGTTGCAGTGCCGACTAAGATATGATAATGTAAGAAAGACATAAATGTCTTGGCTTACTACGTGCAGGTTCCATGCATTAGAGAAGTAAAGTGGATTACAATCATTACATATCCTGACATCTGCACTTACATGGTAGACGTCTGTGCCCTGTGTTAGTATATCTTATGCATAATTATAGATTGTCTAGGGTATACAAAAACTACCAGTTAGGGTGCAGGGACCTCATATAACACTGCAATCTGGAGAATAATATGGTTGCCCTAATCTATTTTGCTATTCAGCCTTTCCCATATTACTATACTAGTTCCTGACCTGCCAGTGCCTTAACGTGTATTAAGTGGAGGTACCCTCAGCTGAGCCGTGGCCCTCCTGCTCAGTTAGTGCAGGCAGGTGGCTATCATGTGGGCTGTAGTCAAACTGTTACAATGGAACAGAATTTCCAACAGACTACACCTTGTCCAGCAGCTTTTCCAAAACTTATCTGTTTTCCTGTTGAGGATGTTGTTTAAACAGTAACTGTGTAAGTTATTTAAAACTTTTTCTATATGCAACTGGGAAATGAATGTCAGTTTGTGACCTTTGTCTCTGAGCAAGGTATAGACAATGTTTTTTATATAGCTTTGACTGCCAGTTTTAGCAAATTAAGAAGCATTTATTTTTTAATGTCCTTGTAAATTTAGTTCTGTCTTTTCTCTTTTCATAAGCAGTTTTGGTAGAGTGCTGTAAGAGGTTAACAACCTGCAAGTGTAACAGCCCTAATCTACTCTGGGGTTCTTTTTAGGGGTGCGGTTGGGCAGTGTCCTGTAGTCCTCTTGCTACAGAAAAGCAGTAACCAACAACATGATAAAGTGACAAAAGTCACCTCTGTGGTCAAGTCTCAAGAGCACTCCGTGCTCGCTTGCACTATTTTTTTCTTTATTTCAGCAGTCCATGACCGTTGAAATACATAACCCCCCCACCTGACCCTCCCTCTCAGCATCCCCCAGAAACATAACAGTGACACTGGGGTGCCTAGTCCCCAGTGTCTCGATCACAAATCTCACTACCCTGCCCCCCCCTTGTCCACTACCACACATGCATGGTACTGTTTGCTTTTTTTTTATTTTTTAAATATTTACTTTATTCCCCCCACTCAAACTTTCCCTCTCAGCACCCACCACCCACACACCCCCTCCCCCCTGAAACATAGTAATGACACTGGGTGTGCCCAATCCCCCAGTGTCTCGATCCCAACTCCTCACTGCCCTATCCCCCTCCTCATCCACTACTGTGGATGCATGGTGCTGTCTGCTCTTTTGTTTTTAAATATTTACTTTAGTTCACCCACCCACCCCACCCTAGCAACACCCATGACCCCACTCCCCCCAAAAAAATGTAACAGTGGCACTGGGGTGTGCTTAGTCCCAGAGTGCAGGAGTAACAGTGGCATTGGGAGGGGGGGTACCAAATCCACCAGTGCAGGAATCCACCTTTCTGTTTTTCTTTCCATGAAACAAATGTCCATCAATGTCTTTTGCACCATTAAACTGCAACCCACCTGACCCTCCCACTCAGCACCCACCAACCCGCACCCCCCAAGCACTTACTTACCGAATGGGGGTCCAATGCCATAATCCTCTCTGGACCACAGACACATCTTTACTCTTAATGTATTTCAAAGGGATTTTGAATGTAGTGGCATGACTTATTTATTTCAGTAAGCCATTTGGGAACATTATGTGCCCTGCTTTGAAGAGGAAGTATCAGCCAACCTGTTTTTTTCAATTAATCCCCTCAGCAGCACCACATTCTCCACATCTAAGGGATAGTAACATACCATCCCTTTCCCAGCTACTGTACACCACTTGCCCTCCCAGACCCCAAACCTCAGTAGCAAAAAAATTAAAATAAAAAAACAATACATAGCCTCCCCCTCCCACGTGAAAATCTTGCCCTCCCTGCTTATCAGACTGTTTTATAGTAGAACTCCAGTTATCTGAACTACATATGCAACATCAGTTCAGTTCAGGTTACTGAGCATTTGGTAAATTGGGATTTCCATTGATTTCAGAATAAAGGTACTTTAATTACTTTTCATAAACAAGTAAATATCTGTGTTACAGGATCCATGATCCAGAGGACACAAAGCTTGCCTTGGCTGCAGCTACTGTACTGTACAGCATATCAGGAACACCAGTGTTGCCTGCCCAGATGAGTACATTGAGGAGTGAGTGTCATAGACCTTCCTTCTAGACATTACCCAATGTTCTGTTTCACACCCAAAGTAATTTTCTTTGGTATAATTAGAAAGCATTTCATACTCAGAGAGAACATTTCCACCGATGCTAGAACAACAAGCATTTGCCAATGCTGAATGTTGTCTCGCTGGCATTGCTAGTGCAGGAGTTAGAGATGCATAATGGGAATGGCAGTGAAGTATTGAACTGACACCAACCTCACCCCCACCCTGCAGAGACTGACAGGTGTTGGGGTGTGCCTTTGGGTCATCAGCTATAACACTCATGCCATTTTACCTCACCCTACCCTGTAGACACTGATAAGTGTTGTGGTGTGCTTTGGAGTCTTTGGGCCTTATACTTTGCCCTTTTCATAAGGAAATACACTGAGATGGGTGCAGTATTGGAGAATGGGGTGAACATTACGGCCAAACACTGCAAGGCACACCTCATTGCCTGTCAGTGGCTGCAGGGTGAGGGGGTTGGGGTGGAATGGCATGAGCATAACAGCTGATGATCCCAAGTCACACCCCTGATGCCTATCAGTCTCTACAGGGTGAGATGTTACAGTTGGAAACCCTAATGCCGTAGGTGTTTGTTGGTATTTTCACTCCAAATTTTTAACATGTACTTTTTGTGACCCCACCTATCAGCACTATCAGTTTGTTAGCCAAAAGGTGGTTTTGCACAGTGACTATGCCAGTTGGTGACACAGGCATGAAAACACATTTTGGCAGGATATGAAAAATGACAACTGTATTTTTCATGAGGAGATGTAAAAAAATGGCAACGCTGAGAATCTGGAGTGAAAATATGAAAACTTGGTGAAGTCATGAACAGGCATAGAAACTGCACAACACACATCCATAACCCAATTATTTGGGGGATTATTTTTTAACCACATTTTTCAACATAGGCATTTTGGGACCTCCGCTCATGAACAGTGGCGCTGTGATTTTGTTAGTCTGTCCCAAAAGTTGATTTCCCACAGCATCCATGCCATTGTTTGCCAGAGGTGTGAAAACACATTTTGGGCAGGACGTTGTAAATGACAGCTGTACTGTTCATAAGGAGATGTGAATAAATGGCAATGTTGAAAATCTGGCATGAAAATATTGCAAATTTGCAAAGTTACAAGGGTGCGTGGAAACTGCGCAGCACACGCTTGTAACACAGTCATTTTACAGAGTTTCATTACCAAATTTTCAACATAGACATTTTAGGACCTCTGGTCATGAACAGTGTCACTGTCATTTTCTCAAACTGTCCTGAAAATGGATTTCGCACAATCACTGCGCTATTCTGCGCTGGACGTGCGAAAACACATTTTAGCCAGGATATGTACAATGACAGCTGTACTGTTCATAAGGAGGTGTATAAAAATGTCAATTTTGAAAATCTGGAGTGAAAATATTACAAATTCACGAAGTTATGAGCGTGCATGGAAACTGCGCAATGCGCCAGAAACAGCCATTTTTTTTTCTTTTCACTTAATTTGCAACTATAGATTTTGAGAGCCCCTCTTGAATAGTTCACTGTCATGTCATTAATCAGTCCCAAAAGGTGATTCCGTGCAGTGACAGTGAAATCTCCTTTCGGGACCGAATAACGCCATGACAGTGACCGAATTCATGAGGAGGGGTCCCAATAACCCAATGTTGAAAATTTGGTGTCAAAATTCCAAAAAATGCCCGAGATATGCACCAAAGTTGAAAAAAACCTATTTATGCCATTATACCGGCATTTCTTCAGTTCACGGTCGGCTTTGAAGAGTGCAGACATGTTCCTGGCCCACTGAAGATCGTTGTGCCATTCTCTGGAGGTAAATATGGGGTGAGGGGGGTGTGGGGAGACAGGGTGCACAGAGGGCGGGCGCAGGTTGGGGAGGGCTGCCAGAGTTGATGAGGGGCCGTTTTCTGCTTTTCAGGTATAAGGAAATAAAAAAACATTGCGGGATGTTTTTCTTTTACAGGAGTCATTTGGCACTACTGGGTGGGCTCTAGTGTGCAATCCTGAGTGTATTTTTTGGGGGTTCTGTAGCGATGGAGGATTGGGCACCTCTATCGCACACAACAAATGGCGGGACATTATGCTAACAGGAGTGGGCTCCCCATTGGCAAATTAAACTGGTAAGTGGGGAAATGATGCTGAGGGGACTGGACACCCCTGCACACACTTCAAATGGGGAGTTGCATTATGCCAATGGGGAGCGGGCTCCCCATCAGCAAATTAGGTGGGTCGGGGCACTCTGCGGCGGCATGCCACCATGTTTCTTTTGTAAACTGGTTCACCAGAAAAGGCACACTGCGTGAGAAGCTTGGCTCTCATTGCAGCAGACCTTTTCTTTGATCTGGTGGCCAGTTTACCTGTTGGTGGTGTCAGCACCTGCAGCGCCATATTGGGGAATGAGGGACGCACCTACTGATGCATTCCCTGCATTCACCCACAATTACCGTACCTCCAAATCTGCTACTAATGCAAGGTGTTAGCTGGCGCACAAGCGCAAGCCAACATAATGTTGTTTTAAACCCTTTGTACTGACATGTTTTCTATGTTGAGAAAGTAAGTGTGATATGACTAACAGTGTAACTCATGTGGTAGTGATACTCATTCGATTTTGTCTCATTTCATATATAAATCATTTTGAAGGTTTACTGAGCTCTTGGTATTCATTTGACTTGCATTGTGTGCTGATTTTCCCACCTGAATATAGATTCATCCATTTGCTTTATGCCTGACAGATTGAGAATAACATTAAATGATTATGTTTGGAGAACCCATTAGTGACTCCAGCAGCACCATACCTAGAAGATTAACTTCCCTGCCACTTCAAACATTCATGGTAACAATCAGTTAAGTAAGTAATTTAACAAGCATTTGTCAATGCTGAATGTTCACCATTTGCGCTGGTGTCATAAGGTGTGTGTGGTGTTGATACCAATGAAAGTGACATTGAAAATTACTTCAGTGAAGGAATCATTTTATTAACATTTAAGAATACAGAGTAGATGTGATGAAGTTGGGCTGTTTAACTTTCTTGTTTATTAATATTTGTGGCCCAAATTTTCAGCATACCCTTCTTATGATCCCACCTCATGAACAAGAGCAGAGAAAATGTTCAACTTCTGGCTGAAATGTGATTTCATGCAGCGACTGTGAAATCACCTTTCAGGATGCAAAAACACATTTTGGCCAGGATCTGAAAAATGACAGCTGTCACTATCATGAGGTGCTGTGAAAAAATGGCTATGCTGAAATTTTGGGTCAAAATATTGAAAATTACCAAAGTTACAAGCCTGCATTTGTAAATTTCAATGTTGGCTCATAAGTTTGTTGTTTGTTAATTTTTTTGGCCCCAGTTTTCAACATAACCTTCTTATGACCCCACCTCATGAACAAGTGCAGAGAAACTTTTGAACTCCTGTCTGAAAGATGATTTCACACGACAACTGTGAAATCACCCTTTGGAATGCAAAACCACATTTTGGCCAGGATTTGAAAAATGGCAGCTGTCACATTCATAAGGTGATGTGAAGAAATGGCTATGTTGAAATTTTGCGGTCAGAACATTGAACATTACCAAAGTTAGGAGTCTGTGTTTGCAAATTTCAATGCACGCTCATAACTTTGTTGTTTTTTTAATAGTTTTATACCAAATTTTCAATATAGCCTTCTTATGACCACACCTCATGAACAAAGGTGGAGAACATTTTCAACTCCTGCCTGAAAGATGATATCCCTCACTCTCTCTACCTCTTCAGAGCACCAGGCAGTGCTGGTTTGTGGACGTCCCACATGGGATAGCAACGGTTGCCAAGCAACATATTTTAATACCATTTAGACACTTAGCAAAACTATATTAAGTGTTCCTGCTCTGTACTGTGGAAAATCTTATTTTCTCAAACTTGTGATAAATTCTGCAGTTTAACTTGCACTACAACTCTGCAAACTGCCTTGCTATGTCTGCTTCACAGACTGCTCAACTCATGCGGGGCTTCAGTGGGATGATTACTCTTATTCATTGTGCACCCGAATCTTATATTTTGTTAGTACAAGATCCCTGATGTTCCTTATATGGACTGCTTTACATGATAGTTTTGGCTGTGAACGGCAGCTTCTACTAATGCAGTAAGAACAGTTAAATTAGTGATGATTAAGAACGTGTAATAAAGAGTCCAAGAAGAGAATTAAGACTGGCAAACTATTAAGTGTTTACAGTGTCTGAGTATGAGCAGAACAAAGCAGGCAACAAGCCAGACATTCCATGCATTCTAGGCTGATTTTGACAGATCAGCTTGGCTTGCTGGGCAGCACAGATCAAAGGGAATAGCTGATTCCTGTTTGGATAGGCTATTCCTTTTAAAGTTTGTGCCATCTCCACTCCCCAAACTAAAACTCTGTTATAGTAAGCCTGGTTGATGATTGGAGTGACACTGAATTTTGGCTCTACAACTCTGCTCTGCATTGGACGAACAGTGTCACACCCATCAAAAAGTAGTACTACTGCGACTATGTTTGCTTTGTGCTTGCGCTTATGGCAAACATGAAAAGTAAAAAGCATTAAAAGGTCAGAACTGCTTTTAGTTCTGAATCCCTGCTCCAACCACCAGTTGAATAATGGAAACAGCAACCAGCTGTTAAAGAAGCTGATTTCAATCCTTTATTTTGCGGCTGCCTTTCATGCTGAGAGTATGGCTCTGTCAGTGCCTCTTCAGATATTTTCATTCAATATATGTGCAAGTAGGGAACTGTGAAGCTATAGAAATGACCAGTGGTATCACACAAGATCATACACATTCTAGATCCTAGATCATGCAATGCTGCATAAACAGCACTTGGGAAGACTGTATGGTCTGCTGATCCAAAGTCATCATCACTCAAACAAAAATACCAAAAAAAAACATGTTCTCATGCCATTCTATGGCTCATTGGTGAAATCTCAGTTGGACTATTGCTGCCAGGTGTGGGTTCCATATAGAAAAGAGACATAGATAGACTGGAGGGGATCCAGAGAAGGGCAACAAGATCTCTAGAAGGCCTGGAACATCTAAAATATGAGGACAGACTATCAGAACTCGGGCTGTATACCCTGAAATATAGAAGAACCTGGGGTGATATATGTTTTTTATACTGAGCCTTCAATGATGACAGGTTGTGGGAAGACCTTGGATTTAAATTAAAAAATCAGAATTATGACACCAGCGCACATGGTTTACAATTAGATGCAGACAGGTGGAAGGCACTAAACAGGAAGAACTGGTACACACAAAGAGTGATCCCAGTGAGGAATTCACTCTCTCCAAGGGTGGTATGTAGTACTTCTATGGGAACATTTAAAACAGAACTGGACAGATATTGTAAAGTCATAAGGTGAACTTTCATTAGAAGGCAAGCATAATGAACGTTAGTCTATATAAGCTTTGTATAACCTACTGTATGTAACCTATGTAATATGGTATTACACTCAAGAGACAGTGTCAGTACCCCATCCCCACTCATCCACTACCACACATGTGCGGTGCTGTCTGCTCTTTTATTTTTAAAACATTTATTTTATTCCCCCCACCGGAACCTCCATTGCAGCACCCACCACCCCACACCCCACTCCCTCCCCCAAAAAAATGCAACAAGGAAACAGGTATGTGGTTCAATGTATTTCAGTGCCATTTTGAACTTAGTACCATAACTCCTCATGAACAATTTCATTGGGTCATTGGGTAGATCAGTTCTGAAAGATGATTCTGTGGTCCCTGCACAAAATCATCTTTCGGGCAGGAGATGAAAATGCTCTCTGCCTGATGTCATAAGAAAGCTATGTTGAAAATTTGGTGTAAAAATATTACAAAAACATCAAATTTATGAGCCTACATTACATTTTACTAATGCAGGCTCATACGTTTGTTCATTTTCAATATTTTCACCCAAAATACCTCAGATACAGCCCAATTGGCTCTGGACAGATTTTGTTTATTGTATTGGGGGAAGGAGTTTCAGGGCTGTAATGTAGTCTTGTAACTGCTTAGACAAACCCATGCCATTTGGGGATATTGCAGTACTTAGGAAGTGTAGTTTAAACTCCCTATGTGTGTGTGTGTGTTTTCTTTCTTTCTTGCTAAAACCATGTGTTTATTTATAACTGTATAGTCAACATTTATCTTGTAAAATCATCTTTAGCCTGATTCTGAAAGGGTTTCACCAGATGCAAGGTACTTGCATACAACAGCAATGACACAAGTTGCACGTTGCATCATTTGTTGTGGCAGTCCCTATTGCAGTACCCAGTCTGCACCTGAGAGAGAATCCGCTGTGCCCCCCATGTGATCTGCATCTGGGTACACCAGGTCACAAGGGGGCTTGCTCCATGGCGGAGCTGTAGCAGCTGCTAATTTCCTATTCCAAAAGCCCTACAGTGGCAAAGGAAGGGGGTTACATTAGACCAACCAGGAGGTGGTCTAAACCCCATGTGTGGCAATGCCCCAAAAGGTGGGGAGATGTTGGGGGGCCCCATATGTGTTGTACAGGGGTCAATAGAGACAGGGGTGTACCCCAGAGGTGTTAGGGTGCCAGTGTGTATGCCGGAGGTGTGATTGGACACCCAGTGGGGGTGACAGCCATTTAGCATTGCAGACACTGGTAGGTGGCTAGCACTGAAAAGGGCACCCCTGATGGGTACCTGATCATTCCCCCTGGCATACACACTGGCTTCTCAACACTCCATGGTAATCACTTGTGCCACATCTGCCCCAGGGGCACCTTAGGCATTGTGGTCCCTCTTGCACCTGGTGGAGTGGGGTAGGTGGATCCATCCATCAGAACACGCAGGTGCACCTAGCATTCAGCGCTAACCTGTGGTTGTGGAATATCCAGGGTGCAGTGGCACAGGGACCCCTGATGTTCCGGAATCGAGCGCATGGTCACTGATGCACTGGGAGTGTGTCACAGCTCTAGATCACTAAAACTTTGTGGTGATCTGAAGGATCTTTCAGAATCATGCCCCGGTTTCATTTCCTGCTTATAAAGGGGAGTCTGTCACAATTCTCATCTGCTTTTAACATATCTAATTTAAAGGTTCAGTTATGTGCAATTCCAACTGACTTTTAATAGCTGATGGTTACAATGACTGCAAGAGTCCTGCAAAAACATATAACTGTTTAGGACCTTATTATAAATGTTTGCATCGCTCAGATTATCTTTGTCTAGAATAATCAGGTTTGTGACTAGCCACATTTTCCAGCTCCTAGAGTAAGTAAAACTGTGTATTTTGTCTCATATACATAGATTCAGCTGTGTAATGCAAACAGTGAATTGAGTTTGAGTAAAACCATTTCAGGATCTTTAAAGTATTATGGTAACTGCAGTAGGGGCAGTGGTGCAAAGCCTTTTTTTGCAATAGAAAAACAGCTGATCTTTCAAATGTCTTGCACTAAGATTTGTTATAATTGTGTTCCATGGCAGGATTGCTAGTGGCTTATGTTACATGTATGGTTTGGTCTGAGGATTCAGGTGGTGGTAGTGGTGGTGGTGGTGGGGGGAGACTCATGGGTCTACTGTGATGTTTAGTAAAGTCCTCTGTATCTTGTATGTGGTGTCTTTTTCTATTCATGTGTTTATTCAGTTCCTTCTTTATTGCATTAAAGGTCATTATGTTATCAATGGAGTAATCTGATTGGACCTAATGGAATTTAATTTAGTTTAGTATGAGCAGTTGTCACCTGGTGAGGGGTGGGAACAGTAAGGAGAATGTGTATAGCTCAGAGGGTCCTGAAATGGGGGAAGAGGTTGCAGTGAAGTAAATGTGGGCAGCTCCAAAGGTGCACAGTCTGATCAAATGCAGAAATCTAAACACCCCAGTAACACCAAAAGGGGGAGGGGTGTGGCAATGAAGTAAGGGTATGCAATTTAAAAAAGTGCACAGGTTGCCTAAATACAGTACATACTACTAGGAAAGGGGAAATTGTTTAACCAGGAAAGGCACACTAAGCCAAAGCTTGTTTCCAGGTGCGATCTGGGAACACAAGGAAGTGAACTGACTTGCTCAGGGTCACACAATATGCAAGTGGGATTGATGGGATTCAAACCCAGGTTTTCAGGTTTGCAGCTCAGTGCCCTTAACAACTATGCTATACTGCCTCCTACTAGATACAACAGCAACACAGTTTGGGGTTGGATTACAGGTGAGAAGATATATGCAGGAAGGTTAACATAATAGCAAGACAGATGGGGTTGAGTACAATAAAACGAAAAGTGATGCATGCAGTTTAATACAGTGGCAGAAAATTGGAGTGGCAGTAAGTTGCAAATTTTGAAAAGTAAATATGAACAATCAAATACAGTACCAGGAAGCCAGTGGGGTGGGGCACAGGGGGTGCTGTTTCATAAATTTTAAAATTAATCTGAAAACAAGCAGTCAAATACATAAAGCAAATACAATACCAGACAAACCAGAGCGGCTGGTGGTCACAAGTTTCAAAAGTAAATACAAATAAACAAAGACAGTAGCAGGGAAAGCTGGAGGGGTGGGGTAGAGTTGAAATTTTAAAGTAATAAAACATACTTAAATACAAGAAGCAAAATACAATAGCAGGCAAACTGGATAGGCAGGTGGGTTGCATTTTAGAAGATAGTTAAATGTATCTAAATATAAACAGTGGAAGTAACACAAACGGGATTGTAGGGGGTTACAATTCAAAAAGTCTACAATTTTTTTTTGACCAGGAGAGACACACTAAGCTGAAAGCTTGTTTACAGGTGCGACCAGGGAGCAAATGGAAGTTATGTGTCTTGTTCAGGGTCACACAGCATGTAAGTGGGGGCTGTGGGATTCAAACTCAAGTCTCCAGGTTTGCAGCTCAGGGCCTTAAACCACTGCACTATACTGCCTCCAAGAAGCCTGAACCAAGACAGCCAAAGAAAAAGGTAAAATCCTGCCCAAAAGCAGCCACAATTTGCTCAAAGATTTAAAATTAATTTGCACAAAAATGTAACATGAAAACACTCTCGAGTAATTAAAATATAGATAGGCAAAGATAAGAACTCCATTTCAGGGGTAGGGGGTATTGGATGGAGCAAAAGAAAAAAAATGCAGTTGAAAGTTGGACACCATTACACTAAGATGCAGTCTAAAATTCAAATGGGTCACTTAAATATGCAGGGAACACAGCAGTTTTGTCTTGGGAGAGGGAGAATGGGTTGCAATAAAACAAAAAATGTGGTTTAAAACTATACACCACAAAATTACAATGCACAAGGTATTGTCCAAGTAAGCAATATTACTTTAACAGGGTGGGCGGTATTGGGCAATACTGGACTAGCTAGGGTATAATGAGGCCCGGCATCACACAGGCGGGAGGGCCTTATAGCTCCTTGGTCAGTCTGGTATTGCCTATACCGCCCACCCTGGAGGACATTATTATGCTTAGAAATGTGGCTTCATTTTTTTTTATTTGTAAAATGATTTTCTGGGGAAAAAACAGGTACAAAAGTAAATAACATATGAGAAACAGGAGCTTCTGTTAAATAGTCCCTTTAGGAGATGCCACTAGAAGGTGCTGCTGCCTATGATAAGCTTGTTTTCTATGTTGCAGTGTAGATTCATTTGCAGTAGCCCCCCCCCAGCATGGAGTTCTGTTTTTTTTTTAAATTTAAAGAGCGTGTTTCAGCCGTCCCCATTACTGTATCCCCTTCTTACTGCACCTCATTGGTTCGATTTCTTTTCACTGTCCTGTGTGGTGAAATTTGGTGGTTGCGACTAGATTGCTAGTTTTTCTGTTTTCTTTTCCTTTTTTTTTTTAATTGGGACCCGAAGGAAAGACAAAGCGTGAGCACAGTCGGCAGCAGATTTAGCTTCCTCTATGATCAAGGAATCATTTTGTTTCCTCACAGTCCCCAATGGTACCCCAAAGTAACTGTCATTTTCTTTGGAAGAGAGAGCGCAGAGAACTACTGTGAAAAGGGCAGTGCTAGTAAACCAAGGATAGGAGTGTTTTGTAACTTGTGTTCACCTTGTGCATCAGAGCTGTGAATTCAGGAGTGGCTCAGTTGGAGGGCAGGATGGTTAGACATTAAGGTGAGTGGGGCTGAGAAGCATCAGGGATTGCAGCCATAGTGGAAAGCTATCGTCCTTTACATTAAGTTAAAAAAAAAAAAATTTGCAATTCCGTCTTTACTCGAGTGCTGCCACTCTCCCTTCGCCTTCTCACCATTTCATAGCTGTCATGTGTCACAGTCTTCCAAAACGAAAGAGGAGAAGCTGCCCTAAGCAGATAGATACCGTACCTGCTACTGTGCAGACTTTTAAAATCCCTCACGCTTCAACTGGTTATTTGGTCAAAGTAAAGTAGTCACTTGGGAGGTGGCAGTTGCCTGTTTCAGGACATTACAGGACAGCTGAGTTCCTTTCTCCAACTACAACGATTATTTTTCTAATCTTGAATGAATCTTGGCATGGGGAACAGAGGGAGATCGACTGCTATTTGACCGAGACAGAGAGAGACCGAGAGCGTGGTAGCTCGGGCACCGCTATTGTGTGTGACAATAACGCAGCTAGTGGTCTCTGTCTCAATCTACAGTTAGTAATTTGAAGCAGAGTTCCTTTTGCCAGCTACAATACTTATTTTAAAATTTTTAATGAATCTTGCTGGGAGTGTGTGTGTGTTTGGGGGCGATCTCTCTATGAGAGAAAAAAAATGGCAATAATTTCAAATTGTTTGACATGGTTTTGGCCAATTAGCGCTAGGTGGGCACAGGGATACTTGAATGGGTGAAAGGGCACTTGGCTGGAACTTTTATTTCCTGGTCATCTATCGAAAGTTAATGTACCCCACTGGCAGGGGTACCAGCCAATCAGCGACCAGGAAATAAAATGCCCATTTTCTAAGGTCCACATATTCAAAGGAGATGTGCAGCACAAAATGGAGATGCATTCAGACACACAGAAGCAAGAAACAGGGAAGTTATTCTGCTCCTGTATACACAAATAGTGAAACCAGTTTTAGAGTATGGTGCACAGGTCTGCTCAGCTTACAAGAAGGGGGACATGGCAGTGCTGGAAAGAATTCAAAAAAGGGCCACAAGAGAAATAAAGAACATGGCAGGGAAAGCTTATGAGGAGTGACTGAAAGAACTTATTCTATTCTCATTGGAGTATAGGAGGAAAAGGGGAGACGTGCTTAGTGCATAAAGCATGGGCAGAAAATGACTTATGGGAAAATATGGGCCTAGAAGCATCTAAAAAGGTGTATAATACCAGGTTTCATCAAATTCAGCTAAAACAAGACATACAAAACTAGTAAGAACTAGCAAATGGTTTAATCAAAAAGTAGTGTTTGAATAGAACAGATTACCCCTGGAGGTGGTAGCCAGTAAAACTACGCAGACATTCAAACACAAATTAGACCAATTTTACCAGGGTTAAAGATACTTGTCCTAGGCGAGCACAATGGATGCAAGTCTTCTGACTCTGTAGTACTCCTATGACTCCTATGGTGCATTCTGAAAAAATGTGCAGAAGTGCTAAATTTGAAAGGGAGAACTGTGTTGTGCATTTCTGAGTGCATGATCACGCAGATACAGTGTAATGTATGTGGCGCAGAATAAGGGGGTGGACACTTGAATATGCTGCGGGTGTGTACATTCAACCAAAAATGTGTGGCACATGTGCTACACATTCCACAGTTGTGCCACACAAAGTTAGGCAAGCAAAGGGCTGCCCTAAATTGGCTAGCCACCCACAGACAAGCTGCAAAACTACAGACAGGGGATCCTGAAACAGCCCTTGGAGGTGCATCAGGATGTGCTCCAGGCACTCACACACAGCAGTCATGCCAGGATGGTAGTGCCCAATGTCTCTGCAGCTGTGACACCACCAACACCACCCAGACAGCCACTCCCCAACACCATGCCAGGTCATAGATGCCCAGCTGCCACATGCTAGTACTGTCAGGTGCCTCCCTAGCACAGCAGTGGTGCAGACAGCCACAGTGCAGCACATGTACCTGGGCCATGGCCTGCACCCATGTGGCCATCAGAGCACCATCCTGTGGTGGCATGTGCCCATGGTGATGTCTGGGACACCAGTGCTCAGGATGCATGATGGTAATGGTGGCAGCATGGAATGGGTCAGGGACTGGCCAGTGGCACACACCCATGTTGGTACGTCACAGGTGCACAAAGCATACCTGTGCCAGCCCACACCACCAGGAGCCATATACATGTCACCGACGCCATCCATGCATTGTAACAATACCATAGGGGCTCTGCAGTGGGTCAGTGTGGTGTTCTGGTGGCAGACATTGCACATCTGTGAAGTGTTCGGCAGAGGTGGCGCCACCTGTGCCCCGGAGGCACCATGGGCATGTCTCACAGACACCAGACCCTTCTAGTGTTGTGCATGTGACCACCACAGGCACATACATGGCCATGGGTAATAGCAGTGTACTCAGACCACTGCAGTCCACCCACACACAAACATGCCTTTCCACCTGCTAGGCTGCAGTACCGCCTGATCATCTTTGTGGAGTGGTGGTGCTGCCCTGCAAAGCTGGAACTGCGCATGTCAATGGCATGAATACCAGTAATGAGATGCAAATGTGCTCTTTGGGTGCTGACTGTGCAATGAGGCCATTTGCATATCCTGGCTGAATATTGCAACTCTGCCTGTCGTGCAAGTGGCTTCACATTGCACAGTTTCATATGCTCTGTACTGGTCTCAGGTCACCTGCCGTGCATCTTCCACTGTGCAATTGCAAATGTTCAGTGTATTCAGCCAGAAATGTGTGATTGCATTTTTTTTATTTATTTATTTAACCAGGTATAGCACACTAAGCTGAAAGCTTTTTTACAGGAGCGACCTGGGAGCACAAGGAGGTTAAGTGACTTGCTCAGGATCACACAGTATGCAAGTGGAAGCTGTGGGATTCAAACCCAGGTCTGGTCTGCTGGATATCACCAAATTTGCAGCTCAGAGCCTTAGACCACTGAGCTATACTGCCTTTTATAGCGCATCTCCTGAATAAACCATTGTTTTGTGCCAGTGCTGCTAAGCTGCACGGCACATTCACTTGCATGATGCAGCCTGCCACTTTGGAATATGGGGCCCTGAGTATCAAAACAACAATAATATGAAACCAAAATCAGTTTAAAATGTGTATAGATTGTTTGAGGTAGGATTGGTGTGTTGGAATAAAACATCTTGTCTGTACATTCGGAAGCACAAGTTATCTAATTACTTCAAAGGGAGTTTACCATTATTAACCTCAATATTTTAAACATAGTTAGCGCTATAAACCCAAATTGCAATTTAATTTATTTAAATAGCGAAAACACAATATCCCTAAATGCTTTAACACAACCAACTGAAAACACAATAAGGACAGCTGTCAATAATTTGCATGTAGACAGTTTATCAGATTAGGTGGTGTTCAATGTGTATTAGATGCAGTTTAAAATGTGCTTAATTTGTCCAATATGGGTAACTAAGTGCAAACCCTACATGAACTGGGGGGTGTTATCTAAAATGGAAACTTGAAAATGAAACTGTTTTAACTGTTCCCAGTACCTTCTAAACTCTCAGGATTCCTGCAATTAAGAGTTATTTCTATTAGCTCCACAACGAATCATTGAAATTAACTCCTGGATGTATAACACTGTTCAGATCACAATAATTGTCACCTTGGCCCAAGCCCAGGACTGGGATCAGTATCAGAACTAGATGCCCATGCCGGGGTCCATATTACAAAAACAGATCTAGGGTGTGTTTGCAAGACTCAGGTGATGCTTTATTGTACCTATTACTACCACAATTAGGATATTTGCACACATGCATACAATTCTTGTGAGAAAATGTCTTACAATATATTATAGCAAAGTCATCCTTTTCTTACATAGCACAAGCAATGAGCATATATCAGTTTAGTTAGCATAGCTATCTTTTCTTAATAGACATTCCTAACCTAAGAAAACAGAAGTGAGTGACCTAACTAAATCATAGTCTACCAAAATGACTACTCCAAACTAGTTCCTAAAACCCTATTACCTAACAAACATATCTTAAAAGTCTATTACCTAACAAACCTACAGTATATCTAAAAAGCTTATTATCTAACCTATGCATGGATATTGCAAAGCAGTCCTACAGGAGAGGTCTTATTGGACCTGTGGTCCTGGCCACCAGTATTTTACAAGTTGACCTCCTGACTATGCTAGAGGCAAAAAGCTCTTTCTTACCACTCCACAGGTGTTTGTCACAGGTCTCAAGTCAAAAAACTCCTGCCAGGGATACTCAGTAACAGCTTCTCAGGAACATACTTAGAGTGTCTCCCTAAAAGGCAAAATCTCTGGGCTTTCATAGTCTAGTTGGAATGGGTTTCTCCAAAAGGCGCCAATCACATCATGGTTGCTTGATCTGCTGTTATTTTCCTACCAATCAAAGTGATGTAGGTTGATGTTATTTCCTTTGCTCTGGTTCTGAATAGCTGTGAAAGTGTGGTCAGCTAAGGAATAACAGGTTTTGCATAGCTGGGAAAGTGGGATTAGGTAAGGACCAATAACATTTATTAAAGATACTTAGTAAGCTTCCTTATATCTAAGTACATGGAGGTGTGAGAACTATGGTTAGCTAAGAGGCAATAATATTTATCTGAAATATTTAGATTGTTTGCTTCAGCATGGGTGTTTTTTGTATTTATTTAGTTAGTTTTTGTTGACTATTTGTATGTAAACTTATGTTGGGTCTTGTTACACCATTTAATCCTGTTTATCCACTGAGATTGCTTTGGCCTTGGTTTATCCCTAGTCCTTACTAGCTAACTCTGCCTGGATTATTCCAGGTCTTTAGGAAATGGCTATCCTTACCACCAGCTCTATATTACTTACTGCTAAGCCTAAATTGTTGCAAAGGTTTGGTTTGGCTAGAACAGGGTTTCTCAAATGGTGAGGCCAGCCTCCCTTGGGAGGCCCCAACCTGTTCCAGGAGAGGCTCAACCAAGTCTGAAAAAGAACTATATTTAAATTTTGAGTTTAAGGTATTTTGTGTGAAGGGATGTGGCAATCTGAAAAGGATAATAGTAGGTGAATTTATTTATTTATTTACAAATTGGTGACCAGGATTTTTTATTGTGTATGGTGCCCCACAAATAATTTTATAACGTTTTTAGGCTTCCAAAGTGTATTTAAATTATGGATAAAGAAATTGGTGTCTCCCCCTCACTAAGAGACAGAGTTGGGTAGTTGCTAGGGACTGGGCACCCCTAACATTGCAGCGCATGTGCCCATTGGTTGCTGCTCTGCTGTAGGCAGGATTAAAAAAAAAAAACATGGTGGAACCTCTCACTTAACGAGAGCAGAAATGGACAAGATGGTGAAGAATGTAAGTTAACCTTACATATCTGGTTGATCCTCCATTCTGCATAATGGCAAATGAACTGTTCCCCTTTCAGAAAACCACTGCTGCAATTAACGTGTACCCATAAATGATGTTGACGCACTGGCGGTTTTCTGTATATGCTTTTAAACCATGGCTCGAGCTTTCAATTCTAAATGAATGGAATGCTGTTCTGCACGTACAGTCAGTACAGCATTCCATTCATTCTTGTGTGTGTGGATGAACAGCATTTTGGTATGGTGGAATTTCAAGTTAGTATAGCATTCCACCATACACTATAAAGCAATACAAAATGAATAACAGTGCAAACAAATAGGAACAATGAGCAAATGACGAGAGGCAACAATTGACCAATTAGACTGGCGGCAGAATAACCCAAACATAGGGCTTAAACATAGATGCTGTAGGAGCAAGAACAGGAGGAAGCAAAAGGATCTCTGAGAGGATGCTTAAGAGCAGAGGAAGAGGGAAAGAGGTGGGTAGGAATGTTATTCCAGATTGAGGGGAAACAGAGAAAGCAGTCTGGCCAATGAAGGCACTGCAGCAAGGGGTAACAATGGTTTGAGAGTCAAAACAGTGGATCAGGTAGGCTGGCCTGGGGAGGAAGGGTTACAAGGAGGGGTACAATAAACTATATAAAATGAGAGCTAACTACTCAAAGGAATTTCATTTTATTCCTGAGGTACTGTGCTAAGATGTTATTTTTTTTGGGGGGGGCTCAAGCTTTTTTCCATGGCTTTGGGGAGGTGCACCATGACAAAGTCTGAGAACTAATGGACTAGAATGCTTATGCCTGGTCTATCTGTATTCAGACTTGGGTCATGTGGAAGTATTCATCTGGTCTCAACACTATTCATTTGAAATGTTCATACAACTATTGTTAAACCTATAAACCATTACGTTTTATGTGTAAGGGTCCAAGAAAATTGAAGTTAACATTGGTTACAGCAATAAATTTAAATCAAGGGAAATACCTAAATATTATGCAGTGGTTACCTGAGCTATCTGCTCATTAAGTGTTCATCATTATCATCATCATCATCATTTCATTTCTAGAGAGCACCCTTCCAGAGCTCAGGGTGCCCTTACAATTTAAAACAAAAATAACATATGCATAAACACATATTCATAATTTATACACAATTAGAATAGTAATGTGTTGAGGGAGGAGATGATGTTATGGGTCACTGTGTTGGGGTGAGTTGGGAAGGGTTTGACAGCAAGAGGAAAGAGGTATTGATATCTCTCTATAGATCAGTGGTGAGGCCATACCTAGTGTACTGTGCCCAGTTCCTGAGTCCTTACCTAGGGAAAGACAAAGACAGGCTGGAGATGGTGCAGTATGGGGTAACCAAAATGACTCACAACCAGCAAGGCAGATCCTATGAAGACCAACTTAGGGTACTGAACATGTACTCCCCAGAGACCAGATGGGAGAGGGTTGATATGACTTAGACCTTCAAGTTCCTGAAAGAACATGGTAAACAGTAAGGAACTACTTTAACAGGAATATCAAATCTAGAACACAATGACATCAGTGAAGGCTGGTGCATGGGAGACTTACAATAGGACAGATGTGAGGAAATTTTATTTTACAGGGAGAGAGAGGATGAATCATGGAACACTCAGCCAATTGAGGTGTTGGATGCCAAAACCAATAATAGTTTTAACCATGGCTGGGACAGAGTAAAGGGGTTAGTAGTTAATTAAGGGGGCAGCAGTAAAGCAGAGAAGATGTGTCGGGTAATGCAGACAAAAAAACCCATATAGACAAAAGGTCTTGGGGTAAGATAGGGCATTATGGGCAAACTGAATGAACTGATGGTCTGTTTCTGCCATTATTGTCTATGTTTCTATGTCACTGCTGGTATGCATTTCAACAATGATTGTGCCAATAAGTTTCACAGAAATAAAGAAAGATACAGTCAGAAAAAGATCCACGGGTTATCCAGTTTGCCCAACATGCCCTAATTACTAATTAATGACCTAGTCCCTTATAATTTGTTATTGCTGGTTACCGTTACAGTGCAACTTCTACACGCCAAGCTTTCACAGCAGATTCCTTGGTTTCTCCTCAGACCATCTGCTGTTGCAAATGCATTGCAGTGGCATGTCCTTATTCAGTTTCTTGTCCTTATCCTGATATATATAGAAATATTCATGGTCTTGATCGTGGAGAGGAGAAAGAAATCCTGGACCCACGTCGTGTGTGTATCCAAAAACAACAAAGAAGCAGTTAGGCACCTGATTTTCTCTGGGGGGTGCTCTTTCTTATCTCTTCCTCCATTCAGTATCCAGAGCCTATGTAGGGCCCATCTAAGTGCTGTGGATCCAGGTACATTATCTTCTGGTATGGGTTTTTCTGCAATCCTCTTAAGACTTTTTCGGAGCATTTTGATCTCTATAGCAGTTTTTGATTCTATACCCCTTTCGCCGTAGATAACAATGTCAACTCTTTTTTGTCCTCATCTGTCCTGCAGCTCTGGAGCACGTTCTTCAAGCATTATCTTTTCACCTGGATCAGGAAAAGCCTGGCATTCTTCTTTATAGGTCTTGCAGAGATGACAGTGCAACATATTTTGCACAAATCTCTCATCTGTCATGAAAGCACTTTGCTTGAATGTGTACATCTGCTCCATTTGTTCCAAAGTATCATAAACGACTTTTTCAATTTCTTGGCTGGTGTTTCTCCTACCTACAAAAATACATAAATCTTTTAATGCAGCATGAGAAATGATGATCATTCCTAACACTTTTGAAACCGGATCTGTTCATCTACAAAAGCCAGTTAAATGATATCTAATTTTTTTATGAACTATCATTATTTCTAGAAGGTTTTGTCATAATTTCTAGGAGGTGCTGTTAGAACTTTACTACACTTCTACTGGGACTATGTAGCCCTCTTCCCCCCCCCCCAGCCTTAGCTAATTCTACTTTTATAGGCACAGGATTTGACTGACAACAGGAACTTCCTGTTTGGGAGCAGGAAGAGAGTGATTACAAAGGCACAAAAGACTCACCATCCTAGAAGGAAAGGAGTAGCTCTCCCTTTCCCCCTTAACTGTTGGAGGTCTGACTCAGAGCAAGTAAGACGGAGACTACTGAGGAGTACAGGAACTTTCTGTCTCAGAATAGGAAGGGCAGGAGCCACAGAGGCAGTAGGAAAGTAGGGAGAAGAAAAAAAGTAGACAGAAAGGAAAGAGTAAGCATGCAAAAGAACAGTTGAGGGTCCCACAAATAAGACGTGATGGGAGTGGTGCAGTGCAGTGGTTGTGGCACGGCAGTCTTCTGGGAGACATTCTGGAGGATGCAATGTTGTCCTATCTGAAGGAACTTCTCTGGGCTGAGGGAGGAGATTGTTCATCTCCAGGCTGAGTTGGCCAGGTTTATGGGGAACTCCTCTCCCACCCAGGGATCACCAGGGCCACCACCACTGCCTAAGAGGTTGCCAAGAAAGAGGAACAATTGGACCACAGTGGGCTCAGGGAGGGTGAGGGTGGTGGAACAGAGGTGCATCCCTCCAGTTGTACCCCTCAACAATTTGTATGCCATTCTGGCAGGGTGTGGTTACTCTATGGAGGCACCCACAGTGGAGACCAAGGAGGATGCTGGGAACTTTCACAAAGGAGACCCACATAAGGGTGGCATGGGACCCCACAGGGGAAGTAAACAACTCCTGGTGGGGGACTCAATTGTTAGGGAGGTAGAACTGTGGCAGAGGGAGAAGGGGGAGATAAAAAAAGAAGTGATTAAACGCAAACAAACTAAACTGACTAGAGACATTCAGGATTACGAAGCAGGTAATGCTTATATACCTTGTAAGGAACCAGAAGGGAGATCCAAAAGTAGGGGATGATCGAGAAATTGGAAGAACAATAGGAGTCATAGCAAACAAAATCAGAAAATAAGAACTGATCGAGCAGAACAATTACCATTGGATAAAGGGCAAAAAGTAGTCACAATTTATTTAAGTAAGAATACAAGTATGCAGCCTTTTTTTAGAGAGAAGAGAGAGTGCAGCTCAGGTAACAGAAATAGAAGAACAAGAAGAGGCAAGAGAGGAGGTCATAGAACAAGATATAACCAACAAGAAACACAATATAATGGGACTGAAGAGCACTGCCAGAATTCAGAGTTATAAATAATTAAGTGACCACCTGTTAACTGCTGCACAAACCTCATTCTTGAAGAAGGGACTTAATTTTGTACCTATGCCATTGGTAAACAAATTCTCAGTCTTTGTGGATATTTTCAAATTATTTATAAAAGTTAGGCTGAAACTGTTTTTCGCACAGAAAAAAGATACAACAGAAGATACCATGGGGTTTAGATAAATAATAGAACCATTGCAGGAATTTGAAGAAGATCTTGACCACCTGATTAAGGAACTAGTGACCATGGAGGACCCAAGAGAGACTGAGATCCATGTAGATCACCAACTGGACACTATCGAAGAAAATCTGGATCAACTAATTTGTCTGACACATGAAAATGAAAATGAGACTGGCCAACAAACAGATGAAAATTTTCATGCAACATGGAAAGACTTTAAAGCAAGCATTTGTCAATGCCAAATGTTTGCTTGCTGGCATTAGCATTGGAAGTGCAGGTGCTAGACAGATGCAGAATAGGAATGGCAGTGAAGTATTGAACTGACACCAACCCCATTCCCACCCTGCAGAGATGGACAGGTATTAGGGTGTGCCTTTGGGTCGACGCCCATAATGCTCATGCCATTTCACCTCACCCTACCCTGCAGACACCGACAAGTGTTGAGGTATGCGTTGGGGTGTTCAAGCTTTACACTCACACCATTTAATAAGGAAATATGCTGAAATGGGTGCAGAATAGAAGAATGGGGTGAACTTTGGGTCCGAAGAGTCCAACGCACACCTCGATGCCTGTCACTGGCTGCAGGGTGGGGTGGGGTGGGTGGAATGGCGTGAGAATTACTGTCGACAACCCCAAGTCACACCCCTGATGCCTGTCAGTCTCTACAGGGTAGGGCGTTAAAGTTGTAAACCTTAACACCCTCAGTGTTTCTTGGTATTTTCACTCCAAGTTTTCAACATGGGCTTTTTGTGACTCCACCACATGAACAGTGACACTGTCAGTTTGTTAGCCTAAAGGTAATTTTGCACAGCGACTGTGCCATTTGGTGCCACAGGTGTGAAAACACATTTCAAACAGGATGTGAAAATGACAGTTATATTGTTCATGAGGAGGTGTAAAAAAATGGTAATGTTGAAAATCTGGAGTGAAAATATAAAAAAATTGGTGAAGTCATGAGAGTGTGTAGAAACTGTGCAATGCACACCCATAATGCAATTATTCTGATACTTTTTTATTCCAGATTTTTAACACAGACATTTTGGAATCTCCGCCCATGAACAGTAGCACTGTGATTTTCTTAATCTGTCTCAAACATTGATTTTGCAAACTGAATGCACCCATTGTGTGCCACAGGTGCAAAAACATGTTTTTGGCAGGATGTGAAAAATGACAGCTGTTCTGTTCATAAGACAGTGTGCAAAAATGACAATGTTAAAAATGTGGAGTAAAAATATAAAAAATTGGCGAAGTTAAGAGTGTGCGTGGAAACTGTGTAATGCACACTGGTAACACAGTCATTTTTTTTTAATTTGTTCACCAAATCTGCAACATGGGCTTTTTTGGACCTCTCCTCATAAACAGTCTCTGTGACTTTCTTAATTTGTCCCAAACATTGATTTTGCACAGTGAATGCGCCATTGTGTGCCAGATGTGCGAAAGCACATTTTGGTCAAGATGTGAAAAATTACAGCATTACTGTTTATAAAGAGGTGTGGAAAAATGGCAATGTTGAAAATGGGGAGTGAAAATATTAAAAATTCTCAGTTATGAGCATGTGTGGAAACTGCGCAATGCCAGCTAGTAACACAGTAATTTTTTGGAATTCTTCCACCAAATTTGTAACATAGGCTTTTTGAGAGCCCACCTCATGAACAGTGATACTGTTGTTTTGTTACTCAGTCCTGAAAGGTAATTCCGCACAGTGACTGCAAAATCACCTTTTGGGACCGAATAACCAAATGACAGTGACTGAGTTCATGAGGTGGGGCCCAAGAACCCATGGTTGAAAATTTAGAGCCAAAAGTCACAATATCCAATTTGTTGAACCTCTGATGCCATTATACAGCTTACTGTGATTTTCTTCGGTTCATGGGGTCAGTTTTGAAGAGTTCAGATGTCTCCTGCTCCACCGAAGATCATCGTGCCAGACTCCGGAGGTAAGTATGGGGAGAGGGGGTGTGAGGATGTGGGGTGCACAGAGGGTGGGTGCAGGTTGGGGAAGGGGTGTCATGACCATGAGGGACCATTTTCTGTTTTACATGGAACAAAAAAAAAGGATGTCACGGGAAAGTTTTTTATTTGCAGATTTGCTTTAGGCACACTGGGGTGGGCTCCCAGTGTGCCACCTGTGTTTTTTGGGGAGGAGGACTAAAGCTGATGGGATTTGGCCCCCCATTGGCAAAGAAAGTGTGCCTTTGTTTAGGGTGCATGATACCAAGGGGGATTGAGCACCCCCCTCAGCAGAAAAAACAAGGGGGACAGTATGCCAATGAGGGTTGGGGTCCGCCATCGGCAAATGGACTGGGGAAGGGGCATGCTGACAGGAGGATTGGGCACCCCTGATGTCAGCTTTATAGGGACTGTGAGAGGTGGATGGCAGTAGCTGCCACCATGTTTATTGAAATGTTTCACCAGGGGCACATAATGGGGGCATGTCAGATCTACTGCTGTAATGACGAGCCCGTCTCTCATAGCCTCCTCTTAGCACATGGTACCCAACAGCATCCAAGATGGACGTGAAACCTGGGCAGAGGGTGTCCTCCACCTCTCCTTCACAGACAACTGCTTCCAAAGTGCTGCCGGAAAAGTAAAATCATTTGTTGGTTTATCTCTCCAGCTGCAGGTCAGGGGTTTGCCTCCATTGCTGTCCAGGAGCAATAAGATATTAACTCAACTGCGCTAATAATACGTTTAATGACTGCTGTGCTGAGTGGGACAAGTCCAGCTCTACTCTGAACTGACAGGGGCTTTCACTACCACACAAACACTGCCAGCCCATGGGGGGGAGGGAGGTGCTGGAGGCTCCATCCTAATTATTCAAAGCAGCAAAAAGAGGAGTGTCCCATCCCTGACAGCTGATGCCAAACACTAGCCATCCCAATTAGTAGTCAGCACCCACCCATCGAAATTAGCTCTCGGTACTGTAGAGCAACGTGACAAGTTGAATGTGTTGTTTCTAGGCAGTGCCACGATTTCTATGGGGTTCTTTGTAAATCAGAATAACTTTTATAAATGCAGTTGAAACTGCAGACTGAAACTAGAGGCTTAAGATGAGCACGGCATGGCTTTGATATTTGTAGCAAGGAGGTATAAGAGAAAATGTTTTTGTTCTGCACACCCTAAATTGCCATGTGACTTTTTAATAGAATTTTGAACTGGGAATGGCACACACTGAGGTGAAACTAATTTCCAGGACTCGGACGCGAAGGGAGGTTAGGTGACTTACTCAAGGTCACACAGGATTTAAGTGGCAGCTATGAATTTCAGACCCATTTCTGCTGGTTTCCTATGTTCACAGCAAGATGCTCTAACCTCTAGGCTATGCTGCCAATGCAAAGTTCATTCCACAGAGTCCTCTAGCCGATCTATTACCTTGTCATCTTTGCAGGAATGTGATTTACTGCAACTGGCAGCATGCCATAACTGTCAACTGTCCCACATTCTGAGGAACAGTTCCTCATTTTGCTTCACAAAATCCCCCCCCATTACTCACTGGGAGAATGTGCCCCGCATTCAGTGCTGAGATAGCAGCACAGGAGTAACTGATCGACTTTAAAAAGGATATGTAATAATCTGTTCTGGAAGTGCGGCAACATGATTTGAAGCCCACAGTAATTACTGGAGTGGGGCGGAGTAGGCGGGGTAGGCGGGAGGAGCTGGGAAAGGGATATTCTGGGTGGATTTCTAGGTATACTGCCAGCGGAGGGGGGTTGTTGCCACAGGCTCCAGCCAAGTGCCACCGAAAAAAAAAAGTGCAGTGGTGCGGTGGAGAAGATGGTACTCTAGGGATATGGCGGAGGTAACATGCTTAAAAGTTTATTGTTGTTGTTTGCACTGTTCCGGATCCAGTGAATGCTTTGCTTCTGAAGCAAAACATCTGCAGGCTCCATCTCTGCAGACATAAAAAAGGACCCCCCCCCATCTGCCCCTCTCTTTCTAAAACAAAGATTGCAGCCTGAATATAAAAAACACAGTTCAGCAGCAGTAATCATCAAACAATTCCTCCAACCTGTGTTACAGATTAAACCAGTCAGGTAAACAGAAATATTGCTGCAGTTATCCACACATTTGTTAAATTAAAATTTAAATCAGAGGGAAAATATGCTTAACCCCAGAGAATTAAATCATATCCAAGAATTTGGGCAGCTGCTGGCCGAAAACCCCATTCTCTGTCCATATTAATCTTACTGGGACAAAACAGATTTTCTAACAGAAGAAAACTATTCTGTAAGTCCCAATAAGAAAGCAAGTCTCTGTAGTTCTGCATGGTTAAATTGACCCAACCAAAGGCCTCAAGCAGACTTAGTAATTTAAAGACATAGTAGAGCAGGTGTCCCTTCTACTTGGATAAAAGTAGAGTCAAGAATATAACAGATTGTTCAGCAAAGGCTTGGGGTCTCCCATTTGCAGCTCTTACAAAAAGGTTAGAGAACTCACAAATTTGATAGTAAAGCAGAAAATTCTACATTACTGTAGCCAGTTCTGAGTCCAAATGTTTAACCCATGTCTGGCAGTGGTATGTCTCCATCAAGCTGTGGTGCCCTGCTCTGTAGAATGATCTGCTGTGGCAGGCTATTTCAGTGTCCAAAGAGTCTGAGCACTCACAGCCACAAACCAGACACTGAAAGTTCCCCGAATTAAGCTCGATGTGATGTGCATGTGGACTTAAAAAAACAAACAAACAAAAAGAAACAACAACCTGAGTCTTGTTCAGATTCTGCCACGAGCTGATCTTTGAAAGGCAGAGAGACCTGTGTAACCCCTAGGTGGCACTATCTCAAGGGATACTACCCCTGCCTGCATGACTAGGCACAGGTTGAGGGGCCTAAGTTCTGTGAATGGGTGCCTCCGCCTGAAGGGTTGGTTTAAGGGTAGCATAGCTGCTCTGGGTACAGCCCTCTGGGACACTGATACCCCCTTCTAACCCCTCTAATGGCCTACACTGGTCAGCAAATAGACAATCACAATTAACATCAGAATGCAATGTTGAACCCACTCTTGACACACTGCCACCAGGGCTGGATCAGCTGCACTGGCCCAGGAGACCACTTATAAAATAAGACCCGCAATGGAGAAAGGCAATAGCAACACAATATCCCCACCACAAAGGTACACAATAGCCAGTTTAAATGCAGAAAGATTTGGATCTGATTTATTCAGGGGACGTGAACAAGGGTGGGGCAGCAATCTAGTGTTTGATTTCAGTTCTGATTTAGTCAGGTTAAACATGCATGCCCTAAGAGTCCCTCTAGCACAGTTGCACACACTCTGGGTACGCAGTTGTTATTCAGCTTAGCCTGAAGCATTGCCCAGGGTAGGCCAGTATTGCAGCTGTTGTTGGGGCTCTTAGGAAAGAAAAACACAACATGCAGTTTTACCCACAATTTTTATTCCGGAGCCAGATGGCTCAGCTCATAATGACCAACCAAAACAATTAAATCAGGTGACACACTTTGATTTGAGCTTTGTTGCAGGGAGCTACGCTGATGTTTACTCATGTTACCCAGACCAGGATGCAGGATTGATGAGATGAAGACCTCAGGATGGTTTGTTGCTTTGCCAGGGGAAGCAGGGCCCACACAACACACCATGGTGGTCAAATCCTGTTCAATGGTGTTGAGCAGGGAGCTGAATCCCGGGGCGGGTCTTCCGTCAGATGAATCTCTGCGGCGTGAGCAGCAAGCTAGGCTGAGATGTTGAGGCCCAGACCAGGCGAACAATTCGTTGGCAGTCTGTTTAGGTGCTGGATGCAGCTTCCAGCTAGCGTGACATATTCAGGAGTGTGGGGAACCAGATTGTGACCCACACTACACATTCAGCACAATTATAGTCAGAAATACCAGATACCACAGTTCGGACGACAGTCCGGTTGCAATTACACAGTGTCTCTGTGCAAACCGTATGCTCTGCAGTTCTTTCAAAGTCCTGACAAGCCAATTGCTCCAGAAGCAAGTCTTCGGTCCACACCAGGCGAAATTCACTCTTTCACAATTCAGGATTCTGGTCACAGTAACAGCAATTTCGGATAAAGTCCGAATATTAGATTGCAGACTTCCTCACATGAGAAGATGGTAGCAGGCAAACCAGACACAGCCTTCCTGCCGATTCCCCCGGGCTACTATGCAGGAGCAGCTGCTCGAATTACTCGAGCTGTTCACTCTCTCAACTCCAACTACACACTGACTCACTATCACAGAGAGATATTCAGAATGAAAGTCCAAATTAAGGTTGCAAGATCTCTCTACGAGGGAAAACTAAAGGCAGGCAGGCCAGACTCAGCCTTCCCACCAAATCCCCGTGCTCCTATGTGGGGCAGCGTCTCGAGTGGCTTAAGCTGCTGACTCCCCCAGTTCCAACTCACTACTGACCCTTTGCTGCAGGCAGCTCTGGGCTTTCCCAGTGATCCAAAAGGTTAAGTTGGTTGATCCATCTGTCTGTCACAGCAAGGGCTCCCCCACCGGGTCCATTTAGGCACCAAACAGTAAAAACTACAATTCCTACAGAAATTCACTCCCACAAGACCTCTGGTGACAGTCTCCATTTTAAGGTCCCCCATGGTACTGATTGGTCCAAACTGGCAGTCCAGAACCAAAATGGTGGCTTTTAGCAAAAATGTCCATGCTGCAAAGGAAGGCAGGTTAGGCAAAAGCAAAAATGTCTATGCTGCAAAGGAAGGCAGGTTATGCAAACTACTATATTATTATTACCAAAGCAGATGATCAGTAAACAATCACAGCTCCTAATAGGGCTTCCTCTGTGCTCTTAGCGATGGCAGAAGTGAAACAGCTGTAACACAGCCTGGGTGGGACTCGAGCCTGAAACTACTAGACCCCCACCCAGATTAATTATAAACTACGAGATAGATACCTCTTAAAGAGACAGGCATGGAGGCTAACAGGGCATTCGCATGCAAGCACTTTTAAATTGTTTAAACACAGAACACCAGCCTGGCAGTGGGCATTAGGTAAGCCCAGGAAGACATTTTAGGAACCCCCACTTGTAGGGGGGACACACCTGTATAGAACTGCGAGGCAGATTTCTCCTTGGTTCTCCGAGCAGTCTTAGTCCCTGTAACAGTCTGCCAATGAGGAGGTAAGGGCCTTTCAGAAGGAGATTGGGTATCTTTCACGGGGAACTGTAATCCCATCTGAGCCAGTTCCTCACGAACCTCTTCTGCTGATGAAAACCCCCTGCAGCATCCTGATAGTTGACCCACTAAATGAGCCGTGTATGGGGTAATACCTTTATAGCCCTTATCCTTCAAAACTGGCAGGATATCAGAATAAACCTAATGACTACGCATTGTAGCTGGAGTGTAGTCGTTATCTAAGAAGATACGGGTATGTCCATAATAAAATGTTGTCTCCTCCAAGCGGTGGTCAAAACTTTTTCCTTGGTGACATAACTAAGAAATTGGGCTATAATGGAGTGCAGTTGGGCATTGGGCATCAGCAGCTTGGGGCCCAAGGCCTGGTGCACTCTTTCCATCTCCAGTGGAAGATCGAGGGCAGTTCAAGAGCAGTCTGGAGAAGGTTAACCATGAAATCAATAATGTCCTGCCCTTCTGACCCTTCCAGAATTCCATATAAAACAAACATTTTTGTGCATTCTCTTGGTGGAACAACATATGCAGTGCAATTCCTGAAGATCTTTAACAGCCTCCTAAATTGTAGACCCTGTCTCAACAGACAACATCTGTCTCTCCGAATCATCTGCCCACTGTTCCAATGTTGCCACATGCTGATGAAGCTCCATGTGCAATTGTTTTTTCTCGGAGTGAAAAGAGATTAATCCTTGTAAATCATCTCCAGCTTTACCTTTTTATCTCTGTTTTATTTGGAGCATGGAGTTTTGGAAGGGTCTGTGCAGCTGCCCGCATCAACTGAAGCCTGAGATAACTCGGACTCCGATGCTTCTCCGAGTGATCCACGGAAACCCTCCTTAGTTTGGTGAGTTTTTTCTCTACCCAGGCAGCGCTGATCATTGGTCCCCTTCTGCATCTTCCTTTTAAAATAATTTGTGCAGCCAATACAGGAACTCGTGGAATTTCAGCAAGAGGGTCTGGGAGCTGTAGAAATTAAGCTGCCGTCTTGTAGCTGATGCAACTGGAAGTCCAAATCAAACAGATTTTTAAACTTGTTAAGGCAGGATCAACTAGATAAATATTGAAAGAGTTTAATAATTTACCTGCAAGGACACTGAAAGGCAAACAATCGGTGCGGTCCTCGGTTACATAACAAAATAGAGCAGCCATGTTTACAGTACTCTTCAGCCCACCCACACATAGAACAAGAGCCAGTGAGGTAATGCGATGTTCGTGATTGATGGGACAGTTTTTAAATGCTGTGATAACCTGTTCTTCCATTATTAAGGTATTTTAAAGAGAGCTCAACTCCATGCATTAAAGGGGGGTCACCAGTAATTATATAGAGAATAATGCCAGTGCAGGGGTGTGTTATGAGGATTTTTCACACACCCGAGGTGAGTGTGAACATGCTCATAACACAAACCTTGAATGAGCGTTACTTTTTATAATAACTGTTGTAAAGTCTGACAGAGACAAAATCTGTGAGCTGTATTTGTGTGAGCCATTGTGTCTCTGAGCAGCGACCACAGTTATACAAATACAGTGTGCTTTCTTTCACGCTTCAGTGAAGAACGAGTGCAAGGAAGAAAATGCCATAATAACCCATTATTGAGTTATTCTGGAATTCAGCAGGTTATTATGGTGTTTTATCAGGAGTCAATATCCAGTCATTAAAGCGGGTCATCAGTTATTACAAAAACAACATTTATTATACCATGGTAAGAAAATTTCATGGACTCTGATTGGTCAATGTGTGCCTGAGACAGTGATGTTATTAGACAATAACATCACCGTATTGCTTTTGGATGCTATGGATGATGATCTTTTGGCTATGGATGATGATCTTTTGGCTATGGATGAGCTTTTGGATTCCTTAAAATCATTTATTTTTTTTTTTTTTAATTTTGTTATGACAATGAGCCATTATATAATAGCAATAAGGCACTCCAGGGATGTGTGTTATCATGTAATAATGTCACTCCTGGGGTGGTGGAAGCACTCGGCTTCGCCTCGTGCTTCCAACCCACCCAGGGTGGCGATCATGCACGATTACACACACCCTGTCGTGCCTTATTGCTTAAATACTGCACACTATTTACATGTGTTGCAGGATGTACATGCTAAAAACTAGGGGGAACACAGTATTTCTACAAAGATAAAAATAAACACATTTGGATATGGTAGAGATCACACAGGAAAAAAACTAACTCAGAGCTGTCTAGATTTTAAGTAAAGTAGAATAAATTTACCCCCAACTGAAACATAGAAACATAGAACTGATAAGTTATCCTAGAGTATAAGATGGGGGAGGTACTGACTGTTACTAGACAGAAAAGTGATCTTGAGGTTATCATATCAGAGGATGTTAAGGTGGCAGGGCAATTATATGTGATAAGGCAGTGGGCAGGGCTAGTGGGATGCTGGGCTGCATAGGGTAGGGTATCTCCATCAGGAGGAGCAAGGTGGTGTTGCCACTGTATTGCTCCCTGGTGCACCCCCACCTAGAGTACTGTGTCTAGTTTTCAAGACCATACCTCAGAAAGGAAATACACAGGGTAGAAGTGGTCTAGAGGAGGGCAACTAAGATGGTGCAGAGTTTGCATGGGAAGCATGAGGAGAGACTGAAGGACCTCAGCATGTACACCCTGGAAGAAGGGGGGGGGGCATTATTGAGACCTACACATATCTCAAAGAGGTGAACAGGGTGTAGGTGAGGACTCTCTTTAAAATGAGATGAGCAATAGGACCAGGGGGGCATGTGATGGAGCTGGGGGATGGGGTTAAAAGAGATGTGAGGAAATATTTCTTCAGTGAAAGGGTGGCAGATATGTGGAACACACTTAAACATAGAAACATTGACTTTGACGGCAGATAAGGCCCGCTTGGCCCACCCTGTCTGCCCATTTCCCTACCTAATGGATAAGCTGCAGATCCTAGTTAACCAGTAGCCTACTTCTTTCTACCCCCACCCCCTAGAATTGCTGTATGACTGTCCCATGCATGCTTGAATTCAACCACTGTTTTTGACACCACAACCTCCTCCAGAAGGTTGTTCCATGCATCCACAACCCTCTCTGTGAAAAAATACTTCCTTACATTACCTCTGAGCCACCCCCCCATCTTCAGACTGCTAGTGGAAGTGAAAGTGGTGGAGGCTAGAATTGTGGGGGGCTTCAAGCAAACATGGAATTAATGTAAGGGTATATTAGAAAATATGCAGGGAGTGGAGAGGGTCCCTGGAGACCAGATATGGTCTGCATAGGAGGAATAGGCAGGGGACACTTGGGTAGACTGAGTGGGCTAAGCTGTTCTTTTCTGCAGATAAATTCTGTTTTTGTGTTTCTATAGATTATACAAAAGGGCAGTGAGGTATTTTATAAGTGCAGTAAGCCACTCCAGAGTGTGTATTAAAGGATCTGAATGCACTTCCCAGGAGCCTAAGGATACTCAGCCCTTAGTCTGGTGCTCCCACAACCCTAGGTTGCATTAGTACACCCAGTTGTGGCTTCTTGCTTACTAATTCTTCTTCTACCACTGCCTGCTACCACCAGGGCCTTCTGCATTTTACAGTAGGCAGGCAGTGATAGTTTAACCCCTAATTATGGGCAAGTGGCCTAGATTACTGAATCCAGCCCATTTTCTCAGCTTCTACTCTCTATTGTCCCTCACACTCACCCCAACTGGTCCAATATGAACTGACCTTTCACAGAATACACACCACCCATTTCTCTAAATGATGCCTGCAGAAACATACTCAAAAGTACAAATACAGTATCTGCTCTTTAACAAGAAGAAATCAGGGACAATTGACCAAAATGTGTGTCAAAAATGTAGGAAAAACTCATTTCATGTAAAAACAACGCTCTCTGTAAGATAAACTAGAATTTTTTTTTTTTTCAGGTTTGGTATTTTATGTTTCTAAACTACTCTTCCACCCAAAAAAAAATGTGTGTGTGTGTGTGTGGGGGCAAATGAACAGTGAGACTTGAAAATCAGGAATAGCCCTGAAAAACCAGAGACAAAATTTTGACTGTGTAAGTGCAATGGTGCTGAGGCCATTTGCAGGCACAACCCATGTGTGACAGTTAATTGGTACCTTTTCTTCATACAGTACTTTGTGTAGCTCTGTGAGTACCAGTTCATGCTACTGTAAGGAATGAGAAGGACTGTATAAAGTTGCATTAATAATTCCTAAACTGCGTGCCTCCTCTCCTGACTGAGGAAGGATGCCACTGCTAGAAAACTTCACAGGCAAAAGTGCATCCAACAAGGTCAACCCGGTGGCATTGAGGGTTGAGATGCTGGATGCCATACCTAGCACCATGCTGGCAACCTGGTTCAGGAATAGACTCGGGTCACCGGGAGTCGGTAGGGGAGGGATAGAACTAAGCATCTGGAGGACAGCTCTCCTATCCTTGGGGAGGGTTTTGGGGTTGCTCGGTGTCCGAGAAACCCCTGATGGAGATCGGGGGCACCGCAGGTACACCAGCCAAGGACATAGGGGGTGAAGTGTGGCAGATGCCAGCAGGGCAGCCATGTGCAGGCATCATTGCACGCCGCACTCTGAGGGGAAAGAAACACCAGAAAAACCTCTGATGGCTGGGTGAGGCGACAGCTGTCTCTGGGGGGCCGACTCCCACACACTCAGTGCTGGCAACATATCCTGACCTTACCCCTTGGGGATCCTTGGCCTTCTCCGGTGGGGCCAGCAGGGGAGGAGAGGATCCTGATCCCGATGTCTCAGTCAGGTGAATGGTTCAGGCGACCAGTTAGGAGGAACGCCATGGGTGACATCCTGAGAGATGCCCTGGTTCATTAGGAGATAAAAATAGAGTTTAAAAAAAAAAAAAAAAAGCACATCCAACCAACCTGAAGACATCCCAGCAAGGTGAAGCCTTTTTGGCATTTGCATAGTGAGCTATGCCTCTTTAGATTCCTTTTGCTGTTGGTAACTGCCTCTCTGTGGGATGCCCACTCTCGCTTGCTCTTCACTCTCGGGTGCGTGACTGCATCACATCTAAGCCCCCTCAATGTCCCTGGAGGTTTTATACAGAGGTGGGAGAGGTGGAGTGGCAGCTCAGTGCAGTGATGGTAGCTTCCTGTGTGAACACATCACAGTGTATCCCTGCCACCCACACATTCATCTGCCAGATGAGACAAGAAACCAAGCAACCATGCTGAGCCTCCCCGCTGCCACCAGCCCCGCATTTCTGCTCCTTTCTTGCACAGTGCTCATGAGTGGCTGTGTGGCATTCAAGAATGATGCCACTGAGATTGTGTATTCCCAGGTGGTGAAGCCAGTCCCAGAGAGCTCCAGCAACATCACCATGAACCAGGCGAGGAATGGCAGAAGGCATTATGGATCACTGGATCACAACGGTACGTATTACCACTGTACAGTGGCACCAGGCAGACAGGCTTGGCTAGACTGGGGTGGAAGTGCCAATGTCTGGGAAGAAAGGGGGCAAACAAGTCAAGGGCAGAAACACTGGTTATTCTAGTGTTGGAGCGAGCAGCATATCCAAGAAGTGACAACAGTGGATGACATTGCTGTTCACCACTGTTATTTAGGGGAGCAGGGTTCTTACTGTACTTTTATGGAAGGACAGCTAGTATTATTAATAGCACGTAGCATTAATCACCAAACCCAATTACTGCAGTACATGTGTGTAGGCACTCCAGTTTGGTGAATTGACACTTCTTTCTTATGGTGCAATTTTCCTTGGTTGTTCACGTAATGTGGTTTCCGCTTGCAATTAGTTTACATTTTGTAGCGGTGTGTGCATGCAGTAAAAGGATAAAAATGAGTCAGTGTTAATTATACTTACTAAAATCATGTGGGAAGTTACCGAGATCACCTGCATCAGTGTTACAATAATAAATGAGAGGCGGACGGCAATAGCCATCACCATGTTTATTGAAATGTTATATCAGGCAAGGCACACCCTGCAATGAGGGGGTGCTCCCTCATTGCAGCGGGCAAATTTCTTTCAGGTTGGTGGAATGCTTCTGAGCTGCTGTCATAGACAGCATACTCATTCATTTGTGCCACAGAGACAAGCCCCAAAAAGCAGTGGCAGCACTGGCCACAACACTGCCACACCTCCACAACCTGCTACTCCAGCAAGCTGTCACAACATGTTTCTTGTGCATGCGTGCAAGCAAACATAAAAATGAAGGACTTGACTTTTAAATGTAGTTCTGATTTCTGCCCCATTATTTTAAATAACATCTCAGCCTTTGAAAATACCATTCTGTTCAACATAAGACAATTAATGTACAAACCAGCCACGATACAGCATAACAATCCATCTAAAGCTGAAGTTTCAGCTTTAAAAGAATTGTCAGAAGAAAATGAGATTGTTATTAAAAAATCAGATAAAGGGGGCAGCATTCCCCCCTTCCCCTTTTCTTTTATTGCCTCTAAATACTACCTTTGGTTTGTTCCTCTGCTTTACTAATTTTTCTTAGCCCGCTCATACTCCACCCCTCTAACCCCCCTCCTTCCTGTCTACTACCCTCACCACGTACGACCCAACCCTTCTTGTAGCTACTAATCTGCTATTTTTCACACCCCTCATGTACGTTCCCTGTCCCCCCTCCTTCCCTCTCCCTCTTTCCTGTCCACTCCACCCCCTCCATTTTACTTCCCCTCCCTCTATCTTTCATTCATTCACCTCTCAGACCCTGTCTTTTTTCTCCACACCCTTTCTTAACCGAGGACAAGGCCTCGCTTTGAGGCTGCATCCCCCCTCGCCCTTAAACTAAATGCAACTAGAACTAGTCTGTTGTGCAGTGTCTCATGTTCTTATTTATAGGCCAAGTAAATTTTGGCTAATCTCTTCTCTTTTTAATGTATAGCACTGTGCTCAACATGTGTTTTTTTTTTTTTTGGTGGTTAACATGTCAACCTGTATTGCTTGTTTAAAGATGTTTCTTGTTGTATGTACTAGTTGTTTTTTGTATTATGTTAACTGATGTGGAACCTTTGTAAAAGATCTCCGGCTCAAAGGTTGTATCCAAATCACTAAATAAATAAATAAAATGGTGTAGTGATGAATAAGCTACAATACAGAAAAATGGTTGAGAAATTAATCTATGATGTTGATAACTACAAAAAACTAAAATGTAACCCTATTTTCCAGTATAAGAAGGAGCTGTTTAGATTATTAGATGGGGCAGTAAAGACAGGGAACATAACTGATTCTGAGAACAAGTATCTGTTTTGTGAATACCTAATAGTTCCAACATTCTACTTCCTAGTTCCTACCTAAGCTGCACACATTCTGTTAGACCCACTGGGAAACCTATAGTCTCAGGGGTTGGTTCTTTAACAGAAAATCTGAGTGATTTTGTTGATCTGCTCCTACAGTACAGTACAGTCAGCTTCTCATCATATTTAAGGGACTCAGGAGACACCATTAAGAAATTTAGAGAAGTGAAGTGGGAGGATGATTACTTATGGATTTGTATAGATGTGGAGTCCCTATACACCTCCATAAGGATGGTTTGAAAGCAGCCAGATTTTTCCTAGAAAGAGATCGGAGTGTTAAAGGTGCTCCCGTGACATTTATCATTGAGGCCCTCGGGTTTACCTTGTACCATGGCTACTTTGAATTCAATAATGAACATTTTTCCCAGACATATGGTACAGCAATGGGGGCATTAATGGCCCCATCTTATGCAAATCTGTTTATGGGTTATTGAGAGCTGGAATGCTTACAAAATAAAACAAAAAAACCCTACTGTACAAATATTATCAAGTGGGGAGCTACATAGGTGGTTGTCTATGCATCTGAAAGGGGAGCCAGGAAGAAGCGACAGAATTCATTAAGTGGTTGAATAATAATAACCTGAAGCTAAAATTCACCTCAGATTTACAGGCAAAAGAGGTTAACTTTTTGGATTTGACCCTTGTAGCAATCAGAGCCGCACATGAAATGTACACAAAGTGGTATAGAAAATAAGCATCAATAGACGCCCTGTTAAGAAATGACAGCTCCCACCCACTGAAACTTAAGAAATCTATACCATATGGGCAGTTCCTAAGAATTCAACGTAACTGTACAGAGGATATAGAATATATGAGACAGGCAGAGGAACTGAGAAAGAGATTCATGGAGAGGGGTTATAAAAATGATATGCTAGTATTAACATTGGAAAAAGTGAGAAGTTTGAAACAAAGTGAACTTACTGACACGCAGGAAAAGGGGAAACACACTAAAAAGGTAGACACTAAGGCAATGACATTCACTCTGGAGTATAACCATCTGTTTGGGCAGCTTGGGAGTCTAGTATGGAACAGTTGGGGCATACTAAGGACAGATCAAGTTTTAAATGAAATATTGCCAGACAGGCCAGGCATTACTTTTAGGAGGTCATCAAACTTACAAGATAAGTTAGTTCATAGCCAATACCTTAGAAAATCAGAAAGGACAGACACCTGGCTACCACAAAAACCTATAGGCAACTATCAGTGCAAAAAATTTAACATCTGCCAATATATGAATATTGGTAAAAAATTTACTTCTAAGAGTGGCAAGAAAGTTGCTATTAAGGAGTTCATATCATGCACTGCCACTTTTAGGTGTATATTCTATGGTGTGGATGTGGAGTGACTATATAGGTAAAACATTGCGGCCACTAAAAGAAAGAATGCAAGAGCACATACGCCGATCATAAACTGTCGGACAGACACCCCAACAGGTAGACATTTTTCAATGAAACATGGCTCTGACCCACATAGTTTTAAGTTTATGGAATTGAGACTGTACGTTGCCTAGGCAGAGGTGCAGATAAACCTAGCCTACTGCTCCAAAAAGAAAGCTACTGGATCTTTATGATAGTTACAGTAAGGCCTCAAGGGCTGAATGAAAGATGGGATCTGAAGCCCTTTATGAAATATAAAGATAATGTGTTAAGTTGCCTTTTAAATGTTGTATTTCTCATCTTTTCTGCCCGTCCTTACCAACCTCTTCCTCTCCCACCCTTCCCTCCCTCTCCCTCTCACCCTACCCTAACTCACATCCACTTTGAATATTAGCTATGAAACTATAATCCTGTAAAAGCTGCTATTAATATTGATTCTAAGTACAAATTGTTAAATGTATATATATATATATATATATATATATATATATATATATATATATAATGCAAATGGCTGCAGATTAATTTTCTCGGTACATAGGGCTTGGATAATCTATTTATTTTCTCTTCTATTCTATTCACTCTATATGACACAATAGACTGTAAGTAAGCATTAACCTCTTAGTAATTTCAAGGCTCTGTAATTATAACTGAAACTTGGCAATAAGTGGTGTATCCCAGTTGGAGATCCCAGTAAACATAGGAATTTATAAGTACATTGGGCCTTATGCACAAAGCACGGGATATATGCCAAAACTGCTGCAGGTGGGATGTGCAGGCACATAGCACAGAGGTGAGCAGAGGGACATGGTATGCACAAACACTGAAAGCGTGCCATGGGCATGATGGCAGGGACCATGCAGAACAACACGCAGCCAAAGCAGGCAGGGGAGACAGACATGGGAATGCCCAGTGACCTCGCCATATAAGGGAATGCACCACCCACGCGCATGTGGATGACCATGAATGCCTCAAGACACACACATGCAGAAGGCAATGGCAGACCGAGAGAGGGGCGCAGAGCAGAACAAGCAGCAAGAGGCAGTGCCCAAGGGGGGTGCAGGCCGAGGCAGTCACAGGCGAGGACAGGTCTACAGGAAGATGGTGCGGTGGACCAGATCAAGCAACTTCTCTAGCGGCCAGGTAGCCACAATTTTGCTGACATATGGAAGCACTATGACGCCTGTATGGTGTGGAGACCCTGGTCACACCGGCCGATGTAAAGGCCAGGCTATAGCTGGACATCTAGGTGTCCGTCAATGCCACCAGGACCGAGGCACACACCATAGTGGCTATCAAACACAAATGGTGGGACCTCAGAGCCACCATGAAGTGAAAGCCTCGCAGTCACCAGAAGGCATGCAGTGACACGGGGCCCCACCCCACACAGGCATCCAGCTAACACCACTGGAATGCCTGGTGGTGGAGACACTCATGGAGATTGCTGTGCATGGGGAGGTAGAAGGTATCAATGCCATGGCAGATAGGTACTGTGCACAGACAAGCTGCAGTGACAGTGCACAACCACACGCACCGCTAACAATGCAGGCATATATCCACAGGTGGCACACAGCCTAGCAGGGTTGCATTGGCGCCAACCATGAACATGCATGGAGGCACAGGAGGACCAGATGCCCCCAAGTCACAGTAAGAGAGGCAGGAGTGCACAAGTAGGTATGCATGCCACAGAGTAGTACGGTGGGGGGTGGCAGAACTGCACCCAGCTAATGAGTACCCTCCCCACCTACAGGTACTCCCACAGTGATGGAGACCCAGATGGAGATGCCCACTGGAGAGGACAGTGACAATGGCCCCCGTGAGGAGGACACAGGGCCAGGCAGCGACACCATTGCTGAGATGGACATGCAGGCACCCCGAGAGGTGAGAACTGCACCAGACACCCCCACAACACTAGGCATCAGTGGACACCCCCCAGCAGCACTACACTGTGGCACAGCACACAAATAGCAGTGATGAGGGATGTTGGACCACACATGAACACGCATCAGGTCTGGGTGGACACAGTGGTATGTGGAGGGGTAGTACTGCCAGCTGCAGCAGCAGCTGGAGCGCGACAGACTTGAGGCACAGCGGCACACACATCGGCGCTGGAGGAGTACACTGTGGTCCAATGGGCCACACACATGACCATCCTCTGTTGTACTGTGGCGTAGGAGGGAATCCCTGAGCAGGAGTGGCACCCAGCACCGGGGGGAATGGGTCACGATGGCCATGGCTGGCGATGTCCGACATGGGCATGTAGTACACGCCACCAGCAGTACGCACACAGAACACCAGGGTGGGGCCCAGCCAGACACCACCATGATGAGATGACACACCAGACGGCACCCTGTGGAGTCATAGCTGAGGCAGGAATACCAAGCAGCTGCTGGAACAGTGTTGCCCATGTCCACAGTGGGCAGCACGCCCAGTGAAGAAGGCGTCAGGGGCAGCACCACAGAGGGGTGCAAAGTCAGGGGTGTGCTCCTCAGCAGGCTGCCAGTGCACAGGCAGGGCAGCCAGGCATCTGCCAGGCTACAGGCATGACCGGAGGTGGAAGACACAGGGTAGCACAGGCACATGAGGCTGTGGCCAGTACACCCGTCGGTCACCGCCATGCATGGCATACACCCCCACACATGCACACACATACACCACACCGGACCATATGGTGAGGCCCAGTCACATGCTGCACCCTGCACATCAGTACACACCACACACATGCGTAGGCAGAGAGGCCCCCTTCCATATGCAGCACTCTGGGAGGCACCATCATCATTGTGCACCACCAGCCCCGCGCATGCCTGCACATCCACCATCACGCAGCCACCGGTGCAGGGACACCACACATGGTGCTGTGGTGGCGTGGTTACACGGGACAGGGTGGCCATGCCATCTGTCCAGGGTGTGCGACGCCATGCTGTCAGTGCCTGAGCATGCCCTCCTCCAGCGCCTGATGGGCCATTCATCCACTGACCATCCTGGCCATGCGGACGGGCAGATCCCCATCCTCCACATCATCCACAGGCATGCCGGGGTCTGCATCTGGCAGTGGCACATTCCCCCTCCTAGTGACATTGTGAAGCATGGCACACACGGCAAACACCCTGCACGCCTTGGTGGGACACAGCATGATCCTGCCTCCTGTGTGGTCCAGGCACCAGAACTGCATCTTCATCTGGCTGAAGGTCATCTCGATGACAGCCCTTGTCCTCTTGTTTGCCGTGTTGTAGGCAACCTTTTCTAGCATTGCTGGGACATAGAATGGGGTCATCAGGTTCGTCCACTGTCGATAGCCGCGCTGTCACCTGCAGAGGGAAGGTCTGCGTCAGTGTATGGTGTAGTATCTGTGCAGGTGTGCCTTTACATACAGAGACACAGTGGTATTCTACTGAGAAGTCACCAGTCCAGCCATCCATCCCGCAGTAGCACACCCATCTCTGAACTATCCAGGACATAGGAATCGTGTGTCGAACCAGGATACTTGGCACACACATCCATGACCATGCCTCCCGTGTCTCACACCACCTTTCAGTATATACTGTGATAGCCCTTGTGGTTCCTGTATGACCCCTCATGGAACTGTGGTTTGAGTATGGTGAGGTGCGTGCAGTCGATGATGCTGCACACGTTGGGCATGCCGTGCGTGCGGTAGAAGGCCTCCTTCATTGCCCAGACATCTGCAGGCGTGGACGGGAACACAATGTGCTACCCAAGGTGTCATACGAGTGCATCTGTAACCAGCAACACTGCCCTGGACACCAACAACTGGTTCACACCTACCGTATTACCCATGACACACTGGAACGAGCTGGTGGTGTGGTATCATAGGGCACATAGCAGCTTTGTCTCAGCAGTCATGGCATGGGACCACCGTGTGCAGGGTTTGATGTCGGCACGGATGCTGTTGCACAACCTGGTGATGGCCGGCCATGGGAGTCTGAATCATTCTACACAGTGGGTGTCCCACAGTGCAGTGGCATTGAGGCATGTGTGGAACATGCACGTGCGTGGTGACTGTCGGCTTCGCCTCTCAGCGAGGTCGATGATGAGGTGTACATGCAGCAGTGCACCTGGACATATAGTGTTGCATCATCTCAGTGTCCTGTGGAGCTGTGCAGTGCCTGCCATGGCCCTGGATATGTTGCTGGTCACGTGGCAGGCCCCCATGGAGTGGGTGTCATTATGCCAATGCGTGCCATCCGAGTGTGTTCCACATGTGCATTGGCCATGCGATGTGCAGAGTCATGCAGGAGTGAATGATGGCAGGTGTATTGCTCACATGCAAGGCCCAGTTCCCGGGTCACCTTTTCCACGTGTTGGAGGGGAACTTCATGTGCTGTTGGGGCTATGGCAACCTGTGGGCTGTTAGGGCATTTGAGAGGGTGAATATGTGTTACCTGGGTGTGTGGTAGGTGTGCCATATGCACTGCCGGGGGGTGCGGGTGAAGTGTGTAGTAACCACTGTTCCTTTCTGTTTCACAGGATAGGCAGGGCATGCCAGGCCACATGGAGCTCACACTCCAGGTGCAGCGGGTTGGGGCCAGGGTTTATGCTTCCTCCATACCAGTGATTCCTTGAATGGCTCCCAGGATACATGATCCTGAAAGGCGCTGGGACCAACCTCTTCTACGAGGACAACGAGTACCATACTTGGGACATTTATGCCCCTTCAGCAGTGAGTTCAGCGGCACATGGGTGTTGTGGCATGAGGTTGTGCTGTCAAATGGGCAGACTAGGTGGGCTAAGCAGTCCTTATCTGCCATCAAAGTCTATGTTTCTATGTGTTGCTAATGTGTGTCTTTGTCTCTTACAGCATTACAGGGACCAGTTCGGCGCATCGTGCTGCACTACAGTGGATGCTGGGCAGCAGTAGGGACTAGGAGTCAGAGGGATGGGTCAGGGACTGGCAGCAGCAGGGCAATGCCTTCACCGCAGGGATCATGACCACCGCAGTGGGACAGTGCATGGTGTGCACCACATGCCTATGGCCTACAGTGTCCAATGGTGCAGGACGCAGCGGTGGATACAGGACTAACCCAACAGGGACACTGACTGGGGCTACACTTCCATGCCATGGCTGACGTGCCACTGATGGGTGTGGACGGTGCCTTGTTGGGCTTTCTGGGGCATGTGTGGGTTGCTACGGGGCTCTTGGCAGCAGGGAGGGTGGGGTTGGGCACTGTTCTGTGTTGGGTGTTCATGCTGTGAGCTGTACTGGTGTCACAATAAAGTGCATTTGCATATCTCTGTGTGGTCACTGTCTTGGGAGGGGGTTATGAGCCTGGCTTTGCTGGGAGGTGCACTGACTGTCACCTCCATACATGAGTGCATGGTGGAATGGTGTCCATGGCACTGCTGATTTTGGCACCTGGAGTGGCATCTGCTCACACCACGGCCATGCGTGCAGGTGCCCCTGCAAGTCACATCCTGCGGCGATGCATTTGCTGTCACACCACACTGCGTGTGGCCATATCTGCTGCCTATGGTGCCACGTGCCCACCATGCACTGTGACTTGGTGTCTGGGGTGCCCTGTAGGTGCATGCCACGGCTGCAGTGCCTCAGCCATGTGCTGCTGCCATGGTGGTGGTGCATCGTGCTGGCACCAGAGGATCTGTGTGGCCACCCGCTGGCCTCATTGCACCCCTGTATGCCACCCTGTACATAGCGTACTGTACAAGGTGCCTCCACAATGGTTTTACATCATTCTTGCCATCATGCATGTGTGTACGGCACACCTCTGTGGGTGTTCCATGACCATGCCCCCATGCATTGCACGAGTGGTGTGGTTGCATAGCGGTGTGCACTACATTACGCCTGGCCACTGCGCTCACATTGTGCACGCCTCCTGCATGCTGTGTGCACTTACCGCCATCACCACCCCTCTGCGCAGCCTGTCTTCGCCACCGCACGCTGCACATATTTTTCGTGAATAGGGCCCATTGTTGCTCCAGTCCTAATGTCTACATGATACCCCTTTTGCAGTATTCTGTGTTGCTTCTTTGTTTTTTTGCTTCCCTAATCATATGCTTTCCTTGCCTATAATGTGCATAATTTATTTTAATGATTTAAATGTGATATTTCTCTTGTTCTTGGTAGTGAAGTAGCTAAACCACAATTTGACCAATTAATTTTTTGTATTGGAATGATGTCACATTTTTAAATCTGTATTTAAATGAGCAAGAACTTCCTGCTTGTTAGCTGACACCCCTTTGGAAGGCACTTTTACTGAGGTGCTAGGGGCTGCACACAGTGGTAGAATTAAATAAGTTATTTAAACTTTACTCTTTTGTATTTGCATGTTTGCCCACCTTAATAGCTCTGCTACTTCTGGAGCTGATTTATTGTTTTGGGCTAGCCACCCTAACAAGCACTCTACCCCCGTTCCTGAGTGCAGGATATTATTTTGTACCCTGCAAGGTGCCTACCTAGTGCCATGGCTTGGAGGGGAGGGAGTGAATCCTCAAGATCGTTGGAGCAGCTGTATGTGCAAGATGGAAGGGTGGGCATGGAGGGGTTGAGTGCTGGGTGTGGGAGAATGAGGAGGGGGGAGGTTAGGGGGGAAGGACTTTAGAAGTGCTGTGGCACAGGAGGTATAATAGTAGTTAAACTCTTGAGCCACTGCGCATGGTTCTGAGACCAATGAATTGTTTATTTTAAGCACGGGGGAGGCAGATGTGAATAGGACATGGACCACTTTCCAGAATTTGGAGGGGGGAATTGATGTTTTTGAGAAAAGATGATTTAAAATTTTCAGACTTCATAAGTCTGGTAGCTTTTGTGCAGGCATTTCTTAACGTGCGAAACCTGACATAGTCTGGGGGAATCTGTGAGGCCTTATGTTTCCTGCAAGCTTTGTCTCGCTCCCTGAGACAGATTAGTAACTCAGGGGAGACACAGGGATGATGGTTGCCATGAACTCTGGTGCATTCGAATGGAGATAGAGTTCCATATAGTTAGAAATTTATCTTTAAAATAAGCAAGGGCTTGGTCAATGGAAGGGCAAAGGCAACAGGGGACCAGTCGGAGCTGGCCAGTTCATTAAGAAGGAGATTAAGGTTTAAGGAGCTGAAGGACCTGAGTTGCAGAATTTTGAGAGGGGGTTTTGGTCTATGGACTTTCCTGACTCCAAAGATTGGGTTATGATCACTGAGGGCATCTGGGAGGATGCCTGATTTAGTGACTCAGTGGGGTGAGAGGAGAGCCCAGTCTATCAGGGAGTGGTTATGAATTTATGATTTAGGCAGGTGGGTTCCAGGATGAGCTGGAGAGATTGAGGGCTGTGATGTCATTTCATGTCTTCTGTATATGTATATGTGTGTGTGTTATCTTTTTTCTCTCTCACAAGTTATCAAGTCCTAGTTTTGTTGTGCATATTTCTTCTTGCTGACTTTTTAGCTATAAAAACTAGTGTCAAGCCATGAAAGGTAAGTTTGTTTTTTCAATAATGGTTTTTATCTTCTTTGCAGGTTTTATGTGTATCCTCCAGATTCATACAAGTTGCACGTTTCTGATTTGAAGAAAGCAACGATGGCTGCACACAGCACCTAAATATTACCTGCAAAAGGCGATGAAGAACTTATTCTGACTTCATTGCATTAAAACATTCTGTTACAAGTATGGCTGTTCCTGTCTATTATACCAACTTAAAATACCAAGCTATTATTAAGCCACTACAACAGCAGCTAACATGTTTAGTGTGGGTGACATGCACTAGCACACTCTGTTAACAAAGTTACATTACCATGGCGTGTTGAAGTAAGCCAGTGACAGATATGCATGAAAATATATTATCTGGCTTGTATCTCATCTCTGTTGTATGCTTTACACTGGCTTTGAAAAATGAAAGACAAAAAAGAACAGATAAAATATGATTGATACTTACCTGAAAATAATATCCTTTAGGTGTCTGTGTGGTACTACAGTACTCCGAGTCTAGTCCTGCTGCACTGTTTATATGTCAAACCTGTGAAAAAAAATCACTTGCTGGTATTTGATGACAAAGTCATCTATAAAATGGTTAAGGAAGCATTCACACGGTTCAAGGAAAAACTATAGTATAACAAATTAGTACATATTCACTGTAAAATAATGACAATACGAAGAATGATGTCTGTGGCTGGCTGTGGGTTCCTTGGATCATGGGCACCGGTAAACATTCCCTATCTCTCACTCTCATCAAGACAGGTGGCCATGGCTGGTTGTGGGATTGTTCATTGGCCATGGCACAGGTACGCATTCTCTGTCTCTCACTCTCATCAAGATGGGTAGCTGTCGCTGGCTGCGGATCGTTCATTGGGCATGGGCACGAGAACACATGCTCTGTCTCATTCTCATCAAGACAGGTGGCTGGATATGGTGTGTTAAAGTCTTTGAGTACTCAGGAGGGGATATCTGTCATTTAATCAGCATGATTTAAGTGGCTTCAAAAACTGGACAGTTGTGTTTATGATGCTGCTGACTGTTTTTTTCTAATGACAGCAGTGCACATACTGTTAACTGTACTTTGAAAATCTACCAACGGGAAGGTAAAATAGAGAAATGGGTCAATTATTTGTGCATATCTGTTATATGGAATGAGAGTCAAGGACACTGGTTTTCTTTTATAAAAGAAAAGGTGACATTACAGAAATGTGACAGCATTTAAACCTGTTACATATTACCGGCACAATAATCGTCATCCTCCTGATCAAAGAGGAAGCGGCCCTCACAGTCATCAAGATCTGAATTGTGCACACTCAGGAACTATTTTTCAATAACTGAATCATCAACCTCAATGGTAGACCATTTGACGCTGCCACCAGGATGGTCTGCTTTACCCACATCATCAGTATAACCATCATCGTGATGGGGTATAGACACAGCTGTGGTAGTTCGACTTGGTATGTGACCTTGATTCATTTTTATAAATGTCAGCCTGCTGACATTTGTGGGTGAGAGGTTTGTATGACGGTCATGCACTATGGCCCCCACAGAACTGAATACCCTCTGCACACTTACACTGGATGGTGGGCTAGTCAAGTACTTCAGTGTTACTGAAGTCAGCTCTGGCCATTCATTTACCTTACCACTCCAGTACAGCAGAGGAATGTCAAGTACTGACAGATGCATGTTTTCTGCCAAATAGGTGTCAACCATGCTTTGTGCTGCAGGCAGTCATGATGATGAGTTACCCACCTGCTCACAGACTTCATCGAGGTCACAGATTCTTACTTGAGACAAGACACCCCAGATTAATGGCAACCTGTTTTGCTGACAGCCCCCCCCCCCCCCCTTGTCCTGCAGCCACCTTACTGGATGAGCTTAATCTACAGTGATCTTCAGTCTTGTTTTGATGTGGTTTGCCAAACTTTGCACATGACTTCTGTGCCCCATGAACCAATCACACCAGCTGTCCAGCAAGGTTCTGAACCTGATCAGGCCCTCCCTCCAGTAAGGATGCAATGCCACATTTGTAGTGGGGGTCCAGCGTTGTTGCTATTCCAAATTCTGCACTTTGCTGAATCGTGACAATATGGCAATTGTGGTCGTCGAATATTGTTAGCATGTTTTAAAGTAATGCACTGCTTGACCTATGCCCGGACACATCAAGGCAAGGCTGCAGATTCAACAAAATCTGCCTCAGCACCCGCAGCAGTGAAATGGTTTGACTAATGGATGCAGTGTCACCACTCACTGCCTGTATTGCCTGTTCAAACGGCCTCAAAATTGATATCACTGAATCCATGAGGTGCCACTGTTCCGTTGTCATAGACATTGAAACCCCTGAACTGTCACAGCTAGTGTGCATTACTAGGTATTCCAAGATGGCTTTGTACTGTTCATACAACCACTCTGCCATGTAAAGTGTTAAGTTCCAGCACACGACAGCTTCCAGCTTGAGGTGGAGTTGAGGGAGGCTGTTTTGAATATGCAGCTGCCTAAGCTGCTCACGGGCCTTGCAGAGTATACAAAGTGTGCACAGATGTGGCATGTAACTGTCAGCATTTGCTTGATGTCAGGGTGCTACAGAAACTCCTGTACCACAAGATTTAAACAGTGAGCTATGCAGGGAACCCTCACAAAGCCACCATTGCTGATACATTTAATGACACTTGATGCATTGTCACTAGCTATAATGCCAGCTTTGAGGGACAGAGAATTCAGACACTCAGCAATTTCTGTCATTAGCAAGTCTAGTATGATTGAACCTGAGATGGACCCAGCAACACTGCGAATTGCAAGTGTTGCATGCTGTCTAATTCCCTGAAGTTTGTTAGCATGACAGTCTGCCTTATTACACTGCTTTCCAATACCACCAGCACAGACAACCCCCTGGCACCTGCACCCAATATTCAGTAATACACAGATAGGAACTACCCACAGTTTGGCCACTTGTCCACAAATCGATACTTAAGTGAATGTATGGTGAGGAGGAATGTTGAAGGGCATATCTTACAGACTTTGTCACGGTCTGGTATAACTCAGGGACAGCATGGATGGAAAAGTAGGTCCTGGACTAGACTTTCCATTTGGGACAGGCACATGCAGCAAAACACTGGAATCCTGAATTCTCCACAAAGGAGAAGGTCAAAATATCTTTTTTTTAACATCTCTTTATTCAATTTAAGAGAAAAAGGAAAAGACAATACAAACATACAGAAAACCTGAAACCAGGCGCACAGCCAAAACTGGCTGTGCAAACTATACAGAAAACTTTATACAAGCTCAGGAGTGACGTTTCCCACCAAAATTATCTTTAGTCCAATAGGACCCTTTAATAAAAGCAATATCCTCATATAAATTACAAACCAAACCACTTCCTCCAGCCCAATATAACTCCCTCAGTTTAGTTTAATAAGTAATCCATTGGTCCCAGATTATAGATATTAGATCGTCCCGAGGGTGACACCTCCTGAGCTCCCCGAGAGAGAGAGAGTCCCCGTCTCCCCTGTCTTTTTAGCAAGCCCAGTATTCTCCTTTCCCAAAAAGTCCCCAAAATCTTTGTCCCTTTAGTTTCTTTATCATCTCATTCCTATACAATACACGCTAAACACAGTCCGACAGTCAGACCCAAACACAACCCGATGGCTCCTAGTGGGAATAGATTGTTTCCAATACTGCCCATCTTTTATCATAGGACCTTTTGTTCCCTTCTGAGCATAGGTATCTCCTAATTCTAGATAAGGCTCCAACCAGGTCCCCTACCCATTGAATATAACCATATAGTTGCTCGTCCTTCCAATGTTGGACCACATACAGTTTAGTTATCATCACCATCAAAGACACATGGTACTTGGGGTAGCCCCTCAATCTCGTAGAAGTCCCAAAACTACATATCTCCGGAGTGATAAACTCCGAGTAGTCCAACAATGGATCCATCTGCCTCTTGATTTCATCCCACAGGGGCCGAATTTAGCAACAGTCCCACAAAACATGTAATAAATCTCCTCTTTCCGCTTGGCATCTAAAACACCGGTCTGTCAGTCTAAGGCCTCTTTCATACAGTTTCACAGGGGTGAAATATAAGTTAGAAGCTATGAAATATTTCAAGCTCCTATATTTGGGTATCACAATATATTTTATGCCCTTCCATACACTAGCCCAGTCAATGCGGCAAAGCCTCAACCTAGTATCCCAAAATGGTACTGCTATGGGGGTGCTCGGCCCGTAAAAACCCAGCAGGATTCTATAAAGTTGTGACAAGGCTCTGGCTGTCAGGTCAACTCCTCGTAGCTCCCCCCAGTTGAATGAGCGAGCTGTGGTGCCCCCTACATTCTTTAATGTTCCCTCGATTGCCCGCGTAAGTTGCAGTCTATGAAAGAAGGGCATTCCATTGCATTGAGCTGGGAGAACCACCTTGTCATCGAGAGTAACATCCTTTGGGCTTAGGCCCAACACCCACTTTGACCATTTCCCTTTAATTACCCCATTACCTATAGTTACATTAGGGTTGCCCATGAGGGGTTGCTCTTGGGCCCTCATTTGTTCTTTTCTCTGGGTCAAAGATAGGAACTACCACCAGGCTTCTGTTATCTTCAAAATTAGGCTTCCCCTCTTCTGTTTAAGACAAACCCCTAAATTAGCATATAGGGGCACCTCAAAGGATAATTCTGCTTCTCTCAATATTTGAGTCTCTAGTTGTAGCCAATCTGGGACGTAGGATTCGGCATAGATACAGCTACCCCACCGGGCCATCAAGCTCAGCTGCCCTGCCACGTAGTATAGGTGGATATCTGGCAATTTAACTCCCCCCAACATTGGAGGTAAACATAGATTGCTGTATTTTTTTCCGAGGTGGTTTACAATTCCACAGAAAATCCGAGATTAATTTCTTAATCAAATTGAACCATTTTTTGAGGATACTATGTGGGGCAAGGTATATCGGATATAGTAGCCTAGGCAACAGATTCATCTTAATGAGCTCGAGCCTGGCCATAAAGTTGAGGGATAACTTATTCCATCTCACTAAATCTCCTCTGATAGCCAAAATTATTTCCCCCATATTCATTTTGGCCCCTGCTTCATAATCTCTTGTGATCCATATACCCAGGTATCTCATTCTGTCAGGCATCCACTTAATGTGGAACTCAGCAAAGTCTGCCTTATAGACATGTGGTGTCAAGGGTAAGATCTGGGTTTTAGCTAAGTTTAATTTGTAGTTAGAGATCTTAACAAACTGCTCAGTTAAACCCCTAATCCTATTAAATCCATTAAACGGGTTTGTTAAGTGGAGCAGGACATCATCCACAAAAACTGAGAGTTTTAGCCCCCTTCCTCCTATCACCACCCCTTTTACTAGTCGATTATTGTTGATAGCCCTTAGGAGGGGTTCTAAGTAGATGTTAAACAATATCGGAGAGAGACGGCAGTCCTGGCGCGTCCCATTTTTTAACTGTATCTCCTGTGAGATATAACCATTGCACAGGATTCTTGCTGTCGGAGCAGCATATAGGTTCTTAATACCCTTTAGGAGGCCCTCAGGGAAACCCATCCTCTCCGTTGTAGCAAATAGGAAGGAGTGAGAGACCCTATCAAAGGCCTTCTCGGCATCAAGTGATATTAAGGCTATAGGGCTCTGAGAGTCCTCAGCATGGTTCAAAATATGATGGAGTTTCCTCAAGGCATCCTGAACCCCACTACCCGGCATGAACCCCACCTGTTCCTGACTGATTATCCCAGGTGCTATCCACCAAATTCTGTTAGCCAGTATTCTAGTGAGGATCTTAATGTCTTGGTTCATCAATGCAATAGGCCTATAGCTTGCTGGATCATCTTTGGGTTTCCCCGCTTTAGGGATTAATGTAACATAGGCCTGGTAGAGGGGAGAGTGGAGCACCCCTTCTTGCATGATAGTGTTGTAGAAGTCTTGGAGCATTGGTAGTAAGATTTGGATAAAGGTCTAGTAGAACTTCGCTGTGAGGCCGTCCGGACTGGGTGTCTTACCCCTAGGTAAAGATTTAACTACCTCTATTATCTCAGAAGCTCCTATGTGAGCTATCAGTTCCCTAACCTGTAGGGGGTCTATCCTAGGCAGAGGTATCTGATCTAGAAATGTCTGAATCTCCTCCTCCTTACACATTACTAGTCTGATACAGTTCCTGATACGATCAAAGGTATCTGCTATTTCTTGGGGTCGGTGATTACCCTCCCATCATATCGAATAGGCGTCACTGTTCTACTCACTTCCCACTCTCTAACCCTGGCTGCTAACAGGTGTCCCGGAACATCTCCCTGGATAAGATATTTGGCATTAATCTTTTCCAGCCAGTAGTTGATTTTACCAGAGACCATGTCCTCCAGTTCCCTCCTTAAACTCTTAAGTTCTCTATCAACTTCCTCTGACTACCCCTCCAGTGGTGTCAGGTAGGTAATGGCTCTTAAGACAAAATCCTCCTTTGCCCTGCACTGCTTATTTCCTTTAGCCATCAGGTCTTGAGCCACCCTGCAAAGAGTACTTTACAGGCTAGCCAAATCAGGCTCCTATTTGTCATTGTAGGTAATTGTTGCTGAATAATTTCCAGGAGGCTTTGAGCTTGTCCTTAGTCTTAGGTTCTGACAATAACATGTCGTTCATCCTCCAATTAAAGGGTCTAGGTGGGCCAGCTTTTGGCTCCCAAACTAGTGAGATTGAGGCGGTCTGAAAAACTCTACCCTCTGTCATGAGTTCTTTAGTCCCCATAAGCACCTCCCAGTTCACCAAAAAAAAATCAATCAGATTGCGTCTTGTGTGCGCTGAGTAAAGTCATGCATAAGCGCCCACCCGCATGGGTCCGTGCTGGGTCCACTAAGGCCAAGACTTCTAACAGCTTGTTCAGAGCTATTTGGGCCTTGTTCAGAGGTCCTCTAGAAGGTGGGATCCTGTCCTCACTATTGTTAGTATAAGTATTCCAGTCTCCAGCCAAAATAAGAGCAGGCCTTGACAAGCCAGCTATGTCCCTCTCTATTGACACAAAGAACTAAACGCTAGGGGGCGTTGGGCCATATATGGAGGCCACCGAGGTGGCCCTTCCATAAAGCAAGCCTGAAATATAGATTCCTCTACAATCCTCCCTTGAAACCACCTGTTCAATATTGAATGTACAGGACTTTCTAATCAAGATCGCCACCCTCCAGAGGCCCTCCCTTTGCCTATCCCGAAAACCTGTCCCACCCATAGTCGTTTGAGGCTATTCAGTTCCTCTGTCAAGAGGTGTGTTTCTTGTAAAGCCACAATATGGGTACCTATTTGCTCTAAATGTTTTAGAATCACTAATGTTTTGCGTCTACCCCTGAGCCCTTTAACATTCCAAGAGACCAATTTAAGAATCACCATTAGCTATATCCAGAAATGATGTTGAGGCAGTTACTCCTCAAAGCCCTACCTGAGCTTGCCATTCTAACAGCTATCCTCAGGGACTCTCTCTCTCTCTCCCTCCTGAACCTCCCCCTTACCCCTGCCCCCGATCCCTAGATCGCTCATCCTCTATTCCTCGGATCATTGATGAGCTCATCCCGTCGCCCTTCGCCCCTCAGACCTCTCTCCCTGGGTCCTCCTATATGCTCTATGAAGCCTGCAGCCCATTGCTCTGTTCACTGCTTCCCTAAGTCCTTCCTCCTAGCTCTCGGCTAGCTAGCTGATCCACCAGCCACCCCAACTCTACCCATACTCACTATTCGCCCTTTCAAAAGGGACCTCCCCCTTTCCCTAACCTTCGAAGCCCTGGGAGTATCGCACCCCGAATATGGCCCATAATAAGTACATAAAAGCCAGTTTGCTCTTCCGTTTGCCATTCTTTCAACTTATAAGTTCCTCTTCTGATGAGAAACTCTCTAGGGTGTCTTCAAAGTCAGGGCTCCTATCTTAAACTTAACTCTGATCAATCTTGCCCTCTTCTCTGAAGCATCGGAGTACAGGCCTGATGAGGGGATCCCCAGTTAGGGAGATTGAAGAGTGGTTCAGACCTGCAGCAGGGTCCGAGGAGAGGAGAAGGGAAACCCCCTCTCCACAACCAGTCCAGTCCTACTGCTTCTAAACGGTCTCGGATATAACCTCCAAGTCCCTTTTTTGATTTTAGTTTACCTTTCCCTTAGCCAAAAGCCAACCCTATTTTGTTTCGGACCCCTGTCATGATTGCTATCCCTCAAAGCTTATGCCCCTTCCCCACATTACTTCTAACCCTCCCCTCTAGTCCACTTGGTGGCCCCAGAAGTCCCTCTTTAAATCTCCCATAAGTCTCCCTTTGTATTTGACAAGCATCTCAGCTTCTACCCATGTCTCCGTATTGGTATCAATATCAATACTAACCCCCTCTTACACCCTCCTACCCAGTTACCCATTTTAGAGCAAACTAGAATGTAGGCCCCTTATTGCGGCATTCTTCTCACATACTCAAACTGCTGAGATTCTTTTTAGTTCCAATCTCTAGCTCTAGATTTGTTAATAACATATTCAGACTTTAAGCTTTTCCCATAAAGAAAATATAACAGTATTAAATCTAAACACATAATATATCAACAGTTCCAGTTCAACCGAGTTCAGCATGTCTCGCCCCCTCTTCTCAAATAGTTCAGCTTGGTGCCTTAAATAAGTCCGGTAGCTCCTCGCAGCCCTCAACGCATCCTTAGCTGTAGGATATTTTTCTTCCAGTTTGTAACGGACTGCCAGTGTTGCAGGACATTGAAGTCGGAATTTAATACCAGCCAAATAGAGCTTCTTTTAATATCTGCATATTCCTTCTGTCTGCTTCTTATTGATGGTGTTAGGTCCTGAAACATCCACAAGGTGGCACCGTTCCACTGTATTGTTTTCTTTTGTCTTACTGAGGCCAACATGAACAGTTTTCCTTATAATTAAGGAAGCGCATTATGATAACCGGGGTCTAGCACCGGTGGCGGCATTCCCTCAGAGCCCTGTGTGCTCTTTCCAAATTGTAGTTTTCTCCGTTGGAGTGGGGCCCAACACTTTGAGCAACATGTCTTGCATGAACGAAACACAGTCTGAGCCCTCTGCCCTTTCAGGTAGCCCAGCCAGGATCAGGTTGTTTCTTGACTCCGAGACTCTTGGTCTTCCAGCCTCTCCTCCATTTTTTAAATTTGTTTTCTAACCATAATTAGCTCTTGCTCCACTGCTGCTACTTTCCTCTCCTGAGACGCGATACAGACCTCCGTGTCTCCCATCCTTTGGGCTAGCGATTGTAGTGCCAGCTTTACAGTTGCAAAGTCTACCACTAACCTCTGTAGCAGGCGCTTAATTTCTTGCAGGTCCCCATTCTCATTAGTTGTTTTCACTGCTCCTTGCTCCCCAGCCTTCTCCTCCTGGTCTTCTGGGGTGGGGGACTGAGGTTTTGGCCTCTTTGAAGCTGGTGATCTCCCCGCCAGGGGTTCTGCTAACTCGGGCTCCATTTCTACTCCCAATCGAGGCTGAGCAGTGCTTGCTAGTACCTCACAGAGCCGTGGTTTCGGATCGCCGAAAACCTACTTTGTCGTTGTCAATCTCCACGATAACGTTCACTGGCGGTTTATATCGCAAGGGGAGATACTAATCACCAAAAACAGTTGGTCCTGAAGGGAGTTAAATTATAAAATATGATTTTGGGCCTTGGAGCAGCACGGGAGTCGTCCTGCTCGACTCAGCTCATCACGTGATCCCCGAGAAGGGCAAAATATCAATTGCTGGCATTTCCATGACAGCAGCATTCAGGTCATGTGATACTGCATGATTTGGTGGGCATTTCATGTTCTGGGCAAAAAGACTGGGTAATGTGGTCTGTGTTGTTACCCATTTTGCACATGGTATGCAGAATGGCACTGCTCTGACAACTGACATGAATGTGGTGCTTTGCTGTGTGATGCGAGGGTGCACTGGGGACAAGTCAACAAATTATGTTATTTTCCCCATTCAAAGCACAGGGGTTGATGTTGGGCTAGAAATACTGCGTATATCACTGCCACTGCTACTCTGACAACTACTTGACAATTCAAAATCTTCCTCCTCCTCCTCATGTTTGTTGTAATAATCAGGTGCAATTTCACCACTGCTACAGACATGGCTACTTGAGCTACTTCCACTCAAAGAAGGGAGACCATGCTCAGTAAGGTGGATAAGGATGAATACCCACTATGGCATTAGATCCCTTCTGGTACCAAGTCCACAGTGCCATGTGCCTGCTCTTCAGATATATATATGCTGGCCCATGGTGCCCAGATGGCTACCATTTTACTGTGCCTCACACTGCTTGGCAAAGCTGGCAGATTGCCACTGTTTGTCACTTGCATCTTGCAAAAAATCCCAAATGAGGGATTTTGAAGCCCTACTTTTCACATGTACCTGATGCTGCATATTCGACTCCAGTTTTTTAGATGATGAAAGGGGAGGGTGTACTACATGAATTATGTTGTTGGGCAGACTTGGACTCTACCTGACCATCACAATCTATGACTATTACTGGGTCATCATTATCAACCAGCACAGTTACATAACAACTTTGAGGAAGGGTTGATTTACTAACAGACTGTTTGCACACAGCCACCTTTACTTTCTTTTTCTCCATTTTTTTGGTTTTTGACCAGGAGAGACACACTAAGCTGAAAGCTTTTTTACAGGTGCGACCTGGGAGCAAAATGAAGTTAAATGACTCGCTCAGGGTCACACAATATGCAGTGCAGGCTGTGGGATTCAAACCCAGGTCTTCAGATCTGCACCTCAGAGCCTTAAACCACTGCGCTATACTGCCTCCATACTGGTTCCCAACTGGGGTTGCTGAAATTATCATAACCAAGATCGGCATCCACAATTTCAGTTTGGGTACTGTCCTGTGAAAAACATGTTCCAACCACAGTCTCATTATGATCATCCACTATTTTTTCTTCAAAATCTTTGCTTGTTTGCCCCTACCCTGTGGAACTCTTTAATTTGTCGGGTGAGAGAGTGCCCGTCCACTGAGTCTTTTAAGTCCTCATTAAAGACATATTTATTTGAGCTGGCTTACCCTGATTCGTTCTGAATTTTATTGTCAATTTTAGTGGAATAGCTGTGATCTAGAATTTTAAGCAGATTTAGTTTTAGAAATTTGTACAGGCACTTGGTTTTTGAAAAGCGCCTTTATATAAATAAAGTTTGACTTTGACTTTGACATTTGAATCATTGGATGGCCCAGGAATAACCTCAACAGTAATGGAAACATTACGACTGTGAGTCATCACCAGAATTAGAATCATGTTCGACTACTGTGGGACAGGGACGGGGTGTGACATCAACTACAGTCTGGCTCACATCGTTAGAGTCCACAATATTTTGGCAACCTGTTAACTTGCAGGTTGAACTTGGGCAATAATCATGCCATCAGCAACTTCACTATCACAACCAGAAGAGACAACAGCATCTTTAACCATCATTGAGGCAACTGATTGCGCTGTAAAAAATATACTTGGAGAAATTGCTTTTCTGCCATCAACTATGCCCTTTTGCTGTGTACTACCACACTCATGACCACTCTTGTCACTGGCAGCAGTGCCATGGCTAGAAACATGTTTGCATGCACGTCTCTTTGCAGGCATTTTTTTGGATTACACACAAAATTAACAACAAATTAAGATTTCTGAACTTTAGGCTGGATGAGAAGCCAAAAACAACTGTGGCTTACAAATTGAGATTTCCCTAAACAGATACAGATGCACAGACAGATAGAGATTGCACACTCAAGATATGCAGCCACACAGGCACAACAACACATAACCAGTGGTCACACAAATAAAAAATGGAAAAATAATACCTTGAAGCAGTACCAGTTCACTAAGTGGAAAGAACGAAGCAGTAAAAAATACCACAGACTGAGAAGAGACTCAGAGTGCTGCGATCACAGTGTGGCACAATAAATTGTGTCTGACTTGATGGAACACACACACACACTACAGGTAATGTGCAGAAAATTTAACAGTTCAGTATATTATCACAAATCTTTTAAACTGATGAAAAAAATGCACTGCACCACAGCAAACAGCAAGAAATTATTACTGTGTACATGAACACACAAATACTAACACACTAGCTACCCAACAACAGAAAGATTGTCTTTCTCAATGTGACTCTGCCTTCACCACAGATTTACCCTTCCCCCAAAGCACACTTCTACCGTATCTGTCAGTACAGAGACTGAATGGACTAAATTAACATTCAGTATCAATAAGCACTCAATGATATCAATACACAAGGGTTTTCTGCAATCGCTGTACTAAATTGTGACACAAACTTTTGTGGCAAAAGGTGTTTTTAAAGGGTTTCAGAGTGTCTGAATCTCAGAGCTCTGAGATCAAACTGTCTCCAGCTTTCCACTATATACATTACAATGAACTGAGGCTGTGCAAGACAATATAGAGCCCATGTGACCCTCTATCCCATAAATCACTGCAAAATTTGCATCAGAGAGCATTAACAAGGCGAAGCTAATGTGAAGTCCATTCAAATCAATGGTGTTTCACCTTAAAAAATAAGGGAGAAGTTATACACAAAGCGAAGTTATTGCGAAGTCTATTAAAACCAATAGAACTTCACATCCAAAACTAAGGTGAAGTAATACACTTAGTGATTCAGAGTACTACGCGAATTCTGCATTTATATGTGACGTGCCTGCATAGCTAAGTTTGGGGATTTCCACCGCTAATGATGATGAGCATTATTGCCCATTTCACATTTGACAAGTTTAACAAAGAAACATCAAATATAAGTGTAGATACAAACATAGAACAATTTGAGAAGACAATACAAAATTAGTACAATACACAAACTGACTAACAATACATTTTTAAGATGTAAAACAAGTGCATTCCTTTTGAGCATCAAACCAATTTCTGATTTTTTTTTAACATTTGTACTGTCAGACTGTTAATTATGTTTGTGGGAAGAACATTAAAAAAGAAGGGAGCTATGTATAATAATGATTTTTGACCTGAAACCTTTTTTTTTACTAAAGAGGTAGAATAACTGTAACTGTACTCTGAGATCGGGTTCCACTTTGATTAATTAATCTTGTGAATAAAGCATTAACAGAAGAAGGATGGTAGCCAATTATACTCTTAAAAGGAAGATCCCATTTTAAATCATATACTATTATCCAATGATAAGCAATTTGAAGACTTTAACTGTTCACAATGATTTGTTTGACTGGGATGACTGAGAATTGAATTACTGTATATGTCTCTAAGTTTATCAAAGAGTTTATCAGTAACAGCTGAGTAGATGACTAGTCCATAGTCCAGACTTAGAAGGAAACTATGTGAAAATAATTTCCTAGATTCTATAGTAAGGTATGGTTTGACTCTATACAATAATCTAAGTCTCTGATGTATTTTTTTTTAAGATGACTCGTGTAGTGTATTATTGTGGCTTTGTTTATGTATGTGATTTAAATATGTGGTAATGTATTTATTGAGTATATGTTTATTTGTATTTTTGTATTTTGTATGTTTTTATATTTTTCTCCTATATTGTAACCAGGTATGCACTTTAGAAGGTGTCCCTTGAAAATGAGTGTATTTGTGTACTCAGTGGGATTGTTTTACCTTGTTCATTATATGAATAAAATCATCACTACTACTACTACTACTACTAGTGTAATTCAAATGAGAGATGGGAATTTAAGATGATACCCAGATATCAAAAACTATCCACATGCTCAATGATTTTACCATTGAGATCCACTATAGGGTTAATATACAATCATGATTAGTCTGGACAAGGAGGAAGCATTATCACTCTTTACAGTGATTTTACTGTTTTCCAAAATTTGGAAGCATCAGATTTGTCTTCTTCCAGTACGGTTAACTGTAGTTACTATAGCTTTTGTGTTTCTGATACATTTGGTACAGTAATTTCTTTTTTGTCTAAAAATAGCCCAATCTTCAGCAGATTTTGTTCATCTGGCTATTGCCCAATGTATATCCCAATGTCTTAATGCTTCCTTCAGTTCTCTATTGAACCATGAGCAGTAAATGTTTTTAACCATGTGCTTAAACAATGGTGCATGTTTGTTTATAACTCCCATAAGCAAGTTATTGAAGCTGTCAGTTGCAACATGTGTCATAGGGAAACAAGGAAAACCAGGCCAAAAATGTCTTGGGGCTGCTGAACAGGGGTGTGCACAGATACCTCGGAGCTCAACTATACAAAAGGAAAAGACAAGGTCTGTAGTGAGGTCAGCACAGTAGTGTAAAAAAGGGATCGCTGAACCTTAATAGTTCAAAAAATAAATCTCCTTTATTAGAAAAGCACAACAGACTATCACATATGGCTTTAAAAAGTGCAAAAACACATTCTTTCACCCACTGGTGTATAAAGTGCAGGCGCATTGAATCCAACTTAAAAGCAGGTATCAAGTCCCAAAAAGCTGATTTTACCATCCATGATCTGGGCTGAGCGTCTGGTGTCGTAGCCGACAAATACTCCTGACTGAAAAAAGGGACCACCTTATAGCAATTAGTCTGTACTTGGGGGTAATGGGTTTTCCGACTCTCCAAATTGACGCTATGAACTTTGAAAAAGAATCTAGAGGCCACAGAGACTCATGGCGCAGCAAGGGCTAATGCCTACATGGAATGCAGCGACCTCTGGGTGTGCTTATGTATCGACCACTTAGTCATCATCAGAGCATATCCCGATGTTAGTTGGTGTCCTTTTAAAGTGCAGACAGAGGGAGTGTTTTAAAGCTATAATGCATGCACCCCCCCACCCAATAAAAAAACAAATTGGTTACAAACCTAATTTTTGGTAAAAGGAAAAATCCAACACCAACAAGATTTTTGTTACAAGTCCGTATACATAGATGTTAAAGTAACAAAACAACTTATACCCTAAATGTCACAGCATCATTGCTGGTTAAGTGATGACCAGCCGGTGCAATGACAACACCATCCCCTCATATCTGCCAGTCGATTGCTGCCACCAGAGACGCCAAGCCGCACATCCTTCCACACACCTATTTGGCCACTGGCCATCCAAGTAATGCTGGGAGTGTGCTGCCTATATACAGCCACGCCCGCATGCTCCCATCATCAATTGGATGGCCAGTGGCAGAGGAGGTGTGCGGAGGGATGTGCTGTCGGCCATCCCTGGTAGTGGCACTGACTGCCAGGAACAGGGGATGCGGCATTGTTGTTGGTACTGCAAGGGGGACCATCGCTAAATACCAATAATGCTGACTGGGAGTCAGGGGTGTACACTGCAGGGCATAGATGCCAAAGTATTCTACCTGTTGGGGGTATGAGGGATTCCTTGGGAAACTAGTCTAGTATGGGGGGGCAGCAATGATATGTAGACACTGGGACAGGGCTATGGCTGGGGAAGGGGGCATCCCCCAGATATAAGACTGGGGTTGGGATTGTTCTGAGGGTGAATATTGATGCCAGGACTAGGCAGGGGTCAGGATGTGTGTGTGTGTGTGGGGCTGCTTTTACAGGGATGGGGCACAGATGTGTTGGGGGGCTGCAGATATGCCTTTGTTGATGGACTATACAGTGGTGGGGCTTGTATATGTGTCTGGGTTGGGGGTCCTGTCAGTACTGGTCCAGCTGTGTAGCTGGAGGCTGTGGTGCCCCTGGAGCTTGGACAGGAGGTCCTATGACCAATGTGGCATGGCCTTGAGGGTCTGGGTGCCTGCATTAACTATTCATGCACACAGACCCACACCTGCACGTACAGGTGATCCACTATAGGACCCACGGCGGGCATCTGATTGGATGCCAGCCTGGGTCTGCTATTCCACCCTCCACCACCCTGCACAGTCAGGTGCACCGGGGGTCCGGGGCTGTGGACAGGTGGCAGCCATTTGTGAATACCAGCCTGTGCACACCGGTCCACGAGTGTGGAGCTATGTGGATGGGGTTCGCCCTTCTGGTGCTTACTTTCCACCCATTCGTGCATAGGCACCTGAGTCCCTAAAGCTCACCCAGTTCATTTCTGAACCCACCCAACTCAACTTTCACTCCCACAATGACTCCCTCCTGGACTGGGTTCTTGCCTCCCACCCCCATTGCATCATAGCAGCAGGAACAATGCTGGATGCCATCAGTGACCACAGCATGACCTACTGGGTCAGGAAATCAAGACTTATCCACACCTCTCCCAAATATGTATGGTTTAGATCACTGAAGTTTTGTGACATCCATGCCCTACTACATGACTTTGCTGCCTCTGACTGGTTACCAGTCTATCATGCCCCTGGCCGTGGTACAGCCTTTTCCCACTTCCAAGCTATACTAACTCACACGTGGCACTTTCATGCCCATATAAGAAAATCATGGGTCAAGTGAATCTACCATCCTTGGATCAGCCTTGGCCTTATTGCCTTGTCTAAATCCTGTGTCCAAGAGCGGTACTGTTTTAAATCTTCCCTATCTATACCTAACCTCCTTCTCTACAGGTCACTCAGAAATTCTTGCATGAAGGTTAGCCATTCTGCTAAAGACCTCTATATCAGATGTAATCTACAGTCCAACCTCAATTCCCCTGCAAAATTCTGGAAAGGTTACCTACTCCATTTTTGACTCCCTGCCCAGTCCACTGCCCACATCCTCATGGTGGATGGCTCACCAGTCTCTGATCCTTCCTTTGTCATTGCTCCTCTTAATAAACTCTTTATCACTTGTGCTTTACCATCCCTTTCCTCCTCTAGCCACCTCCCAGTCCCCTACTATCTCCCTCCCCCACCTTTACCTAGAGGCTTCCATGTTCCCCAGCTTCCCCCATGAAGTTTTACTTTCTCTAGACTCATTCAGTCCCTTTTGGTCTAGTCCTGATGGGATGGTCCCCAAATTCCAACATATCTCGGCCTCTGCCTTTACCTCCCCACTTGCTCACATTGTGAACCTTCCTATCTTCTTCTGTGCTGTCCCCCAGCCTTGGAAAGTTGCTAATGTACTCTGTGCATAAAGGGGGCAGCCCCTTCTTTCTGCAGCACTTCCAAACTTTCTCTTTCCTCCTCTTTCTTGCTAAACTCCAGGAAACCCTCATCTACTCTAGACTTGCTTACTTCATTCACTCCTCTAATTTCCTCTCCCCCCTTCCAGTCTGACTTTTAAGAAGCACCATTCTACCATATCCTCCCTATTGCAGGTTACTGACTCTGTCCTCTCAGGGATGCATCAGGGCCACATCGCCTCAGCTGTATTCATCAACCTGGCCCAAGCCTTTGACTCGGTGTCCCTCAATCTCCTCCTTAATAAGCTGTGCTCCTCTGAACTCTCAGCTGACACTGTTGACTGGTTCTGTTCCTAACTCATGGGCCATCAGCAGTGCATTCAGGTAGGAGTAGACCCCAGAGCCGCCGTCAGCCATTGGAATCATGGGCTGCAGTTCAAGGCAGTTGCAATTAGCTGGAACTGCCCTGAGTTGCAGCCGTAATTGAGTGCAGTCATATTCGTATTCTTTCAACAGCGATGCTGGAACTCCTCACACACCACTCCTCCCTCCCAGCTCTGCTCGTGCTCACACTGAAAGTCTCCCCTCCACTCCACACCCTTCACCACCAGTGCCCATTGCCAACTGCTCAGGCAAGCGTTTTTTGGCTTAAATTTGAATGTACAGGCTCAGGAAGCATCTACATCCTGATCTGCCAACCAAATTGTGGCCCTGGCTCTGCAGAGCCAATAGAGTATGTGAGGGGGAGGATCTACGGAGTAGTGCTTGCTGCACATGAGGCCGTGATAGGCAGCAGAGAAGAATGAAGCAGACAGAGCAGAACGGTAATCTGAGTGGGATGGCGGTTGTTTTGAGCAATGTGTGTGGGGGTTGGGAGTTCCTTATTCCACTTGTCTTGACCCACCGGGTCAGCAGGAGAAGTAAAAAGACAAACCGAGAGAGAAGAACAGGGAGAAAGGACTAAAGAACACTCGGGGTCAGGGCGGACTGCAATGCGGGGCCCAAGGGGTTGAGTGAGGGAGTGCCTGGAGCAGGACACGGCGTGGAGGTCGGCCACATACTGTTGCACTAGTGCACTGAGGTGAGGTGATTTCACAGTTTTGGGAGTTGGGAAGGGTCAGTGGTACTGCCCTTGCAGGTGTATGAGGTCATGATCAGCAAAATTAGGAAAGGGAGTGGTGGGAGTAGGTAGAGAAAAAAAGAATAACCTCTAACCCCCCTTCCCAAACTGGGGCGAAGGCAAACGCAGAGAACTGAGGTGAGGAATTGGCATTTCAAATAAATGTCAGAATCGAACTGCCTTTAGCACTCCCATGAAAAATATGTGCCAGCAATAAAGGTTTCTTCGAGTCTGTCAGGGCTGCTGGTGGGAGGAGTCCGGGGATAAATGTGCTGGTATATGGAAGACAGTGATGTGGTTCCAAGAGGTTTTAATTACACTTAAGAGTTGTACTGCAGACACCTGCAAGCTGGTAGCAAAAAGTAGAAATGTATGATTATATTAAAAAAGGTATTTGTTTAATTACATAATCATAAGAATCCAGCAATGGTTAAGTTATATGTCAATATTTACTAATTGGGAGAAAATTCAGTTGTTCCTATGAAAAACATGCATTCCCCTGTGACTGTCTGACAGAGTGCTTGTCCTAAAATATTGTTTGACAATCTTGTCTAAAAACCTTCTATTTATTAGTTTTACCCTTTTGTCTCTGATATTGTCTTCCTCTGCTTAGCACTCCAGGACTCCAGAGCAGCTCCTGCAGCTTGGGTGGACACCTTTTAGGGGATAAGTTGGGGTCCCCATCCAGTCAGTTGAGTGTATGAGCACCGTGGCAAGTTGGGGTTGGTAGATTCCAAAGTAAGCCAGCATTATGCTGCTCACAATCCCAGGATTTTCCTTCCTGTTTCCCCTTAGATGTGCCATGAGTCAACTGGCACACACCCTAAGTGATCACCCACCATGCCTGCTCCTTCTGCAACACCACCTGTGGTACCCAAGATAGCAGAGCCTGCAGCCTACCTTCACCAGATTGTATCCAAATCACTAAATAAATAAATAAAATGGTGTAGTGATGAATAAGCTACAATACAGAAAAATGGTTGAGAAATTAATCTATGATGTTGATAACTACAAAAAACTAAAATGTAACCCTATTTTCCAGTATAAGAAGGAGCTGTTTAGATTATTAGATGGGGCAGTAAAGACAGGGAACATAACTGATTCTGAGAACAAGTATCTGTTTTGTGAATACCTAATAGTTCCAACATTCTACTTCCTAGTTCCTACCTAAGCTGCACACATTCTGTTAGACCCACTGGGGAAACCTATAGTCTCAGGGGTTGGTTCTTTAACAGAAAATCTGAGTGATTTTGTTGATCTGCTCCTACAGTACAGTACAGTCAGCTTCTCATCATATTTAAGGGACTCAGGAGACACCATTAAGAAATTTAGAGAAGTGAAGTGGGAGGATGATTACTTATGGATTTGTATAGATGTGGAGTCCCTATACACCTCCATAAGGATGGTTTGAAAGCAGCCAGATTTTTCCTAGAAAGAGATCGGAGTGTTAAAGGTGCTCCCGTGACATTTATCATTGAGGCCCTCGGGTTTACCTTGTACCATGGCTACTTTGAATTCAATAATGAACATTTTTCCCAGACATATGGTACAGCAATGGGGGCATTAATGGCCCCATCTTATGCAAATCTGTTTATGGGTTATTGAGAGCTGGAATGCTTACAAAATAAAACAAAAAAACCCTACTGTACAAATATTATCAAGTGGGGGAGCTACATAGGTGGTTGTCTATGCATCTGAAAGGGGAGCCAGGAAGAAGCGACAGAATTCATTAAGTGGTTGAATAATAATAACCTGAAGCTAAAATTCACCTCAGATTTACAGGCAAAAGAGGTTAACTTTTTGGATTTGACCCTTGTAGCAATCAGAGCTACACGTGAAATCTATACAAAAGGGTATAGAAAAGAAACAACAACAAGCCCTTTTAAGAAATGACAGCTCCTACCCATTTAAGCTTAAGAAATTAATACTATATGGGCAGTTCCTAAGAATTCAACGTAACTGTACAGAGGATATAGAATATATGAGACAGGCAGAGGAACTGAGAAAGAGATTCGTGGAGAGGGGTTATAAAAATGATATGCTAGTATTAACATTGGAAAAAGTGAGAAGTTTGAAACAAAGTGAACTTACTGACACGCAGGAAAAGGGGAAACACACTAAAAAGGTAGACACTAAGGCAATGACATTCACTCTGGAGTATAACCATCTGTTTGGGCAGCTTGGGAGTCTAGTATGGAACAGTTGGGGCATACTAAGGACAGATCAAGTTTTAAATGAAATATTGCCAGACAGGCCAGGCATTACTTTTAGGAGGTCATCAAACTTACAAGATAAGTTAGTTCATAGCCAATACCTTAGAAAATCAGAAAGGACAGACACCTGGCTACCACAAAAACCTATAGGCAACTATCAGTGCAAAAAATTTAACATCTGCCAATATATGAATATTGGTAAAAAATTTACTTCTAAGAGTGGCAAGAAAGTTGCTATTAAGGAGTTCATATCATGCACTGCCACTTTTAGGGTGTATATTCTATGGTGTGGATGTGGAGTGTACTATATAGGTAAAACATTGCGGCCACTAAAAGAAAGAATGCAAGAGCACATACGCTCGATCATAAACTGTCGGACAGACACCCCAACAGGTAGACATTTTTCAATGAAACATGGCTCTGACCCACATAGTTTTAAGTTTATGGGAATTGAGACTGTACGTTGCCTAGGCAGAGGTGCAGATAAACCTAGCCTACTGCTCCAAAAAGAAAGCTACTGGATCTTTATGATAGTTACAGTAAGGCCTCAAGGGCTGAATGAAAGATGGGATCTGAAGCCCTTTATGAAATATAAAAGATAATGTGTTAAGTTGCCTTTTAAATGTTGTATTTCTCATCTTTTTCTGCCCGTCCTTACCAACCTCTTCCTCTCTCCCACCCTTCCCTCCCTCTCCTCTCACCCTACCTAACTCACATCCACTTTGAATATTAGCTATGAAACTATAATCCTGTAAAAGCTGCTATTAATATTGATTCTAAGTACAAATTGTTAAATGTATATATATATATATATATATATATATATATATATATATATATATATAATGCAAATGGCTGCAGATTAATTTTCTCCGGTACATAGGGCTTGGATAATCTATTTATTTTTCTCTTCTATTCTATTCACTCTATATGACACAATAGACTGTAAGTAAGCATTAACCTCTTAGTAATTTCAAGAGGCTCTGTAATTATAACTGAAACTTGGCAATAAGTGGTGTATCCCAGTTGGAGATCCCAGTAAACATAGGAATTTATAAGTACATTGGGCCTTATGCACAAAAGCGCGGGATATATGCGCAAAACTGCTGCAGGTGGGATGTGCAGGCACATAGCACAGAGGTGAGCAGAGGGACATGGTATGCACAAACACTGAAACGTGCCATGGGCATGATGGCAGGGACCATGCAGAACAACACGCAGCCAAAGCAGGCAGGGGAGACAGACATGGGAATGCCCAGTGACCTCGCCATATAAGGGAATGCACCACCCACGCGCATGTGGATGACCATGAATGCCTCAAGACACACACATGCAGAAGGCAATGGCAGACCGAGAGAGGGGCGCAGAGCAGAACAAGCAGCAAGAGGCAGTGCCCAAGGGGGGTGCAGGCCGAGGCAGTCACAGGCGAGGACAGGTCTACAGGAAGATGGTGCGGTGGACCAGATCAAGCAACTTCTCTAGCGGCCAGGTAGCCACAATTTTTGCTGACATATGGAAGCACTATGACCGCCTGTATGGTGTGGAGACCCTGGTCACACCGGCCGATGTAAAGGCCAGGCTATAGCTGGACATCTAGGTGTCCGTCAATGCCACCAGGACCGAGGCACACACCATAGTGGCTATCAAACACAAATGGTGGGACCTCAGAGCCACCATGAAGTGAAAGCTCGCAGTCACCAGAAGGGCATGCAGTGGCACGGGGGGCCCCACCCCACACAGGCATCCAGCTAACACCACTGGAATGCCTGGTGGTGGAGACACTCATGGAGATTGCTGTGCATGGGGAGGTAGAAGGTATCAATGCCATGGCAGATAGGTACTGTGCACAGACAAGCTGCAGTGACAGTGCACAACCACACGCACGGCTAACAATGCAGGCATATATCCACAGGTGGCACACAGCCCAGCAGGGTTGCATTGGCGCCAACCATGAACATGCATGGAGGCACAGGAGACCAGATGCCCCCAAGTCACAGTAAGAGAGGCAGGAGTGCACAAGTAGGTATGCATGCCACAGAGTAGTACGGTGGGGTGGCAGAACTGCACCCAGCTAATGAGTACCCTCCCACCTACAGGTACTCCCACAGTGGATGGAGACCCAGATGGAGATGCCCACTGAGAGGACAGGTGACAATGGCCCCCTGAGGAGGACACAGGGCCAGGCAGCGACACCATTGCTGAGATGGACATGCAGGCACCCGAGAGGTGAGAACTGCACCAGACACCCCACAACACTAGGCATCAGTGGACACCCCCAGCAGCACTACACTGTGGCACAGCACACAAATAGCAGTGATGAGGGATGTTGGACACACATGAACACGCATCAGGTCTGGGTGGACACAGTGGTATGTGGAGGTAGTACTGCCAGCTGCAGCAGCTGGCGCGACAGACTTGAGGCACAGCGTGCACACATCGGGCGCTGGAGGAGTACACTGTGGTCCAATGGGCCACACACATGACCATCCTCTGTTGTACTGTGGCGTAGGAGGGAATCCCTGAGCAGGAGTGGCACCCAGCACCGGGGGGAATGGGGCACGATGGCCATGGCTGGCGATGTCCGACATGGGCATGTAGTACACGCCACCAGCAGTACGCACACAGAACACCAGGGTGGGGCCCAGCCAGACACCACCATGATGAGATGACACACCAGACGGCACCCCCTGTGGAGTCATAGCTGAGGCAGGAATACCAAGCAGCTGCTGGAACAGTGTTGCCCATGTCCACAGTGGGCAGCACGCCCAGTGAAGAAGGCGTCAGGGGCAGCACCACAGAGGGGTGCAAAGTCAGGGGTGTGCTCCTCAGCAGGCTGCCAGTGCACAGGCAGGGCAGCCAGGCATCTGCCAGGCTGCAGGCATGACCGGAGGTGGAAGACACAGGGTAGCACAGGCACATGAGGCTGTGGCCAGTACACCCGGGTCACCGCCATGCATGGCATACACCCCCACACATGCACACACATACACCACACGGACCATATGGTGAGGCCCAGTCACATGCTGCACCCTGCACATCAGTACACACCACACACATGCGTAGGCAGAGAGGCCCCCTTCCATATGCAGCACTCTGGGAGGCACCATCATCATTGTGCACCACCAGCCCCGCGCATGCCTGCACATCCACCATCACGCAGCCACCGGTGCAGGGCACACCACACATGGTGCTGTGGTGGCGTGGTTACACGGGACAGGGTGGCCATGCCATCTGTCCAGGGTGTGCGCACGCCATGCTGTCAGTGCCTGAGCATGCCCTCCTCCAGCGCCTGATGGGCCATTCATCCACTGACCATCCTGGCCATGCGGACGGGCAGATCCCCATCCTCCACATCATCCACAGGCATGCCGGGGTCTGCATCTGGCAGTGGCACATTCCCCCTCCTAGTGACATTGTGAAGCATGGCACACACGGCAAACACCCTGCACGCCTTGGTGGGACACAGCATGATCCTGCCTCCTGTGTGGTCCAGGCACCAGAACTGCATCTTCATCTGGCTGAAGGTCATCTCGATGACAGCCCTTGTCCTCTTGTTTGCCGTGTTGTAGGCAACCTTTTCTGGCATTGCTGGGACATAGAATGGGGTCATCAGGTTCGTCCACTGTCGATAGCCGCTGTCACCTGCAGAGGGAAAGGTCACACGTCAGTGTATGGTGTAGTATCTGTGGCAGGTGTGCCTTTACATACAGACACAGTGGTACTTACCGAGAAGTCACCAGTCCAGCCATCCATCCCGCAGTAGCACACCCATCTCTGAACTATCCAGGACATAGGAATCGTGTGTCGAACCAGGATACTTGGCACACACATCCATGACCATGCCTCCCGTGTCTCACACCACCTTTCAGTATATACTGTGATAGCCCTTGTGGTTCCTGTATGACCCCTCATGGAACTGTGGTTTGAGTATGGTGAGGTGCGCAGTCGATGATGCTGCACCACGTTGGGCATGCGTGCGTGCGGTAGAAGGCCTCCTTCATTGCCCGAGACATCTGCAGGCGTGGACGGGAACACAATGTGCTGCAAGGTGTCATACGAGTGCATCTGTAACCAGCAACACTGCCCTGGACACCAACAACTGGTTCACACCTACCGTATTACCCATGACACACTGGAACGAGCTGGTGGTGTGGTATCATAGGGCACATAGCAGCTTTGTCTCAGCAGTCATGGCATGGGACCACCGTGTGCAGGGTTTGATGTCGGCACGGATGCTGTTGCACAACCTGGTGATGGCCGGCCATGGGAGTCTGAATCATTCTACACAGTGGGTGTCCCACAGTGCAGTGGCATTGAGGCAGTGTGGAACATGCACGGCAGCAGACTGTCGGCCGCCGCTCTCAGCGAGGTCGATGATGAGGCGTGTACATGCAGCAGTGCACCTGGACATATAGTGTTGCATCATCTCAGTGTCCTGTGGAGCTGTGCAGTGCCTGCCATGGCCCTGGATATGTTGCTGGTCACGTGGCAGGCCCCATGGAGTGGGTGTCATTATGCCAATGCGTGCCATCCGAGTGTGTTCCACATGTGCATTGGCCATGCGATGTGCAGAGTCATGCAGGAGTGAATGATGGCAGGTGTATTGCTCATGCAAGGCCCAGTTCCCGGGTCACCTTTCCACGTGTTGGAGGGGAACTTCATGTGCTGTTGGGGCTATGGCAACCTGTGGGCTGTTAGGGCATTTGAGGAGAGGGTGAATATGTGTTACCTGGGTGTGTGGTAGGTGCTGCCATGTATGCACTGCGGGGGGTCTTGGTGAAGTGTGTAGTAACCACTGTTCCTTTCTGTTTCACAGGATAGGCAGGGCATGCCAGGCCACATGGAGCTCACACTCCAGGTGCAGCGGGTTGGGGCCAGGGTTATGCTCTTCCTCCATACCAGTGATTCCTTGAATGGCTCCCAGGATACATGATCCTGAAAGGCTGGGACCAACCTCTTCTACGAGGACAACGAGTACCATACTTGGGACATTTATGCCCCTTCAGCAGTGAGTTCAGCGGCACATGGGTGTTGTGGCATGAGGTTGTGCTGTCAAATGGGCAGACTAGGTGGGCTAAGCAGTCCTTATCTGCCATCAAAGTCTATGTTTCTATGTGTTGCTAATGTGTGTCTTTGTCTCTTACAGCATTACAGGGGACCAGTTCGGCGCATCGTGCTGCACTACAGTGGATGCTGGGCAGCAGTAGAGGACTAGGAGTCAGAGGATGGGTCAGGGACTGGCAGCAGCAGGGCAATGCCTTCACCGCAGGGATCATGACCACCGCGGAGTGGGACAGTGCATGGTGTGCACCACATGCCTATGGCCTACAGTGTCCAATGGTGCAGGACGCAGCGGTGGATACAGGACTAACCCAACAGGGACACTGACTGGGGGCTACACTTCCATGCCATGGCTGACGTGCCACTGATGGGTGTGGACGGTGCCTTGTTGGGCTTTCTGGGGCATGTGTGGGTTCTCCGGGCTCTTGGCAGCAGGGAGGGTGGGGTTGGGCACTGTTCTGTGTTGGGTGTTCATGCTGTGAGCTGTACTGGTGTCACAATAAAGTGCATTTGCATATCTCTGTGTGGTCACTGTCTTGGGAGGGGGTTATGAGCCTGGCTTTGCTGGGAGGTGCACTGACTGTCACCTCCATACATGAGTGCATGGTGGAATGGTGTCCATGGCACTGCTGATTTTGGCACCTGGAGTGGCATCTGCTCACACCACGGCCATGCGTGCAGGTGCCCCTGCAAGTCACATCCTGCGGCGATGCATTTGCTGTCACACCACACTGCGTGTGGCCATATTCTGCCTGTATGGTGCCACGTGCCCACCATGCACTGTGACTTGGTGTCTGGGGTGCCCTGTAGGTGCATGCCACGGCTGCAGTGCCTCAGCCATTGCTGCTGCCATGGTGGTGGTGCATCGTGCTGGCACCAGAGGATCTGTGTGGCCACCCGCTGGCCTCATTGCACCCCTGTATGCCACCCTGTACATAGCGTACTGTACAAGGTGCCTCCACAATGGTTTTACATCATTCTTGCCATCATGCATGTGTGTACGGCACACCTCTGTGGGTGTTCCATGACCATGCCCCCATGCATTGCACGAGTGGTGTGGTTGCATAGCGGTGTGCACTACATTCACGCCTGGCCACTGCGCTCACATTGTGCACCCCCTGCATGCTGTGTGCACTTTCATGCCATCACCACCCCTCTGCGCAGCCTGTCTTCGCCACCGCACGCTGCACATATTTTTCGTGAATAGGGCCCATTGTTGCTCCAGTCCTAATGTCTACATGATACCCCTTTGCAGTATTCTGTGTTGCTTCTTTGTTTTTGCTTCCCTAATCATATGCTTTCCTTGCCTATAATGTGCATAATTTATTTTAATGATTTAAATGTGATATTTCTCTTGTTCTTGGTAGTGAAGTAGCTAAACCACAATTTGACCAATTAATTTTTGTATTGGAATGATGTCACATTTTTAAATCTGTATTTAAATGAGCAAGAACTTCCTGCTTGTTAGCTGACACCCCTTGAAGGCACTTTTACTGAGGTGCTAGGGGTGCACACAGTGGTAGAATTAAATAAGTTATTTAAACTTTACTCTTTGTATTTGCATGTTTGCCCACCTTAATAGCTCTGCTACTTCTGGAGCTGATTTATTGTTTTGGGCTAGCCACCCTAACAAGCACTCTACCCGTTCCTGAGTGCAGGATATTATTTTGTACCCTGCAAGGTGCCTACCTAGTGCCATGGCTTGGAGGGAGGGAGTGAACTCAAGATCGTTGGAGCAGCTGTATGTGCAAGATGGAAGGGTGGGCATGGAGGGGTTGAGTGGGTGTGGGAGAATGAGGAGGGGAGGTTAGAGGAAGGACTTTAGAAGTGCTGTGGCACAGAGGTATAATAGTAGTTAAACTCTTGAGCCACTGCATGGTTCTGAGACCAATGAATTGTTTATTTTAAGCACGGGGAGGCAGATGTGAATAGGACATGGACCACTTTCCAGAATTTGGAGGGAATTGATGTTTTTGAGAAAAGATGATTTAAAATTTTCAGACTTCGTAAGTCTGGTAGCTTTTGTGCAGGCATTTCTTAACGTGCGAAACCTGACATAGTCTGGGGGAATCTGTGAGGCCTTATGTTTCCTGCAAGCTTTGTCTCACTCCCTGAGACAGATTAGTAACTCAGGGGAGACACAGGGATGATGGTTGCCATGAACTCTGGTGCATTCGAATGGAGAGTAGGAGTTCCATATAGTTAGAAATTTATCTTTAAAATAAGCAAGGGCTTGGTCAATGGAAGGGGCAAAGGCAACAGGGGACCAGTCGGAGCTGGCCAGTTCATTAAGAAGGAGATTAAGGTTTAAGGAGCTGAAGGACCTGAGTTGCAGAATTTTGAGAGGGGGGTTTTGGTCTATGGACTTTCCTGACTCCAAAGATTGGGTTATGATCACTGAGGGCATCTGGGAGGATGCCTGATTTAGTGACTCAGTGGGGGTGAGAGGAGAGAGCCCAGTCTATCAGGGAGTGGTTAAGGAATTTATGATTTAGGCAGGTGGGTTCCAGGATGAGCTGGGAGAGATTGAGGGCTGTGATGTCATTTCATGTCTTCTGTATATGTATATGTGTGTGTGTTATCTTTTTTTTTCTCTCTCACAAGTTATCAAGTCCTAGTTTTGTTGTGCATATTTCTTCTTGCTGACTTTTTCGCTATAAAAACTAGTGTCAAGCCATGAAAGGTAAGTTTTGTTTTTTTCAATAATGGTTTTATCTTCTTTGCAGGTTTTATGTGTATCCTCCAGATTCATACAAGTTGCACGTGTTCTGATTTGAAGAAAGCACCGATGGCTGCACACAGCACCTAAATATTACCTGCAAAAAGACGATGAAGAACTTATTCTGACTTCATTGCATTAAAACATTCTGTTACAAGTATGGCTGTTCCTGTCTGTTATACCCAACTTAAAATACCAAGCTATTATTAAGCCACTACAACAGCAGCTAACATGTTTAGTGTGGGTGACATGCACTGGCACACTCTGTTAACTTAAGTTACATTACCATGGCGTGTTGAAGTAAGCCAGTGACAGATATGCATGAAAATATATTATCTGGCTTGTATCTCATCTCTGTTGTATGCTTTACACTGGCTTTGAAAAATGAAAGACAAAAAAGAACAGATAAAATATGATTGATACTTACCTGAAAATAATATCCTTTAGGTGTCTGTGTGGTACTACAGTACTCCGAGTCTAGTCCTGCTGCACTGTTTATATGTCAAACCTGTGAAAAAAAATCACTTGCTGGTATTTGATGACAAAGTCATCTATAAAATGGTTAAGGAAGCATTCACACGGTTCAAGGAAAAACTATAGTATAACAAATTAGTACATATTCACTGTAAAATAATGACAATACGAAGAATGATGTCTGTGGCTGGCTGTGGGTTCCTTGGATCATGGGCAGCGGTAAACATTCCCTATCTCTCACTCTCATCAAGACAGGTGGCCATGGCTGGTTGTGGGATTGTTCATTGGCCATGGGCACAGGTACGCATTCTCTGTCTCTCACTCTCATCAAGATGGGTAGCTGTCGCTGGCTGCGGGATCGTTCATTGGGCATGGGCACGGGAACACATGCTCTGTCTCTCATTCTCATCAAGACAGGTGGCTGGATATGGTGTGTTAAAGTCTTTGAGTACTCAGGAGGAGGATATCTGTCATTTAATCAGCATGATTTAAGTGGCTTCAAAAACTGGACAGTTGTGTTTATGATGCTGCTGACTGTTTTTTTCTAATGACAGCAGTGCACATACTGTTAACTGTACTTTGAAAATCTACCAACGGGAAGGTAAAATAGAGAAATGGGTCAATTATTTGTGCATATCTGTTATATGGAATGAGAGTCAAGGACACTGGTTTTCTTTTATAAAAGAAAAAGGTGACATTACAGAAATGTGACAGCATTTAAACCTGTTACATATTACCGCACAATAATCGTCCATCCTCCTGATCAAAGAGGAAGCGCCCTCACAGTCATCAAGATCTGAATTGTGCACACTCAGGAACTATTTTTCAATAACTGAATCATCAACCTCAATGGTAGACCATTTGACGCTGCCACCAGGATGGTCTGCTTTACCCACATCATCAGTATAACCATCATCGTGATGGGGTATAGACACAGCTGTGGTAGTTCGACTTGGTATGTGACCTTGATTCATTTTTATAAATGTCAGCCTGCTGACATTTGTGGGTGAGAGGTTTGTATGACGGTCATGCACTATGGCCCCCACAGAACTGAATACCCTCTGCACACTTACACTGGATGGTGGGCTAGTCAAGTACTTCAGTGTTACTGAAGTCAGCTCTGGCCATTCATTTACCTTACCACTCCAGTACAGCAGAGGAATGTCAAGTACTGACAGATGCATGTTTTCTGCCAAATAGGTGTCAACCATGCTTTGTGCTGCAGGCAGTCATGATGATGAGTTACCCACCTGCTCACAGACTTCATCGAGGTCACAGATTCTTACTTGAGACAAGACACCCCAGATTAATGGCAACCTGTTTTGCTGACAGCCCCCTTGTCCTGCAGCCACCTTACTGGATGAGCTTAATCTACAGTGATCTTCAGTCTTGTTTTGATGTGGTTGCCAAACTTTGCACATGACTTCTGTGCCCCATGAACCAATCACACCAGCTGTCCAGCAAGGTTCTGAACCTGATCAGGCCCTCCCTCCAGTAAGGATGCAATGCCACATTTGTAGTGGGGGTCCAGCGTTGTTGCTATTCCAAATTCTGCACTTTGCTGAATCGTGACAATATGGCAATTGTGGTCGAATATTGTTAGCATGTTTTAAAGTAATGCACTGCTTGACCTATGCCCGGACACATCAAGGCAAGGCTGCAGATTCAACAAAATCTGCCTCAGCACCCGCAGCAGTGAAATGGTTTGACTAATGGATGCAGTGTCACCACTCACTGCCTGTATTGCCTGTTCAAACGGCCTCAAAATTGATATCACTGAATCCATGAGGTGCCACTGTTCCGTTGTCAGACATTGAAACCCCTGAACTGTCACAGCTAGTGTGCATTACTAGGTATTCCAAGATGGCTTTGTACTGTTCATACAACCACTCTGCCATGTAAAGTGTTAAGTTCCAGCACACGACAGCTTCCAGCTTGAGGTGGAGTTGAGGGAGGCTGTTTTGAATATGCAGCTGCCTAAGCTGCTCACGGGCCTTGCAGAGTATACAAAGTGTGCACAGATGTGGCATGTAACTGTCAGCATTTGCTTGATGTCAGGGTGCTACAGAAACTCCTGTACCACAAGATTTAAACAGTGAGCTATGCAGGGAACCCTCACAAAGCCACCATTGCTGATACATTTAATGACACTTGATGCATTGTCACTAGCTATAATGCCAGCTTTGAGGACAGAGAATTCAGACACTCAGCAATTTCTGTCATTAGCAAGTCTAGTATGATTGAACCTGAGATGGACCCAGCAACACTGCGAATTGCAAGTGTTGCATGCTGTCTAATTCCTGAAGTTTGTTAGCATGACAGTCTGCCTTATTACACTGCTTTCCAATACCACCAGCACAGACAACCCCCTGGCACCTGCACCCAATATTCAGTAATACACAGATAGGAACTACCACAGTTTGGCCACTTGTCCACAAATCGATACTTAAGTGAATGTATGGTGAGGAGGAATGTTGAAGGGCATATCTTACAGACTTTGTCACGGTCTGGTATAACTCAGGGACAGCATGGATGGAAAAGTAGGTCCTGGACTAGACTTTCCATTTGGGACAGGCACATGCAGCAAAACACTGGAATCCTGAATTCTCCACAAAGGAGAAGGTCAAAATATTTTTTTTTTTTAACATCTCTTTATTCAATTTAAGAGAGAAAAGGAAAAGACAATACAAACATACAAGAAAACCTGGGAAACCAGGCGCACAGCCCAAAACTGGCTGTGCAAACTATGTACAGAAAACTTTATACAAGCTCAGGAGTGACGTTTCCCCCCCCACCAAAATTATCTTTAGTCCAATAGGACCCTTTAATAAAAGCAATATCCTCATATAAATTACAAACCAAACCACTTCCTCCAGCCCAATATAACTCCCTCAGTTTAGTTTAATAAGTAATCCATTGGTCCCAGATTATAGATATTAGATCGTCCCCGAGGGGTGACACCTCCCTGAGCTCCCCCGAGAGAGAGAGAGAGTCCCCGTGTCCCCTGTCTTTTTAGCAAGCCCAGTATTCTCCTTTCCCAAAAAGTCCCCAAAATCTTTGTCCCTTTAGTTTCTTTATCATCTCATTCCTATACAATACGCTAAACACAGTCCGACAGTCAGACCCAAACACAACCCGATGGCTCCTAGTGGGAATAGATTGTTTCCAATACTGCCCATCTTTTATCATAGGACCTTTTGTTCCCTTCTGAGCATAGGTATCTCCTAATTCTAGATAAGGCTCCAACCAGGTCCCCTACCCATTGAATATAACCATATAGTTGCTCGTCCTTCCAATGTTGGACCACATACAGTTTAGTTATCATCGCCATCAAAGACACATGGTACTTGGGGGTAGCCCCCTCAATCTGCGAGAAGTCCCCCAAAACACATATCTCCGGAGTAATAAACTCCGAGTAGTCCAACAATGGATCCATCTGCCTCTTGATTTCATCCCACAGGGGCCGAATTTAGCAACAGTCCCACAAAACATGTAATAAATCTCCTCTTTCCGCTTGGCATCTAAAACACCGGTCTGTCAGTCTAAGGCCTCTTTCATACAGTTTCACAGGGGTGAAATATAAGTTAGAAGCTATGAAATATTTCAAGCTCCTATATTTGGGTATCACAATATATTTTATGCTCTTCCATACACTAGCTCAGTCAAGTGCAAAGCCTCAACCTAGTATCCCAAAATGGTACTGCTATGGGGTGCTCGGCCCGTAAAACCCAGCAGGATTCTATAAAGTTGTGACAAGGCTCTGGCTGTCAGGTCAACTCCTGTAGCTCCCCCAGTTGAATGAGCGAGCTGTGGTGCCCCTACATTCTTTAATGTTCCCTCGATTGCCAGCGTAAGTTGCAGTCTATGAAAGAAGGGCATTCCATTGCATTGAGCTGGGAGAACCACCTTGTCATCGAGAGTAACATCCTTTGGGCTTAGGCCCAACACCACTTTGACCATTTCCTTTAATTACCCCATTACCTATAGTTACATTAGGGTTGCCCATGAGGGGTTGCTCTTGGGCCCTCATTTGTTCTTTCTCTGGGTCAAAGATAGAACTACCACCAGGCTTCTGTTATCTTCAAAATTAGGCTTCCCCTCTTCTGTTTAAGACAAACCCCTAAATTAGCATATAGGGGCACCTCAAAGGATAATTCTGCTTCTCTCAATATTTGAGTCTCTAGTTGTAGCCAATCTGGGACGTAGGATTCGGCATAGATACAGCTACCCCACCGGGCCATCAAGCTCAGCTGCCCTGCCACGTAGTATAGGTGGATATCTGGCAATTTAACTCCCCCCAACATTGGAGGTAAACATAGATTGCTGTATTTTTCCGAGGTGGTTTACAATTCCACAGAAAATCCGAGATTAATTTCTTAATCAAATTGAACCATTTTTGAGGATACTATGTGGGCAAGGTATATCGGATATAGTAGCCTAGGCAACAGATTCATCTTAATGAGCTCGAGCCTGGCCATAAAGTTGAGGGATAACTTATTCCATCTCACTAAATCTCCTCTGATAGCCAAAATTATTTCCCCCATATTCATTTTGGCCCCTGCTTCATAATCTCTTGTGATCCATATACCCAGGTATCTCATTCTGTCAGGCATCCACTTAATGTGGAACTCAGCAAAGTCTGCCTTATAGACATGTGGTGTCAAGGGTAAGATCTGGGTTTTAGCTAAGTTTAATTTGTAGTTAGAGATCTTAACAAACTGCTCAGTTAAACCCCTAATCCTATTAAATCCATTAAACGGGTTTGTTAAGTGGAGCAGGACATCATCCACAAAAACTGAGAGTTTTAGCCCCCTTCCTCCTATCACCACCCCTTTTACTAGTCGATTATTGTTGATAGCCCTTAGGAGGGGTTCTAAGTAGATGTTAAACAATATCGGAGAGAGACGGCAGTCCTGGTGTCCCATTTTTTAACTGTATCTCCTGTGAGATATAACCATTGCACAGGATTCTTGCTGTCGGAGCAGCATATAGGTTCTTAATACCTTTAGGAGGCCCTCAGGAAACCCATCCTCTCCGTTGTAGCAAATAGGAAGGGTGAAGACCCTATCAAAGGCCTTCTCGGCATCAAGTGATATTAAGGCTATAGGGCTCTGAGAGTCCTCAGCATGGTTCAAAATATGATGGAGTTTCCTCAAGGCATCCTGAACCCCACTACCCGGCATGAACCCCACCTGTTCCTGACTGATTATCCCAGGTGCTATCCACCAAATTCTGTTAGCCAGTATTCTAGTGAGGATCTTAATGTCTTGGTTCATCAATGCAATAGGCCTATAGCTTGCTGGATCATCTTTGGGTTTCGCTTTAGGATTAATGTAACATAGGCCTGGTAGAGGGAGAGTGGAGCACCCTTCTGCATGATAGTGTTGTAGAAGTCTTGGAGCATTGGTAGTAAGATTTGATAAAGGTCTAGTAGAACTGCCAGAGGCCGTCCGGACTGGGTGTCTTACCCTAGGTAAAGATTTAACTACCTTATTATCTCAGAAGCTCCTATGTGAGCTATCAGTTCCCTAACCTGTAGGGGGTCTATCCTAGGCAGAGGTATCTGATCTAGAAATGTCTGAATCTCCTCCTCCCTTACCACATTACTAGTCTGATACAGTTCCCTGAAGTACGATCCAAAGGTATCTGCTATTTCTTGGGGGTCGGTGATTACCCTCCCATCATATCGAATAGACGTCACTGTTCTACTCACTTCCCACTCTCTAACCCTGGCTGCTAACAGGTGTCCCGGAACATCTCCCTGGATAAGATATTTGGCATTAATCTTTTCCAGCCAGTAGTTGATTTTACCAGAGACCATGTCCTCCAGTTCCCTCCTTAAACTCTTAAGTTCTCTATCAACTTCCTCTGACTACCCCTCCAGTGGTGTCAGGTAGGTAATGGCTCTTAAGACAAAATCCTCCTTTGCCCTGCACTGCTTATTTCCTTTAGCCATCAGGTCTTGAGCCACCCCTGCAAAGAGTACTTTACAGGCTAGCCAAATCAGGCTCCTATTTGTCATTGTAGGTAATTGTTGCTGAATAATTTCCAGCAGGGCTTCCTTGAGCTTGTCCTTAGTCTTAGGTTCTGACAATAACATGTCGTTCATCCTCCAATTAAAGGGTCTAGGTGGGCCAGCTTTTGGCTCCCAAACTAGTGAGATTGGGGAGCGGTCTGAAAAAACTCTACCCTCTGTCATGAGTTCTTTAGTCCCCATAAGCACCTCCCAGTTCACCAGAAAAAAATCAATACGAGATTGCGTCTTGTGTGCCGCTGAGTAAAAAGTCATGCATAAACGCCCACCCGCATGGGTCCGTGCTGGGTCCACTAAGGCCAAGACTTCTAACAGCTTGTTCAGAGCTATTTGGGCCTTGTTCAGAGGTCCTCTAGAAGGTGGGATCCTGTCCTCACTATTGTTAGTATAAGTATTCCAGTCTCCAGCCAAAATAAGAGCAGGCCTTGACAAGCCAGCTATGTCCCTCTCTATTGACACAAAGAACTAAACGCTAGGGGGCGTTGAGCCATATATGGAGGCCACCGAGGTGGCCCTTCCATAAAGCAAGCCTGAAATATAGATTCCTCTACAATCCTCCCTTGAAACCACCTGTTCAATATTGAATGTACAGGACTTTCTAATCAAGATCGCCACCCCTCCAGAGGCCCTCCCTTTGCCTATCCCGAAAACCTGTCCCACCCATAGTCGTTTGAGGCTATTCAGTTCCTCTGTCAAGAGGTGTGTTTCTTGTAAAGCCACAATATGGGTACCTATTTGCTCTAAATGTTTTAGAATCACTAATGTTTTGCGTCTACCCCTGAGCCCTTTAACATTCCAAGAGACCAATTTAAGAATCACCATTAGCTATATCCAGAAATGATGTTGAGGCAGTTACTCCTCAAAGCCCTACCTGAGCTTGCCATTCTAACAGCTATCCTCAGGGACTCTCTCTCTCTCTCTCCCTCCTGAACCTCCCCCTTACCCCTGCCCCCGATCCCTAGATCGCTCATCCTCTATTCCTCGGATCATTGATGAGCTCATCCCCGTGCCGCCCCTTCGCCCACTCCAGACCTCTCTCCCCTGGGTCCTCCTATATGCTCTATGAAGCCTTTGGCAGCCCATTGCTCTGTTCACTGCTTCCCTAAGTCCTTCCTCCTAGCTCTCGGCTAGCTAGCTGATCCACCAGCCACCCCAACTCTACCCATACTCACTATTCGCCCTTTCAAAAGGGACCTCCCCCTTTCCCTAACCTTCGAAGCCCTGGGAGTATCGCACCCCGAATATGGCCCATAATAAGTACATAAAAGCCAGTTTGCTCTTCCGTTTGCCATTCTTTCAACTTATAAGTTCCTCTTCTGATGAGAAACTCTAGGGTGTCTTCAAAGTCAGGGCTCTATCTTAAACTTAACTCTGATCAATCTTGCCCCTTCTCTGAAGCATCGGAGTACAGGCCTGATGAGGATCCCAGTTAGGGAGATTGAAGAGTGTTCAGACCTGCAGCAGGGTCCGAGGAGAGGAGAAGGAACCCCTCTCCACAACCAGTCCAGTCCTACTGCTTCTAAACGGTCTCGGATATAACCTCCAAGTCCCTTTTTGATTTTAGTTTACCTTTCCTTAGCCAAAAGCCAACCCTATTTTGTTTCGGACCCCTGTCATGATTGCTATCCTCAAAGCTTATGCCCTTCCCACATTACTTCTAACCTCCCTCTAGTCCACTTGGTAGGCCCAGAAGTCCCTCTTTAAATCTCCCATAAGTCTCCTTTGTATTTGACAAGCATCTCAGCTTCTACCCATGTCTCCGTATTGGTATCAATATCAATACTAACCCCTCTTACACCCTCCTACCCAGTTACCCATTTTAGAGCAAACTAGAATGTAGGCCCTTATTGCGGCATTCTTCTCACATACTCAAACTGCTGAGATTCTTTAGTTCCAATCTCTAGCTCTAGATTTGTTAACATATTCAGACTTTAAGCTTTTCCCATAAAGAAAATATAACAGTATTAAATCTAAACACATAATATATCAACAGTTCCAGTTCAACCGAGTTCAGCATGTCTCGCCCCCTCTTCTCAAATAGTTCAGCTTGGTGCCTTAAATAAGTCCGGTAGCTCCGCTCGCAGCCCCTCCAACGCATCCTTAGCTGTAGGATATTTTTTCTCTCCAGTTTGTAACTGGACTGCCAGTGTTGCAGGACATTGAAGTCGGAATTTAATACCAGCCAAATAGAGCTTCTTTTTAATATCTGCATATTCCTTCTGTCTGCTTCTTATTGATGGTGTTAGGTCCTGAAACATCCACAAGGTGGCACCGTTCCACTGTATTGTTTTCTTTTGTCTTACTGAGGCCAACATGAACAGTTTTTCCTTATAATTAAGGAAACGCATTATGATAACCCGGGGTCTAGCACCCGGTGGCGGCATTTCCCTCAGAGCCCTGTGTGCTCTTTCCAAATTGTAGTTTTCTCCGTATGGAGTGGGGCCCAACACTTTGAGCAACATGTCTTGCATGAACGAAACACAGTCTGAGCCCTCTGCCCTTTCAGGTAGCCCAGCCAGGATCAGGTTGTTTCTTCGACTCCGAGACTCTTGGTCTTCCAGCCTCTCCTCCATTTTTTAAATTTGTTTTCTAACCATAATTAGCTCTTGCTCCACTGCTGCTACTTTCCTCTCCTGAGACGCGATACAGACCTCCGTGTCTCCCATCCTTTGGGCTAGCGATTGTAGTGCCAGCTTTACAGTTGCAAAGTCTACCACTAACCTCTGTAGCAGGCGCTTAATTTCTTGCAGGTCCCCATTCTCATTAGTTGTTTTCACTGCCCTTGCTCCCAGCCTTCCTCCTGGTCTTCTGGGGTGGGGACTGAGGTTTGGCTCTTTGAAGCTGGTGATCTCCCCGCCAGGGGTTCTGCTAACTCGGGCTCCATTTCTACTCCCAATCGAGGCTGAGCAGTGCTTGCTAGTACCTCACAGAGCCGTGGTTTCGGATCGCCGAAAACCTACTTTGTCGTTGTCAATCTCCACCGATAACGTTCACTGGCGGTTTATATCGCAAGGGGAGATACTAATCACCAAAAACAGTTGGTCCTGAAGGGAGTTAAATTATAAAATATGATTTTGGGCCTTGGAGCAGCACGGGAGTCGTCCTGCTCGACTCAGCTCATCACGTGATCCCCGAGAAGGGCAAAATATCAATTGCTGGCATTTCCATGACAGCAGCATTCAGGTCATGTGATACTGCATGATTTGGTGGGCATTTCATGTTCTGGGCAAAAAGACTGGGTAATGTGGTCTGTGTTGTTACCCATTTTGCACATGGTATGCAGAATGGCACTGCTCTGACAACTGACATGAATGTGGTGCTTTTGCTGTGTGATGCCGAGGGGTGCACTGGGGACAAGTCAACAAATTATGTTATTTTCCCCATTCAAAGCACAGGGGTTGATGTTGGGCTAGAAATACTGCGTATATCACTGCCACTGCTACTCTGACAACTACTTGACAATTCAAAATCTTCCTCCTCCTCCTCATGTTTGTTGTAATAATCAGGTGCAATTTCACCACTGCTACAGACATGGCTACTTGGGCTACTTCCACTCAAAGAAGGGGAGACCATGCTCAGTAAGGTGGATAAGGATGAATACCCCACTATGGCATTAGATCCCTTCTGGTACCAAGTCCACAGTGCCATGTGCCTGCTCTTCAGATATATATGCTGGCCCATGGTGCCCAGATGGCTACCATTTTTACTGTGCCTCACACATGCTTGGCAAAGCTGGCAGATTGCCACTGTTTCGTCACTTGCATCTTGTACAAAAAAATCCCAAATGAGGGATTTTGAAGCCCTACTTTTCACATGTACCTGATGCTGCATATTCGACTCCAGTTTTTTAGATGATGAAAGGGGAGGGTGTACTACATGAATTATGTTGTTGGGCCGACTTGGACTCTACCTGACCATCACAATCTATGACTATTACTGGGTCATCATTATCAACCAGCACAGTTACATAACAACTTTGAGGAAGGGTTGATTTACTAACAGACTGTTTGCACACAGCCACCTTTACTTTCTTTTTCTCCATTTTTTTGGTTTTTGACCAGGAGAGACACACTAAGCTGAAAGCTTTTTTACAGGTGCGACCTGGGAGCAAAATGAAGTTAAATGACTCGCTCAGGGTCACACAATATGCAGTGCAGGCTGTGGGATTCAAACCCAGGTCTTCAGATCTGCACCTCAGAGCCTTAAACCACTGCGCTATACTGCCTCCATACTGGTTCCCAACTGGGGTTGCTGAAATTATCATAACCAAGATCGGCATCCACAATTTCAGTTTGGGTACTGTCCTGTGAAAAACATGTTCCAACCACAGTCTCATTATGATCATCCACTATTTTTTCTTCAAAATCTTTGCTTGTTTGCCCCTACCCTGTGGAACTCTTTAATTTGTCGGGTGAGAGAGTGCCCGTCCACTGAGTCTTTTAAGTCCTCATTAAAGACATATTTATTTGAGCTGGCTTACCCTGATTCGTTCTGAATTTTATTGTCAATTTTAGTGGAATAGCTGTGATCTAGAATTTTAAGCAGATTTAGTTTTAGAAATTTGTACAGGCACTTCGGTTTTTGAAAAGCGCCTTTATATAAATAAAGTTTGACTTTGACTTTGACATTTGAATCATTGGATGGCCCAGGAATAACCTCAACAGTAATGGAAACATTACGACTGTGAGTCATCACCAGAATTAGAATCATGTTCGACTACTGTGGGGACAGGGACAGGGGGTGTGACATCAACTACAGTCTGGCTCACATCGTTAGAGTCCACAATATTTTGGCAACCTGTTAACTTGCAGGTTGAACTTGGGCCAATAATCATGCCATCAGCAACTTCACTATCACAACCAGAAGAGACAACAGCATCTTTAACCATCATTGAGGCAACTGATTGTGCTGTAAAAAATATACTTGGAGAAATTGCTTTTCTGCCATCAACTATGCCCTTTTGCTGTGTACTACCACACTCATGACCACTCTTGTCACTGGCAGCAGTGCCATGGCTAGAAACATGTTTGCATGCACGTCTCTTTGCAGGCATTTTTTTGGATTACACACAAAATTAACAACAAATTAAGATTTCTGAACTTTAGGCTGGATGAGAAGCCAAAAAACAACTGTGGCTTACAAATTGAGATTTCCCTAAACAGATACAGATGCACAGACAGATAGAGATTGCACACTCAAGATATGCAGCCACACAGGCACAACAACACCTTAACCAGTGGTCACACAAATAAAAAAATGGAAAAATAATACCTTGCTGCAGTACCAGTTCACTAAGTGGAAAGAACGAAGCAGTAAAAAATACCACAGACTGAGAAGAGACTCAGAGTGCTGCGATCACAGTGTGGCACAATAAATTGTGTCTGACTTGATGGAACACACACACACACTACAGGTAATGTGCAGAAAATTTAACAGTTCAGTATATTATCACAAATCTTTAAACTGATGAAAAAATGCACTGCACCACAGCAACACAGAAATTATTACTGTGTACATGAACACACAAATACTAACACACTAGCTACCCAACAACAGAAAGATTGTCTTTCTCAATGTGACTCTGCCTTCACCACAGATTTACCCTTCCCCAAAGCACACTTCTACCGTATCTGTCAGTACAGAGACTGAATGGACTAAATTAACATTCAGTATCAATAAGCACTCAATGATATCAATACACAAGGGTTTTCTGCAGTAAGCTGTACTAAATTGTGACACAAACTTTTGTGGCAAAAGGTGCTTTAAAGGGTTTAGAGTGTCTGAATCTCAGAGCTCTGAGATCAAACTGTCTCCAGCTTTCCACTATATACATTACAATGAACTGAGGCTGTGCAAGACAATATAGAGCCCATGTGACCCTCTATCCCATAAATCACTGCAAAATTTGCATCAGAGAGCATTAACAAGGCGAAGCTAATGTGAAGTCCATTCAAATCAATGGTGTTTCACCTTAAAAAATAAGGGAGAAGTTATACACAAAGCGAAGTTATTGAGAAGTCTATTAAAACCAATAGAACTTCACATCCAAAACTAAGGTGAAGTAATACACTTAGTGATTCAGAGTACTACGCGAATTCTGCATTTATATGTGACGTGCTCTGCATAGCTAAGTTTGGGGATTTCGCCCACCGCTAATGATGAGCATTATTGCCCATTTCACATTTGACAAGTTTAACAAAGAAACATCAAATATAAGTGTAGATACAAACATAGAACAATTTGAGAAGACAATACAAAATTAGTACAATACACAAACTGACTAACAATACATTTTTAAGATGTAAAACAAGTGCATTCCTTTTGAGCATCAAACCAATTTCTGATTTTTTTTTAACATTTGTACTGTCAGACTGTTAATTATGTTTGTGGGAAGAACATTAAAAAAGAAGGGAGCTATATATAATGATTTTGACCTGAAACCTTTTTTTTACTAAAGAGGTAGAATAACTGTAACTGTACTCTGAGATCGGGTTCCACTTTGATTAATTAATCTTGTGAATAAAGCATTAACAGAAGAAGGATGGTAGCCAATTATACTCTTAAAAAGGAAGATCCCCATTTTAAATCATATACTATTATCCAATGATAAGCAATTTGAAGACTTTAACTGTTCACAATGATTTGTTTGACTGGGATGACTGAGAATTGAATTACTGTATATGTCTCTAAGTTTATCAAAGAGTTTATCAGTAACAGCTGAGTAGATGACTAGTCCATAGTCCAGACTTAGAAGGAAACTATGTGAAAATAATTTCCTAGATTCTATAGTAAGGTATGGTTTGACTCTATACAATAATCTAAGTCTCTGATGTATTTTTTTAAGATGACTCGTGAGTGTATTATTGTGGCTTTGTTTATGTATGTGATTTAAATATGTGGTAATGTATTTATTGAGTATATGTTTATTTGTATTTTTGTATTTTGTATGTTTTATATTTTTCTCCTATATTGTAACCAGGTATGCACTTTAGAAGGTGTCCCTTGAAAATGAGTGTTTGTGTACTCAGTGGGATTGTTTTACCTTGTTCATTATATGAATAAAATCATCACTACTACTACTACTACTACTAGTGTAATTCAAATGAGAGATGGGAATTTAAGATGATACCCAGATATCAAAAACTATCCACATGCTCAATGATTTTACCATTGAGATCCACTATAGGGTTAATATACAATCATGATTAGTCTGGACAAGGAGGAAGCATTATCACTCTTTACAGTGATTTTACTGTTTTCCAAAATTTGGAAGCATCAGATTTGTCTTCTTCCAGTACGGTTAACTGTAGTTACTATAGCTTTTGTGTTTCTGATACATTTGGTACAGTAATTTCTTTTTTGTCTAAAAATAGCCCAATCTTCAGCAGATTTTGTTCATCTGGCTATTGCCCAATGTATATCCCAATGTCTTAATGCTTCCTTCAGTTCTCTATTGAACCATGAGCAGTAAATGTTTTTAACCATGTGTTAAACAATGGTGCATGTTTGTTTATAACTCCCATAAGCAAGTTATTGAAGCTGTCAGTTGCAACATGTGTCATAGGAAACAAGGAAAACCAGGCCAAAATGTCTTGGGGCTGCTGAACAGGTGTGCACAGATACCTCGGAGCTCAACTATACAAAAGGAAAAGACAAGGTCTGTAGTGAGGTCAGCACAGTAGTGTAAAAAAGGGATCGCTGAACCTTAATAGTTCAAAAAATAAATCTCCTTTATTAGAAAAGCACAACAGACTATCACATATGGCTTTAAAAAAGTGCAAAAACACATTCTTTCACCCACTGGTGTATAAAGTGCAGGCGCATTGAATCCAACTTAAAAGCAGGTATCAAGTCCCAAAAAGCTGATTTTACCATCCATGATCTGGGCTGAGCGTCTGGTGTCGTAGCCGACAAATACTCCTGACTGAAAAAAGGGACCACCTTATAGCAATTAGTCTGTACTTGGGGGTAATGGGTTTTCCGACTCTCCAAATTGACGCTATGAACTTTGAAAAAGAATCTAGAGGCCACAGAGACTCATGGCGCAGCAAGGGCTAATGCCTACATGGAATGCAGCGACCTCTGGGTGTGCTTATGTATCGACCACTTAGTCATCATCAGAGCATATCCCGATGTTAGTTGGTGTCCTTTTTAAAGTGCAGACAGAGGGAGTGTTTTAAAGCTATAATGCATGCAACCCCCCCCCACCCAATAAAAAAAACAAATTGGTTACAAACCTAATTTTTGGTAAAAAAGGAAAAATCCAACACCAACAAAGATTTTTGTTACAAGTCCGTATACATAGATGTTAAAGTAACAAAACAACTTATACCCCTAAATGTCACAGCATCATTGCTGGTTAGTGATGACCAGCCCGGTGCAATGACAACACCATCCCTCATATCTGCCAGTCGGTGCTGCCACCAGAGACGCCAAGCCGCACATCCTTCCACACACCTATTTGGCCACTGGCCATCCAAGTAATGCTGGGAGTGTGCTGCCTATATACAGCCACGCCCGCATGCTCCCATCATCAATTGGATGGCCAGTGGCAGAGGAGGTGTGCGCGAGGGATGTGCTGTCGGCCATCCCTGGTAGTGGCACTGACTGCCAGGAACAGGGGATGCGGCATTGTTGTTGGTACTGCAAGGGGGACCATCGCTAAATACCAATAATGCTGACTGGGAGTCAGGGGTGTACACTGCAGGGCATAGATGCCAAAGTATTCTACCTGTTGGGGGTATGAGGGATTCCTTGGGAAACTAGTCTAGTATGGGGGGGCAGCAATGATATGTAGACACTGGGACAGGGCTATGGCTGGGGAAGGGGGCATCCCCCAGATATAAGACTGGGGTTGGGATTGTTCTGAGGGTGAATATTGATGCCAGGACTAGGCAGGGGTCAGGATGTGTGTGTGTGTGTGGGCTGCTTTTACAGGATGGGGCACAGATGTGTTGGGGGCTGCAGATATGCCTTTGTTGATGGACTATACAGTGTGGGGCTTGTATATGTGTCTGGGTTGGGGTCCTGTCAGTACTGGTCCAGCTGTGTAGCTGGAGCTGTGGTGCCCTGGAGCTTGGACAGGAGGTCCTATGACCAATGTGGAGATGGCTTGAGGGTCTGGGTGCCTGCATTAACTATTCATGCACACAGACCCACACCTGCACGTACAGGTGATCCACTATAGGACCCACGGCGGGCATCTGATTGGATGCCAGCCTGGGTCTGCTATTCCACCCTCCACCACCCTGCACAGTCAGGTGCACCGGGGGTGCGGGGCTGTGGACAGGTGGCAGCCATTTGTGAATACCAGCCTGTGCACACCGGTCCACGAGTGTGGAGCTATGTGGATGGGGTTCGCCCTTCTGGTGCTTACTTTCCACCCATTCGTGCATAGGCACCTGAGTCCCTAAAGCTCACCCAGTTCATTTCTGAACCCACCCAACTCAACTTTCACTCCCACAATGACTCTCCTGGACTGGGTTCTGCCTCCACCCCATTGCATCATAGCAGCAGGAACAATGCTGGATGCCATCAGTGACCACAGCATGACCTACTGGTCAGGAAATCAAGACTTATCCACACCTCCCAAATATGTATGGTTTAGATCACTGAAGTTTTGTGACATCCATGCCCTACTACATGACTTTGCTGCCTCTGACTGGTTACCAGTCTATCATGCCCCTGGCCGTGGTACAGCCTTTTCCCACTTCCAAGCTATACTAACTCACACGTGGCACTTTCATGCCCATATAAGAAAATCATGGGTCAAGTGAATCTACCATCCTTGGATCAGCCTTGGCCTTATTGCCTTGTCTAAATCCTGTGTCCAAGAGCGGTACTGTTTTAAATCTTCCCTATCTATACCTAACCTCCTTCTCTCAGGTCACTCAGAAATTCTTGCATGAAGGTTAGCCATTCTGCTAAAGACCTCTATATCAGATGTAATCTACAGTCCAACCTCAATTCCCCTGCAAAATTCTGGAAAGGTTACCTACTCCATTTTTGACTCCCTGCCCAGTCCACTGCCCACATCCTCATGGTGGATGGCTCACCAGTCTCTGATCCTTCCTTTGTCATTGCTCCTCTTAATAAACTCTTTATCACTTGTGCTTTACCATCCCTTTCCTCCTCTAGCCACCTCCCAGTCCCCTACTATCTCCCCTCCCCCACCTTTACCTAGAGGCTTCCATGTTCCCCCAGCTTCCCCCATGAAGTTTTACTTTCTCTAGACTCATTCAGTCCCTTTTGGTCTAGTCCTGATGGGATGGTCCCCAAATTCCAACATATCTCGGCCTCTGCCTTTACCTCCCCACTTGCTCACATTGTGAACCTTCCTATCTTCTTCTGTGCTGTCCCCCAGCCTTGGAAAGTTACTAATGTACTCTGTGCATAAAGGGCAGCCCTTCTTTCTGCAGCACTTCCAAACTTTCTTCCTCCTTCTTGCTAAACTCCAGGAAACCCTCATCTACTCTAGACTTGCTTACTTCATTCACTCCTCTAATTTCCTCTCCCCTTCCAGTCTGACTTTTAGAAGCACCATTCTACCATATCCTCCCTATTGCAGGTTACTGACTCTGTCCTCTCAGGGATGCATCAGGGCCACATCGCCTCAGCTGTATTCATCAACCTGGCCCAAGCCTTTGACTCGGTGTCCCTCAATCTCCTCCTTAATAAGCTGTGCTCCTCTGAACTCTCAGCTGACACACTGTTGACTGGTTCTGTTCCTAACTCATGGGCCATCAGCAGTGCATTCAGGTGAGTAGACCCCAGAGCCGCCGTCAGCCATTGGAATCATGGGCTGCAGTTCAAGGCAGTTGCAATTAGCTGGAACTGCCCTGAGTTGCAGCCGTAATTGAGTGCAGTCATATTCGTATTCTTTCAACAGCGATGCTGGAACTCCTCACACACCACTCCTCCCTCCCAGCTCTGCTCGTGCTCACACTGAAAGTCTCCCCTCCACTCCACACCCTTCACCACCAGTGCCCATTGCCAACTGCTCAGGCAAGCGTTTTTTGGCTTAAATTTGAATGTACAGGCTCAGGAAGCATCTACATCCTGATCTGCCAACCAAATTGTGGCCCTGGCTCTGCAGAGCCAATAGAGTATGTGAGGGGGAGGATCTACGGAGTAGTGCTTGCTGCACATGAGGCCGTGATAGGCAGCAGAGAAGAATGAAGCAGACAGAGCAGAACGGTAATCTGAGTGGGATGGCGGTTGTTTTGAGCAATGTGTGTGGGGGTTGGGAGTTCCTTATTCCACTTGTCTTGACCCACCGGGTCAGCAGGAGAAGTAAGAAGACAAACCGAGAGAGAAGAACAGGGAGAAAGGACTAAAGAACACTCGGGGTCAGGGCGGACTGCAATGCGGGGCCCAAGGGGTTGAGTGAGGGAGTGCCTGGAGCAGGACACGGGCGTGGGAGGTCGGCCACATACTGTTGCACTAGTGCACTGAGGTGAGGTGATTTCACAGTTTTGGGAGTTGGGAAGGGTCAGTGGTACTGCCCTTGCAGGTGTATGAGGTCATGATCAGCAAAATTAGGAAAGGGAGTGGTGGGAGTAGGTAGAGAAAAAAAGAATAACCTCTAACCCCCCTCCCCAAACTGGGGCGAAGGCAAACGCAGAGAACTGAGGTGAGGAATTGGCATTTCAAATAAATGTCAGAATCGAACTGCCTTTAGCACTCCCATGAAAAATATGTGCCAGCAATAAAGGTTTCTTCGAGTCTGTCAGGGCTGCTGGTGGGAGGAGTCCGGGGATAAATGTGCTGGTATATGGAAGACAGTGATGTGGTTCCAAGAGGTTTTAATTACACTTAAGAGTTGTACTGCAGACACCTGCAAGCTGGTAGCAAAAAGTAGAAATGTATGATTATATTAAAAAAGGTATTTGTTTAATTACATAATCATAAGAATCCAGCAATGGTTAAGTTATATGTCAATATTTACTAATTGGGAGAAAATTCAGTTGTTCCTATGAAAAACATGCATTCCCCTGTGACTGTCTGACAGAGTGCTTGTCCTAAAATATTGTTTGACAATCTTGTCTAAAAACCTTCTATTTATTAGTTTTACCCTTTTGTCTCTGATATTGTCTTCCTCTGCTTAGCACTCCAGGACTCCAGAGCAGCTCCTGCAGCTTGGGTGGACACCTTTTAGGGGATAAGTTGGGGTCCCCATCCAGTCAGTTGAGTGTATGAGCACCGTGGCAAGTTGGGGTTGGTAGATTCCAAAGTAAGCCAGCATTATGCTGCTCACAATCCCAGGGATTTTCCTTCCTGTTTCCCCCCTTAGATGTGCCATGAGTCAACTGGCACACACGCATACAAAGTGATCACCCACCATGCCTGCTCCTTCTGCAACACCACCTGTGGTACCCAAGATAGCAGAGCCTGCAGCCTACCTTCACCAGAGCAGGAGCATCCTGTGGAGCACTCGGTCTTCCTCCTCACAGCTGGACCCTGCTATCCAGGGGTCATTCCTTAACTTAGGTCACCAGCATCTTCAGCAGTAGCCCTATCACTGTGCTGATGAGCTAGCATTATGCCAGTTCTTCACCATACCCTTAAATGCACTTCTGAATGGGTCTGCTTACACAGCTTGTCTTGGACTAGTGGTGCAGTACTGCACATCTTCTTGCAACTAAACCAGGCCAGCATATGCACTGCAGATAGACTGGTTTTCGGGTTGTCGGTCTTGGGGGAGCAGGGAGGAGGTTCCTCCAGAGGAGGACTTGTCTTGAGGAGGCCAGCCAGGGAGGGCATCCATGGTCCTACTAGGCTGCTAGGCATGAGAGAGAGAATGTACACGGTAGCTGGTATGAGTAGAGCCTAAGGCCTAGTAGCAGCTACTGCAGCAGAACCGGGTTGGACATCCTCTGTAGTTGCTCGTTGTGTTGTAGCGCTGCGCGCAGCCTGGGTCTGTGTCATTGATGGGTGGCAGTATTGATGCTGCTTGCCTTGCCCTTGGTGGGAGTCCGGTCGGAGCCTGGAGGAGCCATCCTAGGCTGTGGTACAGCATGCATCTCAGTTGTCGTGGAGCGAGTGAGGAGTTCACTTCAGTCTGTCTGGTGGACGGAAGTTAGGAGGGAGAATCGGTCTGGATAAGGATTCTGAACTGGAAAAGTAAGTTTACTATAAAAGTGCTGCAGTGCATTTTTTTTTACAGGTTTGAAACACAGGCAGAGAAGAAGAAAAAACAAAGTTTGTACTATACTTTGTAATGTATGAGAGGGAGCTCAGGCAGCTCATCTGTGGCTGTGGCAAAAAATATGAAAACCTCAGTCTATCCCATCCCCTATTTAGTCAAGACAGTTCATGAGCATTCCACCTTGAGTCTCCTCATCCTCTCCCTGACAGATTCCCCTTGGCATATTTTTTCAGATTCCATAGAAATGAAATAAATGGAGAGCTCCTTTACCGCTGGCCCAGGTGTATGTCAGTGGTAGAAATAGACTAGAACTGTTATTGTGAATTGATTTTGAACATCCTTCTTGTAGTAAAAGTGCTTAAGGTTCATGGTGTTGGCACAAGTGCTGTTTTTTCCTTTTCTATTGGTGTCAGAGTCTCCCATTGGCCCATCCTGGTCTACTCCCTCTTCAGTCATGTTGTGTGCCACTCTGCTGAAAAAAAAATGACATACCTGGGCAGCAAAACTGCAACAGATTTTTCCCTTTTAGCGCACACACTCAGTCTGTTCATATCCTGGATGGACTCTCACAGTGAGTGCGGGAGGGGTTGATCTTAACACAGTTTTACTAGCCCAAATCCTAGTGCAAATTGAGCAGGGGCTAGTGCAGTTACATAGAAACTGTTGGCAGATTAGGACCACTAGCCACTAGGCCCATCTCATTTGCCCGTAGGCCCTATACATTGTATGTGGTTACTGATCCTATGTGATCAATGTCTTCATCACTCCCTCCCTCTCAAGGGTCCCTTGTGCCTGTCCCTGGCATGCTTAAACCCCTCCACTGTGCTTGCCCACATGACCTCCTGTGGCAGACTATTCAAAGTGTCAGCTGCACTTGCTGTGTAGAAAAACTTTCTCACTTTACCTCACATTACCTCTTAATCTACTCCTCTCCAGGTTTATATTGTGCCCCCTTGTACTAGTACTTTTTCTACATTGGAAAAGTTCCCACACTTGCACCTTGCTAATGCCCTTGAGGTACTTGAAAGTTTCAATCATGCCCCCCTGCACTCTCCTCTCCTCCAGTGAGTACATATTGAGGTCCCTTAGTCTCTCTTCATATGTTTTGTAGTGCAAGCCCTGTACCATATTTGTTGCCCTTCTCTGGATAGTCTCCATCTTGTTTATGTCCTTGTGCAGGTGTTGCCTCCAGAACTGCATGCAGTACTCTAGGTGAGGCCTTACCAATGTTTTATACAATGACATCACCACTTCCCGCCTCCTGCTAGTGATACACCTGCCTATGCATCCTAGCATGCCACTGGCCCTCCCCGCTGCCTTTGTGCACTGCTTTGATACCTTAAGGTTATCAGAGATGATAACCCTTAGGTCCCTTTCCTCCTTGGAAACAGTCAGCTCCCCCCTCCAATCTTTAGTTCTCCTCAGGGTTCCCTCTACCCAGGTGCATTGCACTTTTTTGCATTGAATCTCAGTCAGTTTTACTTGTCTGTCTTGACTAGTGCATGTTTTCATGGCTGTTAGTGACTTTAAAAAAGTCTCTATATAGCAGGTTTTTGTCCTCATGTGTGTCTGTCTGACAATTTGTCCCATATTAAGACCAGTGCTCCTCATTTCCCTACATTTTGAGTGTCTGTATCCAACATTTCAGTGACAAAATGCCAAGTGGTGTACAGGGTCTGCCCTGCAGGTGGTGGGTTTTATCACAACCTCACCATAGCTTTCCCCAGTTTCCCATCCAAATCTCTTAACTCTGTTCTTTCCCTGGGCAGCATTGCAGGCCAGCCTCTGAAATGACCATCCACAGATCCATAGCTGACAATGCTTGAAAGTGTAGGGGTCTCCAGCTGGTGGTTGTGGATACTGTGGAGGGGTTCAAGAGGGTCTGGGAGAGATATAGGGGAGGGTGCATCTTAACGGGATCAGCACTGGGGACCAAGGCAGGGGAGGGGGTGGACCTTGGGGAAGGGGGGCAGAAAACGGTGTTCTAAATGGGCACTGATCCCGAGCAGATTTGATAGACCATATGGCCTACTCTGCTGGCTTCTTATTATGTAAGTATGTTAACACCATCCATACAGTCCCACCCTACATTCCCACCCTTATCCCACCCAGCTAAACAAAGCTTTAGATCATGTCTGTGCCCCCCCAAAAAACGTAATAAAATACATAGTCTGAAAGGTGAAAATCGACATTCCTGGGGTGCATAGATCATCCTATATAGAAATTGATGCACTATAGCATCATGCCTATGCACTGTTTCCCCTGGACGGATAAAAGAATGAAAGGACACTGTTAAAGAAAAATGTATTTTTGGAGTCACGTAATGCAGAGCACTAGTTAGCTGTGTTCTCTGGAAGTTCTGCCTATTCTCTCTAGTAAACGCTCCAAAATACCAAATCCAGCGTGATTTTTTGTTAATTTTCTGCTCATAACTACTTACCAAGCAATAGTCATCTAGTAGAAACTCCGATGGAAGCAGAAATGCCTAAAGCTTTACTGAAACATACTCCACCGGCAACTCCGGAAAAGGCCCCGAAGAAGTCGAAGGCCTCAGTGTTGCATCATTCCCAGGAATCTACTTCTGGCACCACAGTGGAGGAACCTTTAATGCATACAAGATTTATAGAAGAATTCCGTCCTTTTAAAGCTGAGATGACAGAATTCTCAAACGAGATCAAAAGCATTACCTCTGCTCTGGAAGATTTGTTGAAAAGAACCTCCGACAATGAAGCACGTATACGCTCTCTGGAAAATCGAGCTGAAAAAGTAGATCCCGCAATGGCTCAAATCAATCACCGATTAGCGAAACTGGACCAGAAAGTGGAGGATCTTGAGGGCAGAAGCAGCCGCAACAATGCAGTAATCATCGGTTTGCCCGAAAAGAAGAAGGACCAGACCCGATTAAATTTGTCCAGAGGTTCATAGAAAAGATAGCAGGTCCCTCTTCTTTTGGTCCCTGTTACAGCATTGAAAGAGCGCATCATGCTCTGCGCCCTGTTCCACCACGAGGAGCACCCCCCCTGTACTTTAATATTTAAGTTCCTAAACTACTAGGAGAAGCAGCTTTTTATGGTGAAGGCAAAAGAAACAAAAGAACTGCAGTGGGAGGGAGCGAGGATCAGAGTTGCCCAAGATCTACCACTGTCAGTCTGTCAATGAAGGGCAGCCTTCCACCCTCTGGTAAGCAAGTTAATTGCTGCGGGTATTAAATTCAGAATGTCCTATCCAGCGAAATTGCAAGTATTAACAGCAGATATCTGGAAAGCCTATGAAGATGTGGAGCTGGCAACTGCAGCGCTTCAATCTGTGCTCCCTAATCTCTTTAAACCCACTTAATAGTTGCATGTAGACTTTCTCACGGTGAGAGCATCACTTACTAACGTTTTGAACAGAAGGCTAAGTTTTACTCTTCCGACAGGGGTGTGCATCGTATTTTGGCTGCCTTTTCTACTTTATTGGATGTCTGGTTGTCCGGTTGTTTGATGTGGCCGGGAATCAGCTTAAATATTCATAATCCCTTGGAGAATTACTTTCCCCTTGGTCCTCTTACATGTCAGGGCTCTGTCTGCAGAGAGATCTCCGCATGGTCTAGAGGGGCACAGTGTGTGCGGTCTTGAGGGCAAAATTTGGGAAGATGTTCTCAGATTTACAAAAATAGCTCAGTTTGGATGGCAAATCCCCAGATCTTCACTGGTATACACCGAACAGAGCAGCATGTAATCTGCTATTACCTTCTTGTTGCTGGATGCCAAGAACATTTCCACAATTCAGCCACTAGATGGAGCCAGAGTCATTCCTATGGAGACTTATAATTCCAGCATACGATATTCTGTATACAAATACGCGATTTAGCCGCTGTATTTAAGTTCCCAGCCCTTCTTTTTTGTGACTTTAAAATATGGATTGCAGCATAAATAATGTATGACCCTGTGTCAGCTGTATGTTCCTACAGAGAGAAGCTGCTTAATCTGAGACTGGTGTGAACATTACAGGGGATCATCCTGTTTTTGCTTTAATTTATTTTAAATAGCCAAGATATTTTTTCATTGTTGGTATACTTTCACTGACTATCACATGGCTTAGTTTTTTATTGACAAAACAGATGTTTAAATACTACAGTCTTTGGGTCAAACAATCAAACAGTGAGAGATTTTGTGGTTCCTCCAGCGTTTGCATTTAGTTTTAAACTAACATTTTGATTGGGACTGTTATTTCAGGTTACTAGGAAGTTATGGTAAAAGGGCGATTTAAAATCCCGTTAAATGGAGCCGGGTAGGGGAGAGGTGGGGCGAAAGAGGAGTAGCTGTGTGAACTGCTGTCATGGACCGTGATAGAACGGGTGGGGACGGGGGGAGGGAGAAGATTGGGGATTGGTATATATTCAAGTTTGGGGGTAAAGTGTTAATGGGTATCTAAATTTAGGTGGAGGGATTGGGGTGGAAGCACAAGACACAAGTGAGGAAAAGTGGAGGAGCAGACATATTCTACATGGGTAGATAATTATATCCTTAATGATTAAGATAGCACTGTCCAGAATCATTAAATTTATAAGTTGGAATGTCAAGGGGGCTCGTCAGAAATCCAAACAATATAAAATCTTAAAACATTTAAACCTTTTAAAAGCGACATAATGTTTCTGCAGGAGACCCACCTGCTTAACAATGAAAGTAACTGCATGAGGCGCCTACAAATAGGACAAGTTTTCGCCTCCCAAGGCAACACACAAAGCAGGGGTGTAATGGTGCTGTTTCACAGAACTGTGCCCTTTATACCTCTTCAGGTAATACAAGAAACTGTAGGTAGATATATTTTACTTAAAGGGAAAGTACACACTTTGGAAATCTTGCTAGGATCTGTGTAAGGTCCAAATACGGACACACCTGCCTTTTTTGTACAGTTGATGGAAGCATTAACAGCATTTTTAGATATCCCTATTATAATAAAAGGGGATCTAAATCTGGCACTTGATCCTCTAATAGATAGATCTAAATGCTCCAGTAAGGGTTCCTCCCCAGCCCAAAGAGCACTTAGTGAGCTTTTAGACCATTCAGGTCTTTCTGATGTATGGAGAATTCTTCATCCAAAAGTCCATGAATACACTTTTGTCTCTCAAGTTCATGGCTCAGCATCCAGAATTGATTATATTTTTGTCTCTCGTAGCCTCCTCTCAGGGGTATTAGATGCTGAAATTCTTGCTGAGCCTCCCTCAGACCATTCTTTAGTATCCTCTTCAGTTTCCTTCTCATCTCTTCCTAAAAAGGGTAATAGATGGAAACTTAATAATCAATTACTAAGGGATTCCAATATAGTAAGCTATATTTCTTCACAAATATGTGAGTTCATCTCAAACAATTCTAATTCCACTAGCCAGCCAGATATAGTGTGGGGAGCAGCTAAAGCCTTCATGCATGGAATTTTAATAGGTCTGGCGTCTAAAAAGAAAAAAGAGAAGGAGCGATATATGTCTGAGCTTCTGGCTCAGTTAAGACTTAATGAGGCTAAACTATCTCGCTATTCTAAGGAGGAAGATAGGCAGGAGATAATTAAACTTACGGACTCATGCTTAAAATTATTGGGTGAACAAGCTGAATTAGCAATGATAAAAACAAAGGCAAATTATATCGACCAAGGGGAGAAAGCGGGTCGCATGCTGGCAAGACGTAATAAGCAAGTAGAATCCTCCAGAATAATATCTGCTGTCCAATCTATTGATGGCGGTCTTATTAAGGCCTCCCCTAAAGAAATTGCTGAGCAGTTCAGGAAGTACCTCAAATTGCTCTATAGTGCAATGAAAAAAAACCCATCTGAAGAAAAAGTACATCCCTTTCTAAAGGATCTGAACCTCCCCTCTCTTTCGGAGCTCCAACGGACTCAACTCACTACCCCTATTACCCAGAGTGAAATACAACAAGTTATTAAGAATGTCCCTCTTGACAAAACACCAGGCCCAGATGGATTTTCATACAACTTTTACAAAGTTTTTTCTAAAGAGTTGTCCCCACTACTTATTCCTTTATTCCAATATATCCTCAATGGTCAAGCAACGGACAGGTCATTATTTGAGGCACTTATTGTATTACTCCCTAAACCAGATAAACCATCTGATCAAGTTTCTAGTTACAGGCCCATCTCACTGCTTAATTACGATATTAAAATTCTTGCGAAGCTACTGGCTGACCGTGTAAACAAAGTTTTACCCGCCCTAATTGGAGTGGAGCAGGTCGGCTTTATGAAAGGAAGATCATCAAATGACCACTTAAGGACACTTGTACACTTCTTCTCTGTGTCCGGGGAGACGGATATGCCGATGGTGTCGGTCTCCCTGGACGCAGAGAAAGCTTTTGATAGGGTTTATTAGAGCTATCTTCTAGCCACAATGAAAACATTTGGTTTCCCAGATGTATTCCTGAATTGGATCAGTTCATTATACACGATGCCCTCAGCCAGAATTTCCTGCAATGGGGTTATTTCAGACCCTTTCAGGTTACATGTGGGTACCAGACAAGGTTGCCCTTTATCTCCTCTTCTTTTTAATCTTTATCTTGAACCCCTCATTAAGAGTATTTTACATAATCATGAAGTACATGGTATTAAAATCCAGGGCCATACTGTTAAAATAACAGCATATGCAGATGACTTTCTGCTACATATATCGCACCCTACCAGGTCTATTCCGGCCTTATTAAGAATCATACAGAATTATAGTGAATTAGCCAATTATAAACTTAACTTGGAAAAAACGGTAGTACATCCCCTTAACAACAGAACTTTTAAATATGAAATTACTGCTTTAGGATTATCCTGGAGATCTGATTCCATAAAATATTTGGGTCTCACCTTGGCCAGAAGCTCAGGATGGATCCAACAGTTAAATTTGGACTCCCTGGTTCATACAATTGATTTAGACCTTAAAAGATGGGCAATGCTTCCAATTTCCCTATGGGGAGAATTAACTTATTCAAAATGAATGTTTTCCCCTGACTGTTCTATCCTCTGAACATGCTAAATATGTGGATCCCACTTTCATGGTTTAGGAAAATTCATGGGCTAATTGCTAATTTCATTTGGGGTTATAAAAAAGCTAGAATGGCCTATCATAAATTAGCTGCCCCTAAATTAATAGGTGGATTGAGATTACCTCATCTTGGCCTGTATTTCTGGGCCAGTCACGCAAATAAATATCTCAGATGGGTACATGCTTCAGACCCCTGGCCCAAAATACTTATGTACCTCTTTGGTTACAGATTGAATTATCCTGCATCAGGAAGCATGGCTTCTCACCGAAAGCTTTGTTACACCTTAACCCTAAATTCTTACTCGCACTGCTCAGGAAATCCCCGATAGGTATATCTGTTAAGGTCCACTCGCAGTTATGTGGATTTTTAAAATACAATCATTTCAAGGACCCTTCTCAACCCATAAGAGGTAATCCTCGCTTTTTAATTGAAGGCAAGCCTCTTAATACCACTTGGCTTTCTCAACTTGGAGAATGCCAACTAACTGATATAATTACGCCAGATGGACATTTATTCACCGCAGTAGAAATTTTGAATAAACTTAAACTTTCACATACGGATATCTTTAAAGTATACCAACTTCAACATCTTCTACTAAAGACGCTGGGCCCAGATCCAATAATTGCCCCCCAAATAGATTTCCAAATAGCTTTAAGTCCCTTAGCTGGCCTGCCACATGCTGTTTCTAGTCTATACAGTACCTTATTCAATTGGGCCTACTCCCAAAACTTTGCACCGACTTCTTATTGGGCCTCACTATTCCCTGATGGAGTGTTCAACTGGACAGCATTGTGGCACAGTTGCCACAAATACATTCTCCAAGATCAGCTTAGATTGATGCAATTTAAATTATTACAGAATATCTATTATTCCCCCCAGAAGTTGGCGAGTTTAGGAATAGTGTCCTCCTCAATTTGTACCAGATGTCATCAAGGCGAAGGGGACCGTCTTCATATTTTTTGGAAATGTCCTAAAGGTAGTGCCACTCTGGACTGCTATTAAAAGGAAGGCTGTTCCTTTACTGGGTTTGGAGGATCTCTCCACACTGGAGATAAGTCTGCTAGGGGATGTTGCACATATCCCAGTGCGGAACAGAAAATTCCATATAACTCTAATCTCGGCATCCCTTAAAAAAGTGGTCCTCAAGCACTGGAAAGATTCCACTGAAATTACTTACACAGAGTGGTTACAGGAACTACTTGCCAACCTTAGAGTAGAAAGAACTATAGCTATTCTTCAGAACAAATTACCAAGGTTTAATAAGATTTGGGGCCCCCTACAGGCATTATATTCCCTACAAGAACAGGGTTTGTTCCTCCTGTGTAAAAGGTATCAGTAAAGGGTGTCTACCTGTAGTGCTGGGGGTTAAAGGGGAGAGGGAAGGGGGGAGGTAGTTGGGGGTAGTAGTAGGGTAGGCAGAGAATGGATCCAAATGTCATTTGAGATATGTATGTATATCTACACTGCATGTTCTTTTTTCACGTGGATGTATTCTCTGCATTATAAAATTTCAATAACATTTTAATGGGGAAAAAAAAAGAAAAATGTATTTTTGTTGGGGCAGAGCACAGTAAAATCAATGCTTTTGAGTAAGTAAGTAAATGTTTATTTCTATAAGGCGCCCTTCCCAAGCTCAGGGCGCCTTTACAAAATCCTGCATACAATATTAAAACCACAATAATAAATAACATTATATTCAAAAAAAAATGTAACATAATTTATGTCACTAAAGATGCTTGATTAAAAAGGAAGGTCTTTAGAGCTTTTTTAAAGCTCTCCACAGTCAGGCTGTTGCGTATCTGGCAAGGTAGAGAATTCCACAGGGTAGGAGCCATAAAGGCAAATGTTCTTCCACCGGATGTTTTTAAGGTTACCCTGAGAATCTCTAGCAATCCCTCACCAGAGGATAGGAGGGAGCGGGAAGGACAGTAAGAAGTCAGGAGTTCTTTCAGGTAGTGGTGTCCCAAACCGTGTAGGGCTTTATAGGTCATCAACATGACCTTGAAAGTGATCCGCCACTGTACAGGCAGCCAGTGCAACTCGCGAAGCACAGGTGTTATATGGTTGGATCTCAGGCTTCCAGTCAACAACCTAGCTGCCGCATTTTGCACCAGCTGTAAGTGGCGAATATCCACTCCCGGCAGCCCTAGATAAAAGGCGCTGCAGTAATCAAGACGAATGGCAACAAAGGCATGGGCCAGGGTAGGAAGATCCTCTGATGGAATCAAGTGTTTCACCCGTGCTATATTCCTTAGATGAAAAAAGGATGATTTGACTATGGCTGACACCTGCACCCTCAGGGTCAAGCCCTCGTCAAATATAAGGTTACGTACCTGACCAGATGCCATGAGTGGGATTCCTCCCAGAAATAAACCTGAAGGTTTTCCCAACCATGGACTTGATATCCTCACCCCCGGTTCCACCATCAATACCTCTGTTTTTTCCGGGTTCAGCTTCGGCCAATTGGTACTCGTTCAGTTGTTAAACAATGTGCTTGACTCAAACTCCTGCTCGGGCACAAAAGACATATAGAGTTGAAAATCATCAGCATAGCAATGAAAACTCAAACCATATTGTCTTATAATGTCCCCTAATGGAAGCATGTACACCGTAAATAGCACGGGGGACAACACCGAATCCTGTGGTACCTCACAGTGTAGGCAGTGAGAGGTCGAGGAATAAATCCCTGACACTGCTCTCTGAGTCCTACCCTGCAGAAAAGATTTAAACCAACTGTGGACCACCCCCCTTAATCCACAGAGAAACCACAGGTGTTCGAGCAGCACCCCATGATCCATGGTGTCAAATGCTGCTGAGAGATCAAAGAGAACCAAGATAGAATGAGTTCTCCGATCTCTCGCCATCAGGAGATCATTCAGTGCCCATACAAGAGCCGTCTCAGTACTGTGCTATTTCCTGAAGCCAGACTGGAGAGGGTCATAGATATTGTGGATGTTTAAATGATCTTCCAGCTGCAAGGCGACCACCTTCTCGATAATCTTCCCCAAAAAGGGAAGATTCGAAATCAGTCTGTAGTTTTCTGGGCAGTCGGGATCAAGGGAGGGCTTTTTCAGGAGGGGACGTTCTATTGCTTCCTTCAAGGGATCAGGGAAGATCCCTTCCTCTTTCCAATGATGCCACTACTATCCCAGTAAGGATCAGGCCAATAACCTCTACACACCCCACAAGTAGGTGAGTAGGGCCCTGATCCAAACTACAGCAGGTTGGACGCAAAGTCTGGACGATTCTCACTATATCCATGACTACTGGTTGACTGAAAGTGAACCAAGTTAGTTGTGTATTTTGTGTCCCTCGATTGATCACTGCAAGACCCAATGGGGAGGTGCTGGCTAATCTCATCTCTGATAGCAGAAACCTTATCAGCAAAGAACGTCGCAAATTCCTCTCACTGTAACTGTGATAATGCTTGACCGGCATGAAGACAGACTGAATTGCACAGTCTGTCCACAGTCCGGAAGAGCTGGGCTGGTCTAGTCTTTGCTGTAGCAATTTCCCAGGACAGGAACTCTGCCTTCTTATGGGAAATTGCTAACTGATAGATTTTATAATGATCTAACAGTCTAAGCCTGTCAACTTCCAAGTGAGCTTTCTGCCAGCATCTCTCCAATCTTCGGCCCTGTCTCTTCAACCCATGGATCACCATGGTAAACCATGGAGCCCCAGGGTGAAGAGTACAGGGGCAAACACGGAATGGAGCAATGACATCCAGGGCCTTCATGACTGCCCTATTATAGGCTAGCAGTAAAGACCCTGGGTCCATGCTATCCATTGGAAATCCTGAGAAGCCAAGCTTCATCATTAGGCCTTCTGAGGTAACTCCTCTCAAAGGATAGAACTGTACCATCTCCTTAGAGGCAGGCCTCTTTTGGGGGGCCGTGAAACTGAACCTCAGGGCATGATGGTCAAACCAACTGATGGTCTCCACCTCTACATCAGAGACTTCCATCTCCAGGTGGAATATCATGTCCAATGAATGTCCCCCTGGTGGGTTGCAGTAGTAATAACCCGTGTCAGGCCCAATGAATCAGTCAGTTGGAGGAGGTTTTGTCCAAAAAGTGCAAGTTCATCGTCGACCCAGGCATTGAAATCCCTCAGAATTAACCATCGGGGGGGGATTCCAAAACCCTCTCGGAGATGAAAGCCATTGCCTCCGTCAGGAATTCCCTCCCATCACTTGGTGGATGATAAATGAAAAGTATCCTGAAGCCTGCACCTGTACCCACAATACATTCAAAGGAGTTGGTACACCCAACTGGCACCTCCTTGAGGTCCAGTTCCTGTCTAAAACAGACTGCAACTTCCCCACCCCTACGGTCCACTCTCAGGTGGTGAATCATTAAGAACCCGGCCAGAACCGCGGACTCCAAAATGGGGCCCGCATTTTCATCAAGCCAGGTCTCAGATATGAAAGCTAAGTCTACAGATGCAACAAGATCTGCCACTAAAGCAGTCTTGTTTCTGATAGACCTAGCATTGCTTAACACCGCCCGAAAGGGGCGAGACTCCAATGATGATTCCACTCCCTGCCTGATCAAGTCAGTGCCCTTGGGTATGGATACAAGACATGATGGACCTTGCTTCTGCATCCATTTCGCCCCAGGGCACCTCCTGGTTCTAACTGTTCCTATCCGCGCACTCTTTTCCTATCCCCCACAAGAGTTCCATGATCTCCTATTCCCTCCACTCCTACGTCTCACAATGCCAAATATTCGGCATTTCCTATACCCTTTTGAAGGAAGTGCGGGACATTCAAAAGGTCGGAGATCCTTCAGTCTTGAGGGGGAGTACCACCTGACTGTGTTTTTACCAACCCAACACATTAAAATCCTATCAATACTACTAAAACAACACTTTTAGTTTTCCTAATATACCCCCTTAATCAACTATTAACAAAACAAAAACCAAACCACTCTTTGATAGTAATTCCACTACTTTCTCTCACAAAGTGGGGGAAAATGAGGGAAGGTTTACAAATCCCACCCGGTGTCTCTCACACAGAGGGAGAGAATACATTTTCCAACCTTAATACTTATTTAAACTAACGTAAAATTAAAATAAATTATAAAAAATTGAAATATTCAGTCAACAAAATCACTTAACAGTACTGGTCAGTCCAGTGTTTCTTCTTAAACAGCTTTATCATTCCTTTATCCAAAAGAAAAAGGAAAACAGGAAACCAAAAGTTATACATAACGCTCATACCTCAAGAAGCCATGAATGTAAATTGGTCCCTCCTGGGGGCTCCCACTTACACAAAGAACCAAGAACAGTCATGTATCCCAGTGAAAAATTCAAAAACGAATCTCTAGTTGGAGTTTATGCTTAATCCAAATAATACATATGGACTTGCTACTGTCACTTTCCACACAGATTCAGTTATCCAAGTCTCCAAGTTCAGCGTCCCCTCGCAGTCTCGCAATCTTCACTGCAGCTGGAGTCGGGCTAAAATTATTTCAGCAATACCTCCCAACCTCAATCCAGACACAAAACCCTTCCCCAGACCCGTTCTGCCCCATGGCAGCCCACCAGCTACTGTTTGACGAATGGAAGCATTACAGCACTGACCGCCCTACGGCAGCAAGCCTACAGCACACCACTGAGTCGGGCCAGGGCCGAGAAAAGATTCTCCTGAAGAAACCAACAAAACTTGCTGTCCCACAAGAAAGCTGTCCGACTCCAACTCTCTCCTCCTCTACACCAGGATGCAACAATCCAGTCTCCAACTCTATTAGATGTTCCACAGCCCGACCTGCAAAGCGAGGAACCTCTCGCCTTATCTCCAAATCATCGGCTTCACCATCAGCATCCCATCCAAGGACACAATACAATCCAGCCACCGATCCTGTTCCATGCCTCACAACTCGACCAGTTTAAATATAAAACTGCCATAGTTTTCTATTTCTCAAACCCCTTAGGTTTGTGAAGTCCTCGCCTAAAGAAATCTTAGATGTACTCCTGGCTCACTGTACAAAAACTTCCAGAAGTGCTTTTCTCTGCCAGGCTCTGTTCATTGCCCTGAGGATTGTGGTGATAGTGTGGTGAGATGCATGATGGTGTCAGCTATTGTGTGTGCAGAGCTATGTCTGCTTGACTAAACATTTGCTGTTGTGATGTCCTCTTTTTTGGGGGGGGGTGTGAAGAAAGAGGAAGATAGAAGGCTGTGGCACAAAACAATGTGGGGTTCACTATATGTGATGGCGCTGCAGCCTTTTTATTTTATTGCAGATGTGGCAGAAAGGGATAGGGAAACATGATAAATATGCAATAATCAGAGTATTTCTTGGCTTGAATTGTTTCCTGTATAAATGATCAAAATTCACCATTATAATTGTGGGCTACTGCAGCCATTTGTGGGCTACTGCAATTTTGAATCACCTTACCCTGCTGGCTAGTGCAAAAAAAGATTAAGGTTGACCCCTGTGAGTGGCTGTGATGTGTGTACAAAATCGGATGTAAACCAAAGAGTGATTTATTAAGCAATGAGGCATGACTAGTGATTAGCTGTCTGTTAATTGCCCCCTAGTGGTGTAATGTGGCATGAGATAAGAAGTTAAAAAAGTGACAAACTACTACATAATAAAATGCAGCGATGGTGAAAGCTGAAAAAAATTTGTTGGATTTTCTTTAGTTAGTTGAAGTCACAAATTTCAAACTAGTTGGAAAAATCAGTCATAATGTGTGGTAAGTCAGTCATAATTGGTTTTTCAACTGACTCCGGGGTCTAGCAGGGAATAAAACACTTGGTATCTTTAGGAGGTCAGAGGTCATGTATCGATATCAGTATAGTGTCCTCCTAATGTTCCAAAATACTTTCCCCAAATAAAATACCACACTAAAAGCTCTCCAAGTTCACAGTATGTTCCCTCAAGCTACCAGGAGACTGAAATCTCTTGTCCTAGTGCCTCTGCTCACTAAGGCACTGCTTATTATTGTATTGGTTTATATAAATGTCATTGCATTAATTGTATGTATTGTAAAGCACCCTAAGGCTCTGGAAATGGTTGCCATATTAAATAAAACCAACTACTACTAGTATTAACCTCTGTCTCATTATCTTCACCTGCCTCAGGCCATCATCATCCCATGGTGACCTACGGTGGGAAATCAAAAAGCGAACATGGAAAGGTGCCAGGGAGCCAAGGTGACCTTAAGTGCCATATTATAACTCTCCACAGCCATTGTATCACCCTCAGCACATGCCAGTGCTATGCTCAAGTTGTTCAGTACTGCTCAAAGATTCTTATGCTCCAAAGTATCAGCAAGGCAGTATCAAACCATCTCTGACGATAAGGTGTTTAACCAGAGTGCCCTGAAAATGAATTACACAGCATGATGATCCAAACAAATTACCAGACTAGCCTTGATGTTGCTAATGTCAAGACCCAGTGAAAACACTAAGTCCAGGTCATGACCATGCCGGTGGCTATGAGGCACTCTGGGGGCTCAAGGAAGAATTTCCCATCTACCACATACTCAATGCAACACTCTCCCTATTTCTCCCCTTCTCTCTCTCTCTCTCTCTCCCATACCACTCCCTCACCACCACTGTTCTTTCTCTTTTCCCACTCACCCACTCCTAACAAAGCTTCACTGAGCCACCTATGACTTGTACTGTGCAATTAACTCGCAACACAATTCCTTGACAATGCCTTTGGCTGCTATTATTGTAACCTTACTTGCCTTTTTCTGTAAGTTCCATTGTGATGATCATGTTATGTTTTATACCTTATTGTCCTTATTGCCTGGAAATGGAACCTAGTAAAAGAGCGTCAGCTCAAAGGTGTCATCCAAAATACAAATAAAAAAATTAAATAAAATATCTGCACTTGGATGCAGGCCAACATTGGGAGCATACCCACCAAAATGGGTGAGTTGGAAGATGTACTGCAGTTTGAAGGCCAGGACACAGTGGTGCTCACAGAGGCATGGGTATGGAATTTGAAACCACATGGAGCAGTGCAGGTGGGGCAGGTTATATGGTAGCTACCCCTCTCTGCTCCAGCAAACTAAGGGTTTTCTGGGAGCACCGTTTGATGGGTTCATGTTTCTGCTTATGGCGTTGATGGGGTACTCTTGTTTTTCCCTGTGCAAACAGAATAAGGTATATGCCTTTGCTTGGACACCTGATGAATGCTGCTTTTCAAGCATATAAATGCTTTCAATGTGACTTGGCCATAGTTTCTCACAAGAGGCAGAGCTGTGCAGGGTCATTTCAATAAGTATGTAAATCCTTCATGTACTTTGCAGTGTTCTCCTTTATCCTAAAAATGATGTAAAACTGCATGAAATGGTCAATATGAAACTGAAAGCCATTACATCAAAGCATTTAACCAGTGATAGCATTTAATTTGAGGCTCCGGTTTCAAATATTTACCAAAACAAAACTGTGACATCGATGGGATTGGTGTTTTCAGCAATAACAGTCGCCTAGACCAGATACAAAGACCTGGATCAGTATCGAACCTAGATGCCCATGCTAGGGTCCATATGATAACATTTTCTGAGTACTCATTTACTATACTTATAACAGAAGCAGACCCAGGGTGTATTTGCAAGACTCATGCAATGCTTTATTGTACCTATTATTACAATAATTAGGGTATTTTCACATCCACTGTATTACAGAAACACAAAATGTGTGAAAAAATAACAGCAATTCTTATGAGAAACTTTCTCTGGCTATGTCTTAACAAATGTGTCCTTTTCTTACATATCACGAGCAATGAGCATACAGGTATATCAGTTTTGTTAGCATAGTTGTCCTTTCCTAATAGAAATTTCTAGCCTAAGAAAACAGAAGTGAGTGACCTAACTAAATCATACAGTCTACCAAAATAACTACTCCAAACTAGTTTCTAAAACCCTAGCACCTAGCAAACCTCCTCTAAAAGGCTACTGCATTACACACCTATATCTAAAATGCCTATTATCGAACTAATGTATGCATATTGCAAACCATTCCCCCAAAAGTCATCTTATTTGGACTTGTAGTCTTGGCCACTAGTATGTTTCATGTTGCCCAGCTGATTATGCTAGAGGCAAAGAGCTCTTTCTTACCACTCTGCTGCTCTTTATCACAGGTCCTAGCCCAAACTGCTCTCCATAAGAGCTTCTCAGGAACATATTTAAAGTGTTTCCCTAAGGGGCAAGAACTCTGGGCTTTTATAGTCTAGTTGGAAAGTGTCTCTCCAAAAGCATCAATCACATCACGGTTGTCTAATCTGCTGTTATTTTCCAACCAATCAGAATGATATAGGCGGATGTTATTTAATTTCCTCTAGTTCTTCATAGCTGTGAAGGTGTGGTCAACTAAGGACCAATTGGTTTGCATAGCTGTGAAGGTGTTGTTAGGTAAGGACCTATAAAATTTATTAGAAATATTTAGTAAGCTTCCTGATATCTAAGTACACAGAGGTGTGAGAACTGTGGTTAGCTAAGAGGCAATAATATTTATCAATAATATCCACCTTGTTTACTTCAACTTGGGTCTTGCCTGTATTATTTGTATGTAAAATGATTTGGGGCCTTGTTCGGCCATTTAGGCCTGTTTATTCACTGAGATTGCTTTAGCTTGGGTTTATCCAGGTCCTTGCCAGCTAATGCCATGAGGATTATTCCAGGTCTCTGGTAAATGGCTAGAATTACCACCAGTTCTGTTTTACTTACTGCCAAGCCTAAACTGATACAAGGTTTTGGTTTGGAAAAAATGCTTACGGCTGGCCTGTCTGTACTCAGACTCAGGTCATGGGGAAGTATTCCCTTGGTCTCAACACTATTCATTTAAAATGTTCATACACTATTGTTAAACCTATAAACCATTACATTTTATGTGTAAGGTTCCCAGAGAATTGAAGTTAAAATTAATTACAGCATTAAATTTAAATCACGAGAAATACCTAAATATTATGGAGTGGTTACCTGAGCTATCTATTTATTAAGTGTTGGGGAGGGATAGTGTTATAGTCGCCATGTTGGGTTGTGTTAGGAAGGGTTTGACATCAGGAGGAAAGAGGTATTGTTCTCTCTTTGTAGATCAGTGGTGATGCCACACCTGGAGTACTGTGCTCAGTTCCTGAGTGCTCACCTAAGGAAAGATAAAGACAAGCTGGAGATGGGGCGGAACACGGTAACCAAAATGCCTCACAACCAGCAGTGTAGATCCTATAAAGATCAGCTTAGGGCACTGGACATGTACTCCCCACAGGCCAGATGGGAGAAGAATGATATGACTGAGACCCTCAAGTTCCTTAAAGAACATGGTAAACAGTAAGGACTATTTAACAGGAAAAGTGAATATAGAACACAATGAAATCAGTGAAAGCTGGTGCATGGGAGACTGAGGACATTTTATTTTACAGAGAGAGAGAGAGGATGAGTCATGGAACACTCAGCCAGTTGAGGTGTTGGGTGCCAAAACCAATAATAGTTTCAAGCTCGGCTGGGACAGAGTAAAGGGCTTAGTAGTTAAGTAATGGGGCAGCAGTAAAGCAAGGAACATGTGTCGGGTAATGCAGACAAAAATCCCATATAGACAAAAGTTCTTGGGGTAATGTAGGGCATTACGGGCAAACTGAATGAACTGATGGTCTGTTTATGCCATCATTGTTTATATTTCTATGTCACTGCAGGTATGCATTTCAACAATTGTGTCAATCAGTTTCAAAGAAACAAAGAAAGATGCAGTCAGAAAAAAGACCCAAGGGTTATCCAGTTTGCACAACATGCCCTAATTACTAATTAATGACCTGATCCCTTATAATTTGTTATTGCTGGTGGCCATTACGGTACAACTTCTACACGTCAAGCTTTCACAGCCAGATTCCTTGGCTGCTCTCTAGACCATCTGCTGTTGCAAATGCATTGCAATCTCATTTCCGCCACTTCATCTTTCTGGAAATAATTTTTGTCTTGATCATGTAGAGGAATTCCTTCATCCATGTCACGTGTGTATCCAAAAACAACAAAGAAGCAGTTGGGCACTGGATTAACTTTTCTGAACTCTTTGTCGGCTCCTCCTCCATTCAGGACCCAGAGCCTATAAAGATCCATGTCAAGTGTTGTGAATGCAGGTAAGTTATATTGTGGCATTGCTGCTACTGCAGTTTTCCAATGATTGCCTCGGCACATTTTGATCTCTATAGCAGTTTCCTCTTTATTAGGAGCTTCCCTTTCACCATAGATAACAATGTCAACTCTCTTTTGCCCCTTTCCCTCCTGCAGGTCTGGAGCCAGCACTTCAAGATTAATCTTTTCATCTTGACCTGGGAAAGCCTGGCATGCTTCTCTATAGGCTTGGCAGAGCTGACCATACAACATACTTTGCACAAATCTCTCATCCTGCATGAAAGCGCTCTGCTTCAATGTGAACATCTCCTCCATTTGGTTCAAAGTAGCATAAAGAATGTTTTCGATTTCTTGGCTGGTGTTCCTCCTACCTACAAAAAAAAGGTAAGCCTTTTTAATGCATTGCAGAAAATGATGATCTCTCCTAACTGTTTTGCAAATAGATCTTTTCATCTACAAAAGCCAACTAAATAATGTCTTTTTTTTTTTTTATGAATTATCATAATTTCTAGGAGGTTATGCTCCCACCATTGCTTAATACCCCTTGTAAGTCCTCTGGAGGAGTTTTCCTCCACTGATACCAAGGTGCAACACATTTCTAGCTACAGAATCCTGGCTGACCACTCCAATGTCTGCACTTTAAGCTTTTCATCAGGTCAGTGGCGTTGCCATGGGTACCAATATGGTCTCTAGCTTTGCTAATCTGTTTGTGGGTTGGGTGGAGGAACTTTTTTTTTCGCATTTACAGGGACTGTGCCTCAACTCTACAAATGCTACATAGATGACTCTGTGGGGATCACCTCCTGCTCCAGGGAGACCCTCCAAGTCTTCCTTGATAAGTTTACCACAGCCCATCCTTCCCTTCCTTAAACTGTTGAAGTATCCTCCTCTACACTGCCTTTTCTGGATATACAACTGTCAGTACAGAACATCGGTCTGAAGACATCAGTTTATTACAAACCCACTGACTGTCACAGTTTCCTCCTCCACAGCTCCTTCCATCCTAAACATGTCAAAAATGGCCTGCCTTATTCACAGTTTCTTAGACTTCGCAGGTTATGCAGTGAAGAAGATGATTTTGCTGAGCAGTCCCAAATAATGCACAGTTTTTTTATCAACAGTGGATACCCTAAAAGCACAGTGGACAGAGCACTCTCCCGGGTCACTAACATGCCCCGTAACCTTGATCCCCACAGGAAGGATACTGTCATGCAAGAACAAAGACGAATTGCACTAGTGCTTACTTTCCATCAGAGCACACATTCTCTTCACAGGATCATCACCAGTAACTTTCCCATTTTGCAAACTGAACCTAACATTGGTGTTTCCTTTACAGAACCACCTATTGCCTCCTACTGTCAGCCACCTAATCTCCTGGTTAAAAGCAGCCTACCTACTCCTAACAGTTCCTCCCTTCCAGGTACCAAACCTTGCAACAGGACACGCTCCTACACCTGCAAATTTATTTTCAGTGTGACCAAAATTCGGGGGCCTACAGGTGTTTTTCACATCACCAAGGAGTTCTCATGCACCTCTACTAATGTGGTATATTGTATTCTTTGCAGGAAGTGTACCACTGTTTACATCGGAGAGACTGGTAGGCGCCTTGCTGACCATTTTAGGGAACATTACAGAGCAGTCAGGAATGGTGGCACTGCTAAACCCATTATATCCCACTTTATCTCCAGGGAGCACAGTATCAATGATCTTTCTGTTTGTGTCCTTCAGCAGGGCTTCTGGGATTCTGACCATAGAAAAAACATGGAAGCCAAGCTGATCATCCCACCTTGGCTCCCACCAGCCCTCTGGTTTAAATGATAGGCTTATTTTCCAGTAACATCTTTTAGCCACCCCTTATTTTCCGTAAAGTCTGTTTATATCTGTACACATTTAATTTTTTTTTTTTTTTCATTTTCACCCTACGTCTCAAACTCTGTCTCCTTCCCACACATTTGTCACCTTTCAGCCTTCTTTCTAGGCCCTGTTAATTAGTCCCCACCTGGGGACTTCTCTCGCTCTTTCACTCCTATTATGCTTTATCTTTCCCTTCATCACCTTTTTGTTTCACATATTCTCTCTTAATCTTGCTATTTATCACTTCTTCTCCCTGAGCCTCCCCTTTTTTCTTTCCCCACATATATATATCCCTAATTTTACCTCCTTTCTACACTAACTTTGTTTTTTCTCTCTCTTAGATAGTTCCTGAAGAAGACCTAAGGTCAAAATGTAGATTTTTAACTCTATTTTCTATTTTCAGCGTGCATTTAATATAACCATTTTGTTTTGCTTTTAGACCACATACTGACGCAGTACTTTGTTTTTGTTTTTCACACTTCAAGCTTTGTACCCACAGCCTTGGATTCCACAGTTATTACCCCATTTGTAGGTGAGACCATGCCACTTTCAATGTCTTGTCAGGCATTTTCAGTCATTCAGCAGGCAGACACATTTCTAAGATGGGGAAGTAGACTACTCATTGGCGGATGGGGTGGTGTTGGGGGCAGGCATAGCTTTCTCCTCCATACTAGGGACTTTTGCCTTTTACCTAATTTTCTCTTCCACCTGATAACACACATAGCATGTTGTTAAGTGCCTGCACAACTGATGCACCACTGTCTGTATCTCCTCCCCTATCAGGTGTGGGCACATGTGTTTCCACTGCACTGCACTGCACTGAACCCCCACTTGTGGTCATCCAGGTGGCTGTACAGCGGAGGGAAGCATTCTCCTCCCTAGATAAGGAGAATCTCTTATGGAATATTCAATCCTGCCCCCCTCTCCCTAACCAGATCCTGATGTATTGGGTTCATTTCCTGGCTTGGGTTGTAGACGCTGCAAGTGGTAGTCATGCTGATGTGAGAGAGACTCCACAACATACTGTAAGGTGTTCAGCAATTCAAAATTGCTATCTGACTCATAACACACTACCCATAAACACACACAGTAAGTGAAAATAAACCCTCATCTCTCATCTTCATATATCTTGTTTTTCCCTCCCATTGGGCTCGATTCAGGAATAAATACTGCTGGTATTTCAAGTGGTATGCATCCCATAGACGGTGGCTAAACCCCATTTAATGCAGAATTGGGGCACCCAGAAATCGTCCGTCATGGGGGGCTGCCTACTGGGATGTCAGTTCTGATAGCAGCAAGTGTCCTGGACCACTGAAAGCTTTTGTATATTCTCCACACAGGTGTGCAGCATGCAAGAAAAAGTTACATAGATACATTGAATTTGTCAGCTAATATGGACCACATGATCCATCTATTTTACCTATTTTGTCTACCTTTAACTTATGCTGCAGATTGTAGTTGATCTGATGCTTTCCAACTCTTCCCTTTTTCTAGGGTTCCCTTGTGTGTGTGTGTGTGTGTGTCCATGCATTTTTTTATAACTCCACCATTTTTGCTCCTACCACCCTGTGTTCCAAGAATCCACCACAATCTCTATAAAGACATACTTCCATGCATTATTCCTAATTCTTTCTCCCTCCATCTTCTTCTTATGTCCCCTAGTTCTTGTTCATCTTTTTTTCTGAAAGATACTACTGTTCTGTACCTTATTGATCCCTTTAAAGTATTTATATGTCTCTATCATGTCCCCTCCAAGTCATCTCATCTCTAGAGTACATATAGAAATCTTTCAGCCTCTTCCTATACGACTTCAGGTGCAGCCCTTGTACCATTTTTGCAGCCCTTCTTTTGACTGCCTCCACTCTGTCTATATCCTTCTTGAGATGTGACCTTCAGAACTGGACACTGTACTCCAAATAAGGTCTCACTAATGATCTGTATAGTGACATCACCATCTCCTTTTTTCTGCTTGTGATTCCTCTCCCTGTGCGCCCCAAGACCCCACTGGCCCTTCTAACCACTACCATCTCACACTGTCTGGCCACCTTTAGGTCCTCAGATATAATTATTTCTAAAGCCCTTTCTTGTGTGGTGTCCAACAGTTCTCCTCTCTTGGTTTCCATGACCAAAGTGCATAATTTTGCACTTCTTTGCATTGAATCCCAACTGCCACACATTTGACCAAGCCTTCAGCTTGCCCAGGTCCCTTCTCATTCGTTCCTCCCCCCCTGGTATGTCTACCCTATTGCAGATCTTTGTGTCATCTGCAAACAGGCTCACCTTCCCCACCAGCCCCTCTGCAATGTTGCTTATGAAGACATTAAAGAGGACTGGGCCTAGTACCAATCCCTGAGGTACCTTACTGGTCACCTCCCATTCTACAAACTGAACTCTGTCCACTACCACCCTTTGTGTCCTACTTCTCAGCCAATTTCTTTTTTTTTTTTCCCATTTATTATTTTTCCACCGGAGCTGCCTGTGACCCGGTACTTCGGCCCGCTCTCACAGAGCCACGGACTTCCCCTCCCCAAATTGGCCTCAGGCCCTCTGATACCCCATGGCTTACCCCCCACTGCGGGGCTACGGCACTCCCCCTACATGCCGCAGTCATCGGGATAGGTTGGAATGCCGGCCTGAGGAGCTAATTGAAGCCGTGATGGGCTTCACTGAAGGTGGCTGGCAGCTGTCTGATTTTCCATTTTCTGGGGGAGGCAGGGTCATGCAATGATGCCTAGCATCCACCCAGCCTCCTGTACATGCTAGTGCCGGTGGCTGTGTGATTCCTGGCCTCCACCAGGTGTCATCGATGCTCCGGGCACTGCCCCACCCTCTCCCCAGGAGAAGGAGAGCAGTCCTCAGGACGCTCTATCCTTCTCCCTCCGGCCAGCCCTCCAGCGACCCTGGTCCATTCCCGAACCCGGGTTGCCGGCATCGCAAGCGGAAATCCAACCACTGCGCCGACGGGCCAGCCTCTTCTCAGCCAATTTCTAACCTAGTTAACCACCCCAGATCCAACTCCCAGGCTGCTCAATTTGTTTATTAGCCTTTTATGAGAGATGGTATCTAAGGCCTTGCTGAAATCCAGGTTGGCCACATCGAATGCCCCTCCATGATCAATCTCCCTTGTCACCTAGTAGAAGAAATCTGTCAGGTTTGTTTGGCAAGCCCTGCCTGCCATGAAACCATGCTATCTCAGATCCTGCTGTCCACTGTCTGCAATTCTTTTCTTGAGTAATAATTCCATCAATTTTCCTACCACTGAGGTTAGGCTGACTGGCCTATAGTTACCAGCTTCCTTCTTGCTCCCACTCTTATGGAGAAGGGCAATATTCACCAGTCTCTTGGATCCTCACTCATTTTCAATGGTTTGTTGAACAAGGCTGTCAGTGGTCCTGCTAATCTTTCTTGGTTCCTTCAGAATTCTGGGATGTATTCCATCCAGCCTGATTGCTTTATCTATTTTCAGTTTTCTAATTTCTTTAGGACTCCCTCTGCTGTGAACAGACTGGTATCTATACTACCCCTCTCCTTAGTACCCCTACCCCTAGCTGTGGTCCCTCACCGTCCCCATCAACGGTGAATACTGAACAAAAATATTTGTTCAAGATTTATGCTTTTTCCTGTTTTCCTTCTACTGACCTCCTCCCTTCCCTTTTTAGTCTCACTATCCCAGCCTTGTTTTTTTCTTTTCTCTCTAATGTATCTAAACAAGCATTTGTCAATGCCGAATGTTTGCTTACTGGCATTGGCATTGGTATTGTAGGAGTTACAAAGCTGCATATAGGAATGGCAGTGAAGTATTGAACTGAAGCCAACCCCATCACCACTCTGCAGATAGTGACAGGCATTTGGGTGTGCCTTTGGGTCATCAGGCATAACAGCTACGCCATTTCACCACACCCTACCGTGCAGACACCAACAAGTGTCACGGTGTGCCTTGGTGTCTTTGGCCCTCATGTGCACCCCATTCCATCAGGCAATATTGTGAGATGGGTGTGGTATAGGAGAATGCGGTGAACTTTGGGGCCGAAGAGTCCAAGGCACACCTCGATGCCTCTCAGTGGCTGCAGGGTGTGGGTGGGGGTGGAATGGTATGAGCATCGCAGGTGACAATCCCAAGTCACAGCCCTGATGCCTGTCATTCTGTACAGGGTGGGGTGTTATGGTTGAAAACCCTAATACCTCAGGCATTCATTGGTATTTTCAGTCCAAATTTTCAGCATGGGTTTTTTGTGACCCCCACCTCATGAACACTGGTAATATCAGTTTGTTAGCCGAGAGCTACTTTTGTACAGTGACTACGGCATTTGTCACCATAGGTGCAAAAACACATTCTGAACAGGATGTGAAAAATGACCGCTGTACTGTTCATGGGGAGGTGTAAAAAATGGCAATGTTGAAAATCTGCAGTGAAAATATTTAAAAAATGGTGAAGTCACGAGTGTGTGTAGAAACTGTGCAACGTGCACCTGTAATGTAATTAGTTTGGGAATTGTTTACAGCAGATTGTCAACACAGGCATTTTGGGACCTCCGGTCATGAACAGTGTCACTGTGATTTTCTTTATCTGTCCCGAACAATGATTTCCCACAGTGACCACGCATTTCTGTGCTGAAAGTGTGAAAACACATTTTGGCCATGTTGTGAAAAATGACAGCTGTACTGTTCATAAGGAAGTGTGGAAAAATACCACTGGTGAAAATCTGGAATGAAAATATTACAAATTCATGAACTTACCAGGGTGCGTGGAAACTGCTCCATGCTCACGCGTAACTCAGTCATTTTTAGGAATGTTTTCACCAAATTTTCAAAATAGCCATTTTAAGACCTCTGCTCATGAACAGTATCACTGTGCTTTTCTTAATGTGTCCCATACATTGAGTTTGCATCAACATAGGCTTTTTGACAGCCCACCTTATGAACACTGGCACTGTAATTTCTTTTTTTTTTAACCCATTTTTATTAGTTTTCAGATTCAACTACAAACAAGACAAACAAGACAAGCAGCCCTGGCATCCCAGGGTACACAATCCAAAAACTGATTGTGTGAACTATATACAATAAAACTATTTACACAAACCAGGAGGCATCCACCCCCAGTCATACCAACCCCTAAACTTGACAGTGTTCCCATAGTCAGGCCACCTATTGTTCGCTATATCTAGCTTCCCCATATCCTTCCCACTGAGGTTCCGTGCAGTTTGTCCTGAACTCTACTGACCAGGTTAGAATTAAACTGTAACTTGTATGGGGGGTAGAACCTCCCCGTGCCCCTCGGAAAGAGAGAGAATCCCCAACCCTCCAGCGCTAAGGCAGACCTCCCTATTACCACTCAAACAAGTCCCCAAGTCTTATTAGACCTCTTATCAACTAAAGCTGTCCCTAACATCTCCCTAACCTTACCATATGCCATATTTCCTTTGATTTCAGGTTTTTAACTAAACACAGCCCCACAGACAGACCTGTGTCATTCAGATATCTCTTTATTGGGAGTAAATTGCCTCCAACGGCACCCACCTTTTAGTATACAACTCTTTCTTCCCCTCTGAGTATACATGCCTTTTGATTCTGTTAAGGGCCCCAACAAGATCTCCCACCCATTGCTCGTACTCATAGAGCTGATCGTCCTTCCAATGTTGAACCACAAATGATTTGACTACGAACGCAATTAGAGATATATGATATTTTGATACAGTGCCCCTCATTTGCGACAGATCCCCTAAAGTACAAATCTCCGGTATAATATATTCTGAGTAATCAAGCAACGGGTCCATCCGCCTCTTGATTTCTCCCCATAGAGGCGAAATTTTACTACAATTCCATAACACATGTAGTAAATCCCCCTTCTGTTGACCACACCTAAAACACAGGTCTGTCTGTCTAAGGCCTCTTTCAAATAGTTTCACAGGGGTAAAGTATAGATTGGAAGTAATAAAGAAATGCAGACTTCTATATTTAGGTATTGTTATATATTTTCTATTTTTCCATATGCTGGCCCAATCAATGCTTTGGGGGGCCAACCTATCAACCCAGTATGACACCGATACGGGGGAGCCCGGACCGAAAAACTCTATTAGGACTCTATATATCTGTGATAAGGGTCTAGATTTAGGGTCAACCTCCCTCAGCCTGTCCCAGTTAAATGAGCCATCTGATAGTCCCCCCTTTCTCTTTAAGAACCCCTCCAACAAGTGTGTAATTTGCAGTCTTTGAAAAAAGGGCATTCTGTCACACTGCACTGGAAGGACCACTCTATTACCTTGAATGACATCCTTTAGTATAGGCCGAAGCCCACCAACCTGTCTCCCTTAAGTACCTTGTTCCCTATAAGTAGATTAGGATTGCCCACCAGCGGTTGATCTTGAGCCTTCATTTGAGCCTCTTTCTGTGCTCGAAGTTGAGACGACCACCAGGCTTCTGCCCTTCTTAACTGGGCCTCCCACTCCAGCCTTAAAACACTGAGCAATATTGTCATATAATGAGGCTTCTGGGGAAAGCCCAGCCTCTCTCATCATATGAGACTCTAAATACAGCCACTCCGGAACATAATCCTCTCCCTCCAGACTGTGGCCCCAGCGGATCATCATACCTAACTGCCCTGCTACATAGTACAAGTGGAGGTCTGGCAGTTTGAGCCCACCTAAATGGGAGGGGCGCAAGTCATTATATTTTTTCCTAGGGTGTTTACCCCCATAAAAAGTCAGAGAGTACTTTCTTGATCGCTATAAACCATTTTTTGGGTATACTATATGGAGCTAAATACACTGGGTATAGTAACCTCGGTAGCAGATTCATTTTAATAAGCCCAAGCTGGGCCATAAAATTTAGGGGTAGCTTATTCCACCTTATTAAATCCTTAATAGCTGACAGCTTCCTTCCATATTGACTTCTGCCCCCAACTCAGAACTCCTTGTAATCCAAATACCCAAACACTTAAGTTTATCCGACACCCATTGGACTTCTACTTGAGCAAAATCCGCCCAATATACATGTGGCGTCGGGGGAGGATCTGTGTTTTGGTCACATTGAGTTTATAATTAGACATTTTAGCAAAACTGTCAATTAGCTCTCTAGTTTTCTCGAACCCCTCCACTGGGTCCCTTAGATGTAGCAGAATGTCATCCGCGAAAACTGAGAGCTTTAGTTCTTTTCCCATTATCACCACCCCCTTTATCTGTCTATCCATATTTATGGCCCTCAACAAGGGTTCCAAATAAATGTTAAATAGTATTGAGGAAAGTGGGCAACCTTGTCGGGTTCCATTTTTCAATTGAATCTCCCAGGAGACATAGCCGTTACAAAGAACTCTAGCCGATGGAGCAACATATAGATTTTTAATACCTTTAAGGAAGCCTTCAGGAAAACCCATCCTCTCCATTGTGGTGAATAAAAAGGGATGCGAGACCCTGTCAAACGCCTTCTCTGCATCTAAAGATATTAACACTAGAGGTAATTGGGAGTCCACTGCATAGCTCAGAATATGATGGAGTTTCCTCAACGCATCAAGGGCCCCCCTTCCCGGCATAAATCCCACCTGTTCCTGACTAATTATAACTGGTGCTATCCGCCAGATTCTGTTAGCCAGTATTTTTGTCAGAATTTTGACATCTTGGTTCATTAATGCTATAGGCCTATAGCTAGACAATTCGTCTCTGGGTTTACCTGGTTTCAGGATTAGGGTAATATAAGCCTGGTAAAGAGGGGAGTGGGGAACCCCTTCTTGCATTACACCGTTAAAGAATTCCTGAAGAAGGGCATTATAGTGTGTATATGGGTCTGGTAAAACTTCGCTGTAAGACCATCTGGTCCTGGTGCCTTACCCAAAGGTAGTGATTTAATTACCTCTGTGATCTCCGCTACACTTATAGGCGTTGCTAATTCCCTGGCCTGCCCCGGATCTAGCACCGGTAAAGGGACTCCATCCAGAAATGCCTCAATTTCTTTCTCTCCCACCCTGTGTTCAATTTGGTATAGATTTTTAAAATAAAATGCCAACGTATCTGCTAAGCCCTGGGGGTCAACTATCACCTTCCACTCATGTCGAATAGATGTCACTGTCCTACTTGCCTCCCACTCCCTAACTCTGGCCACCAACAGGCGTCCCGGAACATCTCCCTTCAATAAATACTTAGCTTTAATCTTCTCTAGCCAATAATCTATCTTACCATAAGTAATATCCCCCAGTTCCTTCCTTAAACTTCTAAGCTCCCCATCTATTTCCTCTGTTGACCCCTCCAAGAGAGTCAAAAAACTTATAGCTCTTAATAAAAAAATACTCCTTTGCCCTCCTCTGCCTGTTTCTCTGAGTTGTCAGCTCCCGTGCCATTCCTGCATACAGAACCTTACAAGTTGGCCACGCCAGTTTCTTATTTAACAGTGTGGGTAATTGTTGCTGTATAATATGTATCAAAGCTCCCTCAAGTTCATCTTTAGCTACCGGGTCCGCCAGTACCGCATCACTTAACCGCCATCGAAGTGGTCTAGGCGCACCAATCTTCAGTTCCCACGTTAACTTAATTGGAGAATGGTCAGAGAAGATTCTAGCTTCCGTCTCCACCCCTTTGATACCCACCAATACCTCCCTGTCAACTAAAAAGAAGTCAATACGAGACTGAGTCTTGTGTGCCGCCGAGTAAAATGTCATATTGTTGCCCCCCATAGCATGGGTCCGTATTGGGTCCACAAGCGCCATAGAATCTAACATTTTGTTCAAGGCCACTTGGGCCCTTGTTAATGGCCCTATCACCGGTGGGATTCTATCCACCCAATTATCCCCATAGACATTCCAGTCCCCTGCTATGATAAGCGCATGTCCCGAAAAACCAACTATATCCCTCTCTATCAAGGCAAAAAATTCTGGGTTGGGAGGCGTCGGGCCATATATAGAGGCTACTAGAGTAGCCCTACCATATAGTAAACCAGATATATAGACCCCTCTACCATCGCTTCTTGCCATCACCTGATCTATACCATACGGGCATGACTTCCTAACTAGGATTGCTACTCCCGCTGAGGCCCTCTTCCTACCCGTTCCATAAACCTGACCCACCCAAACTCGCTTGAGAGTACTCAATTCCTCAGTCAATAAATGGGTCTCCTGTAAAGCGACAATATGGGCCCCCAACTGATCCAAGTGTCTCATAATAATGAGCTGCTTACATCTACCCCTAAGTCCCTTAACATTCCATGAAATTAATCTAATACTCGCCATTCCCATAACTGAATATCGTAGTACGACTACTGAACCCCAAAACCTTGCCTGAGCCTGCCCTTTTTGTCTCTACCCAAATGGATTCTCTCTCTTTCCATAATCCCCACTCCCCACTAACCCCTCGCCCCCAATCCCCGGATTGTACATCTATGATTCCTCGGATCATCGATGAGCTCCTTCCCAAATCACTTCCCAGCCCCTCTATGACCTCGAACTCTCCGGAATCCAACTGTAGTCATCTCGAAACCAAATATTACTTTTTCCTTCCACATTAACTTTCTAGATGTTAATCTAGCTCTATCTGTCTATCAGATTACCATTTTGAAACCGTCGAGGTCTATAGTCCTCGTCCTAGCCCAACCGCACTATACCCCCTTCGCCCTTCACCTAAGCTGTCGAACTGTTAGTAGGCAGAAAATCTATAATAAAACAGACACCAGGAGACCAATGATTGGGGGAACTCCTTTTAGAGGACCCTTCTAGCAGCTCAAAATTAAATCCTTTATTTTTCAAATATCCGGGTCCCTCTGTCCCTCCTTGCCCAGCCTTTTCCGTCCGTTCCCCAGCTCCTGACACCTATTTCAGCATCTCCCTCTTAATAAACTCATATTAAACCCAGCAGAATACACAATAATGCTAAAGATTCGGTCCCTTCCACTTCTCTACCCCTTCCTCCCACGTTCTAAATAAGGTTTCAACCTCAACATATTCATTTTGAAACTGAGAGAGAAAAAAAGAATAAGAATTAGCCAGTCCACAGTCCCAGCCCAGGAAAATAATCAGTTCTCTTCCAGATATCTGGAGCAAATCAAGTCGGAGCTCTAAATAGCTCTGGCAGCTCTACTTGCAGCCCTTCCAGTGCTTCCTTAGCCGTGAGGTATCGTTTCTCTCCTGCCTGCAACCGAACCACCAATATCGCCGGGTACTGGAGCCGAAACTTGATTCCCGCCATGTATAGCTTCTTTTTTAATGTCCACATATTCTTTCTGTTTTCCTCTCACTGTGGGTGTTTGGTGCTGAAACATCCACAGGGTGGCGCCATTCCATTGCAGAGATTTCTTTTGCCTAGCTGCCGCAAGCACAAACACTTTTTCTTTATAGTTAAGAAAGTGCATAGTAATAACTCGGGGCCTAGCCCCAGGTGGTGGTACCTCCCTCAGAGCCCTATGAGCTCTCTCCAGGTTGTATGCTTCTCCATAAGGTGACGGACCAAATAACTTAAGTAGCATGTCCTGGATAAACAGCACACAGTCTGCTCCTTCTGCCCTCTCTGACAACCCTGCTAGGATTAAATTGTTCCTCCTACTCCTCGACTCTTGATCTTCCAGCCTTTCTTCCAGCTTTTTGACCTGCCTCTTGACCAATACCAACTCCTGTTCTGATGAAGAAATTCTTCTCTCCTGAGACGCAATCCTGACTTCTGCGTCTCCCATTCTCTGGGCTAGCGATTGCAGCGCTGGCTTAACTGCTGCAAAATCCATCACTAGCCCCTGGAGCAACTGTTTAATCTCCTGCAGGTCTCCGTTGCATGCCTGAGGCCTTTCCTCCTCTCCTGCCACCTCCTCCTGCTCTCTGGGGGTTGGGGACTGGGGCTTAGGCCATTTGGAAGCTGGGGACCTCCCTGCCAGGGGTTCGACACTCTCGGTGTCCATATCTGCTTGAGCACGCGGCCTAGAGTCTCTCGAAAACGGCCGCAGCTTGTCGCAATGCAGACCCGGTAAACTCCCTTCTGCCTACAACGTTTAGCTCTCGACCAGGTCCACGAACCTTCCCTTTTCGCGGCCAGGTGAATTACCGCTGATCAGGTAAGCCCAGGAGAGAATTGAATTAAATAACTAGCTGCGGGCCTCGGAGCAGTTTGGAGAGCATCTCGCTCGTTTCAGCTCATCACGTGATCTCAACACTGGCACTGTAATTTCGTTAATCAGTCCCGAAAGGTGATTTCGCACAGTGACTGTGAAATCACCCTTCGGGCCAGATTAATGACATGGCAGTGAAAGAATTCATGAGGAGGGGTCCCAAAAACCCCATGTTGAAAATTTGGTGCCAAAATTCCAAAAAATGTCTGAGATATGCAGCAAAGTTGAAAAAACCCTATTCATTACATTAAACAGCTTACTGGCATTTTCTCAGTTCGCAGTCAGCTTTGAAGAGTGCAGACGTGTTCCTGGTCCACCAAAGATCATTGCGCTGAGCTCCAGAGCTAAGTATGGGGTGAGGTGGGGGTGTGGGGTGGCAGGGTGTGCAGTAGGTGGGCGTGGGTGGGAGAGGGGGGTGAAGACAGCAGCAAGGGAAGGTTTTTTTTTATTTGGACTACCGGGACATTTGCCATGCTGGGGTGGGCTCACAGCGTGGCAGCTGGAAGGCTGTTGGGGGGGCAGTGGAGCCGATGGGGGATTGGGCACCCCAATTGGCCATTGGACCTGTTGCCACACTGGGGTGGGCTCCCAGTGTGGCACCCGATAGTCTGAGGAGGGAACAGTAGAGCCGACGGGGGATTGGGCACCCCCATCAGCCATACAAACTGTGGAGGGGGAACAGTAGAGCTGATGTGGGGATTGGGCACCCCTGTCAGCCATACAGTGTGTGCGTGGGGGAGGTAAGAGTGCATGAGCACACAATGTGCATGCGCGCATGTGTGTGTGGGGAGGGGGAGCACTGCTCACTAAAGCGGTGCTCTCCGTTTCAACTGTACAGCACTGCATTTTGGATTGTCACACTATGTTTCTTGCACATGCGTGCAAGCAAACATAAAAAGGGCTTGTCTCCCTTTTTAATTGCCTTGGATATTCTTTTTCTCTGAGCCTTGGCCTTTCTGACTACTTTTCCCACCTCCTTTAGCTTTTCCAGATACTTTCCTCTATCTTCCCGTCTGTGTTTCTTTGTATTTTCTAAATGTTGTCTTTCTTTCCCTCACCCTCCTTGCCATCTCCAATGAGAACCAGAGTAATCTTTTCTTCCTCTTTCTTTTACTTATTTGCCTAACACAAAGGACCATGGCTTCCATTATTGCTCCCTTAAGATGTCCCCATTGTTACTCTACATTCTTTTTTCTCCACTCTACCCCATAGGGCTTTTTTCAGACATATCTCCATCTTTACAAAATCGACCCTTCTGAAATCCATGACCCTTGCCTTTGTATGGCTGGATTCCTCTACTAGCATCACGTTAAATTATACTGTACTGTGGTTGCTGGACCCAAGGTGACTCTCCACTGCTACATCCATCACCCTTTCTCCATTGGTGAGCACCGTGTCCATTTTGCCCCCTCACCAGTGTGTTCTAACACTATCTGTCTGAATCCTGCCCCATGAAAAGCTTCCAGGATGTTTCTGCTCCTTGTTGTGACTGCAGCAACGGTGCTCCAACTGACACCTGGAAAACTGAAGTCTCACATCAGCAATATCTCCCCTTTTGCTGCCATTTCATGGATTATTTCCAGTAAGGTATTGTCCAACTCATCCCCCTGTGCCAGAGGTCTGTAGATCACACCTACTCGAATAGCAGTAAAATTCCCCAGTTCCAACCTGACTCACAGTGCCCTCCCACTTCCTTTATGCCCTGTACTTCTGTAGCTTTTATTTCCTCCCTAACATAGATAGTCACTCCTCCTTCCTTTTTCCTACCCTATCTTTTCAGAACAGAGTGTACCCTGGCACAGCAATATCCTGGCCATAGTTCCCTGTGTACCATGTCTTTGTCACAGCAACAATATCCAGATCAGCCTCTGATACTGAGGCAATTGATGGGCTGGAAGTAAGATTCTCATCCAGAAAGTCCACTGCCTCCTAAACAATAGCATTTAACAGCTCTAGTACCTTCAAACATGGCGCAGGGTGTCCAGCAAAAATCACTGCTTGTGGATTGGGAGGATCAACCACCACAGGCCCAGGCTGTGTACCACTGGGTTCATACCTCTACTGCTAGTGAAAGTGTTCATAGGGATCACTGCGGTATTCAGAACATTTTATTTATCTTATTTGTTTAAAGTTGTTGACCAGGAGAGGCATGCTGAGCTGAATCTCTTTTCCGGGTGTAACCTGGGGGAAAGGGGGAGTAGGGAAGTTTACAAATACATTAGTTGAACTAGTATGCAGGGAAATAAATGCAGAGTACAATAACAGATATGGAGTATACAAGGTATGCAAAGATGCAGGTAGCAAAAAGTGTGGTAATACAGTGATACAGATAGTGAAAGCTGGAGTAAAAACAGCATTAACCAACAAAGATGCCTGGGGGTGGGAGAAGGAGAGAGAAAGAAGGAGGAAAGAAAAATGAGGGAGCCATAGAGAGAGAGACAAACTGAGCACAGTAAGATGTGGGTACTACTTAACCACTCATTCATTCCATGGGCCATGAGGTTACTGGCACAAGCTAAAATTCTTCTCTGAGATCTTGTTACACCACTTATGCCAATCCCTCTCTGGGGATATAGAAACTAACACAGGAAGTCACTTCTCTTGGGGCAAATCCTTCTATCATCCCACAGTGGTTCTCAACAAAAGTTCTAAAAATTGCACACGTGAATATAAGAAGCCTCATGGCTAACTTTGCTGAACTAGAAGCATGGGTGTCTCACTACTCCTTGGACATACGTGGGCTAACTTAAGCATGGCAAAAGCCAAATATTCTTGACTCAATATGTGTAATTAAGAGCTATAAGTTACTCAGAGTGGACCGTTACTCCTCTAATGGGGGTGGGGGACTGCCTTTTATGTTAGAGATCATTTAAACCTCATAGTGCAAACCATTGATCTAACATGCACCTGCAAAGCCCTTCAAGTGTTACTGGTACTAGGAAACACAAAGAAAATCAACATGGTATGTGTATACAACCCACCCAAAAGTGGTCTCACAGGATTAACAAGTCTTATAGACTACCTGGCCTCTCTAAAAGGAAAGAAAGAACTCCTACTATTGGGTAGGGCTGTGTGAATACCTTATTTTAACAGTTGGCCAAATATTCATTATTCAGCTGAATATCCGTATTTGGCACAGTCCCAGATTTAAAAAAAATCTACCTAGCCCCCCAAAAATCAGTACTGTCTTCCCCCCACCCTCTAGCAGTTACCAAATCCCAGTCTCCTACCCACCCAGCACCCACAATTTGGTAATATGTTTTCTGAAAATAAATTTTTAATGGGGACAGGCACAACCTGCCTGCCTCAATGGCCAGCCCCCATTTTCTTAGCTAAGTAATAGGTCAGCCATCAGGCAGTACGAAGAATTGAAAAAAATATTCCTTCCCCCCCGCCCGCAACACAATGTCAGCACTTAGCTTAGCAGCACCACCCAGTGACCCTGCTCTGTCTCACCCAAAGCACCTAATTCTCCATATTTGAACAAAGATCACCACCACCAGTCTGGCACAACCCTCCCTCCTCCACTGCCGAGTGCCGTCCTATGAATGAAAGAAAGCACGCCACTTGTTGCTATAGTAAAATGAACTGATCATGTGATTATGATCACATGACATAGAGAGAGTCAAGCTTGTCTATGGGGAGGTCATGGCATTGCCATACACTATGTCAGCATAGTCAAAGGAGGGAATACTGATCTTGGTAAGGAACTGACATCGAGTATTTGGGGATAGGGCGTCCTTGTTTCTATACAAAGCACCCAGTTTAGGGTGTAGTTTTGCACAGATGTGCTCAGTGTGCTTAGAGTACTTGAATCAAGAGCTGAGCCAGACACCCAAGCATTTGTAGTGGAGGACTATGTCCAGTAAGGAGCCATCAAGTGTGGTGAATGTGAGAGGGGAGGGGGGGATATTTTTGAGAGGTTCCTAATGTCATAGACATAATTTTTTTGACATTTACCTTGACAAGGTTATTGCTGAACCAATGAATGACCGAGTAGAAGTCAGCTTGGAGTTGAGATTGGACAGCTAAGGTAGAGTGGCCTGAGGTGAAAAGAAAAGTGTCATTGGTGTACATATGTATGCTAGCCACAGAGCTAGTAGACAGGAGATCATTTTATTTTTTGTTATTGTTATTACTTTTTCCTCCTGAGCCAGCTGTCCTCTGTAAGGTGCCCCAGTCCCATTCTCCAGTGTCCACCAACTGGCGCTGACCCATACTCCCAGGGCTTGCCCTCCCGGCAGGACCGCCGGGGTTCCCCAACCCCCACCGGAGACCGGATTCAGTGGGCCAGCACCATGGCTGGCCGAGAGTGGAACCTGTAAAGCATGCTCCACCATTGTGCCACAGCTTCTTCCTTTTTCCTGGTTTCTCCCCAGGAGCTGGGGCATGCAGAGATGCCTGCAGAGAGGAGTGCACATGTGTCTGCATGTGCTCCCTTCAAGTGTCTGCCCCAACTCCTCCCCCTGCTGTAGCACAGTGCCCTGTCCCCCAGCCTCCTCTAGGGATCAGGCAAGCCCCAACCACTGAGGCCCCCCTTCCCGGAGGTGGAAAGCAGTCCATCGGATGATCAAAACTTCTCCTCCCGCCAACCCCCGGTGGCCTGAGCTCACTCATGAACATGGGTCACCAGCATACCACAAGGTAAGGCATCCAGAGTCTCAGACCTCAATGCCACCGGGCTGACTACAGGAGATCATTTAAGAAGATAGAGAATAGTATGGGGCCCAAAATGGAGCCTTGGGGAACACCAGCATGGCTCAGGAAGGGAGGATAGAGGGCACCACCGACAAGGACTTGTTGGATACAGTCAGACAGTTAGGAGTTATGCCAATTTACAGATGCAGGAGAAATGGCAGTGGAAGAAATCTTGTTTAGTAGTAGGGGATGAGAAACAGAATTGAAAGCCTTAGCAAGGTCAATGTAAATGGTGGCAGTTATATGGCCTTGGTCCATACCGGAAAGAATGGAGCTTGTGACACAAAGGAGTAAGGTAGTGATAGAGTAATTGGCCCTGAAGCCTGATTGAAAGGTGGAGAGGAAATCAGTGGAATTAAGAAACTCAGTGAGATGTGAAAGGACTAGGGATTCTTGAAGTTTGGCCAGAGTAGGGAGCAGGGATATGGGGCACTTGTTTCCCAGAGTATGGGTGTCACCACCTTTGTACAGTGGTAAGACTTGACTGATGTTCCAGGCCTGTGAGATTGTGAAGTGGTAGAAAGAGTGGTTCAAGATGTGAGTAAGAGGGAGGGATACTTTAGGGGTGGAAATATGTAGGAGGCAGGGGTTGAGACAGTCGGGGCTAGACTTATTGGGGCTTAAGGTGGCAAGGGCTTGTAAGACTTCATGGACAGAGACAGGAGGGAAGGAGTAACCATGAGAAGGAGGGGGAAGGGGAAGGGGACAGGGAGAAGGGAGTGGTTGAGGGAAGAGCACAGATAGTAAAGCAGGAGTTTAAGGCACATGCGACTGAGGCTGAGGCTGGGTCTGTAACAGGAGAGCCATTTATGGAAAGGGAGGAGGGGTCAGATTGACTGGGGGTCAAGAAGAGAATGGAGGGTAGTTCAAAAATCGGTGGGGTAGTTTTGATTAGTGTGCAGAAGAGTACTGGTGTGACCTTAGCTGACCTAACAGCCTTTGTGCATATGTTTAATAAGGCCCTGCAGTTGTACTGATCAGGAAGGACTTGTGTAGCTGTATGACAAGCCCAGGCTTGGTCACGTGATTTACACAGATGGATGAGGTCTGTAGAGACCCCAGGTAGGTAACCCTGTTTTACTCTGTGGCATCTAAATGGTGCATAGTTATTCCAGACTTTGTGGTGGAGGTGTGTCAATAGGGACAGAGCTGAATCCATTATCGGGGGCAGAGTACACAACCCACCAGTCAATGGAATGTAAGTCAGGTAGCAGTGCATTAATGTCAAGTGATCTGTAGGAATGGATCCAGTGGTATGCGGAGGGAGGGGAGTGTGGACTTTGTGAACACAGATAGTAATGAAGTGGTCATTGAAGACATCTGGTAAGCTGCCCTGCCAGCAGTAAGGATTCTATGGGGGTGCATGGAGAGTACCCAGTCAAGGAGAGAGTGGTTTTGGGTGGGTGGGTTCTTTAATCAATTGTGTGAGATTTAGAGATTCAATGTGATCAGCGTAGGGTTTTAGTGAAGGGGAGGCCCAGTTAAGGTTAACATCCCCTAGGATGATTTGTTTGTTGGAGGATGCCTGGGAGACTAGGGAGGAGATGATGTAAATGAGGGAGGGAAGGAGGGAAGGAGGGGAGATTTTGGGGGAGGTGTACAACACAGTGAACAGGATTGGAAGGGAGGATGCTAAACTTAGGGAAACTGAGAGATACTTGTCGGAAAAGGAACATCCTTCAGTCCTTCATAAAAACAGAATTTTAAAGAAAAATTGAGGTGCAAACAGTATACATGATAATACGACAGTAGGAAAGATACAATAATACAGCATGAACTTACACACAGGAACTGCAGGCAGGGAAATTTTATCCAAGATATATGAGGAACATTAAAAAATGCATGCAGAGCAGATATAACATATACATGGTATGCAGTGTAAAAAGATACTTTAGCATGACATTGCGGGTAGGTATATAACATACAAAGAGCACAGGGTTATAATGTCACAAGACATTATGTCGCATGGCAAAATCGCGATGCCAATACAACTCTATTTCTGCCATGTGGCATATGTCATTTTTATGTAGGGGGGGCTGTGCCTCTGAACCTCCCCATTATGGATTCTCAACTCTGGGGGGAGGGGGTCATTCAGGGAGCACACAAGTAAAAAAAAAAAAAGTTTTTGGGACTGGGAATCACCTGGTCCCAGACACAGCGCCTGAGTTCCTGCTGCTGTGGCTCAGTCCTGTCATAAGAGGGTCAATCAACCATAGTGTACAGAGAAAGTACAGTTACATAAGAACTTAAAATAACAGTAGATCTTTGAAATCTAGATTTAGTAGTTGCCGTATTGGTCCTTGCAAGAATAGATCCAGAAGCAAATGATTTGATACCTTTTAATGGACCAACATAGATGTAACAACAAGAACAAAGTGCTCTAGCTTTTGGACCAACCAGTCCTTCTTCAGAAAATCATGGCAGTTGTTTAGAAAATACAACACTTATAACAGCTAGATAATGCAGAGAAAAACAGAAAAAAATCCCCATTGGTTTAAAATACTCATTTAAAAAAAAAAAACAGAAGATAATGTCAGAGAAGGTTAACAGTACAATACTGCCTTCAGCCAGAAGCAACCTTGGGTTAAACATGCTTGGTGGAACACACACGCAAAGAATCCAACTGCATATAAATTTAATTGACATAAGATAACACTGCTGAAGAAGATAACTCCTAAATCAATTTTTTTTTTTTTTGTCTCTCTGCTGGACAGGGAGAGTGCCTTAGAAAAACACTAGCAAACAGGCTAGAAGGAGGGGTGCAGCAACAATGGAGAAACATCAAAACTGCCATCACAGAGGCAACAAGTCTTTCTGTGAAGCAAATAAACAAATCAAAATTAAAGAAAAAGCCATTATGGTTCTCAAAAGAGGTGGCGGGGAAAGTCAGGGAGAAAAAGGCAGCATTCAGGAAGTATAAGGAAACACAGAAGGAGCAGGACAGAGAGCTGTACCAGTTAAGGCAGAAGGAAGCAGGGAGGGACGTCAGAATAGCAAAGGTCCGAACTGAGGAAAAGATAGCCAACTTGGTTAAGAAGGGGGATAAAATCTTTTATAGGTACATCAGGGAGCATAGAAAGACAAAGGGAGGGATAGTGAGGCTGAATAGAGTGGACGGTGGGTGGGCAGAGAGGAACAGTGAAAAAGCAGGGGTACTGAACGAATATTTTTGCTCAGTATTCACAAAAGAGGAGTGGGAGGTGCCTAATCCAATTAACAAAAGCACTCTTGATAGGGGGGTCAATCCCAGTCCTTTCACAGAAGAAAGAGTTCTGAAAGAACTCCTAAAACTGAAGGTGGACAAAGCAATGGGGCCTGATGGAATTCACACCAGAATTCTAAAAGAATTAAGGGGAGAACTAGTGAAACCACTGACTACCCTTTTTAACAAATCATGGGAGGATGGTGTGGTACCCAAGGACTGGAGGAAGGTGGATGTGATTCTCTTTCACAAAATTGGGACCAAGACAGCGGCAAGAAACTACAGACCTGTCAGTTTGACCACTGTGGTAGGGAAAGTGATGGAATCACTTCTGAATGAAAGAATTTTTGAGTACCTAGAGGCCTGTAGGGCACAGGACCCAAGGCAGCATGGGTTCACAGTGGGAAGGTCATGTCAGATGAATCTAATTGATTTCTTTGACTGGGTGACCAAAGTAGTAGACCAGGGAGGGGCTGTGGACATGGCCTACCTAGACTTTAGCAAGGCATTTGACACAGTCCCACACAAAAGATTAATAGTCAACTTAACCAGCCTGGGAGTGGGTCCCAGGGTGGTAGCCTGGGTAAAACATTGGCTGGACAACAGAACACAGAAGGTAATTGTAAATGGAGTCCACTCTGAAGAAAGAGGGGTTAGTAGTGGGGTACCGCAGGGTTCAGTACTGGGTCCAGTCCTTTTTACTGTCTTTAGAAGTGACATTGCAGAGGGACTGGAAGGAAAAGTATGCCTCTTTGCAGATGACACAAAGATCTGCAACAAGGTTGATACACAAGGAGGCGTGGAAAGGATGAGAAGGGCCTTGGCAAGGTTGGAGGAATGGTCAGAAGTATGGCAGCTTGGATTCAATGCAAAGAAGTGCAAAATAATGCATCTGGGAAACAAAAACCCTGGGGAAGATTACACAATGGGGGGGGGTAGCAACAACAACAAAAATGGAAAGGGACCTGGGGGTAATCATATCAGATGAACTTAAGGTTAGCAAGAATTGTGAGAAGGCAGTAGGGAGGGCTGGGGGTATACTGGGATGCCTAGGGAGAGGCATCACCAGAAGAAAACAGGAAGTTGTTATCCCTCTGTACAGACAGTTGGTGAGACTCCATCTGGAGCACTGAGTCCAGTTCTGTAGACCCCATCTCCGCAAGAATATAGACAGGATAGAGGCAGTCCAGAGGAGGGCAACTAAAATGGTGCAGGGTCTGAAAGAGAAGCCATACGAGGAGAGACTAAAAGAGCTTAATATGTTTACCCTTGAGGAAAGGAGGGAGAAGGGGGACATGATAGAAACTTTTAAGTACCTCAGTGGAATCAACAAAGTCCAAGTGGGTAGCATCTTTCAGAAAAAGAGACGTGCAAGGACAAGGGGACACAATTTAAAGATAGAAGGGAGGCGGTTCAGGGCAATGTGGGGAAGTATTTTTTCACAGAGAGGGTGGTGGACGCATGGAACAGCCTTCCAGAGGAGGTTGTGGGGTCTAAAACTGTGGGAGAATTCAAGAATACATGGGATAGACATAAGGCAATTCTTGTGGGGGGTAGGAAGAAATAGGCTGTTGGTTAACTAGGATCTGCGGCTTATCCTGTAGATAGGGAAATGGGTAGACTAGGTGGGCCAAACAGTCCTTATCTGGTGTCAAAGTCTATGTTTCCATGTTTCAGATGCTAATATTTCTCTCTTGAGTCTCTTCTTTGTTTCCCCTAAAATTTACCATCTCAAATCAAAGACATGGTTATTTATAACTCAAGAGTCCATGCACAATTATGTAGAACCATGCATTACAATAACTCGAGAGACATTTCCCATCCACTTTGCTACAATGCAATTCTTAAAGTGGGAGTGTGTATTTTATCCTCTCTGAGGTTCTCTGAGCTAAGGGGTAAATTATTCTTGGATCTTCTTATGGAAGGTCATATACCTAATAGTCAGGAGCTTCTAGCTCATCTTAACCTCCCAGTCATGCAAATATTTAATATATTCCAATTCTGGCACATGCCGATTAGCTGGTTTGGCACAACAGCATGGAATACTGACCAAAGTGAATTTCTCTCTTTAATCCATTCCCACTCCTGGCAACCCCATTCAGTATCACAGTTTTTCTCCCTCCTATTTTCCAAATTATTTTCCCACAGTTATGGGTTATTCTGGCTGCTGGACATCTTCTCTTCCTAATATAACAGCCAGTTGAGATCGTATATAGATGGATGTGTATTGTTATTTATCCAATAATAAATTATGCCTTACCCAATTTTATATACTGCATAATATTTACTTTACCCCTATCCATATGGGGAAGATTGGGATACTTCCTTTTTCTACATGCTCCAGGTGTAATCTGGTGGAAGGGTCCCTTTTGTACATCCTGTGGGAATGCCCCAAAATTGCACCCCCATGGGAGAGGATTAAATCACTTCTTGACCCCTTACTTGGCTTAGAAAACTGGTTTACACCTGAAATTTTCTTAGTAGGTGACTTCTTTGAGATCCCAGTAAGGGAAAGGTGGTACTTTATTTCTGTAATATCTCTATCAGTGAAGCAATTGGTGCTGCGCCACTACATGGATCAAAATGAGATTACCTACCTAGAATGGCTTAATGAGATACTGTATAACCTACGGACTGAAAAGATGATAGCCAGTATTTGGAACTGTATGACAACTTGCAATAACAAGCATTTGTCAATGCCGAATGTTGTCGCGCTGGCTTATAGAAATCATTTCTCTGGGGTGAGTAATTACCTGCTCCAACCCCACTAGACATGTCAGTTTTAAGCAGGGGCCCAGTCCTAGGTTCAACCCCTCTACAAAAACTCACTGTGACTTTTGATTCATTTCACTTGTTACAGATATAGACACCTGAGGGTAGGTACTCAAGGTGTTACCCCAGCACAGGTTCCAGTCCATGTTCCACCCACTTCTCCTTTGTAGGTATTCACTCAGAAAAGAATAAAACACACGTATCACCTCACACTCCTTGTCTGCCCTTGGGTACCTCTTTCTTTGACATCAGGCCTGCCCCCTGCCCAAACATGCTACACTTTTGCCTACAGAAAGGGACCATTGCAGAGACATATTTGGCCTTGCCTGCAACTAACTTGACCCCTTTATCTTACACAAAGTGTCTGCAGGAATCTGGAAGGAGCAATAGTAGTTTCCACTCTTCTATTTCAACCTTTTATAACCTATGACCCCAAATCCTTGGTCATCTTATCCCAAGGTAGGTCTCTACAGAAGCCTGCAGGAAGCCGAGGAACCTCCCATGCTGAATACCCTGCAATGTTAAACAGCAGGTTCCTAAACCTTTTAACTCTGGGGTGTCTTAGTAAACATCCTTTTAATCACTGTGATATTTTCAGCCATCTGTCACCATCTTGTACCTTGTGACCTAAGTGAGAGTTTTCCCTTTTTCCAAGGGTGCCATTTTTTTTTCTTTAATGACCTCTACCCTCCTTAACCTTAACATACTGTAACAGATTGGCAACATTAGAATTTTTAGCATGCAGTATACCCTAGTCAATACTGTTAATAGATTTAGCTGCATCAATACAAGAAAAAGTCCCTTCAGCCTCATATGCGTCTTCTTACTTGCTTGGAGTCTTCAACCCTCGCACAATATTACTAGGCACAGTCTTACTTGGGGTCTCACATTCAAGTTCCATACTTGCATATCCAATCTACAACAGGTATCCTAGGAACACAGGAAACAAAAGAATATCCTGCTCAGTCAGGGGGTCTTCCTCAAACTGAGCCCACGAAAAATCCTTCTCCGACTCTTTATCCAAACTCTCTGGCAGGGACCTCTCGAGCACCTGGCATTGATGTTCTGCCTCTCTACATAGTTGGTCTGCCTCCAGCCATTGCCCACTCATCCAGTGGATCATCCTCCTCAGGATCTCCACCTCCTTTGTGTTGTCTCGCATCTCTGGTCTGCCTTGACCCCATGGTAGCTCCTCATCCTCTTTGCATCACTTTGTCTTCTTCAGGCTTGGTCTTCCTCAGAGATCCGAGCTCCCAGGTCCAGCCAAGACAGCAGCTTCTCTTCATTGGTCAGCCATGGTTCTGGTGAGAACTCCACGGACTTTCTTCTCCAGGTTCTCCTCTGGCAACTCCTGCGGTATCAGTCCACCTGGGATATCTGGGTGATATCCTCCAGAAAATGTCCCTCTTCAGCCAGTCCAGACACTTCCAGCATGTTATCCCACTTCTCACACCAAGTCTGTGGAAGGGTTGTGGGATAACAGATGGACCAGATACTGAATTTCAGGTTCAACACACAATCTCTGTGTGATGTATATTCATAATACAGGAAATAAGCTTCTGCAATGCCATATTCCTCCTTCAGCACATCAGTTTGCAGCAACAGACTATGTACGTCCTTTCTCTGCACTTAGCCAACACCTACTGACACTGATCTCTGATCTAACTACCAGCTGAGCTGCAACCTCCACCCCTATGCAGGCCCCGTTTGCTTGGGCAGTGGGGAAAAAAAAAAAAAAAAACAGAACAACCTATAGACAAAGAACCTCAATGCAGAATCACTGAATGAAAGGTACACCAAATGGCATTGGCAACTAAGCAAATTTCAAAGAAATACAACATCATACCTACTTCCATAATGCAATGCATTATGGGATATATGTAAATCACTGTGACATTTAGAATTGTTCAGTTTACAGCAATTTACATGCATTTTAAACAGCACAACTAACTTAATTTCTGTAATAGTCACCTAGTACTTTTTACCATTATCAAAAACACCTAGTGCCATAGTAGTTTCAACATTTACAGGTTTCATAAATATAAGATATATACATCAAGGTAGTTTATGACATAGTACTATTACATACTAAATCCAACAACAATAAACAACCTGTTTTATATACACTTGGAGATCACCACAATAACCTCCCTGTACAAGCACCTGAGAGGGAAAAGGAAAATTAAAGAGAACACCATAGCATAGTCAAGAAAGGGGAGGGGGTGCCCATAGGTGGCCAACCTTATGGACTAGAAATAGTAAAGGATAGAATAGACTAAGAAATAGGAGAACTGTTGCAACAGATTTAAGAAAAGGTCGATCCTCAAGAGTGGCAGGAGCTCCCTGTCACAGTCAACCACCCAGTGGCCCTGCCCAGGGGGGAAGACTGGAGGCTAGGGGGAGCAATTGGAGGGTTGAGGGAGTGGAGATCAGGCCACAGAAGGAAAAAAAGCATTCCAGCTGAGACAAAATGAGTGTTTTGTTCCTTCAATATATTTTGTTTCTCACTGATAGCGTGTCACCAACCATGATTAGTTTGGACAAGGAGGAAACATTATCACTCCCTACAGTGATTTTACTGCTTTCCAAAATCTATTCTCTTCCAGTATGGTTAACTGATAGCTACTATAGCTTTAGTGTTTCTGATAAGTTTGGTGCAGTAATTTCTTTTTTGTCTAAAAATAGCCCAATCTTTGCAGATTTTGTTCATCTGGCTATTGCCCAGTGTGTATCCCAATTTCTTAATGCTTCCTTTGGCGGTCTATTGTACCATGGGTAGTTAACATTTTAAACCCTATGCATAACCAATGGTGTATGTTTATTTATAACTATCATGAGCAGGTTATTGAAGCTGAACATGTATCTTATGGGCAAGATAGAAATTTTGCTATTTAACACCTCCCAAATCCAATGTACTGAAATGGATGAAGTGTCTTTTTTAGTTCTAGATTTGGGATCTGATCCAGATTTGTTTTATACCACTGACAAAAGCAACAACACTGTTCAAAAGGGCAGTTATACAAGATTTAAGATGCTGTCTTAGTACATGCTGGACCACTGGAGTTCTAAGGGCTCAGCTCTGGGCAGCATGGGCAGAGATTGTAAACCTCAAACCACATATGCAGGAGGAAATATATTACAAAAACCACCTGCCATTATCCCAACATCCAACTGAAAGGATTCATGACTGTCAGTCAACAAAATATTTGTCGACCAATGTTACAGCGACACCCTAATGCCGATGGCTTTTGCGGTCGGCATAAATGGAGTCAAATGACAAGAGTGTTTCCTTCAGGAGGCTTTGCTCCATGAAACCCCCATGCAGAGGGCTCTACCCCCTGTACCCCTTGATACTGAAATAATCAACTCAGAGTTGGAGTGGTTTCGGGGAGGGGTGCAATGCCCCCAGAAGGCAGTGACGGGGTCCCGTGACAACACTACGGTGACCTGGCACTGTTGTCTTCATAGAGTCGGTCACTGTTGAATTATCAATGGAGTGTCTGCATACCCAACTGAAGCACCTTGACCACAGAGGGTAGTTGGTCTGGAAGGTTGGCAGGTGGTTAGCAGGGGCAAACTGGTTGCCTCATTACTCCATGCTCACCAACATATCACCTCCACAAAACATATAACAACTACAAACAGGTATCTGCCTCTGTCTCCAAAATGAAACAAAGGGGCAAGGACACTGCAGAGCAGAACACTGCAGCACAGGAGCTAGCACTACAAAACTCACCCAAAAACAGGGACCGAAGCAAAAAAAGCAAAAAGGAAATCCAAAACACTTCTGATCATAGGAGACTCCATGATTCAGGGAGTTGATACCTGCTTTCAGACAAGTGTAAAGGTCAGATGTCTCCCAGGTACATCAGCATGGAGAGACACTGATTGCATTGCTAAAAGTGTGTAGGAAGCAGGGGAAAACATTGACATCCTGGTACACATAGGGACTAACTATCTCACCAGCTGGTCAGTTGTGGAGACCAAGGAACACCTGACCAGGCTGGGAAACAAACTGTAATCCATTTCATCTGGCAGATCCCTGTCTGAGATCCTGCTGGTCTGGGAGAGGGGGGAAGATGGACGGAAGGTCACAGAAGGGAAGATAGGGGAGCTAAACATGTGGCTTAAAGGCTGGTGCCAGGAAAAAGGATACAAAATTGTAGGTAACTGGAAATAGTTTTGGCAGCGAAAGTTCTTTAAATTCAATGGACTGCATCTGGCTAAGGAGGGAGTCAGTACATTGGGGTAGAAGTTTTGTGTCTTTGCAGAATATATAAACTAGCAATTGGGGAGAGGAGTGCAGTTCCTGATACACTGAACGGGAAGAACACACCTCCCCCTCAACTAGTGATCAAATAGGAGTTCAGCATGTTTGTAGTTCATTTGCATCACCAAGTTAAAAAAAAGGTCTGGTTCCCCATACAACACGCAGGGGAAAAGCCAGACTTTGCCCCTCACTAAAGCACTGAAATCTGGCCAATGGAAAATCATGTACACAAATGCCTACAGTCTGGGAAACAAGATCCCAGACCAGGAGGCAACAATGACAGAGGCTAAACTGGACATAGTAGCCATTAGCGAGACATGGTTCACCAGTAACCACATTTGGGAGACTTCAGTACCTGGCTATGTATGTTCAGAAAGACAGAGGTGCAGAAAGGGGGGGCTTCTTTTGACCCCACCCACTGAACAGGGGGAGTATCATTTAGTTACTCAATCACGAAAGGTGATTTTGCACAGTGAGTGCACATTTTGGTGCCACAGGTGGGAAAACACGTTTCAGGAAAGATGTGAAAAATGACAGCTGTACTGTTCATTAGGAGTTGTAAAGACATGGCAATGCTGAAAATCTGGAGTGAAAATATGAAAAAGTGGTGAAGTTACGAGTGTGTGTAGAAACTGTGCAATTCATGCTTGTAACACAGTCATTTTTGGGAATGTGTTCACCAAATTTTCAACATAGTTTTTTTGGGACATCCCATCATGAACAGTTGTACTGGGATTTCAAGTTACTCTGTCCCAAAAGTTGATTTTGCACAGCAACCACGCCATTCTGAGCCACAGGTGCAAAAACACATTTCGAGAAGGATGCAAAAAATGACAGCTGTACTGTTCATAAGGGTGTGTGAAAAAAATGGCAATGTCAGAAATGTGGAGTGAAAATATTAAAAATTGATGAAGTTATGAGCATGCGTAAAAAAACTGCACAATGGACACTCGTAACAGTCATTTTTTGGAGTTTTTTCACCAAATTTGCAACAACAGCTTTTTGGGACCCCACCTCATCAACAGTGGCACTGTCATTTTGTTAATTGGTCCAGAAAGGTGGTTCCATGCAGTGATCACAAAATCACCTTTTGTGATTAAGAAACGAAAGGACAGTGACAGTTTTCATGAGGTAGGGTCCCAAGGACCCCATGTAGAAAACTTGGGACCAAAACTCCAAAGACTGGCTGAGATATCAACCTAAATTGAACCCCCTCCCCCAATGGCTGCCATTATAGGGCTTGCCGTAATTTCTTCAGTTCCTGGTTGGTCTTTGAAGAGTGCAGAAGTGTTCCCAGTCCACAGAAGATTGCTGCTCCCAACCTGCAAAGGTAAATATGGGTGAGGGGGTGTGGGGAGGTGGGGTGGGCAGAAAGAGGGTGTGGATTGGGGGAGGGGGGCCAGCAGAAATGATGAGGGACCCTTTTCTTTTTTTTCAGGTTTAAAAAAAAATGTTGTTGTACTGTTTTCTTTTTTACAGGGGAAATATTACAAAATGGATTTTGGCACATTGGGGTGGGCTCCCAGTGTGCCAGAGTACTGGAAGAGGGATCAGTGCCGACCCAGGGATTGGGTACCCTGAGGTATGCTGAGAATATTGGGGTTTGGGGGGGTACATCTGACAATGGGAGTGGGCATCCCAGTGTAGGAAACATCAAATAAGTACTTCATGGCACACTGGGGTGAACTCCCCGTGTGTCACATTAAGGGGGGATACATACTGACACAGGGATTGAGCACCCTGATGTCAGCAGGGAATGAAGAACAGAGGGTGCAGGGTGGGCAGCAACAGCGGGAGAAAGCAAATGTGTTGTCCTGCTGCGTGACCAGTTAGGAGGGAGGAAGACTGTCACTGCAACGTCGAAACTGCCCCTGATTGCAGCGGCAGATTTCATGCAGGGTGAAGGTGGGCAACAGCAGTGGGAGGGAGATAATTTGTTGTTCCACTGTATGACTTGTTGGGGGGGGGGGGATACTGCTGCAATGAGAAAACTGCCCCTGATTGCAGTGGCAGATTTCATTCAAGTCCAGCACTCACTCTGAAACTGCCGTTATCGGCATCTTCAGCATTAATTGGTGGCCGACGGATGCACCCATTAAAGTGTTCACTGGATTGGCCACAATGCTGCCATACTTCTGCAATGCTATACTAACCTCATTATGTTTTCCAGCCTGGTGGCATTGAGGGTTGAGGTGCTGGATGCCACACCTCACTCCACCCTGGTGACCCAGGTTCGGGAGTGGACTCGGGTTGACAGGGGGTTGGCAGGGGTGGAGAGGGATGGAGTGTCCGAGTGACTGCTCTCCCTCTCTGGGCTGGGGGATCCCAGTTGTCGGTGCACTATCGGCCCCTAGCAGAGGCTGGGGGTGGTGTACTGGCAACATGCATTGGGGGCTGAGATGGGGCATGGCACAGGGAAGGAGCGCGTATGGATGCTCCTTCTCTTGGCACCAATGCATGCCCTACTCGTGCAAGGGGCAGAACAGGGAAAATCATATGGTGACTGGTCACGGTGGCTTGATGGCCATCCTACGGGGTGCCAGCTCTGGGGGACATTGCCGAATACTGGATCCTTATCAGGCGGAAACTGGGGAGTCTCTCCGCCACCCTGCCATGGAGGGTAATCCATGGGGGTGAAAGGCGAGGGTCCTTAAGGGAGCTGGGTAGGCACTAGACAGTGGCTGGAGACTAGGATGTGCAGAAAACTGGGGCAGACCGGGAGAAAGGTAGGGAAAAAAGGAATAAGAAAAAAACCAAAACCTCATTATGTTTATTGTATGCTGCGCACGCAATCAAACATAAAAAGTGCAATTGTGTGTTGTGCAGACATTCAATAAGCACCTGTGACAGCTTTACCACATGTGAAAGGATCTGCATCCTGGTTTGAGATACCAATAAACTGAACATGGTGGTTTCAGCTTGATTCCGAGTCAAAAGCAGAAATTCAATCAGACATCACTCAGTCTTTCTTTGCCTGGGCTCAGTTCCACCATGAGAAAGCATGATGCACTCTGTAATGCACTGTCCAAGTAAATGCCATGAAAACCTTTAGGATGAGACATAAATAATACAGCGTGGAAAGGAAAACATCTGCAAGGACCAATAAAACACACATCCTGACTTGCTGTGCTTATGCCAAAGTCTGACAAAGATGTTAAAAGGCCCTGCCCAAATACAGAAGATGATCATAATATTGAAATATGATCACAAGCCTAGTCATGTCAATCCTGTAAAGCAAGGTGACTACTGAAATAAGGTAGAAGACTGTCGGGGGTTCCTGTGTACCCCAGTCCAACCCTGTCTTTATATAGTCCTTCCCTTTGTGGCCTTTACATTGTACTGCCTCTCCATGGTGTCTGCGATTTTATTCCTCTGGCACCTTTGCATAATGACCCCTCTGTCCTCCTTGTGAGGTCTGGGGTTTCTTCACTGGGGCTGTTATATTTTGGTATCTCTGTCCGGGGACCTGCCCTCTAGGGTTTTAAGTTCACTCTATGTGCTGTGTGTCATGCTTTCCTCTAGGGTCTCTATAGTGTGGTTTCTCACTATGACTATGAGGTCTTTATATTATGTTCCCTCTCTGTGGGGTCTGTATTATCTCCCTCTGGGATTTAGTTATTGGACATGTGGATAGAGTAACAGGATAGCAAATTCTGTTTGGAATTATCTCCCAAATGCGCCAGAATGCACCGGTGACCCCAAACCCCTGGCCTATAGTTTACAATATTCACAACAATGTTAGCATCCACATCTATTTCATGTGAGGGGCCTAAAATAACATTGTTGCCCTGTGCCCAAATGAGTCTCAGTCTGTCCCCTGAGACAGAAAAGGTAGTTAAAGTTATCCATTGCTCTTTGTTGTTGTTTGCCTCTTTTGGCCTGTGTGTGGTACATCAGTCCTTGTCAGTAGCAGTGCAATGTCTGGTCCTGCTCCACTTTGACACCTTACCCAGCACTCCTTGGCTATGACCGATCAGGTGCCCTCCCCCATACCTGACTCAACAGTCCTGTGTCTGTCTGTCTGTGTGTCCATGGCAAAGCATGAATGGCACAGCCTTCTGAGCACTTGTGCTATGGAAAAAGAAACAGTGCATGCTTTGTCTTGCTGGCACAACTGTCACACATAGACCCTGATGTTATGTATGAAAATTCTGTCACAATGGGCTGAGCAAGTTTTCTGAGTCTGTCTGTATGTGCTCTGAGACATTGATATACAGTGGTACAGTGGTACAGTGGTACAGTGGTACAGTGGTACAGTGGTACAGTGGTACAGTGGTACAGTGGTACAGTGGTACAGTGGTACAGTGGTACAGTGGTACAGTGGTACAGTGGCATGTAGTTTGTGATCCTGTTCTCCCCCATCAGAAAGACCAATATGAACAGAGTGCAATCAGCAGAGTGACTTTGTGACCTTTCTGTGCTGACCTCCTCTTTCTTGTGCCACTGAAGTTGCCAACTGAGAGGACAGACAACTCACCCAGATCCCAGACACAAAGACATCTTGTTCTGAACGGCAGTGACCCACAGCTGGTGTCTCAGAACACATTGGCAGCCAAACAGGCACAGACGGTGACTGGGAGAGCAACACTGTGTAATGTGTGCTTGAGCAAGCACTGGGTTTGAAACTGTATACCCCAGCTTGTACCTGGAACTGGGCATCCCCATACCATGCCTCTCCCGGTCACTAATGTGATATGGCAGTTAGGCAGCAGAAGAGACACAGATGTTGACTAGAAGAACAGCACAGTGTAATGTCTCCTTGAACAATAAGTGTGTGTGTGTGAAACTCTTTCCCCCTCTGGCACCTAGAAGCAAGCAACATCTCATCGTGCCATTCCTGGTCACCAATGTGGAACAGCAGTAAATCCCCAGCCCTGACCACTGACAGGAGACATAAAGATTCCAGTCCTGAGAACAAAATGTCAGCACTCTGCAAGACAGTTAGCGTCAGAGGTGGGCATTAAAAACTGTGCCATTCAACTCTGGAGCCCATTTCTCTGGGAAATAACTAAGCCCCCCCCCCTTCAGTGACATCAGGTGATTTGTGTCCTTATGAATTTTATTCCTAAAAACAAACTTGACTCTTGAGACAAGCTCCATGTTGTGATTTAGTCAGTCCAGTTTTGAACTGAAAGTGTTTTGTTCCAGTGTGGTTAAAATATAGGATAAAGTATGAATGGTGTGTGTAATGAGAATTTTATACACATCGGAGATGTTGGATGCCACATAAACCCTGAAAGTGAAGCTCTAGGGGTTTATCTGGGCATCCAACACTGAGGGTGTGTATAAAATTCTGGTTTACCCACCACCTCATATTTTATTTTATCTAATTGCTTGGTTTGTCTTTCCAGTCGCCACAGCAATTATGTAAAATAAGTGACGGTCTAGTGCAGCTGCAATCCGGTTGTCTTTTAGCCCCATCCATGATCACTTTGTGGCAGTTAGGTTTTTTTCCTTTTTTAAAAGTAACTTACTGCTGAGTCACAGTGGCAGTGTAGTTTTGGTTGAAGGGGCAAGTGGGTGGCGAGCTGCAAAAACCAAGAAGAGTTGTGGCTGGTGCATGAGCAGAGCAAGGGAAACCCAGAGCACATTTGTTGTTATAAGCTCTCCTTTATAATGGCAAATTATGCCATGGATTTCTCTAAGGGAGAAAGCAAAACCAGATGTTATATAGAGAATAAAGTATGGGTCGGGGTGTGTAACAAGAAGTTTACACACACCTGAGGGGACAGATGCTACATAAACCCTGAGGCGAAGCTCGAGGGGTTTATTAAAACATCTAACCCAGTGTGTAAACTCAGTTTACACATGACCCAATTTTTATTTTATATAATTGCTGGGTTTCCCTTTTTTGCTGCAGCAAATATATAAAATAAAAAGCTGTTGCTCTGCGACCCTGGTCTGGTTTCAGTATGCGGTCTGTGGTTGCCGTCAGGACTGACACATCTCTTTTACTTTTTTATTTGGTAGGGGAGGCATATGTTTGTTTGAGTATAAATTTTGAATATTTATGTTGTAAAAAACACTTACCGCTGAGTCCGATTTGCGGTTCGCGATTTGGCAAAAAGGAAAGCGGACAGCGTTGGAATGGCGGGAAGTCAGGTGGACCCATGCGCAGAGTAAGGGAAACTGTGCACGTGTTTGCCATTATAAACGCTCCTTTGTAATGGCAAATTATGCCACGGTTTCCCTATGGAAAAAAGGGGAAGCCAGTTATTATATATAGAATAAAGTATCTGGTGGTGTTTGTAACAAGAAGTTTACACACACTCGAGGGGTTAGATGCTTATAAACCCCGAGAGCGAAGCTCGATGAGTTTATTTTAGCATCTAACCCCAAGGGTGTGTAAAGTTCAAGTTTTAACACACCACCCCATATTTTTATTTTATATAATTGCTGGATTTGACTTTTTCGCCACAGCAATTATATAAAATGAATGTAGGTTCTGCAGTACTCTGCAGCTCAGATTCATTTAAGGATACGATCTGTGATGCTGTTTTCTCTTTATTTTAAAACATTTTTTTTTCCTCGTGATAAATAATAACTCCCCAGCCATGGGTTTCTATTTCAAATTTACTTACCGCTGAGTCAGTGGTGGTTAAGTGTCGGGAAGAAAAAAAAAACATGCGGCTTGAGGTCTGAAGAGAAGACCTGCAGCGGGGCATGCGCATTGTAAGGGAAACCGTGCGTGTGTTTGCCATTATAAATGCTCCTATAAAATGACAAATTACACCACGGTTTCCCTATGGGAAAAAGGTGAACCTAGTATTATTATACCTTTATACATACCCTGCCATTGTATAACCAGTAACCTTAGTTCTTAATAGAAGCAACATATTTTTGCTGAACATTCCAGCATCCCTCTCTTTTGGGTAAGGCAGCCTGTGTGTCAGAATGCACCGATGAGTTTGTGTTTCTTGTTTTCATTTTTTAGTGAGGGGAAAAATAATGCAGCCAGGGAGATTGGTTAAAAATAACCAATATTGTAGTGGCATACTTAAACAAAAAGTAACTGAGTAGTTCTTCGGTTTCTGAAAATGGAAAGGCTAAACATAGTCATGAATTCATTTTCAAGCTTCAGAGGTGCTAACAGCTGCAGATGCTTTTGCTGTTCCCAACCAGAAGACTGGAGACACATGCCCTGCAAAAACTACAGTTTTTAAGTGCTTCCAAATGTTCTAAGGCTGGTTAAAAAAAAAGGTTTGCAGTAGCAGTGTTTAAAACAATTTATTGAACTGTTTTAAACCTGAACATGGGGTTGGCTTATAATTAGTTTTAAAAATCATTTTCTTAAACATGGTGTACTCACAAATCTGGATGGTCCTAACTGAGTAAAATGCATATTTTGTCCACAGTACATTGTGGTACTATTCCATAATGCAAATGCCACATACACACAAGGAAGTAAAAAGCTGGTAGCTGATTAATAGAGAACAGTCAGCACAAAGAGCCCCACACTCCAGAGTAAAGAACAAAAACATAGAAATTGGCAGCAGTTAAGAACCTCTTGGCCTGCCTAGTCTGCCCAGTTTTCCTGCGTACTGTGCCACTGCAGACCCTACACAATCTCCTGTCTTTTCCTCCCACTGCCTTATTACTAGTGTCCCCTTGTATCTGTCCCATGCATGCTTGCATCCTGTCACCATTTGGGCACCCACCAGCTCTGCTGGAAGGCTGTTCCAGGAATCCAACAACCCCTCCATGAAGAAGTGTTTCCTCACATTTCCTCTGAGCCTCCCCGCAACCTCATAGTGTGACCCCTTCTCCTTGAGCTTCTTTTTCTATGGAAAATGCTACCTTCTGCTACCTTAGTAATACCTATTAGGTATTTGAAAGTTTCAGTCATATCCCCCGTTTTCCCTCCTTTCCTCTGGACAATATATATTAAGCTCCTTGACTCTCTCTCATACAATTTTTGATGCAGGCCCCACACCATTTTGGTAGCCCTCTTTTGTACTGCCTCCACCTTATCAGTGTCTTGCCGGTGGTGCGGCCTTCAGAGATGTGGCCTCCAGAACTGGATACAGTACTCAGGGTGGGGTCTTACCAGTGATCTGTATAAGTGAAATATTACCTCCTTCTTCCTGCTGGTAATACCACTCCCAATGCACCCAAGCATCCTGCTAGCCTTTCCCACTGCCTTATCTCAATGCTTGTCTACCTTCAGGTCATCAGAAATGATTATCTCCAGGTCCCTTTCCTGTTTGGTGGCTGCCAGTATTTCCCCTCCCAACGGGTGCATGTCAGCCAGGTTTCTGTGCACCAAGTGCATGGGTTTGCACTGTGTTTGCATTAAAACCCTTGCCAAACCCTTGACCATTCTTCCAGCTTTAATTATCCCTCATCCTCCCCTTCCCTTGGTGTGTCTACTCTGTTACAGATGTTTGTGTCATCCACAAACAGGCATATTTTCCCTTCTGACCCTTCCACAATATTGCTAATAGACACATTGAAGAGGACTAGGCCTTGTACTGAACTGAGGCACCACGCTGGTCACCTTGCCTTCTCCAGAGTGGACACCATTTATCACCACCCTCTAACTCCTGTTGATTCACCAACTTTTTACCCAGTTTACAACTTTTGATCCACTACAAGACAGGCAAGGTTGTTCACCAGTCTTTCACCTCTTTCCTTCTGCTAAATACTTTCTATATGGAATGGTGTTGAAGGCCTTACTAAAATCCAGGTAAGCCTCATTTACCTCTTCTCCCTGATCCACCACCCTGATCATCAAGTTGGAAAAGGTTTGTCTAGTCAGACCCCCCCCCCCCGTGAAACCATGTTGGCTTGGATCCTGTGATCCACTGATGACCAAGTATTCCACTCTCCTTTCCTTCAGTACTGTTTCCGTTACTTTACCCACTACCGAAGTCAGGCTGACAGGTCTGTAACTTCCTGCCTACTCATTGATCCCACTTTTGTGAAATGGGATCACATCTGCCTTACTTCAATCCTTCTGAAACTGCCCAGTGTCTAATGATAAGTTGAACAGAGCTGTCACAGGTGCTGCCAGCCCCTCTTAGAGTTTCCTCGGTATTCTGTGGTGCACCCAATCAGGTCTAATTGCTTTACGTACTTTTACTTCTGCTAGTACCTCGAGAACATACGAACATATGAAAATGCCACCAGATGAGGCCTTAAGGTCTATCACATCTGCTTGAGATACAACTTACAGTACTATCATTACTGCTGTTCCCTCCGCTTTTCTCTCCTTCCCCCCAAGGTTTCCCACCCTGAGTTCCTTTACTGGTTGCTTCTCTCCCCACCTGTACTTTGCCATGAACCTATCCCATACCTCCTTAAAACTTCCCACTGATTCCATTGAAATTACCTCTTCAGGTAATGTGTTCTGAGGTGCCACCACCCTTTCCATGGAGTAATGCTTCCTCTGTTCTCTTCTGTGCTTCCCCATCCTCCACCAGTTTTAGGCTATGACACCTCCTGATCTATTTTCCCTTTCCCCTTTCACTCTGAACAAACCCTCAGTGTTTCCTCTGTTGATACCCTTTAAGTGTTGAAATTTCTTGATCATATGCCCTCTGTCCCTTCTGTCCTCCAGGGAGTAGATATTAAGCTCCCTAAGTCTCTCTTCATAGGGCTTTTCCCTCATAAACTCATTCATCTTAGATGCCCTCCTCAGACTCTCTCCAGCAGCATGATGTCCTTCTTTAAAGGTGATAGAAAACCATTTTTCGACCTCTAGATGCCCTCCAGTTGTTCTTTTATTGGTTACCCAGTATTCTGATATTTGTTTGACCTTTTTTATTAAATTAATAATCTAATTTTGTTGCCTTTGTAACTACCCTGAATACCTCTTTCCTCAGCAGTTGCTGCTGTGTCTTTTAATACTTTGTCAGTGTCAGTGGCTCAGTAGGTAGCACACTCACCTCTGAGGCCGGGAGATCAGAGGGCTGTGGGTTCAGTTCCCAGATCTGGCACTTGGGTTAATATCCCAGTACTGACACTGTAGTGCAGCATGAGAGGGGTGCTGCACTTCTGAGGTGCTGTCTTCGGATGAGGCGTTAAACTGAGGTCCCATCTGCCTGGATTGGTGGTAGTTCAGGTGGATGTTAAAGATCCCATGGCACTTATCGAAAAAGTAGGGAATTTCCCGGTGTCCTGGCCAAATTTCCCTCATTCACTAAAAATACCACCAACAGCTTAATCTGGTTCAAGGTCAGTTGGCATTCATCTGTATTCCCCCTTCCCTGGGTCGTGCCTGAAAATAGGCAGGATTTGTCTAGTGCACTTACCTGGTCAACAAAAGCTAAATAAAAAAAATACTGCCTGGATAGTCTATGACATCACAAACTCCCATTCCATGCCATTCCGATGAATAGCATGGAATGGGAGTTTGCGATGCCATAGAATGTCTCAGAAATATGAAAATCAAGTGCAGTAGCTGGTGAGGAGAGTGGAACTCTGTATAGATATGAGGGCACTATAAAGCTAGGTTATTTAATTATCATCAAAGCATGTCACAATGCATAACTGGCATGGACAGGAAGATGAAAGGGCAGCTAACTATATAGAAATAATTTCCTATCTCCTTTAAGTAAGGATGCCAGAACTGCATGCAGTACTCCAAGTGCAGCCTCACTAAGGATTTGTACAGTGGCAGGATAGTCTCCTCCATCTTCAAAGTGATCCCCCCCCCAGCAATGTAACCCAGCATTCTGTTTATGATTATCACTGATTTCTTGCACTGCTCTGGGTGAGTCATTTTGCCAGTGATCACTACTTCTAGGTATTTTCCTCCTATGAGACTGTCAACTGTCCTTTCCTCAAATGGTAGCTGTACCCTGGATTTCTAGCCCCAAATGCAGAATACTACACTTTCAAGTGTTAAACCCCGGCTGCCATGTGTCTGACCACTGTTCAAGTCTTTCCATATCTTCCTGGAGAGTCCTCCACCCCTCCTCACTGTCCACCATGGCTCATAGTTTGGACTCATTAGTGAACAGACTCATTTTGCTCGTAACTCCTTCCACAATGTCCACTATGAAAGTGCTACATAACAGTGGACACAGAACTGATGTTTGCGGGGCACTGCTAATGGCCCTGCTAGGTGTCAAAATCTCCCCCCCACCCTCCACCACTACCTACTATTGTGTGTTACTCAGCCAGTTCCCGATCCACTTTACCATTTTAGCCCCAACCCCCAGGTTCCTCAGTTTCTCCAGCAGTCTCCCATGTGGCACTGAATGTATCATCTTGCTGAAGTTCAGGTACAGGATACCAACCGGCCGACCACCATCCAGAGACCTTGTCACCCTATCGCAAAATGCAACCAGGTTTGTTTTGAGAAGATCTGCCCTGGGCAAATCTATGTTGATGGACGTCATGAAGGACATTTGCTTTCAGGACCTCCACCAGCATTTTCTTTAAGATGGTATCCAATACTTTCCCCCCACTATTGACATCAGGCTGACTGACCTGTAATTTCCCAGCTCATCCATAGGAGTGCTTTTATGGAGTTGCACAACATGTGCCATCCTCCAGTCCTGTGATACACATCACAGCTAGAGGGAAGAATTGAATAATTCCATCAGAGGTGCTGCCAGGACATTAGCCAGTTCCTTCGGGACTCTGACGTGGATCTCTTCCAGGGCCAGGGCCTTGTCTGTCCTCAAGGATTTAAGGCACTCCCACACTTTCTCCACCATGATCTCTACATCTGTTACTGCCCCCAGCCCCAACCACTGCCTTGCCTCCTCCCTTCAGACCTGGCCCATCCTTTTCCCTTGTAAAGACTGAGCAGAAGTGCTTGTTTAGTACATCAGCCTACTCAACTCCCTCCTCTGCCCACCCACCTACATTTTTCAACCTGGTGATTTGCCCAGCACAATTTTTTTCTGTCCCTGATTTATCTAAAAATTCCTTCTCCCCTTCCCAGATCCCCTGTGCCAACCCAAGCTTTTGTCTGCCCTTACCACCGTGCTCACCACCCTTGATTTCATACAGTCCTCCTCCCTGTCCTCCTCCCTATGAGTTCTCTTGTATGTTTGGAAGGCTAGACCTTTCTCCCTTACATTCTCCTGTACCCTGTTTGTCCACTTTCTCCTCTGAAAAAGGACTACTATACACATCCCTACCATTTATACCCTTGTCCCTTACCTCTGGCCCATCACCTACCCATTCTTATCTAAATACTGAACAAAGGTATTTTTCAATATATCTGCCTTATGTTGGCCCTTTGACTCATAAAACCATCTTTCCCTTTTATTCAAACTATTCCCCTCTGATCTTCCTTTTTTCACTTATATAGTTACATTTTTATTTTTTTAGTTGTTTAACCAGTATTATACAATGGCAAGAAAATTTCCTGGACTCTGATTGGTCTGTGTGTGCATGAGACAGTGATGATATTAGACAATAACATCACTGTATCTAGGACAGGCAAAAAACTGACCTCATCACATGCCAGCATGTAAAAATGAATAAGTGCCCACTGCCCAGTAGCTGCACTGCCCTGTCCACACAGCATGCCAGCATTTATCACTCGGCCGCACATTCAATTGCTCTCTGACATTACTCCACACTTAGCCTTGCCCCACGAAGTTCAGAGTTAACCCCTTAGAAAAAGGAAAAAAATATGAAGCCAAGCCATAACTCCAGCATCTTGCAGTTCCACTGGCTGGCGGGCGATCGTGAGCACGCTAGAAGACTTCAGAGTGCCGCGCACGGCCTGCTGCACTCGCTCTTCACAGTGCCTCAAAACAACAAGAACCCCATACATAGACTTGCCCCCCAAGTTCAGATTCAACCCCTACTAAAAAAAAATAACTAACAAAATCAAGCCCGAACTCTAGTATCTTGCAGTTTCACCAGCCGGCAACCGTGAGAGCACGAGCAGACTTCAAAAGAGCCACGCTCGCTCCTCACACTGCCCGGCTCCTCAAAACAACAGCCGCATTTTGACGTCTAATGAACAAAATAAAAAATATGTAGAAATAAAGCCGGACTGTGAAACGGCAATGTACACTAAAGCAGTTGGCATCACACACATCACCTGCTCTTTCAGCTGTCCACCAGTCTAGGTACCAAATTGGACTAAGCAGACAATTTGAATGCCAATATACTTTCTCCCGACAGACAGCAACACAGTCTTACACTGTGCCAGGAGAAATGTAAAGACTGAGAAATGGGGGGAAGGGGAGACACACATTGAACAGAGGAAGTCAGCAATCGGGAGAAACTGAGAACAGGAACAGCAGCACCCAGATACAGGATGACCTTAGCTACACTGCCACCTGTGGGATAAGACAGAAACTACTGGACTCCTTTTTCAGTAAGTAAGCCTCCCCTAACAAAAAGTTGGAAAAAAAATATTTTTAACATATTTTTCCCCATTTTCTTTTTTTCTAAATAAAAGAGCCATTGTATAATAGCAATAAGGCACTCCAGGGTGTGTGTTATTGTGTAATAACGTCACTCCTGGGGTGGTGGAAGCACTCGGCTTCGCCTCGTGCTTCAACCCACCCCAGGAGTAACAATAACACACTCCTGTAAATGACTATATATACTTTTACTAAGCTGAAAGCTTTTTTTTTTTTACAGGAGCAACCTGGGAGCCCAAGGAAGTTAAGTGATTTGCTTAGGGTCACACAGTATGCAAGTGGAAGCTGTGGGATTCAAACCCAGGTCTGGTCTGCTAGATGTCACCAGATTTACAGCTTAGAGCCTTAGACCACTGTGCTATACTGCCTCCAAAGAAATGTGTATCCCCTTCTTTCACTGATTGGGCAGTATTCTCTTCAGTTTGTGATGTAGGCAGCATTTGCAGAAGATTTATAATTTTTTTTTAAAAGGCGAGGACAGCAGTTGGAGACTGTGTGTACAAAATGGGAACTTCTGGCTACACCTCTGCCAACAATCACATTTTGCTATTATTTCTTCCATCGTTATTCACCTTCTCTGTAATAAACCTATATTATTTCATTACCACTAAATTTCCCATCCCTTCTTATTTACACATTTCTCTTTGCTCACAATACCATTACTCTATAGCCACATGGTATCTGCTAGAGTTTATGTAGTATTAGCTGCTTCACTGTTTTTTTTAGTGTGAAGCCATCTATTAAGCCTGAAGGCGCATCATATGTCAGACTTATTTTTGAACATGCCCCTTTTTATGGCGGTAGTAAGATATATATTTTTTTTTTTAGAAAATGTTTGGCTTTATGGAATATCAACTGTTTTTACAAGGTAACTCATACTTAGGAAAATGTTAATAAAGTATATTTAATTAAAAAAACAAGATTACTCATATTGTCCAGTATATTTAAACAGATTATTAATATTTACAGTTTTCCAGATTGAAACAAATTACTATCTGGATTATATTTCAAATTTGCAACTGATCCTACTCATTTCACATGTTTGGTTGGGTGATTATTCTACCCTTTTTGGAGTTAAGAGCAATTTAAACTTAGAACAGTTAAGCTGGCCTGCTGGTGCAGAGGCATGCTGCCAGCTGCAACACTGATGAGCTGAATTCAGGAATGGATCCTGGTGTCAGAGCGCTGACTGGGGGAGCAGGATTGAGCATCCACTGGACTACTCTCCTTCTCTGGGAGGAGGGGGTTGTGTGCCTGATGAACTGCAGACCCCCAGTGGAGGCTAGGGGCACTGCAGTGATTGGCCCCTGGACATATGGTGGGCAGGGTGGATGCTGGTTGTCATTGCACTTCCCCACCCCAAAGGGAAGCAAAGCAAAAACAAAATGCCAGCCCCTGCTAATGAGCTGGGCTCTGACACCATCCCATTGAAGCCACCTAAAGTCTGCCTTGGCAGCCCCATTCAGGGGGGAGGCAAGCCCCGAGCATGTGGGAGGACAGGTAGCCGCAGCCTGGTGAGCCGGTTCATGGGGCTAAGGGTGCCAGGCCCAAAAAAAAAAAAAGCTTAGAACAGTTAGCTGCATAATCTGTGCAATCTGGTAATATAAATAAACTGGTGATTTTCTTTTTTATTTGTTTAGCCTAGCCACCCCAAACACAAAAGGCATTAGAGGCATCAGAGGGATTGACCTCAAAGCATAAAAAGGAAGGGAATCCATTCAGCCCCACTTCAAGCTGCTCAAGGTGTCAAGTCAAGTTCAGTAACATATTTGTGGTGCCTAAATCAAGAATCCAGTTTTTATTATTGACTGATAGCTTTGCTAAGTTGTCTATAGGACTGCTGGAACTCTCATTCTAAAGGTCTGCATTGCTAATAGTTATAGGCCTGAGACTTTGAGACTATAGCAACCCGAGAAACTCTGAGAATCAGCACTGATGCAGTCAAGAGTTATTTTCAAGTGCTATATGCTGAAATCAGCATTTAGACATTTGCAAGGACTTTCTCATCTATATTAGATTTAATAGGATTACATTTGAAGATTGATCAGCCTTGCATTACTGTATGTTAGCACATATTTATCTTGTTTGGCATTCTATTTTACTTAAGGTTTTTGCAACACCTGATACATTGCTGTTAAAGTCTATTTTAAAAGAGAATGTTGAGCAACCTGTTTGAAAATTATTTTAAAAGCTGATTGTTTCATTTTTATTCAAAGAATATGAATTATTTTCTTAGTTACTTGCCTGGTACCTGGTAAGAAAATAGGCCATAAAATGGATCAATCAAAGAAACAAAATTATCCTTAAACCAATAAAAAGGGGAAAAGTTAAGAAGCATGACATTGAGAATACAATTAAAAAAAAATTATTTCCTTTAACCTGGCAGTCATTTAGATCTATTTTGTGAGAAGGAAATGATAAGGATTAGAAATTAAATTCAGATGAACCTAAAATCACACTGTTCCCAATTAAAAGTAAAGCTGTACTTATTAATTGTCCAATATTGATACAAGTTAAAGACCTAGAAGATTTGAAAAGTAAGAGTAACAGTGGAAAAGGTGTTGGTGATACTATTGCATATTATATCTCTTGAATAAATCAGTAATACAGCAGACATGATCATTAAGGCCTTTTTTCTGTGTGCAATGTTCATATGTTTGTAATACAGACAAAAGAGGAATTGGGGCCAGGGTTAAACTGTTCAGATCTTTGCACTTCAAGAGAAGGACAAAATGGGACAGCTGGTGAATATGTTACAAATGACAACATTTGAATAGAAGTTGGTGTGATTAAAGGGATAAAAGTATTAAGTACAATGAGATGCAAATTAGAAACATTGGTATAAATAAGAAAGAGAAAATACATAAATCAAATGCGAAAGACCAAGAAGTATCTTATGTAAGAGATGTTGATAATTTTATGTCCCCTTATATTAAAAGATTCAGTCTAGATCCACCCTCCAGATCCTACCCCTCCAAATATCCCACATCTTTGGGAGTCCAGAATGGAACAAAGTAAAAAATAAGAACAGCGTGATATCGAATTTATAATGGCAATTATAATGTAAATGATTAAAGATGGAAATTAAAAAGGGTAACTTTTAATTAAGAAGGGAAATTAAGAAGGGTGTTACAGGAATTGGAGAATCTGGTGAAAAATGAAAGTGGTCAGAGTAATTAAAAATAGCTCTACACAACAAAAAGAGTTACCTATTAAGGACACAGTAGAAGTAGAAAAAGAAAAATAGATCACAAAGGGCAAATACAGAGGGTAGCAGAAAACTAAAGGAACATTGCAGGGAAAGAAGCAGGTTAGGCAAATAAGATGACAAAAGAACTAACAGTAAGGAAAAATAAACTGGAAAAGGAAATGAATCAAAAACAGAAAGAAAATAGGGAAGTTGAAATAATAATAGAGGGGTATAAGGGTGAGAAAAAGTGTCATACAACAATAAAAAAGATACAAAATACAGAAAACAAAGGTAAACAGGTACATTTAGAGGAGAACAGTAGAATGGGATCAACTGTACAATGCTCAAAATGTCAAGGTGTAATACAATAATCAGAAAAATAGATCATGATAGCAAAAGGGGCAATTTTTCTCATAATATTTTTAAAAAGCATACCAAAAAATAAAACTGAAATGCTCTCTTCTTTAAAAATTGTGGTTCAAAGCCTGTGAAAGGGGATTCTGGGTAATAAAATATGGTAGATGGATTCTGAATATGTGTATAGATACAAAGCCAACCGTGAAATGGCCAGGTATATATGTTGGCTAGCAATAATGCTGTAAGAGAGCTACTTTTTAAGGTCAAGTAAGATTTTACAGATCATAGTATTAAACTAAGTAATGCAAAAGAAAAAAATGTCACAACTTCAAAAGATGAAATAATGAAAAGGAAAATTATCAGAAAACTTATCCAAAACAACAGAGGATAAAATAATGTATTAAATCAATGGAGGAAGAGTATATTCTTTGAGGAGATGATGAGAATGGAAAGCAAATGAAAATAATTAAAGGAATAACACCGAAAGAGGAGTGAATTTATTCAAGCATTATATTAGAAGATACAGAAATAACAGGAGTGATTATTAAGAAACTAAACATAGAAACATAGAATTTGATGGCAGATAAGGACCGCTTGGCCCACCCAGTCTGCCCATTTCCCTACCTACTGGATAAGCTGCAGATCCTAGTTAACCAGCAGCCTACTTCTTCCTACCTCCACACCCTAGAATTGCCTTATGACTGTCCCATGCATGCTTGAATTCCACCACTGTTTTTGACTCCACAACCTCTTCCAGAAGGCCGTTCCATGCATCCACAGCCCTCTCTGTGAAAAAAGACTTCCTTAAATTACCTCTGAGCCGCCCCCCATCTTCAAATTGTGCCCCCTTGTTCTTGCACACCTCTAGTTTTGAAAGATGCTACCCTCTTGGACTTTGTTGATTCCCTTGAGGTACTAGAAAGTTTCTATCATTTCCCCCCTCTCCCTTCTTGACTCGAGGCTATACATATTCAGCTCCTTAAGTCTCTCTTCATACATCTTCTGGTGCAGACCCTGCACCATTTTAGTTGCCCTTCTCTGGACAGCTTCCATCCTGTCTATGTCTTTGCGCAGCCTGGGTCTCCAGAACTGCACGCAGTACTCCAGAAACCATCATGGAGTTGAGTACAATAGGTCTAAGTACAAAATGTACAGCAAATAGTAAGACTGTGTGACTAAAGGAGGAGGACAGAAATGCAATTAGATTAGTTAGCTGGAATATAGTGGGTGTCAAGGGAAACATGGAGGATGCAACTTGGGTACCTATTATAAAAAAGAATCATATCATTGCTCTGCAGGAAACATGGAATGTAAATAAAGAGGCTTATATACTTGAAGGATTTCAGAATTGACAAAGACTAGTGACCAAGATTACAAAATTTGGTCAGCCATGTTGAGGTCCTATGAATTTGGTCACAGTGCATGACAATTTAAATAGTTATGATTTTCATATTGATAATAAGGATATCCTATGTTCAGTGATTAATCTTGGTTATAATGAGACTTTAATTTTAATTAATAGTTACTTTGCACCGGACCTACAGTTGCACCAATTTGCTAATGGAGTCAACAGAATAAAGGATATCATTATTGATGTAAGAAATGAGATACCAAATGGGATGATCGTGCTCGAAGTGGATATGAATGCCAGAGTGGCCAATTACCCAGAAGAAATAGAACATTTTTTGAATCTGGAGAATGCTATTAATATCCCATTCTGCACAAGAGATAAAATTCTAAATGGGAAGAGAAAAAATATTACAGTTTGCGGCAGACATAAATTTAAGCATTCTAAATGGTAGAAGCCCTGGGGATAAGGAAGGAAGGAGCATTTATATTCTTAAAAGAAAATGGGGTCTCATTAATAGATTTAGCTCTTATCAATGCCTACTGCTTCCATAGAGTTAATAAAATGAAAATTTTGAACATCCATGAGAGTGATCATTTCCCAATCTACACTGAATTAACAGCAAGTCAAATAAATATACCTAAGCAGTTTCAAAGTATTGATCCTGATGTAAATATGTGTCTTAGCTATGCTAGAAAGATAATATGGAATCCATTTAAAAAAGGAAAATTTGAAAGCATCATATGTGATGAACGTTTAAATAGACTGAAAAGAGAAATTGCAAATAGGGTAAATGAGAACAATGTAGATAAAGAAAATGATGTAGAGACATCAATGAAAATATCAAAGCTACAGAAATATCAAAGCTACAGAAATTCAGAATACACATAAGGAGACAGAAGAACTGTGGTTCACCCTGGAAACAGGAAATGGGACAGCCATACAAAATGGGGTTGTCTACAGGCCTCCAGACCAGGGGAGGACATAGACACATTACTGTTAGAAGATATACAAAACATGACAGCTAAAGGGGAGGTTCTGATAATGGGAGACTTCAACATGCCAGATACAGATTGGTCAATACCAGTAGGAACATCTGCCAGAACTATACATGTAGTGGATTCCCTGCAGAGGAAGGGCCTCAAACAACTGGTACAACAACCCACAAGCGACAGGGTTATCCTAGATCTAGTACTGACCAATGGAGAAAGGATCACAGATCTCCAGGTAGAAAGTCAGCTGGGGGCCAGTGACCATCACATGGTATGGTTCAATTTGGCCACTAGAATTAAATCATCACATTCCAATGCAAAAATATGGGACTTCAGAGGAGCTGACTTTGATAAGATGGACAACAGAGTTAAGTTAGTCCTGGCAAGAAGCAATACAGGTGAGGGGGTACAGGCAAAGTGGGCAAGCATTATGGATGCAATACTTGAAGCAACATCCCATTGTGTTAGAGAGAAAAGAAAGTACAAAAGAAGAAGGAAACCAATTTGGTTCTCAAAAACAGTAGCAGAAAAGGTCCGAGCCAAAAGGCTGTCCTTCAGGAAATATAACGGAATGCAGGGGGACGAAGATAGGAAGGCATACCAAACTTCCCTAAGGGAAGCAGGGAAGGCAGTGAAGCAGGCAAAGGCCCAAACCAAGGAAACACTAGCACGAACAGTAAAAGAAGGTGACAGGACTTTCTATAAATACATTAGTGAAAGGAGAAAGTCTAGAAGAGGGTATTGTTAAGATCAAAGGGGTTAAGGGTGTGTGTGCATGAGGAGGAGGACCAAGGAAAATCATCTATCCTAAATAGATACTTCTGCTCAGTATTTACTGAGGAGAAGGTAGGGCAGGGCCCACAGCTCAGCACCATGGACACGAGGGGGGAGGGAGGTGTGCACTAGTCCCTTTACAAAAGAAAGGGTCCTACAAGAGCATGATAAGCTCAGGGTGGCAAGGCAATGGGACCTGATGGCATACATCCCAGGGTACTAAAGGGTCTTAGGATAGAACTAGCAGAGTCATTACAGTATCAAAACTGTTTAGTGAGTCTCTGAGCACAGGAGTGGTCCCAGAAGAATGAAGAAGGGCTCATGTGATCCTGCTGCTCAAGAGTGGTAGGGAGAAGCAGGGAACTATACACCTCAGTAGTGGGCAATATTATAGAGGCACTCCTTAAGGAAAGGATAGTGTAACACCTGGAATCAATAGGAGCACAGGATCCAAGACAGCATGGACTTGCAACAGGAAAGTCCTATCAAACTAATCTCATAGATTTCTTTGACTGGGTAACCAGAGTGGTGGCCTAAGTGGGAGCAGCTGATGTCACCTACCTTGACTTCTGCAAAGCTTTCAATACTGTTTCACATAGAAGATTTATTAATAAGCTGGGTAGGCTCTGGGTGGATCTGAAATTAGTCAACTGGGTGGCAAACTGGTTGATGGGCAGAAACCAGAGAGTGGTGGTACATGGTATACAGTCAGAAGAGATGCAAGTCACAAGTGGGGTACCTCAGGGATCAGTCCTGGGGTCAGTCCTCTTCAATATCTTCATCAGTGACATTGCAGTTGGACTGGAGGGTAAGGTTTGCCTGTTTGCAGATGACACCAAGATCTGCAACACAGTAGATGATCCAGATGGGGTGGGCAGAATGAGAAGAGATCTGGATAAACTGGCAAAATGGTTGGAAGATTGGCAACTGGGGTTTAATGCAAAGAAGTGAAAGATCTTGCACATAGGGAAGAGAAACTCCGAAGCCACCTATAGGTTGGGAGGGTAGTTGCTGGCAATCACAAGGGAAGAAAGAGATCTGGGCATCATCATCACAGATGACCTGAAATTGTCCAAGCAGACAATAAAGTAGTAGGTAAGACTAGAGGGGTGTTGGGGTGCATTAGTAGGGGTATCACAAATCGTAAGAGGGAGGTACTGTAATAATCCCTCTTTACAAGACACTGGTTAGGCCCCATCTGGAGTACTGTGTGCAGTACTGTGTGCAGTACTGGAGGCCACACCTTCACAAGGACATTAACAAAATGGAGGCAGTAGTCTAGAGAAGGGCAACCAAAATGGTGCAGGGACTGCATCAGAAAACATATAAGGACAAATTAATGGCGCTCAATATGTATACCCTAGAGCAAAGGAGGGAGAGGGGTGATATGATCGAAACATTCAAACACCTTAAGGGCATTAACAAAGTGAAAGAGTCTAACATGTTTTAATATAAGAAAAATAGCAGGACAAGAGGACACAGCATGAGATTAGAGGGAGGCTGATTAAGGGGTAATGTGAGGAAGTTCTTTTTCACATAAAGGGTGGTGGATGCATGGAACGGCCTACCTCAGGAAGTGGTGGATATGAATACAATGCAGGGCTTCAAACATGCATGGGATAGGCATAAGGAAGCAATATAAATGAGTATGACTAGACAGGCCACTGAGAGAGTAAAGGCCTATGGCACATTCATAAGATAGAAAAAGAAATGGGTAAACTGGATGGGCCTTGCGGTCTTTATCTGCTGTCAATGTCTATGTTTCTATGTAGAGCGTTATTAAGTCTTTTGATAAAACTGATTGGGAAAACTGTTGAAAACATAGACCTTGATAAAAGAAGGAAAGGTGAGGCTCAGATAGGAATGCAAAGGACATGGTTCGATGCAGAATATAAGAATTTATAAGACAACAATTCAGGAAAGTTGAGAAATATGTTTTATGGACTTGTGATGTTCAATCAGTGAAAGTGTACATACATTTAAAAACAGAATATAGAAACCAGATAATAAGAAGGAATATAGAGCAAGCATACGAGGCAAATTTTAAGACACAATACAGGAGAGGGAACAAATGCAGTCTAAATGCCCACAATCAAAAAACTGTGAACAAAATGTTGTGGCTAAAAGGTCACAAGGACTAAACATAGCAGACCCATATGTCACAACATAGATATGTTGACAGACAAAATTTTGCGCCAGTCAGTAATGTGGCATAGCACTTTAAAGACTGTAAAAAGCTATAAATGGCAATCATGTAGGACTGAGTATGTGATGGTGATAAAAACCTAGCTATAATGGTTAAAACATGGCAGATAAAAACAACAGTTTAATAATAATTTATTTGGGCAGTGCTTGAGTGGCTAAATGAGAGGGGGTAAACAGACAATGCATGAGTGACAACAGTATGGGACTGAACTCGTGCTTGTGTAAGTAACAATTGGAACAGTGCTTGTGTGACTAAATTAGAGGGGGTAAACAAAGATGCGTGCTTGTGTAAGTAACATTATGGTAATAAAAAGCTAGCTTTAATGTTTAAAAACAACAGTTTAAAAACTAACACTGCCAGCACTGTCTGAACAGTGAATTAAACTACATTATATGACAGGCATCTGTTCTCATCCAATCAGAACTGAGAATTACTATTATCACGGTTTAATATGGACCTGAGAACCGGGTTTTGAGGATGGGAGGGGGAAGGGTGGCCCTGGAGCTTGCATTTGCTTGTATACTCTTCTTGGATCTATGAACAATATTTTTAATTATGGCTAGCCAAAAGTTTAAACTAGTCTCATGGAATGTAATAATAATAATAATAATAAAATGTATTTGTAGGGCGCCCTATCTATAATCAAACTGCCTCACTTTTAAAACAACAATAACAGTATAAAATATAACAGACATCAATAAAATCATAAAACTATCCATATACTAAAACAGGAGGCTCAGCTGTTAAAAGCTTGATGCCATTTCTGATGAGACGTTAAACCGAGGTCCCATCTGCCTGGACTAGTGGTAGCTCAAGTGGATGTTAAAGATCCCATGGCACTTATCGAAAAGAGTAGGGAAATTTCCCCAGTGTCCTGGCCAAATTTCCCTCATTCACAAAAAAAAAAAACCCCACCAACAGCTTACTCTGTTTCAAGGTCAGTTGGCATTCATCTGTATCCCCCTCCCCCAGGTCGTGCCTGAAAATAGGCAGGATTTGTCTAGTGCAGTTACCCAGTCAACAAAAAATAAATAATAAATAAATAAATAAGTATGTTTTTAATGATTGCTTAAAGTCCTCCATAGTTGTGCACTCCCGAGTCCAACAGGGTATAGAATTCCAGAGGGTAGGGGCTACAAACTCAAAAGCTCTCGCCCCTGAAGATTTTAAACATACCCTCAGAATCTCTAGCAACCCCTCGCCAGCTGAGCGGAGCAATTGTCTTGGGCAGTAGGGAAACAGGATCTCTTTCAGGTAGTCTGGGCCCAGTCTGTGTAGGGCTTTAAAAGTCAGCAAACTGACTTTAAAGGTGATCCGCCACTGTACTGGCAGCCAGTGCAGTTCGCGAAACACCGGCAAAATATAGCAGGATCGAGAAAATCCCACCAAAAGGGGGAGTCTGAGAACAGACCAAACAGTATCAAATACTTCAACACTTATCTATGCTACAGGCTGACATCAGCTTTCTTCAGGAAACCCACCTGCTTACACAGGAAGCTACCTGCTTTCACAGACAAGGGGTCCAACTAACTTTCTCATCAGGAGACTCAACAGCCAGGAAAGGTGTAACAATTCTAATTAAGAAAAATGTTCCCTTCCAACCAGAAGCCACTGTCATTCTCCCTCAAGGTAGATTCATACGGAAATGAAATGGTAGAATTCTGCAGCATAAAACAGCTGTGGAATGATTTTCCATGGAAAAATCTCTGTTCCATGGAATATTATTCTGTGGATCTCAATATATTCTGTGGAAATTGTTGTGGAATAATTTTCTGCAGAAAAAATACTGTTCCGAAGAGTATTATTCCACTGGTCACAGTAGGCAGAATTCCGAAGGCGAACAAATGAAATTCTGGCAGAAATTCTGCCTGTGGAATGGTCATGCCACACTAATTCCACTGGCAGAATTAGGCATTCCACACAACACTAGAAATTAACCACTGAAAGGTGGCCATTTGTGCGGCTATGTTCAATTACTCTGTTCTATTGTTCATGGTTGTAGGAAGTATGGTATATTGATGGCTTGTCTTAAAGTCCTTTGGTACTTCATGTGTATCTCATGCAGTGTGTCTGTAATAGGCTCACCAGATATCCTCTCCAGCATGGTAACTATTTCATCAAACTGTTTCTTCAAAATTGCTTTCTTGCCATATGATCTATGGATCCTGAGATTTCTCATTTTCTCAGAGGTCCTACAACAGAGTTCTTCTGCATATATATAATAATCAGTGTTCTTTAGTGGATTCCAAATAGCTAAACCTTTAGCGATAATGTTGTTCCTCTTGCATTGGGTTAAAAAATAAATGTCACTGTCTAGATGGGCAAGTTTCTTCTTAATGTTTTGAAACTGCCATATTCTATGGCAAATTCTGTTATCTTCCATGATGACATACAGAAACAGATTAGTTGCTGTATTGGTCCTTGTAAGAACATATACAGAAGCAAATAATTTGATACCTTTTATTGGACCAACAAAGATGTTACAAAAGAAAATGTCTAAGCTATTGGACCAACCAAGTTCATCCTCGGAGACTTACAGCAGTTGTTAAATCATATTCTATTAACACCCAGATCATACATAAAATAGAGGATAATGTATACCTTACCATTTATAACAGGCTTGTTAACTCATCGAGAGGTTGTCATGGTGACCGTTTGAACCTTGAGAGTGCAGCTCAACAGGTTCGGTCACCATGACAACTTCAAGATGACTTCACAAGCTTGTTATAAATAGTAAGGTATATATGGTCTTTTATAGTGAATGCCTTACTAAAACATTTGCCCAATACACAGATTCAGTCTGAATCAGTCCTCTGTTGACATCAAAAGTTTTTACTTACAGGCTCTGTGAGGTGACTAACACACTACATTCGCAAGGAAACTGGCTTCAAAAAATATTCAGAAAAAAAAATTATTACAGTGAGATGTGGCAAACAAACAAAATACTAAATTTTAAAAAGAAAATTAAGTCCATAAATGCGCTGCAGATGTTTAAATGTACTTGTTCTGTCAGCGGTCGCTGAGATCAACTGTTGGTCTTCAACCCATGATGAACCATCTGAGCCATCACAGCTCGAGATATGGTTCTGAGTTGTTACGCTGCAGTAGCTATGTAGCTAGTACAGCATAACAAAGAGAATGACCTGACAACTTCAGCATAACAAGCCTATTCTAGTAATGGATTTTGATGTATGACAATGTTCCATCATCCATTATAAATATGTAACACCTGTGCCAATCGGGGATTACTAATTAAGATGCCAAGTCCAGCTCAGGTGCGCACACATTCTTGTCTTGAAAACAGCACCATTTGGCACTAATTGGGAGAAGTTTAGGAGTCAGCAGTTGGAGAGCATTTGAGGAGGAGCAGAGCACCTGCTTGCAGGCCCACCAGGGGCAGCCTTCAGTCGGGGTCAGAGAGGCCCGGGGCTGGGGTGCAGAGATTGCCCCAGTCACAAAAGGAGTAGAGGATCCCCCACAATCATCAGGTGGGGAAAACAGCAGCAGAAAAGAGCATCAACCACATGATGGTTGCAGAAAGTCTGCTAGGCTCTTAAAGGTGTCTGAGCGTGTGGCTGCCATTATAGACCCATTGAGACTGACATGGCAGTGATGTCTCTGGTTTGGTTGGTGAAGAGAAACCCCTTACCAGAAGTTCCAACTTAAGGTACAGTGCTGTTTAAGTTTGGGACTGTTGTGTGGCAAGAGTTAGGCCTCTGCCTTTGTGAGAACCCTGCCAGAGGATATGTAGGTGGGTGGCCACTAGAGGAAAGGACTGGAAGTGCCTGTGGTTTAACATTGTACCCCCTCTCTCCCTTTAGAGGAACGCTGAGCCTGTGTAAAATAAATAGTGCCTCCGCTCCCACAGGCAGAGTTCACATAAAGAAAGTGGTTTAAATGGACAGAGAAATGTTCCTGAAAGAAATCAGAGCCTCTTTGGCTCAGAATGCAAAGGGAAAAGTTACTAGGTCCCAGGTTCAAACCCTGAGTCCCCCAAGTGTATACCGTGGCTGAGTGCAATAGAAAATGTAGAACTGTGCTAGAAATCATTTGAGGATCCTTTCGATTGTAATGTTTACTGCTTGAGCATTTCTGGAGAAGAACAATAAATAATGCCTGTTTGCATTTACACTCGCATGGAAATGAATCATTTAAAATGCTTTAGGAAAATGTGTTGCTTTGCTGCATGCCTAATAAACTGTTTTGCAGCCTGTTCTTGGAGCCTGCAACCACCCATCAAGTATTAACTTGGACATTTGTGATATTAAATCTAAAGATCTTGCTTAAAAAGTTGAATACATTTGTGTAACTCACTCATTCCTTAATAATTTCAGTCAGAGGTTTTGTCTACTTGAGTGTTCTGCTTATCTGCTGTGGATGTCATTTGACCTTGAAAAGATTCTCAGTAGTAGCAAGTTAACTGAATGCTGTTCATTCCATTTAAATCTGTGATTTTTTGGAAAAGGTACTTTAAACCAATGAGAATTGTTTTCTGTCTTTCTTATGTATGATCTGGGTGTTGATAGAATGTGACTCCCTGAACAACTGTCATAAGTCTATGAGGATATACTTGGTTGGTCTGAAAGCTTAGACATTGTTTTCATTTAGTAACATCTATGTTGGTCCAACAAAAGGTATCAAACTATTTGCTTCTGGATATGTTCTTATAAAGACCAATACGGCAATAAATCTATTTCTGTATGTTTCTCAACCAATAACCTTTTTTAAACAAAATACCAAAATAAAAAAAACAAACAAACGAAAAAACATTAAAACAAACTGTAGACTACAAACTATGGAAGCTATTTGCTTACTCTATCATCCTGCCATCCAAGCATGCGGCTCAGATAGACTGCTGGACTAACACAGTAATTGACTACACATAATTGTACTTCTAGGCAATGGAATATCCGATGAAAATTTCAGCTTGTAGCAGAAATATGCACATGCAGTCCCAAATGTTTATGCAGTATAATAGTGACATGTTATGAATATCCTAAGTGTTAGCTTAACAAACAATGGTTTTAAACAGAAACAGCACTCATGTACAATAATAAGCTGTATTTAAATTAGTTTTAAATGTTTTTTGACACATCACAATGTTCTGAAATTTGATTAAAATTGTGCAAGCAAAACAAGATGGAAAACCACCATAAATAAGTGGAAGTAGAACAAAAGATAGCCCTATTTTGTTTACCGTCTCTTCTGTAACTTTAGACATCATCTCACCAGGCCAGCCAGTCCCTGAACGAAGTAGAAAAGAAGTGCAGGGGCATGCCATTATAGGGATGCAGCTAATTTCAGTATATAGTGTATTTGTTTCACTTTGTAATATATGTTGGATGTTAGAATATATAGTGTATGCGTTTCACTATATTATGTATTTGTTTTAGTATATAGTGTATGTATTGTTCAATCTATATATTTCAATGTATATCAAGTCAAGTCAACCTTTATTTCTTAAGTGCCCAATCCCCAGGGCTCTAGGCACTTTACAAAAGTACAGGACAATAAATTAAACATAGTTATAATCAGGATCAGTTCACTTAAAATATCATAGATCATCATAAATAAATGTTTTCAAAACTAAACAATAAATTATAAAAATTCAGCCCAATATATAGTGTATGTTTCACTATGTAGTGTGTTTGTTTTGGTAGATAGTATATATGGATTTTTCAATGTGTAACATATGTATTTTAATATATAGTGTATGTGATTACCTATGTAATTTATTAGAATTAGTATACAGAGTATGTGGATTTTTCAATGTGTAGTGTATGTATTTCAGTACAGGGCATATATATTTCAGTATGTAGTGTATTCGTTTCCGTGTGTAGTGTAAGTGGAGTTTTCCAACTTATAATGTATGTGTTAAAATATTTACTGTATCATTACTGTATGTAGTGTAAGTAGATCTTCCAATCTGTAGCATGTGTTTGTATATTTTTTTAATTATTTAAAAATTGACATCCGGGAGAGGGACACTGAGCTGAGGCTTCTTTCCAGGTGCAACCCGGTGGGAAAGAAAAGGGGAGAAGTAAATTTATAAACTGGATACAGTCAGGTAATCTAGTGACAATTAAATAAAGATCATAATTTAAGTTCAGTACAGACAAAATGGTAAAACATCATATATGGAGGAAAAATAAATTAACATACAAATCATTTGTGCAAACTGGGCAAACTTAAAAAGTGTATAGTGCCATAGTAAAAGGATACTGAACTATTGCTGTAAGGAGAAGTCAAAACAGGTTGATAAACTTTATTATGAAATGGGCATTGCAATTCAAGCTTTCTGATTGGCCACTGACTGTGTGCTAAAGTGTCTAACAACATAGGAATAAGACCAGGCAATGCCCACTGGGCATTGATATGGGTGATGCTGCCCACAAAGAATGTTCGCAAATAAAATAGCTGCCATCTTGTTTTGTGCCACAAGCGATGCCACTCTTGCTGTGAAGCTAAATGCAACAAACATCAATCACTCACTCACTTACACATCTTAGAATGAAATGTACAAGCTGCAGCATTTAAGAAGAAAAAACTGCCACGATCGCAGTCGTTCTCTCGAGAAGCAGCTAAACAAAGTACATGCAGCCGATCCAGTGCACTTGCACTTCCGTAATGCTCCTACTTCAATGCCTAAAAGCTTCATTTGCAGGTATGAGCGGGGGATTAAAAACAATCGTGCCTAGGGGTTTTGTGAATTGGAACTGTGGATTTAAAACACTGTCTGGAGAACGATCTGGTGGGTCCCTGGTCAGAAAGTCAGTTGAGAGAGGGAGAGAGCGAAACAATGTACATGCAACTGCTTGGGTGCACTTTGCTACCAAGGAAACAGCTTGACGGTGGCTTTGCGATTCAGATTTTATTCAAAAGGTCAGTGATTCTATGGAGATGAGCTTTATAAGTCTCCCTTGTTTAAAAGGCAAATTAAATACCATCCTCCATTTATTTATGTGCCCTTCAGTATGCTGGCTTTCCTGTCACTTCCTACAGCTATGGGGACTACAGTAGGACAAACTTTAAGTCTAAAAAAAAAACATCCAGGCGGAGGAACTATTTTATTTAAAATAAAGACAAAAAAAATCACTTTTTTGTTACTTAATCCTAATAATTTTAATTTTTAAATGCATCTAAAATGTAGATGCCCATTTCATAAGCTCAATAAGCCACTCCAGGGTCTGTGTGTTAGACACTTTAACACACGGCTAGGAGGCTGGATGCACTCGGCCGGTGTCTAACACACACCCTGTCATGTCTTATTGCTTACATGAGGTTGTTTGATAAAGTTTAGAGGACAGGTAAGGGGTGATCAAAAGCCAGGCAAAGATAAGGAAGGGTTCAGGAAGATGGCTGGCAGGAGCAAGGGGCAGGGGGATGGAGTTTTAGCTGGCATTTAATGAAGCAAAGGGAGGGAGCAAATGGATGGAGGGAAGGGCATCTGGTTCCAGAGGGAGGGGAGGCAGGATGAGAAAGCAGATTTCCCAGCTAAAAAGTGTAGGTAGAGAAGGGAGACTGTGCACATGTCCCCTTGAGCACAGTGAGAAGAAGGAGGAGGAGGTGATGGGGGGAGGAGATGGGATATGTGTGAGGGGAAGGACTCAAGCCAGTATTTAGAGATGAGGGAAGCACAGTGGGACTAGCGTCATGAGAGGAAAGGATTGGGGAGGATGGTTTGGGAGAAGTAAAGGGAGCAGTGGTGGGTATGAAAAGGTGGGCTGGTATCAAAGAGGCAGAAGGCATGTCGAGGGTGTCCAGTCTAGTAAGGAAAGTGGAGGTGATGGTGCCATAAACCACATCTGCATAGTGGTTTAGGGAACAGCAAAAGGAAGGAAGTGCTGTTAGAACTTCACTACTCTACTGGGACTCAAGATCTAGAACTCTACTACTTGGACCTTCAACTTTTTAGGGTAAAAACAGCAACAACAAAATAAAACAAGAGTTAGTGTGTTTGTCTGAGTTAGGTGAAGGAAACTGTTATCTGTGTAGTTAACTAGGTGACGAAGAGACTGTGAATTTGGGGAGTGGCTTAGGCAGCAGGAAGCTAGGTGTTTGGATTTAAAACTGCCTAGATGGAGATCATATGATGCAGAGTGCTGAGTAGAAGCACCTCTGCTAAGCTCCTACCTCCTGATCATATAATCGTCTTTTTTAGATGTTTAAATTTTACAAAATCCTCTGCTTTTAAATTCTCCTGCCAGCTAAACGTCTAGAGCGCCTGTTTTGTGAGTTTGATCGGTTGATGGAGGCTTACATGAAGAAAGCCCCACAGAAACATACCTCCCCTGCTACTCCCGAAAAGGCCCCAAAGAATTCTCAGGCCTCGGGTTGGCCAGATAGGCCCAATCCTTCAAGTCAAGTAGGGGAACAAGAACCTTTAATGCTTAATAGGTTCTTAGAAGAGTTTAAACCCTTCCGTGAAGAGATGAAAGGAATGGCGATTGACCTGAAGACTTTGTCAAAAAAGCTGGATGAAGTTTCGTTAACTGCCTCTGATAATACTGCCCGAATAGTCTCTGGAGAAATGACTAGAGAAACTTGATCCCGAATTAGTGTCTACGCAGCAGAAGCTATCTCGTTTGGAGGCAAAACTTGAAGATCTGGAGGGCCGTAGCCACAGAAACAACATTGTGATACTAGGGCTACCAGAGGGAGATGAGGGACAGCATGCTGTAGCATTCATATAGAAGTTGGTGGAATGGGTTGCTGGCCCCTCTCCCTTCGGCCCAGTATATATCATAGAGTGAGCTCACAGGTCATTGCGACCGAAGCCTTTACCAGATGCTGCCCCTTGACCTATTATTTGCCGTTTCTTCAATTTTTTAGAAAGGCAGCACTTCTTGCAGAAAGTGAAAGCTTTACAGGAGGTTCATTGGGAGAATACTAAATTGAGAATTGCACAAGACCTGCCAGGATCGGTTCATTTGAAACATAAAGCGTTTCACCCCATTGTATCCAAGATCATTGCTGCGGGCCTGAAATTTAGGATGGAATACCCGGCCAGGCTACAGGTTCTTGTAAACGGATCCTGGTTAAATTTTGAAGATCCTGAGTCTGCTCTTGCAAGCCTTAAAACCGTGCTATCGGACTTGTTCCGAGAGCCCTGAGAAGTTCTGTCTACATGTTGAGGGGTTGTCTGGAGTTGCCTCACTGGAACTGTTATCTCTCTTTTTGCCTACAGAGATAATGTCGATGAGCTACATTTGGAAGTTCTTGTTTCTCATCTGGACTGTGTTATTTAGAATATGGGCTACCCGTTATGAGTTTCTTAGGCCCTAACTCCACAAAGCTAATTGCTGTTTAGGGCAAGGATGTCTGGGATGACCGTGATGGTTTATTTGGGGAAGGAGTTCTGTGTTTCAATGCATTTTGTTACACAAATTAGTATTAGAGAGGGGAAGTCTGTGTTACCTAATTTAGGATTAATGTCTCACTTTGCAGATTGTTGGAAATGGGAGCGGCGCTGGGTTTTCTCAGTAATTTCATGTAATTATCTTGTCAGGATCGGGTTGTGACCACAAAAGGGCGTATCACGTATATGAAATGTAACTCTGTGCTGCTCTTAATTGAGGAGGATCTCCCTCAGTTTTGTCTCTTGTCTCGAACTCAGGACTGCAAATTACCCCAATGGGGGTTCTTGCGCCTAAAGGCTGGTAAATCTCTGGGCAGAGTTGTCATTTCTCATTTTTCTTTGCCTGGGGCCCAAGATCTCAGTGTCTTTTATGGATTTCTGGTTTCATTTTGGTGAGAAGGGGTTATACCCCTCCATTAGCTTTCCGATCTGGTTCTGGTTTGTGTAGAGGTTTCTCATGGGGCAGCGCAACCCCTAATTTTCATTCAGTTTCCCGAAGCTATTTGGCGCATTTATGCATTTTGCAGGCTTGTTTGTTCCCCCTTTCATTATTATTTTATCACACCCGTGTGCATTTACATTGGAAGCCAAGGACCACTCTCTAGTTATTGTGGGTTGTTAAAATACTTGCACTGTTTAGTATTTACTTGAGGATGTTGTTGTATTGGCTGTAAGCAGAGGTGCATTTTCGGGGGGCGGGAGAAGGAGGAAAGGACACAGTACTATGCTAAAAGTTGCTTATGGCAGTATTGGTGGTTAGGTGGGGGTGGTATATGTTGGGTTTTGCTAGGTGGAATGGGGGGAAGTTGGGGGGGGATGGGTTATTTGTGGGGGGGTTGGGGAGGAAGGAGGGTTCTACAGCAGTAACCTCTGGATTATGGTTGAATGTTTTATGTAATCTGTGTGCAGGGCTGAACATACTAAGCTAAATAACTATTGTCAAATGGCCAATGAGGTGACTTTTGCAACTTGGAATGTTAAGGGAATCAGGAAAAAAGCCAAACAATATCAGGTTCTCAGACATTTAAGTTTATTACGTTCTCAGATAACTTTCTTACAGGAATCCCACTTACTTAAATCTGAAGCCTTACAGTTAAGGAGGCAACAGGTGGGGCTGGTTTATGACGCTCAGGGCTCCACTAATAGTTGCAAGGTCATGCTTATTATTAATAGAGGCATTCCCTTTGTTTCTCCACAGGTTATCAAAGATCCGGAGGGCAGATTTATTCTAGTTAAAGGCACTCTCTGGTCAGTTCCACTTTTACTTGGTAGTATATAAGGTCCTAATATGGATGATCCAGGGTTTTTCATGAGACTCATAACCATTATTTTTCCAATGCTTCCTATCAGGATTATTCTGGGGGGTGACTTCAATCAAGTCATAGATTCTAATCTGGACAGGTCAGGTAGTGGACCAGGAGGGGTGTCTCTGGGGCAGAGGGCTTTTAAGGATTTAGTAGACCAGTGCGGGCTCTGTGATATCTGGTGCGTGTTATATCTTGACTCTAGGGAGTTTACTTTTAGGTCAATGGTGCACACTCGCAGTCCCGCATTGACTACATATTTATTTCTCAGAATCTCTTACCCGGGGTCAAGACCTCCTCGATTCAACCTGGCCCTGTCTCTGATCATTCACTTGTGTTATGCAAATTGGCATTCTTTAATTTGCCTAAAAGGGAAACCAGATGGAAGCTCAATGAACAACTTCTTAAAGATGCCAAGTATTGCAAGCTCATAAAGGAGCAAATTGAGCTCTTTTTTTCAGCTAACCCTTTAGACAGTACAAAACCGGATACTGTATCTTATGGGGGGCCTTCAAGGTACACATGAGAGGGATCCTTATCAGTATGGCAGTTAGTAGGAAAAGGGCACAGGAGGAACAACTATTATCATTATTGTCCCAAATTCAGTCACTCGAAGTGAACACTTCTGTTAGTGTCTCAGATGAAGACAAGAGGAGGCTCTTAGTGTTCAATGACAGATATTTAGAGTTGTTAAGGGAAAAAGCAGAATTAGCTATTATTCGAACCAGAGCTAATTATACGGATCGGGGAGAGAAAGTAGGGCACCTACTGGCATTACATATAAAACAGCAAGAATCTGCCTATTCCAACATATTTTAACTGGAGAAGAAGCAGACCCCCACCTCTTTGAAGCCCTGATTGTTCTTCTCCCTAAACCAGATAAGGACCCTGAGCTAGTTCAAAGTTACAGACCTATATCCCTTCTAAACCAATATATTAAAATTCTTTTGAAGATATTAGCCAATAGGTTAACTGTAGTTCTCCCTGAGCTAATAGGTATGACCCAGGTTGGATTTATGAAGGGGCGCTCATCATCAGACCACTTGCGCACCCTTTCTCATGTCTTCTAGGCTACTAGGGATGCTGAGTTTCCCACAGGACTGGTTTCCCTGGATGCCGAAAAGGCATTTGATCGTGTGAACTGGAATTTCTTGTTTTGAGTTTTGGAAGCTTTCCAAGTCCCTCCTGTATTTATATCCTGGATTGCTGCATTATATAAAACCCCTACAGCAAGGATCTCTGGGAATGGGGCCTTTGCCAAACCTTTTTCACTCCATTCAGGTACCAGGCAGGGTTGCCCCCTATTTCCTCTGTTATTTAATTTGTACCTTTAACCTCTCATCCAAAATATTCTCAATAATGCGTTAATACAAGGTATTTGGGTTGGGCATCATGAAATCAAGGTCACTGCATATGCGGATGATCTGCTGGTACACTTATCCCATCCAGTATCCTCTAATCCGGCTTTGCTGGGCGAAATAGCAAAATTTAGTGCCCTATCTAATTACAAACTGAATGCTAATAAATCCTCTTTTTTTCCTTTAAACCACAAGATATTCAAGACTGATGTTAGCCCTTTAGGTTTATGTTGGGTTCCCAGGTCATTCAAGTATTTGGGCATCAAACTAACTTGTAACCCCTTAACATGGTTTAAGGAAAATCTCCAATCCCTTTCTCAGCTTATAACTCAAGACTTTGATAGGTGGTCCAAACTCCCCATTTCATTATGGGGCTGGATCAACATAGTTAAGATGAATATTTTCCCTAGAATTTGTTTATCCTTTATCTCTTCTCAATATTTTTATCCCATTACTCTGGTTTAAGAAGTTGCATGGCAGTTTCACTAGGTTTATCTGGGCCAGTAAGTATCCTCGATTGGCCTATTATAAATTGGCAGCTCCAAAATCTGAAGGAGGCTTGCAGATTCCCCATTTGGCTATATATTATTGGGCCAGCGATTTAGCAAAATGTTTGAAATGGGTATGTCCCGGTCCTGAAAAAGAGCAACCGGTTTGGCTTAGGATTGAATTGAATTTAATTAGGTCCATGAATCTGGATCCTCTAACTTTATTCTATCTTAAAATGTCTCAGGTGCATGCTGCTGAGAAATGAATATAGTAGCTACTTCATTAAAGAGATATGCACAATTATGTTCCTTTTTGCAATATTCCCCTCAGTTAGACTTGGCCCAACCCATCTGGAATTCCCCATCTTTCACCATTAACAAGAAGAAGATTCCCCATTAATGGTTGTCCCAAATGGGGGATGGGAAGGTGCTCTCCTTTGTGGATGAAGAGGGGCAATGGTTGTCAGCAGGAGATATTATTCGGAAATTTAATATCCCGGTTCTCTCACACTTTAAAGTCATACAGTTAAGACATTTACTTACAATAGTCCTTGGCAATACCCCTCCTTCCCAGACTGTTACGGCCCTGATACCTGAAGTCTCTTCATTACTTGGATCTTCAGGTATCATATCTAAACTTTACCAGGTGCTATTTCATAAAAGATATGGGGACTCCTTTGGACCCAGTAGGTTCTGGAACTCCATTCTTCCTCAGTATCATCCCGATTGGCAATCCCTGTGGAGATCATGCAGTGTCAGTGGCTCAGTAGATAGCACACTCGCCTCTGAGGCCAGGAGATCAGAGGGCTGTGGGTTCAGTTCCCACATCTGGCACTTGGGTTAATATCCCAGTACTGACACTGTAATGCAGCATGAGAGGGGTGCTGCATTTCTGAGGTGCCGTCTTTCGGATGAGATGTTAAACCGAGGTCCCATCTGCCTGGATTGGTGGTAGTTCAGGTGGATGTTAAAGATCCCATGGCACTTATCAAAAAGAGTAGGGAATTTCCCTGGTGTCCTGGGCCAAATTTCCCTCATTCACTAAAAATACCACCAACAGCTTAATCTGGTGCAAGGTCAGTTGGCATTCATCTGTATTCCCCTCCCCCGGGTCGTGCCTGAAAATAGGCAGGATTTGTCTAGTGCACTTACCCGGTCAACAAAAGCTAAATAAAAAATCCTGTCATAAATATATGTTTCTCAAGACAGGTTGCGTCTCATGCAATATCACATTTTACATAATATGTATTACACTCCGGTTAAGTTAAAGAAATAGGGTCTCTTGGACTCCAACTTGTGTGCTAAGTGTTCTCGGGAGGAAGGAACACTTCTTCACTTGTTTTGGTCCTGTCCCAAAAATTCATTTCTATGGGATTCTATCAAGGCTTCCCTGGATCCTTTACTGGGCCTTCAGGAGTATTTCATACCTGATATTTGTCTCCTAGGGGACTTGTCTTCTATTAGAGTTAAAGTCAGAAGGTTTCCTATATCTATGATAGCCTTATCTGTCAAGAAGCTTATTCTACATCACTGGAAAGACAAGTCCACCCGACTTTTCAAGTATGGGTGAACAAAATTCTTGTCAATCTACGAACAGAAAAAGCGATTGCCAGTCTCCACAACAGATTGGCAGTTTATACAACAATATGGGATCCTCTTCATTCTCTGATTCTAGTTGCTCAGATTTAGTTACATCTCAGGTCAAATTGTCCTGTAGGTTTCTATGTAATGATTTTATTTTTATGGGACATATGGATTTGTTACTGCTGTATGGGGAGGGAGGGGCCGGTCGGGCAGTTCTAGCTTAATAAGTGGCTGTACTCTTGTTTCATTCTCATGGTGACTGCCTTTTATTGTGAAAAATGTATCAATAAAGTCTGAATTGAAAAAAAATAAAACTGCCTAGATAGCCTTTGCCAGAGAACAGCAAGACAAAGGAGATGTTGTAAGAACTTTAGTACTCTACTGTGACTATATAGTCCTTCCTCCCTCCCTCCCCACCATCCCTCCACCCTTAGCTAGTTCCACTTTTATAGGCACAGGACTTGACTGACAACTGGAACATCCTTCTTGGGAGCAGGAAGGGAGTGATCACAGAGGCACAAGATGGTTTTATGTGATATGAGCACCTCCTGAACAGCGCAGTCAGAAATGGCAAATGAAAAACTGCGACAGACACATGGGCGACTAGACTGGAGTGTCGAACAACACAATGATTGACTGCAGCAGGAGGCAGTCTGAAGGGCAACGTGCACATGGCAAGGGCTGCAGGGGAGAGGAGGAAAATCATGCTGCAGCAAGGGTAACAAGGGAAGGGCGCCACAGACAGAGCAAGTGGCAGGAGAAGCGGGCATGCAACACTGCCATGGTGGGCTATGGGCAGGGTACAGCAACAGGCATGGTGCAGTGGTGGTGGTACAGTGCAGCAGTACCACAGGACCAGGAGATCCACACCTGAGTGGTCTACACACTGGACATGGGTGGGTGGGAGGCATATGAGAGGGTACAGCCAGGGAGAATAGCCTGTGGGGTGGCAATGACAAACAGTGCAGAGCCATCAGCCCAAAGGGGGGACATGTGGAGGCAGATAGCCCTGATGGATTGGGAATGGCCATGGCATGTGAGCCTGGGTCAAAAGGGAGACTTCAGGGATGCGGTGGATGAGTGGGCGCCCATGGCAGGGAGATCCCTCAAAGAGAAGGGAGATGGGTGTACACTGCACATGACCATGTAGACAAGCGATGACTGCAGGCCCACAGGGGGTGGTGCATGCCAGGGGTCACTAAGTGGATGGTCACAGATGGAATGCAAAGTTGTGTGCCAGTCTGCGTAGGTAGGCATAGTGGCTCCTGGTGCTGTACTCTAACACAATAGCACAGATCTGGGCATCCAGGTCATGGTAATGACACTGGGGCTGTGTTGCCTCTGCCTCTGACACCAGCATCTTCGAACAGATGGTAGTCAGATGCTCCTCCTCCCGGAGGCACTCTAGAAGGTGCCAGATGCTGGGGTGGCATGCACCAACCCGGGTGTTAATGGCCCTGTACCACCCCTCTACCACATTGTTGGTACATGCCAGGCCCTGGACAGTCACCTCATAGCAATTCCACTGCTCGATGGGGAAGCTGGCACATCGGCACCCCAAGTGCCCAGTGGGACAATCGATCCAGTTGTCCTCCACATAGTCCAGCATGGGCTGGAGGACCTCTTCATTGGCAATCACATACTCCCACTCCCGCAGCTCATCAAATACTGCTGGCATACCCGCTGGTGGGAGGAATGCCAGTGCCAGCAGCATCTGCACATGCAGGGCTAAGTCAGGGTTGGTGGAGTACCATGCCAGGATGTCTGGCAGCTGTTGCACCTTGCACCAAAGGGCCTGGGAGTTGTGGAAGAAACATCCCCTGATGCAAGCCTCCAGGAAGACGGTGCCAACACCATACCAGCTGGCATGCTCAAAGTCCATCAGGACTGTGGCAGGTGCAATGCCTGGATTGTGCAGCTTGAGCTAGCTAAGCAGCAGGACATAAGTCTGTGCCTGCCTGGAACATGTAAGGGCATAGATGGCCGGCAGAACCATACTTTACTGAATGGCGTGGACAGTGTAGAGCTGTCTGAACAGGGTGGGACATGCCCTGAATGTGCCGTCCATGAACCAGTCCATGCTGGTGGTCAGCTGCTGCAGATTGCGGTCTGTGGCATACTCCATGATGCAGTCCCGTTCCCTCTTGCTGTCATACAGGAGGAAGCATGTTCTGTTGGAGGCAAGGGAGCACTCCTCCAGGAATACGAGGTCCTCTACCACTTGTGGGGTAGTAGGCCAGCTCTGTGCCACGTGCTGAACCCATTGCACTGTCCACCGCAACAGCTACACTTCCAAAAGGTGACCAGCCACAGCCGCAGGGATGCCCGACATGCTTGCCACAATGACCTGGGATGCACTGTCCATTGTCCACTGTGCCCCATTTCATAGCATTTTGAGGACCCACCGCACACCCACATTGGCTATATCAGGGGCATGATTGTAATCCCTGATGGTGGCTAGCACCGTATCCTCCACCATGTGCAGGTGGGCTAGGCAGTGGTACCTGTGCACATCTGCACACCTCCAACAGACCTTTTCAGGCCCTTCTTTGTCTCGCCTATAAACAAAGCCGATGTGGACAGCAATTGGCTTGCCCTTATAGCTTTGGACATAGCGCACCTCCATGTCTAGCAATGCAGTCTAAACTGACAGGGCTGCTGGGGATGGCTGTCATATAGGTGCTGAGTGACCCACCCTGTGTGCACCTGGCCATGCCCTCTTCCTGCCTGGGGCCAATAACTGGCAATATAGTGCTGAGCCCCACCCCCCTCTGTCCCTGTGGCCTGTGGGTCTCACTCGCTGCGGTCTGTCCTCGATGGTTATGGTGTGTCTTCTGCCTGTGTGTTGCCCAGTGGCCTCTGCCAGTCATGTGCCTACGCGGGTGAGTATGTGCTACTGTTGTGGGCCTTTGTGGGGTGGGGGTGCTGCCTGTTCTGTGGGTTTGGTCGTATGTGTACTCATGTCTCCTCTGTGTGGTGTTGGGATGGTGCGGCCTCCCATTGTTGCCTTGTGTCCCTGTCTGTGCCCTCTTTCCCTGTGTTCCCCCGGTGCCTGCCACCTTCACTGGCCCCCTCTATTGCCCGATGAACCTGTATGCCACGGCCTACTGTTTGGGCTGTCCCAGTCTCACCATTCTGTGTGACCTGTATTGTGTACATGCTCCCCCTGGGTGCAGGCCTGCTGGTGCTTGCAGTCTTGCCACCAGTATGTCCTGGAGGCGCCCTTACTGTGTGGAAGAGCTTTTTGCTCTTCCATTGTGTGTCTGCCTTTCTGTGTGCTCGTTCTTTCAGCAGCGGTGCTTTCGGGCCTACCCCCACGGACCGCGCTGTGCAGTAGGCACTCTCCTGGCTGCTACCCACAAGACTCACCATCCTGGAAGGAAAAGAGTAGTTCTTCATCACCCTCCCAGCTGCTGGAGGTCTGACTCTGAGCATGTAAGAAGGAAACTACTGAGGATTACAGGAACTTCCTGTCCTAGAACTTGTAGAGCAGGGCCTTTTAGGGCACGTAGGCAGTAGGAAAGTTGTGGAAAAAAAAAATTTAAATATATAAACAGAGAGAGGAAACAGTAAGCATACAAAACAACAGTTGAAGTGCCGTAAATAAGACATGATGGAAGTAATACAGTGCAGTTGCTGTGGAACAACAGTCTTTAGGGAGACTCTGGAGGATGCAGTGTTGTCCCATCTGCAGGCAGCTCTCTGGCCTGAGGGAGGAGGTTGTTCATCTCCAGGCTGAGTTGGCCAGGATTTCAGGGGACCTCCTCTCCCATCTCAGGACCACCAGGGCCGACGCCACTGCCTCAGAGGTTGCCAAAAAAGAGGAGTGGTAGGATCACAGTGGGCTAAGTGAGAGTGAGGGTGATGGAATGGATGGGTGTCCCTCCAGTTGTACCTCTCCACAATTCGTACGTTGTTCTGGCAGAGTGTGGTTCCTGTATGGAGACACCCACAGTGGAGACCAAGGAGGATGCTGGGAACCTCCACAAAGGAGATCCACAGGAGGGTGGCATGGGACCCCACAGGGGAAGGAAACAACTCCTTCTGGGGAACTTCATTGTTAGGAGAGTAGAACGGGGGAGGGGAGAGGGCAGTAATGTGCCTGCCTGGCACCATGGCTTGGAGGGACAGGGAGTAAATTCTCAGGATCGTGGGAGCAGATGTACGAGGGAGAGAGATGGATGTCACTGTCCACCTAGGGACAAATAACCTGCATGGGAATGAGAAAAGAGCAGTGCAGGAGGAGTTTGTGGAGTTGGAGAGGTGCCTTAGATAAGTAGCATGCACAGTATCCATCTTGGAGGTACTGCCTGTCTATAGCATGGGTGAAGCTAGGGTGCTCCACACCATGAGATTCAATCAATGGTTGAAAAACTTGTGCAGAGCTCAGGATTTTGGCTTCACTGGGGACTGGGGCTCCAACTGGAGGGATACTGGCCTATACTGGCACGATGGTCTGCATCTGTCTAGGAGGGGAACCAGGATCCTAGGTGATAGGTTTAAATGCTTCATTGGCATGTATTTAAACTATCTAGGGGGGCACTGAAAGGAGCAAGGATGTCCTAGCTCCCCCCAAAAAATCAGGGTAGTTAGTGAGGTAAACACTAAGATAGAGAAATCGATAGGGAGAACCGCAGGAGTAAATAGTGAAAAAGGCAAAAGCAGTAAGGATAGGTTTGGGACATAAAGGGGAAAGGGCATCAAAAAATGGAAGGTAATGAGTACCAATGCTCATAGTCTAGGTAACAAGCACGCTGATCTGGTGGCCTTGATGGAAGAGGGATGCCTGGATATCATGGCAGCCACAGAAACATGGTACACAGAGAACCATGACTGGGATGGCAACATATCAGGGTACACAGTCTACAGGAGGGACAGGGAGGGTAGAAAAGGAGGAGGAGTAGCTCTCTACATAAGGGAAGAGATCAAAGCAATGGAACTTAAGAGTAAACAGGGAGGAGAGGTGGCACTGTGGGTCACATGGGAGACCAGAAATGGCACCAAAATTTGCATGGGGGTTGTATACAGACCACCGTCTCAAGGAGAGAAAATGGACAAGAAAATGATAGAAGACATCCTTAAGATGGCAGGAAAAGGTGAGATATTGTTGATGGGGGACTTGAATATGCCAGATGTTAACTGGTACTTCTCCATGCCTTACAGTGGGCATGCCACAGACAGCTAGTGTTGGAACTCACTCATGAGGGACTGATCATAGATCTGGTACTCTCAAATAGGGATGGAGAGAGGATCTCAGATCCAGAAGTGGGTAGCCATCTGGGAACAAGTGACCACCAAACCGTGTGCTCAATGATAAACACAGCCAGAGAGTAAAGACATTCAAAAGTGAGGGTACTAGACTTTAGGAGGGCTGACTTTGTTAAATGGGAGAGTGCCTCAGAATATCACTAGCAAACAGGCAAGAAGGAATGGAGGAACAACAGGGAAGCTTCAAAACTGCCTTCACAGAGGAAAATAGCATTTGTGTGAAGCACATAAACCAAAATGAAAGAAAAAAACACTATAGTAATCAAAAGAGGTGGCAGGGAAGGTTAGGGAGAAAAAGACAGCATTCACAAAGTATAAGAAAGCACAGAAGGAGCAGAACAGAGAACTGTACCAGTTACAGCAGAAGGAAGCAGGGAAGGCAGTCAGAATAGCACAGGCCCAAACTGAGGAAAAGATAGCCAACTTGGTTAAAAAGGGGATACAACCTTTTATAGTTACATCAGAGAGCAAAGAAGAACCAAGGGAGGGGTAATGAGGCTTAATAAAGGGGACGGTGGGTGGTCAGAGAGGGACAGTGAAAAAGCAGAGATACTGAATGAATACTTCTGCTCAGTATTCACAAAAGAAGAGGATGGGGCGGTACCTCATCCAATTAATAGAAGCACCCTGGATAGGGGGTTAATACCAGTCCTTTCACAGAAGAAAGGGTTCTGAAAGAACTAAAACAAAAGGTGGACAATGCAATGGGCCTGAAAGATTCACCCCAGAATTCTAAAATTACTAAGGGGAGAAATAGTAACACCATTGATTACCCTTTTTAACAAATCATGGGAGGATGATGTGATACCTAAGGACTGGAGGAGAGCAGATGTGATTCCCCTTCACAAAAGTGGGAGCAAAGCTGAGGCAGGCAACTACAGATCTGCTAGCCTGACCTCAGTGGTAGGGAAAATGATGGACTCCCTTCTAAAAGAAAGAATTGTCGAGTACCTAGAGGCCAGTGAGGCACAGGATCCAAGGCAGCATGGATTCACAACGGGAAGGTCATTTCAGACAAATGTAATAGATTCCTTTCATTGGGTGACTAAAGTAGTAGACCAGGGATGGGCTATAGACATGGTCTACCTAGACTTTAGCAAAGCATTTGACACAGTCCCACACAAAAGATTAATAAACATAGTAGCTTGCCTGGGAGTGGGTCCCTGGGTGATAGCCTGGTTAAACAATTTTCTGGACAACAGAACATATAGGGTAGTAGTAAACGGATTCCACTCTGAAGAAAGGGGGGATTACTAGTTGGGTAACGCAGGTTCAATACTGGGTTCAGTCCTTTTTAATGTCTTTATAAGTAACATTGCAGAGAGACAGGAAGGAAAAGTACGCCTCTTTGCAGACAACACAAAGATCTATAACAGGGTTAATACACAAGGAGGGGTGGAAAGGATGAGAAGGGACTTGGCAAGGTTAGAGGAATGGTCAAAAATATGGCATCTTAGATTCAATGCAAAGAAGTGCAAAGTAATGCACCTGGGAAACAAAAACCCAGGGGTAAAGTACACAATTGAGGTATGAACAATAACACAAATGGAAGGGATCTGGGAGTTGTCATATCAGAAGACCTAAATGTAAGCAAGCAATGTGAGAAGGTAGTAAGGAGGGCTGGGGGGGGATACAGGGATGTATAGGGGAGGCGCCACACGAGAAAACAGGAAATCATTATCCCTCTGTACAGACAGTTGGTGAGACCTCATCTGAGTACTGCATGAAGTTCTGGAGACCCTATCTGTACAAGGACATAGACAGGAGGAGGCAGTCCAGAGGCAGGCAACTAAAATGGTGCAGGATCTGCAACAGAAGCCATATGAAGAGAGACTAAAGGGTTTAATATGTATACCCTTATGGGAAGGGGGGGCATGATAGAAACTTTTAAGCACCTCAGGGAAATCAATAAAGTCAAAGAGGGTGGCATTTTTCAGAAAAAGAGATGTGCAAGAACAAGGGGGCACAATTTGAAGATGGAGAGGAGAGGTAATGTGAGCGAGTATTTCTTCACAGAGATGGTGGTGGATGCATGGAGCGGACTTCCTGGGGAGGTTGTGGGGTTAAAAACAGTGGAAGAATTCAAGAATGTATAGGACAGACATAATGCAATTCTGGTGGGGGAGTAGGAAGAAGCAGGCTGTTGGTTAACTAGGATCAGCAGCTTATCCTATAGGGTAGGAAAATGGGCAGACTAGGTGGGCCAAGCGGTCAAAGTCTATGTTTCTATATTTTGAAAACCAGAATAACCATTTTGGTCACCAGCTCTCAGTGGACCTGAAATGGTCTCTCAATAGGAATTGTATAGCTTTCAATACATTGGGCCTGATTTTCAAAGGTTGACGCACGGCTTGATTCAAGCCCTACATCAGCCCTGATGTTTGAAGGAAATGCACCAAACTCCTTTGTCGCAACTGCAACAATTTTTTGTATTTTGGGCATAGTTGCGACAGTTTCCACAATATATGGTAGCTTGCACTAAACATCTGGCGCAAGCCCTAAAAAAAAGGTTCCTGAAATGGTCCAAAATTAGACTGGGGGAGCTGGTCTAACTTGTGGCATTTGTCGCAACTGATAAGAAATCACGATCTGCTTGAAACGACTGCTGCACGCTATATGTGCAATTCACCAGGGACTTGTGGAATCCATAAGTGTTTTTAAAATTGGGCCCATAGTATATTTGTTTCACTATATAGTGTATGTGGTGTTTCAGTACTTAGTATGTGTATTTCAGTAGATAGTGAATGTACAGTATTTCACTATATAATGTATACATTTCAGTATATAATGTATGTTTCACTGTATTACATATGCATTTCAGTATATAGTGTATGAATTTCACAATATAATGTATACATTTCACTGTATGGTTCATGCAATTCACTACATAGTGTATGTGATTTCACTGTATGATGTATATATTTCAGTATAAGATGTATACATCTTACTATATAGTAATGTGTTTAACAATATGATGTATATAGCCAGAGGTTCTGAGTTATGTCCTTAATGGCATCCCACTCTTCTTCCCATTTCTTATTAGTGTTGTTTTTTTTTATTTGCTGCGGTACTGAATAATTGCTGGGATTGGCAAGTGTATTATTGTTGTTCTACAAGCATTAAGTAAAGCATAATGTGGCAAATATTCAAAAGTGCTCTGGCAATGGCGTAAGTAATTGCTCAGCACAAATTAATTGCGTTAGAGCAACAAAGGGATATATTCAAAAGAGATGTGCCATAGTGCGTCTCTTCTGAATATATTAACTAATGCTCATGGCACAAATGTAATGCACCAGAACATCCCCCAGACAGGCCTGTATACCTGGAATGGGAATGCACCAGCACAACTGGAGATGCGCCATACACAAATTCCTGATATTCAGATCTGGCTATGCAAATGGGCCATTATGTATGCAAGATGCAAATGGGGCCATTGGCATGTCATTATGGCTCCATTTGCATGAGTTCTGCAGGGTTGGCCAGCAAAATGCACCTGGCGCCCTGCACATCATGTAGTGCTGTCAGTGGCAGTCCAGTAGTTCCCCCCTCCCGTGCCACCGATCTCCCGTATAAAGTCATTCAAATTCTCTCTGGTAGTCCATTTGTAACCCCCTCTCCTTCCATGCCAGTGATCACCCGTACAATGTCATTTACATTCTCCCTGGTAGTCTAGTGGTAACCCCCTTCCCTTCTGTGCCACCGATCACCAGTATAAATTAATTTAAATTCTCCTTGGTAGTGTAGTGGTACCCCCACCCCTTCCATGGCACTGATCACATGTATAAAGTCATTTACATTCTCCCTGGTAGCCCCCTTCCCACTGGTAATCCTGATCACTCGTGATATGTCCCATCATATATCCCTAGTAGTCCAGTGGTCTCTCCCCCACCCACACAGGACACCCAGCTCACCCACCATCAATGGCAGGTAGCAAACACACCCACATACCACCGTGACTGCATGCCGATTGACAGCTTACAGTAATCACTACAAGCCCATGGATCCACACTGTGGACCAATGGACTTGCAGTGCATACTGAAATAGTCATTCACAACATTGTGAATGAAGTCTTCATTCACAATGTTGTGAATGACTAATATAGTACAGTAGCTGCCATTTATAGTGCCAGCACTAATTATGGGCAGCTGTTTTTAATGAGCATAATCCAAAATCCAATTGTCATTTCAAGAGACAGCAATTAAAAAACAAAGATATAGTATGGACGTTGCCCGCCTGCTGTTTCATCCGTGTCAGCTGGGAAGTGACTGTCTGCAGCCTTGAAAGGTGTCATATTTTGAGAGCAGTTAGGTGGAAGAGAACCCTGATCAACCAGAGCAACTTACTTTTAGCTAGAATGTCAGTCAGGCTATCTGAGAAGCCTTGCAGTTCTGGTTCCTGACTGGGACTGCATGACTGGAGCTGAGAAGTAGAGGGGTCTTTCTTGTTGTGTTGACAATTCAGGTAGCACTTGCTGCTTCAGGATAGGAAGCAACCAGACAGCTGAGATGAGAGCAGTAGCGGTAGAACTAAGAGACTTTTTTTTTTATTGTGTGCATCTTATTTTTAAAGCTTCTGCATTTACTACTGCTACTTAAGTCCCTCAATCCCTATTAATCCATATCAGCAAGCCACTGTATAAAGGTTAAGTGGAGGAAGGAGGGAGCTGGACTATTTGCTGGCAGCGTGGGTTTGTAAAGAATACCTGTCTTTTACCCACCATGATCTGTTACATGGACAGGAAGAGCTTGAGAATGATATAGACAGTTTACAAGTATTTTTTATTTAGAAAATGGGTCTGGAAAATCCAAACAAACATTTTGGTTAAAGTGTGTGCCAATGGGCATGCAGCGGTTACTGTAAGCGGTCATTAGATAGGCAGCCACTATGGCATGCAGGTGGGTTTGCTGTCCGATGATGACGGGGGGAGCTCAGTAGCTGAGGGTCCTGTGTAGGTTGGTGGTGCCACTGCATCACCAGAAACATATGATAGGACATATCATGGGCAATCAGGGTCACCGGCAAGGAGGAGGATACCACTAGACTACAGGCTGAATTTAAATGACATTATATGGGTGATTGCTGGCACGGAAGGAGAGGAGGGTACCACTAGACTACCAGAGAGCATTTCAATTACATTATACGGATGATCATTGGTGTGGGAGGGGGGGTACAACTAGACTAACAGGGAGCATTTCAATTTTTTTTTATTTTTATTTTAAATTTGTTAACTGGGTAAAGATACTGGGCAAAGCCCTTTTTCAGGTCCAGCCCAGACATTTAACAACAAAGACATTTACAAACAATTTGCATACAGTCAATTCAAACAATTATATACTTCAACAGGTAATAAATAACTTTTAACTGTAGCCTTAAACCTAGTCAAGGAACTGATAGATCTGAGAGACAAGGGTAAATCATTCCACAGATGAGCAGCAGAAGAAATAAAAGAATGATGGCCATAGTTATTCATATTGACAGTTGATTTAAAAAAATTCCTGAATTAGAGCACAAATTAACCTGAAAATCCCTGAAATCTAGTAGATCTGTTAATGGAGAAGAGTTCTTTGCATAAATAGCCTAGCGAGTCAGATTATCAAGCGCAAAAGTGAACTTTAAATTGGAAGATAACCAATCCAATAAAGAATACAAAACATAATGATGTGTTAAGAAAGGGATACCAAGAACAAAGTGACAAATATTATTGTAAGTCATGCTCAAAACTCTACACTCCCTTACTCCCATGCTGTAATACAGGGGAGGAACATATTCGAGGTGGGGCAATAAAGTGCCCATAGCAATAATTTTACGAGACTCAAAAGATAGAAAAACCTTGAATTTATATAACATCCCCAACTTACAATTAATTATCTTAGTTATTGCTTTAACCTGTGGGAAACAAACCAAGAAAGGATCTCAAAGAGCTCCCAGGTACTTGAACTCTTTTACCTGTTCAAGTAAATCACCAGATCTATCATAAATTTTTGGCCAAACCCCTGACGTATCTATTCCAGGCTTCTTTGGATTGGGGAGAAGTAGCAGATGCATGCAGGGTGGCAAATGTTACCCCCATTTTCAAGAAGGGCTCCAGACAAGATGTTGGAAACTATCGCCCAATAAGCCTGACCTCAGTTCTTGGGAAGGTGTTAAAAGGGGTTATAAAGGACTACATATAATTGGATATGCAGAAGAGGGGGGATGTTGATGTGACGCAGCATGGTTTTAAGCATGGTAGATCTTGTCAGACCAACCTGTGATTTTATGAGAATGTTAGCAAAGCCCTGGATGAGGAGTATCCAGTGGATGTTATTTTTCTGGACTTCTCCAAGGCTTTTGGTAAAGTGCCTCATGGTGAATTGGTGGATTCTCTAATAGAACATGGTAGCCATGGTAATATAACTCGAAGGATTAGCTCTTGGCTATCTGATAGAAAGCAGAAAGTGACAATTAAGGGATGTTACTCGGGGTAGTCAGGAGTGATGTGCGGGGTCCCACAGGGGTCTGTTTTAGGCCCTTGCCTCTTTAATGTTTATAAACATTCTATGACAGCTGGAGTGGATGTATGAGAAGCAAAATTTGCCGACGACACTAAGATAGGCTTTACAGCAAATGGCAGCCTGGAAACTGACAGATTACAGGAAACTCTGATCAAATTACAGAACTGGGCACAAGTTTCAAGATTAACTTTTAACTCTCCCGGGCCCGCCGGGGCCTCGGATCCCCCTCCACCCAGGACCAGCATTACCAGGACTGCTGCCCAGACGAACCCAGGGGCGCCTGCTCTGAAAGTGGCACTCTAAGAAGAAACCCACTGCGCTCATCCGGATCTTCTGTTGAAGGGGCCGCCGTTTGCCGCAAATTGCTGAGGAAGGGAACCAGGAGCTCGGACGCTCCCTAGTACCTTGTGCCACCAAAGGCGCAAGCCCTTAAGGACTCTCCCGGGCCCGCCGGGGCTTCGGATCCCCCTCCACCCAGGACCAGCATTACCAGGACTGCTGCCCAGACGAACCCAGGGGCGCCTGCTCTGAAAGCGGCGCTCAAAGAAGAAACCCACCGCGCTCCTCCGGATCTTCTGTTGAAGGGGCCGCCGATTGCTGCAAATTGCCGGGGAAGGGAACCAGGAGCTCGGCCGCTCCCTGGTACCTTGTGCCGCCAAAGGCGCAAGCCCTTAAGGACTCTCCCGGGCCTGCCGGGGCTTCGGATCCCCCTCCACCCAGGACCAGCATTACCAGGACTGCTGCCCAGACGAACCCAGGGGCGCCTGCTCTGAAAGCGGTGCTCTAAGAAGAAACCCACCGCGCTCCTCTGGATCTTCTGTTGAAGGGGCTGCCGATTGCCGCTAATTGCCGAGGAAGGGAACCAGGAGCTCGGCCGCTCCCTGGTACCTTGTGCCGCCAAAGGCGCAAGCCCTTAAGGACTCTCCCGGGCCTGCCGGGGCTTCGGATCCCCCTCCACCCAGGACCAGCATTACCAGGACTGCTGCCCAGATGAACCCAGAGGCGCCTGCTCTGAAAGCGGTGCTCTAAGAAGAAACCCACCGCGCTCCTCCGGATCTTCTGTTGAAGGGGCCGCCGATTGCTGCAAATTGCCGAGGAAGGGAACCAGGAGCTCGGTCAGCCCTGGTACCCAGCGCCAAAGAAGCCCTTAAGGTACGGGCCCTTCCACTCTGCCGCCGGGCTGTATTCTGCTGGGTCGGGACACTAAACCTGTACCTTCACTCACGGAAAGCGGCTGTAGTTGCTTCCTTTTGACAAGGCTAGCTCTACTGTTTCACCTTCTAGGGGACTGTGAGCAAGCGCTGCCGCCGTGGCCTTGTGAAACAGCTCTTCCTTGAAATTTTGCAGTTTGTCCTCTAAGTCCTCTCTCTGACTCTCTGTGTTTTTTTACCTGTTGCTGTTTCCACATAGAACTAACAAATTCCTTTGACTTGTCTCTGTATTCTCCTTGTACTGGCCGCTCAGGCTTCCCACCTTTTTGCTTAAATAATTTTTTTTCTGCTGTTACTGCTCTGCTTTCCATACCTTTCTGCCTATCTCAACTCTATCCTACCTCCAGCTTAATCGCTCTCCTCCTCTTTCTCACCTCCACCTTCTTCTTTTGTTAAAAAATGGTACTTAATCTCCTTCTTTCCCTACCTCCTCAGGACTCTCCCGGGCCCGACGGGGCTTTGGATCCCCCTCCACCCAGGACCAGCATTACCAGGACTGCTGCCCAGATGAACCCAGGGGCCCCTGCTCTGAAAGCGGCTCTCTAAGAAGAAACCCACCGAGCTCCTCCGGATCTTCTGTTGAAGGGGCCGCCAATTGCTGCAAATTGCCGAGGAAGGGAACCAGGAGCTCGGCCGCTCCCTGGTACCTTGTGCCGCCAAAGGCGCAAGCCCTTAAGGTACGTCCCTTCCACTTCTCTGCCGCCGGCTCTCTTCTGCTGGGTCGGGACACTAAACCTGTACCTTCACTCACGGAAAGCGGCTGTAGTTGCTTCCTTTTGACAAGGCTAGCTCTACTGTTTCACCTTCTAGGGGACTGTGAGCAAGCGCTGCCGCCGTGGCCTTGTGAAACAGCTCTTTGTTACTCTCACGCGCCAGGCCGGCTCCCACCCTCCCCACTCACCCACCCTGGTTTAATTCCTTAGCTTTATAGCCGCCAGTCTGTCATATGACTAAGTGTCTATTTTCCATTGGCTCGTTATATTCTGCTCCCACTAGGGGCATTATCTTATCCCCTTATTGTCTTTGAGCCTAACTGTTTCGATAAGCAGTGCTACTCCTCTAGAGGCTTGCTTTCCTGACGTATAAGTTGCTTGAGTTGCTATCTATGAAACTGGCCTCTTCAGATATGGTGCTGCACCCTAGTCTCCCCATTATGAACCCACTCTTCACCTCTAAAACTTCACCACTTATAGTCCTGTCTCTCCTGTTATGTCTGAACTGGGTAACGAACTCTATATCTTTTACTGTGTATCCCTGCTCTAAGAATACTAATGACTTCATATTCTCAAATACCCTTCTGTACTATTACTCGAATTCTCCCCCTGCTCACTTTATACTCATCAAAAAGGGCTGTATTTATCTATCTGTCCACTCCTATCTCTTGAACTATCGTGAACCCAAACGCCCGCAAGGCACTCTCTCTGCCAAAATGCTTTCTTACCTTGCCTGGTGGCTCCTTATGCTTGCTGGAGATATTGAACCCAACCCTGGCCCTAAGGTCTGTGCATCACCCCCCACAATGGCTGGCACAAAAAAGGGACTGGTTATAGCCCATCTGAATATTCGGAGCCTCACGAATCACCTGGCTGAGCTTGAAGCCTGGGCTAAACTAATTGCCCCTGACATCTTATGCCTCTCAGAAACTTGGTTGAAGCCTTCGGTACCTGATGCTACATGTCTTATACCTGGATATAACATTCTATGGAGAGACCGTGCTGGGTCCAGGGGGGTTGCGATTATGTATAAAAATCATCTGTCCCTTAATATCCTACCCTGCACTGATTCCCTCATACCTTGTGAAACTCTGCATGCTACCCTGGCACTGGGTTCGAAACTGCTACACATCATATGTGTTTACAACCCACCTACCAGTGGGCTGAGTGGTCTCCAAAACTTGCTACAGTACATCTCCCAGAATGTAAAATCAAATGAGGCACTACTTCTTGGGGACCTGAACCTTAACTGGCTGGGTCCACAGAACAGCATCCTTGCATCTCTAATACAGAAGCACAATCTACACCAAATAATCACAGACTGTACCAGAGCTACTACTCCGTACTCAGGGTCACTACTTGATTGGATCCTCACTACTAGACCGGACCATGTATTAGATGCTACAGTGCTTGCTGACTCAATCACTGATCATTCCCCTACACTCTGTCACTGGCGCTCTGTCACCACCTCCTCCTCAACCACGTCTGATCACTTTTACAAACTATGCTGCCCTGGACAAACAAGCCTTCCTATTTGACCTCTCCTGTATTGACTGGTCTAATATTTATACCGCAACCAATGTTGATACTGCCCTCAACTCATTTCTGACCGAATTTGGCAATGTTCAAAAAAAGCACCTCCCAATAGCCAAAAGAAGGGTTAGGAGCCAGCATTTGAGGTGGCTGAAAAAAGACCTGCTACACAAGTTAAAAGTCAGAGACAAGCAGTGGAGGAGATACAAACATACTGGTCTGCAGTCAGATCTCATTCTGTATAAACAATACAGAAATGACTGCAAAAGATGCATCAGTCAGGCCAAAAGTAAATACTGCCAAAACCTGCTGATTAATTCTTCCAATGACCTCGCAAGTTTTGGGGTCATTAAGTCCTTCCTAGGATCTGCTAAAGATGTCACTCCCTCTGAAATGGTTCTGCATGGCGTGCACTGCAATGACTCTACTACTATTGCTAATGCATTTAATCAACAATTTTCGGACTTATCTGCCTACACAGCTTCCTCCCATCACAATCTCCTGCCTCACAATCTAACCCCACAGCACCTGGCGGACCTCCAACCTAACTAACCCTTCTATTTCAGGGAAGTGTCTAGGCATCAAGTTCTTAAGCTGCTTAGGACCCTCTCCGACAACACCAGTACTGGCTCAGATGGTTTAGAACCATGACTACTAAAATGGCTTCTCACTACATCTCTGGCCCCTGGCAAGAATGTTCACCCTCTCTCTCTCCAATGGCGTTGTCCCTGAAGTCTGAAGGCAGCTAGAGTCACTCCAGTATTTAAGAAAGGCAGTAAAATGACATATCAAATTACCGGCCTATTGCTATTTTGTCTGCTCTGAACAAAATCCTGGAAAAATAGTATCAATGCAAATCACTGAATACCTTGAGAAACTCAATCTGCTAAGTCCAGCACAACATGGCTTCAGAAAGCATCACAGCACCATGACTGCACTTGCAAAATTCACTTCGGATATTGTCACCAATATGGATAGAGGGAAGTTAACAGGGACAGTCTTCATTGACTTAACCAAAGCTTTTGATCTGGTTGACCATTCTTTGCTACTCTCTGCCCTCAGTACCTTGGGCTTCTCCCTCCCAGTTACTACCTGGTTTGAAAGCTACCTCACTAACAGAACACAAGCTGTGAAGTTTAATTCAGCCATTTCAGATAGTGCTGTAATCAACATTGGTGTCCCTCAGGGGTCTATACTTGGCCCTCTTCTATTTTCATTATTCGTTAATAATCTTCCTGAGATGGTCACCACAGGTCACTCGCTGCTGTATGCGGATGACCTGGTAATTTATTATCACTCTGACAATGTCCTGGATCTAAATGCTGCCCTCACTGCTGATTTTCATTCTGTACAACACTGGTTGAACTCTCAACGCCTGGTCTTAAACACAAATAAAACCAAAGTCATGCTGTTTGGCTCCAATCACAAGCTCAGATCCTGTCCCCCTGTCTATCTCTGTCTCTGACATTGATGGGAACCCTCTAGAATATGTCACTTCTTTTTGTTACCTGGGCATCCACCTGGATCAAACCTTGGACCTAAAAACACACATACAGGAAACTTGCAAGTCAGTAAACTGCAAGTTGGGGGCTGCCTATAGAACCAACTACCTACTTACCCCCTGCTGCTAAACTGGCGATAGCTAGGGGCATACTATTGCCAACCCTTACGTATGGATGTCCCATTCTGACTTAGGCCAATAAATCTTCACTGCAATTGTGGGATACTACTTTCAATAATGTGTGCAGGTATGCAACCAAAGCACCTCGACTGCAGCATCACTGTCAATTATATCAGGACCTTGGTTGGCTCTCTCCTTCCTCTACCAGACAGTACTACCTGTACAATCTAGCTGATTCCGTCCTAAGGACATCCAAGCCTGCTATCCTATCAGATCTCCTCAGGCCGGCCATTCCCACACGGAACCTCAGATCTGCTGATCAGACCTTACTATCCATCCCCCTTTGTCGTACAAAAAAGGGCATGGGCTCCTTCCATTATGCTGCCCCCCACCTATGGAACCTACTGCCTCAGGATCTAAGGGATGTCCCCACTCATGTAACTTTTAAGGGCAAACTCAGGACTTTCCTTACTACTATGGACAAATGTGTTTGCTTTGATCCGACCTGATTCCCTGCGTTTGTACTGTTTCCTTATTGCTAGCACTTATGCCTGTCCCAATGGGTGTTCTATATTGTGTCTTGATATAAATTGTTGCTTGAACCTGCTGTCCCAATGGGTGTTCTATATTGTGTCTTGTTATAAATTGTTGCTTGAACCTATTTGTTTATATGCCTAATATTAGCTTTTTACTAATGTAAGTTACTGATTACTTCCTGTCACCTTGATCCTCACCTCTCAGCCTTTCCTCACTCTACTCCACTGCTACTCTCCCCCTTTTCTGCAATATCCTCCCCACCACTCCCACCCCACCTGACTCACCTTACCTGCTCCTGGCTCACCCTGCCCTTCTTTAGTCCCCACCCTTCTGTCTGTGCTTAGTCACCTTTTACCACCACTTGCCGTAAACTCCCACCGTCTTCCGACCCCCCCTTCCCTGCCCTGCTGTTTCTCGGTTCCACTGGCTCAGCTCGACGTTGTTACTTTTGCCGCTCTTGCCGTAACTCTTCCGCCTCTCTCCTTCTCTCACCGGCATCTTCACTCTCGCCCTGCTGTCTATCGGTTCCACCAGCCCAGCTGTTTTTTCCTACCTTCTACCGCTGTTGCCATCTTCTGCCGCTCCCCCCTGCCACTCTCTTTCTGCTTGCCGTCTTTCGGCTCCACAGACCCGGTCGCAGGTTGGTACCTTGCCCCGCCGTTGCCATATCTGCTGGCTTTCTACTTTCCACTAACTCTCTCCCTTCCATCTCCTTGCCATCCTTCCCCCCCCCTTGTGTCTTTCTCCTAATACCTATCCTCCCCTATTTTCTCCCTTCTACTTTGCACATTATGTGTGCGCTCCATGGTCAAATGTTTGGAATATATTTTGCTTTATACTTTTGTATTTTACATTGCCTTATGTATTTCTTTCTGCATTTAATTGTATTATGTATTATGTTTTTCTCGTTTTTCTGGTTGTACTCATTGTGTTTTGTAATTGTACCTCCCGGGTCGTGCCTGAAAACAGTCACTTGCTGGCTAGTGCACTTACCCGGTTAACGTAAACTAAATAAATAAATAAATAAAAAACAAGTGCACGGTCATGCACTTTGGCAGTAGTAATGCAGGGGCCACTAATAGGTTAAATGGTCAAGTTCTAAGAGAGGTAAATGATGAAAGGGATCTGGGAGTAAGGGTCTCAAATGATCTGAAGTTTAATCAGCACTGTAGCTTGGTAGTGAAGAAAGCAGGAAACATACTGAGCTGCATAGGTAGACACATAAAGAGCAGGAGGAGTGAGGTCATGTTGCCCCTGTATGGGTCACTGGTGCAGCTGTATATGGAATACTGCACACAATTTTGGTCCCCAGGCTACAAGAAATAGATTGTGGCATTAGAGAGGGTTCAGAGAAGGGCCACACAGATGATCAATGGAGTGCAAGGGTGTGATTATCAGAATTGTTTGAGTAAATATGGGATGTACACGTTGGAATATAGGAGGCTGCTGGGAGATATGTGCATGGTCTATAAGGCTCTTGCTGATACCAAATTAAGGGAACAGCTGGGGTTAAAATTAAGAGAATAGCCATATCAGACCAGAGCACATCCTTTTCAGCTAAAAATGGAAAAGTATAGGGCTACAAAGAGAAAGCACTGGTTTAGTATAAGGGTTGTGTCAATTTGGAATACATTGCTTCTAGAGATGGCTTCTAGTAGTACTATGCAGACCTTTAAAACAAATCTAGACAGAAATTTGATAGAAAATAATATTCTGGGATATCAGTAATTCCTAGTGGTGAACTGTATGGACTTTAAAGTCTTCTGAGCTCTGAAATAACCTATGAACTTATGAACCTATAATTTGCAAACAAGGATTCTTTAACTGAAGAGTGCTTCCAAAAACTATATACTTGGTCTTTTTTGCATTCAGACCATCTGAATTGATAATAACCAAGAACCAAGTGAATCAAAATTACTCTGTAGCCCTTCATTGACAGTTTGAATTGACTGACATTAACTATATAAAATTAAGTCATCAGCATAAAGTAGACAACAACTCTTGGTGTAAATACAAGACTTGTTTTATAAATAAGGAGAACAACAGGGGTCCAAGTATGGACCCCTGGGGACTCCACAAGAGGTAAGATGCAAGATAGATAAGACTGGTTAAATGGAAACATGCTGGGATCTCCATACCAAAAAAACTCCTAAAGAAAGTAACTACCTTGTCAGAAATACCCAAAGTCAGTCAATTCCAACAGAGTTAAGTTATGATTTAGAAACACAGAAACATAGACTTTGATGGCAGATAAGGACCACTTGGCCCATCTAGTCTGCCCATTTTCCTACCTATTGGATAGGCTGCAGATTCTACTTAACCAACAGCCTACTTCCTGCAACCCCCACTATAATTGCCTTATGTCTGTCCCATGCATGTTTAAATTCCCCCACTGTTTTAGACCCCACAACCTCTCCAGGAAGGTGGTTCCATGCGTCCACCACTCTCCCCATGAAAAATAATTTTCTCACATTACCCCTGAGCCGTCCCCCCTCTAACTTTAAATTGTGCCCCCTTGTACTTACACATCTCTTTTTCTGAAAGATGCTACCCTCCTGGACTTTGTTGATTCCCTTGAGGTACTTAAACGTTTCTATCATGTCCCCCCGTCCCTCCTTTCACCAAGGGTATACATATTAAGCTCTCTCCACCTCTCTTCATATGGTTTCTGATGTAGACCCTGAACCATTTTAGTTGCCCTCCTCTGGACTGCTTCCATCTTGTCTATGTCCTTGTATAGACGAGCTCTCCAAAACTGCATGCAGTACTCCAGATGGGGTCTAACCAACTGTCTGTACAGAGGGATAACCACTTCCCTTTTCTACTTGTGATGCCCCTTCCTATGCATCCTAGTATCCCCCTGGCTCTCCTTACTGACTTCTTACATTGCTTACCCACCTTTAGGTTATCTGATATGACTACACCCAGATCCCTTTCCATTATTGTTGTTGTTAGTACCTCCCCTGCTATTGTGTACTCTTCTCCTGGATTTATATTTCCCAGGTGCATTACTTTGCACTTCTTTGCATTGAATCTAAGTTGCCACATGTCTGACCATTTCTCCAACCTTGCCAAGTCCCTTCTCATCCTTTCTACCCCCCCTTGTGTATCAACTCTGTTACAGATCTTTGTGTCATCTGCAAAGAGGCATACCTTTCCTTCCAGACCCTCTGCAATGTCACCTATTAAGATGTTAAAGAGGACTGGACCCAGTACTGAGCCCCAAGGTACTCCACTAATAACCCCCTTTCTTCAGAATGTGTTCCATTCACTATTATCTTCTGTGTCCTGTTGTGCAGCCAGTTTGCTACCCAGGCTTCCACCCTGGGACCCACTCCCAGGCTGGCTAACTTGATTATTAATCTTTTGTGCGGGACTGTGTCAAATGTCTTGCTAAAGTCTAGGATAAGATTTATTAAATCAAAAGCCTGGGTCAGGTCTACAATCACGGCCCCCTCCCCCCCCCATAAGTAGACTTCTGTCACATCCTTGGAGGATGGCATTCCTGAACCTGACTAGAGCCATGCCTGTTCCCCTACCCTTTCTAAAACCATGCTGCTTAATACATAGAACAGTATTAGATTCCAGAAAAGTCAGTTAGTTGTTTTAACATCAACTTTCCTAAGATCTTACTTAATGGATTCAGTAAAGAAATAGGACAGAAATCCCCAGTAGAAACAGCATTAGCCTTTTTTGGGATGGGCACCACCCTTGCAACCTTCCAAGCAGAGAGAAACACTCCAGTTGTTAAACACAGATTAAATAATGAGCAAGGGGTGTGTCAGTTTAAAAGGTGCTACCATCTTTATGTTCCTCACATCCAACCCATCCCCACAGTTACCAAACTTATTGGGCAATTGACTTTTGAGTTTTAACACTTCAGATGTAGTTATTCTACTAAAGAAAAACTTGGGAAAAATACCAGCTGAATCAAAAACATTTGTGTCTTCGGATATCAAATCACAATTACCTGTACTGCAATCAGAAACAGGAACACCAGAAGAAAAAACAGAAATATCTGTAAAATCATTATTTAACAGACTGGCCATCATGAAAGGGTCAGTAACTGTGCTGCTAGGACAACTAAGAGAGGAAATTGTTGCTCTTTCCTTAGGGGACAACAAGGAATTTACAGTATCCCAAAAACTCTTTGAATTAGAAGAAGCTGCCTCTAGCCTGTGTTAATAATACTCAGTTTTTGCCTGTTTTATTTTATTGCAAGCCAAATTCCTCAAAAATCTATATGCCTGCAACAAATCTGTAGTGGATGTTTCCTACAGGCTATGCAAGCTTCATTTTACTGTTTAATACAGATGTTAAGGTCATGCGTAAACCACCCATTTTCCACACGCCTCACTCGTAATTTACATAAGGGGATTAACTTATCTTGTACAGTACTTCTAATAACTGCTGGCAAAAAAAGTCAGCGGCACAGTCTAGGTCAGGGATAGATTCAAGAAATGACCAATCCAAAGCTTGCATTTCTTGATTCACTAACTCAAGAGAACCACTTTTGAAATTACAAAATGTTATTATTTGAGAAGGCAACTTGGTCGGATTTAAAATTGAATAAACTGAATATGGCCTGGTGGTCACTTACTGAGTCACCCAGAACCCAAGAATGTAATAACATGTGACTCTGGTTAGTAATAATCCAGTTGAGAATCAAATGATTCTCCAATACAAAATTTAGTCTTGTAGGCTCTGTGATTAGTTGAAACAAATTATAGCAATGTAATAATGATTTATAATCAAGAGCATCGGCTTTTGCCCAATTCAAATTCACAGCTCCTAATAAAACAAAATCCCTATTCAAAATCTTCGATGTAATAGTATCAAGGAATTCCTTTAACCCAGCTTTACCACATTAGTGGGGGTTATATAAACATCCCAAAACCCACATTTGTTTACCCGCCCCAGAAGCAAATTCAATAATAACCAGTCATTTTGCGATTCAAAATTCTGACTAGAGAGCAGCAAAGGAACTTCTAAGTGGTCCATATAGTAAACTGCATCCCCCAGCAGACTTCTTGCCCTTATTATCTGCTCAAAGTAATTTATACCCAGAGATCACACATACATTATCAATAATAGAAGGCTTTAACCAGCACTTAGAGACCAGCACCATACCAGGTTTATATAAGGCCGTAAGGGCCTCAATGTAGGCAAATTTTGGAAGCAAATTCCTGGTATTTAAATGAAGAAGTTCAAGTACCTCAAGGGAATCAACAAAGTCCAAGAGGGTAGCATCTTTCAAAAAAGGGTGCACAAGAACAAGGGGCACAATTTGAAGATAGAGGCGGCTCAGAGGTAATGTAAGGAAGTATTTTTTCACAGAGAGGGTTGTGGATGCATGGAACAGCCTTCCAGAAGAGGTTGTGGAGTCAAAAACAGTGATTGAATTCAAGCATGCATGGGAAAGCCATAAGGCAATTCTAGGGGGTGGGGGTAGAAAGAAGTAGGCTGCTGGTTAATTAGGATCTGCAGCTTATCCACTATGTGGTGCCTGTAGATATAGGCCTAGATATTCAAAGTAGTTGTACCTGGGGCTATATTCAAATGGGGGAATTGCTCAGCACAATTCCAGATGTGCAGTGGTGCAAAGATAATGTATGCAGCGCAGTTCCAAGGGACATGCCCACTGATATGTGGCACATCCAGATATTTAGCCGAGAAGTGCAGCACATCCTCTGGCACATCCAGGAGATCTGCCACATACATGGACACAACTTCCTAAACATACTTGGTCCAGTCCCAACAAAGTGTCTGCTCCACTAGTCCAAACAGTGAGGGTTCAGAGTGATAGATGTAAAAACTCACAAAAGTGCAACACACCCAGGAGTGTAGCTAACAGTGCCATTCCAGTGTCAATAACCCCAATAGCAAACTATGCAAAACAAAAGAAACACTCAGGGGGTCAATAATAAAGTACAGAGAAGAGCAGAGCATATTGTTGCCAATACATTTATTTGTGCTAAGTCTGGAAAATGCTAATAAAACCCTGAGGCTTGGATTGTAACATAACATTTGTCAGGGGGCATGTTGGCAACATACAAACACACCTTAAATATACTACCCTTAAAGAGCTACACACCACAGATAGGTGAAGTTAAAGAGCTAGTGGAACCAAAAGCTTTCTGTGTTCTTTGCCCTGCCTGTATCTGTCTCTGCAGACCCCAACTGGTCTCTGACAACCCTTCCTGAACCTGCATATTTATTAATATTCTTCTATGCCTATCTCACATATGCCTGAAGTCCCACCCACACTGTTTGCTCCTCCACAGTTTCTGCTGGTTGTCTTTTCCATGTATCTACCACAATTTCAGTGACCTTCTAGTCCAGTAGTAGGAGTTTGTCAGAGCTTGCCCTCTAGCTGTAGGAACACTGGCAGTGGTGACTGCTGCTTCCCTGTACACTACTGCAACCACTTGTTCTCCCACAAATAGTACTATGGCAGCTACATCCTCAGCGTGTGTGATTCACTACACCATGAGTACAATTCATGCAGCAGACTCCCTTTCTACTGTGACCACTGCTGCAGCCACTGTGATCATTGTTCCTATGCTGATGGTCACTGCACCTATTGCTACTCTGCCTGTGACCATGTGACCTGTGGCCATGACCATGCTAGTGTGTTGACCCAGCATAGTGTTTGATATCATTTACACATTGCAATGTGTGTTTTGTGGTGGACTGAGAGTGCCACAAGTTTGCTTTGTGTTAGTGACAGCCCTATTATGGTCATGAAGTGTAACTGAGGTGTATGTGGTACACCAGGTTGGATGTGGGGTGGATGGTTTTGTTTCAGTGTTTTTAAGCTATCCTTTAAAAAACACTTTTCCTGGTAGATTACTGGATAATGAATACCTGCATATCAACTATATGGGAAAAGCTATTCATACAGCCCTAGTGTCCAGTGGCAGCTGCATGATTTCATCATCTGTTGTGTATGTTGCTGATGCATGTAGGATTCATAGGATTGTTACAGAGCTAATAGACTTTTGTCCTTATTGCTCACCAGTTAACACATGTATAAATTTCCCTGGAATAAGCATCCAATTTAAGTTTAAATGTATTTGTCATATTGCATGCCACCACCTCCAGGGGTAGCCCATTCCAGTCCTGGACCACCCGCTGATTGAACCACTTGTTAGTTCATACTAAAATTTTCTGCCTTGTCTTTAGTTGTAGTGGTGGGACCGAGTAATGTATGCGTTATCGCTAGATTCCAGTCCTAGATTTTCCCGGTGGTCACTGTCATTCCATGCTTTGTGAAGCAGAACCATATCCCCCTCTGTCTTCTGATCTCCAAGGAGAACAGATTCAACTCACTCAGCCGTGTCTCATCGTTCTTCCCTGACATGTTGTTTATTGACCGAGTAGCCCTCCTTTGCACCCTTTCCATCAACGCCACATCACCCTTTTTGTATGGTGCCCAGACCTGGGCTCCATATTCCAATACTGGTCTTACCAGTGAGGTACAGTATATATTGGGGAATAACCTCCCTGCTCCTTGATGCTATGTGTCTGATTATACAATGGCAAGGAAATTTCCTGAATTATGATTGGTCAGTGTGTGCCTGAAACAGTGATGATATTGCAGTATAACATCACTGTCATTGATTAGCATTAGGTCTGCTTGCTCCTCAGCCTGACCACCACCCTTTTTTTCCCTCTTCTCTTTCACTAAAAATCTACTAAAAACATTTTTATTTTTGTTTTGTATAACATCGAGCCATTGTATAATTGCAATAAGGCACTCCAAGGTGTGTGTTATTTTGTGTAATAACATCACTCCTGGGGTGGTGGAAGCACTCGGCTTCACCTCGTGCTTCAACCCACCCCAGGAGTGACGTTATTACATGATAACACACACCTTGTCATGCCTTATTGCTTAATTATGAACCGGCGATCGTAAATGGAGCAACCTGATTGGCTGAGAGGGTTTAGAAGCCGTGATGATATCGGGCTACATCATCACGGCTTCAGAAAACCTCCAGTCACTAGCCTTCTCACTTCTTACTTTCAAAAATTCCTCTAACAGCAATGGCAGCTCTCAACATTAAATGCAACTCGCAGCCTAATTTCAAAACCACAACATGTGCACGCCCCCCCCAACAACAGAACCTCCGCTTGAGGGAAAATTAACTGAAACAAAAAAAAAAACATCGCTCATACAAAACAACAGCTGCCGACCAGCCCGCTCCTCTCGTTCCTCGTGACAGATACCACTTTCCCATTTAACAGCCAGTAAAACTGATGCATCATCAACCCGCCCCTGACATATCATATTCCCCGTTTAACTCACAGTAAAAGGGCTGCCCCCTTAAGTCCAGTATTAGCTGTATGAAGCACGGCTCGGCCAGTACTTTTCACTATACCTGATGAGACTCAGGAGGGATAGCGAGTGGCGACTTGCTACAACATAATATAAAATCGGCCGAGCAATGTACGCTTAAACTCTCACAGGGCAATGACGTGGAGGATGACCTACAATACTCAAGAAACATCACTGCAACATACACATGAGAAGCAACAAACAGCAGCACCTCCTACTGGAGACATAAACTCCAGACCTCCTCTACACAAACTCAATTTACAACAGCTGCCCAAAGAGCCCTCCAGGAACTACTTTATTAAAAAGTACTCCTCCACCATCTCAGAAAATACCTTTTTTTCAGAAGGATTTAAACATTTTTTTTTTACTGCTAAAACTTGTATTCCTGTTCATAATAGCAATAATGTACTCCAGGGTGTGGTATATCGTGGGATATCGTCACTTCTCGAATTCGTTGGATGCACTTCGGCCCTGCAGGCTGCCAACCACCCGGTAGTGATCTGACTCCACCTATCCACTCTGCGATTATGCTTAAATCTACATTTGAGAATTCTGTTCCCTTTTTGGGCTATGCTTCTGCAGCGGGATGTAAATGTCATGTCTTTGGAGATACATGATAGCCAGGTCTCTTTCTTCTATTGTGGCTTTTAGTAATTGATTTTCCAAGGTATATGTAAGGCATGGGTTTTTATTTCCTAGGTGCATAACAGAACATTTCTCCAGATTCAGGGCTAGTTTTTAACTGTTGGTTCATTCTGATACGCTATCTAGTGCTGTTTGTAGTGGTGAAGACCCTTTAGTGTTGTCAACCACTGCTTCTAACCTACAGTCATTGGCGAATCTGTGCAACCAGACTTTATGCAAAATGTTTTGTAATATGCAAACATATAAGTTGAATAGACATGGCCCCAACACTGATATCTAGGGCACTCCATTTGTCACTCTGGACCACTCAGAAAAGGCTCCTCTGATGCAGATTGTTTTCTATTCTTGAATCATTTTTAAACCCAGGTTGTTATTGGGGAATAGATTCCTGTCTCCTGTATTTCTAATATTAATTCTTCATGGTGGAGTTTATCAAATGTTTTCAAGAAGTCCAGGAATAATATGCCCACTGAACTTCCTTCATCCAAGCTCCTAACAACCCTATCTTAGAAGGCCAGCATGTTCATCTGGCAGGACCTCCCCTTTGTAAATCCATGTTGTGGATTATCGATAAGTTGATTTTACTTCATAAATTTCATGATTTCATCTTTCAATATTCCTTCCAATATTTTGGAAGGGACTGACGTCTGACTTACAGGCTGACAGTTTAAGGGGTTAAATCTATTTCCAATTTTAAAAATTGGAATTACGGTTGCAATTTTTCAGGCATCTACTACCTCCCTACTGTCAATTGATATTTGAAATATATATGTTAATGGTGGAGCTAGTGTCTCTCCATATTCTTTTAAGAATCTTGGATGAAGCCTGTCAGGCCCTGGTAATTTATTTGGGTTTTGATTTTTTAGCCTAGTTTCCAAATCTTTATGACGCTGACCCCATGTTGTGTGTTATGTATGATGACATCCACCCCGCTGTATCATTCTTACTATTGAATACTGAGTAAAAGTAAGACTTGGTTAGATTGGCCATTTGTATGATATCGGATATTAATTCTCCCTTTTGGTTCCTACTCTAAGTGGGCTTATGCCCTTTATTATTTATATAGAAGTAAAATGCCTTATAATTCTGTTTTACCTTTGTTGCGAGTGTTTTCTTATAGTTGGCTTTAACATTTTTGAAAATTTTTTTATGTTTTAAATATGTTATTATATGGAGCCCTGGTTTTATCCTGTTTATTTTCTATTTTTTAAACAATCTGTTCTTTTTGTTTATCTTTTTTTTTTGGTGTCCACCACTGCACCTTGGTTCTATTATTTGTATACTTCTGTTTGGATGGAACATTAAGTAGTTTTTCCTTCTGGATTTTGTTGCAGAGCACGCCCCAGATTTCATTTAGTGATTTACCTTTGAATACTTTTTCTCAATTCCAGGTCCTGAGATTATTCCTGATTTGATGTAAATTGGCCTTGTTAAAGCTTGGAATGGAAGTGGTCCCTGAACACTTACAGAATGGCTCTTTTATTTTGTATTCTATTTTCAAACAGTCACTCATGCTCAGAGGTCCTGTAGTTTTACATTCTGTAATTGTGTCCCCCATATTTGTCAGGACAAGGTCCAACAAAGTTGGGCACCCAGTTTGGTCTCCTATCATTTTAATGAGTCCATTTTGGTCAAGTGTGTCCAAAAAGTCATGTTCTACTTTGGTTACTCCTGCTGGAGTTGCCCAGTCTGTGCCCCATAAATTAAAATCTCCTAGAATTAATAATCTGTCTGCTGGATTTAATGAATGGCTATTATGTATAAGGGCAGTATTTTGTTGCTGTGTTGATGAAGGAAAGCTACTAATTGTACCCATTGTGATTTTGGGCTGTTTACAAGGGGTTACTCTTACCCAAAGTTGATCTGGTGCATTTGTGCTTATGTTCAACTCTTCTGATGTTATATTTTCAGAAATATATAATGCAGCCCTTCCCCCTTTTCTGAATTCCCTAGATTATTTGTACATGGTATAGCTGTCTATATTTTGGTCCCAATTATCATGCAAGTCCCACCAAGTCTCCATAATGGCACATATATGTATATTTTGTGTATGCAACATGCATTTAAATTCTTCAAATTTGTTTGTTAAACTTCTTGCATTCAGTAGCATACATTTCAAGCCCCACTGAGTGCACATGTCCTGAGTGTGTAGCTAGTTTTATATCAGTGGTAGATAAGACAAGCATTTGTCAATGCCGAATGTTTGCTTGCTGGCATTGGCAGTGGTAGTGTAGAAGTTACAGAGCTGCGTAATAGGAATGGCAGTGAAGTCTTGAACTGAAGCCAACCCCACCACTACCCTACAGAGAGTGACAGGCATTGGGGTGTGCATTTGGGTCATTTTTAGGAATGTTTTCACCAAATTTTCAACATAGCCATTTTAAGACCTCTGCTCATGAATAGTGTCACTGTGATTTTCTTAATTTGTCCCGTACATTGATTTTGCACACCGACTGTGCCATTGTGCGCTACATGGGTGGAAAGACATTTTGGGTGAGATGTGAAAAATGACAGCTATACTACTCATAAGAAGGTGTAGTAAAATGGCAATGTTGAAAATCTGGAGTGAAAATATTGAAAGTTCGTGAACTTATGAGCGTGCGTAGGAACTGTAAAATGCACGCTCGTAAAACAGTAATTTTTTGGAATTTTTTCACCAAATTTTCAACATAGCCATTTTAAGACCTCAGCTCATGAACAGTGTCACTGCAATTTTCTTAATTTGTCCCGTACATTGATCTAGCACACCGACTGCGCCACTGTGCGCTACATGGGTGGAAACACGTTTTGCGTGAGATGTGAAAAATGACAGCTATACTGCTCAAAAGAAGGTGTGGTAAAATGGCAATGTTGAAAATCTGGAGTGAAAATATTGAAAATTCGCGAACTTACGAGCCTGCGTAGGAACTGCGCAACGCACGCTCGTAAAACAGTCATTTTTTGGAATTTTTGCACCAAATTTTCAACATGGGGTTTTTGGGACCCCTTCTCATGAATGATGCCACTGTCATGGCATTATTCAGGCCTGAAAGATGATTTCACAGTCACTGCACGAAATCACCCTTGGGGCCCGAATAACACCATGACAGTGACATCATTCATGAGAAGGGGTCCCAAAAACCCCATGTTGAAAATTTGGTGCAAAAATCCCAAAAAATGCCTGAGATATGCAATAAAGTTGAAACCCCCCTATCTAGCCCATTATACAGCTTACCGGCATTTCCTCAGTTCGCGGTCGGCTTTGAAGAGTGCAGACGTGTTCCCGGTCCACCGAAGATCGTCGCGCCGAGCTCCGGAGGTATGTATGTGGTGAAGGAGGTTGAGGGGGGTGTAGGGAGGCAGGGTGCGCAGTGGGTGGGTGCGGGTTGTGGGAGGGTGTGCTGGGAGACTCCGTGGGACCTTTTTTTTTTCAGGTTGAAAAAAAAAACATAGGCGATGTGGGGCGTTTCCCACGCTAGGTGGGCTCCCAGCATGGCACAAGGACATTGGGGGCATTCAGCTGATGGGAGATTGGGCACCCCGTCGGCCTGGCATTTGCTGCCCACTGGGGTTGGGCTCCCCAGCGTGGCACCGTAGCCTTTCGGGGAGGGATTGAAGCCGATGGGGATTGGGCACCCTGTCGGAGATAGTATGGGGAGGAGACAGTGAAGCCGACGGGGTTGGGCACCCCATCGGCTATTAGCCTGACATTTGGGAGACTTTGGCAGCACAAGCCGATGGGGATTGGCACCCCGTCAGCTATACGTGTGTGCCGGGGGAGTTTCTGCGTGTGTGTGCAGGGGGAGCTGCGCATGAGCAGGCGATATCTTATCGCTGCTCACTCAAGCGTAGCTCCCACTTTCAACTGTATGCCACTGCATTTTGGAGCTTGTCATAGACAGCTCCAGCATGCATTGGCTTACAGGGGCCGCGCCTGCCAACAGACTGACTGAATTGGAGGAGGAGGAGGTGACACACCTCCGAAATCTCGGATGATGGCACTATGTTTCTTGCACATGCGTGCAAGCAAACATAAAAATGAGAAGAACATGTGGAGAAAAGGATGCAGGGAAAATAAAGGAAGAGCTAACTTTTCCACCATGCCAGTTCCACCAAGTACAATTTCTGTAACTGGTGGCATTGAAAATTGGACATGGCTGTCATGGCCTTTGTGCTGGGAAAACAGTGGCTCCGTGTGTAATGGTACAGTCAAAGAAGAATCCATTGTCAATAGTCTCCGTAAATCCATTTTTCCCCCACTCCTACTGCAGGGCAAACAGTCTTCCTTGTCATCCACTGCATCTGGTGATAAAATCATCCTGGGCAATCCAGCAGCACACCATTTCTCCCCTGACCCCTTATTTTTTTAAAGGGCATCTAGTTTTCCTACTCAGGGTAGGAGCAATCCATCCAGAAATGCAAATTCTAGTTTCTGAAAATATCATCTTGCATTCTCTGCCTAGTTCCTCTGTCTCCTCCTATTGTCATTAGTGGATCCTGAAAACAGAATGAGGTAAATGAATGAAGCAGCTGCCTGAAACATGAGTTCAGTTCTTGAGAGCCATGTTTTTTGACACATAAATAAAAATAATAAAAATGATCATATATCAAACTCTGTTATATCATATTATTGTATATCATGTATCAAAATAGCTTATCAATTTCATATATCATATCATATCATAATATATGTGGTTATATTATCTTCCCATATAGCATGTAATACTATATCAGATGACATTAGATTTTTTTTTCAGTTTAGTTCAGTTTATTGTGAAGGGATAGCTTCCATTGAGCATGCTTATTCACAAGGACATTCCTGATACAAGGTACTAAACAACACAGACAATCAGTACAAGGATACATCATAGTAACACAGCAGGTATATCATAGTACATAGAGTAGATTGGTTGCAACAAATATGTAGAGGCAAAAGTATCTAATGAAAATCATCACATACAATCAATACAAGCAGTACATCATAGAAAAACAGCAGGGATATCATGGTATATAGAGTAGGTTGGTAACAGCAATACATAGAGGTAAATAAGAATCATCACTTAACAGTAAGTTTACCACACCTAATAAATATGGGAGATAACAACTTAGGTAGAATGAACAAAAATGAAGGAAGGAAGGAAGGAAGGAAGGAAGGAAGGAAGGAAGGAAGGAAGGAAGGAAGGAAGGAAGGAAGGAAAGGAAAGGAAGGAAGATGCATGCCAGTATACACAGGAATCTACAAAGGCAATAGGAGAGGGATGGGGAGAGGTAGACCCATGAGGAAAATTAAGTGCAGTTGCAAGTCTCAGCAGTGATCTCATGTACCCTAGCAATGAACACCCTAACTGGGATAAGGGTATGGAGTTTTAGGGGAGCTTGAAGCTTATTCCAAAGGCAGGGAAGATAAAAGCTTATAGATGCCCTACTAAACCATGTCTGATAATTTGGCACATTCATTTTATATCATATAATGTCCTGTCGTATAAAATATCTTATTTCAGAGTATATATCATTTAGTATATCACATTATATCAGAAGTATATCAGATAACATTATCTTATAAGAATGCAACAACAAGGGCAAACAAGATGCTGGGATGCATGGCTAGGAAAGATAAGTTTATACTGTACTGCCCTTGTACAGGTTACTGGTAAGGCCATATCTAGAGTACAGAGTTCAGTATTGGGGCCCACACCTCAAACAGGACATTAACCTGCTGGAGAAGGTCCAGAGGAGGGCTACAAAGATGACCGCTGGTCAGCAGGGAAAGGCATATAAGCAGAGGTTGAGGGCACTAGACATGTATTCCCTGGAGGACAGGAGAGCAAGAGAGAGAGAGAGAATATGATTTGGAACTTCAAGTACTTGAAAGGGATATAAAAGGCGGATAAGTAGGGTCTCTTTAAGCTGAGTGGCAACTATAATATGAGGGGGCACAGTCTTTGGCTGGGGGGAGGTTTAGGAGGAAGGTCAGGAAGCATTTTTCACAGAGAGGGTGGTGGACACTTGGATTGTGCTGGTGGAAGAGATGGTCTTGTTGAAGTCAATAGGCAGCTTCAAGAGAGGTTAGGATAGCCATAGGGGGAAGTTAAGGATCATGGGTAGGGAGGATGGGAGGAGTGGTGAGGGGGCAGGAAAAGTAGCTCAAACTGTGGACCTAGCAATATGAGCAGACTAGATAGACCAAATGGCATTCTTCTGCTGGTTTCTTCATATGTTTGTATGTTTGTATCATCTGCTCATATATCGTATTTTCACATTTACAAATAAAATAAATACAAATACACGCAACAAAACAGGTAAATAAAACATGAGTTATTATTTGAACTGTTGCATACATTAATTTCATCAATTTGTTTCCTAATACCAATTTTACATTTACTAATTTCATTATCTTCCTTTGTTTCTCTGGGGATAAAAATCCTAGATTTTAATTGCCCTAAATCTAAAAGATCGCTGACCCAATGAAGATCTTTAAAATGGTAAAGCTATCTTAAATTTTACAGTGGATGTTGTATTGTAAGAGTTAGAGCATACTGTTACCCATAAATTTAGCTTATTTAAACTTGACCATTTAACAGTTTCATGCACCATAATCCATGAAAATACTAATTATCTATTTAACTCTAATGGGAGCCAACCAGCTCACTCATACAGTTTACAATGAAGAACATCTTTTTAAGAATCCTACACAATTGACAGTCTGTCCATAGCTGTCTTTATTCTTGACAGCACATTGTCCATCACTATAGCATAGATTATCAAGCCATAACAAGTTATTTATAAAAAGCAAATTTAAAGTATTCATCCTATGCATTTCCTGGGTAAAGTAAATGTTGTCCCACTATAATAAACCCAGTTGAACATTAATCTTTTTTACAAAATATTCCACAAATTTAGCACAGGACAGTGTACTATCCAGATACACACCTAAGCATTTGAAACAGTCTACTCACTCTACTGCATCTCCTGTCACCATACCTATATTCATTTGACATTCCTTATTAATCCTCTTTAAAATTCCAAAGTGGTTCTACCCTGACGGCACAACACCCGGAACTGTGACGGCCAACATAGCAACACCAAGGTAGTGACCAGCAATCCGCCGCAAGATGCACACTGCATATGGCAGAACAGCAACAGCCCTGACAATGACCACTGCCCAGTGAGTGGGTGGACAATGCCCCACTGCAGGGGCACACTGGACAGGCAGCATGTGAAAGAGCACCCACTACCATGTTGTCCATGGCAACAGTAGGCTGTGGGTATAGCAATCCCCCCCCAAGGTCCTGGGGTCCAGCAGCGGCATCCCCCCAGCCAGCCAGTGACATACAGGGGGAGCTCACACCCAGCAGAGTCTGCACGGCATAGACAGATGCTCCAATGGATGGAGCACCAGTGCAAAGTGCCACCCCCCCAGCAGGATGGACCCACACACAGCCACACAGCAGTGCCAGCAGCAGAGGGCACACTGCAGGTCCAAGACAAGCTGTGCACAGTAGCACAGCACCTATGGAAATGCCCAGCATTGGCCACCAGAATGGTGTGACACAGCCACACAGCAGAGCAAAAGCCAGAGAGCTGCAATACATAGATGCCATATATATGGAACAATTCTAGTCCTGGTGGAACAAGGCAGCGATAACACTAGTCCTCTCTCAGCCCATCGGGTAGCCAATCCATCCATGGGAGGATGGGGTGGCCACCCGAGGCGCAGAGGAAGAGCCAATGGTATCACTCCCTTGTTACACCAGGAATACAACTGTTCCTTATGTAGGGAAGCCATGTAGTGTGCTCACTGGCAGCATGACAGCTGCATGGATGTATAGAACTGGTCTGCTGGCCATTGTTGGACACATACATACAAGACGTGCAATTGTGTGCAGCTCATCTTGGGACTGCAGTATACCTTGGAGTGCCACCCCATGGCAGCGCATGCCTCCACTGTCTGCCACTGGCTCACTTCAGCTGCTGCTTGGATTGCATCATAGGACACACACAGGCATGGTACCCCCACCAACAGAACACACAGGACACAGAGCTAATGCAGTGTAGATTTAATGTGCATGATTAGTGCAAGGAACACAACAGGGAACAGGTGTCCTACAGGCCTGGTGCATCCAATGACAGTGCTCAACACCCTGAGTGCCCACCACCCCACTCCCCAAGGGGCAACAGTCCAGATGGCAGGGGTCGTGCAGCAGGACCGACAGAGTCCCTTACACCTGCAGGTGGATATTAAGGGCAATGCTCAGCAGGTAGTCCCGTAGCGTGCACTGGCCATACTGATCCACAATCTTCATCAGCCATGTGCTGCAGTCCCTGGTCTGAAGTCTGCTGGCACCACCATCCTCGCCCCGCAGCACCTGTTGCATCCTCAGATCAGTCAGCAGCTGCTGCCGCCGCAGCCGTCTCGATGAAGCAACACACCATGGGGCAGGAAACCCCCATCAGGGCATTGAATACTCTGTGCCAGCCCTCAATGCTGTTGCTCATGTGTGGCAGGCCCTCACGTGCTGCAGCATAACAGTTCCAGTACCCAAACAGGTAGGGGGTGTGTGAGCCACACATCACTGTGGACTATGCGCCCCAGCCAGGAGTCCTCAAAATAGTCCATGAAGGGTGCCATCTCCTCCTCTTGCATGACAAACACCTCCCAGGTGTGCAACTCCTCGTAAGTGCTGCCAATGTCCCCCAGTAGCACAAAGGCCAGGGTAGCAAGCAACCGCACATGCAGGGCGAACTCATCGCTCATCACATAGAGTTGTGCCAGGGTGCCATGCTGCTGTAGCCTGTGCCACAGGCACTGGTTGAAGTAGAAAAAACACCCTCTGATCCTGGCTTGTGGGAAGACAGCACACAGTGCCTGGTATGCTGCCAGCTCATAGTCTATCATGTTGTTGTGTGGGCTCAGTCCATGGCACAGTTCCAGCAGCTTGTGCAGGACCTCAGTGTAACATCCCATGGTCCTGCTCACCATTAGCTCATACACTGTGGCAATACCGTCTCCATCTCAACCCCATGTAGGCTGTACAGCTGGTGGAACAGCCGGAGGCAGCACCGGAAGGTCCCATCTGCAAACAATGTGTGGCACCATTCCAGAAACTCCAGGTTGCTGGTGGTACTGAATATGAGGAACCTTTGCATCTCCCCTCCAGAATCATGGAGGAGGAAGGGTTCACCTGCATCAGTGCTCCTGTACCCCTCTGGGATGGACAGCTAGGAGAGGTGTGTGGGCTCCACGTTTGTGCTGTGTGTCACCCTCCTGGCCCTCTGGATGGTCCATTTTAGGTGGGCCACAGATGGCAGTCATCCCCCTACTGCATCGCTGACACTGCTGCAGCTTGTGGCAACCACCTGCTGGCTGCTTTTGGTGGTTGCCAGTGCTCACTCCTTGACTGCTGCATGGATCCGCCTAACTTCAACGGCGGCACTGTCAGGAACATGGTTGTCCCATCCTATGAGGGTCATGTCCTCCAGCTCTGCAACAGTTCTTGCATGCCCATGGCACTTGCCAGTGTTATATTCTACACACTTCCAGTATGTGAGCGCCCCTCGGGTGTGCTCCCATTTGTACACATACCCGTGGTACGTTAGCTAGTCTTTCCCACGTCCTATCTTCACGTATGTCAGGAGCATAGCTGTGGCTCATAGGCTTGTACTTGACTATGCACTGGTAGCCATTGCCCCCGGCCCCTGTTGTGTTGTGTTGTGGTATCCCCATCACTGTGTCAGTCCTCATCGAACCATGCTGCTAGCCACCTGTCCGGGCTGGGCACCATTGCTGTTGTTGCTGTGAATGTCTACTGCCTTCCTGTACTGCACACTGGTGCTGACATCTCCTCTGCTGTCCTGTGGCCTTTGTGGGTGTGTGGTTCCACCAACATTAGGTGTGTCCCTGTCAGCCAGGATTCTGTGCCACTCCTCCGGGTGTCGCTTTGTGGATCATCACTACGCTGGAGTCGCCACTCATGAGGTAAGTATTCCAAAGTCATTTATTTATTCTTTTTTACATTTGTGACAAGTCTGTTTTCATTAAACCAATTTTGAATTCTGCTAAGGCCTTCTTGCAGAAGATTTGATAGTGTGGATACAGAACTTTTACTTAGACAGTAGCTACCACAGCACCATCAGCATAAATGATTATTTTACAGTTTTGACAGATGGATGGAAGGGTATTCAAAAATAAATTAAATCATAATGGTCCCAAAATAGAACCCTGAAAGACTCTATGCTGATCAGCCTTAAAGATGATATAGCATTCCTAATTTTAACTTTCTCCATCTTTCTTTCTAGGTAATTCCAAAAACACCTAGAGACAGTTAATGATAGGCCCACCTTATTCAACCTTCTTGCCAGTAATGTGTGACTTATGAAGTCAAAGTCCTTGGTTAAATCAGTATAGATTACCGCTGCATGCCCCATACTTTCCAAGGCACCATGGAATATCTCCGTCTTGGAAGCTGACCATATTATCTGGTTTAGGAAGTGGTCTGTTAAATATCTGTCTTCACTGCATGTCAAGAAGAGCATATGTCTTGCCCAAGATCTGATGACCAGTCACAGTATATTTACATGTGCCTTTGTGGGTGTCACTTCATTTTATTTGGGTGTTTAAGCAGCATGAATCTTCATTGTTGAAGACAGGTTTCTTCTCTATGAATATTTTTTTGAGATAGCAGTTGGAACTGCTACTGCCACAGCAAACAAAAACCCAGTTATTGCTTCCCCTAAGATTTTAACTTTCTGGGTATGAGATCTCAAAATGAGTATCTTGCTAGTATAATATACTGCATTTTCTATTAAAATAAAATCGTACTATATGTGGAAAGCCATGGCATCGAATTAGTCTTATAGAAGGGTGACATAGTGATGATCATCCAGACGTTGTGACCAACCAGTTGTAGTTTGGATCCAGGCCCCACACGGCTCTTAGTAGGATGTGCTGATGATCAGCCCAGTCCTAGCTGAGATAGTCTGGAGGTCACAGGAGAGGGGGATCTTTCCTGATCCCCTGAAGGAGGTGTTTGTTCAGTCCCTCCTACAAAAGCTCTCCCTTTACCCAGACTGCTTGGCGAACTGCAGACCTGTCTCTATCCTGCCCTTTGTAGGTAAGATTATTGAAAAGGTGGTTGCATCACAATTGGATGATCATTTGCCCAGCCACAGTGTCTATGATTCTCTCCAGCCTGGTTTCAGGAAGCGACATAGTACCAAGACGGCCCTTGTCTGGGTACTAAATGACCTCCTAATAGCGAGAGATCAGAAGACCCATTCTATCTTGGTCCTCTTTGATCTATCTGCAACATTTGACACTGTGAACCATGGTGTGTTTTTGGAGTGCCTGCGGCTTGTCTGTGGACTGTCTGGTACAGTCTTCAGACAGTTTGAATCTTTCCTTAAGGGTAGGACTCAGAGAGTGGTGTCTGGGATTTATTCCTCTGCCCCTTTCTTCCTATCCTGTGGGGTGCCACAGGACTCTTGTGCATCTTGTTACCCATGTTGTCTGCGGTGTATATGTCACCATTAGGAGAGATTATTAGGTTGCATGGTCTGAGTTTTCACTGCTACACAGATGACACTCAGCTATACATGTCCTTCGCACCTGGTCAGGATGTGGTCCTCTCAGTATTTAACAACTGTTTCACTGAGATCCAGGACTGGATGAGTACAAGCTGGCTGCGACTGAACCCTGTTAAAACTGTGGCACTGGTTGTGGACCCTGATCAGCGGGAGGTGGGTTTATCAGCAGGCCTGCCCCGGGATTATGTCTGGGGGGAGTTGGGATGACTACCTCAGACTGGGTGTGGAATCTGGGCATTATTGTTGACGATGGTCTGACCTTGAAATTGCAGGTGTCAGCAGTCATCAAGACCTCCTTTTACCATCTGAGGAATATCACCCAGGTGAAACACCTGGTTCCTCCCGAGGATCTTCCAGTATTGGTCCATGCCTTCGTTACCTCTTGCCTTGACTAATGCAATGCCCTTTACCTAGGGCTACTGGGGGGCTGATGTCCGCCACCTGCAGCTAGTGCACAAAGCAGCAGCCAGGCTGCTGACTGGTACATCTAGAACCAGTGACATAATGCCTGTGCTCCACGGACTGCACTGACTTCCAGTGCAGTGGAGGATCACCTTCAAGGTCAGTTTGCTGACCTATAAAGCCCTACATGACCAGGGGCCTAGTTACTTGCAAGATATCCTTTGCCTTACTTCCCCCACTTCCCTCTCCGATTCACTGATGAGGGATTTCTAGAGATTCCCAGGGTCCTTTTGAATACTTCTGGGACATGGTCTTTCCACTTTGCGGCCCTGACCCTGTAGAATTCTCTACCTCATCGGGTATGAGATTGACTGACCATTCAAGAGTCTAAGACCACTAAAACTTATCTTTTTGAATTGGCATATTTTGATTTTTAATGTAGTATTATAATTATTAGTTATATTATGAGTTTTTATTGATTATTGCTGACATTATTTATTGTATTTTTTTTATTATGTACAAGCGCCTTGGTTTTAGAAAGGCGCTTTTTATAAATAAAGTATGATTTAATTTGATTTGATGTTCAACTATTATGGTTATCTTACATCTGAACTACTGCATACACAGTTCTTTAAATACTAAAAATTTTTCTCTAAAATTGATATATTTATAATGCATACCATTCACTGTTGTTTCAGTTTGAATAATGCCTTTTGGATTTTGCCACAAAATTGACACTCATTTTTTCAGGTATTGAATTTCAGGCTAGAAAAATAGTTACACACAACATAAAGTCACCAACTCTAACTCATGCTCACCAGACAAATGGACAGCTTTGTCCAATTGAAAAAGTTTATTACATAAATATTTAAAAGCAACTTACATGATATGTACCCCTAAGACTTATGTTTTGTGCCCATTCGTGCTTCTACAAAGAGTGACAAGCTCCTCGTGGAAACTTAGTTTTAAAGCATCCTTGTCCAGTCAGGTGCAGATCTACAGTATGTACTTAGAGTGTCAGTGCCTAACAGGTTGCAAATAGCAATCTCCATACCAGTTTAAAACAAATATTCAACATTTTGACATTATGTCTTTTATTTATATTTCATCAAACATGATTAATGCTACATTATTTACCTTATCAAGTTTGGGCAGCACTAATGTAATTCCTAAACCCTTAAAAATATTTTTCATCTCTTAGATACTCTTGAACCATATTTGTCAATGGGAGTACTTTACTCAATAGTGCTGTGGGCAGTAATCAATACACTATCTCAATTAAATTACAAATGGCTATTTAGCTAGTATTTCCATATTTTCCACATTTTCACACACTGCTTTTCTGAAGGCAATAAAGTTCTTATTAAAGTTCTTAGAAAACTATTGTGGCTGTTGTAAATCCCAACAGGATTTAGGCAAGGCAAGGCAAATTTTATTTTTCTGGTGCTCAATCCTAAGCCGGAGGCTCTGGGCACCGAACAACAAAGACATACTATAAATACAAAGATACAAATTAGTATAAAAACAGTAAGGTATCAAAATACATATATGTAATTAATAAATATCTCTGAAAACCTGATGCTTAATGCAGAAAAATAGGGTACCCAGGGAGGAATAATGTCTAAGATCTGGGAAGACCTGACTAAACAGGAAGGCCTTGAGGTGGGCCTTAAAATCATCAACCAAAGGGTCATCCTGCACTGATGGAGGAAGCTAGTTTCACAGGACAGGCCCGGCAACATGTGCATTCTTGTTTGTCACTGAAAGTCTCTTTGAGGTCTTTCAGGCCTTCTTAATCAGGACTAGATTAAAATCCCTCCAAGTATTCTGGGTATATCCCTCTTATCAAACAAAGTGTATATATTAGAAGGTTTGATGTTCACCAGTTCATCAAATGTAACAGAAAATGTAGTTTATTTGGCATAGGATACCTGCAATAGTATATGTATAGGAAAAACATACAGAAACGAGCTATTGCAGCTTGGTATGTTTTTCCTGGTGAAACATTTTCAAATACTGTAAATAAATAGATAAAAAATAAATAAATAAAACCAATAGGAAGCTAAAAACAAGACTGGTGAACATCTAAGAAATATAGCTTATTGGGACAAGGAGACTGCATTAGTAAATTATGTAGCTAACAGTGGGGAGGAACACAACATTATGTTTATGGGACTGGAAAACATTTTATTAAGTCCAAGAGGAGGAAACCTGGAGAGGAAACTCCTTCAACATAAGTCATGTTGTGTTTATAAACTGGGTACCCATTAAAAAAAGAGAGGGAAAGGGAAAATAGTTTAACCAGGAAAGGCACACTAAGCCAGAGCTTGTTTCCAGGTGGGACCTGGGAGCACAAGGAAGTCAAGTGACTTGTTTAGGGAAACACAGTATACATGTGGGGGCTGACGGGATTCAAATTCAGTTCTTTAGATTTGCAGCTCAGTGCCTTTGACCCTTTAACCACTACACCTCTCTGGTCTGAGGGAGGAGGTTGCCCATCTCCAGTCTGACTTGGCTAGGATTCGTGAAACCTCTTCCCCCACCCTGCTACCACCAGGGCCACCACCATTACCTCAGAGGTTGCCAAGAAAGAGAAGCGGTTGGACCAAGCTGGGCTCAGGGAGGGAGAGGCTGGTGGAACAGAGGTACATCCCTCCAGTTGTACCTCTCCACAATTCATATGCTGTTCTAGCAAAGAGTGGTTCCTCTATGGAGGCACCTGCAGTGGAGACCAAGGAGGATGCTGGGAACCTCAACAAAGGAGACCCAGAGGAGGGTGGCACGAGACCCCACAGGGGAAGGAAACAACTCCTGGTGGGGGACTCGATCATTAGGGGAGGAAGGGGATAGAGAGGTAAGGTGCCTGCCTGGCACCATGGATCAGAGGGACAGAAAGCAAATCCTCAGGATCAAGGGAGCAGCTGCACGAGGGAGGGAGCTGGATGTCATTTTCCACCTAGGGACAAATGACCTGGCTGTGAATGGGATCAGAGCAGTGCAAGAGTTTTTTGTAGAGTTGGGGAGGGGCCTTAGACAAGTAGCATGTATGGTAACCTTCTCAGAGGTGCTGCCTGTCTATGGCAAGGATGATGCTAGGGTATTCCACACCATGGAATTCAATGAATGGTTGAAAAACTGGTGTGGAGCCCAGGGTTTTGGCTTCTTTGGGGACCGGGGAGCCACCTGGAGGGATGCAGGCTTATAGTGGCACGATGGTCTGCATCTGTCTGGGGGGGACCAGGATCCTAGGTGACAGGTTTAAATACTTCATTGGCAAGCATTTAAACTAGCCGGGGGGGGGCACTGAAAAGGAGCAGGGAAATCCCAGCCTCCCTCTAGAAAACACAGTAGTTAGAGAAGTAATCACCAAGGTAGAGAAGTCAGTAGGGAGCAGGACGGGGTAAATGCAGAAAAAAGCAGTAAGGACAGGGATGGGGTTAAAAGGGGTAAGGCCATAAAAAATAAATGGAAGGTGATGAGTACCAATGCCCACAGTCTGTGGAACAAGCTCCCTGAACTAGTGGCCTTGATGGAAGAGGGATGCCTGGATATTGTGGCAGTCACTGAAACATGGTACACAGAGAACCATGACTGGGATGTCAACATACCAGGATACACAGTCTACAGGAGGGACAGGGTGGGTTAAAGAGGAGGAAGAGTAGCTCTCTATATAAGGGAAGGGATTAAAGCAACAGAACTAAAGAGTAAACAGGAAGTTGACGAGTCACTACGGGTCACCCTGGAGACAGGAAATGGCACCACAATCAGCAAGGGGATTGTGTATAGAACCCCCATCTCAGGGTGAGGAAATGGACAAGCAAATAATAGAAGGCATCCTTAAAATGGCAGGAAAAGGGAGATATTGTTGATGAGGGACCTGAATATGCCAGTTGTTAACTGGAGTACCTTTGCTGCCAGCACATCCAAGATCAGGGTCATTCTTGACACCCTACAGGGAGCATGCTTCAGACAGCTAGTGTTGGAATCCACTCGGGAGGGAGCAATCTTAGACCTGGTACTCTCAAATGGTGAAGGAGAAAGGATATCAGATTTAGAAGTGGGTAGCCATCTGGGAACAAGTGGCCATCAAACAGTGTGGTTCACAATAAACACAGCCATGGAGTCAAGCCATACAAAAACAATAGTATTGGACTTTAGGAAGGCTGACTTTGGGAAAATGTGAGAGTGCCTCAGAAAAGCACTAGCAAATGGGCAAGTAGGAAGGATGGAGGAACAATGGGGAATAATCAAAACAGCCATCGCAGAGGCAACAAGCCTTTGTGTGAAGCAAATCAACAAAACAAAATGAAGGAAAAAAACACTATGGTTCTCAAAAGAGGTGGCAGGGATGGTTAAGGAGAAAAGGATAGCATTCAGGAAATATAAGGAAACACAGAAAGAGCAGGACAGAGAACTTTATCAGTTAAAGCAGAAGGAGGCAGGGAAGGCAGTCAGAATAGCAAAGGCACAAACTGAGGAAAAGATAGCCAACTCTGTTAAGAAGGGGGATAAAACCCTTTATAGGTACATTAGGGAGCGAAGAAAGACCAAGGGAGGGATACAGAGACTTAATCAAGGGGAGGGAATGTGGGCAGAGGGTAACAGTGAAAAAGCAGGGATACTGAACAAATATTTCTGCTCAGTATTCACAACGGAAGAGGAGGGGGAGGTACCTAAACCAAACAAGAGAGAAACTCTGAATGGGGGGTCGATACCAGTCCATTCACAGAAGAAAGGGTTTTGAAAGAACTCTTGAAACTGAGGGTGGACAAAGCAATGGGGCCTGATGGGATTCACCCAAGAATTGTAAAAGAACTAAGGGTAGAACTAGTAACACCACTGACTACTCTCTTTAACAAATCATGGGAGGATGGAGTGGTACCTGAGGACTGGAGGAGAGCAAATGTGATTCCACTTCACAAAAGTGGGAGCAGGGCAGAGGCAGGAAACTACAGACCAGTTAGTTTGACTTCAGTGGTAGGGAAAATGATGGAATCACTTCAGAAGGAAAGAATTGTTGAGTACCTAGAGGCCAGTGGGGCATAGGACCCAAGGCAGCATGGTTTCACAGCAGGAAGGTCATGTCAGATGAACCTAATAGATTTATTTGACTGGGTGACCAAAGTAGTAGACCAGGGAGGGCTGTGGATATGGCCTACCTAGATTTTAGCAAGGCATTTGACACAGTCTCACACAAAAGATTAATACACAAGTTAGCCAGTCTTGGAGTGGGTCCCAAGGTGGTAGCCTGGATAAAAAACTGGCTGGACAACAGGATGCAAAGGGAAATAGTAAATGGAAAAAAAGTGAAGAAAGGAGGGTAACTATCCGAGTACCGCAGGGTTCTGTACTGGGACCGGTCCTCTTTAATGTTTTTATACAGTAAGTGACATTGGAGAGCACCTGGAAGGAAGGGTATGTCTCTTTGCAGATGACACAAAGATCTGCAACAGGGTTGATACACAAGGTGGGGTGGAAAGGATGAAACGGTACTTGGCAAGGTAGAAGGAGTGGTCAAATATGTGGCAGCTCAGATTCAATGCAAAGAAGTGCAAGGTAATGCATCTGGGAAACAAAGACCCAGGGGAAGAGTACACAATGGGGGTGAGTTAATAACAACAACAAAAATCGAAAGAGACCTAGGAGTAATTACATCAGATGACCTAAAGGTGGGCAAGCAATGTGAGACGACAGTAAGGAGGGCTGGGAGGATACTGGGATGCATTGGGAGAGGCATCAACAGTAGAAAACAGGAAGTTGTTATCCCTCTGTACAGACAGTTAGTGAGACCCCATCTGGAGTACTGCGTGTCATTCTGGAGACCCCATCTCTGCAAAGACATAGAGTGGAGGTTATTCAGAGGAGGGAAACCAAAATGGTGCTGGGTCTGCACCAGAAAACATACGAGGAGAGACTAAAGCAACTTAATATGCATACCCTTGAGGAAAGGAGGGAGAGGAGGGACATGATAGAAACTTTCAAGTTTCTCAAGGGAATTAACAAAGTACAACAGGGTAGCATCTTTCAGAAGAAGAGAAGTGCAACAACAAGGGGGTACAATTTGAAGATAGAGGGGGGACGGCTCAGAGGTAAAGTTAGAAAGTATTTTTTCACAGAGAGGGTTGTGGGTGCATGGAACAGCTTTCCTGAGGAGGCTGTGGAGTCAGAAACAGTGGGAGAATTCAAGAATGCATGGGACAGGCATAAGGCAATTCTAGTGTGGGGTAGGAGGAAGTAAGCTGTTGATTAACTAGAATCTGCAGCTTATCCATCAGGTAGGGAAATGGGCAGACTAGGTGGGCCAAGCGGTCCTTATCTGCCATCAAATTCTATGTTTCTACGCCATACTGCCCATTGATGTGAGGGATATATCCAGAAGACTTGGAGGGATTTAAACCTACTTCAGATTAAGCAGACTTGAAAGACTGCAACAGAATGTTCATTGGCAAACAAGAATGCGCCTTGAGGTTCTGGTGGGAATCAAATGGGTACAAATACAGTTTAATAAAAGAAGTGTGTAAGCCTTCAAAAAACAAACAAACAAAAAAGAAAGCAATGCCTGAAAATGTGTAACATATGGGGATATTAACTAAAGATCCCCTTGTTATCTAACTGAACAAGTGCTTGATTATTGCCCGCAGCACTGTTAAGCACCAATGTTAAAATGTTGCGTATTTGTTTTTAACTGGTGCATGGATTATTATTTGTAACATGTTAAGCACTGGCACTTTATACACATGTTGATTTTTCATTCTGGTACCTCCTAGTTAAGCAAGACCTGCTTCCAGTTGGACAAGGGTGCTTTAAAAGGAAGTTTTTGTAGGAAGTTTGTCACTCTTTGAAAAAGCCCATGTGTGCATGAAATGTCAGAGCCAGGGGGTGGAGAGTATGATGCTACACCCATCTTGTAAATTGCTTTTAAATAGTTATGTAATACACTATTTAAATTGTACAAAGTTGTCTTTTGTTTGTCTAATGCGCCTGAGCTGGGTTTGACTTGTACAATTGTTTTACCCAAGCTAAGCCACACCAGGAGTGGCTCTAGGTGTTGAAGTGGAAAAACTACTTACCACGATGAGCTGCTGCCATCTTAAATGGAGTTTCTCTAGTAAAAAAAGACATAAGCCAAGATAAATAAATAAAAAAGGGTAAGCAACATTTAATCTCAGGTGAATGGTTATGAAAAAGTTTAGAACAAAGACAAATTTGCATTGCCATATTAAAATATTATTTCAGGCCATAAGCTGGAATCAAAAGTATACTATAGCTGCATTACATGAGCAATACTACCTGACAGGGTGGGCAGTATTGGGCAATATCAGACTGCCCAGGTGTGTAATGAGGCCTGATGCCACTGGTGGAGGGCCTTATAGCTCCTGGAAGGTCTGGTATTGCCCACACCACCCACCCTATAGGGTATTATTGCATTGAGAGAATGGGCCACTGCATTACATTTGTTTAAAAAAGTTTCAGTAATAAAACTCTTAGCTGATTCCTTTATTTTGTAACAAAATAGTCCCTGCACCTGCTGTTTTTTTAACCTAGGGACTTGTGAGCCTCTAGTTGTGAGTTGGAGTTCATCATTTTAACAACCCCCCTCCACATACACAGACACACACACACTCAGAGGGCTCAATACTGTTCAAATGCTTTTACTTTTTTTTATTTATTCAGCACTTTTTGTTGTTCTGTTATGCATCATAGCCTCTAGTCAAGAAGAGGCGGTAGTGAGTGGTGGAGAAGTGGTAGCAGGAGGTGAGGTGAGTGGAAATGTAAGCGTGCTTAAGTCAAGCAATTGTTTCATTTGTTTTGCAGTAATTTTTATACCTGCTATGTGCGAGCGTGTCAAGTAGACAGCACGACAGCAGTCAGGAGAGTGCTGCCAGTGTGAATGAGAAAGTCTGGGAGAAAGTAATATGTCTTTCTTTTTTAACTAGTTACCTACTACTTAGCCCCTTCCCAGCAGGAAGCCTGCCAATTGAAGCCAGCAGGAAGTGGAGGAGGCGTGGGATGAAGTGCCTCCTGCCACATTCCCGAACCGCCACTCCAGCAGTTTAGTTAATGCCCTATGTTGCTCAGAGAGCAGCAAGGAGCTGCTATTCAGTAAAGCCGCTCCAACAGCGTTAGAGGAGCAGGAAGTAGAAGAATGTAGTGGCAAAGCCACACCATGGCAAAAGTAAAAGCCTGGGAGGTTGTGAAAAGAGAGAGGAGTAAGTAAGTGGGCAACTGTGAGAGCGGTGGGGCCGCAAATCGTAAGCCACACCATGGCTTAATAGAATGGTCAACAGATAAGTATGTTAGTGGGGATGCTTTTGGTGAGCAGTGTTGGAGCCGGAGTGTATCAGGGAAAAAGATTGGTCAAAGTTCGGCAATCAGTTTCCTTTTAAAAAAAAAACTGCATTTTTTTTTACTGAGCCTTTTAACTGTAAATCAGAGGAATACCAGACATCAGGAGAATGGGTTGAGCACTGGGATCGTGTCTCAGCTCTCGATAAGTGAGACAAAAAAAAATGGCAGGTATTTTAAACTGAAAATTCGAATGGCAGCTTGCTATTGTGATGAAGTTGTTGGGGATTGGCACTTTTAATACCCGGGCTCTGTTGTCTGATAGATGACCACCTTGCCAGGTCTATTGGCCAATCAGAGCATGGAATTTTTTAGCCCATTTTCTAAATGTGTATACTATCTGTTCTGTCTATGATCTTTCTTTTAGACATATCATTATTTGCAAATACCTATTAAGCCTGTAAAAACTGTAACATGCATCATTTACAGAAAGGCTTGCCCTGTTAGCCATAAAGGGTCTTTCCTGGTCAGACAGGTAAGACTTTGACTTTACAGAGCTTCTCTCCTACACACTGTGTCCAAAAACACTTTACAAAGTGAAGATTTAGATATGAGTAGTGCAAAGGCAGTGAATATTACATGCTGTATGTTACAGCCATGAAGCAACCCAATAACACATTCTGGCTGTTTAGCAACAGACCCTCAGTTAGGCAGAGAGATTTTTGATCACATAATTTAGGATAATGATCCAACTATTTTTGAAAACCATCACTTGACCTTTAATTTCTATCTGGATAACCACTAAATACAGTATGGAGAGAAATGACCTTGCTTTAACATTTTGTCTTTAAAGAGATACATCTAACAATTCATTTCCAGACCACTCTCATGCCCCGTAAGACACAAACATTTGGGTTGGACAGCTATTGTAGAATACAGCTATTAGAATACAATGATGAAAACACGTTATTGCTCTTTCCACCTCTCTACTTTTCATTTATTATAAAATATCCAGGATGTTCATTTGCACTCCTCCTGTCTCCTCATACCTTCTTTATCAGGGTAGGGCTAGAGCTTATCTTGCACTTCAGAGGTGCCACGGTTCCCATAATCCTAATTGCATTTAGAGTACAGTAGTGTTTATGTATTAAGGTATGAACACATCAAACGTAGTATCTCAGAACACTAAACCAGACCTTTATTCCCAATAGACAAAGGCCAGGATAGTCAAAACCATTTTGCATGTACAAAATGTGTTTGTGCATTACTAACACCAATTAGTACCTAAAAAGCAGAGGATTTGCTAAATGTGCCATATTGGAAGGCACAATCAGTGAATCACTGCTGTAGTTCATGAAGTTACATAACTCTACTTTTCTTTTATAGCCCTGTAGCTCAAATATTTTGCCTCAATGACAGTAAGTGCAAATGTTGCAATGACCACATCTGTGCATCTCAGTTGGGACTGGAGGTAGTCATTGTCTAAATGCAGAAGTATTTGGTAACTGTGTACCGGTGTATCAACTATGGACTAGCTTGTCCCTTAATTCTCCTCAAAGATATATAATGCTAGGATTCCTGGTGCAGGCAGCATTTACTACTAATTGCCAATGCTATAAGTAGGTTTTTGTTGGGAGCAGCAGAGGGGGAGTTAAGAAGGGAGTTTTTTAAATGTTTAGTATTGGTTTGTTCAGCAGGCAGGCTAGCAGGCAGTGGGAGATCTCTGCGACAATAAGGAAAAAAGTGCAATGTAAGTAAGTTCATTTTTAAACGCTGGCAGATTCTTTAGCTCTGTGGTTAAAAGGTTGTAGGAAACTGTTATCAGGTAAAGACTGGCAGTAGGAGACAGCTGTGATGGAAGCCATTGTTTTCATCACTCATGCATTAAACAAACAATGGGAGCCATCACAACTGTTCGTTATATCTGGGATCTGCTATAACAAGGGATGTTGTAGTGAGGGAGCACTGTGATTTGTTAGAACACTGATAAAGGGTGCAAAATCTCACTCTGTGAAGAAATAAAAGATTTAGCAGTTCCGGAAAACTCTACTTGGGAAACTGAGAACATGGTTGTTGGATAGAACTCAAGGCTCCACAACAGAGGCTGCTCTGAGGCTGATCATTTTATTTCCAGCCGATCACTAAGGTAATGGAGGATGGATATGAAGTGGTTTAAGGTGATCCCAGGGGAAGGGGGAACCTAAAGGAAGCCAGCCTGTGCCTGAACAAAAAAGCATTTGTCAATGTCGAATGTTGGCTTGCTGCCATTGGCAGTGCAGGAGTTAGAGATATGCAGCATAGGAGTGGCAGTCAAGTATTGAACTGATGCCAACCCACCCCCACCCTGCAGAGAGTAAGAGGCATTAGGGTGTCCCTGTGGGTGTTTGTTAGTGCAGTGCGGGAAAACATGCTGGGCAGGATGTGAAAAATGACAGCTGCACAGTTCATAAGGAGGTGTAATAAAATGCCAGTGCTGAAAATGTGGCATACAAATATACAGAATTTGCGGAGTTGCAAGGGTGCATGGGAAATATGCAAGGCACGCTTGCAGCACTGCCAGTTTATGGGCGTTCAGAACCAAATTTTCAACACAGGCATTTTAGCACCTCTGCTCATGTACAGTGTCACTGTCATTTCCTCAAAGTGTCCCAAGAAGTGATTTCGCACAGCGACCACGCATTCTGCGCCGGAAGTGTGGAAACACATTTTGAGCAGGCTATGTGAAGTAACGGCTGTACTGTTCATCAAGAGGTGTGTAAAAATGGCAATGGTGAAAATCCAGAGTGAAAATATCACAAATGTACGACGGTACGAGCATGCATGCAATCTGCCAATGCACACTCATAACACAGTCATTTTATGGAGTATCAGCTCCAAATTTTCAACATAGGCATTCTAGTTCTACTCATGAACTGTGTCACTGTCATTTTCATAATCTGGCCCAAACGCTGATTTCCCACAGCGATTGCACAATTGTGCGCCGGAAGTGCGGAAAACACATTTTGGGCAGGATGTGGAAAATGACAGCTGTACTGTTCACAAGGAGGTGCACAAAAATGCCAATGCTGAAAATACGGCATTAAAATATTGCAAATGCGCAAAGTTACGAGCCTGCATAGCAACTGCGCAATGCACGTTCGGAAAATAGGCATTTGTTGGATTTTTTCCACCAAATTTGGAACATAGGCTTTTTGAGAGGCCACCTCATGAACACTGGCACTGTCATTTCTTTAATGGGTCCTGAAAGGTGATTTTGTGCAGTGACTGCGAAACCACCTTTCGAGGCAGATTAATGCCATGACAGTGATAAAATTCATGAGGAGGGGCCCCAAAAACCCCATGTTGAAAATTTGGTGCCAAAATTCCAAGAAATGCCTGAGATACGCAACAAAGTTGAAAAAACCCTATTCATTGCATTATACAGCTTACTGGCATTTCCTCAGTTTGTGGTCGGCTTTGAAGAGTGCAGGACGGTTCCGTCCACGAAGATTGTTGTGCCAGAGTCAGGGGTATATGGGGTGAGGGGTGAGGGGAGGCAGGGTGCACAGAGGGTGGGTGCGGTGGGGGCATCTAGACTACGAGGACGGTTTTCATTTGCAGGTAAAAACCAAAAAGGTAAACCGCCTGGGACAGTTTTCGCATTACAGGCATTTGGCACACTGGGGTGGGCTCCAAGTGTGCCACCTAAGTGGGTTTTGGGGGTGTAAGCCAATGTGGGATTGGGCACTTTGTCGGCACACAACATGGGAAGGGGGGTAATGCCGGTGGGATTGGGCACCCTGCCGGCAAACAAAGAAAGGGGGAGCACGAGCCGAGGGGATTGGGCACCCTCAACATTCAACAGTGGGGGTGATGCCAATGGGGAGTGGCTCCCCATCAGTGTGCAAAGAAAGTGGGGGCATGAGCTGAGGGGATTGGGTACCCTCCTTAGCATTCCACATTTGTGGGGATGCCGACAGGGAGTGGGCTCCTCCGTTGGCACACAAACATGGGAGGGGTTGCTGACAGGGGGATTGGGCACCCCCGATGTTGGGAAGTGTGAGGTGGCCACCCGGTTGCCAACCATGGTCATAATGGCGGCGAGCACGGCAAGCAAAGGACCACTGCATATGACGAGCTTTGCTCGGATTGCAGCAGACCTTTGCTTTGATGTGCTTGCCCCATTATGAATGCATGGTGTGGCGGTGGCATGCAGGCTGATTGAGGAATGAGGGATGTACCTACTGATGCATGCCCTGCATTCGCCCAACAGCAGCCGCGCCCCCAAGACCCGCACTAGCACAAGATGTTGCTTGAGCATGCACGCAAGCCAACATAAAAAGGAAGCCACTTGGTTTAAGAACCAAGGAAACAGGTAAATGCAGGTGCTATACCTACCAGAAACTGCCATCATACCTTGCATCCTCTCAGCATTAAAAATTATAGCACTGGTCTTCAAAGATTATAGCAAATGGCCAGAATGTGAAACACTTTCTTATTTTAAAGAACAATATGTCTACAGATAGTGGGCCCCAAATAGTTAGTGATAAGGAATGTTTCTACCAGCTTAGTTCAATGATTTAATAGTTACTCTGTCCAGAAAGAGCTCTAACATTATTAAGAACATCAGTATACCTTTGCAGAGCAAGTGTAAATTTGAGTGTGAAAATCATAGTGCTATGCGAAATTCATTGCAGCTGAGAGGTATGCTGGCCATTTGTCATGTGACTGTAATAGTAGTAGTACATGTAGTTTATTTTATTCATAAAATTTCCATGAATGTTGATAACCCAATTGAACCAAAGCTCCTTTCCAATGGGAGCCAATGTAACATAAAATATGATTGCTTCAACAATACACCAAAAGGTGTGACTGTAGCTAGAGGGGGGGAGTTTGGAAAGCTCCCAGCAGTCACTAGTCTACACAGAGTGTGTAGTGCCCTCTGACTCCATTGCACCCATGCACAGTGTATCTGTAAATGGGATGGTGGCTGGGGGGTGTGGGACACTTGGGTGTCTATTTCTATGGTGAAACAGGATTTCAATAAGGAGGAACAGATCCTGTCTGGCCAGTTTTCTAGGATTAGAATGGTGATGGGACCTGCAATTTCAGTGCCAGTGGTCCAACACTTTCTATGATAGGATGGTTGCCAGGGCATACAGAAGGTGGGTGTTGTACCAGACCTGCTGTGGATGTAATCATGAGTAATGTCTGTGACAGTATGGCCAATAGTGTGTGTGTGTGTGTGTGTGTGTCACTACCTGTAGCAAGGTGAGGGAACTGGCTCCTGAGGACACAGAGGGGGTTGTGTATGAAGAAACAACCCCTACATTAGTAGCAGAAGTGGTAAATGAAGAATGAGCTGGGAGCCGCAGTTCTGTGCCACTGCTACAGACTAAGGACAGTTGTGCTGGTGGCAGCTCTCCCACAGCAGAGTGTGTTCTGTGGAAGCTGGGTGTACAGCGATAGGGAGAGCTCAGCAAGCTGATGCATTCCTGCAAAAATTAAGGGAGGTAGCCACCAGTGTGGAAGACAACTCTCTGAGTTTTGGGAAAAGGGAGGTGTACTGAGAGAATGAGCTCCTTTACTGTGAGTGGAGTTATAAGGGAGGACAAGAAGAAAGGGTAATCTGGCAGACAGTGGTTCCTAGGGAGTATAGAAAGCAGCTTCTGGTCTTAACCTTTTTCGGACACTTAGGGATCTGTCATACAAAATGGTGGCTGACTAGCAAATTTTACTGGTCCAGTCTTTTTAAAGACATGGCAAACTACTGCTGGACTTGTCTGCAGTGCCAGAGAGTGGGAAAGGTTGGGGAACATGGGTGAGGTGGCTTTGATTCCCTTGCCTATTATTAAAGAACCATTTGGGTGATTTGCCATAGATATCATGGGACCACTCAGCACTCCAAGTAGCACCGGCAAGGTGTACATTTTGGTGGTCATAGATTATGCCACAAGGTACCAAGAGGCAGTGCCCTTGTCCTCTACTGAGGTGAAGAAGGTGGCAGATAAACTATCCAGTATATTCAGTCAGGGAGGTTTCCCCAGGAAATTCTGTCAGACCAGGGTACCAATTTCATGTCTGATCTGATGGTTAGTCTTGTGGGGCAAAGCAGTTCAGTGCTTTACTGTACCACCCCTAGACTAATGGTCTCATTAAGTAAGTCACTGGGTCTCATAAGATCATGTTAAGGGCATTTGTTGACCAGCATGTGAGAGAGAGGAACATGTGCCTAACCCAACTCTTACTCCCATACAGGACGTTCCACAGGCATTCACTGTGTTGTCATCATTCAAGCTACTGTTTGGCCATAAGGTAAGGGATCCCTTTGATTTGGTAAGGGATAAATGGGAGGGTGAGATTGCTCCTCAAGATAAATCTGTTATGGACTGTGTCCTGAGTATCAGGTTCTGGCTCAAGGAGCTCATGGGATTTTCCCATCTACCCACTGCACAACATAGGCAGATGACATGGTATGATCACAGGGGCAGACCACAGGAGTACAAAGTTAGTCAATGAGCAATGGTGTTCATCACCATCTTGCAGAATTACAGACAGCTTGAGAGGGGCATTACTTGGTAGTCTGGAAGGAGAATGGTGCTAATTACATGATAATGCTTCCAGACAGGAGGTGCCAACAGTGAGTCAACCATACAAACATGACAAAACTCTACCATGACCTGTATGGGCTGGTCCTGGTTGTGTATAGCTAGCCAGAGAAGAGAACAGAAGAAGACCTGCTAATGGATTTTCTGGGAGTGGTTAAAGGAGACTCCTCAGTGGATGCTGTCCCCCTCCTGGAACAGCTGACACTGGTCCAATCTGACAAAATGCCTTGGGTGCTGCATACATTTGGTAAAGTGTTCATGGGGAAGTTAGGGTATACAATGCTGGAATAGCACCATGTGGATACAGGGTTCTAAGCCCCACTGAGACAGAGTCTCAGAAGGAATAAGACATGCCACAGAGGGGGACATCAAGGAGATGCTGGCTCTCTGGGTGATCCATGAGTCCAGTAGTCCTTGGGCTTCCCCAGAAAGTATGGGACCATGAGGTTCTGCATTGACTACTAGAAGCTCAACAGATGAACAGAGTCAGACTCACATCCCATGCCTGGGACAGTCCAGATCTTATACAGGTTAGGTGGAGCCCTTTACCTATCCAGCTTAGACATGACAAAGGGCTATTGGCAGGTACCCCTGTCCCTGAAGCCTGAGAGAAGTCAACCTTCATCATCCTGTTTGCATTATTCAAATTCAGAGTAATGCCATTTTGGACAAAACATTTTCTGGCCACCTTGCAATAGCTCATGGGACATATTCTGGTGTACATGGAAGACATTGTCCTCTATAGCCACACTGGAGAGGCATATGACCAAGGTGCTCCACCAACTGCAGGCCACTGGTCTGACAGTCATGACTGAGAAGTGCCAGATAGTAACTGAAGATGTATTATACCATAGGGACTAGGTAGGAATTGGGTACATCCAGCTTGAGCCAGTGAAAACTGAGGCCAGACTGGGATGGGCCACATCCATGACCAAGAGAAAAAGTGCAGACTTTCCTAGGGATGGTAGTGTAGTATTACAAGTTTGTGCCAAATTTCAGCAGTATGACCAAACCTTTGTCCAATCTCACTAGGTAGAAAATGCTGGAAAAGGTTCAGTGGATGGAAAACCTGTGAAACTGCATTTTGCTAGCAGAAGGAGGCATTGTTAGGCACCTGTGCTTACCAGCCTGGACTATTCTCAAGCCTGGACTATTCTTTTGTTTTATTTGCCTTGCTCTTTGGCTTCAGAGGGGGCCTTGTACCCCTCCTACTCCATCCACCAGGTCTTACCAAGGCCCCCCCCCCAGCTTCATAGTACTCGTGAGGATGGGGGTGTATATATTCTTCTTCCATTTTCTTTAAATCCCCTGAAGACGCAGGCACAGAGGATGTTCATCCAGATGATGTGCTGATGCACGCCAGTGTCAAGTGCCCGACAGCGTCCTCCCCTCCCTGACTCCGGACAGTCATGTGCCCCTATTGCTTGTGCTTCCACAGGCATAGGCATGATGGTTGCTGCAAGTACCCTGGTAACCCACCCCAGGAGGAGGGGAGTATCCATTGGGATGCTCAGTCTTCTGTCCCCCAATCTGACCCCTGGTGACCCAAGTCCATTCCCCAACCTCAATCACCAGCATGTTGCAAGGTATGGCGTCCAGCCCCTCAACCCTCAGCGCCACCAGGCTGGCAGCCTGGACTATTTTTTGCCTCTTGCTGTCTCCCAGTTTTTCCTTGCTGTCTGTTTTTTCCCCTTGCATACCTACTGATATAAAAGTACATGCAAATCATTGTATGAAAACGTAACTGATATTGGGATCTCTTTCATTTAGAAAATATATAACATTACTGTTGAAATGTATATAGAGAATAATCAATGTCGTCCCATCGGTAACAAGCTGGTTACTGCATTGAGTGGTTGCCATGGTGGCATCATTAAGCTCGAGAGGTTAAGTTGCCATGGCAATCACGAGATGAGGTAGTCCAGCTTGTTACAGATGGGACATCGATTGTTTTTTATAGTGTATTCTGGAACACGGTTACCAGACAGTTTTCCTTAGGAAATAAATGTAGAAGCAGTCTGACATTTCTTTAGATAGGACAGGTGCTGCCATGTTTACATATCGGGATTGTTAAAGAGTCAGGCTGCATGTGACTATAGTTCTAAACTGTTATGCTGCACTAGCTATGTATCTAGTGCAGCATAACAACTAGAACGGATGATCGCAGTGCAGCATAACAGCGTTTAGAAATGCTTAGATTTTTATAGATAACCGTGTTCCAAAATACACTACATAATTATAATTTGAGATGACTGCAGAAAGCTATTCTAAGCTCTAGAGGTTACTTGAGTGCAAATCTTCCAGCCTTTAGCAAAAGGCTGCAAAAGGGGTCTCTCAGCTCAGGCACAATGTGTTCTAGCAGCTCCTGAAACATACAAGAACAGAACACTGACAAAAACAGGATGCTTGCTAAGAGCGGGGGTTGAAAGGGCTTATAAGGGAGTAAAGCTGCAACTACAAAAAAGACTGGAAGAAAAAGGGACACAGAGACTGAAAGAAAAAACAATTTCACTTCTGCTCTATACATAGTTATTATAAACACGTTTATTTATTTAAAATGATACTGCTAGTACAAATAAATAATTTTTGGTGAATTCTACAACAGCTCCTGGTTTTTCCTATGCTTTCTGACCTGTGTGTCAACCACAGATGGTGTCAGCCTAAATGGGATTTACGCTGTGTATACTCTAAAACAGGAATTTTGTGTGTGGGTACTGGACCCAGTACCGAGGAAGGTATGGATTCTGCAGCAGCAAGTCCAGGAGTGGTTACGAGGAGAATGGCAGCCAATCTAGCAGAGACGGAAGTCCAGTCTGATATTGTACAGCCAGCACAAGTCATGGAAAATGAACAGACAGTGACAGAACCCGAAAGCTTGATGGACTTTTTCAAATGGCGGGCTATACAGCCAAAAGAGATGGAGAAGCAGAGAGAAAAAGAGCTTCAATGCTTAGAAGCACAGAGGAGAGAAGAGATGCAGTGATAGGAGCAGCAGAGGAGAGAAGAGATGCAGTGACAGGAGCAGTGATGGCTAGATGACTTGCAAGTTATCAAAATCAGAGGATCTAGCACACATTCAGATGAGCAACAAAACACAAGCAACTTAAAAACCATTAAACTTACAAAGTTGTGTCCCTCAGATGATAGTAAGGCATACCTGACAACTTTTAAAAGAGTTGCCACAGCCTTCTAGTGACCAAAGTGGCAATGAACAATCAGACTGGTACCCTACCTGACAGGCAAAGCCCAACTTGCCTACAGAAATATGGACACAGCAAAGTCAGAAAGCTATGACCTGGTGAAAAGTGAAATCCTGAAAAGGTATGACATCTCCAGAGAGATCTACAGGCAGAGATTTTGATCTTTGAGGTACAACTCAATTGACAATCCTCAAGAAGCTTTCACCTGATTCAGAGAAATCCTGTTAAAATGGATCCAGCTAGAGAGCAAAACAGTCCCACAGATCATCGACACATTTGCCATGGAGCAATTCATCAACATCTTGCCTACAGATGTGCAGCTTAGGGTAAAGGAACACTGACCAGAGAGTGGGGAAAAGGCTGTTTCTTTGGCTGAGGACTATCAAATGGCCAGACAGACACCACAGCAGCAAGGTAACAGCCAAGCATCATTAAGACACTCTTTTTCCAATTTAAACTCCAAGCCTGATAAGAACTCTGGTGGGGGGTACAAAATCTGTGCCCCAAGATGTTATCTGCTATAACTGTAATAAGTCAGACCATTTTGCAAGAGGCTGCCATAGTAAGGAGAGTGGCACTGGAGCAGATTTGTCCTTGGCAAATTAGGGCAAGTGCCCAACAGATGTGATGGTGGGAGATAAGACTGTGAAGGGACTCATTGATTCTGGAAGCAGAAAGAACCTAGTGTATGTTAAAGTGCTGGAAAAACACTATGCAAAATGACCAGGTACTGGTGTCATCTACATCCACAGGGACACTCAATACTATCCCACCACCCAAATAACTCTGACTATTAAGGGTGTGTCACACCAAATGAAAGTGGGGGCAGTACTTAAGATACCTGTACCTGTGATTATTGGAAATGATGTCCCAGGATTTACTGAGTTGATCAAAGAAGGAGTAAATCCTGATGTTTCAGCAGCTGTGGTGACAAGAGCACAGGTAAAGAAAATTCTGGACAGTGGGGACACTTTTCCTTTCAAAGATTTTGATTTGGACTTATTTGAGCACAGCTCCAAGGTCTGGAAATCCAAGAAAGAAAGAAGATGCCTGAAGAAACTGTGGCAACAAATGACTGATGGACATAAAGGGTTAACACATGAAAATGCTGAAAAGAAGTTGTTCACTGACTGTGATTTTCTTTCAGAGCAAGCTAGCGATGCTTCTCTCCAGGGTTATTTTAAGCAGCTGTGGGTGAAACCAAAACAGGGTGGACCAATGTTTAAAAAAATGTAATGGGTTACTGCACAGAGTTTGGGTTAAACCTCAGACACAGGAACAGATAGAACAATTGGTTATACCACAGAAGTACATAGATACATAGATACATAGACAGTGTCGGCAGACAAGGGCCTATGGCCCACCCAGTCTGCCCATTTGAGCTTGTAAATTCAGTTGATGTTTTCCTAGAAGTCTGTTGCCCCTTACCCCTGACCTCCAGAATTCCTTTATGTCTATCCCATGCATTCTTAAATCCCGTGATTGTTTCAGCCCCCACCACTTCCTCTGGCAGGGTGTTCCACTTGTCCACCACCCGTTCTGTGAAGAAATTCTTCCTCATGTTTCCTCTGAATCATCCTCCCTCCAACTTCATCCCATGCCCTCTAGTCCTGGAACATCTTTTTCGCTTGAAAATAGTGTAAGTATAGAATAGGGTTGTTACAGATAGTACTTGATAGTCCTGTGGCTGGTCACTCAGGGAGGGATTTCTCCCTTGCCAGACTGCTGTATAGATTTTACTAGCCTTGAGTTCATGAAGATTTTACTACCTATTGTAATTCCTGTACTGAGTGTCAAAAAGTAGCCCCAGTAACTAGAAAAGGCAAGGTGCCCTGATGCCCCTACCCTTGCTAGATGTGCCTTTTGAAAGAATTGCAAAAGATGTGATTGGTCCTTTAGGCAAAAGTAAAAAAGGCTAATAGATTTATCCTGGTAGTATGCAACTATGCTACTCGATACCCAAAAGCAATTCCAGTGCGTACTGTTACAGCCCCCAAAGTTGCAGCAGAGCTTGCCAAAATTTTCAGCAGAGTGGGCATAACTAAAAAAATTATTACTGATCAGGGTAGTAAATTTGGTGCTGCATTACTTAAGGAGCTGTACAGACTGATAGGTATCACTGCCATAAGAACCTCCCCTTATCACCCTATTGTTGATTGACTGCTACTGTTTCACTGGTTTTAAATATAATATTGTTTATGTTAATGTATGGTATATTGTACAGGTGCCCTGAGCTTTGGAAGGGCATTTCATATAAATAAAATTTTACTTTACTTTTTAACTTTTACCCTCAGACAGATGGTCCTGTTGAGTGTTTTAACCAAACCCTAAAAGGCATGTTAAAAAGGTTTGTAAAAGGGGAAGGGAAAGACTTGGACCAATGCTTGACTTATCTACTTTTTGCCTATAGAGAAGTGCCACAGGCATCAACAGGGTTTTCACTATTTGAAATGCTGTATGGTAGGCAGCCAAGAGGGCCACTGGATGTGATAAAAGAAATGTGGGAAGATAACCCCACTCAGAAACAACCTATAACATCTTATATGTGTGCCCTAAGAAAGAAGCTGGGAAAATATTTTGAAATTGCCCATAGTAATCAGGAAGAGGCTCAAAATCCACAGAAGGTATATTATGACCATGGGGTAAAAGAAAAAGTTTTTGAGCCAGGTGAAAAGGTTTTGCTGCTGTTGCCCACGACAGAAATTAAACTGTTAAAGAAGTGGCAAGGGCCATATAAGGTTCTTAAACATACTGGCACTGTGAACTACTAGACTGAGACCACTGACAGGAAAAATCCTACTAAGATATACCATGCTAACCTCCTCAAGAAGTGGGTTAAAAAAATACCAAAAGGTTGGGGAGTCACGTGATGCTCAGTTTTGGATAGCTGCTCCACAGCCCAGCTCCTGCCTCGCCTGCTTTTTTCTTTTAAAGAACAGCTTATATTTCGAATGTTCCCTTTCCCAGCGTGGTTGAATACCTTCCTGAAACCTACAGCAACCTCAATTGCTTAATTTATGGAAGTTTGGCAGTCCGGATTACCAAATTATGCAGGCAGACATGCGGCAGGCACCTCCACATCACACGCCTCCGCAGACCCAAAAAAAGACTCCAAAATGCACCAAAGGCCAGACATCAGCAACCAGAAAAGCCTCTACTACTACAGCAGTAACTGCTCTTCTAACTGAACAGAAGTTCTTGGAGGAATTGGCCCTACAAGAGTTGGTAGCAGATTTAAAATCTCTGCATTAAGATTTAGGGGAAGCTATGACAGTGATTAAGGAGATGGTGGCCCGCACATCCTCACATCCTGGAGCATTGGTGCACCAAAACAGACCCAGAATTAACCTTCCTCAGGCAAAAGATGGTGAAAATGAAGAATAAACTGGAGGATTTGGGAGGCTGAGGTCATCGGAACAACATCGTTATCTTCGGCCTTCCGGAGGAGGTGGAGGGAGTTACCCCAGTGCTTTTTGCCCAGAAATTGTTAACCAAAATCGTGAGGTAGGCCATCCTGTCAGTGCAGTGGTTGGATTTCCTCTTGCGATGCTGGTGACCTGAGTTCGGGAACGGACTCGGGTCACTGGCGGGCCAACCGGGGAGAAGAAAAGGAGCATCCTGGGACAGCTTGCCTTCTCCAGGGGGAGGGTGGGAATGTAACTTGGTGCATGCCGGCCCCTGGTGGAGACCAGGGGCACAGCACAGACAACTGAGATGGAAGCGCTGGGGGAGTGGTGGACATTGGCGTGCGCCTTGACATCAGTGGCATGCAACTCCCCGGGGAGAAAACCAGGAAACTGCCCTGGTCAACCGGATGACAGTCTCTCTGGTCCCCTGACTGCTGCCAGGCCACCTAACCGGCACTGCCACCTCAGTGGCACCCCCGGACCAATGCAGATGTGCTGGCCCACCCCCAACGGTGCCTTCTCCCTCAGAGGAGAGGGACCCGACCGGTGAAGGGATACACCAGGTTACCTGGGAGGGGGTCACAATTTGAGGAGAGCGGTAGCCAGGGATGAGAGAGAGCGCGTGAACCGGGACATTGAGAGACCCGAAGGAGTGGCCGGCCAGGGGTGGCAGGAGGGGGAAAAAAGAAAAGCGCAAGGCCATCTCCAAACAACCCGGGCTATATAGTAGAGAGAGCTCACTGGTCCCTCAAGGCCAAGCCAGTAAATGGAGCTCCTCCCAGGTTCTCCATCTTAAAGTTGCTAAATTACCTTGATAAACAACATATCTTAAGCAAAGTCAAAGATCTAAGAGATATCCAGTGGGAAAACAACAAATTCCGAATTAACCAAGATTTACCTGCACCCACAAGACAAAAATGAGCGTCCTACCATCCCTTGGTCACAAAACTTATTGCCGCAAGCATTCGTTTTGGAGTATCCTATTCTGAAAGGCTCTTGGTCCTCCATCGTAGCTCCTGGGTCAGCTACGTCTCTGCTGAGCAGGCTGCACCAGTGTTGAAGGTCCTATTCCCTGAACTTTTTCCGGAGCACTGATTTTGACCACTAGAGGGCATCGGTATTACATTTTACCAAGCACCTAGCCTGCTCGAATGTGCGGATGTTCTGCTCGAATGTGTGGATGTACATTGCCAGGACTAAGCGCAAGATTGCTCTGAAATCACTTGGAGGGAATGCCTTACCTAAGGCCAGGTTCTGAGGCTAATTTGACTATTACCTCATTGGTCTATGGAAGCTCTATTAAGGGCCCAGTGTAGATGAACACTGATTTTATTTACATCATCAGTTATTGGGATGCAAAAGACCATGCAGACCTTTTTTTTTCTTTTCTTTTTTTTTTCACTTTATTTAGTGGCACCCCCTGAGAAGATCACTTTTTCTCTTAAGTCGAGGATATTTCTCGGATCGCAGGCTGCTGGAATAAGACCTTCAACTGCACCTCCATATCTAGTCTTTTATTTCTATGGAGGAATTAATAACTTTATATTTGTTACACAAAATTAAAATAGGCTATGAATATAGTATAGATAAGTATGTTCAGCAATATATAGCTGTTTAAACTGTTTTACAAGTTTTGAGGGGTGGGGGTTGGGGAATGTATAGTACTACTGCAAAGGTTGACCATTGCGAGCCAAATTAAGGGAGGGATTTCTCCTGCAATAGTTAGGGGATTTGCAATTTTTCTGTTCATTTTGCGCCACACAAATCCCACAAGAATCGAGAAACAAAGTGAATGTTTTTTAGTTGGTTTGCTGGATCTATTCCAACAATTGGAACAATGCAGGAGATGGTGGTTCTGGGGAAGGGGTATGAAGGAGTGTGGTTGATCGGGGGAGGGTGGACGGGAAGGAAATATGGGATATCGCTGCTTAATAGGATATATAGATTTGCTTTTTTTGGTATCTGGGATAATAAAATTGGAAGGTGGGAGGGGAAACTTGTTGGTGAGGGATATCGGACTACTACTTTCTCCAGAGATATGATTTTGGGGGGAAGGGGGGCATTATGGGAGGATGGGTATGCCACAGGAGGGGGTACGTAGAGAAGTCTGTTCAGATCACAAGCTGGTTAAGTGTCAAGTGTGTTACACTAGCTACTAACATTCTTAAAACAGTTCATCATGGCTGTTTTTAACTTTTGTACTTGGAATATAAAAGGCACACAATCCTCAGTTGAGAGATCAAACATTTTACTCCACTTGCAGAAGTTACAAACTCATATTGCCTTCCTTCAGGAAACCCACCTGCCTTCCTTACAGGTTCCCCTGTTAAGGCGTGCCTGGGTTGGACAGGTCTTTGGTGTAGGTTCAGATTCCTGCAAGGGGGGGTGGCTATTGTTATAGCCCAAAGAATATCTTTACACTTCCTCCAAGAAATAACCAATCCCCAGGGCCATTATATTATTTTGCATGCCCTTCTTGGTCACTTAGAGATTGTCCTGGGATCCGTATATGGGCCCAATAATGATGATCCTTCCTTTTTTAGTACCTTGATGTTACACTTATCCCCTTGGTCCTCACTTCCCATCATTCTTGGAGGAGATTGGAATTTGGTACTATGTAACAACCTGGAGAGGTCGAGTCAGACCTGTCAAGTTGTAACACCGGAACAACTGGCCATTCGGGATCTCATGCACTTCTTGGGTCTGATAGAGCCATGGAGGACATTGAACCCAGATCGCTGGGAATATTCTTTCCACTCGTTACCATGTCATTCCTTCTCCAGGATTGATTACTTTTTACTAGGAGTAAACTATCTCTCTGGGATTGGCTTATGCCATTATTCAGCCAGAGTCATATCAGACCGTCATCCTTCTTTTAGCCAGCTCACTTTCCTCTCAATGGTAATAGAAACAAAGTTTGGCGTTTCAATAATCAGTTGCTTAAGTCAGAGGATATTTTGCAACATCTTAGAACTCTAATTAATAATTATATGGAATCAAACTCCCCCCTCCATGCCCAAACTGGATATCCTCTGGGGCAGTCTGAAATGTGTGTTGCAAGGGGAACTAATTTGTTTGGCCACCAAACATAAGAAACAAATGTCGGCTTTTCTCTCAGTTATTTTATCCAGCATACAAACTGCAGAGAAGCATATTTCCCTAACCTTCCCTTAAGCAGATTGGAAACAATTAGATTTCCTCAGATCCCAATATAACATATTATTGGGGGAGAAGGCAAACCACCTTATCTTACATTCAAAGATTCATTACTTTGACCAAGGAGAAAGAGCAGAGAAGTTACTAGCCCTCCGGCTTCGTACTTAAGCAATGGATAGAATCATTCCATCAATCTATTCAGAAGCTAGCCAGCTTCTCATCTCACCTAGAGATATCATAGAGGCATTCAAAACCTTCTATCAACAGCTATATTCATCTCCTTCCCATTTTGCACATCTCAAATGGAATCCTTCCTCCAAGGTGTCACTCATCTGCAACTGACTGACCCTCAGGTAGCTCAACTAAAGGCTCCATTGAGTCTTTTTGAAATCTCCCAAGAGCTATCGATTACCATTTGCTTGCTAAGAGTGAGGGTTGAAAGGACTTATAAGGGAGCAAAGCTGCAATTGCAAAAAAGATTGATAGAAAAAGGGACACAGAGACTGAAAGAAAAACAACTGCTTAATTTCTCCTATGTACATAGTTATTATGAACAAGTTTATTTTATGATACTGCTAGTGTAAAAAAATAATTTTTGGTGAATTTTACAACTGCTCCTGGTTTTTCCTATGCTTCCTGACCTGTGCCTCAATGACACACAGCACTCACCACTCTAGTATATTACAAGTAACAATGTCCAAACTTGATATCTATTTCATCTCTTTTATTCAGCATGCAGTGTGCAGATCAAACAACATTGAATATCAAAGACCAGCACAGCCAGGAACAGTTAAAAATCCTGATGTTTCACTGATTGACATTCTCAAAGGATTCCATTGAGAATGTTAGTTGATGAAATGTCAGGATTTTCAGCTGTTCCAGGCTTTGCTGGGCTTTGCTGTTCTATGTTGTTTGATCTGCAAGCTGTGAAGAAGTGAAACAAATTTCAAGTTTGGACATAGTTACTTTTAATATACAAGAGTGGTGAGTGCCGTGACTCCTGACTGTGTACTTTGCAACTGTCACTGGCACCTGTTCCTCTGAGTGATGAGTTTCATAGAAAGAGTGGCCTAAGCAGTGTCCATGGCTCAGCAGGTAGCACACTCACCTCTGAGACTGAGAGATCAGAAGGCTGTGGGTTCTATCCCCACACCAAACACTTGGGTTAAATTGGTGTACCGATGCTGTTGTGCAGCATGAGGTGCCATCTTTTGGATGAGACGTTAAACCGAAGTGCCATCTGCCTGTTCAGGTGGATGTTAAAGAATCCATGGCACTTCTCAGAAAGAGTAGGGGGAAGTGTTATTAAATCAGTAAACATTCAAGCAAAACAGAAAAACAACATAATGACCAAAAATGTGTACAATGGTGACATGAAAAAGAAAACAAACAAGAGGAGAATTCAATCACAGTAAACATACTGTACACAAGGTCTAGGTAGCAGAGTACACAACATCATGTAATTGGAACATCTGAGTCTGTAACCCAGGGGAAACTTTACCACAATTTCAAGAGAGCTGTCATAGATAATATTTTATATTCAGAGGCGTATATCTTAAACAAATCCTTGCATATTTTGTCCATCAATTTGACATACACCCTCTCTTTCTGTTGCAAGGATTACAGACATGTAGCCATCCAAATGTTCCATTTAGTCACAGTAAAATCCAAATGTACGGTGCTCAAATTCCATTTCCTCCAGGAAGGAGGAACTGCACCATACATGAGATGGACATATGTGACAGAAGCTATAGGGTTCCTGCCATTGATTAGCAAGATATACCCTAAACTCTTTTATAAAAGAACAGTCACGAAACAAATGATCAATGGCTTCTAGTGTGTTTGCACATTGGAGTCTGCCACAAATCCTGTCTGAAAGCTGTTTATGTTTGTGATTGTTTTTCACAATGGTCCTCTTGCGACTGGACAACCAGTGATGATCCCACATGTGAGCTGGAATTCTGGAGGATTGTAAAAGGGTCTGGAGAAACAGCAAGTGAGGACTGGGACATTTACCAAAAGGTACTGGAACATTGCATAAGGTGTCTAACGGAGTTGTATATAAAGTCTTGTGAGTAGGGGTAGAAATTAGTAGTTGATGCATGACATGCCATTGTTTCATTCTAAGGAAGGTGTCTTTCAAATATGGAGGAGTTGCAGTGGAAGCTCAAAATGAGAGCAGTGCATTCATCTCCCACTGGCAAAACCAGGCCTTACGATTGCCATAAAACCAATGCTCCCAACCCCTTTGTGTACTGATTAGTATGGGCTCAAATTCATCATAAAAATACACTATTACAGAATAGAATAGGATCTATTATATCCAGGCCTTCTTTTGATTGGATTCAGGCAGCTACCCCAGATCACTTGAAAGAACAAACTCATGATAGTGTTTTCTAATTGTTTATGCACCAGGAACACATAACTTAGAAACAAAAAAAGGGAACTGAAAAAGACAATTAAAAATACCCTTTTCTTTTTCCCAGTGGTTCCCCTGTTCCATCGTGCAACCTTCAGTTTCTCAATTTAAATTTTTTCTTCCCAGTTCAATTGTCCCGTGTCATGGGGACCAAACCTTATACCCAGAATCTGAACCAGGTTATTCGTAAGATTGATGAGAGCAATACTAAGTCCCAGTGCAGTGGCGTTGCCTAAGGCAAACCCAGTGCATTTCTTTAAATTCAAAGCAGTGCCTGATAAAGAGTTGAAAGTAGTACAGTATCCTATGGACTCCATGACTGAATATTGGTTCACCACCATAAGGCATATGTCATCAGCGAATGTCATGGCTATTGGAGACATTAATGTGGGGGGTTACAAATGGGTCGGATGGCCTGAAATCCATTCAATTTGCATAGCAAAGGGTCTATAAAAACATATAGCAGAGGGCTCATAATGCACCCCTGTCAAGCCCCTCTGTGGATAGGTATCATAGGCTCTACCCAGCCATTTAACACTGGGGCCACTGTAGCCATCCTCTGGAGGGATTTGATCCAGCCTTGAACCAGAGGAGGAACCCCATAATGTTGTAATACTGCCCATAAAAAATTGTGATTAATGGAGTCAAAAGCCTTTTTCTGGTCAAGAGAAATGATAAACCCTGTAGTAGCTGAGGAGGAACAATGTGTAACTATTTCCCGAATCAGAATCAACTGATCCTGGATTTTCCTGTGTGGGAATGAATAGGTTTGTTCAGATGAAATGACAATTTCAACAAGTGGAAGTGGAAGCAAGCTTTTGGTTATAATTTTAGTTAAAAGTTTGCAGTCAGTATTTAGCATATAAATTGGCCTCCAGTTGTCTAAGTCCGACTTATCTCCCTTTTTATGTAGGAAGATTAATATTCCTTTATTAAAATTAGTGGAATAGTCCCAGAATCCAACATAGCACTGTAAACAGTGGCAATTTCTGGACTCAAATGCTCACCCAATAATTTATATAATTCATTTGAAAGGCCATCAGGCCCGGGAGTAGTATTGTTTTTTAAATGATGGATAGACTTTAACACTTCTTCAGGAGAAATGGGTTGAGAAATCTGAGTCAGAAGACAAGGGTGGATGTCAGGCAACAGAATGTCTTGAAGGTAGTTGAAGAAGTCATTACTATCTGTCCCAAGAGAAGAAAAAAGAAAAGCATAAGTACTGACTACTCTCAAAAGTACTTCCTTAGATGTGTGTCATACACCAATGGAATCCGTTAGGATAAGCATAGTCTTTTTCTCCACCCGACGGGAGCTGGTTCAAAGGAGCAGACCACTTGTGCAGTACCCTGAATACCAAACCTCTGTTGGTGGTAAAGGTGACCCACTTTTTATGTGAGAAAAGACAACATATCCTTCTGTAGAAGTGATATCTGTTTGCCAAAGTTTTGCCCTGTAGTTTCAGCTATAGTAAATAAGTTTTGTAAATGGCTCCATTGCTGGAGATACGTTAGATATGTAGAATGACATTTGGTTTTACTATATCGTTTTAAAAAAATTTCTTAAATCTAACTTAGTGTCTTCCCACCAAAGAGTGGGGGAGTCATATAAAACCTGGACTAAAGTAGATTGAAAACTTAGATCAGAGAGAAGAGCCATATTAAACTGTCATAATCCAGTGCCAGTGGAGAAGCAAGGGTTGGAGCCTAGGGAAATGGACACCATTCTGTGATCAGAAAAGGCTACAATAGAGACCTCTGCAGAGCTAACAGACAGGGTCTGGGATGTAAATATAAAATCAATCCTAGTGGTCAGAGCCCTCTTCTGGAAAGTAGGGGTGTGCTGTTTTGAGGTGTCTAAGTACATGTCACATAAATGTGCAGTATAAAGCATGGTTTGGTATGCTTTAGAATCACAAAACATGTTCACTGTTTTCACCTGCAGACCTTTATCATGTAAACTGAGACCACAATTGAAATCCCCAGTGAAGATAATGTGGGTTGAAGTGTGTAGATAAGGCTGTATATCAAATAAAATTTCTATTCTCCGTGATTTTGTTTGTGGAGCATAGAGATTAATGAGACGGAAGGGGGCATTATGTAGTAGACAAAGAACCTCTGTGCGCAAACACCGAGGCAAGGGTTACCCCAAAGGGCATTTGGCTGGGAAGCCAAGTTTCAAGAAAATACAAAATCACACATGCCCCCACAATGCAAAGCATCATGGGCTGCATATGCAAATCACCACAGAATGTTATGCTGGACCAACTTTAAGCAATATTGCATGGTGCCAAAAGGCCTCTCACACAGTTTGGAAAGGGTGCTAACAGAAGACATAGACACGTGTTTCTTCCTAGCAGGACTCATCAGTATGCCTCGTCTGTTTGACACCCCAGTGGAATGGACCAGCTACCCTTAAGGCAGTGTGCCTTGGATATATTATGGTGAACCCATTAAAATAAAAACTATTTAAAAGACAAAAGAACTCTGTGTGCAAACACCAGGCAAGGGATTACCCCAAAGGGCGATTTGGCCTGGGAAGCCAGGTTCAAGAAAATACAAAATCACACATACCCCCACGCCCCCGCCGGTGTTTGCCACCAAAGTTCTTTATCTTTAAATAGTTTTATTTTATGGGTTCACACTATATCAAGGCACACTGCCTTAAGGGTAGCTGGTCCATTCACTGGGGTGTCAGACAGACGAGGCATACTGATGAGTCCTATTGAGACAAAACACGTGTCTATGTCTTCTATTGGCACCCTTTGCAAACTGTGTGAGAGGCCTTTGGCATCATGCAATATTGCTTAAGAGTTGGTCCAGCATAACATTCTGTGGTGATTTGCATATGCACAACCATGATGCTTTGCATGTGGGGGCATGTGTGATTTTGCATTTTCTTGAAACTTGGCTTCCCAGCCAAATGCCCTTTGGGTAACCTTGCCTCAGTGTTTGCGCATAGAGGTTCTTTTGTCTTTAAATAGTTTTTATTTTAATGGGTTCACCACAATATATCCAAGGCACACTGCCTTAAGGGTAGCTGGTCCATTCCACTGGGGTGTCAAACAGACGAGGCATACTGATGAGTCCTGGTAGGACGAAACACGTGTCTATGTCTTCTGTTAGCACCCTTTGCAAACTGTGTGAGAGGCCTTTTGGCACCATGCAATATTGCTTAAAGTTGGTCCAGCATAACATTCTGTGGTGATTTGCATATGCAGCCCATGATGCTTTGCATTGTGGGGGCATGTGTGATTTTGTATTATGTAGTAGAGCATCTTGGATAAGAATTCTGCCTGGGACCAAGTCAAAAAGTTTCAAAACTTTGATGGCTGTGAAATTTACCAATAAATCTACTCCAGATCAGGCTTCTTGGCCTAATGACCAAAAGGAAGGGCCTACCAGACACCCTGTCAGGGCTTGCCAAATTTCATGTGCAGTGTGAAAATGAGTGTCCTGTAAAAATATTATCCTCACAGGCACAGAAGTCAGAAAAGAAAAAAATATATGTCTTTTATCCATTCTCTTAACACTATTTACATTAATAGTGTGGAAACAGATCGTGTCAAGGAGCATGATGGAAAGGAAAAGGAGATGTGTCCCCCAAAGGGATCTTGCAACCATCATTTCTTCCTACCACTACCAGTTGTCCCTTCATTTTGGACTTTGCTTTCCTTTTTTTTGAGATCCCCTAACTTTAATCCATATCTCGGTATCTGTAGTACCTTCAGGGTGGGAAGAAGTGAAGGAAGAGGAATCCAAATTGTCTCCAGGCTCGGCTGAGGTTTCCTGCAAAAGCTTGTACTGATTTGATAGGGCAACAGTAGAAGCCTTTGTAGTTTTAGAAGGGGGAGGGGTAGTTTTCAATTTCGTCCTGGCTGACCATCTGCAAGGAAAAGGAACAGGTTCCTTGGGGAGGGTGGCATGTCTGGCATTATAGTAGCTTGTTCCAAAAGGACCTCAGAGATGAGCTGTGGAAAGGAAGGTGGGGGAATAACTAGGACATCTGGAGCAGCTGGGAGGGGGTCTAGAGGAGGAGGAGGGGGCAGCTGAGGAAGAAAGCACGGGGGTTGCGCTCAGGCCCAGATTTGTTCCTGATTTTCACTTTCTGAGCCTGTGAGATAACATAATGCTGGTCAGCACCAGTAGCATGACGCTGCTGGTTACGTGCTGCCCAAGTGCAATTTGAAAAGTGTGGCCTAGCTCTGCACAGAGATTACACCTGCACTCATTAAGACAGTCTGAACCATGATGTTCCATTTCCCCACAAAGGTTGCATTTCATCTTGTCACCAGCACTGCTAAGAGGGTAAGGGTCCCCACATCTATAGCAGGCCTTAGGCTGCCCAGGGTAGAAAAGTACACCCCTATCCCTCCTAATAAAGAAAGAATTTGGGAGGTGCACCACCCCAGTATCTGCAAATTTCAATAACACTTTGATTTTCCATCCCCCCTTCCAAAAATTCTCCGAATCCAGAATTGCTTCTGGGTCCCCCATAACTGTACATCACAATTTCAACCAGTATAAAACATTAGAAATATCAACACATTCATTCCTGAACGAAATGGTGATGGTTTATGCAGGCTTAGTTAAGGGAATAGCTAGAAAAGGAGTCCACAAAGCAGTCCTCTTTAACGACTGATATTTAGTCCAGAAGTGGTCTAAACCTTGAGAGGTTTTAAAACTGATGTCAAAGTTAGTTTCTCCGGAAATGTGTATGAGGGCATAGATCTCATGGGAAAAGAATTTCAGTGAGTCTTTCAACAGGCTGAGCACCACTAACTGCCAATTTGGAGGTTCAGGCATGTCGCCAACATAGGATAACTGAACAGCGTTATGTCTTTGTGCAGGTAGGACTGGTAAATGAAACAGGAAAGAAAATGTTTTTTTCTGACCGCTGGACCATTTCATCAGTAGAGCTGCAGTTTGTAAAGGTAAGGCAGGGTCTATGTCAGTGTGCAATACACCCATAGGAGGCCCGGCTTGCAAGAAGGGATGTTGAGTGAGGGCCAATTCGGTAGGTAGGGCTAAAGAATAAGTAGAAGGGATAGGTGTAGCAACAGAGGAATCTGTAACAGGCCTGGTGGTTAAGTTAGGAAAGTCAGAAGTGTCTGGCATCCGAATCGGGGATGAGCCTGGTGTCCGGTGCAGTGAGTTAGCTTGTTTCTCCCAGCCAGTACCTTGTAATGCAGCCTCAACAGACCACAAATGAACAGGAGCCTGAGCAGTAACTGGTGAAGTCTTGTGCACTAGTTCTGTAGTGCAGAGTGGTTCGGGAGTACTCACAGTAGGTTGGTCTGACATATGGGCAGCAAGATTCTCATGGTAGTCTCCAGCAGACAACGTTTCTGGCAACTGTAATCTCAGCAGGGAACTTTTAACTGTATCAGTCACGCTGTCACTTCACAGACTCCAAATCTTCTGCTGCAGGAAAAATCGCTGCTCTTCATCTTCCAATACCCGTTGTAATTGCAGAGCCTCTGGAGTACTTTCAACAGGTCAGTAGCTGTAAGCTTGTTTTCAGCTGCAGAACTACCACTGTCATTCTGGCACACAGTTTCCTCAGGTTTCTGGTTACCAACATCCATGCCAAGAACTTCTGCATTATTCTGTAATGGTACATGTACATCCATAGGTTGATGTCTGTCCTCAGTTTGTTCCAAATTCAAAGGCTGAGCAGAAAGAACATTCTCCCTAGGATCAGCTGCCACCAGCCTCCCTCCTGGGCTGCTGACTGCCATCTTGGCCAGTTGCCAAGCAGCAGTGAGGCCCCCTACAGTCAGAGTAGGGGAATTTCCCCGGAGCCCTGGCCAAATTTCCCCCCATTCAGCTAAAAATACCACCAACAGTTTAACCTGGCTAAAAGTCAGTTGACATTCATCTGTATCCCCCTCCCCCGGGTTGTGCCTGAAAATAGGCAGAATTGTTCTGGTGCACTTACCTGGTCAACAAAAACTAAACTAAAATACAAAATAATGGCATAGCAGTGGGAGACAGCTCTCATTAAAAAAAACAAAAGTCATATTTGGGTGCTATAATATTGTTTTTTTTCCATTTCCTGTGTGTGTGTGTGTGTGTGTGTGTGTGTACACAACTTTCCATATAATTTTGTACTGTTTTTTTCCCTAAATTTTCTTCTAGCTGTATTGATAAGTTTAAATGGCTCTATTGATTTGTGAGGGCAAATGAGATGGTTAGTTGCCAGAGGCATGCCAACTGACTCTGGAGAGTGATTAAAATCTAATTGTCCTCTACTACAGGACACCCTGGCCAGTTACTGGCCATCTAAGGTTCAAGCCTACCCTAATTCACCAAAGTGTTCTTTGTGGTAAGCTTTCTTTTTTGATAAAGTTAGGAAGCAACGCAATATTTTTCAGTGTGTTTTTCTACTGTTCAAAACATTTTCTTTTTATCTATACAGAAGTACTGTTCCCAATAGCCTCAGTGAAGTATCTTGTATTATATCAGTAAACATCTTGAAGTATTAAGATATTACAATTTTTTATATACTTCATATTTCTGAGTCCTTTGTGGTACCGATAATTGGGTTATAACTTACAAAACTGTGTTTTCATTTCTGACGAGAAGGCTATGGTTACCATTGTTTTTTTTTTCTGAAGTGAGGTGTTCTCAGCTGTGACAGAGGAATATGGGTTATTTCCCTTTGCTAAAGAGTGCAGTACTCTGTGGGACATGTCTCTGGTGGGATTTAGATTTAGAGAGATACTCTGAACGAGTGTCTCTGATGAGTGGTGGCAGTTGCTGAAGTACCCTTGCAGGTGTCTGAATGGTTTGAGCAAGCTGGTAACAATGTACAGGCTCACTCTGACAGAGACCAGTCTGTCACAAGGTGACAGCTAGGAAACACATGTGACCTCCTTACTCTGAGCTTGCAAAGGATATGAGACAGTTGTTTCATAAAGTTACAGGTAGATCTTCAAACTTCTGAGACCTGTAACTTGCCAAATAAGTTTGCTTGTCTTTTGCTGCTCCACAGGCTTGTTTGATCTGTACTGAAATCTGATCAGTATCAGAAAAGTCAGACCTGCCTGTTCTGACTGTATTTTTGTTTGACCTTGTAGTGGAACTAACTAATAGGGACCATGAGGGCTGTTTGTCTATCTGGTGACACCCCACTTGCGCAGCTGTCACTGTCACATGGCTTCACTGTGATTTGTTTGGTAAAACACACCTTGTTTTGGCTTGTTTGTGAGGAAAGTCAGGCTTGCCTTTTCTGACGACATTAATTGGAGACCTGTTGCTAGGCTCAGTAACAAGGCGGACTGTTTGCTGACTGCCCCCACCACACACACACACACACACACACACACACACACGCTTTCCCTTATGCACAGTTCCAGAGTGATATTTACGTGAAGCAACATTTTTCATTTTTTTCCTATTTTGTTTCAATTTGCTGTCATCTGGTTACAGGCTTGGTTGGCTGCATGACTGAGATGGGATTCAGCTGACTCCCCACACACACACACACACCCACTACATAGTGCACATGCCTTGCCTGACAGTGCACAGCATGTTCTTTTTCTGAAGTTATGTCTTGCATGTGCAGAGCTGTATGAAAACATTTTTTGTGTTTTAAAACAGTGGCAGTTTTGTTTTAGTGGGACAGGTTTGGCTCACTGAGTTGTTCTGTTTGTCATCTGGCTCCAGGCTCAGTTCCCTATATGACTGAGGAGAATGTCAGCTGACTTCCTCTCTAGCCGATTACTGTGCGAGCACAATTTTTTTCCTTCACCCTACAAGTCAACAGCTGCAAGCATGTACTCTAGTTCTGTTTTTGTAAACTACTGCAGTGTTTCGATGTGGCAGGCTTGTGTCACTTGATTATTGTGTTGTGCCTGTTATACAATCCTGGGCTCAGTTCCATGTGCTAATACTGAGGAGGTTATCAGCTTAATCCCCCTCTATAGAACCAAAGCAGTGCTGTTTTTACTCGCTGCTCTTTGTGGTAAACTGAGTGAACTGTACTTAGTTTGGTGTTGGGGGTAGTACTGTTCATTCAAAACAGTTTGACAAGCAGCATCTTACATTACAATAGAGACACAGACACTACCAGTGATAGTATATAGTTTGACACCATTAGTGGTAGTATATCGTTTGACCATGCTCTGGGGTTCTTTTGTAAAGTTTGACACAACTAGTGGTAATATTTAGTTTGACACTACTTGTGGTAGTACTTAGTTTGACAATACTAGTGGTAGTATGTAGTTTGCTATGTTACTTTAGTAATTACTGTACAGCAACCTCTAGTGACATGTATCAAGTCTAAGATGCCAAACTCCCATGAAAGAACTTGGCCCCAGCAGATATTCTGTGCCTACAGTAAAACAAGGGTAGGGGGAGGTTTATTGATTTTCGTCTGGATGTATTATGCTGGCAAGTATCTTTTTACACCTTGCAAGCCTTTAGGTTCTGGTAGCAATGGCAGTGGGAAAAGCATTACTAGTACTCCACTGCTATAACTGTCTCCACCAGTACCAGACACCCATTTGCTACACCATCCTTCTGTGAGACTAGTATGAGGGCACAGCAGGTTCCATGTTGAGGGAGTAGCAGCCGCTGCCAGTAGTCTTCATGCAGTTCCCACCTAGCCTGAGTATTCCCTAACACCAGCCCCACTATAATTGCAGTATCTCTAAAAAGACAAGGTGAGGAAGAATCTAACATTCCTTGTTATAAGGTCAAAATTTAGATATATGAAACATGACAATGACACCACATCCAGTCAAAGGTTTGTAACTCTGGAGCCACTTCCTGAGGGCCCACGGTAACCCTAAGGTAAAAAAAATATTTTACATTAATTGATACATGTATAATGTACTATGGAATTCTATCATGCATTTAATACACTCTCTGTCTAACCAATAAACACATAGTTTTATGTGAGCATGTTTATTTTACATTTTTCATGAGCTCTAGTGCATTTACATACTGTCATTTTCTCTCCACATTTGGAAGACTTTACCAGAGCCTATAGTATGTGTATCAAAGTGTATGTACCCGTATTCTTAAGTTGTATGCATTATACCTTATAATAAGTAAAAGCAAGTCCTAGTGTCATATGAGAAATTTACAAAAAGACACACCACTTTAGTGACATGCATCTTATTCTATTGCTCCTAAAGATAACATTTTATAAAAGCAGTTCACAGGTTATTTGCAAGCACAGAAACATAGAAGCTGACTTCAGAAAAAGACCATTGGTCCATCCAGTCTGCCCATAATACCTTATCCTGCCAGTGAGACCTAGAGTCGATGCAGGGTGTATGCCCTCCCCATCCACCACCATGTTTCTTGCCTGGCTACTACTCGTTGGGTGACTGTTAAGTCCATAACTCTGATACAACAGTGTTTTAAGCTGTTAATGGTTTTGGTGCCCAGCATCTCAACTGGCAAGCTATTCCATGGATCAGCCACTCTCTCTCTGTGAAAAAGAACTTCCTCACACCCCTCCAGAATTTCCCTCTCACCAGCTTCAACTAATGTCCTCTGTTCTGGATTTACTAGTCTTGTTAAATAGTTCTTCACAGTTTACCTTGGTAATTCCTTCCAGGAACTTGAAGGATGCTATCATATTCCCTGCTCCTTTTTGGTTTCCAGTGAGTACATGTTCAGTGTCCAAAATCAAGTCCTCATAGGATCTGTCCTGAAGGCCATAAATCATTTTTGTTGCTCAACACATCATCTCTAGCCTGACCCAGTCGTTCATCAAGTGAAGGCTCCAGAACTAGGCACAGCACTCCACATTTGGCCTTATCAGTGATCAATAGAGAGGTACACTAGTAATACCTCCTTTCTCCTGATGTCAAATCCCCTCCCCATATACCCCAACATTTTAATTACCTTACTGTAGGTCTTGTTACTTTGGCTAAATTGTTTAAGGGAGTCACTTATAATGACTCCTATGTCCCTTTCCTCAGTTGCAGTGTCCAGTTTAACCCCTTCCATCCAATATTCTGTCCAGGGTTTCCTGTTTCCAGTGTGGATTACTTTATATTTTTGGCACTGAACTTCAACTGCCAAACCTTTCATTACCTCTTCAACATTTGAAAGGTCCTCTGCACTCCCTTACCCCTCGTCACTGTTTACCAAATCACAGAGCATAGTGTCATCTGTGAAGAGACATGTATTGCCCTGAATTATTTCTCTTGCTCCTTTGTCACCTATGAGCATATTGAAAAGGTCTTGAAGCAGGAATGACCTCTGTGGTGCCCTCTTGGGACATCTCTGTCACAGATTTAACCCTGTTTAGCACAGCCCTCTTCCGTCTACCCCCAAACCAACTACTGTACCCACCTATCAAACTATGTCCATTGCCAAAAGTAGGTCCTCTGGCTTCTTGAGCAACTTGCTGTGTGGTACTGAGTCAAATGCCTTGTTAAAATCAAACTAGAGTAAACCTACCGCTTGTGCTTTATCTACTGCCTTAGTTACCCTGTGAAAGAATACTATAAGGTTGGTGTGACAAGACCTCCCTCCCCTCAGACCTGTGTTGTTTATTATTTGGAGCTCATTACTATACAGGTAGTCCACTAGATCTTTGTTAAGTGTCTCCATCAGTTTGCCCACAACAGAGGTAAGTTTGACAGGCCTGTAGTTACCCAGATGCTCATTGTCTCCATGCTTATGAAGTGGAACTACATCTGCTACCCTCCAATTTTTTGGAATCACCTCTGACTGAACTGTACTATCGAATAGCCATGCAGGGGGTTGGCTAGTTCTGATGCCAGTTCCCTGACCACCACTGGATGCATCACATCTATCCCTGGAACCTTATAAACTCTCAGAGCTGCTAGCCATTTTCTGACTCTTTGACTTGTAATTATCCTTTGACTCATTTCTGGTATTGCCCTGTCAGCAACTTATATGCCTCTTTCCAGTAAATGCCCCATGTCCTCCACTTTAAAAACTGAGCAGAAGTATGTGCTAAGATGAGCTGCTTTCTGCATTTCTTCATCTACAATCCTGCCACCCTCTGCTAGCCTAACAATTCCTACTGCCATAATTTTCTCCAATAAATGTGAAAAACACTGCTTACCCCCTTACCTCCCTCCATAGTAGGCAGCTCTGTGTCTTCCTTTGTATCCCTGTCTGCTCCTCTTGGCCTACTTTGATTTCACCTGGTATTCATTCATTCATTCATTCATTCATTTTGTTTACCGAGGTGACATACGAACATACAAAGAAGCCAGCAGAAGAAGACCATTTGGTCTATTAAGTCTGCTCATAATGCAGGGTCCATAGCTTGAGCTAATGTCCCTGCCTTCCCTCCCCACTCCTCCCATCCTCCTTACCCATTATCCTTATCTTCCAACTATGCCTATCCCAGCCTCTCTTAAAGCTGCCCACTGTCTTCAATGAGATGACCTCTTCCTACAGCACATTCCAAGTGTCCACCACCCTCTCTGTGAAAAAGTGCTTCCTGACCTCCCTCCTAAACCTCCCACTCTCTAGCTTAAGACTGTGCCCCTCGTGATATGGTTACCACTCAGCTTAAAGAGACTGTCCTTATCAACCTTATTTATTCCTTTTAAGTACTTGAAGGTCTCAATCATGTCCCCTCTCTCTCTCCAGTCTTCCAGGGAGTACATGTTCAGTGCCCTCAACCTCCTTGTATGCCTTGCTGACTAGCTATCATCTTTGTAGCCCTCCTCTGAACCTTCTCCAGGAGGTTAATGTCCTTTTTGAGGTGTAGGCACCAGTACTGAACTCCATACTCTAGATGCAGCCTTACCAGTGGCCTGTACAAGGGCAGTATAACCTCTTCTCTCCTACTACTGCTACTGCTACTACTAGTAGTACTAGTACTAGTACTGATCCCCTAGATATTTATTGTTATTTAGATTTTGTTGACCCAGTAAGCCCACTAGGCCTAGAAGTACCTTTTTCAGGGGCGACTGGGGGCGGATACAGATGGTAAGCAACTGAGATGGAACCAGATTAAGCTGTTGATGGCATTTTTAGTGAATGAGGGAAATTTGGCCAGGACACCGGGGAAATTCCCCTACTCTTTTCGATAAGTGCCATGGGGTCTTTAACATCCACCTGAACTACCACCAATCTGGGCAGATGGGACCTCAGTTTAATGTCTCATCTGAAAGACGGCACTTTAGAAATGCAGCACCCCTCTCATGCTGCACTACAGTGTCAGTATTAGGATATTAACCCAAGTGCCAGATGTGGGAACTGAACCCACAGCCCTCTGATCTCCCGGCATCAGAGGCGAGTGAGCTACCTACTGAGCCACTGACACTGCTATAGGGTGGATCTTGTAGTCTTATAAAAACATGGGCCACAAGATCTTGAACCAGTGGTCTCAGGTTATGCCATGTACAGGCAGCTTATGGAGAAAGGAAAAGGAAGAGGAGTAGTCCTCTATACTGACACTGTAGTGCAGCATGAGGGGGGTACTGCACTTCTAAGATGCTGTCTTTCGGATGAGATATGCATCCTAGCATCTTGTTTGCCTTGGCTGATGGTTTCTTGCACTGCATGGAGTGTTTCAGGTCACTAGTGATCATCACTCGCTGGTCCTTCTCCTCTTCTGATGCAGATACTCAGTCTCCAGGAAGGGAACAAGTCTTTTGAGCAATCGGTTTAAATGCTTCATTAGCAAGCTTTTAAACTAGTCAAATGGGGAGGCACTGATAAGCATCAGGAAAATCCCAGCTTCTTCCTACAAAACAGGGTACTAAATGAGAAAAAGACTGAGGTAGAAAGGTCAGTGGGGGATGCTGCAAAAGAAGGTAAAGCCATCAAAAAATGGAGAGCAATGAGTACCAATACCCATAGTCTGAGTAACAAGCTTCCTGAATTAGTGGCCTTGATGGAGGAGGAACATCTGGATATCGTGGCAGTCACAGAAACATGGTACACACAAAACCATGACTAGGACGTAAACATACCAGGATACACTATCTACAGGAGGGACAGGGAGGGTAAAAGAGGAGGAGGAGGAGTAGCTCTTTGCATAAGGGAAGGAATCAAAGCAACAGAACAAAAGGGAAAACAGGGAGGAGAAGCACTGTGGGTAAATTTGGAGACCCGCAATGGCACCACAATCTGCACAGGGGTTGTATACAGACCCCCTTCTCATGGGGAGGAAATGGACAAGGAAATGATGGAAAGAATACTTAGAATGGCAGAAAAAGGGGAGATATTGCTGATGGGTGATCTGAATATGCCAGATGTTAACTGGAGTGCAGTTGCAGCAGCCACTTCAAAGAGTGGGGTTATTCTAGATGCCCTACAGGGGGCTTGCCTTATACAACTAGTATTAGAGCCCACTCGAGAGGGAGCAATCTTAGACCTGGTTCTCTCAAAAGGAGATGAAGAGAGGATCACAGATGTAGAAGTGGGTAGCCATCTGGGAACTAGCGACCATCGAACAGTATGGTTCACAATAAACACAGCAATAGAGTCAAGCCATACAAAGGCAAAAGTACTGGACACTAGGAGGGCTGACTTTGCCAAAATGGGTGAGTGCCTAAGGAATGCGCTAGCAAATGGGCAGGAAGGAGGGGTGGAAGAACAATGGGGAATAATAAAAACTGCCATCACAGAGGTAACAAGCCTTTGTGTGAAGCAAATAAACAAAACAAAACAATGTAAGAAACCACTATGGTTCTCAAAGGAAGTGGCAGTGAAGGTTCAAGAGAAAAAGAAAGCATTCAGGAAGTACAAGGAATCACAGAAGGAGCAGGACAGAGAACTGTATCAGTTGAAGCAAAAGGAAGCTGGGAAGGCAGTCAGAACAGCAAAGGCCCAAACCGAGGAAAAGATAGCCAACTCAGTTAAGAAGGTGGATAAAACCTTTATAGGTACATCACGGAGCGAAGGAAGACCAAGGAGGTTAGTGAGGCTTAATAAAGGGGAAGGAGGGTGGGCAGAGGGTGACTGTGAAAAGGCAGAGATATTAAACAAATATTTTTGCTCAGTATTTACAAAGGAAGAGGGGGAGGTACATAAAACAAACAGTAGAAACACTCTGGATACAGAAGTTGATACTAGCCCATTTACAGAAGAAAGGGTTCTGAAAGAACTCTTAAAACTGAAGGTGGACAAAGCAATGGGGCCTGATGGGATTCATCCCAGAATTCTAAAAGAACTAAGGGTAGAACTAGTAACACCACTGACTACCCTCTTTAACAAATCATGGGAGGATGAGGTGGTACCGAGGACTGGAGGAGGGCAGATGTGATTCCCTTCACAAAAGTGGGAGCAAGGCAGAAGCAGGAAACTACAGACCTGTTAGTTTAACCTCAGTGGTAGGGAAAATGATGGAATCACTTCTGAAGGAAAGAATTGTCGAGTATCTAGAGGTCGGAGGGGCACAGGACCCAAGGCAGCATGGATTCACAGCGGGAAGGTCATGCCAGACAAATCTGATAGATTTCTTTGACTGGGTGACCAAAGTAGTAGATCAGGGAGGGTCTGTGGACAGGGCCTACCTAGACTTTAGCAAGGCATTTGACACAGTCCCACACAAAACATTAATATATAAGTTAGCCAGCCTGGGAGTGGGTCCCAAGATGACAGCCTGGGTAAATAATTGGCTGGAGAATAGGACACAGAGAGTAATAGTAAATGGAGTCCACTCTGAAGAAAGGGGGGGTTACTAGTGGGTGCCGTGAGGGTTCAGTATTAGGACGGTCTTCTTCAATGTCTTTATGTTTACATTGCAGAGGGACTGAAGGAAAAGTATGTCTCTTTGCAGATGACACAAAGATCTGCAACAGAGTTGATGCACAGGGTGGGGTGGAAAGGATGAGAAGGGACTTGGCAAGGTTAGAGGAATGATCAAATGTATGGCAGCTTAGATTCAATGCTAAGAAGTGCAAGGTAATGCACCTGGGAAACAAAAACCCAGGAGAAGAGCACACAATGGGGGGTGAGATACTAACAACAACAAAAATGGAAAGGGACCTGGGGGTAGTCATATCAGATGACCTAAAGGTGGGCAAGCAATGTGAGAGGGCAGCAAGGAGGGCTGGGGGGATACTGGGATGCATAGGGAGAGGCATCACCAGTAGAAAACAGGAAGTTATTATCCCTCTGTACAGACAGTTGGTGAGACCCCATGTGGAGTACTGCGTGCAGTTCTGGAGACCCAATCTCCGCAAAGACATAGACAGGATGGAAGCTGTCCAGAGGAGGGCAACTAAAATGGTGCAGGGTCTGCACCGGAAGACATATGAAGAGAGACTTAAGGAGCTTAATATGTATAGGCTCGAGGAAAGGAGTGAGAGGGGGGACATGATAGAAACGTTCAAGTACCTCAAGGGAATCAACAAAGTCCAAGAGGGTAGCATCTTTCAAAAAGAGGTGTGCAAGAACAGGATTTGAAGATGGGGGGGCGCTCAGAGGTAATTTAAGGAAGTATTTTTTCACAGAGGGCTGTGGATGCATGGAAAGGCCTTCCGGAGGAGGTTGTGGAGTCAAAAACAGTGGTTGAATTCAAGCATGCATGGGACAGTCATAAGGCAATTCTAGGGGCGGGGGTAGGAAGAAGTAGGCTGCTGGTTAACTAGGATCTGCAGCTTATCCATTAGGTAGGGAAATGGGCAGATTGGGTGGGCCAAGCGGTCCTTATCTGCTGTCAAATTCTATGTTTCTATGTTTCCACCCAGGTAATACTCTGTATATACGCTGACATACTGAACCAAAGGCCATTTTTCAGGTATGGCCCAGTGCCACAGTACAAAGCAGCCACAGCTGGTAACACAATTTATAATTACAAATATTTGCACTACAATACATCTTGCAATATGCAGGAAGTACTTTGAGATAAGAGCACTCAGCAATGCAGTCTACAAACATTTGCAACATGAATAGTAAGCAAAAACATTTTTCAACTGCTGTTTAAAGATCAGATGCATTTTTGCAGTGCAGACAGTCAAAGGCTCTGTCTACATTCTTCATCACCCTGCTACTCCTTGTATTTAAACAATGGCCTTTTTCTTTGCTCACACCACCTCTTTAGTCTTCTTAGATAACCAGATTGGTCTCCTGTACCTGTTTTTCTTTGTGACCATTCTCAACTTTGTTGCCACAAGAATGGTCATCTTTAATTTCTCCCCACCTTAATCTACATCTCTGATTCCATCCTCCCAAGCCATCCTACTCCATACAAATGTCCTCATCTGATTAAAGTCTGCTTTGCTGAAATTCAGGACTTCAGCCTTTGACAAACGCATGCTGATGCTGATGGTCAGTTCAAACCATATTGTGTTATAGTCACTAAACCCTAATGGGTCCCTCACCCGCACTCCATTTACCATTTCTGAGTTGTTGAGCACCATATTAAGAACAGGGTTCTATGTGATAATGGTGAAAGCTTAAAGGCAATCATTGTTATCAGGAAGTCTAGAGTGCCAAAAACATTGTCGGCACTCTGACACTCCAGCACACAGCAAAACGGTGCCAGGGACTTACTTTTTAATGTTTTATGTGGGGGGGCTATGCCCCCTCACCCTCCTACTAAAGGATTCTCAACTTCAGAGGGGTGCATGTCAGGGTGGTGATGGTGGTGGTGAAAACATTAAAAAAATAAAAGGTGTGGGCCAGGTGCAATAAAATTGCACCAGTGCCTGGACCTGAACCACGTACCTCCTCGACTAGTGCCGGGCAACCCACCCACCTCACTATGGGGTCGGCTCAGCAACCACTGCAGCGCCCCTCATGTCCCCTCACTCTGCGTGTTTGCTTCCCCCCCCGCATGTGTACGTATAGCAACATCCTGTCACTATACTCGCTGCCCCCTCCATGCGGCCGCCCTACCCTCCCATTGTTGTGAGGGGTTGGTTGGGGAGCGAGTCGCCGTTATGGTCGGCGCCCTTCCCCAAGTGCCCTCATCACGGGATATCCAAGAATAGTAGCCTGTCATGTGGGTTCCCTGACTGACTGTACTAGCAGGCAGTCCTTCAAAGTATCTAGCAGGGCCTGATGTCTGATGCTCCTACCTGCTGGAATGTCTCAGTCAGTGTCTGGCAGGATGAGATCGCTCACTACCACTGCTTCCCTCTTTGAAGAGCCCTTCTTTATTTCTGCACTAAGTTCCTTATTGCCCTTGTCTCCAATTATGGTGGCCAATAGGTCACCCCCATGTGCAGTTCCTTGCTTGATGCTGTCAAGAGTAGATTCTACAGTGATTCTGTTACCTTGATCCCTCCCCGATGACCCCATCCTATACCACCTCCATGTCTTTCTGCCCATAGAGGACTACCCCTCTTCCTTTTCCTTTTTCCATATGCTGTCTGTACATGGCATAACCTGAGACCACCGATTCAAGATCTTGTGGCCCATGTTTTTGTAATGACTACCAGATCCACCCTAGCATCTGACACCATCACCTGGAGCTCACAAAATTGATTTCCTTTGCTCCTGGCATTAAGGTAGGCAGCCTTCCTTCTTGCACCCAGTCCTATCCCATCTTTTATAGATCCTCTACTTCATCATCCCTCTACTTCCTTAATTTTCTGTATTTCCTATTTTTTTTCCAGTTTAGCAATACCTCCCTCCTTGTCTTCCTTTCTTAACCTAGCATGAACTATCTTGCTGCTTCCCTCTCCAGTTTTCCTGTCCCCCTTTTCTGAGGCACCCCTAGCTAGGTTTCCCACTTGCTGTACTTCCTCACTGGTTCCTCTAGCCTCAGCCTCCCTGCAGTCAGTTTAATGGTCCACAAATTTAGACATCAAGTTTCTTTCTCATTGCTCTCTTGGTAGGCTAAAGCTGTAACCCATAGAGATCTCCCTTTTACAGAAGCCCCCCTCCCAGTCCCCTACAAAATGATTTATTCAGTTTTCTTTACCACTATTTTTTTCCAATTGTTTAACCAGGTGAGACACACTAAGCTGAAAGCTTGTTTGCAGGTGCAACCTGGGAGCACAGGGAAGTTAAATGACTTGCTCAGGGTCTTGCAGTGTACTGTACAAGTGGGGACTGCGGGATTTAAACCCAGGTTTCCAGATTTGCAGCTCACAGCCTTAAACCACTGCACTATACTGCCTCCCTGATGATGCCCTACCTCTTAATTTTAAGCACCCTTTAAATTCCTTAATTCAATTTAATTCAGTTTTATTTTTAACCAGGAAATACACCATTGAGACATTCATTTGTAAGGTGGTCCTGGGTGGACACACGTAGCATACATAAAAGGAAAACACTACAGATTTAAACAATAGTTCACACATTACAGTGGGTAATGCATAACAAGGTACAGTCAGATTACTCAGATTTTTACATGTCTACGTAAGTGCGAGCAGCTAACTGCATAATACGATTGGAGTGGAAGGAGGCGAGGGGGAAGGTAGAGCATGATCCATAAGGTGAGGTAGGCATAGTCAAAGAATAAGTAGGATGAGGGGGAAAGGTGTAAGGTAGGGAGGATCCTGGAGTAGCAGGGCATAGACAGACAGAAGTACAAAACAAAAGAAAGAAGGGGAGCAGGGAGAGCCGGGGCAAATACAGTGGCAAGTAGCATATAAAATATCAAAAGGGGGGACCCTAGGCGTAGCACTGGCAGTTTTCCTTCAACAGAGGTTTCAGAAGAGATTTAAAAGAGCATAATCTAACAAGGTGAGTCAGTTTTAGTTTTAGTTTAGTTTTTTTAATCTCCTCCTTTCTTACTCTACCCTCCCCATACTCCCTCCACACACAGGGAGGCCCACAGAAAACACCAAGGAAGCTAAGTGCACCCTTAATCTGTCCCACAGCCTAAGAAAGTTGTGTTCAATGTTCTGATAGGCTGAATCAGCAGATTTTTGGAACTCAAATGTACCAGCAACCCCAGCTCCCCCGCTTCCTCTTCTATCATTCTCCCTGCCCTACCCATATCCCATTTAGCTGATGTACCAAGAAGGCATCTGACTATCCCCCTACCCTTAACCCCTCATTCTGCCACCTTCTTGATCCATCTAACCACAGAGTCACATACAATTGAAATACTCCTTGCTGTCTACTTCCTGTTCTCATCCAAGGTGCCGCCAAGTCATCCTGCATAACCTCCTCTATTGGATCTTAGACCTCCCCATCTGAGTCAGGTACTTGTTCCTCCTTTAGGGGTGCAATGCAATTTACTGTCAAGATTTTTGGGGCTTGGATGACTACCTTGTGACAGCCCCTGCCACCTTTTCCCACTTTTCTTCAGCCTCCCAGTCCAGGGGTCCTCTGGGGGAGTAGGGGTGGGCTCATGAGAACCAACTCAGCTGATGACGCAGCTGAGATAGTTCCTTTTGTACTGCTAGCAGTTGTGCATAGGGCTCCCCAGTGCTCCTACAAAGGGGCAGTGTTCCATTCTCCAGAGTGTAACCCAGGAGATGAGTGCTGCCCAGTCCCTGCAACTGACTACCTCTCCACTGTAGCTATGCTCCATACAGTCATCTGTTAACCTAAGCACAATGACTGGACAACTGGTATTTATACTTTGCTTCCTTCTACTTGACTATTATCCTTTGTGTTACTCCCTGAAATGGACTACCATAGACAGGAGGTTTGCCAGATACTGATTACAGTGCTATAGTCTACCTGCCTGACACCTCTTAGGTTTTTCCTAACATACCTTAACTTAAGAGAGTTAGCAGTATAGCGCAGTGGTTTAAGGCTCTGAGCTGGAGACCTGGGTTTGAATCCCACAGCTGCCACTTGCATACTGTGTAACCCTGAGCAAGTTGCTTAACATCCTTGTGCTCCCAGGTCACACCTGTAAACAAGCATCAGCTTGGTGTGCCTCTCCTGGTTAAAAAACAACAAAATGATACTTATGCACTGTGACTAACTCAATAACTGCAATGTTAACCTACACAGACAGGGAATCTCTAGAGAGCCCTTACTCTACCGGGTGTTCTGCTTACACCCTGAAGTAGCCCGAGAATTCATTTCTGAGACAGGTATGGCTTACTGGGATGGCGTTGTGTGCCGTTGACGGCTCAGCGCTCTTGGAAGCATTTTTTGGCACTAAACTTTATTTTCAAATTCTGGACTTCCACCTCTGCCTAAATCTACTGGACTTGCTAAATCTACTACCTTGTATTAATTAATTGTGCCGCCATAGGTCTACAGATAGTTTTTATCACAACAATATTTACATTTTTAACTGTTTTTCTGGCTGAGTTCAGGTTACCTTAAGGGTTTCTGCATTGTAATACTGCTTTAACAATATGACCTTAACGGAAAAAAAAAGAAATTTCTACCTAGGGTAAAACTGCATAGCACACAGTTAGCGTTTAGTATTACAGCCAGCATAAACTGTTTCTACCATGCTGTGCATATTTGTTTAACCCAACAGCCAAGGTAAATCATTCCTATTGCTCCTATTCTGAATTAATTCCTCCTCTGCTGTGCTGAATTAATTCCTCCTCTGCTGTGCTGCCATTTCAGTTAACTCCCCGGCCCCGAGGCCAATCCCCCCTTGTTTGCTCAGCCCCCCCCCCTTCCCTTACCTGCTATAACCTGCTTCTCTTCTTTCTTTTCTCAGCAGAAAGTCCGGCCCTGGTGGTCGTGAGGACCCTGAGGAGCTGCCCTTCCCCAAATTCATTTCTGCAGACAGGTACGGCTTACTGGGACAGTGTTGTGTGCCATGGATGGCTCTGTGCTCTCGGAAGCCCTGACGATGATTGGCGTCGGCTACCCCACCACCCCCACCACCACCCTTGGTGAACCATTCCTTATATAGTGTGGATCATGTGCATAAATTAACCTATCAGTCGATTCTCCCATTAGCAAGCTATCCCTCTCCACCTCTAGAGGTTGCTAACATGTAATCCCTATTAGCTGCATTGCTTCCTTAACTTTCACCATGCTACCTCTTCTTCTCACACTACTAGTTTCACTAATACCTGTAGCCTCACTCCCTCCCTCCATTTACCCTTCAATAGACACAGACAAATTGGTGCCCCATATTGAAGCAGTGGGGACAGCAGCACTGACCACCCTCCACTCTGTAACACACCCATCATCACTACCCTTCACCTGGTGGATCAGCCACTCAATACTACCCCCATCCTTTCACACTGGGTTCTTAGCCCTGAACTCAACCATTGGTAGTCCTCCTCCAGTTGAGATCCTGCCTTTGTCCACTTCACGTAAGGCACAGAGCCCCTTACGTTTAGTCAAACTCTTGGTAACCTTGCTCCTTCTACTTGCCAGGGACATTGAACCTAACCGAGGGCCAACCAATACCTCACTGGTACTCCCCCGGAGGCTTAAACTAATGCGCCTAAATATCTGTAGTCTTCTGCACAAAATAACTTCACTGCAGCAAACTGTCTCTTCCCTAAGACCTGACATTCTAATTATTTCTGAAACCTGGCTCAAGCCACACAACAGTGACCCCAAATTCTCCATCCCTGGCTATTCCGTTATCCGTCATTACCGCCAAGGCAAAAAAAGGGTGGCGATATAACAATGTACATCTCGTCCTCCCTCCAGTACACCCTAGTCACTATACCTATGACACCACAGTCAATTGATGCCTTGATGATTAGGCTTTCCCTTCCCCACTCCACCCCCATCTTCACAGCCGGTTCTTACTGCCCCCACAACTCCTCCTTGCAAACCGTCCTGGACTTTTTGGGCACCCAGAAGTCCTGTGCCACAGGGGGTGAGATTCATATACTGGGGGATTTCAATGTGAACTGGCTTGCCAGAGACACCACAAAGCTTTGAAACCAGGTAGCCACCCTTAACATGTCACAGCTGATCTCTGAACCCACAAGGCTAAACCTTAAATCTTTGAACCACTTCCTCCTTGACTGGTCCCTTACCTCCCACCAGCACCATATTATAGCCTCAGGCATCTTGTCTGATTCACTCAGTGACCACCACATGATCTACTCTGTCCATAAAATCTTCAGGCCTAAAGCCCCCCCAACCTATTCTTACATGATCATACAAATCCCTGGACCTAGCTTTGCTCCTAACAGACCTAACAACCACAGACTGGTCCTTTATTCCCACTGAAACTTCTATCGACGCAGCTTGGAACTATTTCAAGCTCAGATTCTTTGCTGCATTGGATCGCTGTGCTCCACTCAAACGTACACAGGTGAGGGGCGCCCACTTGCTCTGGATCTCCTCCGACATCCTGTTCCTTACTAAAGCCAGAGATCAGGCATGGAAGTCATTGAAACCCTCCTGCTCAACTGTTCACCAAAATACATACCGCTCCATACGAAACAGCTGCGCTACATGAATCAGGCTAGCTAAAGCAAACTACTACAAAGTCTCCTTCCACGCTAACCTAAATTGCCCATCTAAATTATCAAAGGTGGTTAAATCCCTTTTTTCCCCCTTCCTCCCAACCTCCAAACCTGGCACTAAATATAGGCAGGTCTGTCATAACTGACCTGCACGCAGTTGCCTCTGAATTCAATTCCTCATTTACAAGCTGCACCTCAACAGTGCTCTCCATTCTCCCCACCTTTCAGCCCAACCCCTCCCCATTTGGCCCCTCTGCCTAGCCTCCTCCTCCTACTGCTCCCTCCTTCTTCTTTCTGCAGGTCACCTCGCCAGATGTCTATCATGCCTTGCTCTCCCTAGATCCACACAAAGGCATATGCCCCTCTGGACTGGACTCTAAGATGCTCCACCTGGCTGCCCCTGCTATCGCTACCCCCCTGGCTGACCTGCTAAACCTCTCATTCTCCTTAGCATCCATCCCTAAGGACTGGAAGCATGCAACAGTTATTCTGCTCAATAAACGTGGTGATACCTCAGCCCCTGGTAACTACCGACCTATTTCCCTACTACCTATTATGCCTAAGCTACAGGAACATATATTACTCTCTCAACTCTCCCCCCCTTCTTAACTCCTCCTCCTTCTTCTCACCCTACTAATCTGGGTTCAGGAAATCTCACTCCACTACCACCTCACTCCTCATGCTCACAGACTCCAGCCTTGATGGCATGGACAAGGGCCTTATCACAGCAGCCATTTTTATCGACCTGGCAGAGGCATGAGATACGGTCCCCCCATGCCCTCCTACTTGAAAAGCTCTCCCAGGCTATGCTCTCTACCTTGGTCACCAGCTGGTTCTGCACCTACCTGGTCGGCCATTCCCAGGTGGTTAAAATTGGATGTTCCATCTCCACACCCCTCCCAGTAACCTCTGGGATCCCTCAAGGCTCAGTCCTTGGACCACTCCTATTCTCCATATTCCTAAATGGCCTGCCCTCACACATCCATTCATATGTGTGCAGACAATGCGGTCTTGTATATATCTGGACCATCAACAGCTGATGTTGTGACCAGACTACAGCAGGACTTCAGTGATGTTCGACTCTGGTTCCATGCAAGCCAGCTATGACGCAATGCCAAGAAGTCAGTCTCTTTTACCTTCAGCACAAGGCAGAGACTCCCTAGGCTCCCTGCTACCCCTTCCTTCCACACCCTGGACAGGACTACTCTGGAGATCTGCACCTACTTCAGATATCTCAGGGTATGGCTTGACCAGCACCTCAACTTTTCTGTACATGTTGATGCCATCCACAAAAAGCTCCTCCCTAAACTGGGTGGCCTCTACTGGAGTCAAGGTTGTATCCTGCCACCAGCTCACCATGCAATCATACAGAAAATGATTCTCCCTACTTTTGACTATGGGGACGTAGTCTACAGTGCTGCTCCCAAGTCTATCCTAGCCAGACTGGAACCTCTGTTCCACTCTTTCTGCCACTTTACAATGGCTACTCCCCCAATTCATCACTGTGTGCTGTACTGGGCTTTCTTCTTTTCCTCACTGCATGACTGCCTATTGTCCCACTGCGCCAAGCTCACTGCCAAATACTGGTCCCAGTCCTTGCCACCCTATCTCTCTTCTGTGATGGCTGTCCCTACCCCTCCAGTGCATTCACTTAGGAACTCTGACATGCACACCTTGGTTGTCCTATGGGTGTCCTCCTCTAGTGGTCACGCATCCTTCAAAGACCGGATGCCCAAACTATGGAACTCTCTCCCTTCTGTCATCAGGCATATGCCCTAGCATATGCACTTCATCTCTCTCATCAACTCGCATTTCATGTCATCATGTGCCTGTGGGTAATCTGTGACTAAATTAAACAATTGGGAACAGGGAGTCCACTATAGGGTATATAGTTCCCCCTGCAGTGATTTTTGACCCAACCGCTTGGTCGTATTGCTCCTGTTTGTCATGCACTTTTCTTTATTCTACTGGATGCTCCTGATGTTGTTAAACTGCTCTGTATATACTGCTGTCTGTATAACTTGTATATCCTGCTAACTCATGTACAATATTACCCTGTGTTCTTGCTAGTATTGTTTGTACTATTGCCCGATGTTTGTACTATTATCTCCGCCACTTCCCCCAGGACACACCTGGAATCGAACACTAGTGCTCACTGTGTCTTCCTGGTAAAACTTTTAAATAAATAAATACCTGCAAAGAAAGAGTTTTTCATAGGACTGCAGAGTCACATGTGGACATCCTACAGATGTCCTTGAGGCAGACACAACATTCCTGTACACACAATGGAATGCAAACACGATAGGATGGTTGCACAGAATCAAATACAATGCTTCAGTGATTCCTCCAGTCCTGCCTTAGACAATTTGCACCCTGCCCACAAAGTTCAGGGTAAGATATAGTTCTTTATCATAGCCCTTAAATCTGGGCTACTGTGGCTGATCTCTCTTTATCCTATGATCAATAATTAAAACATTAGTTCAACAAGTTTCTTCTTCAACTCAGCCCAACTACACTGTCTCAGAAATGGAGATGGATGAAATTAGTAAACTCCACTCCCCAAATAAATTTGCAGTGTCCTTACTTCATGGAGTTAATCCATGATGCAAAGCCCAAATTTGCCCCCTCCCCCCCCCAAAAAAAAAGAATTCCACAAAATCTGGAGTTTGGCAATTTCGCTGATGGAGTTTGGCACAGAAGGAGTTGTTCAGCTAAAATGGACCCTGTAATGACAGCAGAGAGCTTTAGTTGAACAACTTCTGTGCTGAACTCCACAGGTGAAGTGGTGTTTAGTGTTCTCTCCCTCCTATCGTCACCCGATGTAAAAGAAAATTAGTACTCCCCCCATGGCTGATTGCCATCCCAATGTAAAATAACATTCCTTGGTGTCTAGTTGTCCCCACCCTGCCGATTATTGGCCTGATGTAAAATGTGTAATTCTCTGGTGCCTAGTGGACTCCCTGCCTTGATGATCACCAGCCCCATGTAAGATAAAATTCCCTGATGTCTAGTGCCCTCCCCCAACTGATTAGTGGCTTGATATTAACAACAAAATGTTCCCTGGTGCCAGGGCCCCCCATACCTGATTCCCTGTAATTAAAAAAAACAATAGTCCATTCCCAGGTGTCTAGCACCCCCCCATCTCCAATCCACTGTAATAAAAACAAGGAGTCCTCTATTCTATGGTGTCTAGCAGAACCCTGACTCCACCACCCCAACAGGTAGTGCCCCACCACCCTGACCCCTCCACCCCCACCCTGACCCCAAGCTGGTGATCAGCACAGCCCTCTGCTTTCCGCCATGGCCGACCGCCAGACTGAGCTCTGTGAGTGATTGAGCACATACTTGTAAAAGTATGCACTCATTCATTGACATGAAAGTTATATCGGTGGCTGCCTATGGTGGTTGCAGACAAGAGTGGAGGGCTGTTCCGGTCACCAGTGGGGGGTCGGGATGAGGGGGGCACTGCTATGTGGGCCACAGACAGTGCTGAGTGAATGAGTGCAAGCTGTCAATGAATGAGCACATATTTGTACAAGTATGTGCTCATTCATTGACAGAGCTCAGTCTGATGGCTGACCATGGCAGAGAGCGGAGGGCTGTTGGGGTGGGGGATATTGGAATTGTGGGCACTACCTGCTGGGGATATGGAGGGGGGGTCCACGAAACATGAGGAAATGGACTAACTTTTTATTCATTACGTGGGATCGTGGATAGGGAGGGGAGTCCACTAGACACCAGGGAAAGATGTTTTATTAATATGGTGCTGTTGATGGGTAGTGGGGGGTGGGACCATGAGACACCAGGGAATTTAATTTTTCCTTGGGCTGGCAATTGGTGGTGGTGGTGGGGGGACCTCTTGACACCAAGAAATTTTTTTACATCAGTCCGGCGAGAGGCAGTGGGTGGGGGTGGGGAGCAAAGTTACAGTTGGCAAACTTTTTAACTCTTGCTGTGCTATGGACTGATATATCAGTCCAGAATTACTTTGCATTCTAATTCTGTCAGTAGTCTAAGGGTTAATACACAGGTAAACTTATTGAATTGATCCATGGAGGTGGATCTGGGAACTTCACCAGAAATTCACTGGTGAATTAAAACTTTATCGCATTTCTACTTAAGAGAACAAAAATGTCTTCAATTCCCGCCTAACAAAAACAGACAGGCTCTGCTGTTAACTCACATTCTGTGGGCCTATGCACAAATACTATACATCTATCTGCAGCTCATTGGGTGTCCAATAGGACCCCTGCAGCAGTCACAGAAAGAGTGTGTGCCCCTTCAAGACCCAGTTTTTGTAGAGGACCCCATGTTGTGTGTGTGGACAGGCAGGGTGTGTGTATAGGGTGGTGGTGGACTCTGCACCATGCACAACAGTGCAGAGTGCCAGCAGAGGAAGGGTGCAGGCTATGACTGATGTAGCCTGCTGCAGCTACTATTTGTCCACACTAGTCTGAGGGGGGTGGCCTCGCAGGAAAAGCTGCCACCCCATACCACAGCCTAAGCCCTTTGGACATACAGCAAGGGCTGGAGGCTCCTGTCCAGCACTTGTGTGTAGCGCACAGTTCCTGGCTAGTATCAGGGTTCATGAGTGCCACCACACCTCTGTGCCACACGAAGAAGGGGATCTTCTCTGCTAGCAGTATGGCTCCTCCTCTGTTCCCACCACACTCCTGCATGCTTGTAGATAGGGGTCTTAGACAGGTGGCTGGGGGTAGTATATGGTACACACCTATGCAATGATGAATAAGGCCATGGCCAGGGCATGTGCCTGTAGTATGTACCCTGTATCAAGTAGAGCATAGGCCCCAGGGTGTGCATTTTAACTCACATTCATTTATTTTTTTGTGTTATTTACCAAACCATCTCAGGTTAATTTCTGTAAAAATTGGATTTAGAGTCCTTAATTACTTGTTCATTTGCCCCTTGTAGTAACAAATTTACTTTTATTGTTCAGATCAGTTCTTGTGATAGCATGCATTGAAAGAGTTCCATTATCCAAAACATAACAGTGGACATACCTTGTTTTTGCTTAGGGCAAACCTGCCTGTTGTGCTTCAGTTGATCTCACGGATGATCTCTTGGTATCTGTAAAGCAAGCCATATCATCATTTACTATGGCACCTTATCTTTTCCTGTGTGAAGTACCTCCTACAGTAAGTATACAGTCTAATTTTTGAATCACTCACCTACAGTACACAGGCAAAAACCTTTTGTTTCCCACCACTCTGTAGGAATTGTTTTTTACAAATAACCAAGAGGGATTCATGCATGTTTATGCAATTCTACTTCTGAATGTTGACAACCAGTAACGTTTTATGACCATATTCCTAAGGAGCTCTGAAACAATGTCTGAGATCATAATTGTTCCATCTCCAATTTCCTTTAAGGCAGTTTGGCTGATACTCTGAGCGTCATTTAACCTTTTAAGTTACTTATATAGTATAGGTTAAACATTTCCCAGTTAAAGGCCTTACTAGTGTTTCCTTTTCCTCTGGCATGCACTCACAGGCATCTACCGCACCCTTCCACAGTGAAAACATCTGTGTCTGTGTTTGCTTGTTTTAAGGTTTCTGCTGAACTCTGCAGAACCCTGCCAGGAAATGACGTAGACCGTAAACTCGCCCTCCCACACAGCTTGTGTTGCTAGGAAATTATCAAATTTGCCAGTTCTGGAAAACTAGAAACAGGAAGTGACTTGCCTTAGAGTGGTGGGTTTGGGGGGCATCATATTTAGCATGTCATAATAAAATATAAACGGAAGAATAGTAACTGGCCTAAAGCTTGTCTTCCTATATTCCTGTTACACTTACCAAAGTCTCCGGTTTTCCTTTCTTTCTAGTTTGATACAGCTGGATGATGTTTTTCCATGATTAACTAGTATTAATATCATGTTTATTCATTCAGTAAACATTTGGGCTGTGAATGGGATTTTATTTTATATTTTTATCTTGTGTCTCTGCTATTTGTTTGCATATTAGTATTTGAAAAATATTTTATTTTACATTTCAGACTCATTTCTGTTGTTAATGATGGCACAAGACTAAGGATTTCAGAAGTTTCAATGAAATACAGTATGCAGAGATATCAAGAATGATGCATTCATGCCATGAATGGAAGTAGTCATAGGTGTTTTACATGTGCTTAAACTAAAGTCTAACACTACTTACTAACATACTAGTTGCCAGCAGATTAGGCCTTACGGTCTATTGAGTCTGCTCGAACCTTAGATCCTTAGTTGGGTGCCGAGACCCTCCCATCCCTTGTGCTCCAGAAACCCGTATCCCCACCCCCCCAGAACAGGCCATCATCTGATACATCCACTTTCTGTGTCTGTCCCACCCTCTCTTGAAGCCCTCCACTGTGGATCTCTGAACCAGCTCACCAGGCAGTGCATTCCAAGGGTCCACCACCCTCTCAGTGAAAAACCTCCTCCTCTTTTCCCCCCTCACCCTTCCACCTTCCAACTTCAATACATGCCTCTGGTGATACCTCCCTGCTTTAGTCTAAAGATCCCTCCATGTTTACCCTATTTATTCCCTTGAGGTACTTGAAGACCTCAATCATGTCCCCCCTGTCTCTCCTCTCCTCCAATGAAAACAGGCAGAGCTCCTTAAGTCTGTCCTCATATGTCAAATCCCCTAGCCCTCGTATCATCTTTGTTGCCCTCCTCTGTATCCTCTCCAGGAGATGTATGTCCCTCTTCAAGTGTGGTCTCCAGTACTGTACACAGTACTCAAGGTGTGGTCTCACAGTCCATTGTACAGTGGCAGAATCACTTCCTTGCTCCTAGAGGTGATCCCCCTTACGATGCATCCCAACTCCTGGCATGATACTGGGCATGCCTAAATGACTATGCATATTCCCAGGACTTAATGTCCCAGGAATATCTATTTCAACACATACTGTAAATGTATTGAAATTTTAAGTGAATTAATCCCACATAGATTGCATGCAGAACATAATTGTAAACTGGAAACATTCCAAATCCTTATTAGATATTTTTAACTTTAATGTCATTACTAGGCTTTGTAATGTAACCCACAGAACTGATACCCAGCAAACCTACAAAGATGCCATGCGGTTATAGCTCCTCAATATGCTATATTTGCTTCCTGCTGTAGTACAGTACTTGAGAGTCATTTTCCCCACCAGGGTCTTACTTTTTAATGTCATGGGGAGCTCCAAGTAGAGAAGAGAATAACTACAAAAGATAAGAACCCAGAGCAAATATCCTGTGGCAAAGATTACCCTGAAAGGGTATTGGCCATGCAGGCAGATTTGAAAGAAAAACACAGCTGCACACACCCAGTTCAGCAAAGCATCATGGGGAGTTTATGCAAATTGACATGAAGGAATTTACACTGGCTCAACTCTTAAAAAAGTATATTTTAGCATGCATGGAAAAATGGTAAAACTAAAATAAAATATACATCACAATACTGCTTGCAAAACAATTATAATTGCTATAATACAGCACTGTACCATTTCTGGGTACAGTTGATCAACAAAATAAAGTTATTTTGTTATACTGCACATGTGTAAATCACTGTTTTCATAAATATGACACATTTGTGAGTTAATTTTACACACACACTGTATTAAACAGTGATTTATAAACTTACAGTGTGAAAATAACATGAAACGTGTCCCATTTTACACAGTTAATGTGATGCTTTTTACCTGACCAATGGAGGTGGTCACTTTTTTAAAGTACTCACTGTTTTCATAAGTATGACACAGTTGTGAGTTAAAGTTGCACACTTGTTAAACAGTGATTTACACATTTACAGTGTAAAAAACATAACACTTCATTTTTAGAGTGCACAGGCAGCGATAGCACATATAGGGACACCCACCCACCCCTGAGTGTGTAACCCACCCACCACTGACAGTCTCATCTTCTGCCTTACTGTAGTACAGCAGCAATGAAAGGCTCCAATAAGAAAGCACAAGGGTTGAATGCTTTACTCTCATAGAAAAGCTGTATGCCACTACTGTTCCTGTTCATCAGTACTAGTCAAATAAATCAATGGTGCAACACAGTTACATGGGATGTTTTATAGCTCCTTCTATCTGTGTGCAAAGGGAGAAACACTGACAGTTTGCTGTCTCCCATTAGAGTGCTGAGACAAATTTGACACCGCTCCTATGGAATGTTTCAGTGGAGGCATCTAAGAATCTGACAGCAGGAATGTAAACAAACTCTGGTGCCTGGCTGCTAAAAAGAGGTGCAGAAAGGTACTTATACAACTTTGTCTTTGACAAAACAAAGTTATTGCTCATCTAGGGAACATACACATACTGTCATAGTTACTACCACCGGGTACTGTAATAGAGGATGGTTCATGTGCATTTGATCTTTAACGGTCTCTATCATATACACCTTCTCCATCTTCTGTTCCAGAGTGTACATATTGTTATCATCATCACTCTTTATATTGACCAACCAAAGTCATTACAAAGTATTAAAACTCCAACATACAATAACAAAGGCTTTATAAATGGTCATCTTCTACTCTATGCTGATGATGCGGTTCTGTACTGGAAACACCCTCAACCGAGCACACTCCAACTGGCCCGTCAGAGTTTTTTTGGGGAACTAGAGAACTGGTTCACTGATCACCACCTGACCATCAACTATAGCAAAACTAAGTCCATGATCTTTGCACATCACCAAAGCCCACATCATCAGATGGCACTCCAAATTAAGAGCTCACTAGGCACCCAACTGGAACACGTTACACAATTTAAATACCTGGGTATCACATTGGATACCTCCCTCTCCTACCATAGTCATGTCATTCTTCTCTCGTCCGCAGTCAATACTAGAGTGGGCATCCTCTACAGACTCAAAAACTGCCTACCTGCACAGGCCATGCAACTTTCAGTCACCTCTCCATCTTCTCTCTAGTCGACTATGGGTTAGTTATATATGGCTCTGCTGAACCAACCACGCTAAGCAGTATAAACGCTGCACTTAATAAAGCCTGCCGCCTAGTTACGGGCAGTGACAGACTAACCCATACCTGCGATCTTTATACACTGACTGGCTGGCTAAACCTCCAACAAAGACTAAAATACCACACCTGCATTCTCACAAATAAGATACACCTTCAGCTTGCTACCACCATCCTACTCCCCATCATCAGTGCAGTCCCCATCAGGTGTAATACAAGACTCACAGCTAAATCATCTTTCCTGGTTCCCCTCTGTAGAACATCCTTAGGACAAAGATCTTTCCGCTACCATGCCCCTCTCTGGCTCAACACATTACCCCCCCAACTCTCCCAGTCCCATAGCATCTCACTATTCAAATCCGGCCTTAAATCCCAACTAATGGAGAATGCTAAATGTGACTGTAGCTAATGCTACCCACCCTCTTCTCTCCCAAATCCTCCATTCTTCCTGACACAGGGTCGCACTAGACCCTACGTGAACGCACTTGCTAAATCCCTGTCTAGGGGACCCTAGGAATGCTTCCCAATTGACCACACCTGCTAAATAAGTTCTAGCCTGGACTGCTCTATCAGTACTGTAACTGTAAACACTGCCTGTCAATGTTAGTCTTATACTGTATTTGTTTTCCCTCCACCCCCTGTAACCGATGTGGAGCCTCTGCAAAAAGTTACTCTGTCAGTACTGAAATTGTAAATACTGCCTGTTCATGTCTGTCTTTTACTGTATTTGTCTACCCTCCGCCCCCTGTAACCTGATGTGGAGCCTTTGCAAAAGAGTCTGTAGCTCAAAGGATTGCAATTTCGATTGTATTCAATAAACAATAAACAATAAACAAAATGTCATGTACACATTCCATATACAAAATGTACGTCACTAGTAAATTAGACATTAGGTTCAATAATCCTGGAAAGTATAACTATAGAATAAACACAGTCTTTTAAACTAACTAAAAAATGTTTCTTTCCATCCTGCACTCTTATATTATATATGTTTCATCGTTATCATGTGTCATAAATATAACCTGCTTAAAAACTTGACAATAGCTTGTAATTCAGTTTTTTTTCTTTGGTATTAAATAACTTCAAAAGAATCTGTTCAGGAAACTGTACAGTTTTATCTAATAGTGGGCAAAGCTATCTTTTCCTTGGTTTTTCATATAAAGGACAATGAACATGTTTTAGGTCATCTCTAGAGTCAGTCAACATATACAATATTGAGTTAAGACCCCTTGTCTCTTTTGATCAAAATGTATATAGTTAGTATTATACAGTCCCATACAATATCTTGTTGTTGTTCTACGATCATCTGGATTATCCAACATTTTTAAGTAGCTCCAATGAATGGTTGTTTTTCAGGAATTTAAACCACCTAAAACATTTTAGTTCATTTATATGTTCAAGTTCATTATTCCTTGAGATATGCATAGATAAATAGATATACAAAGATACATAGATGTTGTTGACAGATAAGGGCCTTGTGGCTCATCCGTCCAGATATATCTCAAGCTAAGCTTAAAGAGCAAGTTTGCTGCTTGGAATTAATAGTATTTTTTTAATGCAGTCAGCTATCACTTCCAGTATCTGAAGCATTCTTTATTTTCTGTTTGCTAATTAGAAGATTTCCCACCTGGCAGTACTGGAGTGATGTGTGGAGCAGCACTCTGTCTGGAGGTAAACAAAAAGTCAGTTCTGTTCCTCCCACTACATCATCGGAAATTAGACCAAACACCTTGAGGCACCACAATCTCTTGCAGCCTGAGCAGTGACTTTTTCAAGCTACCAACTAAAATGCAGAAAATTGTGACATCCCTAGTAATCAGAAGGAGCCAGTCCCTACTACTTCATGTGAAAGTGAAACTTGGCAGTGAGAGATTATTCTCATTGGTTACTAGTGATGTCATAGTCAGGGTGGTCTCAGTGTTGATGTAGTGGGAGGAACAGAACTGACTTTTTTCCTCCAGATAGAGTGCAGCTCCACACATCACGCCAGTACTGCCAGGTGGAAAATCTTCAAATTAGGAAACAAAAAAGAAAAAATACATGAGATACAACAAGTGATAGCTTACTACATCTGAAAGCTACAATTAATTGCAGTCAGTTTCCAGGCAGTACACTAGCTCTTTAATATCCACGTTAATATCTTGTATTGCTCTAGTGTAGACCTCATATGGAAGATCATCTAACTCTAATGGTAACAAATGCTCTCTAATCTTGAACTACTAGGAACATGAAACCTCAGGCACTATATTCAATAGCTTCCTCCACACACATTCTTAGGAGTCTAGTTTCTGGCAAAAGAAACGTTTCACTATAAATGTTAATCTCCTTTCCATTATTAAAGTTTCCATTGATTCTTGTCCCAGTTCTCTCCTGATGATCTCTGCAGGTGTAGATTGAGGAACCCTTAGTATTTATAGTGGCTTGGTAGTGTCGCTATAGTTAGGGTTGCCTGGCCACTTCTATGATGAACCCAAATTTTGTACTTTAATAACTTTGTAACCATATGACTGTTGTGCTCCCAATTTTTCATGCTCAATCTGGTACCAAAGTTCTCTGGATCTGGCATGTTTCATTTTGGTCAGTGGTGCAGTTGCAGAGCTGCAAAGTACCCAAAAATGTGAAATTTGCCATTTAGGTGCAAATTCTTTGCTCATCCATAAGTCTGAAATGGTTTGGGGGTCTGATCTGAAAGTGTTAGGGTAAATGGGATCCGGTCGTACCTTTTGAAGGTTTGGAGAAAAATGTGAATCCATTCACAAGTTATTAAATTTTAAAGTTTCCCATTATAGCCTATGGGGAAATCATAAGTCTGGCTCAAAAGCACTTTTTGCTTTTGTGAAAGCACTTTTTACTGCCACAAAGTGTTCAGTGGTATCATGCTGCTGCCATATTGTTTTAAGTCAGCAACAGGTAAAACACACTGTAATTCAAAAAATATGGCCCCTTCATAAATACCAGAGTTGTGTTTACCTAATCAGGGCCTGAGGAACATGATTCTGGCATTATTTTTTTCAAAATAGTGTCCAGAAAGATATTTTTTGCATTCGACCACTGGTAGTGTCACAAATATGTGGCACTTTTAATGCAACTAATGGCAGTGCTGTGTGAAAACTGTCACAAATTTGCAGCACTTTTTGCAAAAACTGCTGAAAATGTGTGGCACTACTTCAAGTAAAAATAACCATTGGCCCCTGGAAAAAAGTCCCAAGCTATTCTAGTCATAAAAAAGAAAAGCTACAATCAGATTCCTTGACCCCTGTTTTAAGTAGTTGGTGTTTATCTAAAAAAATATTTTTCCCTGTTTTAGTGAGTTTAAATGGAAGGGGGTGAAGGAATTTTAATGAATATAAATATCTTCTTGAAGTTGCTGCTTTGAAATAACTGAGAGCTGTGTGGGAGACACTATATTGGACTACAAATCTGCAACAAATCTCACTCTTGCTCAAATCTGAGGGAGGTGTACCTTACTTTAATTCTTACACTCAGTATGCTTTGTGTTTATTTATTTATTTAGTTTTTAATCAAGAAGAGGGTTTGTAAAACTGTTTATCTTGTGAGTTACTTCAGAAGGATTGAAATACTGCATATTTGGTTCTCCCTTGTGGGTAGCTGGATTGTCTACTAGTATTTTGTGACTGTTTGCATAAAACTATTTTTAAATAATTTACTTGTGGCTGAGGAGTTGTCATAGCAAAGCCTGCCATTTGTGTATTTGAACCTAGACAATTGCAGTATTCCCATGATTGCTTTCAGAGCACACAACACCAGGTTGTATTGGGTCAGGGTAGGCTTACCTGTGTAGGACTGAACTGCTTGATAGCAGTAAAAACATTGTTATTTATACAGGCAAAAGAGCAATTTTACAATGCAAAAAGTTTATACCATAGGTCTTATACAAGGCTTGTTTTCAGGTGATCCTGTTTTTGATGTTTATGTATAAATTACAAAAGGTTCCAGACATTTTCAATATTGCACATATTACATAAAATACAAATATTATATCATACTAAAAAGGAAAATTTTATAGCAACAGCACACAGACATATCAGTGACAAACTAGTACACATTGCACATGATAACAACATGTTTATGTAAAAGCAATATGATCTGATATCCTATGTCTTACACTAATCTAGTAACCCCTCATTTATCTGTTAGGAACTACCAACAATAAGGTGTTTACTCCAAGCATATACATACATATTCAAGGTCCTGTTTAATTCTTTGTCTGAATTCCTTTATTGTTAAGTTCATTTCTCTTAAATCCTTTGATAATCTATTCCAAAAACTAGCAGCTCTATATTTAAATTTAAATGTGCTGTATTTATTTTGTATCCTAGGTAATTTTAGTGTACTATCCATATTTCTCACACAGTAATTATAATTTACCAATTCTAATTGTTTCATGAGTCTTTCAGGCATTTCCAATTTCATAATTTTATACAATAAGGTATTCCATACTATTTCTCTTTTATAATACAATGGGATCCAGGACAAAGCATCATACAGAGAGCAGTGATGAACTGTGGGACTATATCGTAATACATATCTAGCTATTTTATGATATAATATATCCAGTTTATGTAGACATTTTTTTGTAGAAAAACAATAAACATGTGATCCATACTCCAAAGTAGGAATGATCAACTGATTTGCTACCAACTTACGATCATTTTTAGTAATACAGAAAGTAACCCTTCTTAAGGCCCCCAATTTCATTATAGTTTTCTTTATTATACTATCTATATGTTGATTAAAGGTAAGGCCAGAATCAATTTCAACTCCCAGATATTTATATATATATATATATATCTGTTGGTGCCAATATCTGCCCATCTTTAGTCAAGATCTGCATAGCACTATCCAAGCTTTTATTTTTAGATTTAGAAGTTTTAAACAACATTGTTTATGTTTTTTTGGTATTCATCAATACATGTGTAGTCTTAAACCAAATTGGCTTCAAACTCAGACTGGAGCTTTCCTTCTACTTCCTGCCTGTTTATCCCATCTGTGATTAACACCGTATCATCAGCATATAATATGATGTTTGAATGTTTTATACAATTTGGAAGGGCATTCATATAAACAAGAAACATCAAAGGGCCCAGAATTGAGCCCTGTGGAACTCCACATTTCACAAGGGCCAACTCTGAGCTAACACACTCAATGGAAACCAGCTGAGTACGATCTTTTAAATATGATGTAAACCATTTCAATGACTGATCAGTGACCCCTATATTTTCAAGGGATTCCAACATCAAAGGGTGGTCCACCAAATCAAAAGCATTTGACAAGTCCACGAAAACCATGCCCACGGACCTCCCATCCCCTAAAGGAGAAGCTATTAAATCCAGGAAGTCTGTGAGTGCAGTCTCCATGGACTGCCCCTTTCTGAACCTTTACTGAACAGGAGTAAGTTTTTTGATTGTTCTCTGATTGTTTGTTTTGCTGGGTATTTTCTCTGTTAACTTGTTGTGCAGGTTGTCTTGCTGAAAGGAAGGTCAGCACTCATCAAGGTGGTGGTTCAAAGCTTATAAGTGATTGTTTCTGGAGGGCATGACTTAGACACAACCCTGTGCCCCTCAATCCATCATCCCAGGGTGTCATTTCCTTTATACCAGGGGTTCTGACATCATTTCTTTAAGACGGCAAGGGGCATACAACTGTCATATCCTTACCAGCACAGCAGACTGCATTGACGATAGAAGTGCACACACTAAATACAAAAAATATTACACAGAATAAACAGGAAAGAAGACAGACATGTGGGGAGAAGTGCAATGCATGGGCTGTGGGGCAGCAGTCTTCCAAGATACATTCTGGAGGCTGAGATGCTGCCCTATTTGCAGACAATTCTCTGCTCTGAGTAAGGAGTTTGCCCATCTCCAGGCCAAACCAGACAAGAGTTGGGGAACCTCCCCAACCCAGGGAACACCAGGGCCACCACCTCTGCCTCAGAGGTTGCCAAGAAGGAGCAGCAATTGAACCACAGTGGGCTCAGAGAGGATAAGGGTGGTGGAACAGAGGTGCATCCCTTCATATGTACCTCTCCACAATCCATACACCATTCTGGTGGAGCATAGTTCCCCGACGGAGGGATGTGCAGTGGAGACTGAGGAACTAGCTGGCAACCATCACAAGGGAGGCCCACAGGAAGGTGGCACAGGACACCACAAGGAAAGAAAGCAGCTCCTGGTGGGGGACTCAATAATTATCTATTTATTTATTAGCATTTGTTGACCAGGTAGGTGCATTAAGCAAAACCCTGCCTATTTTCAAGCATGATCTGGGAGAGTACAAGACACAGTTTACAAAAAAAACAAGACAGTGTTGAAGTACAAAGCAGCAAATAATACAGGGGATAGAACTGGGGGGGAGAGGGGAAAGTGAAGTAAGGTGCCAGCCTGGTGCCATGGCTTGGAGGGCCAGGAAGTGAATCCTCAGGATTGCAGGAGCAGCTGCACAATGGAGGGAGCTGGATGTCCTTGTCCACCTAGGGACAAATGACCTGGCTGGGAATGGGATCAGAGCAGTGTAAGAGGAGTTTGTAGAGTTGGGGAGGGACCTTAGACAAGTAGCACTTATGGTAACCTTCTCTGAGGTGCTGCCTGTCTATGGCAATGGTGATGCTAGGGTACTCTGCACCATGGTATTCAATGAATGGTTGAAAAACTGGTGTGGAGCACAGGGTTTTGGATTCATTAAGGACTGGGGGTTCACCTGGAGGGATGCAAGCCTATACTGCCATGATGGTCTGCATCTGTCTGGGAGGGGAACCAAGATCATAGGTGATAGGTTTAAATGCTTCATTTGCAAGCATTTAAACTAGCCAAGGGAGGAGGCACTGAAAAGCACAAGGGAAATCCCAGCCTTCCCCCCACAAAACACAATAGTTAGTGAGGTAAACAACATGGTAGAGAAGTTAATAGGGAGCAGGACATGGGTAAATGCAGAAAAAGGCAAAGGCAGTAAGGACAGAGATGGGGCAAAAGAGCAAAGGCCATCACAAAATGGAGGGTGATGAGTACCAATGCCCATAGTCTGTATAACAAGCTCCCTGAACCAGTGGCCTTGATGTAAGAGGGACACCTGGCTATCATGGCAATCATAGAAACATGATACACAGAGAACCATGACTGGGATGTCAACATACTAGGGTACACAAGTTACAGGAGGGATGGGGTAAAAGAGGAGGAAGAGAAGCTTTCTATGTAAGGGAAGGGATCAAAGCAGCAGAACTAAAGGTTAAAGAGGGAGAAGAGGAGGCAATTTGGGTCACACTGGAGACTGGAAATGGCACCACAATCTGCACAAGGGTTATATACAGACCCCCATCTCAGGGGGGAAGCAATGGACATGGAAATGATACAAGGCATCCTTAGAATGGCAGAGAAAGGGGAGATACTGTTGATGGAGACCTGAATATGCCAGATGTTAAATGGAGCACCTTAGCTGCAGCCACATCCAAAAGCAGGGTTCTTCTTGTTGCCCTACAGGAGGAATGCCTCAGACAGCTAGTGTTGAAACCCACTCAGGAGGGAGAAATCTTAGACCTGGTACTGTTAAATGGGGACAGAGAAAGGATCTCAGATGTAGAAGTGGGTAGCCAACTGGGAACAATCAACCACCAAACAGTGTGGTTCACAATAAACACAGCCATAGAGTCAAGCCATACAAAAGCAATAGTATTGGACTTTAGGAGGGCTGACTTTGGGAAAATGAGAGAGTGCCTCAGAAAAGCACTAGCAAATAGGCAAGAAGGTGGGGGTGGAGGAACAATGGGGAAAAATCAAAACAGCCATCACAGAGGCAATAAGCCTTTGTGTGAAGCAAATCAACTAAGCAAAATGAAAGAAAAAAACACTATGGTTCTCAAAAGAGGTGTGTGGAAGGTTAAGAAGAAAAAGGTAGCATTCAGGAAGTATAAGGAAACAGAGAAGGAGCAGAAAAGAGAATTGTACCATTTAAAGCAGAAGGAAGGAAGGCAGGCAGAACAACAAAGGCCCAGCTGAGGAAAAGATAGCCAACTCAGTTAAGAAGGTGGGATAAAACCTTTTATAGATACATTAGGGAGCAAAGAAAGACCAAGGCAGGGATACTGAGGTGTAATAAAGGGAAGGAAGGGTGGGCAGAATGTGACAGTGATAAAGAAGGGATACTGAACTAATATGTCTGATCAGTAGCCACAAAAGATAAGGAGAGGGAGGTACCTAAACCAAAGAATAGAAGCACTCTGGATAGGAGAGTTGATACCAGTCCATTCACGGAAGAAAGAGTTCTGAAAGAGCTCTTAAAACTGAAGATGGACAAAGCAATGGGGCCTAATGGGATTCACCAAAGAATTCTAAAAGAACAAAGGGTAAAACTAGTGACACCACTGACTACCCTTTTTAACAAATCATGGGAGGATGTTTTGGTACCATAGGGCTGGAGGAGGGTGGATGTGATTCCCCTTCACAAAAGTGGGAGCAAGACAGAGGCAAGAAACTTTAGACCTGTTAGTTTGATCTCAGTGGTATGGAAAATAATGGAATCACTTCTGAAGGAATGAACTGTTGAGTACCTAGAGGCCAGTGGGGCACAGGACCCAAGGCAGCATGGATTCACAGCAGGAAGGTCAGATCTGATGAATCTAATAGGTTTCTTTAACTGGGTGACCAAAGTAGTAGACCAAGGAGGAGCTATGGACATGGCCTGCCTAGACTTTAGGAAAAGGTATTTGACACAGTCCCACACAAAAGATTAATATACAAGTTAGCCAGCCTGGGAGTGGGTCCCAAAGTGTCAGCCTGGGTAAAAAAATGGCTGGACAACAGAACACAAAGGGTTATAGTAAATATAGTCCACTCTGAAGAAATGGGGGTTACAAGTGGGGTACCGCAGGGTTCTGTACTGGGAACGGTCCTCTTTAATGTCTTTATAAATGGCATTGCAGAGGCACTGGAAGGAAAAGTATGTCTCTTTGCCGATGACACAAACATCTGCAACAGGTTCGATACAGAAGGTGGTGTGGAAAGCATGAGAAGGTACTGGGCAAGGTTGTAGGAATGGTTGAATGTATGGCTGCTTAAATTCAATGCAAATAAGTGCAAAGTAATGCACCTGGGAAATAAAAATCCAAGGGACACGTACACAATAGAGGGTAAGATACTAACAACAACAAAAATGGAAAGGGACCTGGGGGTTGTCATATCGGATGAACTGAAGGTGGGCAAGCAATGTGAGAAGGCAGTAAGGAGAGCTGGCGGGATACTGAGATACATAGTGAGAGGCATCACCAGTAGAAAACATGATGTTTTTATCCCTCTGAACAGACAGTTGGTGAGACCAAATCTGGAGTACTGCGTGCAGTTCTGGAGACCCCATCTCCACAAGGACATAGACAAGATGAAGGCTGTCCAGAGGAGGGTAGCTAAACTGATGCAGGGTCTGCACCAGAAGACATACGAAGTGAGATTAAAGGAGCTTAATATGTATACCCTTGAGGAAAGGATGGAGAGGGGGGACATGACAGAAATGTTCAAGTACCTCAAGGGAATCAACAAAGTCCAAGAGGGTAGCATCCTTTAGAAAAAGAGATGTGCAAGAACAAGGGGACACACTTTGAAGATATAGGAGGTATGGCTCAGAGGTAATGTGAGGAAGTTTTTTTTTCATGGAGAGGGTTGTGGATACATGGAACAGCCTTCCTGAGGAGATAGTGGAGTCAAAAACAGTGGGGGAATTAAAGAATGCATGGGACAGACATAAGGTAATTCTAGTGGGGGGCAAGAGGAAGTATGCTGTTGGTTAATGATTTGCAACTTATCCAAAAGGTAGGGAAGTGGCAGACTAGGTGGGCCAAGCAGTCCTAATCTGCCATCAAATTCTATGTTTTTTTGTCTAGTTTGTAGACACTGGGGTGCCCAGTCCCACTGTCTGCATTGTAAGCTGCACCCCCACCAGTGTAGGATTTTGGGGAGCCCACTCCCAGTGTTCTGAAAAATTAATTTTTTGAATTTTCCTACAGCTGGGTGTCTGATCCCTCTATCAGCAATGGAATCCCCCCCATTTGTGTGGAACACTAGGGAACCCACTCCCAGTGTCCCCAAACATGTATATTTCTACTGTCAACAGGGTGGTGCCCAATCCTCCTGCCAGCTCTGTAAGCTCCCCCTGCCAGTGTGGGACACTGAGGAGCCCACTTCCACGGAGCCCACTTCCAGTGTCCCCAGATATGAACTACTGATCCCAGCAGTGTGGGAAACTGGGGAGCCAACTCCCAATGTCCCCAAAGATGTTAAAATGTAACCCTGTAAAAAAAAAACAGTCCCCGCAAATCTTTTTTTCCCCTCTTGAAAAAAGAAAATGGTCCCTCATCATCTCCTCATCCCCGTCCCCCACATCCTGATGCTCTGACTGAGCAACCCCACCAACCTATGCTTACCACCAGAGATCATCGGATGTAATCTTCTGTGGACCGGGACATGTCTGCACATTTTAAAGCTGAACTGCAAACTGAGGAATCAAGGTATGTCTCTTATAGTGGCTGTCAACAGTGTTTTGAACTTATGTTGGTATATTGATCATTTTACAGTAATTTTGCAACACATTTTTGACATGAGCTTTTTGGACCCCACCTCATGAACGCTGTCACTGTCGTTTTGTCAATCGGACCAGTAAGGAGAATTCACAGTCACAGTGCAGAATCACCTTATGGAATTGAGTAATTGAATGGCAGTGCCAGTGTTCATGAGGTGGGATCCCAAAAAGCCCATGTTGAAAATTTGGTGCAAAAATACCAAAAAATGCCCAAGTTATGTGCAGTCATTGAAATTTATTTATTTATTTATTTCAGTTTTTGGAAGTACATCTTTGAGTCAAGGACTCCTTTGCAAAGGTTCTACATCACAGAGTACATAGTAGTTACATAAGAGTTTAGATAAGAGTACAATAGGAATCAGACATACAGTTCATGATTAGTAAAATCTTCAATGGGGTAGTGACAAACCCATTGCTAACATTTAACAAGCAAGGATGCATATACAGTGGTTATAATAAGCTAGTACTGGGTAATTTGTAGGCATACAAAAACATAAGTGTAGAGAGGGACACATAGAATGATTTTTGCCAGGCATGGCCATGTAGAGAGAGGTGGGGGAGAGGAGATGGGGTCTAGGTGGGGAGGTAGTGAGAGTGGGGTGGGAGTGGGGAGGAATCGGGACAGTCACAAGGGGACTGGGACAGAAGCAGGTTTTTGAGATTGTTTTTGAAAGGTCCCAGTTTTAGTTCCTGTAGGATTGGCGTATTTTTCTATGCACGCTCATAACTTCGGCAGCGTTTTATTTTTTCACTTCAAATTTCAACATTGCCATTTTTTCACACCACCTACTGAACAGTACAGCTGTCATTTTTCACATCCTGCCTGAAATGTGTTTTCACACTTGTGGCACAGAATGACACGGTCACTGTGCTAAACCACCTTTTCAGACCAAGTAACAAAATGAGAGTGCCAGCATTCATGGGGGGAGAGGGTCCCACAAAGGCCATATTGAAGTTTTGGTGCAAACATACCTGAAAATGCCTGAGTCATGCGCGGTTGTTGAAATCGTTCTGCGCATGCTCATAACTTCGACAATTTTTAATGTTTTCATTCCAAACTTTCAACATAGCCATTTTTCCACACCTCCTCATGAACAGTACAGCTGTTATTTCCCAAATTCTGTCCTAAATTTTTTTCTGCACCTGTGGTGCAGAATGGCTTTTTGCCATGCATTAAGAAATGTTCACCTATGGGGTTTATGAGGTGGGGTGATAAGTAGACTATGTTGAAAATTTGGGGTCAGAAATATATAAAAATTGCAAAGTCATGACCATTTGTTACAGTTTTGGTATACCCACATGTAAATATGGTAATCTTCAATATTTTGATCCCAGATTTACAACATAGCCTTCTTATTACCCACCAGCTGTGATTTTTCAAATCCTGCCCAAAATGTGTTTGTGCATCTGTGGCACAGAATGGCATCACAGTTGCACAGGAGTATGTTTTGGTGGGGATTTGAAAAATTTCTTTACCTGGTACAATTATCCTGTTGTAATACTGTAGAACTGAAAATTTTAGCATTTTAAAAAATCTCGCTATGTTGACACCCCCTTCTGGACCACTAAATTAATCGAATAGCACACATTTAGGAAAGCAAATTTTATTACACCGGAAACTTAAAAATAATCAAAAGAAATACTGTACTGATACAATGCAGTACAATGCTAAATGTTTAAATAAAAGGAAGACAATGCATAAATGTTGCAAAATGCTGCCAAAGATTCAACAGTCTAGCAGTTCATCTGGCTCCTCCTCTGGTTCCTCTGGCACCTAAAAAATAGATGGTGCTCTTATTCACTATGTTGTACTACAGTATGTGCTGTATACAGTAACATGTAGTGGTGTTGTAGAGCATTTAAAAAAAAATTGTTCTTACCTGGTTTAAGCAGTTGGCTAGTGCTGTGCAGAATGCAGAATTCTGCTGGTGGAATTAGCGCAGAATGACCATTCTGCAGGTGGTATTTCTGCTGGAATTTCGCCTTTTCACCTGCGGAATTCTGCCTACTGTGATCCGCAGAATAATCTTCCACAGAACTGTATTTTGTCCACTGAAAATTATTCCACAACAATTTCCGTGGAATATACTGAGATCCATGGAATAATAGTCTGTGGAACAGTGATTTGTTTTCCATGGAAAATCATTGTATGCTGCGGAATTCCGTTATTCCGTTTCTGGCAGAATTCAGCAGAATATCAGTGGAATTTTGAATATTCCGCAGAATTTCATTCTACTGGAATTTGAAGATTCCACACAGCACTGCAGTTGGCATGTGCAGCGACAATTCCTGCAAGCTGGAAGCCACGGATGCAGTCCTCCCTCCGCTCACACAGTGAGTTAAAGGCCTACACCAATCAGTCTGAATGCTTTGAATTTAGGGCTGTCATTCTTAAATCTACTTTAATATCTGTGGACTTGGAACCGGAGTTGATTTGATCACTAATCATCCCAGTGTACCACTCAGTGAAAGATACTGTATTTTGAGGTAGTCCTTAAGCAATTTGTTTACGGAAACATCGAGTGGCTGCAGTAGATCTGTGCATGATGCAGGGATGAATATTGGCACTGTAGCTTCAGACTCCAGCCTTTTAATCACATCAGGGGTACTGTGGGCTCTGCACAAGTCTAAAATCAGAATGCTGCACTGTTCCTTTGGCATATCTTGCTATTCAGTTACACTGGCAATGTATAGCTTGAGGGTACTGTCAATATATGAAATCATTGTGACTGTGATAGCCAAGTGATTTTCGCTGAATGTGACATTCCAATCAGATGGAAAGAAGAAACTAGGGAGGCAGGCTGTAGTTTTCCCCTGATAGATCACCTGAAGGGGTAAGAATTGTCCAGACAGCATACACCTCATAGCTAGAGAGACTTGACACTTGTCTCCGAGCCCAGTTACTTCAACTTGTCTAGCCCCAGATTTAGCCATAGTCCACTGGCTACATGGCACCAGTTGCACCCCAGTCTCATCCATATTAATCACCAATTTGGGTGGTATAGGTTCCTGTCTGACAGTTCTGCTAAACCTAGCTAGAAAAGTTGCCTTCAACTGTGGGAAATCATTTGGGGTTTTACTGTCAGTTTTGGTGCCTTTCCATTTTATGAACCCCATGCAATTTAGGAAATGCCATGCCCACTGCTTTGTTATTATCAAATTGCCCCAATTTTCTGCAAGCATCTTTGGCTTGTTGGCTTTTATCACACCCAAAACTATGGATGCAACCACCCTCGCATTCACCACCATAACTTCAGAGTGCAGACTTCTTATGATTTTGCACATTTCAACTTCTATATCCTCCATAACCAATGTAGGTCAACCCAGGGGCTTATGCAGCAGACTAGGAGCAACTAATGTAGAGTCACCACTAACATGAACCTTGTCAAGGTAGTCAGACTTAAACTGTCTCAGTGTGCTTTCGTTAATGACTTTACTGTACTTTTTTTGGTAGTACCTGACTGTGTTCATAACACCATTTGTGGCCTCATAGTGTCTGAGTTCATATCGTAGTTCAGGACTGTAGTGAGCAAAATCAGTGCATCTTCTCTTGGGGGAGGGGGAGGCAAGCTTAAGTTCCTGGGTGACAAAGTTTTCTGTTTTCACTGTAACTCCTGCAGTGTCATTCAAAGCCTCCAGTATAATGTCCTCGGTAACTGTAAGATTGTGCTCCTTCTTAATTCTCCCACTGCTTTGCAGGCAGTTCACCAAAGACATTCTAAGCAGTGGAGAAACGCAAGAGAAACAAACTTCCAGCACAGAACAGCAAGGCACAGCAGATCATCAGTGAATGGTAGCAGCACAGATACCTGTATTAGTAAATATTGTAATTAGTAATTATTGACAATTAGCCACTGATGCTAGGCAATTAACTCCTGGTGAGTGCCTGACAGTAATCCTTTGACAGCTTGCAGTAATCCTTTGCCAGTTCTGAATAAATAATGATGGCAGAGCGGTTCAGAGGGACATAAATTTTTTCAAATGCCAACTAGTGCAGGACTAGTGATGCACTAAATTAAGTGAACACAAGATTTATCAATTCTACAGTAAGATGGCTATGGTGAAAATCTGCTCATGCATGTACAGATGGATAAAATAAGGTAAATCACACTGTAAGGGCAAGCAGGGCCCAAAGGGCCTGTGCTCTAACAGGGAAATGAAGGTTAATTACAATATCTCTACACTTACGGATAGATGGGAGTGCAGGGTCCTCCAATGGGAATACAGGGCCCAGAGGGCCCTATGCTCCCATAAACATCTATGGATATCGTGATTCTTTCACAAAATGTATGGAAATTCATTGAAAAAAACTGTGTTAATGCATCAGTTAGGGTTCCTATTACAGCAACAAAAGTAAAGAAATGTGTTGGGGTTACCAACCCTAGCACTCCATCCCACCCCCCAACCAACCCTACCACCCCAACCCACCCCCATCCTCCACACACAACAGGCATTGGGATGTGTCCTGGGGTATCAACTCTAATGCTCACCCCATTTTCCTATGCTGTGCCATCTCAGCTTCCTTACACATGGAATGGAATGAGTATTAGGGTTGACACCCCCAAGACACACCCCAACACCTGTTGTGTGGAGAGTAGAGGTGGGATGGGGTGTTGGAGTTGTGTGGTGGAATGTGATTGGGTGTTAGGGTTGGTAACCCTAACACCACATTTTCCTACTTTTTTTGCTGTAATAGGAGCCCCAACTGATGCATTAACAGAGTTTTTTGCAATGAATATATGTATGTATTTTATTAACCAGTACTTCTAAAGGTTTTATATTACCATACTGAGTCCAAATTTCTGTTCCATACATTATACATGATTTTATTTTTGCATTTGGGTCTCTTAATCAACTACCATACCCCCGCCTATTATTCCATTGAAAATTTTAAATCCATTAAAGACTGTTAAAAGCGTATTTTTCTAGACATTGAAGTGATCATTCCATGAAAGATTGTCTATATATATAATTAGAGGCAAAAAACTCCATTTAATGCATTAGTTAGGGTTGTTCCACAGCGACAAAAGTGAGGAAATTCAGTGTTAGGGTTGAAAGCCCCCCTTGGACCCCCAGCCCATCCCCCCAACTGGCATCGGAGTGCGCATTGGATTCATCAGTCCTAACTCTCACCCCATTCTCCTATACCTCTGCTTCTTTATATATGTGATGGGGTGAGAGATAATGCCAATGACCTAGCACCCCGATGCCAGTTGAGAGTGAATGGAACTTTCAACCCTAACACCTAATTTCAGTTTTGTCACCGTGGAACAACCCTAACTAATGCATTAAATTGATTTTTTGACTCTAATATATATATATATATATATATATATGGGATCTTTTTGTTTCTGTTCCATAATATTGCAGGTCTTGTCTTAGCTTTGTTTATAATCAAGCTATCTTCCTTACAGTGACTGGCAAAGTGGGTTATTTTCCATTGAATTCCTAATAATGAAGTGGATAGAAAAAAACAAATCATTTGCATAGCCAAACAAAATAAATTAAACTATTACCAATCTTTGGGGAGTGAAAATCCAAATGGTCCAAGTTAGCTATTTATGAGTTTATATAAAGGTTAAAAAGTATTTGGGGCTATTATACATCCTTGTCTTACTTCTTGGATAGTTTGAATTTGTGTTGTTAAACTCCATTTCTGGTTATATTGTACCCTTACACATGTATCCTGGTGGAGTCTAATAATAAATAGAGAATAATGGATATGTAAGCGTGTTATGGATTTTCAGACACACCCAAGGTCTGTGATGACCCTTCTATGGTCATCACACACTAAGGGTGTGTGAAAAAAATCCATAACTTCAAACTTATCTAGCTGGCCTGGTGGCACTGAGGGTTGAGGCACTGGACGCCACACCTCGTGCTATACCAGTGACCCGGGTTCAGGAATGGATTCATGGTGGTCAGAGACTGGCAGGGGGACAGAGGATTGAGCATCTCAATGGATGCTCTCCTCCTCCAGAGGTGGGTTACCGGTGGTGTCTCATGCACCCAACATTCCTGGGGGCCAGTGGAAGCACAGGCTTGCAGGGGCAATGGCAGCTCTCTAGAGCCAGGGAGGGGAGGATGCTCTGGGTGCTTGGCAATGGTGTGGATCAGCATGTCATCTGCCTGAAAGTATGTCCTTCGTGCCTGTGTCCTCAGTGGTTAAGGGGAGAAAATCACATACACCCCCAACCCCCCATGCATAATGAAGCAGGGGTAGGGGTAGCCTTGAATAGCCCAGGCGAATGGAGTAGGAGGGGGGTACAAGGCCTCCTCTGAAAGCCGTGGGAGCCAGGCAAGTGCAAAAAAAAATCTTACCTATCCTTTATTTTTTTATAATTGCTTGTGTGGAGGTTTAGACTGTATTTCTAGGAGCTTGAAAGAAAAATATGTTTTTTTAGCTATAGTGCAGTTTTATTTTTGAAGAAATTAAACGGTACATGAACAAAACACGGTTGAAAATACTGCAGTTGAAATACTTTTTGTAAAACAATAGAATGCAACAGTTTTACAGTCTTTTCTTTGGGGAATGTCATATCGACCGGATTTGGGTTATTATGAAGTGCCATATCAACTGGATGTTGTGTTATTATTGCCTTTGAAGCATAATAACCTGACATCTGGTTAATATACATCTTTTAACAAAATAGTAATCCAATTGATATATATATAGTCACCAGTAATTACTGTCAAGAAATGTGGGATCAATTTGTAATTACTGTAACTAATCTTATAAATATACCCAATTTATGGAATCAAAAGCTGTCTTTAAATCTATAAAACAGTAGAATAATTTAGATTTCTTGATCTTGACCTATTTCAATAATAAATGGGAGAGAACAAAACAATGCTGAGTAGTTGACCTTGAATGTCTAAACCCATTTTGCCATTCACTAAGGATGTTTTTTTTCTCATTGAACCAATCTTCTAGTCTTTCCAATAATATTCTTGTAAATCATTTTTGTGAACCGTCTAGCAGTCTAATCGGTCTATACTTATTTTGGTCATTAGTATTACCCTTCTTAAAAATTGAGCATATTAGGTTGCCTTTCCATGACTGAGGGAAAGGTTCCCCCTGTGCATAACAGTCAAATGAATGGTGCAATAGTGGAAGCCATCAGTCCTGGCAGTATTTATATATTTCCACAGTTACACTGTCTGGTCCAGGTGCATCATTTAAAGGCATTTTTCTCAAAGTTAAAATGAGTTCTTGCCTGCTAAATTAGAAAAGTCTGAGATAATATTCATTTGTCTGTATAGGAGTATTAATTGAATTGTTCATTGATAGAGAGAAATATAACTTTTTATAATGTTTCTCCCAGGTCTCTGGTGTAATTGCTGCCTGTATTTTCCTTGCGTATTGTCCAAAACCTTTAGTTACCAATTCCATAAAATTGTTTAACTTTTTTTATTTAAAATTGCTTTCCTTAACATCACCCACATTACCACTTGATATTTTTTCCCCTTCATTTTCCAATACCTTCTTATATTTATTTCCTGGCATTGTTTAGCTCTTGCAGATTCCTACAGTGGGAATTCTAGATTCTGATTTAGCCTGTTTACAATTTTTATTATACCAAAAGTTTTCTTGAGGCTTATATATGTAATTCTGTGTGTGTAAGGGACCTGTATACTTATGCAATTCTGCCCACTTGTATCCAAGGTTATGAGTTCCCAATATACCCATCATCTCTTGTCTTACAAAAATAGGTGGTTTGCATTAAAAATATCACCAATCTCCACAAATTTGTGAACAGCAAGAGGAAGGAGGTACTGTTAGAACTATACTTCTCCACTGGGACTAAAGAACTAGAACTCTACTAATGGGACCTTCAATTTAGGGCAAAAACAAACAAACAAAAAAAAAGAGTTAGTGTGTTTGTCTGAGTTGGGTGAAGAGAATAGTTATCTGTGCAGTTATTTAGGTGTAGAAGAAAACTGTGAAATAGGGGGAGTGGCTTAGTCAGAAGGAAACCAGGTGTTTTGGATTTAAAAACTGCCCTAGATAGCTTCTGGCAGAGAAAAGCAAGAGGAAGGCGGTGCTGTTAAAACTATACTTCTCTACTGGGACTATAGAACTAGCACTCTACTACTGGAACCTTCAATTTAGGGTAAAAACAAACAAATAAAATGAGTTAATGTGTTTGTCTGAGTTGGGCAAAGTGAATAGTTATCTAGGTGTAGTAGAAAACTATGAATTGGGGGAGTGGCTTAGCTAGAAGGAAGCCAGGTGTTTTGGATTTAAAAACTGCCCTAGATAGCTTTTGGTAGAGAACAGCAAAAGGAAGGAGGTGCTGTTAGAACTATACTTTTCTACTGGGACTGTATTGCCCTCCTTCTCTCCCATCCACCCCCCCCACTCATAGCCAGTTCGACTTTTATAGGCACAGGATTTGACTTACAACAGGAACTTCAGGTTTGGGAGAAGGAAGTGATCACAGAGGCACAACAGACCTCACCATCCTACAAGAAAAAGATAAGCTCTCTATCCCTCTAGCTGCTGAAGGTCTGGCTCTGAGCAAGTGAGGAGACTACTGAGAAATAAAGGAACTTCCTGTCTCAGAACAGGAAGATCAGGAGCTTTAAGGGCACTGAGGCAGTAGAACTATAGGGATTGAAAAAATATATAAAAAAATAAACAAATAAACAGAGAGAGGAAAGAGTAAATATATAAAACAACAGTTAAGGGGCCACAAATAAGTCATGATGGGAGTGGTGCAGGGCAGTGGCTGTGGAACAGCAGTCTTCCGGGAGATGTTCTGGAGGATGCAGTGTTGTCCCATCTACAGACACCTCTCTGGGCTGAGGGAAGGGGTTGCTCATCTCCAGGCTGAGTTGACCAAGATTTGGGGGACCTCTTCTCCCATCCAGGTACCACCAGGGTCACCACTGCTGCCTCAGAGGTTGCCAAGAAAGAGAAGCGGTTGAAACACAGTGGACTCAGGGAGGGTGAGGGTGGTGGAAGAGAGGCACATCTCTCCAGTTGTACTTCTCCACAATTCATATGCCATTCTGGCAGAGTGTGGTTCCTCTATAGAGGCACCCACAGTAGAGACCAAGCAGAATGTTGGGAAGCTCCACAAAGGAGACCCACAGGTGGGTGGCATGTGACCCCACAGAGGAAGGGAACAACTCCTGGTGGGGGACTCCATTGTTAGGAGGGTAAAACTGGGGGAGGGAGGGAGGGAGAGGAGGTAAGGTGCCTGCCTGGCACCATGTCTTGGAGGGACAGGGAGCAAATCCTCAGGATCATGGGAGCAGATGCAGCGGGAGGGAGCTGGATGTCACTGTCCAGCTAGGGGCAAATGACCTGGATGGGAAAGGAATCAGAACAGTGGAGGAGGAGTTTGTGGAGTTGGGGAGGTGCCTTAGAAAGTAGCATGCATGGTAACCTTCTCGGAGGTGCTGCCTGTCTATGGCATAGGTGAGGCTAGGGTGCTCTGCACCATGGGATTCAATCAGTGGTTGAAAAACTGGAGCAGAACTCAGGGTTTTGGCTTCATTGGGGACTGGGGGTCCACTTGGAGGGATGCAGGTCTATACTGGCACAATGGTCTGCAACTGTCCAGGAGGGGAACCAGGATCTTAGGTGATAGGTTAAAATGCTTCATTGGCAAGCATTTAAACTAGCCAGGGGGGGGAAGCACTGAAAAGGAGCACAGAAATCCTAGCCCCCAAAAAAATCAGGGTAGTTAGTAAGGTAAACACCAAGACAGAGATGTCAATAGAAAGAAGTGCAGGGGTAATTGGAGAAAAAGACAAATGCAGTAAGGACAGGGATGGGGCAAAAAGGGGTAAGGCCATCAAAAAAATGGAGGGTGATGAGTACCGATGCCCATAGTCTAGATAACAAGCTCCCTGAACTGTTGGCCTTGATGGAAGAGGGATGTCTGGATATCATGGCAGTCACAGAAACATGGTACACAGAGAACCATGACTGGGATGTCAACATACCAGGGTACACAATCGTCAGGAGAGACAAGGAGGGTAGAAGAGGAGGAGGAATAGCTCTTTTTATAAGGGAAGGGATAAAAGCAACAGAACAAAAGAGTAAACAGGGAGTAAAGGAGGCACTGTGGGTCACCCTTGAGATTTAAAATGGCACCACAATCCGCACATGGGTTATATATAGACACCCATCTCAGGGGGAAGAAATGGACAATGATATGATAGAAGGCATCCTTTGGATGGCAGAGAAAGGGGAGATATTGTTGATGGGGGACTTGAATATGCCAGATGTTAACTGAAGCACCTTTGCTGCAGCCGTATCCAAGAACAGGGCCATTCTCAATATCCTACAAGGGGCATGCCTCAGACAGCTAGTGTTGGTACCCAGTCGGGAGGGAGCAATCTTAGACCTGGTACTCTCAAATTGGAATAGAGAGAGGATCTCAGATCTAGAAGATGGGTAGCCATTTGGGAACAAGTGACCACCAAACAGTTGGTTTATGATACACTCAGCTGCAGAGTCAAGCCATACAAAAGTGAGGGTACTGGACTTCCTTAGGGCTGACTTTGTCAACATGGGAGTATGCCTCAGAAAGGCACTAGCAAACAGGCAAGAAGGATGGGTGGAGCAACAATGGGGAAACATCAAAACTGCCATCACAGAGGCAACAAGCCTTTGTGTGAAGCAAATGAACAAATGAAAACAAAAGAAAAAAAACACTATGGTTCTCAAAAGAGGTGGCGGGGAAGGTTAGGGAGAAAAAGATAGCATTTAGGAAATATAAGGAAACACAGAAGGAGCAGGACAGAGAACTGTACCAGTTAAGGCAGAAGGAAGCAGGGAAGGCAGTCAGAATAGCAAAGGCCCAAACTGAGGAAAAGATAGCCAACTCAGTTAAGAATGGGGATAAAACCATTTAGAGGTACATTAGGGATTGTAGAAAGACAAAGGGAGGGAAAATGAGGCTGAATAAATGGGACAGTGGTTGGGCAGAGAGGGACAGTGAAAAAGCAGGGATACTGAATTAATATTTCTGCTCAGTATTCACAAAAGAAGAGGAGGGGGAGGTATCTAATCCAATTAATAGAAGCACCCTGGATGGGGGGGTGATCATAGTCCTTTCACCGAAGAAAGGGTTATGAAAGAACTCCTAAAACTGAAGGTGGACAAAGCAATGGGGCCTGATGGGATTCACCCCAGAATTCTAAAAGAATTAAGGGGAGAACTAGTGATATCACTGACTATACTTTTTAACAAATCATGGGAGGATGGTGTGGTACCTGAGGACTGGAGGGGGTGGATGTGCTCCTTCTTTACAAAAGTGGGAGCAAGACAGAGGCTGGAAACTACAGACCTGTCAGTTTGACCTCTGTGGTAGGGAAAATGATGGAATCACTTCTGAAGGAAAGAATTGTTGAGTACCTAAAGGCTAGTGGGGCACAGGACCCAAGGCAGAATGGATTCACAGCTGGAAGGTCATATCAGATGAATCTAATCAATTTCTTTGGGTGACCAAAGTAGTAGACCAGGGAGGGGCTGTGGACATGGCCTACCTAGACTTTAGCAAGGCATTTGACACAGTCCCACACAAAAGATTAATAAAAAATTAGCCTCCCTGGAGTGGGTTCCAGGGTGGTAGCCTGAGTAAAACATTGGCTGTACAACAGGACACAGAAGGTAATAGTAAATGGAGTCCACTCTGAAGAAAGGAAGTTACTAGTGGGGTACTGCAGGGTTCAGTACTGGGTCCAGTCCTTTTTATTGTCTTTATAAGTGACATTTAGGGCTGTGTGGAATAAAAAAATTTGGTGGAACGGAGTTCTGCGGAATTTCTGCAATTTTGCTATGGTTCCACTGAATTTTGCCAGAAACAGAGTGGCAGAATTTTGCTGTGAAATTCATTCATTTCCATGGAGTAGAATTCCACAGATGTCCTAATTTTCTGCAGAACAATTCTCCGCAACAGTTTTTCTAAAATAACATGCAAGATATCCTTGTTAGTGAAAAAATAATAGACTAATTTTACTGTTCCAGGGATCATCATGTGTATACATTTCATGAATGATGTTAACTGTGTTAAGGAAGTAGTTTTAAACTATATCTCTTAAACTGGCCTTAGCGCAAGCGTTCTATGTACTAATGTTCCTCAGAAGTGTGTAAACGCGGAATATAAATATGCAGATTTTGTTTTCACGGGCATAGTCTGGTCACATGGTGCTGGATTCCAAAGCAAATGTTACCATGTGACTCCCTGGGCTCCATGCAGTCTTTAGAGTGGGTTTGTGAGAGAAAGATCTGCTGCTGTTGTTACAACAGAAACTCTGGTGAAACATACTTTCAAAAAATATTGTTCACTGTTTAAATTCACTACAGGACTGTGGTGGATTACCCTGGGTGTTGTTGTAGGTTGTTGATATTAGTTTAGTGTGTAGTTTGTGTGTGTTTTTCTTACATTTAGTACTAGGATATAGTGCTGTGTTTTCCTTTTCAAGCATTGGGGGAAGGGCTTAGCCTGTGCTGAGGCACACTAGCTGCAGCAGTGAGTGAGAGAGAATTTACTTTGGTGTTAGACTGTAAGAGACTCAGTTTAATAACTTAAAAAGAAAAGTTTTATTAATTTTTTTCTTTGTGGTATTATTAGATATCTGCAACTTAGTGCTGTTGTGCCATATACCACAATTTAATGAGAGCTGCATAACTTTATGTTTATATTGACTTAAGTGAAATTTGATTTTGTTCCTATTTTGACATTCATAAATATTATTGTATTAATAAGTATGGATAAGCATACATCAGTTCATGGTGGTAAGATCAGTTCCATGGTGGTGGGGGGGAGATGCACAGGAAGATCTGCACGTGCTGGCACTGGCATTCGTAGTGGAGTACTACCCTGTGAGTTGCATGGTTCGCAGCAATCAATTGCTGACATGCTGTCTGCCAGTCAAGTTAAAATTAAAAGTAAGCCAGCTACAGTGCTGTTTATATTAAGTGGGAGTGTAGGTAGAAGTACTGAGTCTGTGAGTCATGGTCGTTTACCAAGAAAAATGGCCAGTGATGTAGCAGTGATGTTAATGATCTCCCAGTCAGAGGTAGATGAGGATCAGAGTCAACTGACTGTTGATTCTGACAGAGTTTCACAGCCAGATGTTACTTTTGGACAAGATTCACAGTTGCTAGGTGTGGAGGAGGATGATCAGGTGTCACTCTCTGAGGAGGTAGATGACTGAAGGGAAGGTGGAGTGTAATAATGAGGGCAGAGCAGTTGTGGCGCAGGTTCCAGAGGAGCAGGCAGATACTAATATTGATATTGACAGCAGTGATATCTGTTCAGACTTGGATGATCCTGTATTGGATGCGTTGACAGCCAGTAACGGCTGCATCTAGGCAAGTGACTTATAAAAGAAAAAGGATGGTAGAAAGTGAGGTATTGGAGGAGGGAAGTGCACGGCAGGATGAGACTGAGAAACTACATCAGGGCAAATCAGTTAGTAAGGGGAAAAGCAAGGTGCAGCAATTGTCTTTTAGTAAACAGGAACAAAGTAGTGGAATGTGTGGTACAAGTACGGACATACTTGGACATCATAGCAGCAGTTCAGGTCCCATTATGCCCCGTGACATGAGGTAGTGCCATCTGCGGCAACAAGTGTTAGTAGCACGCATCCAGCATGCAACAGTAGCTCCTTAGTTTGAGATTTTTTTGTAATGGATCCCAAAGATGATAGTGTTGCAGTTTGTCAAATCTGTAAAGTAAGAGTGTGTCATGGGAAAGTGGGGTCATGTTTTGGCACTTCTGGACAGCATAGCCATATGAAAACTAAACATTTAATTCTGTGGCAGAAATATGAGAGGGAGGTTATTCTTGGATGGAGGCATCCTGCTTTTGTTCAAGGGGGAGGGAAGGATGATGGTAATGACATGGAGCTTGACGCAGACAGCATCATGGTTTCCTCAAACAGTAACCCATTGTTTCAATGTATCAACAGCACCAGCACCCCTGTCAGTAAGTAAAAGCAATGCAGTAGTTTGATCACTTCAATTGCTGAATATTTGTCCACTGTAAATAGTACAATACAAACACCATGTAGTGATACCTTGTCCCAGTTAAATGCCCCTTCATGTTCACAATCTGCAGCCCCAGCCCTGGTGCAGCCTAAAATAAAGGATGCTTTTTTCATAATAGCAAATATCATCATAACCACCCTGTTGCCCTTGAACTAAATGCATGCTTGGCCCAGATGCTGGCAGTGGACATGCTGCCTTACTCTTTTGTTCAAAATCTTAGTTTTTGACTTCTCATGAGTCATACTGTACCGAAGCGGAATATTCCATCAAGGACATATTTTCCACCAGGGCAGTTCCCGAATTGTACCATGACTTGAAGTAATTTCTGTCTCATGCAAGTTCTCATTGTGCCATAGATACTGTTCACGTCACCACTGATATGTGGAGCAGCGGTCCAGGACCTGCATCCTCGTATATGTGTGTCACTGCACATTCGGCTAATTTCAGTAATTCCTCCTCAAAACCCTGTAAGTTTCCCTCTTGTGCCAACCTACTACCCAGTTGTGATGTGTGGCAGCAGGTGACACTCAGTATGACATGCTTGGACTCTATTTGGCACACGTCCATTAACATTTTAATTAAACTACAAGCCCAAATTGACCATTGGTTCACGTCACAGCAGATGAAAGCAGGCTTCATTTGCAGTGACAATGGCCGTAATGTTGTCAAGGCAATAGAGGATGGGGAATTTATTCATGTGCCATGTTTTTCTCACTGTCTTAATTTAATTGTGCAAGATTTTATGAAGTGTGAAACTGAAATTGATGCCATGCTAACTTCTGTCCGCCGCATGTGTTCACACTTCAGTTGTTCCACCAAAGCACACAATCAGCTAAAAATCCTTCAGACCAAAAATGGGATTCCAACACACCGGCTAAAGCAGGAGGTGGCCACACATTGGAATTTCACTTTATACATGCTGGAACATTTATTGGAACAGTACAAAGCATTAACTAATTACACTGTGCTGCATTGAGACATTGACACGTCTTCTATGTCCCTGAGCATTGACAAATGGTGCCTAATGGACACACTGATTAAAATCTTGCAGCCCTTTGAGCAGGCCACACAAGCTGTGAGTGCTGCTAATGCCTGACTCAGCCAGACAATGACCCTCATTTGCGTGCTGCAACAGTGTCTAGTAAGTGTAACGGACCAGTTTGACAGGGATGATGACAACATGAGCAGGAACCTCACAGAGCATATGATTCAGCGTGTGGACAGTGACTGTCATTTGACAATTATGTTACAGTCTGATGTTTGTGGTGTGTCCACCTTACTGGATCCAAGGTATAAGCATGGCATTGGCATTTTGTTTGATGGGGGACAGTCAGATCTGAAAACTGACATCCTTATTTGGCTTGTACAGGCTAAAGAAGACCAGTTACATCAAAATATGTCTGTGACACAGCAGCAGCTGAAAAATGCTCCAGATTTGACTTGGTCAGATCAACTTCACCACCCAGTATTATTAACACAAAGTCAGCATCCTCATCCACTTCCTCAAATCGGACAGTACTGTAGTTGAAGAGCAGCAACAAAGTCACTGTGGGAAAGCCTTGAATCCTTTATGGTCAGTTCTGTCACAAGTTGGAGTGCCAACCAACAAGGTATCAACCTGTCTTCCGGCTAGCCATATGTCTGCTGCATCAATGGTTCAGTCATATATCAATGATTTTGAACAGCTTTTGCCTGATGAGGAATTGTTGTTTTTCTGGCAGCGTAAGATGACTGTGTGGCTATCACTTGCCAAAATTGCTGTCCAGTATTTATCATGTCCTGTTGTAAGTGTCAGTTCAGAAAGGGTCTTTAGCACTGCAGGGGAAATAATAAGAGACAAGAGAACTTCTTTATCCCAAAAAACTTAGAAATGCTGACATTTATTAAAATGAACCGAGCTCACACCCCGCCTGGGTACAAAATTAGTGCTGTTTCATCTATGCGTAATGCTGGTCAGGGTGATGCAAACAGGCCGCCAGATGTTTTGACGGAAGAAGAGAATAGCAGTAGTAGGCTTGATGATCTATCAGATGAGAACAATGCTGAGGGCCATTTCTGGCATGATTAGTACATTAAACCTAGCAGCATGTGTTGCTGTCACCTGCAGTTACGCTATATGCATAAATACCTTAAACAAAATTTTGTCCTACACCCTCTCTGTGTATAAATATTTGGTCACAGATGCCTTCAATTTACATCTTTCCAGTTGTATGTGATGCTTCATTGTTGTTTGGTATAATTGTAACTCACATTTGTATTTTTCTGCTTCTCCTTTGACCCTGTTATGTGCTTTAAGGAGTCAATCATATCCCCCACTCCCACATTTCTGTTACACAGTACATAAAGTTATTCAGTCCCATTAAGTGAGTCCTTTCTGTCCATGTGATCCTGCCACTGTATATTTGTGCCTCTGTCTCTCTTCTCATAACCGCATTCCGCATATCAATCTAGTTGCATAGGTAATGTCTAGAAAACTGTTCACAACAAATCACAATGTGGCCTGCCTTAACAATGTCCTGTACAGTGGCAGCTTCATGGCAGAACTCAGAAAAAAAGGCACACTGTCACAGAATAGTTTTTGTATGGTTGTATTGACCATGACAATAATGAAGTGTTTTTGGACTCACAATATATCAGTAATGCCACAGTGCTTGTCATAGTACTGGCAACGGTAAGTCATCATGGGATGTTCTACAGGAATTTTAGTGTCTGTTTATATGCCTGAAAAATTGCCCACATAGGAATATATGGTCTGAAAAATATGCAAAAGTTTAAATTCAAGGGTAGCCGTTGGAATACCTTAACGTTACTGTAGGGTAGTAAATATTCAATCATCTAAAACAGGTAATATATTTAATAATTTATCAGCCACTGTATTAAAGAACTTATTTTTTAATTTCAAATACCTCTGTCCTGATCCTTTCATTCCTTATATTTTATTTAAAGAGCAGTTGCACACTGTCATGGTCCCAGGCAATGCAAACATATGATAGGTGAGTGACTCTCTCCAGTGTTGAGGGGTATTAATAACGCCATGTGGTTCAGTACAGTACAAATGTTATAGAGTTTCTAATGTTTACCATGGATAAAAAAAGAGTCACTTCTTAAACCTGTCGACATGCCCCTAGGCATGCACCCACGGTCCCGCGGACCTGTTTTGTTACGTTGTAAAATGAAGTCTGTGTGTGAGCTCCATTGATTTGTATGGTTGTGATTTTATATAGCTTTTAGTACTTTTTAGAGTTGCGATATAAACAAATCAAAGCAATCACTGGTGTAACATTCCCTTTTAGTCTAGCGGTCTCTTTAATTTTTCACCATCACAACTCTACATAGTAATAAATGCTATTATATAAAAATCATACCTGTACAAGACAATGGTGCACACAAACACACAGCCTTCATTTTCTGACATCACAAATGACGGTGCTGTTGGAGCATGCCATGTGACATGTCGACAGGGTAATGAAGTGGCCCTGTTTTACCTGGGGTAAACATTAGGAGTCCTATAACTTTTGTACTGGACTGAACAGTCTTGCATTATTAACGCCCCTCTACAGTGGAGTGGGTCAGCTATCATATATGTTTATGTGGGTTGAGCCTGTGACCACGACAGTGTGCACCTGCTCTTTAACTAAAATTTAGAGAATGAAAGCATCATGACAGAGATATCTGAATTTAAAAAGCAGTTCTTTAATATGGTGGCTGATGAATTCTAGAAATGTATTATCAATGTTAGATTCTTCAATATTTAGTGGCCTTCATAAGTTTAAGGTATTGCAATGGCTTCCCTTAAATGTAAACCTTTGCCTCTTTTTCTGAACCTAGATTCCTATTAGTGATGCTGGCACATTAACAGATTTTGAAATATCCTTAGAACATCACAGGATGGCATAGGCTTACTAGTGCTATGGGATGCACCATGGCATTAGTGGTATATTGTGAGCATCCTAGCACACTGTATTATTATAAAATGGGCATTAATTAAAGTCATAAAATGGCAAGACTAATAACACAAAATAGCTGTACTATGATTGGTTAAGGCATGATACATGACCGTTGATTAATGCCTGGCATACCTACACTTGGCATGCCATGCCCGATCTTGATTTTATGGCATGCAAGGGCAAATGATTCGTAAGTGCAAATCAGTGCATTTAAGTTTTGACTTTCAAAACTGCTTCTGTCTGAGCATGCAAAGCTAGTAAAATTTACATAAATTGACGTGCTAAGCAATGGAAAATTACCAAAACAATGCAAGACAAAAACAAAGCTATAAATAATTTTTAAGCAGCAAACACCTCATTGACTGACTCCAATTTGCTGGAGATGGCAAGCCGATTGACTTCCTGGAATTGCTCAAGATGCCAATTGGCAACCACCCCATTGACTGAATCAAATAGAAAACTTCTGGTTCCTTGTCAGGCCATAAAAGAACAACTTGCTAAGAGTTTTCAACTTCCCCAGTTGAAATCTTCTGGTTACACATCTGAAAAACCACACTGCCGAAAAACCAGGCTACCAAGCATGGCTTCTAATTAAGAGCACACTATAAAGTAATATTTAAGAAGTGGAGTGGACATCTGTTATACTTTGAAGTAAGTGTACTGTGCATTAAAATTTAAAAACAGTATTTTAAGCAGGACTACTTTTTGCTGTGGACTTACACTGTGACAATAAATCAGATTTTGTGTATTTCCGAGGTTTTTTTCTGGTATAAAACAATGTCAATTTATAAGTGCAATAACCACCAACTCCAGACAGTGAGTATATCCAGCATTAATGCACTTCCCAGTCAGCTGGAGGTCACTTGGGCTAGTGCCCTCATGCCTCACAATGCAACTGGGGCATGCATTAATGCCGGGTATACCCACAGTCTGTCATGGGTTACAGCTTACATATTGTGTACAGTGCGTTACAATGCCATGTGGTTTAGTACAGTACAAAAGTTATAGCACTCCTAATGTTTACCCTTGGTAAAACAGAGTCACTTCCCAAACCTGATGACCACATGGCATTATTAATACCCCAAGAGTAGCTTTTTATTTATGGTTGTACTGACTATGAATGACATGTACGCAATAACCCATGCCATGACAGATCATTGCTTGGTGTATCGGGCATTACTGCATGCTCTGGGTGTGTTGTGAGGCATGAAGGTGAAGGTTTTCCCAAGTTACTTCAACCAGTCGGAAAGTACATTAATGCCCTGATACACCCATGTGCTGTAGTTGGTCATCGCATTTATAAAACGAGCTAGCTGACTGAAAAAAGTGAAAAATAAAAAGTTTTTTACAATCAGCATGCCAACTGTTGGTCTACCATGGCATGAATGAATGGTCAGGTGACACTTTCTTCTGAACGGGAAGTGATCATTTGACGTAAACTATAACACAACAGGCCATGGGTATACCCGGCATTAATGCATGCCCCAGTTGCATTGTGAGGCATGAGGGCACTAGCCCAAGTGACCGCCAACCGACTGGGAAGTGCATTAATGCTGGGTATACTTACAGTCTGGAGTTGGTGGTTATTGCACTTATAAATTGACATCATTTTGTACCAGAAATAAACCTCGGAAATACATAAAATCTGATTTATTGTCACAGTATAAGTCCACAGTAAAAAGCAGTCCTGCTTAAAATACTGTTTTTAAACTTTAGTGCACAGTACACTTTCTTCAAAGTATAAAAGAGGTCCACTCCACTTCTTTATTATTTAATAATGTCTGTGCTCTGAATTAGAAGCTATTACTTGGTTGTCTGATTTTTCATCAGCGTGATTTTTTGGACATGTAACTGGAAGTTTTCAATTGGTGTGGTTGAGAACCCTTAGCAAATCATTCTTTTTTGGCCAGACATGGAACCAGAGGTTTTCTATTTGATTCAGTCAATAGGGTGGTTGCCGATTGGCATCTCGAGCAAATCCAGGAAGTCAATCGGCTAGCCATTTCCAGCAAATTGGAGTCAGTCAATGAGGTGTTTGCTGCTTAAAAATGATTTGCACTTTTGCAGCTTTTTTTCATCTAGCGTTGTTTTTATTTATTTATTTAAAATTGATGCCCGGGAAAGGCTCACTGAGTCGAGGCTCACTTCCAGTTGTGACCTGGGTACAGAGTGTACACAGAGGTGAAAAGAGTGACAGAATTAGTAGATTACAAACAGTGGCCTGGATATTCAAAGCAGCTCTGCATGACGCAACTGAATTGCACTTGCACAAGTGCAGACTTGCACCAAGGAGCCATATTCAGTGGGAGCCATTGTGCAGCGCAAAGACCAATGCGTAACTATAATGAATGCAGACGCAAGTGCAGGGGGCTCTCCCATGAATATCCAGCACAGTGGCATATTCAACCATGAAACCATGGTGCAAGTGCAGATCAAATCAAAGTTGCTCTGAGCAGACTTGTTCCTATAAATACAGGGCGCAAGCACACAGACAGCACTTGTGCCAGGTGAGAGGGAGTGAGAAAGAGAGAGAGAGAAAGAGAAAGAAAGAAAGAAAGAAAGAAAGAAAGAAAGAAAGAAAGAAAGAAAGAAAGAGACAGACCAAGGCAGACACAGAGGGATATGGACAGAGGTGGCATTGGAGAGGGAGAGGGGCAGAGAGTGAGAGATAGAGAGACAGATACACTGCCAGGCAGTGCACCAGGGTGGCACACAGCCAGCAGCAGCCACCCGCCCAGGGGGATATTGGACAGCAAGAGTGATGGATAGTGTGCCCTTCATGATGGAGGCTGTAATGAGGGGTTGAGGGGGCAGGAGGAACAGCGACGTGGCCAAGGAAGGGCCTGTCAGTTGTATGCCCAACACAGGTGGTACTGTTTCCGCACCATCTTCGAGAATTACAGTTACATGGAGATTGTGGGATGGTACTGCCTGAACAAGACCATTCTGAGGCAGCTCTGTGAGCTGTTCAGTGAGGAGATGCAGGCACCCACCAGATGGAGCCACGCCATGTCCATGGAGATGAAGGTGACAGCCGTCATGTGCCTGCTCACCACAGGCACCTTCCAGAGACCAACAGGGGACACCATAGGCATAACCCAGTCAGCCACGTCCCACCTCCTCTCAAAGTTCCTCAATTCAGCTGCTGCCACGTGCTTCAGAATTGATCCATTTCCCTAGCACACAGGCGGAGCGTATAGCAACCATGCAGGACTTCCACAGGGTAGCATGCATGCCTGGCATGATTGGGGCCATTGACTGCACCCATGTGCTCATCACATGTCACCTGGCCCCAAGTGTGTGGCGTACATAAACAGGAAGGGGTGTCCAAGTGTCAACTGCCAGGTGGTGTGCGATGCCACGAGGTGCATTAACAATGTCTGCTCCATGCACCTTGAGAGTGCACATGATGCGTTCATCTGGCACAGCTCTGCACTGTGCTACAAGTTTGAATGTAGGGGCTTCCCCACTGGTCACCTAGTGGGTAAGTATGGCATGTGCAAGTGGTGATGGGCAGAGCAGACCTTGGGAAGGGGGAAGGCAGGGTGTGCATGATGGCATGGACACTAGGGACAGGTAAGAGGCACATCATAGAATAGCAGAGGGCTAACCATGTCATTAGCCACACAGGAGACAGCGCATATCCACTGAGGCCCTGGCTGATCACCTCCTACCTGTGCCTGTCGTCCACAGCAGAGGAACGCTACAATGAGGCATATGCCAGCACGCACAACATCATCGAATGTGTATTTGGCATGCTGAAGGCACGTTTCTGTTGCCTAGACAGGTCAGATGGTGCCCTACCATACAGCCCCTCAAAAGCATGTGGCCTGTTCCTGGCCTGCTGCATACTGCACAACATGGCCATTGACCGTGGGATAGTTGTCGAGGCTGATGAGGATGACAGTAGTGGGGAAGATGGAGGCATTGGGCCGGAGGGTGGTGGACAGCCCCCTGGGAGGAGGGATCCCCTGCTGCAACAGCAGGCATGATGACACCGGGACACCATTGCACAGGAGCACTATGGTGCACACAGGCAGGTGGTGTGATACACATGCATAGGCCACACAAACAGGTACAGCATACATGCAGGGGGGTGCATGGCAATGGGCATAAACACACACAGACATGATGCAGGGGTAGGGGAGTCAGTGGCACACAACCACAAACAGCAACACACACACACACACACACACACATATGCACACACACATGCACACACACACACACACACACACACGCACGCATGCACTCACACACATGCACCCACACACCCACACACACACACGCACACACACACAGGTGTTGGTGTGTCTTGGATCAGATGTATTGCACCAGGGCACAGGTACAACTGGTGCTAAATTGCCCTCATCATGCCCACATAACATGGTCCAGTGGCCAGGCAAGCATGCACACAGGCAGCGTGTGGCATGACACACAGGCTCCACACCAGTGGTATATACACACACACACACACCACCCATGAGCACACAGGGCAGCAGCTGTAGACTGCAGCCAGGGCAGCATGCACATCAGGTCCGCTGCACGGAACCATGGCCATCATGGCCACTGGGGTGGCCATGCTGGGGCTGATTGGCAAGCCACAGGCTGTGCATCAGCCACAGGGGGTGTTTGCAACAGCCCCCATGGATTGAACCATGGGACCATGACTGTGTCTGCATGGGGGTGTGAAGGCACCCAGCAGTGGGCATGCCTGGGATGCCAACATCAGAGCTCAGCATTGACTGTGTTGGGGGTCACCTGATGTCAGGTTCATGGGGTGGATATCACACTGTGGGGAGTCATCTGTGCCTGGCCATGCCCTATCATAGCCAGCAGCGCAAAGCCATCAGTGATCACAGTGGCAATGTGATCCAGGGATGTAGTTGTGGCCTCCTGCATGCGCTGTAGCCCCGCCTGGATCTGTGCATTGCCCCTCTCCTGCTGCTCGGCCAAGTGGCACACCTCCATGAACAGTGCATGTACCCCAGTGGCAAGCAGCACCTGTTGCTGTATGGACACCCACAGCAAACAGGTGTGCTCATCCAGCAGATCAGCGTGCTGGGGAATCCGGGCAGGATGCCGATCCTCATGTGGTGACCGGCCACACTGCACAGCCCCCCTCTCTGGTGGATGCTGCACAGTGGGGTCCTCAGGGGGAATGTCCATTGCAGGGGCACTTGTGGTGGACCCTGCATCTGGCTGCCCAGTGGCACCTGCAGCCTGCTGCCATCTCCCATCCGGCTGCTGTATGCAATTAACCAATTAACACAAGTTATTTATTTATTTAGATTTTGTTGACCAGGTAAGTGCACTAGACAAATCCTGCCTATTTCCAGGCACAACCTGGGGAGGGGGATACAGATGAATGCCAATTGACCTTGAACCAGATTAAGCTGTTGGTAGTATTTTTAGTGAATGAGGGAAATTTGGCCAGGACACTGTGGAAATTCCCCTACTGTAGGAGACAGAGGGAGCTGTGTGGCTGAGAGCTGTTTTTACTCAGTGGCGTCTAGAGTCTCAAATGAGTTGGACATGTGGGTGGCTGAGGAGTTGGTCTCCTCCTTGGCCCCCCTTGCCTTAATGGAGACCAACAGCAGAGAATGTTTGCAGGTTGTGGAAGATATGAACTACTTTAGCAGGTTGGAAATAAGGTAGACGATGGTTTACCTGATGATTTGGAGTCGGGAGCCCAGGAAATGCATGTTGGAGCTCAGTCTGCAAAAGTTAATACTGAGGAGGCATTGCGAGCCCAGTTGGAGTTGGCGGAATGCTCCTATCTGGAAGCAAGGGAGCATTTGCAGGAGGCACTCAAGCGACAGTTGGAAGACGGTGCTGCACAGGAACCAGATGTGCAGACAGAAGCAATGGACACGGAGATGACAGCAGCAGTTGTAGGCTCCACAGTTTTGTCAGTATCTTCTAGAGAGGATTCCACTGCAGTATGTTTGGTAAGCACCTCTTCCACTACCGAATCAGTACTTGTTATGGGGGCCCTGAATAAGGAAGATGATACCGCTTGTGTGGTGACTGTTTCATGGGGTGCTGCATTAACTAGTGGGCAGGCCAAAGACTTAGTTCCAGCATCAGGAAGCCCTGCCCAAACAGAATTGCCTGCTGTGACTTTCACTATAGGGTCTTTGTCGGGTGGTTCGAAGCGCTTACTAAAAAAAGGGGTGGGGAAAAACAGAAAGCTGCATGTTCGAGTAGCTGATATTCCCTTACAAGACAATGATATTGAGAAATCAGACTGGGGCCCTGTGAATTGGGTGTTTACGGCCTTGCAAGCTGTGGGATGAGTTAAAAAATCCTGCAGGTCCTGGGTGGGATGCAAATTTTCAAGGTACTGATTTTTTTGAATACTCCTCAGTCTGTTTTTCCTGGCACTTCATTTATACCCTCCCCCCCCGATAGTGCTTTAGTCTCTTCAATACCAACAGGACAATGCTCACCTTCAGACTTCAGATAATTTAGCAGTTAAATTGTTGTTGGGAGCTAAACAGAAATTAGTAACAGGTAGAGGTTATTGGAAAATGAATATTATGGTGCTGCAGGAAATTTTAATACAAGACTCTATAAAAGATTTGTTTGCTTTAAGGGCAGATTTTTGCTTTGTGTATGACAGTCCCATAGATTGGTGGGAGGATACAAAAAGGGACTTGCAAAGTTTGTATGTATCCCTTATGAAAAGGAAAGCAAAGGATAAATATATTAAATACTTAGGGCTTAGAACGAAATATATGTGAGTTTTGACGCAGGCAGCAGATAGATCAAATAATGTTTCAATGCATTTGCAGAGTCTTAAGGATCAAATGTGTCAGTATTTGCAGGAGACTCCTAAGAGGGTGGCGTGTCAGCAGAAATATCAAATTGAAGGATCAAGGGAAGAAGTAAATCAATATGATTTAAGTATACAGGGTGTTCGGAAGTTGGTTATGACTGCACTAAAAGATGAGCAGGGTAATTTGAAGATGCAAAATCAGGAGCTGATGCTTATTGTTCAGCTGCATGTTGTAGCAACTTTTCAAAAGGAGGCTAAGGGACAGCAGAAGTCCATTTTTGATGAATTAATTATTCATTCTTTGAATGATGTAGAGATAGAGAGTTTGGTTTCACCTATTACAGAGTTAGAAATTAAGGAAACTATTTCTCAGCTGTCTGCGAAGACTACTCTGGGATATGATGGAATAATGAATGATTTTTATAAAGCTTTTGTTGACATTTTGGCTCCATCTTTGGCATTAATTTACAAAGCTATTTGGGAGAAAAATAGGCTTGACCTGACTATGAAAATGGGGATCATGATTTTTTATATACAAAGAGAGACCCCCGAGACTTAAAAAATTGGAGGCCATTAACTCTGTTAAATACAGACTATAAAATCTTGGCAAAAATACTACTCAGTTGGCTAAAATTGCACAAAAATTAATCATCCCGGAGCAGACTTGTGTAATTCCTGATAGGAATATTATTCAGAATTTGACCTTTGTTAGGGAGATTGTGGAGCAAAGTTTGGAAATGAAGTTAGAAGGTTACTTAATGTCGGTAGATCAGGAAACTGCTTTTGATGCAGTGAGGCAGGAGTACATTTGAATGGTTTTATAGCACTATGGGATTCCTAAAGCTTTTCTAGATTTAATTAATGTATTATATACTGAGGTTCAGGCTACTCCATTAGAGAATGGTTACTTAAGGGTGCCAATCTATTTAAAAAATGGGGTGAAGCAGGGTTGTCTGATGAGCCCCTTATATGTTTTTGGTCTGGCTCCTTTATTAAGGCTGATTGAAAGGAACAAAGACAACAGAGCTATTATAAATCATGATGGCTATGTTTTTCAAAATATTTCTGCTTATGTGGATGATTGTGTTTTTACAGTAGCAGATGGGGAGTCTGGTGCCTGAGTACTAAATATGCTGCAAGAGGTCTATGATGTTACAGGAATCAAACTTAATATGAGAAAGAGCATTGTTTTGGTATTGGGACAATTGGGAAGGTGGAAGGTTTTTCAATTGTTATGGCTACGGAAGACATTAAAGTTTTAGGTTTATATTTTGGAACCAAGGAATCAGAGGAGCGTAATTGAAATATTGTCTATGACAAAGCACAACTTAAGGTTTTATCTTGGTTGTCATGGAAGATGTCTAGGAAGAAATGGGTTTATTTATTAAGGGCATATATAGCATCCATTTTTTTATATGTTTCACATGTATTCCCCCTCTCTTATAAGATGCATACCAAAGTTATGTGTTTATTTTTTTTCATTTTTTGTGGGGAAGTAGATTGAACCCTGTCAAAAGGGTCCACACTTATAGGTTGAGGAAAGAGGGAGGCTTAAATATGATTCATCCTCTCGTTTATTTTTTTGGGAATTTCTTTTTTAGTTCTATTTGCCCCTTGTTGTTTCAAACAGCAAGGATGGGACAATTATGTATGCAGTTGTGGGGTAAGCCGTTTTTGGAAGCATGGGATAGAGGTAAATGGCATCCTATGGATAAGTTACTTTCGGTTATTTACAAACTACTTTACGTTACATACGAACTTGGCAGATTGAGTTGAAATGGTATATAGGAAAAGGAGAACATTTTTTTAATAAAAGTATTCTTGATAAATGGTATCGGGAGGAACCGGCCTTTCCGGTTTCATCCACGATTAAAACAAGTTTACTTTTAGAAAGTATGATAGACCCTAGGGTTCACCTTAAAATGCAAGATTTTATTTGGATATGTGGGCATCAAAAATTGCAGGTGAGAGGCAATCAGAAGCATAAGCAACAAGATGATAGAAGGTGTGGGGAAAGCACTTGTGCTGATACTGTGGAAACTATGCAACATCTCTTTTTTGAGTGTGTTCATGTCTCTGATTTTTGGAAATTATTATCTGATTTGTGGGGGGAAAACTGTTCCTATCAATGAATTATGACATTTTAATTTTAGGACAAATTCCAACCACCTGGACAAAATGGACAAAATGCACAGTTAATATCCTTTTGGCCTACATAAAGTGATCCATTTGGCAGGTGAGATGCTTTAGGTTCCTGCAGGGTAAAGTGATTTTGCAACAGGATGTTTTCTTTAGAATACAGCAAGAACTTGATAAAATCTATGAGTATGAAAAACGTACACTGTGGCATGCGGTGGTCTCAAAGTTGTGGAAAAATGTTGGATGGGTGGGCTGATTTGTTGTATTAATGTTTTCTCTTTTTTCCTTTTAGTTGGCAAGACCAGTTTGTTTACTCCTCAGCAGGAATATGTTTTTTTTAATTTTTTTACTTTGAGTTTTTTGGTGATGGGATTTAAGGTTTCTAGTTATTATTTCAGAATGATATGTTTTTTGCTTTTACAAGGAGATGTTTGCATTTTGTATGGTTCTGCACTCCAGTGTATAACATGGATAACTTAGTTTATTTCTTATTGAGTGTACCTTCTTTGTTTTCTGTTTTTGAATTCTGAATAAAAATTTTCCTTACTCTTTCCAGTAGAGGGAACCCTTGTCCGCCATTCTTCCAAAATGGCAAACGGTCAGGATGCTGCTGCAAGTGCTGTGGGGGATCCTGCTCTTCTTCTACTACCTGATGTGATGGAAACTGATTTGGAACCTGTCTGAGTTCAATTGCCTCTACCTGCTCATGTTCCAGTTTCCTCGTTTTATACTCAGGACACTACTACAGGCATTGTGCCTGAAAATGTTTCTACTGATCTTCTGGAGGGACACACTGATGTTTTGCACTCTGCAGACTTACAGGTACCTGCTACTATGTTTAATGAGGATCTTCTTCGATATGCAGTTAAGCATCATAAAGATGCTTTGTTGAAGGTCTTACAGGAAGTTGATGACGCTATCTTACCTGCTGGACATTTTTCTGTCTCAGACAACAGTGAGGTGACTTTGCTGTTTCCTTCCCCATTTCCTTCCATGTCTACTGCTGTTGCTATTACAGCTGATCCTGTCCAGACCACCAGCAGTGCTGTGCCTGCATTTCAGTAAGGGAAAGCCACTCCCTGCGTCTCTGAAGACCCGGTTTGGTCTTCTGATGCAGCGCTACGGGTGGCAGGGTGGAGGAGAGACTCTTCAGCAAATGCTTGGTCTTCCCCTGGTCCCATTGCTGCTGTCACTATCATTTCCTCAGCTGACGGACGTTCTCAGGAACTTGGTCATGATGCAGAACCACATCAGGTTATGAACCAGCTGCTGCTGCATTTGGATTTGGACTCTCAGGACACAACTCTGGGGAACTCATATAGTGCTTCTCAACAGACTCCTGCATGGGGCCCTGCACCAGACATAGCCACTTCAACTCCTGTTGAGGATTTTTCGACAGAACACACTATGCCTACTGCTGAACAGCCTAAACATTTTTTATGGCTGACCTATTTAAGAACGTAGGAGAACCTGACCAGCGTAGGAATGCAGTTAGACTTAAATTTACTGGGGCTCCTACTGAAGCCCCAGATCGTAAGACTGTTTTGCATAAAATTTTGAAGGACGCTATGGGGATTCTTCCATATGAACTGTTTGCTTGTATACATGTGAAAGGTGAAATTATTTACAATATTAGTTTCAAGAATTGTGCCACTCTGGAAAGATTTTGGGAAAAGTTCCCCTATGGTTCAGCACTCTGCATTGTGGAAAATGTTCTTTCCTATTCCCCTGACTAAACCTACAGTTAAGATGATTACACTTTTATTTAGAAACAAAGGGGTTAATATATCTGATGTCCAGTACTGGTTGAGGCAAAGATGTACTTTTTTGGATAAGCCTTCTCCTGTTTTGGATGAGGATTTAGTGTGGACGGGTAACTGGAGGGTTAAAGCGCAGCTTAAACAGTTGGATTCTGGTATTTTATACCTCCCTAGCAGTTTTTTATATCAGTAGGGATAGGGGGTTATGTTTCTACACAGGCCAGCTGAAAACTTGCCATAAGTGTGGGGCCAGGACTCATTTGAGTTCTGTCTGTGATAAGCCACTGTGTCACCTGTGTTTAGAATATGGTCATGTTAGTTTGGGCTGTCCAAATCCCTTTCACTGCAACTTATGTGATGAGGAGGGCTATTCTTACAGGGCTGTCCACAATAGACTGGATTGTGCTCTACAGGACCATGTCAGTCTCCTAGAAAATTGTCATGGACAAGCTTTAATTGATCAGCCTTCTCCCATTTCTGAGGACCTTGTCTTGGATGAACCTCCCCAGCAACCAGATCAAGGGTCTCATATGCACCCTGTTTCAGATGCTCCTACTACCTCACAGGAGTTTTCTGGGAATACTGTAATGCCCCATCTCCCCCTCCCCCTGAGAATTTGCTATCTTTCCAAGAAGTTAAGGGGGAGAGAAAGGCTGAAACCTCTCCATCCCTCCTAGCCAAATAATTACTAGGAACAGATATCAGGCCCTCACTAAATGAAAGCAATGGGGAGATAATAAGGTTGAAGATGTAGTGTCTGACTCTTCCTCTGTGTCCTCGAAACCTGACTCTATCTCAGACTTACCAGTTGAGGCCAAAGTAAGAAAAAAAGGGAAAAGCCAGAGGAAGTAATCTGCTGTCTTTCCTTTAAGGTATAATGGGTACTCGGCACGTAACACCCCTTACCTTGAATGTATGTAGCATTAAGTTTTATCAGAAACAGCTGACTACCCTACAGATCTTAAAGGACTTACCTAATAATGTGCTTTTCCTACAAGATACCTGCTTGAAATCATCTGATGAAATATCCCAGGCAAAGAATGCATGGACATTGGGCTCCTCATACTGGTCCCAAAGCCCGGATAGATGTGATGGGGTTGGTATATTGTTTAAGGGTTACCAGTTTTCAGTTCGAAGAGTCCTGGACATTTGTCCAGGTAGGGCTTTATTATTAGAAATTGTTTTTGAGAATCTCTCCTTCAAATTTACAAATGTTTATGCCCCACAAAGCACTGCATCACATTCTGCCCTGTTTAAATTAATACAGCTCTATTTACACTCACGTAAATATATTATTTTTGGAAGTGATTTTAATTGCCCTCTTTCTCTGAGTGATAAAGGAGGCTGTACTACAAAATTATTTGGGGATACAAATTGTTTAAAAGCAATATTGCATACAGTAAATTTGCTTGATGGTTATTTGGCAAAACATTCTGTTGGCACTAAAACTTTTACAAAAGGTGTCCTGGTCACTCAAATTGACTTTCTCTTTCTTTCTAAATCTCTGACTGTAACACATGCAGAAACAATACCCTGTGAAACATCCAAACATATGGCTGTATCATTAACCTGTTTTTTTCGCCACTCTGGTCCTCTGGTTGGGAAAGGCAGGTGGAAACTGAATAATTCTCTTTTTTCTAATCCCTCTGTGGAGGACAGACTCTTTAATTTCTTTTCCAATAGATATTCCATACTGGACGCATATGCCTCTTTATCCACCTGGTGGATAGACATGAAACATGATTTAAAATCTTTTTTTCTGACTGCTGCTAAAACCCAGTGTAGAACAAAACATTTTCACTATCTGGGACTTAGAAAATGTTTGTTTTCTATGATTTCTAGGGCTTGTGAATTAAAACTGGATTTAGGAGAAGATATACAATGGATAAAGCAGGAGATGTATCAATTCCAATTTGATAGGGCTGCTTCCTTGAAGCTGGAGGCTCAGTTTGGGACACAAGGCACTAGACCATCGATTGATATATTTTAGAGCTGTCAAACTCGTGTTCAGCATTCTATCCTTGATGAAGTTTTAGATCCACTGATGAATCGGGTCTCTTCAGACCCTCAACATGTTGTGCATATCACTCAACACTATTTACATAACTTATTTGGCACACCCTCTATGGTACAGGCAGACTTTGATTATTTACATGATATTAACTTGCCTCAAGTACTGCCTGAGGACTTGATGTCTCTGATTTCACCTGTTACTCCAGATGACATTTTGGCAGCCATTCATAGATTTCAGAGAAACACTGATCCAGGCTCTGATGGTTTGACAGTGGAATTTTTTCAGACATTTAGCCATATCTTGGCTCCCATTTTAGCTGATTTTTTTTCCTCCTGTGTGACTTCTAACGCATTTCCTGAAGAGCTGTCTACGGCCCTTGTTATCTTATTGTACAAGAAGGGTGATCACACTGATTTAAAGAACTGGAGACCTATCAGTCTTCTAAATGTTGATTACAAAATCTTAGCCCTGGTTCTTCTTACTCGCCTCACCTCTATAGCAGAACAGGTTATAGCTCTAGTTCAGTCTTGTGCATTACCAAATCGATCCATATTTCATAATTTAATATTGCTTTGAGATGTTTTTTTTCCAAACGGGTTCCTTCAGGAATAGTTCTCTCCCTGGATCAAAAATAAAAGCATTTGATCGGGTTGATCACACTTATTTGTTTCAGGTTTTACTCCATTATTGTATTCCCAGAGAATTTGTTACTTGGCTTATTTATTGTATTCCACAGCAGTAATTTTGCCTTATATTAATGGAAACACGGGTGACCCTTTTCATAGTATTAAAGGGGTTAGACAAGGCTGCTCACTGAGTCTCTTGCTTTATATTTTTCAACTAGATGCGTTGTTACAAAAAATTATGTAACATTCACATATCCCATGTTTATCATTTCTGAATGGTGTTTCTGTACCCCTTGTACATGCCTATGCAGGCGATGTCAGCATCTGCATGACTGTTGACTTGAACCCTAACCTTTTATTAAGTATCCTTACTGATTTTGAGATGGCATCAGACTCTCACCTAAATTATACTAAAAATTTTGGATTTCTACTATCCTCTTCTTCCAATGCTCTAGTGGCCAGGACTTTTGCAAATATCCGACTCTTGGATACCCCAGGGAAGATTCTTGGGATTCAGTTTGGCAGTCTTGATGATGCCCATCTTAATTGGTCCACAGCGCTACAAACAGCTGAATTTATAGTTAACTCTTGCAAGTCTAAACCTATATCTGAAAGAAAAAGGGTTACTTTGTTGTATACTCTTATAGTACGTTTGTTTCTCTATATTGCACATGTCTTCCCCCCGCCATTAACCTTAGAGGCCAGGGTTATGAATGTTTTTTTCAGGAGTTTTGGGGTAGTCAATTAAACCCCATCAAAGGACTGCATACATATCATGCTTATGATCAAGGTGGGGTTCATATGCTTCACCACTCTTATTTTTTTATAGTATTTTTGGTATAAGAATTTTGTTTTTTCTTCTCCAACACTAGATCACTGGTATGGGTATGCTCACTTTTGGTTACAAGATTTTTTTTCTATCTGGCAATTACCTCCTTACCTTTCACCACAAAAATTGAAACCGTTACAGCTCCCCTCTTTTTTATATCACGCATGTGTGAAACTTAAACAATGGCAGGTCACCTCACAGGATTTTAGTAGGACTACTAGAAAAACTCTGTATCAAGAAATTCTTCATACAAAGTTTTTTGAAATTCCCACTATACTTCAGGATTACGAATCTGAGCCCTCTACTATATTTTCCCAGTTGACTGATAAAAGACTTTCCTTGAAAGTATGGGACGTCACGTGGCTTTCTTGTCATGGGAGATTAGGGGTAATGGATAATCATAAACATGAAATGGTTCATGAAATGACCTGCCCTAGGGTTTCATGACCTGGACTTCAGGAGACGATGGAGCATTTTTTTGTTTTTTGTCATTTTGCTGTTCAGTTTTGGCTTTTTGTTAAGACAGTATGGGGGGACAAGTGTCTTGCCCAGTTTACCTGTGCTCAAATTGTTTTGGGTTTGTTTCCGTCTTCACTCCATAAATATCACATGAGTACATTGTGATTATTTTTTTCTTTGTGTAGATATTATTTATGGCAGGTGAGATGTGCTTTTTTATTGCAACAAACTGATTACTCTCCAAACCGTTTTTTTATCCAGGTTCTGTCACATTTACGAGATATTTATCATAAGGAAAAAAGATTTCTTACAGTAACCATGTTCAGAAATTTTTGGAAACACTGTGATTGGGTACTGAATACCCCTCTTGTTTCATGTTATAACATATACCTGTTTATCTGTTTGTTTGTTTTTTTATTTATGTATTGTAGAACTTTCAGTTCTCATTCAGTGATTTTTTTTTGTGATCATTTTGTTTTGAGACTAGCTTTGCATTCTCCCTCTGCATTAGATAGCCTGCTTGAATATGTCTGACTGTCATGCTTATTTGTTTTTCTTTTGCTTTCTACTTTTCTTTTGTGTGAGGTAACACAGTTTTGTATTCTTTTTATTCTTCTAATAAAAAATTCCCCTACTCTTTTCGATAAGTGCCATGGGATCTTTAACATCTACCTGAACTACCACCAATCCAGGCAGATGGGACCTTGGTTTAACATCTCATCCAAAAGACAGCACCTCAGAAGCGCAGCACCCCTCTCATGCTGCACTGCAGAGTCAGTACTGGGATATTAACCCAAGTGCCAGATGTGGGAACTTAACCCACAGCCCTCTGATCTCCCAGCCTCAGAGGTGAGTATGCTACCTACTGATCCAATGACAGTGCCACTGTTCATGTGGTGGCCTCTAAAAAAGCCTTTGTTGCAAATTTGGTGGAAAAAAAGAATGACTGTTTTATGAACGTGCATTGAGCAGTTTCCACGCACGCTCATAACTTTGCAAATCTATAATATTTTCATTCCAGATTTTCAACATTGGCATTTGTCTACACCTCCTTATGAACAGTACAGCTGTCATTTTTCACATCCTGGACAAAATGTGTTTTCACACTTCCGGCTCAGAATAGTGTGGTCGCTGTGGGAAATCAGTGTTAGGGACAGAATAAAAAAATCACAGTGACACTGTTCATGAGCAGAGGTCCTAAAATGCCTACATTGAAAATTTGAAAATTTGGTGCTGAAAGTCCATTAAATGACTGTTTTATGAGTGTGCATTGTGCAGTTTCCACGCACGCTCGTAATTTCGATAATTTTTAATATTTGTACTCCAGATTTTCACCATTGCCATTTTTTCACACCTCCTTATCAACAGTACAGCTTTCATTTCCCACATCCTACCTAAATTGTGTTTTCGCACATCTGGCATGCAGTGGTGCAGTCGCTGTAGAAAAACAATGCTCAGAACAGAGTAAAAAAATCACAGTAGCATTGTTCATGAGCAGAGGTCCCAAAATGCTTATGTTGAAAATTTGGTGAAAGAATTCTGTAAAATGACTATATTACAAGTGTGCATTGAGCAGTATCCATACGCAGTCGTAAGTTCGAGAATTTGTAATATTTTCACTCCAGATTTTCAACATTGTCATTTTTGCATACCTTCTTATGAACAGTTCAGCTGTCATTTGTCACATCCTGCTCGAAATGTAGTTTTGCACATCTGATGCACAATCACATGGTTACTGTGGGAAATCAACGTTCGGATAGATTAAGATAATCATAGTGTCACTGTTCAAGAGCAGAGATCCCAAAATGGCTATGTTTAAAATTTGGTGAAATAATTCCACTAAATCACTGTGTTACGAGCATGCAATGTGCAGTTTTCACACATGCTCATAACTTCGAGAATGTTCAATATTTTCACTCCAGATTTCCCACATTGCCGTCTCTTCTCACCTCCTTATCAATGGTGCAGCTGACATTTTCATATGGCGCAGAATGGCACAGTCACTGTGGGAAATCAATATTCAAGACAGATTAACAAAATCATAGGGGCACTGTTCATGAACAGAGGTCCCAAATGATTTCATGAGGTGGGGTCACAAAAAGGCCATGTTTTAAAATTTGGAGTGCAAATACCTTTCTAACCATTACATCTCACCCTGTACAGACTAATAGGCATCAGGGGTTTGTCTTTGGATTGTCTGCTGTACTGTTCATGCCATTGATCCTCCACCTCCACCCTGCAGCCACTGACAGGCATCAAGGTGTGCCTTGGACTCTTCAGCCCCAAAGTTCAACCTATTCTCCTATGCTGCACCCATCTTAATGTACTTCTTTATGAAATGGGGTGAACATAAGGCCAGATAACCCTAAGGCTTAAAGCGACACTTGTCAGTCTCTGCAGGGTAGGGTGAGGTGAAATTGCATGAGAGTCATGTCCAGCAACCCAAACACACACCCCAATGCCTGTCACTCTCTGCAGGGTGGGGTGGGGTTGATGTCAGTTCTATACTTCACTGCTACTTCTATTATCTGTCTCTCTAACTCCTGCACTACCAATGTCTAAACCAGCAAGACAACATTCGGCATTGACAAATGCTTGTTCTAATTGGTCCCAGAAGGTGATTCCACATTTGTTGCATGAAATCACCTTTCAGGACTGATTAATGAAATGCCAGTACCAGTATTCTTGAGGTGTGGTCCCAAAAAGCCTGTGCTAAAACTGGGTGAACAAATTCACCAAAAATGGCTGCATTATGAGTGTGTGTTGTGCAGTTTTTACACAGGCACAGAACTTTGGTAATTTACAATATCTTGACTCCAGATTTTCAACATACCCTTTTTTTCACACCACCTCATTAACAGTACAGATGTAATTTTTCATATCCTGTCTGAAACACCTTTTTGCACCGTGGTGTCATCATACTGTATTTGTTTTTTCATTACATAGTGTTATGTGAAATGAGTACAGTGTTGTAATGTTTGTGCTTACAGATGTGATGGAGTGGCATGTGTCTTGCATATGTGTGTGTGTGTGTGGGGGAGGTGGAGGTTGGAGGGAAAGCAGAGTTAGGATTTGAATCCTAATAGCACATTATAAAACTTGTGTTGCTGTACTATTAACCCTTACTGATGCATTAATGGAGTTTTTTTGCAGTGAATTCCCTTCTTTTTGAGAAAGTGTAATGTAATTGGTATGTGTTTGTGTGAGCGCTGGGCCTCCGGGCCCTGCACTCCCTTCACATTGTCCATTTTGTGTGCAATCATACGTGTATGTGGGAGCATGGGTCCTCCAAGCACTACGCTTCCACTTACACACAACAATGACCCATACAGCAGCCCTATAGGGCATGAAACCCTTATAACAGTAATGTGCTAATATCTCAGCAACCGTAGCAGCTACAAAAAAATTTCAAGTGTCATTGTAATCATGACAGCAAGTCTTCCATGCAATATATATCAACCAAAGCCATATCTTACATTGTTTCTGAGATACGGGCACCAAAATGCGCTGAAAGACACCCTTTGGAACCCTTGTGCCACTTATTTGCCAATATCTCTATAACTGTAGAAAGTAGGAAAATAATTCTGCTGTTGATGTACTCTGTGATTTCCAAACTTGTTTCAGCAGTTTAGTTCACTTGGGATGAACTAAGTTGCAGGTAATGAAAAAGCTGTATCTCGCTTTGTTTTCTAGACACGTGTGTTGAAAAGCCTCACTGGCACCACAATGTTATCCTATGGGAAATTGCTTAACTTCAGAACGCTGTAACTTTGGTCCCCTTGAATATTTTGGCACCAAACCAACAAAGTCACATCTGTGAGACCAGGGCATGCCACCCTACAAATCTCAGCCCAAAAGACCTAACCCTTTTGCTGCAGGGTGATGGCAAAAATGTGTAGTTTTTAATAAAATACATTCACAAAACATAGCATGAAACTTCTGCATTTGTGAAAGTGTCACAGCCATTTCTTTCACAATTTGTGAAAGTACTGTGGAGCCAATTTTAAAAATGGCATTTCTAGGAGAATTTATCCCCCCTAAAAAAAAAAGATAGGGCTGGCATCCTCAGGACCTGAATAGGTAAAACCACAGTCAGTGTTTATCTAGAGGGTCCCGAATTTAAATGGCAGGCATTTTTCTCTCTCACTAACTGAAAACAAGATGGCAGCAGCATGAAAGTAAAGGGGAATTTTGTGAAAGGAAAATGTACTTGCGACACCTTTTGTGAGTCACATATATTTCCCCCATTGACTATAATGGGAAACTTGCTTTTTGAATAACTTTTTTTCATTTTCAATTTAAAGTTTATTGCAGATTTTCACATATACATGAGACAGAGCCATGTGTAATGAGTTTATACATGAGTTCCAAATATCTGTTACCATGGATCTGTCCCCCCTCCCTCCTCCCCTCCTTCTCCCAAACCCACCTCGTCCCCCTCTCCCCACAGTCCATATATACTGAATCATTCAATGTGTTGTTACTAACCAGATGCACTCTTTAAAGGGAGTACAAAGTATGCAAGATGTCCCATATCTTTTTCTATTTAGACAACTTATTATGAAGACTTGCTATGGTCTTTCAGTTCTGAGATTAGCTAGTAATTCATTGAGCAATTCAGAATGAGATGTTATCACCCTTCCAGTGTTTAAGAATCAATTTTTTAACAGACATTGAAATCAAGGAGATATAATATTTACGATTACCTACTGAAATTTGTGAGTAGTCACCCAATAAACATATTTCAGGTGTAAAATACTCTGATAGTCCTAATAATGGGTCTGCTCTGGCCTTAATACAATTCCATCGGGGAGCTATATTGGCACAGGCCCAAAAAATGTGAAGAAGGGTCCCCTCTTCCTGAGAACAAAGTGTACATAGACTGGAGGGGAGTAAGCCCCATGCTGCTAATTTTTGTGGGGGATAGTACAAGTTGTGTAAGATATGAAATTGCATAAGGTGTAGTCGATCTTGTGTCATAAAACAGTGAGAGTTACACCAGAGGCTGGACCAATCTATATTCCAATGGGGAAAAAGGGCTGACCAGTATGCTGTAGGGCCAAAGCTTTAATTGAAAAGTCATTCATATAAAGTTACATAAAATTTAGAGACTGCTTTAGGAGAATTAACCAGGGGGTACAGCTCCGACTGGAATGAGAATTTGGGTAAAGAGGGAGGTATCTTACCTATCGCCTTAATAAGGAGATTCTTCAATTGAAAAACCTTAAAGAAACAGGGCAGGAGTATTTTGAATGTATTTGTAATTTCAACCATTGAGAGCCAAGAACCATCTTTTCCCACAAAAAGGGATAACTTTCCATCCCCAATTGGGGTAACCAATTAGATGTAAGCCTCTTGTTATCAATTTGGAAGGTTGGGGAGTTCCAAATAGATTGGGACATGTCTGTATAGTGTTTGTGTTGTAAAAAAGCACATAACTGGGAATGGTCTCTCATGAAGACTTCAATCATGGTTGATTTTAGGTTTATTGGTAGTGAGGATGTCTTTAGACATAGCAAAGTAGAATGTTTCATATTACAGGAGCGAATCAATTCCAGTTCAATTTTGAGCCAAGGAGGGAGAGAAAAGGAAGGGGTTGGTGCAAACCATTTGCGGTATTTGGAGACATGGCTGGCCCAATAATATAGATTAAGGTGAGGTAGGCATAGGCCTCCTTTAAGTTTGGAAGCAGCTAGTTTATGATATGCTATTCTTGGTTGTTTTTTGGACCATATGAACTTTGTAAGAAGCCTATGGACTTTCTTAAACCAGCTTCCTGGTAAGTAGATGTTAAGTAAATGGAAGGGATAACATAAGTGAGGGGAAAATATTCATTTTGATTAAATTTATCCTTCCCCACAATGATATGGGAAGGATTGTCCACCAGTCTAAATCCTGAGTAATGACATGTACCAAAGAGTCTAGGTTTTTCTTGATGGTAAGCTGTGGGTCTCTGGTAAGTTCAATACTGGGATATCTAAGGGAATCTTGGGACCAGAAGAGAACTAGAGATGTGATAGTATTTTTGAGTACTTTATGATTTAGGGGAAAAACAGCTGACTTGTTAACATTTAGTTTGTAGTTCAATAGTCTACTATATTCCACAATAGTCTCTATCATTGAAGGGGTGGATGTTTCTGGGTAGGACAGATGTAGGATAAGGTCATCCACATATGCTGAGACTTTTACCTCTGTACCTTGAATTGTTAGACCTTGCATTCTCCATCTTGCAATCAGTTTGCAGATAAGGGGCTCAAGATATATATTAAAAAGTAAGGGGGAGAGAAGGCATCCTTGTCTCATTCCAGAATGTAAGGGAAATTAATCTGAAATCGCTCCATTCCCTGAGATTCTAGCAGATGGGGTCTGGTAAAGAGCTTTTATCCACCCCTGAAATTCTAATGGAAAGCCGAAAGCATTCAGAGTTTGAAATAGAAAGTTCCAGTTAACTTGGTCAAATGCCTTTTCGGCATCCAGAGACACCAAAACATCTGGAAAGGGGGTGTCTCTGGATGCCAAGAAGACATGCGATAGAGTGTGGAGATGGTCCACTGAGGATCTCCCCTTCATAAATCCCACCTGCTGTGATCCTATTAAGTCTGGGAGTTATAGACTGAGTCTATCTCCTAATAATTTTGTTAGAATTTTTATATCTTGGTTAAGCAGTGAAATGGGCCTGTAATTCTTCACCGAGTCTGGATTTCTGTCTGGTTTCAGTAAAAGAACAATGAGGGCTTCAAATAATGTGGGGTCGACTTGTGCACCTGATAAAATATGTTGGTATAAAGGTAAAAAGAACGGGATAATTTGGTCTTTAAATTTCTTGTAAAAATTTGGTGAAAATTCATCTGGTCCTAAGGTTTTATTGGTAGGGAGATTTTGTATCACTTCAGTGATTTCTAGGGTAGAAATGGGTGCAATTATTGCCCATTTGTGGGCATCATAGAGGGAGGGTAATTGGGCTTCTTTTAGATAGGAAGATAGGGTTAGATTTCAAGGGGGATTAATCATAGCTCCGTATAGTTGTTTGTAATACATAGTGAATTTGTTTACAATTTCTTTAGGAGACGATTTCAAGGAACCATTTGTCTGAGAATGAATAGGGGGAATGAATCTAGAGGATTCCTGTTGCTTGATTCTGAGAGCTAATAATTTTCCCGCCTTCTCCCCTTGATCTGTATAAGAGGCCGTGGTGTGGAGAATTGCGAATTTAGCTTTATCCCTAAGTAAGCTCAAATAAGAATCTTTAATCTTGATTAAATTTTGTTTGATGTTATCAGGAGAATGAGGATTTAGATTTGCTTCTATAGCACTGTGCACTGCATATATATATATAGATACATACTCATATATACATTAATATACATATGAAAAAATTGAATAACTTTTGAATGGAACAATACACCAATCAGTGAGGTTCACGGTAAACTCAGCTACAAAGTCAAGCCATACAAAAGTGAAGGTACTGGACTTCAGGAGGGCTGACTTTGGCAAGATGGGAAAGTGCCTTAGAAGAGCACTAACAAACAGGCAAGAAGGAGGGGGATCAACAACGGGGAAACATCAAAACTGACATCACAGAGGCAACAAGTCTTTGTGTGAAGCAAATAAAAAAATCAAAATAAAAGAAAAAGCCACTATGGTTCTCAAAAGAGGAGGCAGGGAAGGTTAGGGAGAAAAAATAGAATTTATGAAGTATAAGAAAACACTGAAGGAGCAGAACAGAGACCTGTACCAGTTAAGGCAGAAGAAAGCAGGGACGGAAGTCAGAATAGCAAAGGCCCAAACTGAGGAAAAGATAGCCAGCTTGGTTAAGAAGGGGGATAAAACATTTTATAGGTACATCAGGGAGTGTAGAAAGACAAAGGGAGGGATAGTGAGGCTGAATAGAATGGACAGTGGGTGGGCAGAGAGGGACAGTGAAAAAGCAGGGATACTGAATTAATATTTCTGCTCAGTATTCACAAAAGAGGAGATGGGGAGGTACCTAATCTAATTAACAGAAGCACTTTAGATAGGGGGGTTGATCCCAGTCCTTTCACAGAAGAAAGGCTTCTGAAAGAACTCCCAAAAACAGAAGGTGGACAAAGTAATGGGGCCTGATGGGATTCGCTCCAGAATTCTAAAAGAATTAAGGGGATAACTAGTGACACCACTGACTACCCTTTTTAACAAATTATGGGAGGATGGTGTGGTACCTGAGGACTGGAGGAAGGCATATGTGATTCTCCTTCACTAAAGTGGGAGCAAGACAGAAGCAGGAAACTACAGACCTGTCAGTTTGACCTCTGTGGTAGGGAAAGTGATGGAATCGCTTCTGAAGGAAAACATTTTTGAGTATCTAGAGGCCAATGGGGCACAGGACCCAAGGCAGCATGGGTTCACAGTGGGAAGGATATGTCAGACAAATCTAATCAATTTCTTTGACTGGGTGAGCAAAGTAGTAGACCAGGGAGGGGCTGTGGACATGGCCTACCTAGATTTTAGCAAGGAATTTGACACAGTCCCACACAAAAGATTAATAAACAAATTAACCAACCTGGGAGTTATCCCAGGGTGGTAGCATGGGTAAAACATTGGCTGGACAACAGGACACAGAAGGAAGTGGGGTTACTAGTGTGGTACAGCAGGGTTCAGTACATTGGTCCTGTCCATTTTAATGTCTTTATAAGTGACATTGCAGAGAGACTGGAATGAAAAGTATGCCTCTTTTGCAGATGATACAAAGATCTGCAACAGAGTTGATACTCAAGGAGGCGTGGAAAGGATGAGAAGGGACTTGGCAAGGTTGGAGAAATGGTCAGAAGCATATCATCTTGGATTCAATGCAAAGAAGTGCAAAATAATGCACCTGGGAAACAAAAACCCAGGGAAAGGGTACACAATGGGGGGGGTAGTGACAACAACAAAAATGGAAAGGGACCTGGGGTAATCATATCAGATGACCTGAAGGTTGGCAAGCAATGTGAGAAGGCAGTAGGGATGGCTGGGGGGATACTAGATAGACATCACCAGCAGAACACAGAAAGTTGTTATCCCTCTGTACAGACAGTTTGTGAGACCCCATCTGGAGTATTGCATCCAGTTCTGGAGACCCCATCTCTGCAAGGACATAGACAGGATGGAGGCAGTCCAGAGAAGGGCAACTAAAATGATTCAGGGTCTGCAAGAGAAGCCATATGAGAAGAGACTAAAGGAGCTTAATATGTATACTCTTGAGGAAATGAGGGAGAGAGGGATACATGATAGAAACTTCTAAGTACCTCAGTGGAATCAGCAAAGTCCAAGAGGGTAGCATCTTTCAGAAAAAGAGATGTGCAAGAACAAGGGGACACAATTTGAAGATAGAAGGGGGGATGGCTCAGGGGCAATGTGAGGAAGTATTTTTTCACAGAAAGGGTGGTGGACGCATGGAACAGCCTTCCTGAGGAGGTTGTGGGCTCTAAAACTGTGGGAAAATTCAAGAATGCATTGGGCAGACATAAGGCAATTATTGTGGGGGGGTAGGAAGATATGGGCTCTTGGTTAACTAGGATCTGCAGCATATCCAGTAGGTAGAGAAATGGGCAGACTAGGTGGGCCAAGCGGTCCTTGTCTGCCATAAAAGTCTATGTTTCTATGTTTCTATATATCTATCTATATGAGGTTGCACCTCGATAGTTAGGGTTGAGTAGGCACTGCAATGTTAAACTCAAAAAGTTGCACTTTAATAACTTTGAAACCATTCAATGGATTTACATAAACATTGGCATGTACTATCAGCCATGGTAGTTCTCTGGATATGGCAAGTTACATTCTAGTCAGATGTGCAGTTTCCAAGTTCTGGATGGGTGAAAAAAAGTATTTTGTCACTCATTGACTTTACTGGGATTTTTTTTTGAATGTACCTACAGCCCAAGCAGTTTGGAATTTTGGTCTGACATTTTCTGTGCAGAAAGGAACTAGCACACATATGTGCCTTTGGCTAGTCTGGTGAAAATATTGTACTGTTAGTTACTTGTAAGTCACTGCATTTTAAAAATGTGAAAAAAAAAATTCTGCGCATGCTCAGCAAGCAGTAACAGATAGTTTAATAAAACAAAAATGAATCCTGTTTCATTTGGGAAAATTCCTTTTTCGGATGGCTGCCATTTTGTTTTCAGTTTTGCCTGAGAAATTCAAATTTGGAAACCCCAAAAATAAATTTCTGGGGAGGAACCAATGCATGTAGTTTGCTCATTGGGACCCCCTCAGGTGCATTCTGCACTTTACTGCTCAAGAAATGCCCTTAAAGTGTGTTTTATTTAAAATTGAAATTTTTTTTTGTATCAGCGCCGTACGAAAATCAATCTTGTTTCATATAACTACTCATGAAAAAATATATTTTTTTCATATGGAAATCAATGTATTTTAATGGGATTTTCAACTTTGTTGCATAACTTTGCCATTTTTGCATATCTGATACCAAATGTTCAACATAGCCTTGGGGACCCCACTTCTTGAACAACATGACTGCCGCTACACGCCTGCCAGAAAAGTGATTTTACAGTTATTTGGAAAATTCATCTTTGGGACAGGATTTGCATAATAACAGTAATATTGTTCATGGGTTTGGGTCATAGGAAGGCTGTGCTGAAAATTTGAGGTTAAAACATGTATAAATATCAGTTATAGCCATTTGTTGCAATTTCGATATACACACATTTAACTCTGGAAATTTTAATGACATCAACCTAAAATTTTCAACATAGTCTTTTATTACCCCACCTCATGTATGTCACAACTGTCATTTTTCAAATCCTAGTAAAAATGCATTTTTGCATCTGTGGTGTGGAATGGTGCTGTAGTTGGGTGGAATTACATTTTGGTGTGGTTTTGAAAATGTTCTGTACCAGGTACATGAGATGGGATAATAAGGTGGTTATGTTGGCAATCTGGTCACTGTTGTGCCATAAACTGGAGTTCATGGCCATTCCAAAGCAACATACATACAGTATATGCATCTATGTAGGGTCAGGCCCTGCACTCTCGCAGGCAAATAAGGCAATGATTACAATATATGAAAAAGTAAGAAAACTATAACAAAACTATGTTAATGCATCAGTTAGAGTTGATATCAAATTGCAAAAAGGATGAAAATACAACATTAGGGTTTCAACCCTAACACCCCACCTCTTTACTGCACACACCAACGGGCGTCTTGGTTGTATCTTGGGATCATCAGCCATAACGCTGACCCCATTCACCTATACTGTACACTTATTGCTGATGACACAAAGATCTGCAACTGGGTTGATACACAAGGGGGCATGGAAAGGATAAAAAGGGACTTGGCAAGGTTGGAGGAATTCGTCAGAAGTATGGCAGCTTGGATTAAATGCACAGAAGTGCAAAGAAATGCACCTGGGAAACAAAAACCCAGGGAAAGAGTATTCAATGGGGGAAGGGGTAGTAACAACAACAAAAATGGAAAGGAACCTGGGGTTATCATATCAGATGACCTTAAGGTTGGCAAGCAATGTGAAAAGGCAGTAAGGAGGGCTGTGGGGATACTGGGATGTATAGGGAGAGGCAACACCAGCAGAAAACAGGAAGTTGTTATCCCTCTGTACAGACAGTTGGTGAGACCCCATCTGGAGTACTGCATCCAGTTCTGAAGACCCCATCTTCTCAAGGACATAGACAGGATGGAGGCAGTCCTAAGGAGGGCAACTAAAATGGTGCAGGATCTGCAAGAGAAGTCATATGAGGAGAGACTAAAGGAGCTTAATATGTATAGGCTTGAGGAAAGGAGGGAGAGGGGGGGACATGATAGAAACTTTTAAGTACCTCAGTGAAATCAACAAAGTACAAGAGGGTAGCTTCTTTCAGGAAAAGAGATGTGCAAAAACAAGGGGACACAATTTGAAGATAGAGGGAAGATGGCTCAGGGGCAATGTGAGGAAGTATTTTTTCACAGAGAGAGTGATGGACACATGGAACCACCTTCCTGAGGAGGTTGTGGGGTCTACAACAGTGGAAGAATTTAAGAATGCATGGGACAGACATAAGACAATTCTTGTGCAGAGTAGGAAGAAATAGGGTGTTGAATAATTTGGATCTGCAGCTTATCCAGTAGGTAGGTAAATGGGCAGACTAGGTGGGCCAAGCAGTCCTTATTTGCCATCAAAGTCTATGTTTCTGTGTTTGTATATACCTATGGAATGGAGTAAGAGTTATAGCTGATGACCCCAAGGTACATCCCCGATGCCTGTTGGTTTGTGCAGAGAGGGGGGTGGGGTGTTAAGTTTGAAACCCTAATGTTGCATTTCCGTTCTCTTTACAGTTTGATATCATCCCTAACTGATGCATTAATATATTTTTTTGTAAAAAATATCTATCTATATACATATGACCCAAAGAAATAAAATCCCCCTTAAGGGGTGGCTAGCTCACTCTCCCTGGGCTAAGACACATATATGGCACACTGAGTCCAAATAAGGAAAAAACACTTGCAAGTGTCTACTGTTCTTAACCTTTACTGATTGTAGAGTGAGGCCTCCCGGCACCTTGCAATTCAGCTTAAAGTTGAGCCAGTCCAAATTCTCTCATGGGGATTTGCATATGATTCACATGATGCTTTGCATTGTTGGGGTATGTGGTAATTGTGTTATCTTTAAAATTTGGTTATATGGCCAATATCCTTCGGGATAACCCATTCCTCAGGGCATTTGCTCTGGAGTTCTTTTGTAGTTCCTTTCCTTCTCTATTTTGGCTCCCCGTGACTCAAACAAATAACATCCCCTTAAGGGGTGGCTGGCTCCCTCTCTCTGGGCTAAAACACAGATATGGCACACAAATGAGTCCAAATGAGGATGAAACGTGTATCTGTCTGCTGTTCTTAACCTTTGCTGATTGCACCAGCACCATGCAATTCTACTTAGTTGAGCCAGTCCAAATTCTCTCAGGGGATTTGCATGTTTCCATGATGCTTTGCATTAGTTAGGTATGCAATTGTGATATGTGTGTGTGTGTGTGTGTATATATATATGTGTGTTTATATATATATATATATATATATGAGGGTAAAAACTCCATTTAATGCATTAGTTAGTTAGTCTACAGCGACAAAAGTGAGGAAATTTGGTGAGTGAAAACCCCATTGGACCCCTCCGCCACCCTCCAACTGGCATTGGGGTGCGCATTGGGACTGTCAGCCCCAACTCTCACCCCATGACACGGTAAAGCAGCAGAAGTATAGGAGAATGGGGTGAGAGTTAGGACCGATGATCCCAATGCGCACCCTAATGCAGGTTGGGGGTGGGCGGGGTCCAAGGGGTTTTCAACCCTAGCACTGAATTTCCTCTTGTCGCTGTGGAACAACCCTAGCTAATGCATTAAATGGAGTTTTTTGCCTCTAATTTCCCTTCTTTTTGAGAATGATAACGAGAAATAGTGAATGTAATCCAGCGGCGGGAGCATCCCGCCACGTAATGTCTTGTGGCATAGTAACAAGAACAGCAATGCAAACAGAAGCACTAACAGTGGCGCACATGGTAACGCAAGCACGAATGAGAACAGAAAGAGTAACACACACGGTGGCGTAGATGGGAACGGTCTGCCACGTGATTTGTTGTCACATAGTAACATGGTGCCTGCAAATGGAAATGTCAATGGGCATGGTGACGCAAAGTGAAACAGAAAGAGAAACAGTACTGTAGACACAAATGGCAAAAATAACAGAAACACAAGCGCAAATGAAAACACAAAGGATAACGATATGGTGGCGAGGCGCCAACGGTAAGTGAAATGGGTATGGAACCGCAAGCGGAAAGGACAACAGTAACAGTAATGTAAGGGCACAGGCTGGTTTTCCCCAAAAGCTGCATAGAGAAAGACAGTGAGTACAAAGAATGTATGCATAATAATGGGTATCGGAGCAGAAAATGAGGACTTGGAATACTAAATAGGTTATATCTCAGGAACCGTATGACGTAGAAAAAAAATTAAAAGTCATATGTTTTACGACTGTCCTGGCTAGTTTTGCACTTAGCCCCCTTAGTGTTTTTCTGACGAAAAGTCCGTATTTTGCACCATTTCCGAGATATGAGCCCTGAAAGGCGCAGCGAACGCTGTAATGTTATCCTATGGGAAAAAAGAGAAGTTCGGAGTGCCATAACTTTGCCTCCTTGCAATATTTTTTCACCAAACCACTGAAAGGCACATCTGTCGGCTGTTGGCTGTCTTCCCTCCAAATTTCAGGAAAAAAGACCAAACCATATTTTGCAGCAGGGTGCCAAAGGATTCCTGTAATGCGTAGGGCACCGTCATGCTATCCTATGGGGAAAAAATGTCACCTTTGGAGTGCCGTAACTTTGCCACTGTGTAATATTTTTTCAATACAGCACTGAAAGGTACATCTGTGAGATGTCAGCTGCGTTCCCTCCAAATTTCAGCTCAAAACTCCCAACCGTTCTTTTGCAGCGGAGTGCCAAGGAATTAGTTATTTTGGGCATGATGTTGCAAAGTAGTGTCGCATTCTTATGAAGCTGTAAAAATCTCCATACACTTTTGTGAGTATTAATTACTTTATGAAGCATTTCTTTTTCTAGAAATCTGAAAACATATTTCTGGGGTGTTTTACCCCAAAATAAAGACATGGCTAGCATCCTCAGGGCCCGACTAGGTGAATACAAAAAGAATTAGGTTGCTAGAGGGTCTCAATTTTAAATGCCAAGCATTTTTCTGATCACTAACTGAAAACAAGATGGTGGATTTGCGACAGTAACAGTGCCATTTGCGACAGTAAAAAGTACATTTGCGACACTGTCAAGCTTTTTGTTAACTTTTCCCATTGACTTATAATGGGAAATTGTTTTTTGAATAACTTTTGAACCATTTAATATTGTTTCACGAAATGTTCGAAAGGCACATCGGGGACCCCGGCCGTACATTCCCTGAAGATTTTGGGCAGGTCATACAAACCGTGCGACCTGTAGGCGCGACAGTAGAATTCCAGAAAAAGCATAAATGCACGAGCAGATCATGCTTAATAACTCTGCAGTCGTATATCCGACTGGTATGAAACTTGGCAGATCCCAAGGCATATGGTTCTTGATTATGTATTCCAAATTTCAGGTAAATCTGTCAAACAGTTGCAAAGTTATTAAGGTGCAAAATTTTGGGTTTAACATAGAAATGGCTCCTCAACCCTAACTATGGTAGCACTACCGTGCTACCATAGTGTGTATATATATATATATATATATATATATATATAGGCACAGTCACACCCTTATAGTTAGGATTGAATGGGCACTTCAATGTTAAACTCAAGGGTTTGCACTTTAATAACTTTGCACCCATTCAACGGATTTACACATAATTTGGTATGCACTGACCTGTGGGGTTAGATCTCTTGATGTACTGTAGCAAGTTCTATTCCTCTAAGATGTGCAGTTTATGAGTTATCTAGAGGTGAAAACACATATTCTCACTCATTGACTTTGCTGGGATTTTTCTTTGAACTTGCCTACAGCCCAGGTGGTTTGGTTATTTTTACCTAAAATTTTCAGGGCAGAAAGGGACCCCCTCACAGATGTGCCTTTTGCTAGTCTGGTGGAAACATAATAAACTGTTTTTAAGTTGTTGCAATTTAAAAAATTGAAAAAATAATTTATGAGCATGCTCAGTAAGCATTAAAATATAGCTGTATGAAATGAAAGAGAAATCCTGCTTTGTGTGAGAAAATTAATTTTTTGTGTGGCTGCCATTTTGTTTTCAGTTTGCCTGAAATATTCAAATTTGGCCTCCCCCCAAAAAAAAATTATGACCTGAGGAGAAACTCATACATGTAGCTTGCATATTTGAACCCCTTCAGTGTATTTTGCACTTTACTGCTCAAACAATTCCCTGAAAATGAACTTTTATTTAATAGTGAAATTCTTCTTTCATATCCATGTAATGCAAAGCAGGATCTTACTTGTATGCTGAGTTATGAAGTAAGATCCTATTTCTTGAGCTGAAAATAGAAATATCGCTGTAGAAATAAGTTTTACTGCCAGCATTGTGGTGCCCAATTCACTGTGTCATCACTAAATGGCATTGTGGGACACTGGGAAGCCCACTCCCAGTGTCCACAATACAAGAAAACTGTCCATTTCTGACAATAGGGTGCCCAATCCCCATTATGGCAGCAGCTCCCTCTCAAGGTGGAACACTGGGAAGCCCACCCCCAGTGTCCCAAAATGTTTATTAAAACTATGGAGTAAGCACCCAGTCAGGATATATATGAAGGCAAGCTTTATTCGAAAAGCTAAAGTACTGGTGCATGGTGCAATAAAAACTGGCTGTTACACATCAGACATGATAACCATACATTCTTACATTTCACCTAGCCTTCACCAGGCTTCATTAGAGACACACTAGGTTTGTAAAAATCATATATTTATATACATACAGCCATGTGAAAAAGTGAATTGAATGTACTACTCAATGAAGCGATTAAAAACAATGATCTCATCAATATTGTATACATAAATAATGGCAAGGCAAGGCAATTTTTATTTAAAAAAACACCCATTCTGGAGGCTCTGGGTGCCAAACATATTAGAAATACATGCAAAACACAATCAATAAATTATCTATACCAAATAACACAGTGGGAAGCTGAAACAGGTTAATCTGTTTTATTAACTCTTATTTCAGATTAGCTTCAGCAATAGTAATCATAACTTAGCACTACTGAATGCCACATTGATATTACTGGTATGTTATTAATCCATTAAAAGAATACACAGTTTCACTTTACCTTAGAACAACCTTACTGAGGAGTATTAGTGGCACCTTAAAAGCATAGCATATATTGCAGTGTATAAATGAATTGTTATATATTACCTTTCTCATTTAAATACTGTTTTACTATACTAAAAAATATTGGATAAACATTACGACAAGTAGAAATTATCACATGCTACTGTTTTCTCAATATTATTTTTAGAGAAACATAAAGCAAACTATTTCAAATTTCCAGTGGTGTTTAGATGCAAACATAAATATAACCAGATTTATTCAAGTACCTCACCCCATAGTTTTATAAAAATGCTGCCAAATTTATATTTTCTTTAAGCCCAAACCCTCTCCTGATTTTGAATCTGTGTATTGTTTTAATGGATTAATAACATGCCAGTAATTTCAATGTGGCATTCAATAGGGCTACGTATGGTTACTATTGCTGAAGCTAATCTGAAATAAGGGTTAATGAAATTAATTAACTTCTCTCAGTTTCCCATTATTTAAGTATACAAAATTAATGGGATCATTGTTTTTAATCATTTTATTGGGTAACACGTTCAATTCACTTCTACATGTGGCTGTACTGTATGGCCCAGATATTCAAAAGAGTTAGATGTCTGAAATAGAGAGTTCGCCAATTGCAAGTCCAGCAGCGCCATTCTGCGATATTCAGCAGGAGGCAATTGCGCCCCCCCAAATCACACTGAGCAACAGCGCAATGATAATGAATGTATGTGTAACTGAAGGGGAGGAACCATGCATAAATGGCACAGTGCGATATTCAACAATATGCGCCATGCACAATAGGGGAGCAAGCGGAAGTTGCACTGTAGTGGAAATGAGCCAAAATAAAAAGGAGCAAGGGAGAGGCACAAGAATGCTACAGGGAAGGCACATGAGGCTGAACCCAAGCCAGAGAAACTGGGCAGGAGGGACACACAGGGCAGGCCAGGGAAAGGGCACCTGGAACCCACAGGCTCAGGGAAGGTGTGGGAGCCACAGTGCAGAAGAGGAAGTACTTGCCACACAGCAGTGAGGCCAGCACAGTCAGGTGTTCCCGGTGCAGGGGAAGTAGCAGCCAGGACAGCGGAAGGGAACACATAAACAGCTGCCGGGGGGTGAACACAAGCCAGGGACATGGCCAGTGCCACCATCCAGATGGAGGCAGTAATGAGGGGGGTGAGAAGGTGGGCAGCAGGGGGGCTCGGCCGTGGAAGGGCCCATCGGCATTATGCCCCAAACAGGCAGTACCGAGCCTGCACCAGCTTTGAGCTGTATAGTGATACAGAGATCGTGGGCTGGTACCGCCTGAATTGGGCAATTCTGAGGTGGCTTTGTGAGATGTGCAGTGATGTGATGTAGGCACCCACATGACGGAGCCTTACTCTGTCAGTGGAAATGAAAGTGACAGCTTGCACGTGCTTGTTTGCCACGGGTACCTTCCAGAGACCAACTAGGGACACCACAGGCATAACCCAGTCAGCCGCGTCATGCCACCTCACCCAGTTCCTCAGCGCACTGCTGCCACATGCTGCAGAGTACATCCATTTCCCCAGCACAGCGGCGGAGTGCGCAGCAAACATACAGGAGTTCTACAGGGTAGCACGTATGCCTGTCATGCTAGGGGCAATAGACTGCACCCATGTGGCCATCCACACACCACCTGGCCCTGAGGGGGCTGCTTATATAAATCACAAGGGCTATGCTAGCATCAACTGCCAGGTGGTGTGCGATGCCAGGGGGTGCATAATCAATGCCTGTGCCACGCACCCTGGGGAAGCACATGATGCCTTCATCTGGCACCAGTCAGCACTGTGCCACAGATTCGAGAGTGGGGACATCCCCACTGGCCACCTAGTGGGTGAGTATGCAACCCACATGGACAATCATAGGGCCTGGGGGGGCATGGTCAGAGGTGACATGGGTAGTGGCCTACATGGCCAGGGACAGGGCGATGCTGATCACCAAACTAACCTCCACCCTCTACACACAGGTGACAGTGGATACCCACTCCATCCCTGGCTGCTCACACCCTACTGGCGGCCCGCGACCCCATCGCAGCAACACTACAATGAGGCACACGCCACAACACGTAATGTCATCGAGTGGGTGTTCAGGATGCTGAAGGCACATTTCCGTTGCCTGGACACCTCCAGCGGTGCTCTACAGTACAGCCCCTCAAAGGTCTGCAGGCTATTCCTGGCTTGTTGCATCCTGCACAGCATGGCCAACGAATGTGGGATAGCCATACAGGTCGAAGAGGGGGACAGCAATGGGGATGATGAGGACGCCGGTGACAATGGTGATGGGCAGCCCCCCCTTGGGTGACGGGACCCCCGACTGCTCCGGCTGGCACAGCTGCACCGGGACACCATCACAGAGGAGCACTTCAGCCAGCCCAGGTAAGTTATGGGGCCATGTGCAACCACCAATGGCTAAGGCACAACCCACAAACACACATGCACACACACCAGGGGTGCATGCCATCAAGGGAACTGTCCGGGCATGGAACCACACACAGCACCAGGGTTGAGTGAGGTCTAACATGGCATGTGGACACACACACACACACACACAATGCACCAGACATGCACAAAGGGTAGGAGGCACACCGACCCAGAACGCCACCCCTAGCCACACACATGTCCACAGACCACCACGCCCACTGCCCATCATTGTTTATGTGTCATATGCTGAACACCATTGCACATTGGTGTACAGTGCAATGCAGGCATCATCACGCACACGCAACTGCGGACAGTGGCCGGGAGAGTGTGCAGATGGACTGTGTGTCCGCGTGCAGGGCCGGGTACCGAACCTTGCATTGCCCGCTGAATGGCACAATGCACACAGGGCAGCACCAGACAGTAGCCACATTGGGAGACAGGTCAGTCACGTGCCACAGCCACCACGGATGCGTGGGTGGCCCCACTGAGACCCGCCAGTACTAACAGGCTGACCACTGGCCTCATGGGGTGGCACCGATTGTCCCCCAAGGGTTCCACTGCGTGAACGCGACCGTGCTCATGCAGGGGTCTGCAGCACACCAAACATGCCTGTGCCAGGCATGCTCGGGATGCCCACAGCTGAACCCGGTGTCGACAAGAATGGTGTCGCATGACGCTGGGAATGGGGGGTGGACAGTGCACTGCGTGGTGTCTGCGATGCATGGGCAAATAACTGTGTGCCCATTGTGGCCATGATAGCAGTGAATGCCCTTGTCTGCCTGTCAATGGCAGCGGTCACATCCTCCCGCAACTGGTCCATCCCTGCCAGGATCAGAGCGGTGTCTCTGCTGCGATGCTTCTCTGCTCACTCCAGAGCCACACGCAGTGCATCCACTGACATTGCAAGCCACATCTGCTGGTTGACTGATGCTTGCAGTATGTGGGTGTGCTCATCCAAGAGGTCATCTGCCTGCTTGGCATCCTGTCCTTCAGGGTGTGCGTGGCCCTGATGCTCAGCACCCCTTGAGGGTTGGTGCTGCACACCAGGACCAGGTCTGGGCATGTCCACAGGCGGTGCACTGACGCCGCCCCCTGACACTGTACCCCCAAGCCCATTGGCCGACTGCTGATGCTGCCGCTGCCCAGGGCTCACTGGTGCCACCGCAGTGGCTGCAACAGTCCCACTGTCCTGTACACATACCAGTGCTGCCCCACTAGTGCTGACAGGCACAGGCTGGGACTGTGATGACATGCAGGTCTCCACGGTGGCACCACCCACAGCCATGGCTGCGATGTTACCTGCTGTGTGGCCATTCTGTGGCACACACATGTCACTGCTCATGATGTTAGCGACATCATCACCGGTGACAGACCTGGCACCAGCCCGAGTCACAGCATGCCGGCATCCGTGGATGCCGGCATGCTGGGACATGGGCAGGGCCTCCTCCGCACCTGTTCCAACAACATCAGTCTGGACAGCCAGGCGGGCCCACTGTCGCACTGAGCCACATATACCTGTGGAGGTGGATGGGCCCTCCTGCATCTCCATCTGACTGGCCTTAGTGGACAGGTTCACCACCGCTGACCTATACAGATGCTCAGGATCTGTAAGGGAAAACAAAGTCACGTTAGTTCATGTGACCTACCCTGCCCCCCCAATAGACAGACCATGACCTACCATGCAGTGACGGGCTACCACCTGTCTGGAAGCTACTACCCAGAACACCTTCAATGGCACAACGCTGCATGCTGCCAGCAACCCTCTCTTCCTGTGGGGTCAGGCATAGCACCTCCTGTTGTCCCCCACCTGTCACAGCTCATGCTGCCCTGATGGCAGTCACCTTCTCCTTTATCCTCCTCCTGTCTGTGCCCATCTTCTTCTTGCACTCCTGCACAGAGCGCCGGTGGCTTCCATGCAGGTTCACTGCACACGCCACTTCCTCCCATGCAGCAGCACGGGTCTGTGGTGTTCCCTGCCGTCCGCTGAGAAGCGGCTCCTGGTCCAGGTAGGCCTCAAACAGGGCATCCGTCTCTGTTTTGGTGAAATTAGGCCTCCTCCTTATTCCACCACTCTGTTCCTCCTCTCCCACAACTCGCTCTGCCATGATTCAGCCTGTGAGAATGAAAGTTGTTACCTGTGACTGTGCAGTCCCATGCATGTCCCAAAATCCACAGTCCACACTCCCAAACAGCATGCAACTCACCAATAGACTGCAGTAACCGACTATGGTCAGTGCAGCCCAATGTCTCACTTTTTATAGCGCAATCCATGCAAATGAGGTGACGCGCGCAACTTTAAGTGGATGCAGATTGCAGTGCTGCACCATTGAATGGCTGATTAGCTGATTTGCATATGACGGCTGAATATAGCGCTTTTCTGCTTTGCACAATTGTGTTGAACGTGCTGAGCCAAGGGTGCAGTTCTGTGACATGCGCAGTACATACCTAACTACGCATGCCTGGGTTGATGACACAGGCGCCTGCCAAGCTGCTGATGTGCTGTGCATGGGAGGCAATACAGGGCATGGCCACCATTGTGACAGTGGCGCTACAGCGATGTTCACCTATGTGGTGCTGTGGCACTGGGGCATCGTAGGTGCACTGGGGCAACAGCGCTGGAGGCCACTACTGGAGGTAGCACACAGGCACCCAATCATGCTACACACATTGGGTTCAAATCACGCTGTGGCTGTCCATGCGCCAGAGACCCTTGACCCTGCGCCCGACCTTTGCCCCCTAGGCGCCATGCATCAGGCATGGGTGCACCACTATCATGCTGTTCGGTGACAGCATGTTAGGGATTGGCAGCGTTGTACCGTGCAGCATCTGCACAGGGTGGAACCACGCTGCAGAGTGCCATTTTGAACCTACTGAGCAAGAGAGATGGTGCGGAGGAGAGCTGCCCAGTGGAGCCAGATCGAAATGGCAAACCTGGCTGCCATTGTTGAGCCACTTTATGGCCCACTGTTTGGGGAAGCACCCCTGGACAGGTCTAGGAGCCAGGTGTGGCAGGAGGTGGCCAATACCCTGGAGGAGGCCACAGGAATGGGGCGGATGGTGGAGCAGTGCCGACACAGGTATGGGGACCTGAGGCGGAGGGACCCAGACCTTCTTGCCCACCTGCGGGCATATGCCAGGAGAGGCACGGTGCCACAGCCAGGTAGGTGTAATGTCCATACACTTTTATCTTCCATATGGGTATCACGGTTGCATGTGTTCAGAACATGGGGACTGTCCGGTGTTGGCTCTGGTGGTGTCATCAGGGTGTGGGGTGGGTGGGTGGGTCTGGCTGGGTGGGATTGCACACACATGGGGGCAGGGGGACTTTGCTACAGGATTGTACTGAAGTTCCTCTCTCCATGTTTGCACCTTAGGGCCAGAAGAGAGACAGCTGGTGAGAGAGCAGTGGCACCAGCTGGAGGACCAGAACAATAGGAGGGGTGAAGGTCCACAGCACCAGAGGGGCCAGCCTGATGATGGTGAGTGCCTTAGCTCCATGATTACTATTGCATGCTGTGTAACAGGGCAGGCAGTGGGGCATGGCCACCATCCATTGACACCACTGCCATGCACGCAACTTGTTACACTCAGCACTGTCCAGTGGCACTGCATGTCTGGGAGTGCATCAATGGTGGTCCATGCATGCACCCGGGTACATGGCTGTGCCACTGCCTTCACACCACATAGCCATGTCACTTAACAGCCATGATGGTGCTGTGCAGGACTTGGCCAGTGGGTGTGTGCAGTGGTCTGCATGGCTGTGTGTGCCTGGGTGGGCAGGTCTTGTGGGCAGGATCCCTGTGGGTGGTCACACACCATCACAGAGGCATCTCCCATGGCCATGTGCCATGCACAGTGGGTGGGCTGTATGGGCCTGTGCATTCACACCTATTGACTGTGCTTCCTTGTCCTAGGTGTCCGCCAGCTGCAGGCAATCAGGGAGAGGCGCTGCAGGAAATACTCACCGTAGCCAGGGCATTGCTGGACATCCTCCGGGGGTTTGAGCGGCTGGGTGTCCGGCGGAGACATGGAAGGTGGAGCAGCCGGAGTGGGGAACGGGGCTCCCAATGACCATATATATGCCCCTGATTTCTCCTACCCCCCTGGACCCACCCTCACACCCCTCCTTTCCTGTACCATTTGTTCATCCCTGCCCCTTACCCACCCCCACCTTGTTTGTGGCCCTCCCCCCTCACATTTGTACATAATTGTAAATAGTTTTGTTTGATGTTTTTGATTACAATTCTTTTGATATGAATACTGTGGTGGTCTCTGATTTGCAGTGGACTATAGGTGCTCAGTTGCAGTGGTGTGCATGGCGTCAGGGGTGGTGCAGTCATGGGTATGCGTTTGTGTCCATGGGGAAGTGACTATGGTGTCGGAGTAGCTATCAGTTAGTGTCTGTGGTGTGTGTGTGTTGTTCCCTGTGCACTGGATGACTGTGTGCAGTGGTCCATGGTGCATGCTCTGTGTCCATGGTGCACCTGTCAGCCCATCCATGGCCTATGCAGCTGACACCCTTGCATGTCTGTGACCTGCACGGTCTGCTGACATGTCAGTGGTGGCTGTCCATGCAGGGCAGCCACTGTACCCGTCACAGTGCTGGGTTGCCTCCTGTCACTGGTGTGGTGCATGTCTGCCTCGGGTGACACTGTGGCCTCCACTGTTGTTGTCCCACCTCCATGCTGTGGCTTGTGTGTGTTGCAGGGGATGTGCACCACTGTCTATGACTTGTGCTCCGGGCAAATGATGGTGGCGTACAGGTCCACATTGCCTGCAAAGGGTGACTGGCACTCCTGTGCCATGGAGGACTGCTGGCCATGTGTACACGGTTTCCATCAGCCCACACTGGGGGCTTGGTTGCCCTGCTACTGCGTCCCTGTGTTGGTGTGCCCTTGGGTATGGGTGGGTGTTTGTCCATGCACTGTGTTGCATCTGGTGTGGTGCATGCTTCCATGAACCACTGTGGGTATTTGTGCTGGCTGTTGTGGCCAGTGCTGGGTCGGGATGTGTCCTTGGGAGGGTGTGCAAGGTGCTGTACCACTGGTGATGGGGTCCGAGGCATGCCCTGTCATGTGTGGGGTACCTCGTGTGCTGACGCATGGTCGGTCTCTCAGCTGTACCTTGGGGGGGCTGTGCATGGTGGCACTGTGTATGCCATCATTGCATCACTGTGTGCTGCCACCCGCTGATGGGTGCTCATGGTGGGGCTGTCTTGCATGGTTCTGTGGTGCACAGGGTTACATTGTCACAGTAGGGGTGGTGGAATGCATGGGGTATCCTGCACTGGTGGACGCTGCTCCTGGGCAGGGTGTCTGGGGGTCACAGTGCAGGGTGTACTCTGCATTGGGGGGATGGTGTGGCACGGGGTGGTCGGCCCTCCTTGTGTGCCAGTCACAGCTTGCCAGGGGGTGTGATGGGGCACCATGGCCCAGCTGTGGGTTGGTTGCTTGTCTCCATGTGCTAGTGGTTATTCCAGTCCTCCCCCAGTTGTGCAGTGCATGGGGTGTGGGGGGACAATGTCTGTTCTGCTGTGTGTTCCTCTGCCCATCTGTGGCATGGGTGGTGGGCCCTTGCATCCCTGGTTGTGCTGTTGCATTGCTGCCCTGCTGCTGGGGGGTGTCCCTGTTTGCTCTATGGCACCTCTGGACTGCTCAGCTTCCCCTCCCTAGTTGCACTATGGCTCAGGTGGTGCAATACTCAGTCATCGGCTATAGGCACATCTTGGCCGGCTCAGTTTTTGAATATCGCACCTCTTGTGCATGGGTGCAATGGACTTGCACTTGCTCCTGCTATTGCACACTTTTTGGGTGCAGTTTGAACATCTGGGCCTATGTGTATAAATATTTGATTTTAACTAAGCTAGTTTATCTCTGATGAAGCCTGGCAAAGGCTAGACAAAGCATAAGAGTGTTTTTTTTTAACCATGTCTGAAGTGTAACAGCCAGTTTTCATTGCACAATGCACCAGCAATTTGGCTTTTTGAATAAAGCTTGCCTTCATATATGTCCTGACTGGATGCTGACTCCATACTTTGCTGTATTATAGTTTTTTGTCTCAGTACAAGTCTTTCCTTGGTGCACCTTTCCTACTTTGTTTTTATTAAAATTATACCTGAACAAAAGAAAACAGTCCTACAACTTCTTTTTATCTTTTTTAAAATCTTGTAAAAAGAAAACTCGTTGTCTTCTCATCCTCCTCCCCATCCTGACCCTCCCACTAAGCAACCCCCCCCTGCCCAATACTTACCATTGGAAGTCAGCGGCTGTCATCTTCTGTGGACCGGGATACGTCTGTATTCTTCAAAGCCAAACCGCAAACTGAAGAATCGAGGTAAGCAACATATAATGGCTGTAAATGTCAGTTTGAACTTACTGTATGTTGATATCTCAGCCATTTCTAGGTGTATTTGCACCAAATTTTTAACATGGACATTTTGGGACCCCACCTCATGAACACTGGCACTGTCGTTTTGTTACTCTGTCCTGAAAAGTTATTTCTCGGTCACTGCATGAAATCACCTTTCAAGGCCAAGTAACAAAATGACAATGCCAGTGCTTATGAGGTGGGGTCCCAAAAAGCCCATGTTGAACATTTGGTGCAAAAATATCAAAAAGCACCCGAGTCGCGTGTGTTCATTGAAATTCTTCTACGTACGTTCATAACTTCGGCAAATTTTTATATTTTCACTCCAAATTTTCAACAGTGCCATTTTTTCAAACCACCTCATGAACAGTACAGCTGTCATTTTTCACTTCCTGCCTGAAAAGTGTTTTTGCTCCTGTGACACAGAATGGTGGGTATGTTGTGCAAAATTACCTTTTGGGACTGATTAATGAAATGACAGTGCCAGTGTTCATGAGGCGGGGTCCCCAAAAGAACATGTTGAAAATTTGGTGATAAAATTCCTTAAATGCTTGCGTTATATGTGTCCGGTGATTTTACTTGGCTTACTTGGATTTTAAGATGTAAGAAGGCCATGGGCCATTGAGAATGTCTCCCACTGAAAGTGGGCAAATCTTTAATATATTGTATCTGTTAAGAGATGGTGAAGAAGATTTTTAAATAACTTAAAACTTGGTTAATGTACTATATACTGGGAAGAGTATTCCAATATTTAATTGCCCAATTCTATGCATGTGCATAACTTTGCTACTTTTCAGTCTTTTGCCCCTAAATTTTTAACACAGACATTTTTTCACACCACCTATTGAACAGTACAGCTGGCATTTTTACGTTCGCTTGCGCGCATGCGCAAGGAAAGTTTTGGGAGAGTACCACACTTTAGAGGTGTGCCTGTCCCTTGCAATCCAGTGCTCCGTTGAGCAGGCGTGGCGGTCCTGCACCAATGGGTGTGGGAGCTCTGTATGACAGCGGTGGTCTTCTGCTTCAAAGAAACCACGCTGTCATGCGAGCACTGTGTCACACCGCCTCGCGCCACGCTGCCCGCATCACGCCGCCCCAAAGCTTCTGGGTGTTACGCTTGGAGCCCAATCAGCGTGGCAACATTGTTTGCTGACGGGGTGCCCAATCGGCCCCCACAGAGCTTACAGCAGGTGCCCAATCCCCCATTGGCCTCGGCCCCCCAGCATATCTTCTGCCATGCTGGGAGCCCACCCCAGCGTGGCAAACATCTCATGTAGTCCTGTTTTTTAAACCTGTAAAGAAAAATGGTCCCATGTAGTCTCCTAGTCCCTCCCAAACCTGCACCTACCCACTGTGCACCCAGCTTTCCCACAATTTCTCACCCCATACTTACCTCCAGAGCTTGGCGCGACGATCTTCTGTGTACCGGGAACATGTCTTCAAAGCCGACCGCGAACTGAGGAAATGCCGGTAAGCTGTATAATGGGCTAGTTGGGGGGTTTCAACTTTATTGCATATCTCAGGCGTTTTTTGGAATTTTTGCACCAAATTTTCAACATGGGGTTTTTGGAACCCCTTCTCATGAATGATGTCACTGTCATGGCGTTATTCGGGCCTGAAGGGTGATTTCGCAGTCACTGCGCGAAATCACCCTTCAGGCCCAAAAATATTTTCACTCCAGATTTTCAACATTGCCATTTTACCACACCTCCTCATGAGCAGTACAGCTGTCATTTTTCACATCCTGCCCAAAACATGTTTCCGCCCATGTAGCGCACAATGGTGCAGTCCGTGTGCGAACTCAATGTATAGGACACATTAAGAAAATCACAGTGACACTGTTCATGAGCAGAGGTCTTAAATGGCTGTGTTGAAAATTTGTGACAAATTCCTAAAATGACTGTTTTAATGGTGTTCATTATGCAGTTCCTATGCACGCCGAAGTTTGCGAATTTTCAATATTTTCACTCCACATTTTCAACATTGCCATTTTACCACACCTCCTTATGAGCAGTTCAGCTGTCATTTTTCACATCTTGCCCAAAACGTGTTTCCGCCCATGTAGCGCACAATGGCACAGTCGCTGTGTGAACTCAGTGTATGGGACACATTAAGAAAATCACAGTGTCACTGTTCATGAGCAGAGATCTTAAAATGGCTATGTTGAAAATCTGATGAACAAATTCCTAAAAATAACTGTTTTACGAGCGTGCATTGTGCAGTTCCTACGCACGCTTGTAAGTTTGCGAATTTTCAATATTTTCACTCCAGATTTTCAACATTGCCATTTTATCCACACCTCCTTATGAGCAGTACAGCTGTCATTTTTCACATCCTGCCCAAAACATGTTTCCGCCCATGTAGTGCACAATGGCGTAGTCGGTGTGCAAAATCAATGTATGGCACACAGTAAGACAATCACAGTGACACTGTTCATTAGCAGAGGTTTTAAAATGCCAATGTTGACAATTTGGTGAAAAAATTCCTGACAATGACTGTTTTACGAGCATGCATTGCACAGTTCCCACGCACGCTCATAGGTTTACGAATTTTCAATATTTCCACTCCAGATTTTCAACATTGCCATTTTACCACACTTCCTTATGAGCAGTACAGCTGTCATTTTTCACATCCTGCCCAAAACGTGTTTCCGCCTATGTAGCGCACAATGGGGGTAACAAAAAGGTCATGCTGAAGATTTATTGTGCAAATACCAGCAATCGCACTGGGCATTAGGGTAAAGCACCATACATGCCAAACACCACTGCAAATACCTGCAAGCGAACGTTCGGCATTGACAAATGCTTGTTCACATCCTGCTCAAAATGTATTTTTGAACCCATGGTGTAGAATGGCATTGCACTTATGCGTAATAAGGTTTTGCCTTGCATTTCACAATTTCTCTGTACCGGGGTATATTAGGTGGGGTAATATGATGACTATGCTTACAATTTGGTCACTGTCATTGGACATGCTTCCACACTTACATAAATATGGGCATCTATGGAGGTATTGGAGTATAGGGTCCAAAGGTCCCTGCGCTCCCACAGTAAAATTAGGATACTATTATACAACCTCAAATAGAAGGGAAATTCATTGCAAAAAGCTCCATTAATGTATCAGTTAGGGCTCCTATTAAAGCAAAAAAAGTATGGAAATTTGGTTTTAGGGTTCCCAACCCTACCTCCCCAATCCCCCATCCTCCACACACTAGGGCTGTGCATGGGCCAAATAGTATTTTCTGAATACCATGAATAGTAGGTTTCCTGAATATTTGGATATCTTTCCCGAATAGTTCACTATTCAGCCACTATTTGGGAACTACTATTCAGTGAGATTTCCAAGTCTTGCAGAACTTCGTTGGCCAATCAAAAGCCATTTCTGGAGCTCAAAGACCAGCACACCACATGACATCTCCACTCTGAGCTAGTAGAAGACAGGAGAGAGCGGTTTCTCAGAATTGCTCTGCAGTACTTCTGAGACCTTAAACTTGTTAAAAAAGAAATAGATTTTTGCTTCACAGTCTTTTTTTGGGGTCAGTATAATTTGTTCGATCAGTGTCAAAAAAGCTATGTTTGACTTTCTGACAGGCATTTTTGTCCTTATTGCTGTACTCAGTTAAAGGGACCAGGAGGGCTGTCTGCTAACACCTCTTCTCTGCTGCTCTCTGACATAGCTCCAGTGTGATTTTTTTGTGGGTGAAGCACATTTTATTTTATTTTTGTGTTTTGTTTTTTTACTGTTGTCTGGTGCCAGGTTTGGTTCCCTGCACAACTGATGAGGATGTCTGCTAATTCCTCCTCCTGCAGGTCACTTCTCATGATTTGCTATATACATGCATAACATTTGATTTTGTGAGGCTTTGCCCTGCATGCTTAACATGTTTTTCCAGGAGGCTGGGTCCCACTTGTGCACAGCTGTGTGCACACAGATTTTGACATAAACTTCTTCAGTTCTAAGCTAGTCAGGCTTGACTGACTGAATTATTATTGTTGTTCTTCTGGTTCTGGGCATGGATCCTTGTACACATGAGAAGTGTGTTGACTGACTCCCCCCAACTTCCACACCCCACTGCACACAATTAACCTCCAAGGCTGGCACAAGCCCTGTTTGGGGCAGACAGCCTGCGGATGATGCTGGCAACCTTTGAGAATTGTATGGAGGCAGCCCTGAATGCAAGGTTCACCTTGCACCATATATGTTTGGTGCTAGCACCTTGTGTCAGACACAGGGCTTTGAGAATCGGGCCCATGAAGTGCAGATCATGTGCAATGGAAAATATTCTCACTGCTGCACCATGAGCTCTGGATAATCTTACTTGTGCCTTTGGCACTTGTGAGATATCAAGAACTCACTCTGCAGTAGTGAGAATATTTTCCATATCACACTCCTACCCATCATATATTTTACATAGATATAGATATAGATATAGATATAGATATAGATATAGATATAGATATAGATATTAGTTTTTGTTGACCAGGTAAGTGCACCAGACAAATTCTGCCTATTTTCAGGTACGACCCAGGCGAGGGGAGATACAGATGAATGCCAACTGACCTTGAACCAGATTAAGCTGTTGGTGGTATTTTTAGTGAATGGAGGAAGTTTTGCCAGGACACCAGGGAAATTCCCCTACTGAGTTGCTGTCAGTTGGAGGAGTTGCTAGTGTCTGTCTGCAGAATGGCAGACTGTGTTCAGCTTCCAATGGAGGAGGATTTTTTACTTACAGAAGGAGTGATATTGGATGTGGCTACTCACCAGGACTTGCCGCTTTCTAGTGAACCTCTGGAGCTTGTTGGTGATTTGCATGGCACTCACTGTGCAGCAGATGTTTTCCAGGCTGTGAAAATTCTGGAGCCTGTTCCTGCTGATTTAGCTGTTTCAGCAACTCAAATTGGATGTTCGGAGGTTTCCTGAGTTTCTGGAGGCATTCTCCCTGTCTCTCCTCTGGTTTTCCGACCTGCAGCAACTGTCTGCCTTTCACCGATAGCTCCATCAACACCCAAAATGAATCAGCTGGCCACCGCTGATTGCATCAGAATGTGGAAACGCAATGAGTCAGATGCGGCATTCCCCGACACTACTGACTTTTTTGTTTCGACGACACAAGTTGGATTTTCAGAGACATCTCGGACTCATGATGGTGTTCTCCTTACTTCTCCTCCAATTTCTCGACCAACAGTAGATGTCTGCCGTTTACCGTAGGTTCTGTCTGCTTCTCTGATGAAGCAGCTGGCCGCTGCTTCTCGAGTCGGAATGTGGAAGCACAGAGACTCTGCTACGGCTTTCCCTCACACTGATTGGAGCAAGGAGACTGCTCTCTCTGATGCTGGATGGGTGCAGCAAGACGACCGCTGGATTCTGAACTCGAATTGGGTCACATTCTCGCAAGAGCCAGCAACTGATTCAGCAGCATCTGTATTACAGGACAATCCTCAGCAGGATTCGAGACATGATACCAGCTCACGACCTGCAGAAGAGCAAACGAGTATTCCAGATACAGAGGGTGAAGGGTCTAGGGATGGGCAGGATCACCATCACATTTCCCCTGTCCCTCCCCTCAAAGGGACAGTTACAGGACTGGAGCATGATTTTCTTATCTTTTTTCGAATAATAGACTTGAGCAAGCCCCTAGGCGCAATGCTGTGCTTCTGCATTATCGCGGGGGCCTTGCAGACCACCCTGATAGATTTTATGTGGTGAGAAGACTTTTAAAAAATTCTATGTCCTTTCAAGCCTCTGACATCTACACCCTCATTAATGTTAGGGGCGAGGACACTTTTGACATTAGCTTCAGGACTTTTGCTGGCCTTGATAGATTCTGGGTGAAATATGAGTCCCTTAAAAACACATCGCTTTGGACTCCATTTTTTGCCATACCTCTTACTAAGCCTCTTTTCAAGACAGTAAATATCATGTTTAGGAACAAGGGGGTTAATGTGGGGGATATTTCTTTTGGTTGGAAGGTAAATGTACTGTTCTAGGCCCTCCAGAACCCATTATTGATGCTGAAGGAATTTGGACAGGGAGCTGGAGGTTTAAAACTAAATTGCATTCAGTTGGGGATACGATCCAACACATCCCAAATAGTTTTTTGGGGGGGAAGGACAGAGGGTCTGTTTTTGTCCAGGCCAACCAAAAGTTGTAGTGCCAGACATCTTAGTAGTGCCTATGATAAGGTCAAGTGTGCTTTATGTGGGGATTTGGACCACGATAGTGGAACATGCCACAATGTTTTTCATTGCAATCTTTGTGATGAGCGGGGACATGCCTATCATCAATGTCCATGGGCTGGGCAGAACAAACCTGGAGGCCCGGATAAAGAAACTTTGATTTCTCAGGCCCAAAATAGATTTCAGCCTTACTCTGATGATGGGGATGGACCTCCTGAAACCAAACCCCCTTCTGAACCCTCTTCTGCAGACCCTACTGCCGATCCAGAACCTCATGACACCCCGAGCCACAGGATGTTAATTTATCCCATTCTGATGGAGATATTGCCCCGCAACCAGTGGTGCCTGCGGGAGTAGTACCACCTGCTGATCCCTCCATGCCCCCCTTTCTGCCAAATACCTGATACCCTCCCCTAAATGAGTTACCAGGTTTTCTGCTAGGAAACTTTTACAGCCACTAGAAGTTCCATTGCAAAATGCCTTTCAGGCCTTACAAGATCTAGAGGGAGACTCAGAATCTGATTTTTCTGTTCGGTCTGAGGCTACCTCTGAAATCAATTATGATGATGAGGGGGCTAGCACCTTTAAGTGTAAAGAAAGAAACTGGTCAAAGAAGGAAAAAAGAACGGCCTTAACAATAAATTTCAATTCTGGCTTCTCTGAAACTAGTTTCCATTAATACCTGCAGCATTAAGAATGCAGGAAAGAGAATGGATTTTTTTACATTATTGCAAATCTTTTTCTACTGATGTTATTTTATTACAAGAAACTAGATTCACTACTTTACATGATGTTTCTCAGGCGAAAAGGCTTTGGTTACTCAGCCCCTCTTTTTGGTCCTTCGGCCCTGATGCTGCCGATGGCGTGGGGATACTCTTTTGCACCATGCAAGTTCATGTACTTCGACTATAGATATAGTGCCTGGGAGGGCTTTGTTGGTAGATTGTACTTATAAGGGTTTTTCTCTACATTTAATTTCTATCTATGCTCCCCAAGTAAAGACAGCCAGAACTAAACTGTTTCACAATATTGAGCAGTATCTGTATACCCCTAGGTTTATTATCTGGGGTGGGGATTTTAATTGCAGTTTGGATAGAAAAATTCATGATCAAATACAAAGAAAGACTTATTGTGATTCTCATGCTCTGTCAGAAATCATCACTAAAGCTAATTTATTAGATTCTTATAGAGCTCTTCATCATAACTCTGGGCCTACTTATCGACGGAGCAGTTATGCTACCAGGATTGATTTTATTCTGGTCTCTAAACAATTGCTCCCTTCTACCTTTTGTCTTTTTCCTTGCAAGTTCTCCGACCATATGGCTGTGGTTTGTAGTCTTGGTCTCTCCCGTTTAAGACCCCGATTCCCTGCTATGCCTGCTAGGTGGAAACTCTACCCTCCCCTCTTATTACAGGCTGATTTTCAAGCTGTCATGGTTGGGGCTTTTCACCGCCATCAGTCACTTGCTGGTCTGTATGATTCATGGTTGTCATGGTGGATGGATATGAAACTTGAATTCAAACATTCCGCACGTAATTTTGTTAAACAATCATTGGCAACAGATTATATTACTTATCTTGGTTTTCGGAATCAATTTTATCAATTGATGTCCCTTCCTGATGCTTCTGACATCTGCATTCAGGAACAGATATCAAATATAAAATCACAAATGCAATGTTGTCAATACAGTGGGGGTTGTCATTTTCATAATGAATTATCTTATGGTTTAAAAATCTTCACCTACTTTAGACCTATATTCTGCCTGTAAACAAGTGCTGGAAAGAAAATTAATGGAAGGCCCTTTCGATTCCATGGGTATTTTGAAATGTTCTGATGCTGAATTGCTAAATGCATTATTAAATTAACAAGGAACGGTCTTTTATCCTTCCATGCAGTGGATGGACATGTTTTCCTTTACTCCACCAAGTCTGTCTTTACAACAGTCCCAGGAGTTGGAATTACCCATCTCAATTTCAGAAGTTAGGTCTGAAATTCACTGTCTAAAGCCTGGTATTTCCCCTGGGCCTGATGGTTTAATTTCTGAACTTTACAAATTATTTTCTGATGACTTTGGCGTCATATTAACTCATGTTTATAATGAAATATTGGAATCTGGCTGTGTGCCTCAAGATTTCTCTGCAGCTTTAATTGTCTTTCTTTATAAAAAAGGGCTGCATCATGATATTTGTAATTGGAGACCAATCAGTTTATTAAATACTGATTATAAAATTCTTTCTGCTATTTTATGTCATCGACTACAGAAAGTTGCTGCATTTTTGATTCACCCTGTTCAAACTTGCTCGATTTCGGGAAGAAACATCCAGCAAAATCTTACTCTTTTGAGGAATATTTGTGAATGCAGTAGGCTGCGGCAACTGTCTGGTTATTTGTTGTCCCTAGATCAAGCCAAAGCCTTCGATAATGTATCTCATGATTTTTAGTTTCAGGTTTTTCAACATTATGTTTTTTTGCCAAAATTTCAGTCTTGGATTCATTCCTTTTACAATATGGCAATTTCCTATCCCATGGTAAATGGCATAATCGGAGATAGCTCTAAATTTTATAGAGGAGTTAGGCAGGGATGCCCTATTATTCCCCTTTTGTATTCTTTTGTTTTAGATCCTCTTATTCAGGAGCTTTTATGTTGCCAGATAATTCAAGGGCTTACCCCCTTCCTGTAAATTCCGCCCCAGGTCCTGGCTGTTTATGGCGATGATATGTGCCTATTTATATGAGATGTACACTCAGGGCTGACAGCTTTTGAGGTCATTGAAACATTTGGGACTATTGCAGGAACAACTGTGAATTTAGAAAAAAGTCTGGGGCTTTTTCTTGGAGAAGGACCTTTTGTTACCTCAGTTGGGAGGATTTCTATTTCTTCTCAATCAATTAAAATTTTGGGATGTTTTTTCAGAAATGGGGATCTGGCTGATATGAATTGGAAATCAAAATTGGAACTGGGAGATCAAACGGTTCTGTTATGGAAATTCTTTTCTTTTTCAAAGACTAAAAGGGTCATGATAATCAAGACATTTATCCTTCCTATGTTTTTATATTTCAGTTCTGTTTTTCCTTTACCTAAGGTTTATGAGACTCGTTTGTTTAGTGTTTTTTTTTCAAATGTTATGGGGAAGTCGTTTGAACCCAGTTCGGAGGGATTTCACTTATTTACCTATCAATGTGGGGGGGGGCTTGGAATGATTAATCCTCTGTTTATTTTATTTTTCCTTTTTCATTAAATCTACCTTTAAAACTCAATAAGGATTACATCCTTGGGACATTTGGACTTATCATTTATATGCAATTTTTTTAATAAATGGACTGATGTGGCTCCCATTGTTAAATCTAATTCTGGAGCACCTCTCTTTCTTTCCCAGTCAGCTACCAGATTAAAAACATGGTGCATTGCTCAGACTTGAATACGTGGGTTTTCACAGAAAGCTTTGTACCTGGATATTATGAATTGTTTTTTTTTTGGTCATTGTGGACTTCCCAAAATGCTTCCCTTCAAAGATACACCTAGCATTAAAAGTTCTTAAAGATAAAAGGATACCACCTCAGATGTGGGATGTAGTTTGGCTTAGTTGCCATGGGAGGTTGGAGGTTAAGGGCAATTTGAAACATAAGAGTTTGTCTGAACGTCAGTGCATTTGACCCAAGTGCACTGATGTGGAGGAAACAATGGAACATTTATTTTTATCTTGCACATATGCTACACTTTTTTGGACTGAATTGTTTCTGAAGTGGGGCTGGGGTCCCGTTAGAACTATCTCTTATGAAAGTTTGATACTTGGGGATTATGCAGTTTTTTTTTTCTAGGTATCATCCTAGTACATTGAATGTTATCTTTGCATGCATTAAATTGTATATGTGGCAAGCGAGATGCCAGTTTTCATTACAACATATTTCTACCTTGCCAACAGTACTGCTCAATAATATTGTTTTGGCCATAAGAAAACAGAGGGACTCTGAGTTCAGTGTTAGGTCTTTTCACAAATTTCATGAGTATTGGAAGCATGTTTTTTGGCTTTGATTTTTTTTTCTTTTGAGTATAATAATCTGGGATTCTTTTTGGATATGTCTGTTTTGTTTTCCTTGACATTTTTCTTTCAGCCTCCATGATTCTATGAATATCATTTCCTGAATGTTTGATTATTTCTTTACTTGCAGTTTTTCTGGAGATTTTTTGTTATTGAAATGTTTCTTTACATTGATGTTATGTTTTTTTTTCCAATAAAATATTCCCCTGCTCTCCAGTGGGGGAACCTTTGTCATCTTGGTCTCTGTCCAAGATGGCAGCCACAGAGGTGGTGAAGGAGCTCCTTGCTACTCCTGGAACAGGTGGACTGGTCTCTTCCCCGTTTCTGCCTGTTTAGAGACCACAGCTTCTGTTGATTTACTTACGGATACTACAGTTCCCCCTTTGCCTGATGCTGACATGCTTCTTCAGGACATTTCTACTGTCCAACAGAAGCACTGTTCTACTCTAGACACTGGTTCTCAGGATCTCCTGGATTTTTTTACTGCTTCTCCTGAGATTAGTTCTCTAATGCTGCAACTGCAGGCTGAGGAGGAGCATTTTGTGCTCTGCAGAACAGAAGTATGAACTGCCCTGTCTTTAGCTCAATGATCCGAAACGGCTGCTCTGGGAACTTGACAGACCAAACTATTTGGGAAGGACTCACCTGTATTGCAGCATTTGCCTAATCTTGAGGACCATGCTGAGGTTCCTTTGGGTTCTGTGAGTTCTGGATCTTCTCCTGCAGTGAATCTCTCGACCGCAGTGTCAGTGTGTAGGATGTCTTCACCGCCTGTGAAACCTGGACTGGATTTGGTGAACGACCTTTCCGGTGCCTCTTGCTCTTTCACTGCATCTCCTCCTCGTTCACCAGAGGATGCTTAAGCCACCTTACAAGCGACAGGATGGATTCTTTCTGACTCAGGACACTGGATTTCGGGCCCCACTCCCATATTAACTTCACTGATCTCGATGTCTGCTCCACTGAAATTGGACGTTCCTTCCAACCCTGTGCCTTCTCCACATCTTCTAACCAACACTTCAACTAAAGGCTCTGACTCTCCCTCACATCTCCCTTCAGAGCTTCATTTTCCCAACTCTTCTGCTCCTATTTTGGGTGGCCCTGAACTATCACGACAAATGTAACCAATTTCTTCGACTTCTACTACTACATTTCAGCCTCCTGTAGCCCCACTGAACATACTAAAGCCATCTGATAAGAAACCTTACACTTCTTTTTTTCACCAACCTATATATCCAGCTAAGCATCATAATGCTGTTAGGATTATCTACAAAGGGGGTATGCCAGACTTCCCAGATAGAAAATTTGTGGCTAAATCTTTATTAAAAGGCTCTATGAAGTTTTTTGCTAATGAAATTTATGTACTTATTCATGTGTCTGGTGAATCTACTTTTGAGGTAAGTTTCAAATTGAATTCTGGGCTGCAACGTTTTTGGACACAATTTCAAACTCTGAAATCTTCTCCATTGTTGGCCCCCTTTGAGGCAATTCCCCTGACTAGACCTGAATACAAAACAGTCACTGTTGTCTTCCAAAATGAAGGCATTAGTGTCACCGACCTGATCTACTGGCTAAAACAAAGGTGTTCGGTTCTTGGTTCCCCAGAAGCCATTTTTGATGAAGAACACATTTGGACTGGAGGGTGAAAGGTGAAGGTTATGCTCCACGTTACAGACACTGGTCTTAGTCACCTCCTCAATTGTTATTTTTAGGTTGTGACCATGGCGTCCTGTTTTACGTGGGACAACCTAAGGCTTGCTATAAGTGCGGTTCCTGTACACACTTAAGCAGCCTGTGTGATCAGGTTAAAAGCAATCTTTGTCAAAAACTGGGGCATTCTAGTGGAAATTGTCTTAATGAACCGAAGTGTAATCTTTGCAATTCCAACGGACATATCAGAGTTGCACCTGGACTGCGCACAATCAGTCTGCCTCAGCTGATGTTGAGGAGAAAGATTAATGATAGCAGTGGCTCAAAGAAATACATTCCCCCAGATCTTCTGAGGTATCTGTGCCCCCCCTTTGGATGTTCCTATTCCTGTGCTGATGCAGCAGTTGCCTGATATCCCTCCACCCATTGCTAAATGTAGATGCTGCCCAACCCCTTCTTCCTGCACAGATTTTTGAAGAATCTTCTTCTACAGGTATGCCCCCCCCAGATTAGTAAGTGATCCATCAAGAGGTCTCCAAAGGGTGCACATCCCGCTTCTAAGGTGTCTAAGACCTCGGAGCTTCCATTGTGCAACAAATATGAGGCCCTACAACCCTCCGACCTTTCTGATGCTGATTCAGAAAGCTCAACTTTATGGTCTTCCCAGGTGGATTTACATTCTGATATGGACTTGCATCCTCCTTCAGTAAGTACATGTCACAGATCACAGAAGTCGAGGACAAAACCTCCCTGAAGACTTTCTTTCTAGATTATTTTTCCCCTCCTTATCAAAATGTCTTCCCTACTTTTGGGTTCACTTAATGTGAACAGTATCAAAAATCACAAGCATAGATGTTTAGTACTGTCCTATTTTCAGTCTAGTTCCTTACAGATTGTCTTTTTACAAGGTACTAGGCTGCATACTATTGCTGAAATAGGACAGGTTACTAAACTATGGTATGCTGGACCTTCATATTGGTCCATAGGCCCAGATGCCTGCTCAGGGGATGGCATTTTGTTTCATTCCAGTTTGCAAGTACGTCTTCTCTAACTTATTGACTTAATTCCTGGGTGTGTACTAATTCTTGATACTACAATAAATAATTCTTATTATAGATCGATCAATGTTTATGCTCCACAGTCAAAAGCAGATAGAGTTTCTTTATTTAAAGACATTCAGCCTTATTTACTGTCATCCCAGGCAATTATTCTGGGTGGGAATTTTAATTGTGGACTTGACAAATGTGACAGGGGTGCTTACACCACTACTACTAAAGTGTATTGTGATATGTCTACTCAAAAAATTGTAATTTCCCTATCACATTTAAAGGATGCCTATTTGGCTACTCATAATGCTGTTCATCCCACATTTCAGAGGGGCCATTTGGCTACCAGAATAGATTTTTTTTTTTCATTTGCTTATTTTTATCTGTTTCCTACATTAAGGTTATGGAAGTGGAATTCTCAGATCATAAGCTTGTACACCTCTGTTTGGGGACTACGGTACCATTTTCTCAGAGTCCTGGATATTAGAAACTGAATTTTTCCCTTTTATCCCACTTGTCTATGATACAATATCTCCAATATTTTGCAGCTCATAAAAGTTCTGTCTTTGATTTGTTTGACTCTCCTGCCCTCTGGTGGACAGATGTCAAGCTGGATTTGCAGAAATTACTGAAATTGCATAGTAAACATCTTCATTTTAATGCTTACTTCCAGTACCTCCACCACTGGAAACAGTTACAGAAACTACAGTCTTTATCCAGGTCTACTAACCATGACTTTAGGGAACAGATTCATGTACTTCAAAATGACATGTCAGCCTTTCATCTACACCAATCAGAAAGCTTGAAGTATCAGCATAGTTTTGGGATAAAAGGGAAGGCAGCGGTCCTCTGCCATTATCTGTATTGTTCCACCTCTGTTAAACATAAGCTGATGGATTGCCTTACGAATTTAGATGGCTCTATCTGTACAGACAAACAAAACATATTTCGCATCGCAACTCAGCATGTCTCTTCTCTGTTTTCTACTTATTCAAGCCCTGATGTTACTTTTCAAGATTTATTACCATCTTCTCATGCCCCTATTTGTCCTCCTTTTTTATTGGCTGAATTGACAGCTGACATTCCGGCTGCAGAAGTGGAACTGGCAATTAGATCCCTGCCTAATAATAAAGTCCCTGGCTTAGATGGATTGCCCTCCGAATTATATAAGCTTCTTGGCCCACAGCTGTCTAAGGAACTGGCAGCAGTATTCACCTTTCTTTTGCATACTGATTCTGTTCCTTTGGATATGGCTCAAGGTCTTTTAATTTTTTTCTGCAAAAAAGGTGACAAAACAGACCTGACAAACTGGAGGTCCATTAGCCTTCTAAACATAGATTTTAAAATACTAGCCAAAATTTTACATACAAGGTTATTGCACGCAGCAGTACATCTCATCTCCCCCACTCAAACATATTCTATACTGGACAGGAAGATGAGTGATCATCTGCTCCTTCTTTGAGAACTCATTGAACATGATAATGCAGAAGGCTTATTAGGATTCCTACTCTCCTTAGATCAGAGGCAAGCTTTTGATACCATTGAACATGCTTACCTATGGTCCGTATTAAAGCACTATGGGATCCCGGATACCTTTATTTTTTGGTTGCAATCTATTTATAAAGTAGCAACACTATCTACATTTATTAATGGTTGGGTGGGCCCAATGATTCCAGTACGCCATGGAGTGCAACAAGGCTGTCCTCTCAGCGCTCTCCTTTATGTTTCTGGTATTGAACCACTTTTATGGGCTTTAAATTCTGCCCCTTCATTGACACATGTCCGAGTGGACACTTACACTATCCCTTATATTGTCCTGGCTTATGCAGACAATCTCACTATTTTGGTTGGTGATGTGGTTTCTGCGTCACAGGCCATGACCATTTACAATTCCTTTGGATCCTTATCAGGATCCTTCCTGAATATGTCAAAAAAGTAAAGGGAGACAATTCGGCAAACCTCCAGTCCCTCTTCCTTCCATAGAGGGAATCACATTGTCCCGGACCCCAGTTAGAATTTTAGGCATACAGTTTGGCTACCAAGCCTTGGACGTCCAGAATTTGTCTTCTAAACTTTCTCAGGCTCAACAGCTGGTGAAGCAATGGAATTCTTGGTACATGGGTAAATTGAAGAGCATTTATCTCGTTAAGACATTCCTTTTACCACTCTTTTTACATGTTAGTTGGGTGTCCCCCCCCCCGTTCCCTGGAAACCTCATTACTCAGTATTTTCTTCCAAGCAGTCTGGGGAAGCTGGCTAAATCCCCTGAAAAGGAATATTTTATATCTTCCTAAGTCTCAAGGAGGCCTTTGTATGGGTCACCCTGTTGTTGTTTTTTTTTTTACACTTTTTTTATCTGATTGTCAATTTCTGGCCTATTTTAACTCATTTCTCTAGGGCTTGGGTCCCCTTATATATTTCAACATGTAGTCCTTGGGTCCCACAATGGGAGGCAGCCTCTCTACGGGTACTCCGTAACTCCAATATTTGTCCTTCCTATATTCATGATATTTTTGTTAAACAAAAAAGTTGGCAGTTGATGGTTGCCATGGTGTGTGGTCAACACAGGAAATTTATCTATAAACAGATTCTCACCACTAAATTCCATGAACTAGTCACCTTTCCTTCCTGTCCTTCTTCTTTGACACCTGGTTTACTTCAGTTCCTGAATAATTCATGGATTCCTGAGAAAATCTGGGACATTCACTAGCTCAGTTGCCACAATTGACTGAATGTGAAGGAACATCATAAGCATAAACAGCTGGCTGATAGAACTTGTTCTAGGCCTCAGTGTGATAACCAACTGGAAACCACTCATCATTTATTTTTTTCCTGCTCTTATATCTTGGATTTTTGGTCCATTTTGGTGACTACTTGGCATATGCCTTCTTTCCACACTATCACTTTAACCGCTATACAGTATGGCTCCTTTGACTTTCCTTGGCAGCAATGGGATGCCCCTACCTTACAGGTTATTATAACAGTTGTGAAATGGTATATCTGGAATTCTCACTGCTGGTTCTCCTTACAGCAACGAACAGTGTCATTGACTGAACTGGTGGAGAAGATAACAGGGAAGGTTAAATTGCTTTTTCATCATGACCTGAAGGTTTGCCCTGCTTCCTGGATTTTTCAGACATGGTGGAATCTTCCATGGGTCACCGACTCTGATGCCCCAATTACTTGAATATTATGATTGGTTCTCCAGTCGGTTTTCCTGATTTTTCTGATCCCATTTCTATCACAATTTTCAAATGCCATATGTATTTATTCTCCTGATTTGCATGTTACATTCTTGTGTACTGAAATATTTATTTCTGGTTTTTGTTTTCTTTTCATTATAATTGTGTGTGATGTAATACTTTTCTGTATTTTTTTGTTGAAAATCTTGAAAAAATTCTACTTTTTAGTGGGGGGTCTGTTGGTGGGGATGTTTTTGTTCTGATTTTGACTTTCTTGTATGCGGAAATATTTTTTCTGGTTTTTGTTTCTTTTAATTCTGATTTTGTATGCTATAATACTTTTCTGTATTTTTTTGTTTGAAAATCTTGAATAAAAAAATTCCACTACTCTTTTAGTGGGGTTTTGTTGGGTGATGTTTTTTTTTGTTTTGCTTTTGACATTCCTGTATGCTGACATATTTATTTCTGATTTTTGTTTCATTTTCTTATAATTTTATATGCTGTAATCCTTTTCTGTATTTTTTGTTTGAAAATCTTGAATAAAAAATTCCCCTACTCTTTTTTGAGAAGTACCATGGGATGTTTAACATCCACCTGAACTACCACCAGAATAGGCAGATGGGACCTTGGTTTAATGTCTCATCTGTAAGATGGGTTACTTTGAGTATATGAAGCAATAACTGACTTCTGTGGTATGCCAAGATGCTTAATCATCCACAGAAGCCGGTTATTGTGAGTATACTCTAAGTAACTGAATATTATTACTATTATATGACTTGGAGTCAGTTCAAAACTTTTTTTTCGTAATGTTATGGAGTACCATAAAACACAAGTGGTGAAGAAGTAAGTTGCAGATGCTCAGTCTAAACTGCCTGTTGGGACGGTGCTATCATCGACATGCTGGTAAAAATTACAGATTTCACAGGTGTTTTTTCTGATTCTGTGCATCTGTTTTTACTCAACATGCTGTTAAAAATGAAATGCACAATGGGATATACCTCAGGTTTATGATAGTTTGTCTCTCAGACTGGGCTGTTGTCTTGGTTGATCACATCCCACCTCCGGCCTGTTCATCTCAGGTGACTTGGGTCCGACCAACACAGGCATTTAAAAAACACTTTGGAAGCTTTGGCACTCTGGGGGGAAGGGGGCTATAGTTTCTTCCTTCCAGGCAGAACGATGGACCACATAAGAAGAATGCTGTTTCCTTTGCTCCTCCCATGGTAACATGTTTATTAACCATGTGTGGGTGTGGCACGTGTTTTATTAATGGACTGTGGGCATGGCATATATTGCATTAACTGACTGTGGGCATGGTTAAGTTTCATTAACCACCAATGGAAGAGGTTTCCTTGACTAGCCGACTATGAGTTTTTCTACTTGTAGTTTGTAAAAGGAAAACTGATGGCTGTTCTCTGCTGTGATTGGCTAAGAACAGATGCATGTTGTATAATAAATGGCAAATATTGCTTATACTTTTTCTTCCTTGGGACCTAGAGTTACAGCAGAATATCAAACTATTCTCACTTGTTGTTCAAATATACCTGTAGCAGATCCTGATTGGCTCATTCAGAACTCATTTAGAATTTATGGCTTCAGTAGCAGTACTAACTATATGTAAATGCAAATAACTTTAAAACGAAAAATGATAGCATGGTATGGTGAGCACAAAATTTGTTCAGTACAAAAATATCCACAAAGTGAGTGGTGTTTCATTTATACTGTATATACCTTTTTTTAAATTAGCCAAAAAAAAAAGCAGAAGATTTTATTATTTTCACTTTTTGCGACAAACAAATGCAAATAACTTTCAAATGAAAAATTCCAAGGTAATTTGAGCACAAACGTTGGTCAGGACAAAACTATATTTACAAAATGAGTGGTGTTTCATTTATAGATGCCATTTACAGATTTTTTTACAATCAGCAAAAACTGGCAAGAAATTATTTTTTATTTCATTTTTTTTGGAGGTATGGCATTAAATAGAATACACGTCCCTCTTACTGGAAATATGGCTTCACAACTTGTGATGTTATTGTGTCAATTGGCACTCCAACAAACAATATCGACACTATTTCCAGTAGTGGGGCAACATATCCCTTATATATCCATATTTATTGCCTCTGTAAGGGAAGCACAATGGGCATACAATAAATAAACATTAAGGCTTTGGAGACCTGAAGGCAGAGACATGATTCTACCCATGTCAATGATGAATCCCACTGCATAGTGTTAAATGGTCTCATTTTGCTGGAAACTTAGCCTGAAGGTTAACGTAATGAGCTATGAATGAGCTTGGTATATCCAGCAGACAGAGCTGGGCTTGATTCCCACAACCTCCACTTGCATACTGTGTGACTCTAAACAAGCCACTTAACCTCCCCAGTGCTCCTGGGTTGCCCCTGAAAACAGGTATCTGTTCCTAGTGGGCCTTACCCAGTTACCAAAAAATAAAATAAATAACACCACCCCTTGATTGTGTTTAAAAGTATGATTTAAGAGGAAGCTCTTGGGACATCATTATTTTATATTTTTAGGCTTTACTTGACTTGTTTTGTTTTTAAATTTGGACAAATAAAAGACAAAAACATATCGACTTCATTTTTCACAACATTTTGGACAGGGTGTATGCTTTCACCTGAATGATGACATGACGTCATTTGCCACACATCAATGATTACTACTTTCATCCCAGAAAACATTTTTCTCATGACAGTATCAAGCTGTAGGGAAAGCCAGTCACTGCCCCAGTATGATTTATAGCCTGTATTTGCAGACTTGATGACAACAGTAGTTCCAGGGCTTCTTGCTAAGATTCTAGTGATTGATTGTCTGATTTTCCATAGCCTCTTGATGTACACATTGATTGGATAGGGTGTATAATGAGCCCATATTGTAAAAACAACCACAGTGTCAGGTCCTCCTGCAATGCCATCAATGTCGTTCTCCATATAGTGAAGATTGCTGAACACAGTCTTGCTTGTTCTCAAAGGAAGCCCGTGTGAAATATAGTGAAGCACAAACTGGTTTCCTGTATCTACTGCCAGAAGAGGACCAGACTGGTAAGCTACGTGCAAGTCAATCTTCTTCAGTGCTATTAAAAACAGAAACATTATTTATTATCTTAAATAGATTACAGGGGTATCATAAAAACAGATTCAGTTAACTTTTCAGAAACAAAGGAGCAGTTGGTAATACAAAGAATCACATACACTACAAATGGCCTGGTGATGTTCAGTTATATGGGAGTGATTACTAGTAATAAACATGTTCAGAATTGGGATGCATCTGAGCTCTACTCAGCACTAGCCTCCTTGTGCCTCCCTACAAAGATTCAGCTCTCTGTATGAAAGTCACAGGATGTAGTGATATACCATTGAAAGGAGGGGGTAGAAGCAGGGGGTCAACTCCAATCTTTCATAGTCCCATCTGTGCACCACCTGTAGGTTCTATCCTGCAGTGATACCATATTTCCCCTTATGTGACCTCCTTCTTAGGGAATGAAACTGGGGTCACATTGCATTACATATAATACCCAGGTGTTTCATCTGGAGGTGAATAGCTCCAGCTTATCATTTCAGCTAATGGTGATCCTCTCCATCCTATACAGGCGATTCATTATCTCCTGTATTGGTGTAGTTCAGTTACCTGGTCAGTAAGCCACTACCTGGTGATAAATTTCTTAGCAGCTACCAGAAAGATGCCCCCAAATTATTTTGCCTGTCTACTTCAGGGTGTTCTGGAGTATTGATGTGAAGTGTACAGTTCTGGGGTCAGAGTTAATCCCAGAGAGCAGATCTATCTAAACTCTTATTCTAATTGCTTCAGAAAAACCCTCGGTCTCAGAATTAAATGCCTATATAGGGCATGTATGTGTTGCCCTCTCCTCCCCACAATGTAACCAATATTCTCTAGTATGCCATGTCCTGAACTAAACTGTAATCACAGGTGAGCAGCATAATCGCATTGCATCTTAGCTGGCCCCACTGTAGATAGATAGATAGATCGATAGACAGAGAGATAGGAAAAGTAAAAAAAAAGTGCACACTGGGTTGGTGGTACTCACAACAGACATTAGACTATTTTGCCACTATAAATGTAACATTCTCCATACCACCTCAAAGTAACTTAACAATAAAAGCAGCCCTGTTGTCTTATTTATTTAAAAGACAATCAAACATAAAAAGAAAGCACTATAACATGTTTCAAGAAAATACAATATCACACATGCCCCCAGAATGCAAATCACCACAGAATGTTATGCTGGTCCAAATTTAAGCAGAATTGCATGGTGCCGAAAGGCCTCTCACACAGTTTGCAAAGGGTGCTAACAGAAGACATAGACACGTGTTTCGTCCTACCAGGACTCATCAGTATGCCTCGTTGTTTGACACCCCAGTGGAATGGACCAGCTACCCTTAAGGCAGTGTGCCTTGGATATATTATGGTAAACCCATTAAAATAAAAACTATTTAAAGACAAAGAACTCTGTGCTAAAACACTGAGGCAAGGGTTACCCAAAGGGCATTTGGCTGGGAAGCAAAGTTTCAAGAAAATACCAATATCACACATGCCCCACAATGCAAAACATCATGGGCTGCATATGCAAATCACCACAGAATGTTATGCGGGTCCAACCTTAAGCAGAATTGTATGGTGCAGAAAGGCCTCTCACACAGTTTGCAAGGGTGCTAACAGAAGACATAGACATGTGTTTACGTCCTCACCAGGACTCATCAGTATGCCTCGTCTGTTTGACACCCCAGTGCATGCCCCACAATGCAAAACATCATGGCTGTATATGCAAATCACCACAGAATGTTGGCGGGTCCAACCTTAAGCAGAATTGTATGGTGCCGAAAGGCCTCTCACACAGTTTGCAAAGGGTGCTAACAGAAGACATAGACATGTGTTTCGTCCTACCAGGACTCATCAGTATGCCTCGTCTGTTTGACACCCCAGTGGAATGGACCAGCTACCCTTAAGGCAGTGTGTGATATTGTATTTTCTTGAAACTTGGCTTCCCAGCCAAATGCCCTTTGGGGTAACCCTTGCCTCAGTGTTTGCGCACAGAGGTTCTTTGTCTTTTAAATATTTTTTTTTATTTTAATGGGTTCATCATAATATATCCAAGGCACACTGCCTTAAGGGTAGTTGGTCCATTCCACTGGGGTGTCAAACAGACGAGGCATACTGATGAGTCCTGGTAGGACGTAAACACGTGTTCATGTCTTCTGTTAGCACCCTTTGCAAACTGTGTGAGAGGCCTTCGCACCATGCAATTCTGCTTAAAGTTGGACCAGCATAACATTCTGTGGTGATTTGCATATGCAGCCCATGATGCTTTGCATTGTGGGGGCATGTGTGATATTGTATTTTCTTGAAACTTGGCTTCCCAGCCAAATGCCCTTTGGGGTCACCCTTGCCTCAGTGTTTGCGCACAGAGGTTCTTTGTCTTTTAAATAGTTTTTTATTTTAATGGGTTCACCACAATATATCCAAGGCACACTGCCTTAAGGGTAGCTGGTCCATTCCACTGGGGTGTCAAACAGACGAGGCATACTGATGAGTCCTGGTAGGATGAAACACGTGTCATGTCTTCTGTTAGCACCCTTTGCAAACTGTGTGAGAGGCCTTTCGGCACCATGCAATTCTGCTTAAAGTTGGACCAGCATAACATTCTGTGGTGATTTGCATATGCAGCCCATGATGCTTTGCATTGTGGGGGCATGTGTGATATTGTATTTACTATAACATGTGCCCACCTGATCCATTTCAGACCCTTTCAGTAGGTTCTTTATCAAATGGGCATCCATGGGTCTGAAATGCTTTAGGCAGGCATGTGTAATGGTGCTTTGCTTTTACGTTTGAGTGTCTTTTAAATAAGACAATGAAGCAGCTGTTGATGTCCAATTACTTTGAGACAGTGAATGCTCAATTTATGGTGATAAGATAGATAGATAGATAGATAGACAGACAGACAGATAGATAGACAGATAATATAATTCAAGATTGAAAGATACTGTAGATAATATAATTAATTGCAAAAAAAAAAATCTGTATTAAGACATCAGATAGGGATGACTCTTTAAAGCAGCAGTGAAATGAAATTTGATAACAAGTGAGACTGTATCTTTTTTCACTATAAAAGTTTCCAGGCATCTTCCTGTTTTATTTGGTTAAAAATGTTTTAGTTCCACTAAAATTTGAGTATTTTATAAAAGTTTAAATTGAATTAGTTTTTTTTTTTTTAAAAAGATAGCCACCTCATTTGGCTAAGAACTAGCGCTGTATACCTTGAGATGTTATGATTGAGAAAATAAAAAAAAACTCACTGTGTGTGAAGAGCTATGTAGACAAGTAGACTTAACATATATGCTAATATTTTTATTATTTGTAGCTAAAACTAGATATTTTGAGACAATTTTTTTGTTGCACCACTGTGTCAAATACACAAAAGTAAGGAAATGTGATGCTAGACAAAAACAAATTGCCTGAGCCTTGATAAATTTGTGTTGTGGTGTTTCTAGGGCTTTAAATGATATGGCAAAGCAACATTGGAGTTGCCCTAAGTTTGACACTTTCTTTCCAGGCACAGAGAAGTATTCACAACCAGTGCTTTGAAAGAGGATGCTCCCAATGGGCCCCATGCACTTGCAGGCATGAATTATGTACCAAAGGCATGTATCCCACCCACATAGGGCCCCACCTGTGAACAGGTGTGCACAACTGGCATTCACCATTGACTGCCACCTATCCATGGCCCCCCCCCAGCATGCAGTACTCCACAGAGCAGCCGGGTGCAGAGTCACGGTCTCGAGTGAGCATCCAGTGGGATGCTCATCCCAGGAGCAAAAGTGGATCCCTGGCACAGTAAGATATGGATCCAAGCTAGTGATGCCTACCACAGGCACCCAGACCCACCTGCCCATGCCCCAGTGGCCAGATGACAGTTGAGTAATACACACACACACCCATGGGTGAACAAACAAGCTCCCCACCCAGAACCCTATCACAGCTGCTTGCTGTCAGTGGCACCACACCACCATGGCACAACCCCCCATGGAAACATACTGCCTGGTGGTGCCACAGGAATGAATGCCAGCAGCACAGCCCTCACCACACCACCTCAGCTGCTGGCTGTCTAGCTGTCTAATGGCTGTCCAACTACTGGGAGCATGTCACTATAAATAGGCAGAGCAATCCCAGCAACAGTTACACATTTGGCAGCTGAAGTAATGTGGTGAGGGCTCTGCCACTAGCCATTCATTTCTGTGGCACCACCAGGCAGGTATGTTGCCATAGGGGATTGGTGCAACAGGTGGGTGGGGGGTTCACCGTCCACCAGACAGCACAGTTTCAACAGGGTACCAGATGGGGGTCTTGTTTGCATGCTGCGGGGCACCTGTGTGTGTGTGTCCTGAGCAACAACAGGGACAGGATTGTGATGGGTCAGGGGCAGGGGTCTGCCTTCTAGCAGTCCAGGATGGGGCAGTGTGGTGTTGGAGGGGTTCAGTGGTTTCCTGCTACCCCATGGATGAGGTCAACCTGGGTTGGGGGCATGGCACTACAGAACACATGGGCACCAGCCTGATCATCAGTCCCAGCCCTCCTGTACTACCCAGTGGGCTCAGCCAGCATGGGGGGTCAATTCCAGGTCCTGTTGTGCACAGTGGGTGATGTTCATGGGAGCACACAATGGATTATGGCAGGGTCTACCCTGGTATAACCTGCACCCTACTGCTCCCCCCCATGTACAGCACATTGTGGCTTTGTGCATGCCACATAATGCTGGCACACCCCTGGTACGTCCCCTGCCTAGCCCTGGCTTATTGCTGTCCACTTGGCTGGAGGTTTGTGTGTGCAACAGGAGTGCTCCCCTTTGATAAATGCTGCACAGACACCACTGCATTGCATTCAGATATAGCAATACCAATGCACCCAGTTTACATAGCATGTTGGCATCATGCATAGCCCCCATGTGAGAAAACTACCCCAGGGCACAAGATAAAGGAGACTGAACAGTCCCTGTAGCTAGACATTTATAGAAGAGAAACACCAATTACCTCATTTGAGATTCTTTGATCTGGAAAATGTAGAAAGGGATTCGTGGGATGGAGATTTCTGTACAAATCTACTATTGAGAGAAGCATACTATATTGATTGGTTTCAGGTAATGAACCCCAGGTTTGACCTGAATGACACCATCAATTGGCAACCAGTTTTATAAAAATGTGTCAGTAGTGATGAAATTTAGTAGCATCTGATATCTTCACATCCTTTCATGGCAGCCCCCCCCCAAAAAAAAATAACAGCCCTATGTACTGATGTGGACATAGTTACATACAAACAACTATAAATAAAGGAAAAGCTAGGGGAAGATTCTCTCATTCACCTCATTCACTTCCACTACCTAGAAAATATGCACATGACCCCATGGTGACCTCCCATCAAGCAATAGAGTTAGAATTAAGGGGTAAACTGAACTAGTTCATTTGAGAATTGGTTAAAAAGATTTAGGGGAGCATGATCTATTTTGCTTTTGTAGACAAATCTCAGTAAATATGCTCATGACTCGACTTGTGACCTCCCTAACATACTAACATACTAAAATGCCAACTGAATAGGCCTAACAGTCTTTCATGTCTGCTTGTTTGGTCAGCCCCCAACCTAGGAGCTGACCTTGCTGCCCACCTCGCCTTCTCTGGCTTCTCCCTTCCCAGTTCTGGATATTCTCGCTCCACTGGATTTTGCTTCCAGAACCCTTCACCTGCACCTATTCCACCCCCTCTTGAACTCCTCCACCATCTCTGCCTTCACCAGCCCCCTGAGCAGTGCATTCCATGGCTCCACCACCCTCTCAGTGAAGTAGCACCTCCTCCTTTCTCCCCTGAATCTTCCCCCTCCAGCTTCCACCCATGCCCTCTAGTTGCTCCCTCCTCCTTTCTTCGAAGCACCCTGACTGCTCCTCTCCTATTTACCCCCTTCATGTACCTGAAGACCTCTATCATGTCCTCCCCCCGGTCTCTTCTCTCTTCCAATGTGGATATATTTAGCTCTTCAAGCCTCTACCCATAGGTCCTGTCCCCCAAGCCCCAAATAATTTTGGCTGCCCTCCTCTGGACCCTCTCCAGGAGTTTAATGTCCCTCTTTAAGTTTGGCCTCCAAAACTGCATGCAGTACTCGAGGTGTGGCCTCACCAAGCAGTTATACAGAGGGAGTATCACTTTCCTCCTTCTGGAGGTGATCCCCCTGGTGATGCATCCCAGCATCTTGTTGGCCTTGGCTGCTGCCCTCCTACAAGTCTCTGAGTTGTTCATCTTGACATCTGCCACCACCCCCAGGTCCCTCTCAGCCATCGAGACTTGTAGAATTCCCCCACCAGGGTGTACACTTGGCCCAGGTTTTTGGCCCCCAGGTGCAGTACCTTGCATTTCTCTGCATTGAACCTCAGCTTCCACTTTCTAGACCATCTTTCCAGATCCTCCAGGTCCCCCTGTTGGGCCACCCTACCCTCCTCCCCATCCACCACTGCCCCCAGTTTTTAGTCATCAACAAAGAGACTCATCTCACTCCTTATACCTGTCCTTATGTCAGAGACGTAGGCGTTGAACAGGAGGGGCCCAAGGACTGATCCCTGTAGGATCCCACTAATGACCCTCCTTGGCTCCTTGTACAGTAATCTAAATTAAATGCATTCACACAAACATGATGCAATGTTTAGTTTTGCTAGATTGTTGTTGAAACTGAATTAGAATGACACAAATGAATCACACAAAAGATCCAAAACCATTAATTCTAAACATCTGGGACACCTATTAGAGTTTCTGTTGTCTGTTGCTTGGTGCTACCTAGAGGCAGGTCAAGCACTCAGGTGACATATCACTGATCACATGATAGTGCCTGTCATGTGAAGGGTGTGTTGCTTTGTGCTTGATTCCCTTCATCCACTCACTATAAACAAAATCTGGTCAGATCCACCATGGCTGCATAATGAAGTTAGTGAAGTTGTGTGGAATTGTTAAGGAGGTATGGAGAAACAACGCAATGATTTGTAAGATTTGTTTTAGTTTCTGTTCTAAGGAAGGCATACTCATTATTAGGAAAATATATGGAGGTGTACATTTTAATGGAAGGAATAGGAAGCGATATAGGTTTACAAAAGAACCCCAGAGCAAATGTCACTGAGGTATGTGTTATCCCAGCTAGGGACATCAACAGGAGAGACCCACAAAAGGGTGGCAAGGGACACCACAGGGGAAGGAAACAGCTTCTGGTAGGGGACTCAGTTGTTAGGGGGTAGAACTGGGGAAGGGAGGGAAGAGGGAAGTAGAGTGCCTGCCTGGCACCATGGCTTGGACGGACATGAAGTGAATCCTCAGGATTGCAGAAGCAGCATTACAAGAGAGGGAACTAGATAGCATTGTCCACCTTAGGGCAAATGACCTAGCTAGGCATGAGATCAGCGCAGTGCAGGATCAGTTTTTGGAGTTGGGGAGGGTCTCAGGTAGCAAGTATGGTAACCTTCTCAGAGACGATGCCAATCTATGGCAGGGGTCAGGCTAGAGTATTGCACACCATGCAGTTTAATGAATGGTTGCAAAACTGGTGAAGAGCACAGGGCTTTGGCTTCATTGGGGACTGGGGGTCTACCTGGAGAGATGAAGGTCTATACTGGTGTGATGGTCTGCATCTGTCCAGGAAGGGAACCAAGCTCCTAGGTGATAGGTTTAAATGCTTCCTTGGCAAGCTTTTAAACTAGCCAAGGGGGGAGATGCTAATAGGAAGCAGGAAATTTCAAGCCTCCCACCACAAAACATGGCAGGTAGTAAGGTAAACACTGAGGTACAGAGGTTGACAGAGGGCTGGACAGGGGTACATGGAGAAATAGACAAAGGCAATAAGAGCATGGATGGGGAAAAAGGATAAAGCCAACATTAAATGGAGGGCAATGAGTACCAATGCCTGTAGTCTGGGAAGCAAGCTTCCTGAGCTAGTAGCCCTGATGGAAGAGAAACATTTGGATATTGTGGCAGTCAAGGAAACATTGTACATGAAGAACCATGGCTGGGATGTCAACATACCAGGGTACACAATCTACAGAAGGGACATGGAGGGTAAAAGAGGAGGTGGAGTAGCTCTCTACAAAAGGGAAGAGATCACAGCTACAGAACTAAAAAGTAAAGGGGGAGGACAAGAGGCACTGTGGGTCACCTTGGAGACAGGGAATGGCATCACAATCTGCACAGGGGTTGTATACAGACCCCATCTCAAGGGGAGGAAATGGACCAGAAAATGATAGAGGAGATTCTCAAAATGGCTGAAAAAGCAGAGATGGGGAACCTGAATATGCCAGATGTTAACTGGATAACATGTACTATAGCCACATCCAAGAGCAGGGTCATTCTCGATGCCCTATGGGGGCATGCCTTAGACAGCTAGTGTTGGAACCCACTCAGGAGGGAGCAATATTAGACCTGGTACTCTCAAATGGAGAGAGGATCATAGATTTAGAAGTCATTAGACATCTGGGAATAAGCAACCACTGCACAGTGTGCTTCACAATAAGCACAACCATGGAGACAAGCCATACAAAAACAAGGATATTGGACTTTAGAAGGGCTGACGTTGGCAAAATGAGTGAATACCTGAGGAATGCACTAGCAAATGGCCAGAAAGGAGGGGGTGGAAGAACAATGGAGAAAAATCAAAACTGCCATATTGGAGGCAACAAGCCTATGTGTGAGACAAATAAAGAAAACAAAGCACAGTAAAAAAACACTATGGTTCTCAAAAGAGGTGGCAGGGAAGGTTAAGGAGAAAAAGGCTGCTTTCAAAAAGTATAAGGAATCACAGAAGGAGCACGACAGGGAACTGTATCAATTAAAGCAGAAAGAAGTGGGGAAGGCAGTCAGAATAGCAAAGGCCCAAACCGAGGGAAAGATAGCCAACTCAGTTAAGAAGGGGGATAAAATATTTTATAGGTACATTAGGGAGCATAGAAAGGTTAAGGGAGGGAAAGTGAAGATTAATAAAGGAGAGGGAAGGTAGGCAGAGGGAGACAGTGAAAAGGCAGAGATACTGAATGAATACTTTTGCTCAGTATTCACAAAAGAAGAAGAGGAAGAGTTACCCAAACCAAACAATAGAAGCACTCTGGGTAGGGGGGTTGACACCAGTCAATTTACAGAAGAAAGAGTCCTAAAAGAACTTCTAAAACTCAAGGTGGACAGAGCAATGGGGCCTGACAGGATTCATCCCAGAATCCTAAAAGAACTAAGGGGGGCTAGTGACACCACTGACCACACTTTTTAACAAATTATGGGAGGATGGGGTGGTACCTGAGGACTGAAGGCGGGCAGATGTGATTCACCTTCACAAAAGTGGGAGCAACGCAGAAGCAGAAAACTACAGACCTGTTAGTTTGACCTCAGTGGTAGGGAAAATGATGGAATCACTTCTGAAAGAAAGAACTGATGAGTACCTAGAAGGCAGTGGGACCAGGACCCAAAGCAGCATGGATTCACAGCAGGAAGGTCATGTCAGACAAATCTAATTGATTTCTTTGACTGGGTGACCAATGTAATAGACCAAGGAGGGGCTGTGGATATGGCTTACCTAGACCTTAGCAAGGCATTTGACACAGTCCCGCACAAAAGATTAATAATCAAGTTAGCCAGCCTGGGAGTGGGTCCCAGGGTGGTAGCCTGGGTAGCAAACTGGCTGTACAACAGGACACAGAAGGTGACAAAGAACTCATTCCAAAGAAAGTGGGGTTACTAGTGGAGTACCTCAGGGCTCAGAACTGGGTCCAGTCCTCTTTAACGTCTTTATAGGTGACTTTGCAGAGGGTCTAGAAGGAAAGGTATGCCTCTTTGCAGATGACACAAAGATCTGTAACAGAGTTGATACACAAGGGGGGTAGAAAGGATGAGAAGGAACTTGGCAAAGTTGGAGGAATGGTCAGACGTATGGCAACTTAGATTCAATGCAAAGAAGTGCAAGTAATGCTCCTGGGAAACAAAAACCCAGGAGAAGAATACAATGGCAGGGAGGTACTAACAACAACAGTAATGGAAGGACCTGGGGTAGTCATATCAGATGACCTAAAGGTGGGTAAGCAATGTGAAAAGTCAGTAAGGAGAGCCGGGGGGATACTGAGATGCATAGGGAGGGGCATCACAAGTAGAAAAGGGAAGTGGCTATCCCTCTGTTCAGACAGTTGGTGAGACCCCATCTGGAGTACTGCATGCAGTTTTGGAGACCCCATCTATGCAAGGACATAGACAGGATGGAAGCAGTCCAGAGGAGGGCAACTAAAATGGTGCAGGGTCTGCATCAGAAACCATATGGAGAGAGAGACTGAGAGAGCTTAATATGTATACCCTTGATGAAAGAAGGACAGGGGACATAATAGAAATGTTTAAGTACCTCAAGGGAATCAACAAAGTCCAGGAGGGTAACATCTTTCAGAAAAGAGATAGTGCAAGAACAAGGGGCACAATTTAAAGATAGAGGGGGAAGACTCAGGGTAATGTGAGGAAATTATTTTCACAGGAGAGTGGTGGATGCATGGAACCACCTTCCTGGGGAGGTTGTGGGGTCTAAAACAGTGGTGGAATTCAAACATGCATGGGACAGACATAAGGCAATTATAGTGGGGGGTTGCAGGAAGTAGGCTGTTGGTTAACTAGAATCTGCGGCTAATCCAATAGGTAGGGAAATGGGCAGACTGGGTGGGCCAGGTGGTCCTTATCTGCCGACAAAGTCTATGTTTCTATGTTTCAGTATTGTCTGGACAGCCACATTTTAAAGAAAACACAATTGCACTTACCTCAATAATGCAAAGCATCATGGGAAACATATGTAAATTCCTAAGATGGTACAAAAGGTGGCAGTACATGAAAAAGTAATGGCTGTCATATGTTCAGCCTTGGGATTATTTACATAGTTTTTTTTTTGTTTAGAGAAACAGGGTTTTTGTCCATGAGGCGATGTAAGTTATATTTAAGCAATGTGTTGATGTCAGGAAGTCAGGTGCAATGATGGACTGTTTGCAGAGAAAATGTGATAGTAACTTTCAGAGGGGGTTGCTTTTGAAACGGGCAATGCAGTTATGCTTGTGATAATGGGAATATTAGGAAAGTATGAAGTCTATGCAGAAGTGGAGTACAAATATGCACAGTTTCATAAGCATGTGGTCAGAGTTTAGGCAAATATGATATTTATTCTTTATTCATTACAAATCAGGTTTACAATCTTTGAATCAGAGACCCATTTACAAAGGCACCTTATCAGGGGGGGGGCAGACATCAAGACAGTTATTACAGTGCAGATTAAAACAGAAGATAACATTACAGGTGCAGTAAAAGGAACATTTAACATAGATACACTTAGGTTACATAATGTAGTAGTTTGTATGTTACTTAGGTTACATAATGTTACAAAATTGTGAGTTACACTCACGGATATAGTAGGTCCTCAGAGAAGACAGCGGGTTATGTCCCTGTTTGGACCTAATAGGGAAGCAGTGGGTCTGGGGGAGGAAGAGGCTGTCCAGTGGACGTTGTCGAGCCAGGGGGCAAGGCGGGCGGGTACCACAGGTTACAACAGTGGATTAGTTGCACCTTCAACAGCAGGTATTAAAGATATAGTTCCGAAACGCTGTTTTGAAGGAGCCAATTTTTGGCAAGTTGGAGATGCAGCTAGGGAGGGAGTTGAACTAGGTGGGGGCTCGGTAGAGGAAGGGTCTCTGGGCAAGAGGGATCTTGGTTCTGGGCACCTTGAAAATGGCCTTAGCAGAGCTATGGGTGGTGACAGACAATGATGACTGCTGTAGGGAGGTGCAGACCCCCGGGGGGAGTCCTAGCAGTGATTTATTTGCACGAAGGCAGGTCTGGTAGAGCAGTTGCTCCTCAAAGTTGAGCAGATTGGTGGTAGTATAGAGAAGGTAGGTGTAAGTTCAGCTGGGGGCACTGATCAGGAGCCTACAGGCCTTATTGATGGAGAGTTGGATTTTGGAGAGGGCAGTGTTGTCAGCTGCATCATGAGGGACAAAATGGAGGCGGTGATGGCCAGCCTGAGGGCAACTTGAGGCAGGCATACCCTGTGCTGGTATAGCAGGCCAATCTGAGTTAATGGCGGCTGACAGGGCATTAATGTGGGTATGGAAGGAGAGGCAGTATCGAACATGATGCCTAGGTACTTGTATGTGGTCACTTGTTCTAGCAGGTGCAGAGTGTTGGGGATAATCAAGAGGGGGGGTATGTTTAGCTTTATTTTGGTAGTGGGAGAAGAGCATTGATTTGGTTTTCTTTAGGTTAATGACCAGTCTGCAGTTGCCAAACCACCTTTCAGCTTGGTTGTAAGCTGGCCGGATGGATAATTGGAGGGAGGTGGGATTGGGATAAGAGGCAATGAGGACTGCATCATCGGTGTAGAGGAGCATTTTAACAGTACATGAGCTGGGGAGGGTGTTGAGGTACAGACTAAAAAGTATTGGACTCAGGATGGAGCCTTGAGGGACCCCAGAGTGAATGGGAAGAGTGCTGGAGAGGGAGCCACTGATTGTGACACGCTGGGATATAGCGGAGTGGTAGCTAGAAAGCCAGGAAATGGGACCCCCAGAGTAGCCAAGTTGGTGGAGAGAGTCGAGTAGAAGGGGATGACAGACAGTGTCAAAGGCCTCAGAGAGGTCAATGAACACTGCTCCTGCAAGGCTGCCAGAGTTGAGAGCAGCATGCAGGTGTTGGGAGAATTCCAGGACAGCCATGGTTATACTGTGTCCTGGGCAGAAACCGTGCTGCTCTGGGCACATAATGTTGTACTTGGTTAGGTATTCAGAGAGCTGGATCAACGCCACTTTTTCAAGAGTTTTGGAGAGTGGGGGGAGGATGGAGATTGGCCGGTAATTGTTGAGGGTGGACTGGTCCCCACTCTTATGTATGGATGTGATTTCAGCAGTTTTCCAAGCACTTGAGAACTGACCTAGGCATAGAGACTGGTTTAGAAGGTCAGTCGGGGGACTAGGACTTAATACAAGACCATATGGAGGATCCTGGAGTCGAGGGGGTCACTGCTGGGGTTATTGCTGCCTAAGGCTTTTAGCAGGTGTGGCCTGGCTTCTTGGAGGGATAGGGTGCATAGGTAGAATGGTGGCAGATGAAGGACTGGAGGGAGAAAGGTGGGGATTGGGTCAAAGAAGCTGCTGGGGAGGACCGAGCTTAGGTCAGAGAAGGCAGTGTTAAGGCAATTGGCTATAAGGAGTGGATCTGTGGTGGGGGTGCCATTGATGGAGAGCTAAGATGGTGTGGGGGGGCAGGACTTCCCATGTAGCTCTTTCATATTATCACAGAAGGTCCTGGCTGAACCCCAAGTGGAAGCGAGGGTGGTCTGGTAGTGCTCTGCCTTGGCCCGCCTAATGGCCCAAGTGCACTTACTGAGTTCTGCATTGTAGGCCTGTCTATCAGATGCCTTTCCAGATTCTACAGCAATGTTCCAGAGATTATCTCTGTTTTTGAGTCTCTGGAGGAGGGGTGGGGTGATCCATGGGGCATTGCATTTTTTGGAGCGGATTCTGGTGAGGGGGGCGAAAAGGTCACAAGCCTTACAAAAGGCATTTGTGAAGTGGTCAAGAGCTGAGTTAATGTCAGGGGTGCGCTGGATAGGAAATCAGTCTAGCTGGGCTAGGTATTGTTTTAATTTTCTGAGGCTGCTGGGGTGTAAACAGTGGCATAGAATGGCCTGGGACACTGGCTTCAAAGTAGAGGATGACCAGAGACAGAGGACTAGGGAGTGATCTCTAAGAGAGTTGGAAAGGACAGTGACATCCCGGATTTTGTAGGGGCGGTTAGATATAATAATATCTAGGAGAGTGCTGGTGCCAGTAGAGTGGCTGAATCTGGTGGGCTAGGTGGCTAACTGGGACATATCCAGGGCAGCAAAGGAGTTCCTTATATGGGAGGCAGTGGAGGCAAGCCAGTTAACACTGAGATCACCTAGGATGATTTGCTCCACTTTGAGAGGGAGAGATGTGAGGTAGTCAATGAGAGACTGGACCGCTTGGTATTGATTCCTTGGGGGTACATAGGAGACCATGAGGAAGAGAGGGCCTTGGGTGGGGTCAGGTGGGAATTTTAAGGTGAGGGCTTAGGTTCCATAATTAAGTTTAGGAGCTGGGAGTGCCTGACCTACAAGGGAGTCCTGTACGAGTAGTGCACAACCACCACTGCGTTTGCCTACTTGATCTTCCCTGTAGATGGTATATCTAGGGAGGGTGATAGCAGAGTCAGGGGTGGATTTGGAGAGCCATGTCTCTATCAGTGTAATTATGTCAGGTTGATGTTGAACGACCTAGCACTGGAGGGCAGCAGATTTCTTTAGGAGACTGCAAATGCTTAAGGATGCAAAGTGGAGGCCAGTTGCAATACAGGGTTTAGAAGATCTGGAAGCCATAGGTCCTGGGTTTGGGTGTACATTACAAAATACTAATAATAGCAGTGTAATAATTCTGGTTAGTGGCTGGTGGCGATGGAAGCCCTTGGGTCAACACCCATCTGAGGACTTTATAATCAGGGTTTGTGGGATAGATAAAGTGCGAAGGGTGGGAATGGCAGTGGACAGCTGGGTCCAGGTCGGGTCTCGGAGGGCGGAGGGAGTGGGAGTGTTGGCAGGGTGGGGGGTCACAGGTGTGTCAAGGGTGAGTGAGGGCCGAGTCACTGTGGGGTAGTCTGGGGATGAGGTGCCTAGTGTGGAGGAAAGGTGCTCTGGTCGGTGTGAGGTCTGTACCAAGAGGGTGAAGAAGAGCAGACTTAGTAATGGAGTGTAGGTACCCATAGCAGCTGAGCAGTAAAGGAAGAGTGTCCAGGAGTAGTAGAAAGTAAGGAGATGTAAAGCAGCTTTGTCACAGTTGGGGGAAAACCCCTCTAGGGGGCAAAGACTATAATCTGCAAATGGGGAAAAATCAGTATCAATCAGTAAAAGAGGGAGGGGGCAAAGACTGATGAATAGTGATAGACTGACCACAATAAGTGAAATGAGACAGGAACTGTATTGTGTTGAATTGGGTAAGTCTGCTTATAACTGGGCCCTCTAATGGCTAAAAGATATAATCTGCTAATGGAAAAGTCATCAGGTTTGTTTTAGAAATGGATAAAAATAGTGATACATGCAATTTGATAGAAAGATAGATAATTATATAAACATATAGATAGAGAAAGACAGACAGACAGACAGACAGGCAGGCAGAAGAGGAATGGCAGTAAAGCACTGAAGTAATGCCAACCCCACCCCACCCCATAGAGATGGACAGGCATTGGGGTGTGCCTTTGGGTAGTTGCCCATAACGCTCTTGCCATTTCACCTCACCCTACCCTGCAGACACAGACAAGTGTCGAGGTGTACCTTGGGGTGTTCAGACTTTACACTCACCCCATTCCATAAGGAAATATGCTGAAATGGGTACAGTATAACAGAATGGAGGGAACTTTGAGGCTGAAGAGTCAAAGGCACATCTCAATACCTGTCACTGGCTAGAGGGTGGGGATGGGGGTGGAATAGCATGAGCATTACTGTTGACAATACCAAATCACACCTCTGATGCCTGTAAGTCCCTTTAGGGCAGGGTGTTATGGTCAGAAACCCTAATGCCCTAGGCTTTTCTTGGTATTTGCACTCCAAGTTTGCAACATGGGCTTTTTGTGACCAACTGCATGAACAGTGACACTATCAGTTCATTAGCCAAAAGGTGATTTTGCACAGTGATTGCGCCATTTGGTACCACAGGTACAAAACTACATTTTTAACAACATGTAAAAAATGGCAGCTGTACTGTTTATGAGGAGGATTAAAAAAATGGTAATGTAGAAAATCTGGAGTGAAACTATAAAAAAAATTGGTGAATTTATGACACTGCTCTTGCTAATGTATACTTTTTTCCAAATTCCTATGCATCCCATTGTTTTCATCTCTACTGCTGTTACGTGACTTCTTAACCTAGCAACAGAATTTAATGCATTACATTATAAGGATGAGAAAATGTTTTTAATTTATTTACAGACAGTTACATAAACTTAAATGTCCTCTATAGAATAATTTAAATTTAGTAACAGCGGTAGTACAATGCAGTTACTCAGAGAACTTGAAAACTATAACAACTTTATATTGTACATTGACACCCCATAAGAACCTCCTTGAAATTGAGATGCAAATGTCACACATTTATCAGTTTTCTAAGAGGAATATTTTACTATCCTAAATACATTTTAAGACCTACTTATTGACGTTTTACACCAGTGATCCAATGTACTGCTGCTTACTACACCAACATCATAAACCATAAAAACAGATGACTGCCATAACTAGGGAGGCAATATAGCACAGTGGTTTAAGGCTCTGAGATGCAAATCTGGAGATCAGGGTTTGAATCCCACAGTCCCTACTTGCATAGTGGGTGACCCTGAGCAAGTCACTTAATTTCCATGTCTTCCCAGGTTGTCCCCGGAAATAAGCTTTCAGCTTAGTGTGCCACTCCTAGTTAAACAATTGAAAGAAAAAAAACACAATATATTATTTTTCGTGCTTTATTTTACTACTACAAGCTTTGACTAATACATCCATCCTTAAATGTACTCTTTATAGCTTATGTGTCTGTGACCTAGGCAGAACTACACTTAAAATATTACACATAAATAAATAAATAAATCATCAGAATAGCATTTATTTCAGTAGTATTTACTTCCTGTTCAGGTGCCCATGGCACTATATACATATATATATATATATATATATATATATATATATATTAACTTCAAAGCACTAAACCTATTCAAATGCACAAAACACAAGACTTTATTCTCTTACACATCACTGTTAAATGTCAGGTCCCAGAATGGCCAAAAAACAATTGTTAAACTTCACTCATGCATGCCACAGTCATGCCCACTTCTCATGCAAACAACAATCAATTAGGCAAACCCCTTTCACTTCTGTGCTATGCACTCTTACAGCAGAAAGACATGAATTTTATAGAACTGCTAAAAAAACAAATTTATCAAAACTAGATTTCTGAATTAAAACCTGTCATTTACAGCACCTACATAAATAATAGTTTATTGGCTACAAACGATGCTACAGACATAACAATAACAACAATTCTATTTTACGTGGAAAACATCCATATAATGAACTTGTCATACAGAATTTGTGACCTTCTGTCTGCATGTATCTGACAAAGGAAAAGGTACCTGCTTGATCTTTTTTTTTCTGTTTTATTTTTATGCCCAACTTGCCCATACTGTAACAGCCAAATACTGCCATGCTTAGTGTTAAAATAAAAAATCATGATGCCTGTGTGTGTGTGTGTGTGTGTGTGTGTGTGTGTGTGTGTATGTGTGTGTGTGTGGTGGGGGGGTGTGCCTAGATGCAGTTTCAGGCACTCCTTAATTTCTTCCCCAGGCAGCTCTGATAGTCAGTTGTTCCAACATGATAGATCCACCTCAGGCCCCTCCCACATGACCCCCCAAAAAGGTGGGGGTGGATCTTTAGAAACTTCTCAGGTGGAGGTGGGGGAGGATCTTACTCCCCCCAAAAAACTAATGCTGCCTCCCACTACTCAAATTCCAGTTCTTGTACCTCCATTTAAGAAAGAAAATAGTGCTCTGCAATCATTGACTAACATGAAAGCATTTTTATTTGAGGGCAGAAACAATTTTTGGAGGAGGGTAGGGCGGAGGAGACTATTTACACCTTCAGTCAGTTCCAAGGACAGAAAACATGACATCACCCTTTTTGTACATGCAAAATGTCTGCAGACTCCACCCACTGCAGCTGAAAAAAGGCTGCAAAGTGTGAGAACACTGCCTTACCACAGAGGAAGCTGGGGGCCATGATCTGCTCCGTTGCATTCCAAACTTAAAGTAAATAGAATTTCTTAACTGATAGAGCTTGGAAGAATAAAATTATGAAACAGGGATTACAACATACCACCTCTTGCTTTGTCTACAGATTTTGTATAAAGAGACAGAGGACTGTTAGGAAAAAAGATAACCGTGTATTTAAAACAAAGATAACATAAAATTAAAACACAGTGTATTTCTTTTATTTCATTATGTATCTTGTGTTTTTTCATGTTTTTTTCCCCAGCCCCCTGTCTCAGATGTGCACACCCCTGTGTGGAGGCACATGAGCACTGCATTCCGAGATGCACTCCAGACTTGCCACCCCTCCCACCTGCACTGCCATCAGACCTCCACCCATTGGCAATAGAGCTATGGAGGGGAGTGGCAACCATCCCAGGAGAGGAGAGGAGAGCTGCCATTAGGCTCTCAATCCTGCTCTGCCCTTCCCCCTACGCCAGCATTCTGATAGCCTGAGGTCATTCCTGAACCTGGGTTGCCGGCATGGCCTGAAGTGTGGAACACAGTGTATTTCTTAAAAGAAGTATTCAGCTATCATAGCACATTTGTCTTTAGACCTGTAAACATTTAACAAAGTAAAACCTCTACAACACAAAGAAACAAATGCAAGTTCAGACATACTGTTATATGTAGAAAGATGAAACCATTTGAATGGGAAAATAACTGTGTTTACTCATGTTTGTTTCAGGATGAATGGAATATGATAACCTATAAGGGGCACAGTGAAATGTATTCATTTATCAAGTGAGTAAAGCCTGTTAAGAAATTAACTTTATTGCAATTTGTTACACATAATTAACATTTTTGAGCCAAATGTAAACCAATTAAATTTATTAACAGGTAACATTTAGGAAATGGGGATTAAGGTGATATTGGTTTAAACAGAAATGTAAGAATGTTGTTTACAGTACAGAATCTGCCATATATCCAGGCATAGAAATTTATGTTAAAATGGTGATATTTTGTATTTATTATATATAAAATTACCAGTGTAAACCCTGAAGCAGGAGAAATTTGAAATTTTGGAATCAAGGTTGGAACTCAGCTGACCTTTGCACTGGTCATTCTGGTGTTTCATGAAAATAAATAAAAAAAAATTGTATTTTGATGAGCTTTGGCTGAGTAGGCCTGTAGTTTCCTATTTATTGTTCTGCTCTGGTGCCTTGATTGGAGCTGGGCCACTCCCCTAATTTGGGTTTTGTTTGTTCCAAGGCTGACTGAGATGGAGTTGCCTAAAGATCTCTGTATGTGTCAAGTTTCATTCTGGTCAAATGTGCAGTTTCTGAGATCTGGATCATAAAGAAAGTTTTTTTTTGTTGTTGTTTTTTCCCATTGGTTTGAAAGGGATTTTCTTTGACTTTGTCTTATGCCCTGACCATTTGGAATTTTGGACTGGCATTTTTAGGATAGAAAGGGACTGACCCACAGATGTGCCTTTGTTGGTTTGGTGAAAAAATATTAATCTGTTCCAAAGTTACTTAATTAAAAAAAATAATTGGTTCTGAGCATGCTCAGTAAGCACCTTAAAATAGCTGTATGAAATGAAAAAACATTCCTTGCTCATATTGACATCATCCTTTTTTGTTCCGGGGAGGTCCTTTTTCATGTGGCTGTCATCTTATTTTGTGTTTTGCAAAAAGAAATTTTAAATTGAAAAACCATATAATTGAGGTTGTGGGGCTCTACTGTACCAAGAAACATAGCTTGCTTATTGGGATCCCCTTAGTTGCATTCTGCTATTAACAGTTCCAGGAATGCATTTCAAATATTGTTTTTGATATTTATAAATCCTTTTTTGTATCATGTGATATGAAAAAAATTTTTTTCATAGCACAAGTGCTGAGAAATGATTTTTGTCATGAAGGAAAACTGCTTTGTAGTGGAATCCCTTGACCTCTAATCCCTTTCCCCTTACTCTTGTCATTTTTCCTGGTATCCAGCAGCATCCCTGCCTTCCAATCCTTGTCCTCTTTATAATTAAAATAACTTGCCCTGGGGTTTAGCGGCACCTCCCCCTGTCCTGTCCTCATTGTAATAGTAATTTCCTTGGTGTCTAGTGGCACCCCCAAGCTACAATCTCTGTCCCCATTGTTTATTGAGTTTCCTTGGTATCTGGGGGCACCCCACACCCTCTGATCCCCATCCCCCTTGTTTTCATAGGTTGTCTGGTGTCAAGTGGTACCCCCCACCCTCCAATCCCAGTCTCCCTTCTCATGTCCATTTTTCCCTGGAGTCTAGTATCACCCTCCAGCTTCCAATTACCATCACCTGTATCAGCATTATTTTCTTGGTGGCTAGTGCCACCCTTACCCTCTCTTGCCTGTTTTTTTTTTGCCTATAATAAAGAAAATTATCCCTCAATGTCTTTTTTTAGCAGGTAAAACAAAAAATGGTCCCTAGAAAATCTGACTACCCCATCCCCACCTCCCATTCAGCACCCAGAACCTCACCCCCCAACCCTCACTCACCTGAGCAGGTGCCATGCTGAAGATCAGCTCACTAACTGGAGAAAAATCTTGCTGCTGGAACCTATAAATGCAATATGAGAAACTAAGGTAAATGCGGGTTAGTGTATTTCAATGGGTTTTCAACTTTGGTGCATAACTTTGCCATTTTTGCATATTTTTACACCAAATTTTCAACATCCACTTTTTGAGATCTTCTTCATGAGAAATGCTGGTGCCATTTCACAAATCCTGCCTGAAAGATGATTTCACAGTCATTTGGTGAAATCACCCTTCAGGTAAGATTTCAAAATGTTCACCATGCTTGATCATGAGGTGGGCCACAAGAAGGGTATATTGAAAATGTGGGATCAAAATATGCTAAAAAGGCAAGGTTCCATGCATTTGTTGACATGTTGCTATGCTCCCTCCTACATCCTAACCAGGAGTCCTGGGAGAAGAACACAGGCTGCAGGTGAGAGCTGCTACAGGCTGTTGTGACTGGGTGCACACTTGAAAGAACTATGTGCGAGGAAAACATACTTCCAGAAAATGAACTTATTTTTTTCTGTACTAAACTACTCCTCAGGTTATCTGTTCTGTTACCTGGTGGAAGAGGTGGTCTGGCAGTGGACCAAACATATTGGACCAGGTACTGTGGGGATGGGGCTCTAACAGTAAAAAGCCACATACCACCTGCGGCTATGAGCACCATGGTGTGATCACCATGAGCGGTGCTAGCATCACTCAGAGAGAATTTAGCTGTTAGAGCATTTTAGATAGCTACTCTATAAATAATAAAAGATGAGGCTGGAAATTTTGATGGGGGTGGTTTTTATTAGGATTTTATTTATTAATGATTATTGGTAAGAATGTTAACCACCCAGGGAAAGGATCAGTATGCACTGTTTTTTTAACTGACTTACAACAGAAGGAAAGTCCTTGAGTGAAGAGATGTAACCACTTCAACAATGAATGAAAGCAGGTAACTAGATCATTTTAAAGGAGCAAAGTAGTCTTTTAATCAATAGGTTTAATACAATCAGCATTATGTTGTCTCTGCTCCTGACCCAGAGTGGGGGCGTAGAATTAAATCAAGGTCCACAAAACACAATAGTAATTTCTTTAACACATGAGAATGGTTTTTAATGTTTTTTTTTTTAAATAATTATACTGCTCTCTGTTTTTATATTTATTGTTACAATGTGTGCAGTACCTTGATATTGAAAGGTACTATATAAATAATGATTGTTGATTGATTGAATGTTCAGAGCATTGTCGATAAAATCAATTAGTTTAGATTATGGGTAGCTGAATTAAATCAAGATACTTTGGCAATCTCTAAATTGTAGCTACATTGGGGATAGATAATAATGAAGTACAGATAGGTTATAATGTGAAAAGAACAGATAGAAAGAGGAGAGGGGGAGGAGTAATGTATGTTAAAAATAATTTAAGATAATATTTTGTAATTTTGTCTGAAAACGTTCAAAGAATAGACTGCTTAATGATTGGACTTCTTTCAATCAAGTTAGTACTTGATGTGTTTTATGCCCCACCCCAAAGAAAAATGAATACAAAAAACTTTGACATTCTGACTGATAAGATTTTGGACAAAATAAAGAATCCAAGAGCCAGTTTTCTACTGGGGATTTTAATGCAAATTGGATTCAAGCAAGTGGAGAGAAATTAAAAAAAAGTTTTGAAATATTAGGTTAGGAGCAAATTGTTCAACATCCAAGATGTTCCAGTAATAAAGTTCATGGATCCATATTGGATCTTTTTTTTTGTTTGTTTCTCAGGATCTCTGAGTTATTAGTTGGGAGATATTACTTCTAAATGTGAATGCTCATAACCCAATTCAATGTAAAGTGGCAATTTTAAATACATACAAACCACAGCAAGAAAACTATTAGATCAGAGATTTAAATTTTTTTAGAGGGGAAGCACATCGAAATTTTTTAAAAATATTTTAATTGAGAACAGGGATATCTAATTCCAGATCTTAATTTAACATTACAGGAGTTCATGGACTCACTAATGGGAATAGTACAAGAACAGGTACCAATAATCCTAAAAACAAAAAAAGAAAGAGATAGGCCATGGATAATTGATAAACTAAAAACTCTACTCAGTATCAGAAAGAGAGTATGGACAAAGGCAAGGGAAACTAAGGTTGCTGAAGACTGGGAAACATATAAAAATTGGAGGAACACATGTAGAAAAGGAATGCATTTAGAAAAAAACAATATCATTTAAATAATATACAAAAAGCAAATGAACCCCAAAAATACTGGTCCCTGTATATCTGACCTAAAGGATCCAGTTACAAAAAAGGAAACCTGTGAATATGATCCAAGGAACCACCTTACTAGAGAGCCCAATTTAAGTAGTTAACATTTGTAATCATTATTTCTCTGATCTTCCAGACCTAAAGATCCCTAAACCCACGAATATAACAACCAATATTTCAATAGCTAAGATACTAGCTGATGGGAACAAAAGAGGATGTATGAACAAAAGAGCCAGAAAGTTCCCAGTTTTGTATTCAAGAATTTAACCATTAAAGAGGTAGAGAATGAACTACAATAATTGGATGGATCAAAATCAGGGGGCTTGATGGCCTAGAAGCAAAATGTTTGAAAATGGAAACTGACCTGCTGGCCCCAGTTATCACTTATCTTTTCAAATGGAGCTTCAACAGTCCATAAATCCCTGAGAATTGGAAGGTAGGGAAGATAATATCAATTTTTAAAAGGGGTGATAGAGCTGTGCCCACGAATTACAGACTAAAAGTTTTACTTCCAGTACTATCTAAGATCCTAGAAAAAGAGTCCATTATCAGTTAGCTCAGCATCTAGAACAAAATGGGCTTCTGTCAGAGTACAATCAAGGATTCAGAGCCGGAAGGTCCATGAACACAGCCCTGGTGGATTTTAACAACTTAGTGACTTCTTCCCTTAACTCAGAGAGAACCACAGGAGCAGTGTTCATGGACCATAGTAAGACATTTGATCTGGTACAGCATCAAGATCTATTGGTGAGGTTGGAAGAGCTGGGAGTCCAAGAAGAACCATTTAGATGGTTTAAGTCCTATCTATCAAACCAAAAGCAATGTGTCTACAGTGGGACCACCATTTCAGATCTAATTGAAGTGAAAAGGGGAGTTCCACAGGGTTCAATACTCAGATCCCTTAATATTCAATGAGAGCTGCAGCACAGTGAAAATCCCATTGCACCAATGTGCAACTAAAATGTATGCAGTGCAAGTGCAGGGGGCATTCCCATGAATATGCAGCACAATGGGATATTCAACCATGAAGCCATGGTGCAAGTCTGGAGCAAACCAAAGACGCACTGCCCAACAGGGGACACCACAGGTATCACCCAATTGGCCACATTCTGCCTCCTCACACAGCTTCTCAATGCCCTGCTGTCATGTGCTTTGGAGTTCATACGGTTCCCCAGCACACAGGTGGCATGTGCAGCAAACATGCAGGACTTTCATAGGGTTGCATGCATGTCTGGCATGACTGGAGCCACTGACTGCATGCACATGGGCATCCACACAATGCATTCATCTGGTACAACTCTGCACTGTGCTTCAGGTTCGAACATGGGGACATCCCCATGGGCCACCTTGTGGGTGAGTATGGTACGGCACAGGGACAAGTGGCATGGCAGACCTGGGGCTGGGGAAGACAGGGTGTGTGTCATGGTGTGGGTGCCACATACAGGGAAAAGGGTGCAGAACAGCATAGCTTTTGGCTAACCATGTCAATCTCCACATAGGTGACAACAAGTACCTGCTAAGGCTCTGGCTGCTCACCCCCTACCGGCGACCATCGTCCCCTGCAGAGGAACATTACAATGAGGCCCACACCAGCATGTGTAAAATCATCAAGCATGTCTTTGGCATGCTGAAGGCATGATTCCATTGCTTAGACAGGTCACGCGGTGCCCTACAGTAGAGCTGTTTGAAAGCCTGCAGCCTATTCCTGGCCTGCTGCATACTGCACAACATGACCATTGACCATGGGATAGCTGTTGAGGCTTAGGAGGGTGACAGTAGCAGGGATGATAGTGACAATGGACAGGAGGGTGGTGTACAGCCTCCCCAGTTGGAGGGACCCCTGAATGATACAGAAGGCCTAACGCCACTGTGACACAGTCACACAGGAACACTATGGCAAACACAGTTAGGTGGTGTGGCACACATGCATGGCCCCCTCAGACCAGCACACCACACGCATGAAGGGACATGCATGGTGAGTGGCATGCAGAGAATGTGGCACTAAGCAGGGATAGGGGAGGTGGAGGCACACACCTACACACAGTAACACACACACATGCTGCACAGGCATGTGCACACAGACACACACACACACGCACCCACACAGGCAGTGCAATGTGGCATGGATCAGATGCATGTCACCGGTGCACAGACACAACCAATGCTAGGCTGCCCTCATCACACCCATGCCACATGATCCAGCAGCCCGGCATACACACACAGGCAGCATGCAGCACAACATGTATGTGCACCACCACATGTATGATGCACACACACATCACCCATGTATGCACAAGACAGCAGCAGCAGACAGTGGACAGGGCAGACCACACCTCATGCTAGCCACATGGTTCCATGGCCACATGGGTGGCCACACTAGGGCCTATCAGCAGCCACAGGCTGCACATCAGCCATGGGGGGGGGTGTCTGATGCCCCCCCAGGAGTGGATGTGCGGGACCATGACCGAATACTCATCGGGGTATGTAAGTGGCTGAACAGGCCAGCCCCAGGCATGCCAGGAATGCCTACATCTGAGCTCTGGGTCCACTGTGATGGGGTCACCAAACACTGGGCCCGTGGGGTGGACAGCATGCTGTGAGGGGGGCTCTTGCACATGGCCATGCCCAGCAGCGGCCAGAAATGCAAAGCCACCTGCAATGGCACAGCAATGTGGTCCACAGCTGCAGTTGTGGCCTCCTGCATGCGTTGAAGCCCCAACAGGATCTGTGCCATGCCCCTGTCCAGATGCTTGGCTAGTTGGCACACCTCTGCCACAGTGCATGCACCCCAGTGGCGATCAGTACCTGTTGCTCAGTGGATGCCCACAGCAGCCTGGTGTGCTCAGCCAGCTAGTCTGTATGCTGTACCTCTTGGCCTGGATGCTGATCGGCTGTGGGTGACCTGCCACGCCATCCAGCCTCCCTCTCCAGTGGTCACTGCATGGTGGAGCCAATATTGGGAAGGAGTATGGCAGGTGCACCAGAGGCAGGACCAGTTACCGGCTACCTGGTGGCACCCGCAGCCTGCTGATGCCACCCATCCATCTGCTGTATGTTGCCCTGTACCTGTGCAGCTGTGGCAGCACCACCACCCATGCAGGGAACAGCAGTGGCACCACACACAGCTGCACCTGCAGTGCTGGTAGGTGGCTGTGCAGCCAAAAGCACGGCACAAGGCTGTGACACCACCTGTGATGAGGGCAGGGGTGACTCCTCCATAATGTCACCCCCCACTGTCCAGGATCAGTGTGATGTCATCCTTGGAGTTGGACCCCACCCTGACCTGTGTCTCTGCGCACAGCACACCAAGGCTGGCATCCTGCAGGAACAAATCCAGGGCCTTGTCTAACCCCAGGCCAAGGATGTCCACCTGCACCATGGTGGTCAGCTGTAGCCTGTCGGGGCCAAGGATGCCGGTGGATGTTGATGGTCCATTCACACGGGCTGTGTTGCCATCCACAGGGGTCGTGGATGCTTCTGGCACCCCCATCCTCTGCACGGAGTCGTAGTGGTGCTGCAAGAGAGGAAGGGAGTGTCAGTGGTGTGTAGCCCCCATGTGCCCTCCTGTGTACATAGCTGGCATATGTGGCCAGCAGTGTGCCATGCATGGGGTTGTGCACATGTGCATGTGGCATGTGGGACAGTGGCAGGCACACCGGCATGCCCGTGTACACATCCTCTGAGCCAGTACATGTGCAAGTGTAAAATACATACCATGCAGTGATGGGCTACCACCCATCTGGAAGCCCCCTCCAGGCACACCTACCACTAAGGTGCAGTGGATGGTAGCCACCACTAACTCCTCCTTTGGCATCAGTGTGGGTGCATTCAATGGCCCTCCACTGGTGGCACTACAGGATGCTCTTATGGCCACCACCTTCTTCTTGATGCGCCGCCTGTCCATCCCAACCTTCTTGTGGCACTCCTGTGCTGACTGCTGGTGGATGCCATGCTGGTTCACATAGGCCACCACCTCACCCCATCCAATGGCCCTGTCATGTGCTGTGCCAGTGGCACTGCTCAACAGGGCCTCTCTGTCCAGGTATGCCTTGAACAGGGCATCAGTCTCCCCCTTAGTAAAGATGGGTCTGCTCCTGCAAGCAGGCCCATGCTCCTCACCCTCCTCTTGTCCCAACATGTCACCACCTGTGAACATGGACAGCACAGTGTGTCAGTGCCAGCATGGCCCTGGGCAGTCCTGCCTTTCATTGCTGCAACATCCCTGTGTGTTTCTGCAGCAGCCTCCACTTACCTGGCAAGGCTGAAATACTGGTCCTTGGCCTGTCTATTCATTAATGCTTATAAGGTGCATGGCATGCAAATTAGCTTTTGCACAATGGTAATGATATTGCTAATGCACCCGTCTATGCCACGCATTGGCTGATGAGGTCATTTGCATAAGGCATCTGAATATCTCAAATTTGTGCCGTGCTCAATGGTGTTGAGCCTGAGCAACTCCATGGTGCATATCCTGCACATGAGCGTTGCATGGTCTAGTTGTGCGCCTGTGCACCCCCCCCATGTGGGCCTATTTCACACACAGCATGCCTTGCAATAGGATCAGGACCTGTCATATCTGGCTCGGGGTTATGACACCACACAGGGGTAGGTCATGAGCATAGTGTGCATGCCTGGACACACACTGTCACTGTGCATTGCGCATCCACATAGCCCCATCTACACAGTGCATGATTGCATGCTATTGTACCCTATCACGCAATGCACACATGCTGGCAGCATGTGTTTTTTCCACCGTGGTGGCCAATAACTGCATCGCACTTGACAATGGCAAACAGACGTGACCGTTGGGTGCATCATTGGTCTGACATTGAGCTGGTCAACCTGGTGGCAGTGGTCCAGCCCTTTGTGGCCCAGGTCTATGGCCAGGTGCCACTACATCAGGTGCAGGTCCTGGTGTGGCAGACCATGTTGCAGGCCATCAAAAGGCACATGGGTGTGGCACGGATGGCCGTATAGTATCACCACTAGTAGGGGGACTTGCAATGCAGGATCCCTGATTTTCTGTGACAGTTGCAGTTGTGGGTGCAGCATGGGGCTGTCCCACAGCCAGGTAGGTGTGTGATGCTGGCATGCATGCCTATGTGCCCAACCATGGTTTTCACAGGTTTGCACAGCGTGCTTCACTGCTAGGGTGGGGCCATCCCTGTGACCAAAGTCATTATGCATGTCCACAGCATGTGTGGTGCATATGCTGGTGTGTTGGTTGGGGTCTGTGCTGGGTGTCAGCCATGTCTGTGCAATGTGGGCCATGGGGTGGTCGGGGACCATCCATGAGTGTGTACTCATGTCCTCCTCTATGTGTCATCCACAGGGCCAGAGGACTGCAGACAGGCCAGGGAGGCCACAGACAGCATGAGGGCCCAGGATAGGCCACTGGATGGTGCTCACAGGGATCAGAGGGGTGCAGGTAAGGGTGGTCACATTGGTGGTGCCTGTCACTGTGGGTGGGCAGAGGGTGCAGGGAATGGCCATGGTAGAAAGAGCCTTGTGTCAGGTTGGCTGTGAGTGGCACATGGTCCATCTATTGTTCCACCATGGCATGTCTGTTGGTGGCGTGTGGCCAGCCAGTGGGGGCTGTGTGCCCGGTTACCTCCTTGTGTGCTGCATCAGTGCTGTCACCCTGTGCCATGTGCCCATGTCCATGTGCACATGGTGCCAGTGGGCTACTCTGTCTGCCCTGTTAGTTGTGCCGGTTTGATTGCTGGGGTGGACAACATGTCATGGATACATTGTGTACCCCTGTAGTGCTTTTCCCCACTGTTCCCAGCTCCGTGGTTGGGTGGGTGTCATTTGTGCAGTGCACTGATTGCCTCTCTTGTCCCTTCCCCTGGGTGCATGTCAGCCAGCTGCCAGAAGGGTGGCCCAACTATGACCACAGGGCCTGGCAACAATGATACAGCTACAGAGGAGGATCCTTCCCATGTCCCTGGGGATCTGGAGTGCACTGTGGGCCCGGGAGAGGTCCCTGGCCATCATTGAGTCATCCAGCTATCATTGCCCCTTCCCCTCCCATTTCTGTTCCCCAGCATTTCATCCTAGAATGGTACAGACCCCCTCTCCCCATCCCCATCTCCCTCTTCCTCACCCCCCATTTTGCCCTGATGTTTGCTGTTTTGTACATCCCTTTTGTATTTTGTAAATGCTTTTGTGGTACATTTCTGTGTCTGTGTCTGATTTACAGGTGGCATGGGGAGCCATGCTGCAGTTGTTTGTTCCCTGTTCCTAGCGTCACCATGGGTGCAGGGCTGGTCAGTGGGGGCACCATGGTGGCTGTGGGGTCTGTGTTGGGTGTGCTGCTGTGTCCCATGGCCTATTGTGTGTATCTGGGTGTGCTCAGGTAGGGCATGCTGGCCCATGGGGCCATCGGGGTGCTGTTTTACTGCCATGGTGGTAGGGGTGCCATGGTCGAGGTCCGGATCCCCTTGGTGGCTTGACCTCCCCTGGGGTTGTTGGGTTTCCACCTTCCAAGGCTGTTCTGCATGGTGGGGGTGGCCTGTGGCATTGTGCAGGGGGTGGTTTGGCACTGGTGTGAGGGGTGGGGGCATGGGTGTCATTGTGCCAGTGGGCTGGGGGTTACTGTGTCCAGGGTGTGCTCTCTAGAGGTTTCCTGTGCCCCTTCCCCTGTGTTGCCTTGGTTCTGTGTCTTTTCTGCTGCCTGTTGCTCCTGCCCTGCTTATTGTTGTTGTTCTCAACTCTGCTCTGCACCTCCTGGTTGTGCTGGTGCATCCTTGGTTGTGACATGGTGCATCTTTGCTATATTCAACCATCTTGCGCATGGTTGTTTCTGGTGGCGCATCTTCTGAATATAGCTTTGGATGTGCTGTGGTGCAGTTTACTTGCACTGCACTGGTCTGGCACAAGGGAATGGTGCATTTCTGAATATCCAGGTCAATATGTATGTAACAACTTACCACAAGTGTTAAAACAATGTGAGATGAGACTGTATGCAGATGACATCATATTGATGGCCTTTGCTGACAGTATGGAGGATTTGGAAGGATGGCTTCAGGAGGACCTATTGTTGTTGGAAAATAGATAGGGGACTCAGGTCTGCTTATGAATACAAAAAAATGCAGAGCCTGTTTTTTTCATTGGGACAGATAAACAAGAATAGAACGGATTTACAGCTTACCTTATAAAATGGGTTACTTATCCATAATACACATGCCAATAAATATTTAGGAGTACAGGTGGTTCATAGATTGACATATGAAAATCATATTCGATTATAAATTCAAAAAGTTAATCAAAGGTTGGGCCATTAGAAGGGTATCGGGCTCACTTACTATGGATGTGAGGAAAAAATTAGTTAAACAATTACTAATTTCAGTTCTTGAATATGGCTTGCTATTATACATGCATTCTATGCAAAAAATGTTAAAGAAATTGGACCGTACTTATCATAGATGGGGAAGATTTATTACTAAATGTTTCTATGGCACCCATCATTGTGACGTCTTCTCGAGGCAAGGTTGGTTAATACCAAGAAACTAGAGAGACTATTTATGGTTAACTTTTTGCCATCAGATTATGTTTTCAAGTAATAATCATCCCTTAGCTAATTATGTGGAAAATCAGTCAATAATTTGTCAAACAGTAAGACTGGGGCCCTCATCCCACAGGATACCTTTGCAGAGATCAATTAACAGATTTGGGGACCAGACGTTACAAAATAGTATGGCAACTTATTGGAATAAACTCCCACACAACTTACAAACAGTTAGCAATAAGAACCCATGTTCAAAAAGCAGTTAGATGTATATTTGAATACAACCTGTGGTTGTTTTAGATAGATTTTATGATGTTTGTTTGTACTGTGTTTATATTCTGTATGTTTCTCTTGTAACACAGGACATTGTTGTAAATGGGCATTTTTTGCCCAGCAATTGTATCCCGAATAAAAATAAACTTTTAACAAACAAACAAACATTTGGTAATTTTCAATATTTTAACCCCAAATTATTAACATAACCATTTCTTTACACCACCTCATGAATGTGACAGCTGTCATTTTTCAAATCTTGTCTAAAATGTCTTTTGATGCCCCCGGCATGGAATGGCATTGTGGTGGACTGGAATGACATTTTGGTGAGGATTTCACAATTGTTATTATCGGGTTGATGAGGTGGGGTAATAGGAAGGCTATGTTGGCAATTTGTTTGCTGTTGTCATACAAATGGAAGCACAGGGTCCAGGCCCTCTTTTTCACCACAAATATATATATATATGTATATAATGGTGGTACGGTCGCACCACTATAGTTAGGGTTCAGATGTCACTTCTACATTAAAGTCAAACTTTTGTGCGTTAATAACTTTGGACCCATTCAACGGATTTGCCTGAAATTTGGTATGCTTGGTGGGATATGACAGATCTCTTGATTTGCCAAATTTAATTTCAGTTGGGCTTATGGTCTTTGCCTACGAAAACACTGAATAATGCATAATGCAAAATTATCTGTTTTTGGAGGCAGCTTTTGGGATATTGGCCATGGCCCTGCACAGCCATCATACAGCATGCTGCTCTGTGAGATGGCTCATTTGAAAGAATTTTGGTGGCTGAACATGCTACTTTTCATTTGGTGAAAAAATATTAAGGCATTCAAAAGTTATGCCAGTTTTAAGTTCCCATCATTAGTCAATGGCAAAATGTATATGAACAAAGAATGGGGTTCTGGCCATCTGGTCCTGCCTGGTGATCAAAGAATTTGCAGCCTCATGGTTCAAGAATCTTTGTCCCCGAGAATTTAAAAAATTTTGATCGCGAGGTCCACCATCTTGTTTTTAGTTTTCCGATCGGAAAAACACAAATATCTCAGCTCAGGGGTTACTCCTGAAGTAAAACTTGGATGGGTGTTACTCAGGGAGCTCCGATCTATTGAGCCATGTCTTTGGTTTCATCCAAATCCGCCAAAAAACAGAGTTACAAGCTTTTAAAATCTTTGATCGCTAGCCTGCAAATTCTTTGATCGTGAGATTCTTTGTTCGCAATCTTGCATCGTGACCTAAATACACAAATATCTTGGCTCAGGAGTGGGCTAGGGATGCAAATGAGGGTGTTTTTTGGTCAGATTAACCATGGCAGTAGTTTACCGCAATTCTTTATATTTTTTAAATTACAACACTTTTTATTCTTTGATCGTGAGCCTGCAAATTCTTTGTTCGCAAGCCTGCAAATTCTTTGACCACAGGATTCTTTGATTGCGATTGTGCATCACAAGGGATGGACGAGATGGCCAGATTTAAAAAAATTAATTTTATCTGCCCAGGGGTACCCTAGGAAGTCAAATGAGGATGGGTTTTGCTCAGGGGGCTTCGTTCTGTCGAACCATGGTGGTGGTTTACCACAATTCCTTCAATTTTTTTACTTATAGCATTTTTTATTCTTTGTTCATGAGCCCACAAATTCTTTGATCATGAGCCAGCAAATTCTTTGATCATGAGATTCTTTGATTGCCATCTTTGACGCAAGGGGTGGACAAGATGGCCAGATTTTTTATAATGGAATAGATACGGACATTTTACAAATCTTTAACATTGAGTATCTTGGAAATGGTTTGGTCTTTTTACTTGAAATTTGGAGGGTGTTTATGGCATGTCCTGTGGATGTAAATTACAGTGTTTACATGTCAGAAAATATTTTTGTGATGGAGATATGGCATGGCACAGTTTACATTCTGCAGACATCATTTTGCTTATGGTGGTGGCTTGAAATTAATAGGATACCTAGCCTTAGTGTCGTGGATGTCATTTTCAGTCATTGTGTGTGTTAAATGTCAAAAGGTGTTGAACTGTGTCACTCTGACAAACAAAAATTTAAAACTTTGACATGTTACATCTCGGACACGGTTTGGTCTTTTCACTTGAAATTTCGAGCGTGTTGATGGCATGCCCTGTAGATGTGAATTGTGGTATTTACGTGTTGGACAATATATTTTTTGCAGAGATATTGTGTGGCACAGTTTATGTTTTGCGGGCAGCATTTTCTATTGTTCTACTAGATTAACATTCGTTTGGTGGCTGGCCGTGCTGTTGTCAATGTACTTTTTAGTTATTAAGTGTGTAATGTGGGCTGACACAAGTTGGCCCCACGCTCCCACCAACTTACGCAACTTTCTACTTTTCTATTCTTTCTTAAAAAGTAAGGAAATTCTATGCAAAAAACTTTGTTAATGCATCAGTTAGGGTTGTTCTACAGTAACAAAAGTGAGGAAATTCGATATTGGGGTTGCCACCCTTTGCACCCCACCTGCACCCTACCCATATGAACAGGCATCGGGGTGTTCATTTGGGTCATCGGCCCTAACTCTCACCCCATTCTCCTACACTGCACCACCTCAGCTTGTTTACACATGGGATGGGGTGAGAGTTAGGGCCGATGACCCCAATGCACACCCCGATGCCTGTTGGTGGGGGCAGGGTGGGGTGGGGCAAGGGGTGGCAACCCTAATATTGAATTTCCTCACTTTTTCACTGTAGAGCAACCCTAACTGATGCATTAATGAAGTTTTTTTAATAGAGATATATATATATAGATACTCTTCTCTCTCTCTCTCTCTCTCTCTCTATATATATATATATATATATATATATATATATATATATAGTACAGTAGTGCCACTATAGTTAGGGTTCAGGAGCCATTTCCATGTTAAACCCAAAATTTTGCACCTTAATAACTTAGCAACCGTTGGATGGATTTGCCTGAAATTTGGAATGTATGATCAAGACCCATAGGCCTTGGGATCTGCCAAGTTTTGTATTGATCATATATACGATTGTGGAGTTATTAAGCGCAATCTGTGCGCGCGTTTACGCTTTTCTGGAATTTTATGGTCGCTCCTACAGGTCGTACGGTTTGCGTGACCAGCCCGAAATCTTCAGCGAGCGTGCGGCCAGGGTACCGATGTGCCTTTCAAAGATTTGGTGAAAAATATTAAACGGTTCAAAAGTTATTCGAAAACAGTTTCCCATTATAAGTCAATGGGAAAAGTTAACAAAAAGTTCAACACTTTCGCAAATGGCATTTTACTTTCGCAAATGGGCCTGTTACTTTGGAATCAGCCATTTTGTTTTCAGTTGGTGATCAGAAAAATGGTTGGCATTTAAATTTGGGACCCTCTAGCAACCTATTTTTTTTTGTATTCACCTAGTCGGGCCCTGAGGATGCTTGCCATGTCTTTATTTTGTGGTAAAACACCCCAGAAATATCTTTTCAAATTTCTGGAAAAAGTACTTTCGCAAATTACTTTCGTGCTCACGAAAGTGTCGCAAATTTTTGCGAAAGCTTTCGCAAATTGCAACACTAATTTTCTAGTCTGTGGGAAAATGACAGCAATTCTTTGGCACTGAACTGCAAAATAACCGTTGGGAGTTTTGGGCTGAAATTTGAAGGGAACGCAGCCGATATCTCACAGATGTGCCTTTCAGTGTTGTATTGAAAAATACATGGCGGCAAAGTTATGGCACTCCTAAGTTGACAGTTTTTCCATAGGATAACATTACGCGCTCAAGCATTACAGGAATCTTTGGCACCCTGCTGCAAAATAACGGTTTGGTCTTTTTCCTGAAATTTGGAGGAAGACAGCCAACAGTACACAGATGTGCCTTTCAGTAGTTTGGTGAAAAATATCATAGTGGCAAAGTTACGGCACTCCAAAATTGACGTTTCCATAGGATAACATTACGGCGCCCGACACTTAACAGAAATCATTTGGAGCCCTGCTGCAAAATAACGGTTTGGTCTTTTTTCCTGAAATTTGAGGGAAGACAGCCAACAGCCCACAGATGTGCCTTTCAGTAGTTTGGTGAAAAATATTACAGGAGGCAAAGTTATGGCACTCGAACTTTCTCTTTTCCCATAGGATAACATTACGGCATTCGCTGCGCCTTTCAGGCCCCGTATCTCGGAAACGGTGCGAGATACGGACTTTTCGTCAGAAAATTTCTTAGCCCCTTCATGGGGCTAAGGTTCAAATTAGCCAGGACAGTTGTAAATAATAAGACTTTAAAATTTTTTTTCTACATCGTACGGTTCCTGAGATATAATGTATTTAGTATTCCAAGATCTCATTTTCTGCGCCGATACTCATTATTTTGCATACATTATTTGTACTCACTGTCTTTCTCAATGCAGGTTTTGGGGAAAACCAGCCTGTGCGCTTACATTACTGTTACTGTTGCCCTTCTCGCTTATGGATCCGCCTCGCTTTCACTTACCGTTGACGCCTGCGCCACCATGTGCTATCCTTTGTGTTTTCATTTACGCTATGCTTTCTGTTATTTTTGCCATTTCTGTCTACAGTACTGTTTATCTTACTGTTTCACTTACATCACCATGCCCATTGACATTTCTGTTTGCAGGCACCATGTTACTATGTGACAACACATCACGTGGCAGACCATTCTCGTCTACACCACCATGTGCGCTACCCTTTCTGTTCTCATTCGTGCTTGTGTTACCATGTGCGCCACTGTTAGCATTTCTGTTTGCGTTGCTGTCCCTGTTAGTATGCCACAACACATCATGTGGCGGGAGCGTGGGGCCCAAAGGGATCCATGCTCCCGCCACCGCATCACATTCATTATTTCTCGTTACCATTCTCAAAAAGAAGGGAAATTAGAGGCAAAAAACTCCGTTTAATGCATTAGTTAGGGTTGTTCCACAGCAACAAAAGTCAGGAAATTCGCTGTTAGGGTTGAAAACCTCCTTGGACCCCCATACCACCCCCACGAGGCATTGGGGTGTGCATTGGGATCGTGGTCCCAACTCTCACCCCATTCTCCTATACTTCTGCTGCTTTACATGTCATGGGGTGAGAGTTAGGCTGACGATCCCAATGCACACCCCAATGCCGGTTGGGGGTGGTGGGGTCCAAGGGGGTTTTCAACCCTACAGCTTAATTTCCTCACTTTTGTCGCTGAGGAACAACTCCTAACTAATGCATTAAACGGAGTTTTTGCCTCTAATATAGATATATAGATATATATATAGATATATATCTATATATATATATATAGATATATATATGGGCTGCAGGGCCCTTGGGGTCTAGCTCTCTATCAGAGAAGTAAGGATACAATTACACTATCTCAAAAAGTACAGATGCATTGGAGTGCAGGGCCCAGAATACCCTGTGCTCCAACAGAAAAATAAGGATACCAGCTGGGGGACTATCTAGAGCAGCACCACCTCAGCACCCTCAGCAGCATAGATTCAGGCGCAATCACTGGACAGACACTGCTTTGATTAAATTCACCACTGATATTCTGAAGGCACTGGACAGTGGAATTCCTACTGGAGCCATCTTCATTGACCTCATGAAACCCTTTGATTTGGTCAACCACAAATTACTCCTTGGTAAACTAAAACAGATCAGCCTAGATTCTCATGTGCTTGCCTTGTTCTCCCAGTGTCTTACATGCATGCCCAGACAGTCAGATGGCTTAGAGCTTTGTCTAGGCAGTTACCAATCATAGATGGTGTACCTCAGGGCTCAGTATTAGGTCCGCTTCTATTTTCCTTGTTCATCAATAATTTGGGCAAAATTGCAGTGTGATAGTCATCTCATCCTATATGCAGATGACACTGTTCTATACAAGTGCTCAAGATATGTGGAGGCTCTCAGTTCTCAGTTACAAACTAACTTCTCTGCCTTGGACCCCATTGAACCAGGTGGTCCTAAATGCCCCACCAAAATACAAAGGCTGTTCTGTTTTGCTCCAGAAACCTAGGCCCTGATATATCTTCACTACTTCCTCTCTCAAACTCCTCTGGCTACCCTACTGAGGTTATAGACACAATTAAATAGATTGCCACTTGACCAAGCCCTAACCATTAAATCACACATGGACCAGGTCACCCACTCTATCCACCAGAGACTAGGACTACAATATAGGTTAGGCAGCTACCTCCTCCAAGAGTCTAGAATCACCATAGCAGTCTACTAATACCTGAACTCACTTACAGATGTGACAGCCAGGGTGCAATGCAGAAATGCTGCAGAATATCACAGAATGCTGCAGTTTACTGCAGGGGCCATTATAAGTAAATAGCAATTAAGTCCTTTTGACATGTCATTACTGCAAGTTACTGCACTTCATCATGGCTGACTCTACTAAATGCTGCCCCTGTTCTGCAGTTCCTTGGCAAATCTGGAAGTAATAGGCTTCAATTGATCTCTCAGAAAAATAGGCCGATTTGCAGTGATGACCCATCCTAGGAAGCACCATTGCGAGGTGCTGTCCTCCCTTAACTGGCTGTATTTAGAACAATGGCTATAGCACTCCATACTATGTACTACTTACAAATTCACTTCCATTCACTGACCTCCTGGTCTGGCAGGCTTACTTGTCCCTACGATGTCCCACAGAACACTAAAAATTGATGGAGGTGTCTTGGATCAGGACCTCAGTGGGGAACAATTAATTTGCCTACTTGGCTCCCAAACTATAAAGTGCTCTACTAGAGATCCTACAAGTGTTGAATTCCCTAGACAGCTTCAAAAAGGGGTTAAAAGTGTGCTACCTAGGAACATGCCTTTGTACATGTTATCGTTGAGCCACCTGTATTCACTCAACATAATGTATCTTCTCAATATAATGTGCTGTATCTATTATGCTTGTTGAAAGTAATGTGTTGTATCTGTGTTGCTGACTGTTGAGACATGGCGTGCGAATCACCTACATGTCTTCTGTTATTAATCCATGCAATTTCTCTCATTCCTGCTATGTAATAGCTTACTATGATTGCTTGATTATATAATTGTCTAAAATGAACTGTTATCCCAATTGTATAACTGTCATGTATAACTGACCCCAAATAGGCATCTTAGTCCCAGTGGGTTCACCCGGTCACCAAAATGAAATAAATAAACAAACAAATATATAATACTATTTCAAAAAGTAAAAATTCTGTGGAAAACACTGCATTACTGCAACATTTAGGGTTGAGTCTACAGCATCAAAAGTAGTCAAATGTGGCTTTAGGGTTTCCAAATTTAAAACCCCTATGCCCACTAAAGCAAATTAGGGGAGGAGTCTTCCTAGGGGTTGTCAATCCTAAAGCTCCCCCATTAGGTGTGCATGTTTCTGGACTGTATAGAATCAGTGAGCTTTAGGGATGACAACCCCTAGGAATACTCCACCCCTGATTTGATTTAGGTGTGAAATTGGGGTTTTAGGATTGGAAACCCTAAAGCCACATTTTCCTACTTTTGATGCTGTAGCCTCAGTCCTTATTGTTGCAATAATGCAATGTTTTGCAATGACAATATATATATATATATATATATATATATATATATATATATATATACAGTATATATATATATATCTAGAGAGAGAGAGAGAGAGAGATTATAGGGGTGCGGTCACACCCCTATATTTAGGGTTATGAAGCCACTTCTATGTTAAACTCAAAGTTTGCATGTTAATAACTTTGGACCCATTCAATGGATTTGCATGAAATGTGGTATGCTTGGTGGGGCATGGGTAGATCTCTTGACCTGCCAAATTTAGTTTTGGTCGGACTTATGGTCTTTGCACACAAAAACGCTAAAACATGAAAAATTATCCAGTTTTGGAGGCAGTTTTTTGGATATTGCCCATGGTGCTGTATGGCCATTGTGTAGTGTACCACTCTGTGACATGGCTCATTTGAAAGAGCTTCACTGGCTGAACATGGTGCTTATTGTAAGGTGAAAGAATATTGAGGCATTCAAAAGTTATAGCACTTTTAAGTTCAGATTATAAGTCAATGGGAACATTTATATAATTATTTTGTGAACAAAGAATGGGGTTTTGGCTATCTGGTCCCTCCTCATGATCAAAGAATTTGCAGGCTCACAATCAAATATTCTGTGATCCCAAGGGAGGGACTAAATGGCCAGATTTGGAGTGACCAGATAGCCCAGTTTTAACAACTTTTAAAATTAAGTATCTCAGAAACGGTTTGGTCTTTTAACTTGAAATTTGGAGGGTTTTGAAGGGATGTCCTGTAGATGTGAATTACGGTGCCTGGGTGTCAGAAAATACATTAATTGCAGAGATATGGCATGGTGCAGTTTACATTTTGCTGACAGCATTTTGCATTGTGGTAGTGGCTTGAAATTTATAGTGTAGCTAGCCTTACTGCCATGGATGTACTTTTCAGTCATTAGGTGTGTAAAATGTAAACAGGTATGGAATGCTGCCACTCTGACCAATGAAAATCTCAAAATTTAAAAAGTTGTATCTTGAACACGGTTTGGTCTTTTAAATTGAAATTTGCAGGGTGCTGAGGCAATGTCCTGCACATGTGAATTACGGTATTTAGGTGTTGGAAAATTAAGTTGCTGCAGATATATTGCACGACACACTTTACATTTTGCGTATAGCGTTTTGCATTGTGGTGGGCACTTTTAATGTTAAACCTCACATTTTGCATGTTAATAACTTTGCAACCATTCCATGGATTTGCTCAAAATTTAGAAAGCAAAGTTTGGTGTGCTAGATCTCTTTATTTACTAAATTGCGTTTCAGTCGGACATATGGTTTTTGCACAGTGAAGTGTCAAAAAATGTGCTTTTTGCCACTTTTGTGCATTATTTGTCTGTGGCACTGCACAGACACCATGTAAGCTATTGGTCCGAAACATGGAACACAGAAAGAACTTGGGCCAAGGAACATGCCGCTTTTTGTTTGGTGAACAAATATTAATCAGTTCAAAAGTTATTACAATTTGAAATTCCCATTATAGCCTATAGAAAAATGTATATTTATTTTTGGAATGTTAATGAGAAAGACCAGATAGCCCTAGGAAAGACCAAATGGCTCAAATTGTAATGATTATATCTCAATAACAGTTTGGTCTTTTTACTTGAAATTTGCAGGGTGTTGAGGGGATGTCATAGAGATGTGAACTATGCTGTTTAGGTGATGGGAAAATAATTTGTTGCAGAGATATTCAATGACATAATTGACATTTTTCCCATAGGATTACATTGCAATCTGTGTCATGACTTTTGGAGCCGTTATATCTCAGAAACGAAGCAAGATAGAGACTTTTCACTACATTTTGTGAGATTTTGACTGTGGCCCAGCACAGCCGTCATGTGGTGTGCTGGTCTGTTGGATGGCTCATTTGAAAGAGCTTCAGTGGTCAAACATGTCACTTTTCATTTGGTGAAAAAATATTAAGGCGTTCAAAAGTTATGGCACTTTTGTGCTCCCATTGTAAGTCAATGAGAATATTTATATGGCTGTTTTGCGAACAAATAATGGGGTTTGGGCAATCTCGTCCTACCTGGGGGTCAAACAATTTTCAGCCTCGGGGTCAAAGAATCTTTGTCCCTGAGAATTCTTTGATCGTGAGGTCCATCATCTTGTCTTTTAAATTCCATCAGAAACAATCAAATGTCTCGGCTCAGGGGTCACTCCTGAAGTAAAACCTGCATGGGTTATACTCAGAGGGCTTCAATCTATAGACCCATGCCTTTGGTTTCACCTAAAGTGGTCAAAAATAGAATTATAACATTTTAAATTCTTTGATCGTGACTCACTAACGATCTTTGTTTGTGAGTTTGCAAATTCTTTGTTCATAATATTCTATGATCGTGATCTTGCATCACGAGGTAAGAATACAATATTCTCAGCTCAGGGGTGGGAACACAAATGAGGGCAGGTTTTGCTCAGGGGGCTTCATTCTATTGAGGCATGAGGTGGTTTCATGCAATTCTGCCAAAAACTTGAGTTTCACCATTTTTTATTCTTTGATCGTGAGCCTGAAAATTCTTTGATCGTGAACCTGCAAATTCTTTGATCATGAGATTCTTTGATCGTGATCTTGCATCGTGAGGGAGGGAAAAGATGGTACTTTGAAAAATTCAAATGTCTCAGCCAAGGGGTGGCCTAGGAACACAAATGATGGTGGATCTTGCTCGGGGGGCCTCATTCTATCACGGCATGGCAGTCATTTTATGTAATTCTACCTAAAACTCGAGTTTCACCATTTTTTATTTTTTGATCATGAGCCTGCAAATTCTTTGATTGTGAGCCTGCAAATTCTTTGACCATGAGATTCTTTGATCACGATCTTGCATCACGAAGTGGGGGACAAGATGGCCAGATTTTATAATGGAATAGATAGGCCAATTTTCACAGTCATTAAGTTTAAATATCTCAGAAACGGTTTGGTCTTTTTATTTGAAATTTGCAGGGTGTTGACAGCATGTCCTGTACATGTGAACTGCAGTGTTTATGTGTCAGAGAAAATATTTTTTGTGGAGATATTGTGTAATGCAATTTACATTTTACAGACAGTGTTTTGCATTGTCGTGGTGCCTTATAATTGATAGGGTACCTAGCCTTAGTGTCATGGATGTACTTTTCAGTCATTGTGTTTGTAAAATGTCAACAGGTGCAGAATTCTGCAACTCTGACGAATGAAAATCTCAAATTTTAACATATTATATCTCCGACATGGTTTGGTCTTTTATATTGAAATTTGGAAATTTTTGATCGTAGACACACATTTACAAGTTGGTGGGAGTGCAGGGCCAAAGGGCCTGCATTCCCACTAACTTCCACAAGTTCTTACTTTTGTATTCTTTTTCAGAAAGTAAGGAAATTCTATGCAAAATACTGTGTTAATGCATCATTTAGGGTTAACACACAAAAAGTCAGGAAATGAAATTTTTAGGTTGCCCCTCCTGGACCCACCAATCATCCCAAGATTGACAGATGATGGGCTGCATCATTGGGGTAGTGAGGCCTAAATGTTGCCCCATTATTGTTCACTGTTGCTTCTCAATATCCTAATATTGTGATTACACAAGCAATGTGGCAACATTTAGGCATCACAACCCCAATGACACACCTCATCATCTGTCAATCTTGGGATGATTTGCGGGTCCACAAGGGGGGAGGGACAACCCTAAAGATTGTTCATTTTCTGACTTTTTGTGTTTTAACCCTAATTGATGCATTAATGCAGTTTTTTGCATAGTATGTATGTGTATATATATATATATATATGTGTGTGTGTGTGTGTGTGTGTGTATAGAGGATATGATATGGCCTGAGTGAAGATATCATATTTATCATAGAGGCCATGATATCATGATATCTCACGAGTGGCTTCGCCACTCGTGAGATATCTTGATTTCATTGGCCTCGAGTGAAGATAAATATGATATCTTCACTCAGGCCATGTCATGTTCTGTTTATATGACATGTGTTTTGGGCTTTTTGTAGCATGATCCCCTAAAGCACCCCCACTTCAAATCTTCAGCAACATCACAGATTCCATGCTGTATTAAAATAAATTATCTGGCTGATCCTGTTAATTTACAGTTTGTTTTTAAATATTGTTATTTCATTGAGCTTGGTATTATTTGTAATTAAAAATAGTTTGATTGTCCCTCTGTACTACCGACAAAATCCTGTACAACTTTCACTTTCCCAGCCGAACTGTAGCGTGACCGAGCGGCATGTAAAGGAGCAGATTATTGGTACCAGAGCTTTCAAATAAGTGCCTGCAGCGTAAAGAAAATCCTGGCTTTTATGTCCCAATAACATGCTTTACTTAACAGAAGGGACCGTCTCTACCAGCGAAAGCACAGCGAGTGAGTAGTCCGCTTTAAAACAGGAGAAGGAAGCTTGAGTGTATGTTGCTTGAAAGCTCTGGTACCAGTAATCTGCTCCTTTACATGCCGCCCGGTCATGCTACAGTTCGGCTGGGGAAGTGAAAGTTGTATAGGATTTTGTCGGTAGCACAGGGGGACAATCAAACAGGTAACTGTTTACATTACTATTTTTTATTACAAATGATGGCAGGATTAACCAGATAGGTTTGAGAGGTGTGTGTGTCTTTTTTGGGGTGAATCAGGAACTAGAGAGAGACTTCTGTAAAAGAGTGAAACATACTTTCACTTTCTTTGCAGTGACGATAGGAACATAGAGATATCACCATGACGATAGGAACATGGAGATATCACTATGACGTATAGGAACGTGGAGATATCATGGATATCTTCACTGCCTATCTGAGATATCAATTTTTATCCCCACATTTATCCCAAAACACATGTTGTATAAATAGATATATATACAGTATATATATATATATATATATATACTTTGCAAAATAACTTCATTAATGCAGCAGTTAGGCTGAATACCACAACAAAAGCCCTAATGCCTTACCCACAGGGTTCCCACCCCTACAACCCTACCCCATCCCCACACCCTCCACACACCAACATGCATTGGGGTGTGCCATGGGGTCATAAGACCCAAATCTCACCTCATTCTCACCCCATTCCACATGTAAACATGCTTACATGTTGCAGTATAGGACAATGGGGTGAAAGTAAGGCCTTATGACCCCATGGCACACCCTGATGCCTCTCTCGTGTGGAGGAAAGGGGTGGGGGTGGGTGAAAGGGGTGGGAACCCTGGGGTGAGGCGTTAGGGTTATTAACCCTAACACCTCATTTCCCTGCTTTTGTCACTGTGGTATCATCCCTAACTTATGCATTAACAACGTTTTTGTCAAATAATTTCCCTAATTTTTTGGATTGTATAATTGTATCCTCTTTTACTATGGGAGCACAGGGTTCAAACCTCCATTGATATAGTACAATAATGTCCATAAAACATGGTGGGAGTGCAGGGTCCTTTTTGTACCATACACTCTCATCCCTCCATTGAGTACAACAGTATCCATATGTCATGGTGTGAGCCAGGGTTCTTCAGACCCTGTGCTCCCATCCCTCCAACCAGATAGTACAACAGTATGAAAAATGTTAACCACTGGCAAAGTTACTAGCATGCATAGAAACTGTGCAATGCATGCTAGTAACGTGGGCATTTTGGGGAATTTTGTCACAAAAATTTCAACATTGGCATTACAGGACCTCCCCTCACGAACAGTTCAACTGTGATTTTTGTTAATCCATTCCAAAAGTTGATTTCACACAGCAACCATGCTATTCTGTGCCACAGGTGTGAAATCACATTCTGGACAGGATGTGCAAAATGGCAGCTGTTCTGTTCATAAGTTGGTGTAAAAAATGGCAATGTTAAAAATATGGAGTGAAAATATGAAAAATTGGTAAAGTTACTAGGGTGCATAGAAAGTGTGCAATGCACGCCCATAACGCAGTCATTTTATGATATTTTTCACCAAATTTTCAACATGAGCTTTATGGGTTCTCCCCTCATGAACATTGGCACTGTCATTTTGTTAATCTGTCCCAAAAGTTGATTTCACGCATCAACCATGCTATTCTGCACCACAGGTGTGAAAACACATTTTGGACAGGATATGAAAAATGGCAGCTGCACTTTTTATAAGGAGGTGTTAAAAAATGGTAATGTTGAAAATTTGGTGTGAAAATATTAAAAACGGGTGAAGTTATGAGTATGCGTAGAATCTGTGCAATGCATGTTTATAACACAGTCATTTTGGGGAATTCTTCCACCAAAATTCAACATGGGCTTTTTGGGACCCCACATCATGAACAGTGGCACTGCCATTTCATGAATCAGTCCCAAAAGGTGATTTTGTGCAGCATCAGCAAAATCACCTTTCAGGACCAAGAAACAAAATAACAGTCACAGTGTTCATAATGAGGAGGGTCCCAAGAACTCCATGTTGAAAATGTGGGGTCCAAATTCCTAAAATTGGCTGAGATATGAACCTAAGTTGAACCCCCCACTGAGTCCCATTTCATGGCCTACCTCAATTTCTTCAGTTTGTGGTTGGACTTTGAAGAGTGCAAATGTATCATGATCTAAACCTCCAGAGGATAAGTATGGGTGAGGGGTGGGTAAAGGGAGATGGGTGCATAGGTGGAGGGTGGGGACAGGGAAGTGGGGAGACAATGATGGACTGTTTTCTTTGTTACGGTGTTTTAAATAAAAAAAACAGACTTCATCAGATGGTTCTCTTCATTTACAGGTTTCACTCTTTAGAAAAAATGAATTTGGGCTTACTGGGGTGGGCTCCCAGTGAGCCACATGATTTTGGGGGGCATATGTGATGCTGACAGGGGGATTGGGAACCCCTGTCAGCAATGGAAGTGGGTTGGGGAAGACATCCAACACTGGGAGTGGGTATCCTGGTGCTGGAAAAATGCAGAAAAAAACACATGACTCTGAGCACACTGGGGTGGGCTCCCAGTGTGCCATATGAGTTTGGAGTGGGGGCATACATGATGGTGACAGGTGGATTGGGCACCCCCATTAACAATGAAGCTAGTTTGAGGGGGGCAGCAAATTTTGGTGCAGGATTCTGCATTTAAAAATAAAACTTGCAAAAGTGAGATTTTCGCATGATTAAACTTGTGAAAGATTTAGGGAGATCTTACTTTTGTGCTAAATACTGAAATTTTCTCATAGGACATAATAGAAAACAACAAACTTTCATAACTTTTAAATGGATTAATCTTTTTCACCAAACCTTCAAAATGCACATCTGTGACCCAAGGGCTTTCTACCCTGAAAATTTCAGCCCACAACATAAAGCCATTTCTGAGATACAGCATGAAAAAGAAATGTCAGATTTTTCTGTTTGTTCAATACTTTAGATCTCAGAAACCACTTGACATATTCCCACCAAATATGGTAGGTGAGTAGAGAGTATCTGTGCCACATTTCATGTAAATCCTTTGAATAGCTCCAAAGTTCTAAATGGTCAGACTTTGAACATTAACATAGAAGTGCAGTTTCACCCTAATTACACTGGTGCGATCGTGCTTATAATATATCTTTGTATATATATATATATATATATATATATATATATGGAGAGAGAGAGAGAGAGAGAGGAATACTGTATGGGCAATGGTGCAGAACCAGTGTGTTCTGTCACAGAGGGGATCTGATTCCCTCTGACCTCGAGAGAGAAACTCAAAAAGTCCATGGGAATCTGAACCCTGAGGTGACAAAACACACTGGTTGTGCATAGAGTTGCTCATCCTGTATTTTTTATAGTGTATAGTACTGTGTGAAATATGTGTTTTGTGAGTTCTTTTGCTTTCAGAATGAAACTGACTCATGCAGTCTCTAGAAGTTCTAGAATGCTGTTCTACCACAGTAGGGAAGAATCATACTCCATGACCCTGAACTGTGGCAGAACAACATTTTGAAAGGTATAGAATTCTATACAGAGCAACACTCCACTATACACTAAATAATTTATTTAGTTTTTGTTAATTGGGTAGGTGCCATAGCCAAAAATTTTTTTACAGGCATGACCCGGGAGGTTACAAGGATTACGTGGATACAAGGATTACAAAGATACAGAGCAAACAACAAAAACAATGTTACAAAATATCATAAGAAATGTAGATGTACAAGTACAGTCAAGACCAGGGTAATGAACAAGCAGCAGGATATGCAACTTCAGGTAAATAATACTTAGGCAGGATTCAGTGCCAGGGTAGCAGCAATCAATTAGACAATAACTGCAAATCAAGGTAAATCATTAGGAGGACTGAGAGAAATAATAGGTAGTCGGGGGCCATGTAAGGTGTGAGGAGGGAGGTAGCAAAATCAAGGAGGATTAAAGCAAGAGCAGAAGGCTTGGCAGCCAAGGAAGGAGTGATAATAGTTTTTGAACAGTACATGACTAGAAGCTAAATGAACTTCCAGGGGTAGAGAGTTCCAAAGTTTGTGCACCACATAGGAGAAAGCTGTACTTCCCTTAAGAGTTTTGCATATAGGAACATGAAAAAGAGATCTGTTCACTGAATGAAGAAAATGAGTAGAGGGCTGAAGGAATAACAGGGAGGCTAGAGAGAAAGGGATACCAGCTCTAATTATACAGTTTGTCAGGGAGCCAAGTGCAAGGAGGTGAAAGGAAGAGGTGGATAGTCAGTTAAGGTCAGAATAGAGCTGACAGTGATGTTTCAACTGAGGGGAGGCAGAGGCATACAGTATCTTCAGATGTTATTGTAGGTGGTATCCCACTTCCTAAGTAGGGTCTTAGATGCATTTATGTACGTGACGGCACCATAGGAGAGTGCCCGAAATAGGATACCATAGGCAATGGCAAGTCTAGCAGAAGGCTTGAGGACATAGCTAGTTTTGTATGCCACACCAATTTTGATATTAACAGACTTGCAAGGGTATCCCATGATATTGGCACTAGGGAAAGGGTGCCTACAATAAAGGCAATCCCATCCCCAGAGCATTACAGAGAAGACTGTCCCATAGGGTGGCCGGATAGGGGAGTGGGTGAGTATAGTGACAGGATGCTGGCGTCGGTCCATGTGGTACTGGGTTTGGGTCCGGGCACTGGTGCATTTTTGTTGTGGCCTGCCTGAAACTTTTTTTTTATGTTTTCACCCACCACACATGTACCCCCCCCCGGAGTTGAGAATCCTTTAGTAGGCCCCCCCTACAGAAAAAAATTAAAATGTAAGTCCCCTGTGCTTGTTTCCTCTGTGCCAGGGTGTCACAGTGGTGAGCAACATTTTTGGCACTATGACTTTGCGATAAGGGTGATCTCCTTTAGGCTTTTGCCATTATCACAAAGAACCCTTGCAAGTGACCATAATGTGTCTATCAAAGTTAAGGTTTTCATCAAGTAGGACTCCAAGGTATTTGAAAGAGCTTACTGATTCCAGTAAGAAGCCATCCACGCAGGATATTTTGAACAAGGCTTGAGTAGATTTTAATTTGGTGGCAGAGCCAAAGAGCATTGATTGAGTTTTGCCAACATTAAGTATTAGTTTGTGACTGGATAACCAGGATTTAATGGAAGTAAAGGCTTAATAGAGAGTTTGGTTACTCTGGAGTATGTCCTTGGCACTAGAGTACAGAACAAGGTCATCCGCGTATAGGATAGATGAGCAGCCAGGGATATTATTTGCAATCCTATTAATAAAAACAGAAAAGAAGCGGGACTAGTATGGATCCCTGAGGGACCCCAAGGTTAATGGATGTCTGATCAGACAACGCTGAGTTAAATTTCACAATCTGATAAATAGCTGTTGAACCAAACAACCAAGTGATGGGTGAAGCCAAGTGCTAAAAGATTATCAAGAAGGAGTGGATGGTTTACAAGGTCAAATGCCTTTGTGAGGTCAATGTAAACAGCACCGGTAAGTGAGCCAGAGTCCAGAGCACATAAGGTGTCATTCATAAAGTGAAGCAGAGCAGTAGAGGTACTGTGGCCTTTTCAGAAGCCATGTTGATTTGGGGACAGTAGGCTGCATTTGGACAGAAAATCTATGACTTGGAGTGCTACTAACTTTTCAAGGATTTTGCTCAGGACTGATAATATAGCTATAGGCTGGTAATTTGCAATTGCTTTTTTATCACCCTTTTTAAATACCAGATTAACTGTTGCGATTTTCCAGTTGTCAAGTACATGGCCATGACAGAAGGTTAGAGTAAGGGTTTTGGACAGAGGCAGAGCAATGAAGGGTACAGCAAATTTTAAGAGATTTGGTTCAAGGCCATCATACTAAGTTTCATACTAAGTTGTGAGGAGCTTTGGGGGGCCCGGGTTTAGGCCAATAACTGCTCCTTTCCAATTTACCCATATGTCAGTTTGTGCCCATTTAGAATAAATGTGTCCAGATTTTTTTTAAACTGTGTCTTATTTATAGAGCAGATAATTTCCTCCGGTAACCCATTCCAAGGGGCAACCACCCTCTGTGTGAAGAAGGCTCTCCTCCTATTTGTTTTACATTTAATATGTCTTAATTGGAGGGGGTATCCCTTCCAGAGCCTGCACTAGTGTTTTATGAAATAGAGTTTAGTAGTTTAAGAGCATCATATTTGGATATGGCACTAAAGTAAAAGGGTGGATGTGGAGCCAGATAGGTAGAGGGGGTAGACTGATGAGGAGGCAGGGCAGATTGGAAAGAGGACAGGTCAGAGAAATGTTTATTAAATGAGTTAGCAGTCATTGATGGATCATAGCAATGGACTCCATTAATGATCTTGCCATTTAACATAGAAACATAGAAACAGAGACTTTGACGGCAGATAAGGACCACTTGACCCACCCAGTCTACCCATTTCCCTACCTACTGTATAAGCTGCAGATTCTAGTTAAACAATAGCCTACTTCCTGCAACCCCCCCACTATAATTGCCTTATGTCTGTCCCATGCATATTTAAATTCCCCCACTGTTTTAGACCCAATGACCTCCTCAGGAAGGCAGTTCCATGTATCCACCACTCTCTCCGTGAAAAAATAAATTCCTCACATTACCCCTGAGTCGTCCCCCCTCTATCTTTAAATTGTGCCCCCTTGTTCTTACACATCTCTTTTTCTGAAAGATGTTATCCTCCTGGACTATACTGATTCCCTTGAGGTACTTGAAAGTTTCTATCATGTACCCCCGTCCCTCCTTTCATCAAGATCATACGTATTATGCTCTCAGTCTCTCTTCATATGGCTTCTGCTGCAGACCCTGCACCATTTTAGTTGCCCTCCTCTGGACTGCTTCATCCTGTCTATGTCCTTGCGTAGATGAGGTCTCCAAACTGCACACAGTACTCCAGATGGGGTCTCACCAACTGTCTGTACAGAGGGATAACCACTTCCATTTTTCTACTTGTGATACCCCTTCCTACGCATCCCAGTATCCCCCTGGTTCTCCTTATCAACTTTTCACATTGCTTACCCACCTTTAGGTCATCTGATATGACTACCCCCAGGTCCCTTTCCATTTTTGTTGTTGTTAGTACCTCATCTGCTATTGCATACTCTTCTCCTGGGTTTTTGTTTCCCAGGTGCATTACTTAGCACTTCTTTGCATTGAATCTAAGTTGCCATATGTCTGACTATTCCTCCAACCTTGCCAAGTCCCTTCTCATCTTTTCTGCCCACTCTTGTGTATCAGCTCTGTTACAGATCTTTGTGTCATCTGCAAAGAGGCATACCTTTCCTTCCAGACCCTCTGCAATGTCACCTATAAAGATGTTAAAGAGGGCTGGACCCAGTACTAAGCCCTGAGGTACTCCACTAGTAACCCCCTTTCTTCAGAATGTGTTCCATTCACTATTACCATCTGTGTCCTGTTGTGCAGCCAGTTTGCTATCCAGGCTACCACCCTGGGACCCACTCTAAGGCTGGCTAACTTGATTATTAATCTTTTGTGTGAGACTGTGTCAAATGCCTTGCTATAGTCTAGGTAGGTCATATCCAGAGCCCCTCCCTGGTCTATTACTTTGGTCACCCAGTCAAATAAATCAATTAGATTCATCTGACATGACCTTCCTGCTGTAAATCCATGCTGCTTTGGGTCCTGTGCCCCGCTAGCCTCTAGGTACTCAGCAATTCTTTCTTTCAGAAGTGATTCCATCATTTTCCCTACCACTGAGGTCAAACTTACAGGTCTGTAGTTTCCTGCTTCTGCCTTGCTCCACTTTTGTGAGAGGAATCCATCTGCCATCCTCCAGTCCTCAGGTACCACCCCATCCTGCCATGATTTGTTAAAAGCTTGGTCAGTGGTGTCACTAGGTCCTCCCTTAGTTCTTTAGGATTCTGGGAGAATCCCGTCAGGCCCCATTGCTTTGTCCACCTTGAGTTTTAGGAGTTCTTTCAGGACTCTTTCTTCTGTAAATGGACTGGTGTCAGCTCCCCTACCCAGAGTGCTTCTATTGTCTGGTTTAGGTAACTCCTCCTCATCTTCTTTTGTGAATACTGAGCAAATGTATTGATTCAGCATCTCTGCCTTTTCACTGTCTCCCTCTGCCTACCTCCTCTCTCCTTTATTAATCTTTGCTATCCCTCCCTTAACCTTTCTATGCTCCCTAATGTACCTATAAAAGGTTTATCCCCCTTCTTAACTGAGTGGGCTATTTTTTCCTCGGTTTGGGCCTTTGCTATTCTGATTGCCTTCTCCACTTCTTTCTGCTTTAACTGATACAATTCCCTGTTGTACTCCTTCTGTGATTCTTTATACTTTTTGAATGCAGCCTTTTTCTCCTTAACATTCCCTGCCACCTCTTTTGAGAACCATAGTGGTTTTTCACTCCACTTTGTTTTCTTTATTTGTTTCACACAAAGACTTGTTGCCTCTATGATGGCAGTTTTGATTTGTCTCCATTGTTCTTCCACCCCTCCTTTTTGGCCATTTGCTAGTGCATTCTTCAGGTATTCACCCATTGTGCCAAAGTCAGCCCTTCTAAAGTCCAGTATCCTTGTTTTTGTATGGCTTATCTCCATGCTTGTGCTCATTATGAAGCACACTGTGCAGTGGTTGCTTGTTCCCAGATGTCTACTGACTTCTAAATGTGTGATCCTCTCTCCATTTGAGAGTACCAGGTCTAGCATTGCTCCCTCCCGAGTGGGTTCCAATACTAGCTGTCTAAGGCCTGCTCCCTGCAGGGCATCAAGAATGACCCTGCTTTTGGATGTGGCTGCAGTACATGTCATCCAGTTAACATGTGGCATATTCAGGTCCCCCATCAACAGTATCTCCCCTTTTTCAGCCATTTTGAGATTGTCCTCTATCATTTTCTTGTCCATTTCCTCCCCTTGAGATGGCGGACTGTATACAACCCCTGTGTGGATTGTGATACCATTCCCTGTCTCCAAGGTGACCCAGAGTGCCTCTTGTCCTCCCCATTTAGTTTTTAGTTCTGTAGCTCTGATCCCTTCCCTTATGTATAGAGCTACTCCACCTCCTCTTTTACCTTCCCTGTCCCTTCTTTAGATTGTGTACCCTGGTATGTTGACATCCCAGTCATGGTTCTCTGTGTACCATGTTTCTGTAACTGCCACAATATCCAATTGTTCATCTTCCATCAGGGCTACTAGCTCAGGAAGCTTGTTTCCCAGACTATGGGCATTGGTACTCATCGCCCTCCATTTAATGTTGGCTTTATCCTTTTTTCCCCATCCCTGCTCTTATTGCCCTTGTCTATTTTTCCATTTACCCCAGTCCTGCCCTGTGTTGAGCTCTGCACCTCAGTGTTTACCTTACTACCTGCCATGTTTTGGGGGGAGACTTGACATTTCCTGCCTCTTATCAGCACCTCCCTCCTTGGCTAGTTTAAAAGCTTGCCAAGGAAGCATTTAAACCTGCCACCTAGGAGCTTGGTTCCCTTCATGGACAGATGCAGACCATCGTGACAGTATAGACCTTTATCTCTCCAGGTGGACCCCCAGTCCCCAGTGAAGCTAAAGCCCTGTGCTCTGTACCCGTTTTGCAACCATTCCTTAAACTGCAAGGTGTACAGTACCCCAGCCTCACCCCTGCTATGGACTGGCAGCACCTCTGAGAAGGTTACCATGCTTGCTACCCATCTGAGGCCCCTCCCCAACTCCACAAATTCATTCTGCACTGCACTGATCCCATGCCTAGCTAGGTCATTTGTCCCAAGGTGGACAATGATATCTAGTTTCCTCTCTTGTGATGCTGCTTCTGCAATCCTGAGGATTCGCTTCCTGTCCCTCCAAGCCATGGCACCAGGCAGGCACCTTACTTCCTTCTCCTCTCCCTTCCCCAGTTTTACCCCCCTAACAATTGAGTCCCCTATCAGAAGCTGTTTCCTTCCCCTGTGGTGTCCCTTGCCACCCTTTTGTGGGTCTCCCTTGTGGATGTCCTCAGCATTCTTCTGGGTCTCCACTGAGGGTGCCATCATAGAGGAACCTTGCTCTGCCAGAATGGCATATGATTTGTGTAGAGGTACAACTGGAGGCTTCACCTCTGGTCCACCACCCACACCCTCCCAGAACCACTGTGGTCCAACTGCTCTTCATACTTGTTAACCTCTGAGGCAGTGGTTGTGGCAGTGGTACTCTTTGGGCGGGGGAGGCCTCCTTAGTCCTTGCTCATTCAGCATGGAGGTGGGCAACCTCCTCCCTCAGAGCTGACAGTTGCCTGCAAATAGAACAGCAATGCAGTTTCCAGAATGTCTCCCGGAAAACTGCTGCCCCACAGCCAGTGCCTTGCACCACTCCCCACATATCCCTCTCCCTTATAATATATAATCATCCAATGGGAGCTGTGATGGTCGGCTGGAGATGTCGAACACCCAGTTTGCATGGTCTGACTTCAGCCTCCCCAAAATTGATGATATTGTGATGGTCATCCAAGCATTGCAACCAACCAGCTATGATTTGGACCCTGGCCCCACACGCCTCTTAGTGGATTGTGTGGATAAAATTGGCCTAGTCCTGGCTTTGATAGTCTGGAAGTCTTTGGAGAGGGGGATCTTTCCAGATCCCTTAAAGAGGCTATAGTTAAGCCTCTTTAAAGAAGTCCTCCTAGACCCAGATTGTTCTACAAATTACAGACCAGTCTCTAACCTACCCTTTGTGGGTAAGGTTATTGAGAAGGTGGTCACAGGGCAATTGGAGGACCATCTGACCAACAGCAATATCTATGATTCTCTCCAATCTGGATTTAGGAAGAGGCATAGTACCTAGACAGCACTTGTTCGGGTACTAAATGACCTCCTAATAGCGAGAGATCGTAGGACCTGTTCTATCTTGGTACTTCTTGATCTCTCAGCAGCATTTGACACTGTTGATCATGGTGTGCTGTTAGAGCATCTGCGGTCCATCTGTGGATTATCTGTTATGGTCCTCAGGTGGTTTAGATCTTACCTCAAAGGTAGGACTCAGAGGGTGGTGTCGGGAATTTTTTCCTCGGCATCAGTCTCCCTATCTTGTGGGGTACTGCAGGGCTCTATTCTAGCACCTATGTTATTCATGGTGTATATGCTGCCGTTGGGAGCGATTATAAGATGATACAGTCTGGGATTCCATTGCTATGCAGATGATACCCAGCTGTATATGTCTTTTGTGCCTGGCCAGGATGCTGCCTTGTCGGTATTTAATAACTGCCTTGCAGAAATCCAAGATTGGATGAATGGGAGTTGGTTGAGGTTAAACCCGGAGAAAACTGAGGTGTTGGTTGTGGACAAAGGTTGCTGTGAGGTGGGTTTTCTGGCTGGATCGCACTCAGGCTTATGGCTTGCAGGCGTTCCGCTGACGACCTCAGATCAGTTGCAGAATCTTGGCGTAATAATTGACTACCACTTGACGCTTAAAGCTCAGGTGTCAGCGGTGGTCAAAACTTCCTTTTTCCATCTGAGGAATATCACCAGGGTGAAGCACCTGGTTCCTCCAGAAGATCTTCCAACATTGATCCATGCCTTCGTTACCTCCCACCTTGACTATTGCAACTCCCTGTACCTAGGGCTATCGGGGGTTGAGCTTTGCCGTCTACAGCTAGTGCAGAATGCGGCGGCCAGGTTATTGACTGGTTCTTCTAGATCCAGCCATATAATGCCTGTGTCTATGTACCGCACTGGCTGCCAGTATTTTGCTAAATCACCTTCAAGGTCGGTTTTGCTGACCTATAAAGCCCTACATGACCAGGGACCCATTTACCTGAAAGAGCTCCTCTGCCCCACTGTCCCTCCTCCCGCCTCCAACCACTGACGAGGGATTGCTGGAGATTCCAGGGTCCGTTTGAAGACTTCAGGGGCTAGATCATTTAGTTTTATGGCCCCGACCCCGTGGAATTCTCTATCTCATCAGGTGCGAAATAGTCTGACTGTCCTGAGTTTTAAAGGAGCCTTGAAGACCCACCTTTTTAATATAGTGTTTAATGATTTATAATAGTTTTAGGTTCTGTTTATTTATTGTTTTATGAAATTGTACAGGCGCTTTGGTTTTGAGAAAAGCCTTTTTAAAAATAGTTTGATTTAATTTGATTATATATATATATATATATATATATATATATATATTATTTGTGGTGTGTACCTACCCTTTATGCACTATGCTGGGTTATTAAGAATATGACAGTTCTGCCCAAGACCTGTTGAGGAAGTGATGTCAGAACTTTGGCTATAAAGGAAATACCATGCCTGGGGTGTGGGGTGGGAGGGTGGGTAGTCCACAGCCACTGGTGACTGTTATAAACAATCAAATACACAACTGTTCCACCACCCTGGTGGATACTGCCCTTTATAGTAATTCAACTAACACCATAATTTACTAGACCACTGCTCCTACACAAACCACTCTACTGAGTCCAGGGATAAAAATGAACTCACTCCTCAGCCAGCAGGACACTTTTAAAATGTTGCAAAAATATCCTTCTAAATCCTAGTTCTCAAGCCCAGGAATCAAGCAAATGCAGTTGTATTTCACTCCCTCTGGTTATAAAATTACTACACTTTTAATGGAATCCTGCAATTCTCTGCTTAATGCCAATAAGGAAAAAAATGAAACTTTGTAGAAAGCGTAGCTCCCTTCTTTAAGTATGCCTTACCAGGTTTCCAGGTCCTAAATGGAGTTATAGTTTGTTCTTTGCAGTGTAGCAAGGCTCTCAGCTTCCAACAGACAAATCAAAGTCAGTCTGACTGGCTTCAACTGTGAAGATTCCTAAGACCAAGACAGTGATGAAACCCCACCCAGAGCCAATTGATTGACTAGTGACACCTGTGATGTAAGCAGGCACTTCAATGTAGGCACTCTGCTGTCTGGTTCCACACAAAACCTTTCAGGAAACCAGGATAAAAACTTAACTTCTCAGCCAGCAGGACACTTTTAAAATGTTGCAAAAATATCCTTCCAGATCCTAGGTCTCAAGCCCAGGAATCAAGCAAATTCAGTTGTATCTCACTCCCTCTGGTTATAAAATTACTACACTTTTAATAGAATCCTGCAATTCTCTGCTTAATGCCAATAAGGGAAAAAAATAAAACTTTTTGTAGAAAGTGTAGCTCCCCTTCTTAACAAGTCCCCAACAATATTATGCCTTACCAGGTTTCCAGGTCCTGAACAGAGTTATAGTTTGTTCTTTGCAGTGTAGCAATGTTCTCAGCTTCCAACAGACACATCAAAGTCAGTCTGACTCTTTTGTAGAGAGAGTTTACTTAGACCCAAGAAAAGTTTTAATATGGGCTCAGAATTTCCTGGAGTCACTAGCAGCATCAGCCAACAGTCCTTTGCAGTAAAAACTCTTGGCTAATCTGATTGGTTTTTTGCAGGTGTTCCTCTGGGACCTGTAGGTATTGTAATTAGCTATTAGACTGGAACTTTTAAAATGCTTCCAGTTCTTGTCTCTAAGGTGGATGTCCACCAGAATATCCTTGTGAAGCCACCTAGTGGGCTTGTTGTGAACATGCTGGGTGACAAAGGGTGTGTACCTATCTTGTAATGCACTAAATTGGGCTAAAAAGTAGTCTAACACAGCTTGGGCATCATTGACCTGGAAAAGGTAGGGCCAATCTATGGCAGATGTATCAAATGGGAATTTTACCTAGTCCAGGTTGGCATTGTTCCTAAAGGTAATATAACATGGCTGAGAAGAAGAGGCCACAGAGTGATTCCACACACAGTATATAGAGTAGTGTTCAGATTTAGCATCAGGCATGGTGCTAGCAGTCTCAATTCTATCAACTTGATTTGTTAGTACTCAATCGATCGGAGTACTGGATGTTGCATTTGAGGTTATTCTAGTGTGCATGGATATGACTTGATACCTGTTGTGACTTTGCACCAAGGAAAGGAGTGTGTTGTGATTGCAGCTGAGCCAATTTAGGTTAGTGTTGCCTAGAGTAAGTAATTCATTATGACCAACAGTATTAACAGAGTGTTCAAGAAGTTTAACAAAACCAGATGGGCCACTCTGGGGTGGATTGTAAACACAGAGTACATGTAGCTTCTTAGCACCCATTTAGAGGAAGGAATGAAGGGATTCACAAGTGGCGATAAGGAGGGTTGGGCTAACTCCACCACCCCGCTTCAGAGACAGTCTATCATTCCTAATACGATTACAATTATTTAGGGAGCAGACTGAATCTGGGACTGTGGGCTTAAGCCATGTCATAGATAGGCAGAGGATTTCAGGATTGTGTAGAGAGACCCAAGCATCAAGTTCAGTGTGACTGTGTAATAGGCTGCTGATATTTAAATGGGCTATACTGAGCCCTTTCATGTTAATCCAATCAGCATTAATGCAGGGCTGATCAGACATAGGACCAGGTTTTGTTTCAACATCACCTGCCAGCAGGATATGAAAAATCATGAGGTACCAGAGCTTATGGTGTATGAAGGGTGCCGCAGGGAAGGAGCTGTATATATTATACTGATGTGGTAGTGCCAGTATAGTTAGGGTTGAGTAAGCACTTTAATGTTAAATCTCACATTTTTCACCTTAATAACTTTGCCACCATATGACGGATTTCTCTGAAATGTTGCATGTGTAGTCTGGTACCATAGGTCTCTGGATCTTGCAACTTGTGTTACAGTTGGATGTACAGTTGCAGAGCTGCAGAATGCCAAAGGAAAAAAAAAAAAGCTGTTTGCATGTTTCTTTGCTGATGCCCACAGCCTGCATGATTTGTTCATTCGGTCTAAAATCTTCAGGGAAGATGCAGTTTGGGCCATCGATGTGCCTTTCAAAGACTCGGTGTAAAAATATTAAACTGTTCAAATGTTAGTCAAAAAACAAATTTCCCATTATAGTCAATGGGAAAAAATATGTCTCACACAAAAGTGCTGCAAGTAGTTTTCCTTTTGCAAATGGTCATTTTACTTTTGTGCTGCTGCCACATTGTTTTCAGTTAGCAAGAGAGAAAAATGCCAGCCATTTAAATTTGGGATCCTCTAGAAAAACACTGACAGCTGGGCTTATTTAGTCAGGTTCTGAAGATGCCAGTCCTATCTTTTCTGGGTGGTAAAACCCCTTAGAAATGCTATATTTAAAATAGGCGCCACAGTACTTTCACAAATCATGAAAGAAACAACTGTGACTCTTTCACAAATGCAGACGTTTTGTGCTGTTTTTTGCAAAACTTTCTCAGTTTGCGAAAGTATTTTGTGAAAAAAACTGCAAATCTTGGCCATCACCATGCAACAAAATGGTTGGGTCATTTGGGCTGCAATTTGCAGGGTGGCAAGCCCTGGTCCCACAGATATGCCTTTTGGTGGTTTGGTGCCAACACATTCAAGAGTGCCAAAGTTACAACATTCTGAAGTTGTGAAATTTCCCATAGGATAACATTGTGGAGCCTGTGATGCCTTTCGGCCCCCATATCTCAAAAATAAAGAGAAATATTGATTTTTCGCTACTTACAGCTTTTTGGAAATCATAGATTACACCAGCAGTGGAATTTTTTCCTACTTGCTATGGTTATGGAGATATTTGCAAATTAGTGTCACAAGGGTTCCACAGGGTGCCTTTTCAGTGCATTTTAGTGCCCGTATCTCAGAAATGATGCAAGATACAGATTTTGTCTCGGAGAAGAAATGGATAAGGAAATGATAGAAGGCATCCTTAGGATGGCAGAGAAAGGGGAGATATTGCTGATGGGGATCTGAATATTCCAGATGTTAACTGGATCACCTTTGCTACAGCCACATCCAAGAGCAGGGCCATACAGGTAGCATGCTTCAGACAGCTAGTGTTGGAAACCACTCAAGATGGAGCAATCTGAGATCTGGTAGTCTCAAATTAGGATGGAGAGAGGATCTCAGATCTAGAAGTGGGTAGCCATCTGGGAACAAGCGACCACCAAACAGTGTGGTTCATGGTAAACTGAGCTGTAGAGTCAAGCCATACAAAAGTGAAGGTACTGGACTTCAGGAGGGATGATGTTGTCAAAATGGGAGAGTGCCTCTGAAAAGCACTAGCAAACAGGCAAGAAGAAGGGGTGACACAACAATGGGAACACAGTAAAACTGCCATCACAGAGGCAACAAGCCTTTGTGTGAAGCAAATAAACAAATCAAAATGAAAGTAAAAGCACTATGGTTCTCAAAAGAGGTGGATAGGAAGGTTAGGGAGAAAAAGATAGCATTCTGGAAGTATAAGGAAACACAGAAGGGGTAGGACACAGAACTGTACCAGTTAAACCAGAAGGAGGTGGGGAAGGCAGTCAGAATAGCAAAGGCTCAAACCGAGGAAAAGATAGACAACTCAATTAAGAAGGTGATAAAACCTTTTAAAGGTACAGTACATTAGTGAGTGAAGAAAGAAAAAATGAGGGACACTGAGGCTAAATAAAGAGGAGGGTGGGTGGGCAGAGAGGGACAGTGAAAAAGCAGGGATACCGAATGAATGCTTCTACTCAGTATTCACAAAAGAATAAGAGGGTGGGTACTTACTCCAGTCAATAGAAGCACTCTAGACGGGGAAGGGGGTTGATATCAGTCCTTTCACAGAACAAAGGGTTCTGAAAGAACTCCTAAAACTGAAGGTGGACAGAGCAATGAGGCCTGATGGGATTCACCCCAGAGTTCTAAAACAACTAAGGGCAGAACTAGTAACACCACTGATTACCCTTTTTAACAAATCATAGGAGGATGGTGTGGTACCTGAGGACTGGAAGAGGGCAGAAGTGATTCCCCTTCACAAAAGTGGGAGCAAGACAGAGGCAGGAAACTACAGACCTGTCGGTTTGACCTCAGTGGTAGGGAAATTGATGGAATCACTTCTGAAGGAAAAAATTATTGAGCATTTAGAGGCCAGTGAGGCACCGGACTCAAGGCTGTATAGATGTGGAGTGGGAAGGTCATGTCTGATGAATCTAATTGATTTCTTTGACTGGGTGACCAAAGTAGTAGACCAGACAGTGGCTGTGGACATGGCCTACCTAGGCTTTAGCAAAGCATTTAATACAGTGCTACACAAAATATTAATAAACAAATAAGCCAGCCTGGGAGTGGGTCCTAGGGTGGTAGCCTGGATAAAACATTGGCTGGACAACAGGACAAAGAGTTCAGTTTTCAGTCACTATGTTCATTTTGCTGCACCTGCATCGAAACTTACAAGAACATTCTGTGAGAAGAAATGGCCCGGTGGTGCTGAGAGTTGTGGTGCTGGATGCGACACCTCATGCCACGCTGGTGACCCAGGTTCAGGAACGGATTTGGGGCATCAGGGGTTGGAGGGGGAGGAATGGATTGAGCATCCAGAGGACTGCTCTCATTTCCTGGGAGGGGGGACATAATTCCACTGTCTGTTGACCCCCAGTGGAGACTGGGGGTCATAGCAGCTGTTGGTATCCAGTGAGCAAGGTGCTGACTGTGGCCGCTCTCCTGCAGGCATACGCGGGAGTGTGCATGTGCCATGCCAGAGAGCAGTACACTGCTGGGCCACTGGTGGGGAAACAAAGCCAGAAAATCCCCCAACTCCATGGATAGGCAAAGGAATCACTTTCATACTGGCCACACTCCTGCTGTTGGACTCTCCAGTCAGAGTCTCTGCCCTACTCCAGTCCCAGGTGTATTAGATTGTAGATAGAGTGTCAGGGTGGGCAGCCCTAATATGTAGGGCTAAGAGCTGAGGGATCTGCAGGGGGCTGGAGTGGTCTGGCATGGGCAGTTTCAGACTGTGAGCTAGATCCAGCTGCAGGTCTGTAGCAAGAGAGAGTTCCATGGGTGGTCGGGTAGGGAAAATAAAGAAAGTGTACAAAAAAAAAGAACATTCTGTGAGAAGCAGGCTTTCTTAACGAGTCTTAACTGAAGTACAACTCAGTTGATAATCCTTAAGAAGCCTTCACCTGACTCAGAGAACTCCTCATGAAATTGCTCCAACTAGAGGGAAAACACTCCCACAGATCACCAAAACATTTGTAATGGAGCAGTTCATTAGCATCCTACCCTCAGATGTACAGCTTTGGGTAAAAGAACACCGAGCAGAAACTGGGGAAAAGGTTGTTTCTTTGGCTGAAGGCTACTAAATGGCCAGACAGATGCAACAGCAGAGAGGTGGCAGCCAAGCTCAGATAAGACACTCTTTTTCCCATTTATACTCCAAGTCTGATAAGAACTCAGGTGGGAGTAACAAATCTGCACCCAAAAACTTTATCTGTTATAATTGTAATGAACCAGGTCATATTGCAAGAAATTACTGTAGTAAGAAGAGTGACACTGGAGCAGATTTGTCCTTAGCAAATTGGAGCACACACTTAACAAATGTGAAGGTGGGAGATAAGGGTGTGCATATTGAAGTGCTGGAAAAACAATGTCCAAATGGACCAGGTACTGGTGTCATCTGCATCTTTGGGAACACTCAATACTATCCCACCACCCAAGTGACTCTCACTATCAATGAGGTTTCACACCAAATTAAAGTGGGGATAGTACCTAAGTTACCTGTACCTGTGATTATTGGAAATGACTTTTCAGGATTTACTGAGTTAATCAAAGAGGGAGTAAATCTTGATGTTTCAGCAGCAGTGGTGACAAGAGCTCAGGCAAAGAAAATCTCAAATGGTGGGGACTCTTCCTTTTGCTGATTTTGATTCAGACTTGTTTGACTACAGCTCCAAGATCTGGAAGTCCAGGAAAGAAAGATGATGCCTGAAGAAACAGTGGCAACAAAAGACTGCTGGACATAAGGGGTTAACATATGAACATGCTGAAACTAAACTGATAACTGATTGTGATTTTCTTTCAGAACAAGCTGATGAGGTTTCTTTCCAGGGTTATTTTAAGCAGCTGGGGGTGTAACCAAAACAGAGTGAACCTATGTTTGAAAAATGTAATGGGTTACTGAGCAGAGTTCAGGTTAAACCGTAGACACAGGACCAGCTAGAGCAATTGGTTTTACTACAAAAGTATACATCTGAGTTGTTACAGATAGCACATGAGTGTCCTATGGCTAGTCACTCATGGAAGGATTGCACCCTTGCCAGATTGCTATAAAGATTTTACTGGCATAGAATTCATGAAGATGTTGCTACCTATTGCAGTTCTTGTGCCGAGTGTCAGAAAGTAGCCCCAGTGACTAAAAAGACAAGGTGCCCCAATGCCACTGCCCTTGATAGATATGCATTTTGAAATAATTGCAATAGATGTGGTTGGTCTGTTAGACAAAAGTAAAAAGGGTAATGGATTAATTTTGGTAGTATGTAACTATGCTACTTGATACCCAGAGGCAGTTCAAATGCATACTGTCACAATTCCAAAAGATGCAGCAGAGCTTGCCAAAATTTTTAGCAGGGTGAACATAACTGAAGAGATTATTACTGATTAGGGTAATAATTTTGGTGCTGCATTACTGAAGGAGCTGTACCGACTGCTAGGTATGACTGCCATAAGAACCTCCTCTTATCACTCTCAGACAGAGGTCTTGTTGAGCATTTCAACCAAGCCCTGAAATGCATGTTAAAAAGGTTTATAAGAGGGGACGGGAAAGACTGGATCAATACTTACTGTACCTTACCTGCTTTTTGCTCACAGAGAAGTGCCACAGGCATCAACAGATTTTTCATAATTTAAAATGCTGTATGGTAGACAACCTAGAGGGTCACTACATGTAATAAAAGAAACATGGGAAGATAACCACCATCAGAATACTGTCCACATACTGTGGGTCTTGTATGTTGCCAGTGAGCCAGGTCTGGCAGTGTGCTCCCTCGAATTTCTGAGCCTTGCAGCTGTAGAAGCAGTACTGTGCTTGGGGAGGGTCATTGTGTGAAGGAGGAAGTGAAGTGGGAGTTGTAGTTCTGGCAAGGGTTGTGTATGAACTACAACCCACTGCCGAGTATATATAACTACAATTATTTTCTATATTTGGCGTTGAGGCACTTTTTTCTAGAGAATCAGCCCTTGTAAGGGCTTGAGCTAGGTATCTGGGCTATTTTTAAACATATTTACACAGAAGCTCTCTCCAGGACATATCACTTTACTTGGGAGATTTCCGGTTTGTGGTTTACATAACTGAGGACCACAGTGGGTAGAGTGAAATCTGGGCAGAGTGTGTGTGGTTGCCATGTGCAAAAATGCATGCAGAGACAAGTGCATTGGTGCATGACTGGTGTGATCAGTGGGGAAGGCTGAACCTGGACCAGGGACTTTGTAATTCAGGTTAGAGGTTGAAATTGCTTTGATTAGAAGACCCTAGGCCTAAAAGGCTTATACTTATTATGGACAACCAAGAAATCTGATTGAAAATAGGAAAATTGATATAAGGTGTTCATCATGTGGGCTATTTAGTACAAATCGAATTTCAAGCTTTGAAATATACATCTGTGAAGGGTGTGTAGAGTTAAAAAGACTTAAGACTCCTAGTGGCAGGAAAAGAAAATTGTTGCACTAAAAGAAAAACTTGAGACATATAGGTCTATCATTAATAATGTCAAGGCTAGTAAGGGTAACAGTACAAAGGGGATTTGAGGGGAAGAGATGATGAGGAAGAGTCTCTAGAAGTTGTACCATAGTTGATGGGAAAACCAGGACTAAAAAAACAAAGGAGGAGAGCTCTTGGATCCATTCCTGAAACTTCAAATTGCTTTCAACCCCTAATAGAAACATAGAAACATAGACTTTGATGGCAGATAAGGACCGCTTGGCCCATCTAGTCTACCCATTTCCCTACCTACAGGATAGGCCGCAGATCCTAGTTAACTAATCTAATGGATAGTTTAGAAAACCACATGGAGGAACTATTAACAATAGCAAATAACAGATATACTTGATGGACTAGAACGAACTAGCTCCACGTTTGGTGAGGAAGCAGTAAATAATCAGAATTATGGGGACCAGAAAGAATTACAAACACTGGTAGTCTCTGAGGAGCAGATATACATTTTAGGAGATTCAATTGTTACATTCACTGACTGCTTTTCAACAAGGGGTAATAAATTGAACATAACATCCTGTTGTTAAAGAGGTACAAAAATAAAAGACATAACCAACATGATACCAAATAAATTAAGAAATACACGAGGACCAGCTACAGTTTTATTACATGCAGGTACAAGTAATTTGAGTAGTAGGACTGTTGAGGGTGCCATTAAAGAAACCTTGGGTATATATCAGCCAGTAAAAGAGATCCAAGCAAGGATTATATTTTCAGAGGTACTCCAGGTACCCAGGGCAGGAATAGCAAGAACAAAATGTATCTAGGCATATAACAACTGGCTCTGAAGATGGTGTTTGCAAAATAAGATAGAATGCTTAAAGACGTATGAAGACTATAGACTCTTGGGATTTATACAGTTATGATGGGTTGCACTTAAGCAAGAAGGGAATAAAGAAATTGGGTAATCTATTCTATTAAACTATAACCAAAATGGACAGAATTTGAAACACTGAACAAAAGGGGGCAACTGAACACCAAAGCAAGTGAAACAGGGCAACCTAAAAGTACTAAGAAGAAACTAATAGGATGTACAAGGAAGCTAAAAGCATTGCTGGGAAATGCCAGAAGTCTAAACATCATTAGGTAGGCAGATCTAGAAATCCTATTGTCAGAACATGAAAAAGATCTAGCAGTTATTATAGAAACCTGTTGGCAAGGAGACATTAAAACAGCCAGAAGATTGACAGTTATAAGATCTATATTAAGAACAGAAATGGTAGAAATGGGGGAGGAGTGGCCCTGTAAGTAAGGGAAAACATGCTGAGCAGACAAATAGAGAAGTGGATATATAAACCAGCACGGGTAGCGCATGGATGGAGGTATGTACCAAAGGGAGAAAGAAGTTACTGATAGAGGTTGTCTATAGACCACCAGACATGAATGTGTTCGATCATTTATAGTTGATAAATAGTATGAACAATATTGTGGATGATGGTGATATATTCTTGCTGGGAGATTTTAGTTTTTTTGGGATTGACTGGGAGACAGGTGCAACCAAAAATAGGTTTGAATAACTATTCCTGGACACTTGCATCAGAAATGAGTTGTCAGACAAAAAAAAAAGAACAACTAGATAAAATAACATACTGAACCTAATATTATCAAATAGAGTCGATGACGTACATACCATCCAAATCAAAGAACCACTCCTTGGCAGTGGCCATAGGGTAATACTGTTTGATTATAATACCATAACAAAGTTTGAACATTGCATAACATTTGCCAGAAACTATAACAGGGCTAACTTTGATAACATCAGAAAAGAATTGAATGGGAATGGAAGAGAGAAGATGACACTGTGGAAATACTTTGGGTAAGAATTAAAACTAAATTATTAGAACTAGAAGAGCAAAATGTGCCAGGTAGGGAAGTATACAACAAAAAAGGAAAAGTGCCCATTTGGCACACTAAAAAATTACAGGGACAGATAGAAAAGAAAAAAATAGTGCATACAAGGCTATGAAAGTAGAAAAGAAAAAAAAGTGCATACAAGGCTATGAAAACAGATGCCTCAGGGATCGATACTGGGATCCAAACATTTCTCCTTGTTCATATCAGATTTTGGTACAAATATAAGCAGTAACTGCGCTAAATTTGCAGATGACACAAACATCAGTGATGAGGTGTCCTCTATAGAACATGTGGAAACATTCCAAAATTATGAAATAAGATTGCAGGGCTGGGCCAGGAACAACAGGATGGATTTCAACTTAGAAACATGAATGGTCATACACGGAGTTAATAATGTCACTTATAATTACATGCTTAACACAATATTTAACACAGTTGAGATTGATAAAGATCTGGGTATCCTCATTGGGAGAGATCTAACATTTGAAAATCACTGTGTAGAAGCTGTGTATAAGGCAAATAGGCTCATAGGAGCCGTAAGAAAAACTTTTTTTCACAAGATATAGATCCTCCATAATGCCTTTGTATAGGAACCAGGCCAGGCCTCATTTAAATTATTGTAGCAATCTGTGGAGCCCTTATTTGAGGAGGGACATAGACCTGCTAGAGAGGGTGCAGCGGATAGCAACCAAAATGATCTTAGGACTGCAAAACCATGATTATGAGGAAAGACTGGAAGCATTGGGGTTATATTCATTAGAGCTAAGGAGGCAAAGGAGACATTTCCTGTTAATGTACAAAATTACTAATGATATAGAACTGATGATTAGTTTAGATTTGAAACCTGCAATGAGAAATGTAGAGCTAAGAAGCCATGGTAAACAGTTGAGATTAACTTAACCACAAAAGAAACTCAAGAAGAAACTTCTGTACACAAATAATTATCCCATTGTGAACAAATTACCAACTACTGTAATTGAGGTGGATAGCTTTGAAATATTTTAAAAAAAACTACACAGTTTCCTCTTGAGTCTGTGAGAAAGGGCCATTACACTCCTAACAGGGAGACAGGCTATATGGGCTTAAGCCTCCTACCTGTCTGATGTACCTAGTATAGTACCTGGTATAGTAACAATCCATTACATCTTATATGTGTGCCCTGAGAAAAAAGTTGGCAAAATACAGTGAAATCTCGATTATTCAGACCTATTGGGGGGCCCAACTTTGGTCCTAATAATTGATTTTCTGAAAAAACTAATTTCAGTGTTAAAATACTGTACTGAGTACAAAACTTTTACCAAACCTATAAACCCAACTTGAATGAAAGGCAGTATAGAGGTTCTATAAATATAAATTGGTTTTAATTAATGGACATAGAGTATCAATGAAACAAACTAGATTAAAATATGAGTACAGTATGTTAGTGTAAAACTCATTTAAAAACACATTTAAAAACTTTAATTATTTTCAGCATTCAGTTGTGACACAGTTTCAGTATGTTTTTGGCTTGTGTGCTGCTGAAAAAGTCAGTTACCTTTAGCTGTCTTGCTGCAGTATATTTCTTTGCTGAAGCATATGCCAGCAGCCGATTCAAAGTCAGCAAGTGAATCGGGTTTGAATCTTCTATTTTCTTTTGACTTCATTTTCTGTTGCAGAATGAGAAGCATTAGCTGACAACTCCATTGTGGACCCAACAGGAGAAACAATGTGTAACTGAAGGGCTGAGAATTCTTTTATAGGGCTCTATAATTGATTAATTATCACCTGCTGTTTTAAATGTTTTTACTTGCTCTGGAAACAGCACTAATTGGACATCATTCACACCTCATTTAGGTGCGCTAGAGCTTCACCAGGGAGCTTCACTTAATGAAGCATATACGGTTACCAGCATGATTTGACAAACTCAACCATGTAAAATGATACATAGTGCAGCAAACTTCGGGGCCGACCGGCCAGTCCACTGAATCAAATAATCTGGATAATCGAGGTCTGGATAATTGAGGTTTCACTGTATGTTGAAATTGCCCATAGTAATCAGGAAGAGGCACAAAACCTGCAGAATGTTTATTATGACCATGGAGTAAAAACATTTTTAAGCCAGTGAAGGGTCTTGCTACTGTTACCCACTACAGAAAATAAACTGTTAATGAAGTGACAAGGGCCTTACATGGTTCTTAGACATACTGGCACAGTTAACTATAAGACTGAACCCATATCCCTCCCTCCAGTGTTACTGCTTGGCACTGAACCTCCCTGCACCCCATAGTTTCTCTTTTCTTCCATCTCTGCCTCTTGCTTAAATCTCGTAACCTCCCACCAGTTTAAACTCTTTTGTCCCTCTGGTGTCCACGATCTCCATTCTGTGTCTCTGACTGTAAAGTAATTTTGTGCCTTGCCCCACCCTGCCAAGCCATCCTGAGATCAAGTACTGATTTCTTCCACACTAGATCCTGCCCATAACTGGGCTGCCACGCCAGCAGTGCGGCCTCCACCACTGGCACCACCCACTCCCAAACAAGTTCCGGAATCCCTGCCAAGGTACAGCCTGCATTTTTAATTCTGGCACCAAATAACATGGACTCCCAATTGGTTGCCTGACTTCCAGATATTGCTAGGAGCTACCTGATTGGTTTCTCCTCGCTAGCCTGCTAACCCTGGACTAAAAACTCTTTTCCTTATCTCTCGTTCCACACTTTCACCTCTCCTGTTACTCCGGGGGATAAATTTTGTCTCACCCACTCACCCCGGCCCCGACTTCTATTAAATCCACAAGGGTACTGCCCAGTTCTCATCTACTCTGCTCTTACTGGCTATCACTAGAATTATCTCACCTCCTCCTAAATAGACCATGCCTGCTGCCCCTGAGAACAAAATATTTGACCTTTCTCTACACATAAGTATGGGAACCACTTTCCCACTAATGAGCCTGCTTATTATCTTCACTCTAATCAACTACTCTGGAAGGGCTGCTATATTGGAACCCCAAAATATCACCAAATTCTCCATTGAATTCCCATTATCTACCCCAAGGATGAACATCTAACAGCTACTCCCTAACTTTTGTACAAAACATACCACCCAGACTACTTCACCTATGGATGGCTCTCCCATCAAGAACACCTGTTCCCATGCCCCTCAGCCTGTCTCTTCTATTAACAGGATTCTCTCACTCAAACCAATATCCCTTTAAAGAGGCTCCTAATACATTAATAGTACGGGGACAATAGAAGTATGTCAAAATGCTCTTAATGTCCTAAATTCTGATGCTGATCCTCATCTCAGGTAATGTCCACCCTAACTCTGGCCCCCAACAGTCTAGTCCCTGGGGTGCTGACAGGTCTGGAGGGGGGCTATGCCTGGTTACCATCAATATCTGTAGCCTCCTCCAAAAACTGGATCTTCTCACTGCCTGGGTCACACTCCACAACCCTGATATAATATCAGTAATCAAGGCATGGCTATCACTTAAGACCCCCGATGCTTTAATATCAATTCTGGGTTATGCCATTTTCAGGCAAGACACATGCTCCAATAAAGGTGGAGGCTATGCCCTGTACCTAAAGGACACTCTAATTGGGCATGCACTACCTATACCTCACCCTGTGAGCGACATCCAGGTTCTTGCCACAAAAATACCTTTGGGGGCCTATCATAAAACACTGACAGTAGCATCAGTCTACATAGCCCCCAAACTCACCAGCCAAGGATTGAACTCTGGATTGGATGCTATTCACTCTCTAGATTAAAATTTTGAAACTATCCTACTTGGGGACTTTAATATAAATCGGTCTTTCCCAGTTCACAGCAGTATAAAGATGCCTTGACAGATGCCAGCTTCTCTCAAATGGTTAAAACACTCACCTGAGTAAACCACAGAACAGGTACCTCAACTCTTCTGGACTGGGTTCTTACAAACTGCCCTCAACACATTACTAATGCAGTAGTTCTCCCTGGCTGTATAAGTGACCACTCACCATTCCTATTCTCATGGTCCAACAAATTCATTAAGCCCCCCAAAACCATCAACAATAGAAAACTATTGCCTGGTCACCTATGGCTTCCAAAAACACATCTTCATGATCATGACTGGTCACCTATAGATGCAGCCCTGGACGTGGACACTGCACTGGACTACTTTCATGCACCTTTCATGAAATGCAAGATTAAGGGTGTTAACAACCCATGGATTAACTGATTAACCTTGGTCTACTTGAGCAAATAGAGGCCTGGGATCACCTCTGGCAGTGTATTAAGCTGACCGGAAACTGAGCAGACACTCAAGTCTTCAAAGCTGCAAGAAATGCCTGCACCCACATAATTAATAATGAAAAGGCCAACTACTACAAAAGTGCTCTAACAAACTCTTGGAAGATGGAAATAAGTTTTGGGCCAACCTAATGGAACTAACCGGGAAAAAAACTAAAGTCCCACTCGCCATGGTCTACGTAAATGGCCATATCACCACAGATCAAGTCACCATGGCAAATGCCTTTAATGCAGCATTTACCAACCTTAGCCGTATTTTACTGCCGATGTTCTTGGATCCCCTTCCAGATACCTTTAACTCAGACAAAGTCAGAAATTTGGAGGGAAAACTGCCATTCTACTTCAAAACCATCTTCACGGACATCACAAAAAAGTACCTCTTTCATATACTTGGGAAGTCTAGATCAAGCAGTGACTTCCTCGACCTGAAACTCCTCGCTCTTACCCTCGTTGAAGTCCTGAACCCTCTCAACGAAATCCTCAACAAATCTCTCATGCTGTCACAGTTCACCTCAAAATGGAAATTGATGGTGACACCTATCCACAAAAGTGGTGATGAATCTGTTACAAGCAACTATGGGCCAATCTCCATTCTTCCTCAAAAGCACTGGTGAGAATAGCTGGCGACCAACTGGCAGAATGTCTTACTAAGTATAACCTGCTATGTCAAGAATAACACGGATTCTGTAAGGGACACAGCATGACCATGGCACTCCTGGAATTTACCTCCTACATCCACAATGCCCTGGACCAAGGGGATCTTGTTGGTGCCACCTTCATCGACCTGATTAAGGCATTTGATACTGTCAACCATTCAATACTGCTTCAACAACTATCTCTCAAAAGTCTATCTCCTGACACAACTCTATGGTTTCAAAGCTACCTCAGTGACTGAATACAGCAGGTAAAAATTCATGAATCCCTCTCAACACCCCTCTTGGTTCATTCAGGAGACCCACAAGGATCCATCCTGGATCCTATGCTTTTCAGCATTTTCCTAAACAGCCTACCCTCACCTTGCTTAGAAAAAATCCTACTTTATGCCGATAACACTGTCATCTTCACCTCCCACTGTGACCCCTGCATTCTTCAGTCACTACTACAAGAAAGCTTCACTGATGTAGAGGCATGGTTTAAATCTCATAAGCTAATTCTTAACTACAATAAAACCAAATCAATACTGTCCCATGGTACCCACAGTAAACACAAAAACAGAGACCTCTCTATCACAAACAGCAAAGGAGCCACCCCAGAACAAATACATATATTTAAATATCTTGGGGTGATTCTTGACCCAACACTTGAATACTCTGAACATATCAACTATGTAGTAAAAACTGTGAATACCCACATAGGTTTGCTCTACAGACATAAAAACTGCTTCATGGATGAAGCCCTAAGCACTGCCATTCACAGTTCAGTAATCTCTATAATATACTTTGGGCTTGTGATCTATGGATTTGCCACTAACACAGCTCTTTGATGCATCACCACAGTGCTAAACAAGGCATATCATCTCCAAACATCTGCCAGCCACCTTACACAAACCTGCGATATCTATGAACACACAAACTGGCTCCAACTATCTGGCAGAATTAAATATCAAACCTGCATCCTAGCAAAAAAGATAACATTGGACCTACTGCCCCCTGGAACACAGGCACTGCTCAAACCATATAACGTCCCACAACAAACTAGGCATTCAAACAACCTCTCCTTCACTGTTTTCCATAGAAGGACAACCCAAGGCCAATGATCCTTCAGGTTCATCCTGGATGTCTCATCCTGGTTCAACACCATACAAATAGAAGTTATCAGCAAAGCAAACCTGGGCACCTTTAAGCTCAGCCTGTGTCAATACCTCATCACCTGTGCCTCCTGTGACTGCTACTTCTAGCAAGTTTATCCTCCCCAACCCCATATCTCACCCTTACATCTACTCCTTCCCTCCTTCCTCCCCTACCCCTCCACAAACCTCTTCCCTGACCCTGACCCAGACCCACCCTCTTCCTCCCTCATACCATACTCCCTGATAAGCAGCAGGAAAATCCCAGCCTCTCCCTACAAAACAGGGTACTAAATGAGAAAAAGACCGAGGTAGAAAGGTCAGTGGGGGATGCAGCAACAGAAGGTAAAACCATCAAAAAATGGAGAGCAATGAGTACCAATGCCCATAGTCTGGGTAACAAGCTTCCTGAATTAGTGGCCTTGATGGAGGAGGAACATCTGGATATCGTGGCAGTCACAGAAACATGGTACACACAAAACCATGACTGGGATGTAGACATACCAGGATACACTATCTACAGGAGGGACAGGGAGGGTAAAAGAGGAGGAGGAGTAGCTCTTTACATAAGAGAAGGAATCAAAGCAACAGAACAAAAGGGTAAACAGTGAGGAGAAGAAGCACTGTGGGTAAATTTGGAGACAGGCAATGGCACCACAATCTGCACAGGGGTTGTATACAGACCCCCTCTGGGGGAGGAAATGGACAAGGAAATGATAGAAAGTATACTTAGAATGGCAGAAAAAGGGGAGATATTACTGATGGGTGATCTGAATATGCCAGATGTTAACTGGAATGCAGTTGCAGCAGCCACTTCGAAGAGTGGGGTTATTCTAGATGCCCTACAGGGGGCACGCCTTAGACAACTAGTATTGGAGCCCACTGGAGAGGGAGCAATCTTAGACCTGGTTCTCTCAAATGGAGATGGAGAGAGGAGCACAGATGTAGAAGTGGGTAGCCATCTGGGAACTAGCGACCATCGAACAGTATGGTTCACAATAAACACAGCAATAGAGTCAAGCAATACAAAGGCAAAAGTACTGGACTTTAGGAGGGCTGACTTTGCCAAAATGGGTGAGTACCTAAGGAATGCACTAGCAAATGGGCAGGAAGAAGGGGTGGAAAACAATGGGGAATAATAAAAACTGCCATCACAGAGGTAACAAGCCTTTGTGTGAAGCAAATAAACAAAACAAAATGATGTAAGAAACCACTATGGTTCTCAAAGGAAGTGGCAGTGAAGGTTCAAGAGAAAAAGAAAGCATTCAGGAAGTACAAGGAATCACAGAAGGAGCAGGACAGAGAACTGTATCAGTTAAAGCAAAAGGAAGCTGGGAAGGCAGTCAGAACAGCAAAGGCCCAAACCAAGGAAAAGATAGCCAACTCAGTTAGGAAGGGGATAAAACCTTTTATAGGTACATCAGGGAGCGAAGAAAGACCAAGGGAGGGATAGTGAGGCTTAATAAAGGAGAGGGAGGGTGGGCAGAGGGTGACTGTGAAAAGGCAGAGATACTAAACAAATATTTTTGCTCAGTATTTACAAATGAAGAGGGGGAGGTACCTAAAACAAACAGTAGAAACACTCTGGATACAGAAGTTGATACCAGCCCATTTACAGAAGAAAGGGTTATAAAAGAACTCTTAAAACTGAAGGTGGACAAAGCAATGGGGCCTGACGGGATTCATCCCAGAATTCTAAAAGAACTAAGGGTAGAACTAGTGACACCACTGACTACCCTCTTTAACAAATTATGGAGGATGGGTGGTACCGAGGACTGGAGGAGGGCAGATGTGATTCCCCTTCACAAAAGTGGGATCAAGGCAGAAACAGGAAACTACAGACCTGTTAGTTTAACCTCAGTGATAGGGAAAATGATGGAATCACTTCTGAAGGAAAGAATTGTTGAGTATCTAGAAACCAGAGGGGCACAGGACCCAAGGCAGCATGGATTCACAGCAGGAAAGTCATGCCAGACGAATCTGATAGATTTCTTTGACAGGGTGACCAAAGTAGTAGATCAGGGAGGGTCTGTGGACATGGCCTACCTAGACATTAGCAAGGCATTTGACACAGTCCCACACAAAAGATTAATAAACAAGTTAGCCAGCCTGGGAGTGGGTCCCAAGATGACAGCCTGGGTAAAGAATTGGCTGGAAAATAGGACACAAAGAGTAATAGTAAATGGAGTCCACTCTGAAGAAAGGGGGGTTACTAGTGGGGTGCCGCAGGGTTCAGTATTAGGACTGGTCCTCTTCAATGTCTTTATAAGTGACATTGCAGAGGGACTGGAAGGAAAAGTATGTATCTTTGCAGATGACACAAAGATCTGCAACAGAGTTGATGCACAAAGTGGGGTGGAAAGGATGAGAAGGACTTGGCAAGGTTAGAGGAATGGTCAAATGTATGGCAGCTTAGGTTCAATGCTAAGAAGTGCAAGGTAATGCATCTGGGAAACAAACCCAGGGAAGAGTACACAATGGGGGTGAGATACTAACAACAACAAATGGAAAGGGACCTGGGATAGTCTTATCAGATGACCTAAAGGTGGACAAGCAATGTGAGAAGGCAGCAAGGAGGGCTGGGGGGATACTGGGATGCATAGGGAGAGGCATCACCAGTAGAAAACAAGAAGTTATTATCCCTCTGTACAGACAGCTGGTCAGACCCCATCTGAAGTACTGCGTGTAGTTCTGGAGACCCAATCTCTGCAAAGACATAGACAGGATGAAGCTGTACAGAGGAGGGCAACTAAAATGGTGCAGGGTCTGCACTGGAAGATATATGAAGGCAGACTTAAGGAGCTTAATATGTATAGCCTTGAGGAAAGGAGGGAGAGGGGGGACATGATAGAAACGTTCAAGTACCTCAAGGGAATCAACAAAGTCCAAAAGGGTAGCATCTTTCAAAAAAGAGGTGTAAAAACAAGGAAGCAATTTGAAGATGGGGTGGGCTCAGAGGTAATTTAAGGAAGTATTTTTTCACAGAGAGGGTTGTGGAAGCATGGAACGCCTTCAGGAGGAGGTTGTGGAGTCAAAAACAATGGTTGAATTCAAGCATGCATGGGACAGTCATAAGGCAATTCTAGGGGGTGGGGGTAGGAAGAAGTAGGCTGCTGGTTAACTAGGATCTGCAGCTTATCCAGTAGGTAGGGAAATGGGCAGACTGGATGGGCCAAGTGGTCCTTATCTGCCGTCAAATTCTATGTTTCTATGTTTCCCTCCACACACCTCCTCACTGACCCTGCCCCAGACCCACCCTGCACTTTCTTTCTTTTCTCTTTCTTTCCAATAGCCTTCTGGCCTCACCACCATCTCTCAGATGGCCACCTATATGAATCTATATTGTTTAAATTGTTATAGAAGTGCTATGCACATTTGTGATGTTTCCTCCTGCTGCTGTCATGTTTCTTTTTTTTTTTTTTTGCACATAACCATTGACTGTACTAATGTTTCGTGTAACCTGACATGGAACCTTTGTAAAAGAGCCCCTGGCTCAAACGTGTATCCGATTCCCTAAATAAATCAATAACTAAATAAATAAATACCATGCTAACCTCCTCAAGAAATAGATTGAAAAAACACCGAAAGCTATTTTGCTGGTTTTACCAGAAACTGATAAAGAAGATAATGAGGTAGCTTATGATAGGCTGGAACAAACTGTAACTGCTATTGCTGTAATGGTGAATGTTTTCTTAGCCTCCAAACAAACAGCAGAAATCTGTAACTTGCTAAAGACATTTAACAGTACTTTTACCACAGTGCCAGGTGAAGAAAAAGGGATCAAGCATGTAATAGTGACAAGGAATGCTTGCCCTATTAGACAGAAGACATACAGATTACCAGAGCAGTTAAGAGCAGCAGTGGTTAAGGAAATACAAAAAAATGAAATCATCTGTTAGCATAGAAGAGTTGAGAAGTGCTTGTTCATCACCAATGGTGATTGTAAACAAAAAAGAAGGGGATGTAAGAATCTGCCTTGATTTTAGAAAACTTAAGTGTCAGAATTCGACAGTTATCCTATGTGCACAATAGATGATGCAGTGGACAGACTCCTCGGAGTCAAGTATATCATTATCCTCAATCTCATCAAGGTTTACTGGTAAATCCTCCTAGATAAAGAATCCAGAGACAAACTGCATTTGCCACTCCTTTAGGATTCCATTAGTTCACCACCATGCCAGCTGGTTTACATGGCACATCCGCTACATTTTAGCTGTACATGGATGGCATTTTATCCTTTCACACTGGTTATTGTGCTGCATACCTGTATGATGTAATGGTGTACAGTCCAGACTGGAAAAGCTAGCTGGAACACCTATGAGCAGTTATCCAATCGATCGAAAAGGCAGGTCTGTCAATTAATACTATGAAGTGTGCTTTGGGCATGCAGGAAACCAGATAGCTGGGCTACGTTTTGGGAAATAGAGAAGTCAAGCCAAAGGCTTCCAAGATCCAAGCCAACAGCTGTGTCCCCAAAAGCAAAAAACATGTAAGGTAATTTTTAAGGCTGGCTGGGTATTATCAGAGATTTGTTCCAGCTTTGCTGAGTTAGCTTATCTCCTCACTGAACTCGCAAAGAAACAATTCCCAAATATTGTGAAATGGATCCCAGAGTATGACGAGGTTTTTCAGGCCATTAAGACTGCATTATGTTTATAACCTGCTTTAAGAAGCCACAACTTTCAGAAACAATATCTGTTGCAGACTGATGCATCAGAGGTAGGTCTAGGTACAGTTTTAAGTCACCATATAGATGAGAAAGAACACCCTATTTTACATATCAGTAGGAAGCTGCATGACAAAGAGAAAATGTACTCTACCATAGAAAAGGGATGCCTTTTGGCAAAGTGGACCATGGAGTCCTTTAAGTTTTACTTACTAGGAACTGACTTTGTACTTGTAACAGCTCACAGTTCTCTCTGTTGGTTTAAGCAAATTAAGGATAAAAATTCTAGAATCACACGCTGGTACCTGGCACTGCAGCCATTTAAATTTAAAGTGATGCACAAATCAAGGAAAGAGAATGTCAGTGCTGGTTTTCTGTCAAGATATGGAACAGGAATTGAGAATTCCAAAGGTTGAAACAATGTGAGTTGAAACTTCTCTGTTTGCTGTGCTGCATACAGTATGCACTGACCTGTAAAGGTTAGAAGCTAATGTTAGATAGGAATTTAATAGAACATTTTGGAAACCTGTTTCTGTAAAACAGGTTCCCTCTTAAAGAGAGGGGCATGTGACATGGTTGAATAAGGCCCATCCTCATTTGCAATGCAGAAAGAGTTTAAACATAAGGGTCTGTTTTGTCCTCTTCTTTTCTGTCTCTTCTCTGATTGCGCAACCATATTTTCTTGTGAAACCTAGGAACTGATCACTCCAATGGTTTCGCAGTTCTCCACCTCTAGCTTTCTCTCTCTGCCTTCCCTTGTTATTTCTGTCTTTTCTTTCCCTTTTCGTATTTGCAGATATGAAAAAATATATGTGAATCTCTGTGTAAAACTGTATGCAAAGCAGATCCCTTTGTTTAAAAATGTCTATAGTTTTGTTGTGCTGTTGAAATGATTGCAAAAGGTTATTTGGAACTTGTGGTTAACCTGAGATGCAGTTTGTAAGCCTTTAAACAAGAAGTCAGTTCTGGGCCACTATATTCTTTTTGCTGCACCTTCATCAAAACTTGCACAAACATTCTGTGAGAAGCAGGCTCTCTTAGCGGGCTCCCAGACAAAGACTTATAAAAAGTTCATCAATACTTTTGCTAGAGAGACAAGGAGTTTGTAAGGTTTTAGATTTTCTTATCTCTGTGGTACAGGTCAGTTTTATGAAGAGCAGATTTTCCAGTGACCACCTGTGAAAGTTGTATCATCTGATCATGGTATCCAGGGAGGGCAAGATCCCTGCAGCCTTGCTCTCTCTGGATGCCAAAAAAGCATTTGATTGAGTTTTGTGATCCTTCCTTTTTGCAGTGTTGAGAAAATTTGGATTGCCAGAGGTATTCATCAAATAGATTGAACTCCTGCATTCTTGTCCCTTGGCACAAATCTGGTATAATAACCTACTGTCTAATTCTTTTTCTTTGCATCAGAGCACTCAGCAGGGCTGCCCTCTTTCTTCTCTCCTGTTTAATTTATATCTTGAGCCCTTATTATGTAGTCTTCAACATTCTCGAAGTCATAATGGTATACTAGTGGCAGGTAGGCAAAATCTCCTATCCGTCTATGCTGATGATATCCTTCTCCATGTTGAAAAACCCTTGTTAACTCTACCCATGGTACTGTCAGAGATTTGTAATTTTTCAATTCTGTCTGATTATAAACTTAATGTCGCAAAGACAAATCTTCTGCCGTTAAATAGCATGGTCCTCAAGCACTAAATCCAAGCTTTGGGCATTTCTTGGGAGCCTAAACTCTGGAAATATCTTAGCGTATATCTAGTTTGCTCTGTCCTGCTGATGCTCAAGGAAAATGTTACCCTCTTGTTTCAGCAGATTAAACTGGCCCTGGGCAGATGGACTTCACCCCCTCTCTCATTATGGGGTAGAGTACATGTCCTTAAAATGAATATACTGCTGCCTTTATTCTACCCTCTTGAGATGTTAGGGCTGTCCTTACCTAAATCTTGGTTCTTGGGCCTGCAGACTATTTTGAACTCATTCTTATGGAAGGGCAAAGTGGTTTGCTGATCCTATTTAAAACTTACTGACTCAAAGAATCGCAGAGGGCTCTCCCTTCCTAACCTTTTTCTTTATCACTGCACCTTACATGATCAGAAGTTTCTATTATGGACCTCATTAGAAGACCTCATTCAAAGAAAGAGTTACTATCCTCAATGGCAGGAGATAGAAACGTTGTCCATCTAGAGATGTGGTCACAGGCTTCCCAGCCTTTTATACATCAAATATGGGCAACTGCCTGAATCTATTCACTCTACTCTGATAGGATGGTCTAATAAAACTAAAATACAGATAGAGCATTATTTTCTCAGGGATTGGTCAAAAATGCAGTCTCAGACCATTGCAGGAAACTTGAACTTTAGAATTGCAGGGCAGCATATCCCAGAATCTTGCCTTCCACAATTGCAAGGTGTTGAGCTCTCTCAGCTTTTAGAAGCTGACAAAATACTTCCCCTCCACACCACTAGGCACACTTTCTCACTCCCTGTAGTGACAGCTTTCAGATGTCTGCAACTCTCCCAGGCAACATTGTCTGCACTTGGTAATAAGCAATGGAATCTTGTTGATTGTCTTCAACTTGATAAGTTCTTGAACAGTGCTCTTCAGCCCCACCCAGTCTCTGCTCTTGAAACTTTGGTGCCATCAAGAGTCAGTTTTTACTGGACCCAGGCCTTAGAGCTTCCTACAGATCTGGCTTTCTGGCAGGGTATATGGAACATGCTAAATCAGTTTGCAAAGTAAGATAGGTTAAGGTTGGCAAAATTCCAAATCTTGCATCTTTATTATTCTCCTTTAAAGCTCTTTAGAATGGGGGAAATCACCTCTCCTGTATGCTGTAGATGTCAGTTGGTGAAAGGCACTTTAAAACACATTTTATGGGATTGTGTAAAAGTGGCCACTTTCTGGTCCTCTATCATGGACTCCTTGGATCCATTATTGGGCTTGCAAGAATGCTTTCTCTCCAACATTTGCTTAGTTGGCTATTTCATGCAGGGTCTTTTTCCCACTTGGAATGCTCATATGGCCTTCATTTCAGTGATGGCCAAGTTAGTGATTCTCAAGCACTGGCTAGATGATTCAGTCCCACCTCTAATGGAGTAGCATGCTGAGATGTTAATGGCTTTAATGTTGGGGAAGTATATTGCCAGCTTTATGCAGCACCTCCCCCACTTTCATGAGAGATGGGAATCACTTCTCACTTTGCTGTTGATCAGTTCTGTTAAATAGGAACTCTTCAGTTTACAGCCCCCTTTACTGTTACTGCTGTTGCCTTGGCTCGCATTTTCTCAGTTACTCCTTCATCCTTCTTTTTCATCCATTCTCTACATTTATTTTATTTTTCACACTGGTCTGAGTAATGCTCTTTAGGACTGAATAGACAGTATGGGGTTGCTGGGCTGCAGGGGCGTTCTGGGGTGTGTGGGTGGGAGGGATTGTTACTGTGTTATTTTTTTACTTTAGTTTCTACTGTTCATCATCTGAAGTATAGCTTTTGCTCTGTACTAGAATTTCTGAGTATATTATATGTCACAAATTATACTGTGCAATTTGTTGTTCATTTATGTACCTTTTGTAGGTGATATTTTTGTTACTTTTTTGCAAAATCTTTACAGTAGAACATATTTTATAAAAAAAAATAGAGAGACTAGGAGAATGAGAGACTGAAATTTGGAATTAAGAGATACCCTCAGAAGAAGGATTTAGTTTTCTCCTTTGTAAATAGTTATACTGAATAATTGTTATTTTTATTTTGTTGTTGAGAAAAATGTAACTCTATTTGTGAATTTTGAAACTGCTCCTGGTTTTCCTGTGTTTCCTGGCCTCTTCCTTGATGACAAGGATATTTTTGTTTATGGAGACCTAGAGTGAGGATACTGGGGTGGTTGGGGTTCGGACTGCATCTCCTGTGTTTAAATGTTTTTACTTGCTATGGTACTTGTTTCTACTTAGATTTTCCACTTAGAGTTTGTGAATTACAGCTGTGTCCTGGTGCCTACTGGTTTTATTTTTGTTTGTAGTTTGCTACTATACTAGCAGCACAGGTTTCCCGAGCAGATAGTAAAAGAATCATCACTCTCATTTTGCTGAACTCAGTGTAGCCTCACTGGGATCCCTGTGTTTGCAGCTCCTGATCATCATGGAAGGTGAACTTAGTTGTGTTCACTATTTTTTTTGGTTTTCCTTGATGGTATCTATTTCTTAATTCTCTACTTTATTTGTGTGTGTGTATTGGTGGGCTACCTGTTGCTGATAGTAGTAGTGTAGAGGGGCCTAGTACCAACACTGTGAAAGGTGACTTTGCTGATTTGATTTTTGACTGCCAGGGACAGGGTAATACTATTTTAGCCCAACTCATTCTGTTGTGTGTGGCCATTTTAGGTCAGGTTAAGAAATGGATTTTTCCAATGCCATATGGCGCTACCAGTAAGAATGGGATAATGATGAGACTGGTGACATACCTGTCAATCAGGAGGCAAAAACAGTCTTAAGAACATTAGAGAAGTGTTTACTGAAGTGCAGAAGGATGTACCAGCTTAAAGTCATACTTGAAGCTTACTTTGAGGGGAACAGTGTACCATGGGGTTTGTGAAGATTAAAGAAACCCTCATATGGAAGACAGAATATTGACTTTGTAAAGTCATGGCATGAGCTTACGGAGGAAACAGTACTTAAGTCCATTCCATTGATTTTGGGCATGGCTGGTCCCATTAGAAAGCAGATCTCTTGGGACTTAATGGAAACTGAGGATACACTTAAGCAGAAAAAGTCTGTAGATGAAATTTCTAAATATATAAAATCTTACATGACAAAGTATCTCAATATGATGTTCAACTTAAAAGGGGCAAAACAAAAAAATGTTAATTGGAGATGAAAATGACTATAAAAAAGACATATTTTTGATTGGCATGATTAAAAAGAAACTCAGCTGGCTGTTCTTAAATCGATCCTGAAAACAAATCAGAGTAGTACACCAACTAATGCTAGAATTGTTATGCACTATATGACTGGTCCATCAGATACTAAACACTCTAAGGCCAATGTTTTTTAGAGGAAAAGGGATAGATGCAGTCCTAGCCCCAACCACCACCCCTCAGATGGAGCGAGCACAAGACCCACTTCCAACAACCATAACAACAACTAGAAGGAAGATAGGAGGGGTAGTGTGGAAGAAGAAAAAAAGACAAAATACTTTTGAATCAACATTTGAACAACACGGGGATTGATTCCCCACTTCAGCCAAAATGATCTTCTGTTATTAATGTCTTTGACCATGTTTTGACACCAGCAGAGAACAGTGTGTCAAGCAAGGGTTTTCCTTTACTACCACAGTGGATATTAACTTTTCTTCTAGTATAGTGGACCTACATTTATTTGATTGGAATGGAACCTTACAGTACATTCAAATATCTGTATTCTGATTCTGACACACAAGAGGCATTTGATGGAACTAACCATGTTAATGCCCAGCAATGTTTTTGATCATAGTCTAGGCACATGGGTACATTTTATTTAAAAGATACCCATTCTAGAGGTTCTGAGCACTGCACTTGTTAAAATTCCATATACATACAAATTGCTACAAAAAATAATAAATACCACACTTATAAACATCAATGCACATCATTACTGAAATTAAAATAACACCCTAAACAGCAGCAATAGGCTCAAGGGAAACCAGAAATTATTTTAAACATAAGATTCTGAAGTCAGGTTAAGGACGTAAAACAGAGTCCGGGAAGGCCTGATTATGTAAGAAGGCCTTGAGGTGGGTCTTGAATACCTCAACAGATAGAGCCTCCCTAATAGCTGGAGAAATCGAATTCCACAGGATAGGGGAGGTGACCTAAATGCTCTGTCACCAGCTATTTTAAACCTCATCCTGGGGATTGCAAGGAGGCCCCTAAAGGAGGAGCGGAGGGGGCATCCAAGACAGTAGGTGTGAGAAGGTCCTTCAGGTAAATCAGACCCAGGCCAGGTAGGGCCTTAAAGATGAGCAAACCCACCAAAATAGGACCCTCCACCTAACTGGCAGCCAATGCAGTTGACACAGCACTGGAGTTATATGGCAGTACTTAGACTGTCCTGTCAACAACCTAGCTGCTGCATTCTGCACCAACTGCAATCAGCACTGGCTACCCCCAGAGACCCCGAGATAGAACTCATTACAGTAGTCAAGCCTGGGCATCACAAAGGCATGTACCAAGGTGGGGAGGTCCAATGGTGGAACTAAGGGCTTAATCCTGGTGACATTCCTCAGATGGTAAAAACTGGAATGGACAATGGTTGCCACATGAAACTCAAGTGATAATCCACTGTCAAGAATAATGTCAAGATCACTCACCCTAGAGGAGGCCTTCAATGGCACAGAGCCAAGAAAAAGCCCTGTCTCTGCACCAGATGTCAACCTATCACGCACTCTGTTTGACTTCATTGGTACCTCCATCTTATCAGGGTTCAGTCGCAACCAGCTGGAGACCATCCAGTCATTGATCTCAGTGAGGCAGCTGTTAGGCACTTCCACTGTGCAAGATGTTCCAGGGGCAAAGGGAAAATACAGTTGGGTGTCATCAGTGTAGCAATGAAAACCCAGACTGTACTTCCTAATGATCTTTCCAGGGGCAGCATGTACATGGCGAACAACATCGGTAACAACACCCAGTCTTGGGGAACTCCACATGACAGAGAGAAGGGGAGGAGGAGAAATTCCCCATCACAACCCTTTGCTTCTTGTTAGATGGAAAAGACTTAAACCAGTAGATGACAGTGCTGGTGAGTCCACAGAAATCCCCTAGGCAGTCAAGTAACACTCGATGGTCCACTGTATCAAATGCTGAAAAAAAATCGAGGAAACCAAGAATTGTCCCCTCCCCTCGATCTTTAGCCCTAAGGAGGTCATTGTGTAGTTTTGATGCTATGCCTCACACAAAACTCAAACGGGAGCAGCTCGTATAAATCATGGGCCATGAGATGATCCTCAAGTTAAAGTGCCACCACCTTCTCCACAATCTTACCCCAAAACAGAAGATTGGAGATGGGACAGTAATTTGTCTCGATGTCAGGGTCCAAAGATGTTTTTTTCAGAAGGGGTCTCACCAATGCCTCCTTCAAGATATCAGGAAAGACCCCCTCTGAAAAGGAACACTGGACAATCAAGGCAAATACTGGGCCAACAGAGTCACCACATCTCATTAAAAAATGAGTTGGCACCGGGTCCAATTCACAAAAGGTGTGCCAATGCTTGGAAGCAATCTCAATGACCTCAGATGCCTCCACCAGTCTAAACTCACTCCAACCAGGTGGAGGGCTCTCCGGGTGCCCATGAGGACCACTGACCCCCAAATTCTGGCCCACTGTCAGAACCCCCTGCCTGATGGTGGACACCCTGTACAAAAAGAACCGAGCAAACTCTTCAGACAATACATCTGAAAAGGCTACCTTCAGCTGTAGGCAGGAAGGATGAAGAAGCCTGTCTACAGTCCAAAATAGCACAGTTGGTTGGTTCTTCCTGGCAGCAATCTCCCTGGACAGGAACTCTGCCTTCTTATGGTTGATTGCTCCCTGGTATGCACCGTAGTGTACGGACAGGGCCAGTTTGTCCGCCTCCAGGCCAGACTTCTACCAACAGTTCTCTAATCTCTGACCCAAGGTCTTCATCACCTTGAGCTCCCCATCAAACCAAGGGGACCTCAACTGAAAAGACCTGGGTCATACATGGACTGGTGCGAGGAGGTTGAGCTCACCAGACAACACCTTATTATAGGCATCGACTGCCACACCCACACCCCCAATGCATGCACTGTCCATACTAGATAGATCAGCTACCGCCAAAAAAACATCCTGGGTCAACACCCTCAAAAGGTGGTAGCTGACCATGTCAGCAGGGGGAGGGCTCTCAGGTGGTGCCCTGAACAAAAACTTCACTGTGCAGTAATCAGACCAAATGACCCCCTCAATCCTGAGATTATTAATCTCAAGCCCCAGTGAGAATACCAGGTCCAACATGTGGCCACCCTGATAGATTGCAAAGGAAACTCCTTGCTCAAGACCCAGAGATGACATCATCTGGAGGAAATTGTAACCAAGCCGAGAGGATTTGTCATTGGCCCAAACATTGAAGTCACCCAGCACTAAACTTCTGGGGGCCTCCAATGTTCACCAATGATGAAACTGGCTACCTCCAGCAGAGAATCTCCCGCCACCCCAGCAGGATGGTAAATAAGGAGAATCCGGCAACCTGGACCTGAACCCCCACAGATGGCCACACATTCAAATGAATGTGGTGTTCTCACTGGGAGCAAGGGTGAAGCCAAGCTCGGATCTAAAACAGATGGCTACCCCACAATACCTGCATTCTGCTCTGGGGCAGTGCACTACGGTATATCCAGGTGGGACGGCAGCCTCTAAAACCGGGTCAGCATCATCAGTAATCTAGGTCTCCATGATGCAAACCAGATCGGCTGAAGAAACCAAGTCCATTATAATTGTTGTCTTGTTTCTGACTGATCAGGCATTGCAAAGCACTGCTCTCAAGGTATTGGTGGACAGTGCAGCTCCCCTAGTTACCTGCTCACTCTGGTTCGAACCCTGGTGATGGGAACTACATATTGTCCAGTATACAATTATGTAGTGTCTATGTTTGTTAAAAAATGTAAACTTGATTTACATATCCTTAGGAATACCCCTGCACCTGATACATACCACAGCTGTACCAGACTGGAGAGGGTAGCATTACGAAGTTTGGCTGTGGACACCAGTGTTACTATTAAACTTGCTGATAGGGTAGGGTGGGGAGGGCATAATTATGAACATGACTGGCTATAGAAAAATAGACTTTGACGGCAGATAAGGACCGCTTGGCCCAGCCAGTCTGCCCATTTCCCTACCTATTGGATAAGCTGCAGATTCTAGGTAAACAACAGCCTACTTCCTCCTACCCCCTATTATAACTACCATTTGTCTGTCCCATGCATGCGTGAATTCTCCACTGTCTGAGACCCCACATTCTCCCCAGGAAGATGGTTCCATGCATCCACCACTCTCTCTGTGAAAAAATATTTCCTCGCGTTGCCCCTGAGCCATTCCCCCCCATCTTTGAATTGCATCCCTTTGTTCTTGCACATCTCTTTTTCTGAAAGATGCTACCCTCCTGGACTTTGTTCATTGATGGGTTATGTTGCTAAGGTAGAGTGTCAGTTGTTGGATACCACGTTTTATGAAAGATTACCTAGTAATCAGGTATCACATTTAAAACACAGATTGCTGAATACCTAAATGAAGATATTTTTTTGAAGGGGTATTTATCTGATGTCACTTACAAGGCACTCTAGATATTGTACCCCAGGATTCCCACAATACATATTCTTCCAAAAACACACAAAGATTTGAGATATCCCCCAGGTAGACCTATCATTTCTGGGAATGGGAAGATCATTGAACTCCTTTCAAAATTTCTTGATGGACAATCACAGCATTTTGTCAAAGAGCTAGTGGAACCAAAACAGGCAGACAGGAAAATAACACAACTTACAAGAAGTAGTCATTTCTAACTTTTTGTTTCTGAAGTATTTTTCTTTTTTCTTTTGCTCATTAGAGAATCTTCTATTTGATAATATTGTACTGGACATGTGGAGCAGCACTCAGCCTGGCAACTGACATATTTATTTCTATCCCCCCTCAACATCATCAGCATTATGATCTCACTGACAGTGACATCATAGGCAACTGACCTGACAACTACTGAGTGGCTATTCCTAAGCAGTAGTGATGTCATAGTTACTGGGGTCATAATACTGACGCTGTGGTGTGGGGGGATGAGACAGATATAGCAACTGTCAGGCAGAGAGCTGTCTCATGTTTCACACTTACTAACATTAAATGAACAATCCTCCAATTAACCACAGGGAAAGAAAAAGTACTTCAGATATAAATGGTAATGGTTGACTCCTTTTAAAAAACAGTATTAGTTTTAGTCAGTACATTAGCTCTTTAAGAGCTTGCCTTCTTAGGTCAGGGACTCTACTGGAATTATTAATATTGTTCAGAACTAGGATCTGCAACAAAATTGGCTTTTTGCTACTTTGGATGTAGAATTGGTATATACAGTATATTGATACTGCACAGATGGTTTGGAGGCTTTGTGGCATTATTTGGAATAATGGAATAAACACTCTAGGGTGTCTTTACCCACTTGGTACTTGTTGGAATTAGCTAAGCTTGTTCTTGAAAAACATATGTTCATCTTCCAGAATAAATTCTACAGACAGACTAGTGGTACAGCCTGGGGATCACCATCCCCCCCCCCCATTACACCAATCTGTTTGTTGGTAAATGGGAGTCTGAGGTGTTCCATAACACTGCTACAAATCCATTGCTCTCATATTTGGTTTTGTGGCAATGCCCTGTTGATGATGTATTGTCATTTGGAAGGGCACTGTAGAACAATCTGACAACTGTGTCTCATGGTTAGAGAGCACTACTAGCTGCCTTAAGTTTAAATCCTGTATAATTACCTGTGAGATCACCTTTTTAGATTTGAAGATCAATAGATATGAAAATGAAAATATTTGCACTACTCTATTTCAAAAGTCAATTGATCAAAATAGCCTGTTGTTACTTGACAGTTGTCATGCCACACGTGTGGATCATAATATTCCAAAGGGGAAACTAATATGTATTTTCTCATAACTGCACTGAGATGGAAGAGTATGAAGAAAAGAAAGCTAGACAAATTATTAAACTTAACATGGCTAAAGCAATCAATATGTTATCAGGGCAGTGGAAGAGGTAGATGGTATGGAGAAGGCTTGTACCCTTGTTCCAAAGGTCACTAAAAATAAGGATACCCCCTGTATTGCCCTCTTTGCTATCACTTTCACTCATTTTAAATTTAAATCAAGGAAACAATAAGACAGAATTGGCATATTCTGAGTGTTGAACCCAAACTGAAGGAATTAGTAAGTAAAGGACCTTCTGTGGTGGCCAAACATCATTCAATATACTGTGGTTCTTAGCTTGCTACCCATACAGTGGGACAGAGGTAGTATATGGTTGCTTCCTCCTCCTCCAGTTGGAACATATAGATGTGGGAGATGCATGTATTGTTTATATATTAAACAAGTCAAGGATTCCTCCCCATTATGAGTGCTAGGATCCGTTTTAAAGATTGTATTAATTGTGACGCATGTGGGGTTTATCTTTTAATGAGCATTTTAATGTGCCATTCTGATATGTTTCACATGGGGGACACTGTGAGCCAGTTTAAAACACATAAAGGTGAATATTGTGGGATTACAGTTATACTATTGTAAAGCATGCCAAAAGCTATCCTAACACTGCATATGATACTCAATATGTGGGAATTGAAAAAGTTGTCTTAGAACCTAGAGGGGGCAATTTAGAAAAGCTGATTGGATGCAGGGAAAGTAACTGTACCTATGAACTGGGAGCATCAGAAGGTTTGGGCTTGAATATGTATGCTCTTTTATAAAAGAGACTGTTTTTTACCATCCTCCTGAGAAATTAATTTAAGGTTTACCAGTATGACTGGAATATTGCATGATGTGCATTATTCCTGTTCTTGTTTCCTTAAGTATTGTTTATGTTTGGACTTTCAGTAAATATATTTTCTGAGGTGCCATACTTGACTGTGTTTGCCCATCTGCATTAGGCATTAAGGGAGCCTTTGGTTAATATAAGATGGCTGGTTGTTTTTTATTATATTTATTGTATTCAGGACCCAGACAAATGCTGAATTACTAAGCTCCAGGAATGTGGGCCACTTGGTTTCATGTATGGCATTAGTATTTTGTGTGTCTTGAAGCACAGGATTACTTATGCATCTTAAGTTTGTGCCTGGTTGACTATACCATGTTTCTTTTATATTTTGTAATCCTCATCATGTGATTTATATTATATGCATAATGGGTTGTATATAATGGGCACTGTGGTGTATAACAGATTCACTCTGAGGAGGCTTGGGCATTCCCTGAACTAAATGTCAGTTTTTTGGCACTGCCATGACATCATACAGTCACCTCTAGTGGGTGTTGTTCATCTGCAGCTGGGTTCCATTCAGGATTTTTTTGTTTGCACTTGTTTGAATACAGATGGTATGATTTTTACTTACTACTGTATTTGAGTTTTTTTTTCTTGCTGCGGGTGCTTACGTGTTTCTACTTACTGTAGTTGTTTCATGAGACCGTATTCCTATTTCATGAACCTCATGAAACAAGAAAATCGGTTCACAAGCCAAGACTCACTAAGGATTTTTGGGATGTCCTGCAATTATATTTCAGGGTCATTTTTAAAAACACTAATTGCAGAATTCAGCTAAGCTGGTCCAATTTAGCTGGACTCAAGTGTTGCTTTCTTTCCAGGGTATCATTTTTATGGGTTTTCAAAAAACTGTTTTTGGGGGAAAAAAATTAATAAATAAATGAAGATGGCCAACATACAAAATAATTTCTCCTCACAAAAATATGAATTTTAACTCAAGAAACAAGAATCTTCTTTTGCAGGCAGAAATTCTTATTTCATATCAGACAATTGTCTGAATACCTCACTGAGCATGTTCAGAACTGAAATTGTACCCTGAGAAATTCAGAACACAATTGTAAACCGTTGGGGCTGTGGGTGAGAGGGAAAAAAATAAGCAAAGCACTCTTGATTTTCCCATTTTTGTACTATCCATATCTTGGAATCCACACATATGACTAAAACAAAATTAACCAAATCAAGAGAGCTCCCCCCCCCAACCAGGTATGCAAACTTTTGAGCCATTCTGTTGAGCACTGACAAAGCTATTAAGATGCAAAGTTAGGGGTTTAATGGTTCTATGTGATTACAGTGCTCACCAAATGGTGATCTCTATCACCGCAAGTGCATTATCACTGAAAAACAGTTTGGCGATATGCACTTAAAGGTGACTGGGCACATGCAGTACGATAACTGTGTATGTTGGGGGGGCTATACCTCCCACACCCCCCTCATGGGGGACTTTGCCCCTTGCACCCCCCAATTTATATATTCTCAATCCCAGGGTGATTAGACACAGCCCAGTTTAAAATAAATAAGCCCTGCAACCATGGGACAAATCAAAATTTGTCCAGCCCTCAGTCCTGAACCCAAGGCCTGCTCCATTGGAGCCAGCCTCTCTATGCCACATGGTTGACTCAGCAGAGAAGGCACATTAGAGGATTATAACCCTCTTCCCTATCCCTCCACTTCCCCTTGCTATGAATTCTTTCCGATCGCCCACCCCTACAGTCGATGTTGCAGTCATAGCCATCCTGGGAGGTTGCTTATAATAATAGCGTCCTCATATGGGTCACTGTTTTGATGGTCACCCATATGCTAGTGCTTTTGTCACTGTATACCAGATTTAACATTAAACACCCTTCTTAACCCTAACTATAGGGTGCCACCATGTCCCTATAAGACATACAGTGGTGCCCCACAGGATAAAATCCACTTTTAAAGCACTCTGCAGTATGCTGCAGCAGATCTACTGAATAAAGCAATGTAATTTCAATGGCAATTAGTTCCTTTTGTCATGCAGAAAACTGTGGCATTCACTTCATCCTGGCAGTATCACATTTTCCTGAATGACAAATGGGACTAATTGCCATTGAAATCACACTGCTTCATTCAGTAAGTCTACTGCAGCATTCTGCAGCATGCTACAAAATGGTGCATAACTGGGTTTCATCCTGAGGTATACCACTGTGTGTATATCTATCTATCTATCTATCTATCTATCTATCTATATTCTTTACAAAACACTGCATTAATACAACATTTAAGGTTCAGACAAAAGCAAAAAAAAAGGTAGGGAATGTGGTTTTTCGGTTTCCAACCCTAAAACCACACCCCCACCGCTAAAAATATTAGGGGCACAGTCTTCCTTGGGGTTAACAACCCTAAAGCTCACCCCATTAGGTGTGTATGTTTCTGGAGTGTGTAGAGTATAGAGTATAGAGTTTGTACAGTATATTCAAATAGTTTAATTGTATCCTTACTTACATATGGGCACATAGACACATATATGTATGTTGCTGTGGAAGCACAGCAGACCCACAAAATCTTCCTCCTCCTCTTTGTAGTCCTCCTCACTCACCTCTTCATTTGCCTGGTCTATTGCCACATCACTTCTGTTTGTCTTACATAATGGTGATAATGAGGGACAGGGACCCCTTGCACTCATTTTCTTCTGGGATTAATGTCAGCATAATAGGTGCCTGTTCTTCAGGTGTTGCCCACTGGTGCCTAGGTGGCTGCCCTTTTCCCCGTACTAGTTCATGCTGGACATATCTGGTAGACAGCAACTGTCTCATCAGATTGTTCAAATATGTATAAATCCCAAACTAAGGATTTCATAACCTTGATTTACCATGCCCTCCCCAACATCACTGTAGTTGTGAAATCATCTAAAAAACACACATTTCCACCTCTTCCCTCAGCTGTCCTACTCCCACCATGGTAAATGGGGCTTTGGTACTTCGATCACTGCACAGCAACATCCCCTGCATCATCTGCAGCACGCCCTTATGCTTTTTCTCTTCAGGCACCCATAGGGAATCTAACAAATTATCATCAGCACAGCCACTGCTGATGTCCTCCATATCCACAGGTCTGTCCTCCTCCTCCTCCTCCTCATCACCATCTCCAGGCTCTCTGACCCTCTCATTATCAGGAGTCTGAGGGCAATGCACGTTCTACAGATCTGCCTCAACCACTAACTCAAGCTCCACACTGTCAGGCTCAGCACCACCACCACCAGCCACGGGGACACCAACAATCTTCTCCTGAACCACTGTTCTATGTTTACTGCTGCTTCTCTTGTCACCTCCCATATCCCCCACTAGCATGGATCATACAGATGTGGCAGAGGAATTTTTGGCTACACTGATGCCACTGCTGCCAGCTACTCCTTTGCTACTACCTGAACCATAGCCCATAGACATGCTGCCATGGATATAGTTTTTTTAACTGCAGTGCTACTGTATTTTGCCCCACAGATTTTAAAGACTTCTTTGCTGCTACCCCCACACCTTCCTTTTAGTAGAGCATCTCTTCCAGGTCATTCTTATATGGTAATTGTTACTTGATTTGGGATAAAAAATTACAAAATATAATTTAGTACTGCAGTACACGTAAGTACCAGTAGCAGACAACACCTCTCCCTAAGGAATCAGGAATCAGCAGTGTGATCTGAAACAATAAAACACCATGGGGATTAATATGACATACAAAACAGGGGTTAAAAGGTTAAACACGTTTTTAACTGCCAGCATCAGACAACACCTCCCCCAAGAGAATCAGGGATTAGTAGTGTGATCTGAAAAAGTACTGTGCTAATACTATGTAGCAAAGCCAATAAAAAAGGATTTTTTTAACACAACACAGGGATTAATAAACTCACATGACACACACAGGGGTAAACAAATTACCAACTATCAGCAACAGCAGACAACACCTACCACTGCAGAATCAGGGATCAATAGTGCTATCTGAGAAACTACTACTAAAAACAACCAAAAAAGTTCTTCTTTTTTCCTTTTTTAAAAAAAAACAGAACAGGGATTAAAATGACAGCTCATTCTGTTGGATGTGTCCAGAGTGTGTATTAATCATGGCAGAGGTGCTATTACAGAATCTTAGTTTTTCTATCAGTCTGGAATAAAATGCAATCTAATCTTAGACTCACCAAGCTTGTCTCTGAGAACTGTTTTAAGGCTCTGGCCACGAAATCCTTTAACATAGTATGCCATTGCCCCAAGAGCTAACCACTCTCCCATGAAACCCTTCAGTCCACCAGCTACCCTGTCCCCCTCCACTTCCCTACCCTTACCCTCCAAGTGTACCCATCTTTCTCACAGCTACCAACTATCCTGACCTCCTTCCCCTTACACTGCTCCAAGGTACCCTGTGGTGTGCTACTGCCTGTATTCCTACTGTATATGACTCCACAGGACCCTTGTATGTATTAGTATATTGTTACCCTGTACCAAGATATTCTCTTCTTTGTATCTACCTTAATGTGATTTTGTGCCTTGTAACTCTTAATTGTATCTACCTAAATGTGATTTTGTTGCCTTGTTACTCCTGCTAAAATACAAGTTATGTATGTCTCAATCTGCCTATGTAATTCAGGACCTCTGTGTGAATGAGCTCACTCAACTGAATTTCTCCTGCAATAAACTTGAAACTTAACAGGAAAAATGGGGTAATTTAATATTAAGTATAACAAAAAGTGGCAGAACACCGAAATTTTAAGAAAATATATCAAAAACAACTAAAACTGCTACAGAAAAACACTGACAAAATACTTTACCACACCAAACTAAACCACAGAAATAAAAATAAGAAAGTACTCACTACAGATAGCAAATTATGAACAAGAAAGAGTGAGAAAACCAAAATATAACACAAATCTCCTGCTTAGACAAAAAAGCTCTTGATCTTTTTGGGCTGCCTTGCTTTACAGTACACTACCATTATCCACACCGCTATCTCACAGACTGACAAAACAAAACACTGCTTTAAAGTAAATAATCAATGAAAAAATAGACAAACAAAACCCCCCACAAATCTAGCAGCACAAGGTGGTTAATATGTGGAATAGGCTACAATGAGGCTATGTCAAGTACTACACTTGATGCTTTCAAATTATCCTTGGATAAATATATGGAGGAAAGTAAGTTTACAGTGTTAGGGTGATTGATCGAGTCACAAAGGCCATTGGCTCTGGACTCGTACATTCCTATAAACCTATGAACAAGGCCCTCTAAAACAATTTGTGATTAATTTGGATTCAGAAAGCTTGGTTTTAAGACATATTTTAAAAGATTTTTTTCTCAAACAAGCCTACACTGACTTCTTTACTACTCTGTCTTCAGAAGACTGCACCAAAGAAAGCCTCATGGCATAAAACATCTTTCAGCAGCATGCAACCTCCAATCCCGTAGTACATTGTAAACTCTGCCTCTGTACCAGACTTCACCGGCTAAGTTACCATCTTTGCATTTCTCTAAATTATCAATTTACTTTGAATTTGGAATATGCAAGGCAGATTAACATCGCAAAATGAGACAGATTTGTGAATTAATCTGCAAAGCAAAGTTTTCCAACTTCGCATGTCTCTACACACAGCCACATCATATGGTGGTACCACTTTACTGACAACGTGGTCTATGTATGGCAGGGCACTGAGGCACAGGCTATTGCATTTCTTGATTGTCTTAATGTCATTGACCATAACCTTTGGTTTACTGGTACTATGGATTCTGAAAATCTGAACTTCTTGCACATTACGCTGTCAAAGAATGATTGTTGCAACAGTGATTAAATCAAGACAATGAGCTATTGTAAGCCAACAGCAACTAAATCCATCTTACGAGCTGATAGTGTGTACCCTGACTCATTAAAAGTCCATACCATATGGGCAATATTTGAGACTTTGACACATATGCACCTCAGACATAGACATCAAACTACAGCACATATTGTAAGCCAACAGCAACTAAATCCATCTTACAAGCTGATAATGTGTACCCTGACTCATTAAACGTCCATACCATATGGGCAATATTTGAGACTTTGACACATATGCACATCAGACATAGACATCAAACTACAGCACAGAGCCTTTACAGAAACACTTTTACAGATGGGTTACAATACTGTCTAAAGGGTTATGGCTTGTGCCCACCCCCCAAATAGGTGACTTCACAATTCAGGTTAGTTTGTTCTATTTCTTTAGGAAGATTCATTAAGAAATTATGTTTTGAAAAAAAACATGGTGCACATATGGGACTGACTGGAGTACAAGAAAGTGCAGCTAACAATGTTGACATTCAAGCATTGTCCTCTACAATTGAAATCAGTCTTAACTGTGGGAGGGGGTAAGTGGTTTACAAATGGATGAAGTAGAAGTCACAAATAATTACATTAGTGACTTGGATACACAAGACATGCTTAATTTTGAAATACTAAAATTGAATATGGAAGAAAATCTGCTTTCTAGTAATTAAACTATTGAATGTTTTAATGTAAATAGTGAGAATTTGAATATGCAAATACTTTTTTCCCACCTACTCTAAATGCAAATGTTAAAGCATCTGAAATGTGGTAATAAAGGAAGTGGACAAAATACTAAAATAAACAAGTTACTAAAGGAAAAGAAATTAACATTCACTGAGGAAGAAGCCTTAGATGCTGTGCTAAAAATGCCAGGATCGATTGAGAAGCCAGCAGACAAAGGAAAAATGAAGTTCTGATGTCAGTAGATAAATATGACAGATATGTAAAGAAACCACTTAGTAATGAACAACCTAAAGAAACACCTTTTTCTTCAAGTTTTTCAAGAGATATATTGAATGGAACACAATGTGGAATTGAATATAAGTTGTGTTCTATGATGATTTTACAGTATGTGTTGATGGCTTCTGTTTATTGTGATTTCTATGTAATTTTAAAGGCACCCTGACCATTGGAAGGGTGCATAATACAAATAAAATTGATTATGATGATGATGACTGCAGAAAACTAAACAACAATCCTGGAAAGAACTACAAAACAGAACTTGTTGAACTGTAGGAATGGACTATGGGGCATGGCAGTATTTATAAAACAGAATTTGAATTTATGTGGTATAACAATCCAGTGATACCAATGCCTGTACCATTCCAAAGGTCCAAAAGAATTGAATTAATCCACCTGGATGTCCAATTTTCTCAAGGGTAGGATCCCTTACTGACAGACTTACTAAGGTTTTGGATCCTCCCTCAAGATCATTATGGACATCCTTAAGAAGTTTAAAGATTTTGAATGGAAAGTGGATATCTCTGGCTTGGAAAAGATGTAGAGTTACTATAAATGTCAACCACTATGGTCGTATTTGAGCAAGTGAATACTTCCTTCTTTGAAATCCAAGAAGTAGTGATATTCCCATTGAATTTATTGTGAAGGTACTCAAATTTGTGCTTAGTCACAGTTCTTCTGAGTTAATATGTTTTTACCTTCCACTACATGGACTTGCAGTGGAGGCCTCCTTGGCCTCTTCATTTGTTAATTTATTTTGGGGGGCTTTAGGAGGTGGAGTTTGTTAGCAACTCAGAGGTTAAACCATACACAGATCACATCATATGTTGGTACTGCTTTAGTGATGATGTGGTATGTGTATGGCAGGACATTGAGGCACAGGATATAACATTTTATGATTGGCTTAATATCAGTGACTGTAATCTTAGGTTTACTGGTACTACAGATTCTAAAAAACTGAACCTATTGGACTTTGCACTCTCAAAGAATGATTGTTGCAACAGTAACAAAAAAAAATGAAACAAACAAAAAGAAACAAGCCAAGGGGTTACAATATGCCCACAGTAACAAACTCTATAATTTTGTTTGCACCTTCCCATGCCCCCTAGCCCACCACTCCTTCAGGGTGCTTCTTTGTTAATATCCCTGCCCACCGACCATCCCTATTGCCATCTGGTCATATTCCTAATAAGTGTAGCATCCCAGTAGACAAGGGCTAATCCTTCTGTGGGAGCCCACCTCCCATTGGGAGCCAGAGTAGGAGAGATTGTTAAGCTACCTTGACTGGGAGCAGCACACATGAGGATCAATGGTCATGGCTGAGTGAGGTTACACAGCACACAGGGGAATCATGGCAGCTGTCTTCCTGTGGCTGGGTGGGCAAGTTTTCTTGTTCTGGGGATCCTCCCACATTGGGTGGCCACAGCAGTATCCTGGGGCAGGGGTTATCAGCAATGTGGGTGATGTTGCACAATGCCAAAATTGCCTCCACAAGCCACCACCAGGAGCTGCCTGTGAAGTGGGCCAGCACCTCCCACCCATGGGGAGGGAAGCATCCAAAGGACACTTTTACTCTCTTCCTGTTGGCTTTTGCTCCTGTCGACAGACTCAGGGTACAGAGCTGCATTGTCAGTATGGCAGAGCAATGCCTCATCACTCATCACCTTAGAGCTGACAAACTAGCACTATCTTAAAAGCTGATAGTGTGCACCCTGAGTCATTAATCAGGTCCATACTGTATGGGCAATATTTGAGAATTTGATGCAGTTGTACCACACACACACAGACTTTGAACTGGAGTCTAGAGCACTTAGAGAAAGACTTTTGCAGGGGTTTACAGTGCAGATAAATAATGCAAGTAAGAGATAAGGCAAGGAGCATCGATAGGGAGGAGCTAATTGTTCCCAAATAAAAGCAAGTAGCACTTTTGCTCTGGATTATAGCCTCATAGCTGAACAGGTGGAGGCAACAGTCTGAAAAACTGAAGAATGTTACATGGAGGCAGGATATTGATTGAGGAATGAGGATAGACTCTTAGAATGACATTTAGAAAAGAATAAAAACCTTAAAAATCTATTAGTACACAGCAAATGCAGGCAGAATTCCTCAAACGTCCTTCCAACAATCAGTGGCAAGAAAGACCTAAAGGAATGTTCACTTGTGGGCATTTCAGTGTCTGTAAACTTTGCCATACAGGCAAAAAATGGGAAGTGGAAGGGGGAGACAGTCAAAATTAGAGAATTCATTAGTTGCACCACCTCATTTGTAATTGTTGCACTATGGTGTGAATGCAACAAAATTTACATAGAGTGCACCATAAGACCATTAAAGATTCACATTCAGGAGCACCTAAGAGGTCTAACAAAGGCTGATTTAAGCACACCAGTGGTTGACCATTTTAAGATAAGTCACAATGCAGGTCCAAGGAAACTCAAATTCTCTTTTTAAATAAACTTTATTAGTAATTTATAAAAAGCCTTACAACTCAACAATAAGAGGCATGTAGCCATCTAGATAGGAAATAATAAATTTCTACAGACATTCTTAAAACTGCAATTCATAAAATTTCAGTTATAGCAAGCCAGGATCTCCATCACATTAAGGCCTTCGTTTTTTTGCAAGGAAATGAAAATCAGGCAGCCATCTACTACAAAAATACTCACTCTGCAACCTGATTAAAGCCATCGCCCACTCCATAACTAAGATTCCTTGAAAGTTACAGTATGTAACCACATATCTTCCGAAGGTATTGTTGAAGTAAGCGATAATTGTGTAACGGTCTTTAGGGTTGCAGCCACCAAAATGTAAAATAGATATCTAACCCCTTTTCTCTTCACAGTTGGTGGGGGCAGTCCCAAATCCAAATCTGAAAAAGAAGCAGAATATCTAAGCCCAACATTTGGCCCACTGGCAAAGCAACTTTCCTCCAGTTGCATGAATCTGGGGGCATTCCTAAAATATATGTGTTTACTTTCCAACCAAACCATACCCCTCCATCATACATAAGAGGGAAAACACCTGCAATGCTTAACTTAGTGGGGTTATTTTTTTTTAGAGTTCTCTTTATTCACCCTGCGACCCTGGGCATCCTTCCGAGGTACCCACTCGACGGGGTCTCTACTCCCTGACTGAACCCCTACATGCCAGTGAACTCCCCTGACAGACTAGTAAGATCCAGCACCGTGGATCACCCCCTGAGGTGGGTTCACCCTCCCTTGGTTGCTGGTACCAGGATTAGAGGGACCTACCTATCGTCAGGCCGGTCCAGGAATCCACTGGTGCGCTGGGCCGGTGTTGGGATGTGGACCTGCCCCTAGGGTCCCTATCATCTCCACAGCTCTGCAAAGAGCTTTTCTGTGCTGTGTTACTCAGGTGTGGATGTACAATGGCCATCTCATGCCAGGCATGCTCCCGTGCCCTGGGTGAAAGACTCCTGCCATCACTCAATCTGCTTTCACATCCCCACACTGACTACAGGTGCCCCTACTTCCACCAAATGTTGCTAGTGCAGTGCAAAGGAGAACCCACCCACCCCAGGAGAAGAGAGCTGTCCTCTGGATGCTCAATCTTGCTCCTCCCCTGCTGACCTCCGATGACACAGGCTCGTTCCTGAACCTGGGTTGCTGGTGTGATGCAAGGTATGGCATTCAGTGCTACAACCCTCAGCTCCACCAGGCTGTATAACCAGGATATTGAAAAACCAAGCCACTACCTGCCAGCAAAATTCCTTCCAGGAAGGTGAGGCCATAGTTCTATGAACACCAAACCAGATCGGAGTCCAGTCTGTTCCTGATAAAGAAATCCCAGTCTCTTCTTCCCATTTCTGTTTTTTTGTGTGCATTTTACCACTTTGTCCCTGTTTCTCTCCCTATTATTCCAGGTCCCTGGCACATGGCGTGGGTGCTTGTGGAAGTGCACACACACCCCATGAAGCCAGTTGTGGCCCCTTCTGACCACCTCTCGCAATTGCCGAGCCCTCCTCATTACCTAAACTACCACTTGTCCTCCAATGGGTGGCAACCAAGGGCTGGAGAAACCCACATCCATCCACAGAAACAGAGAGCCACCTCAAAGCAGCTCGATCTTGCTCCTCACCGTCCCCCCTCGCCTGACCCCAACAACCAGGCTCATTCCCAAACCCAGATTTCCAGTGTGATGCAAAGTGTGCCATCCAGCACCTCAACCCTCAGTACCACCAGGCCAGCTCATTCATAGAAACATAGACTTTGATGGCAGATAAGGACCGGTTGGCCCACCTATGCTGCCCATTTCCTTACCTAGAGGATAAGCGGCAGATCCTATTTAACCAACAGCCTATTTCTTCCTACCCCAACCAAAAATTGCCTTATGTCTGTCCCATGCATTCTTGAATTCTCCCACAGTTTTAGACCCAACAACCTCCTCAGAAAGGCTGTTCCATGCATCCACCACCCTCTCTGTGAAAATATACTTCCTCACATTGCCCCTGAGCCGTCCCCCCGTATCTTCAAATTGTGTCCCCTTGTTCTTGCACAACTCATTTTCTGAAAGATGCTACCCTCTTGGACTTTGTTGATTCCACTGAGGTACAGCACTTAAATGTTTCTATCATGTTCCCCCCTCCCTCTTTTCCTCAAGGGTATACATATTAAGCTCCTTTAGCCTCTCCTCATATGGCTTCTCTTGCAGACCCTGCACCATTTTAGTTGCCCTCCTCTGAACTGCCTCCATCCTGTCTATGTCCTTGAGGAGATGGAGTCTCCAGAACTGGACGCAGTACTCAGATGGGGTCTCACCAACTATCTGTACAGGGGGATAACAACTTCCTGTTTTCTGCTGGTGATGCCTCTCCTATATCCCAGTATCCCCCAGCCCTCCCTACTGCATTCTCACATTGCTTGCCAACCTTAAGGTCATCTGATATGATTACCCTCAGGTCCCTTTCCATTTTTGTTGTTGTTACTACCTCCCACACCACTGTGTAATCTTCCCCTGGGTTTTTGTTTCCCAGGTGCATTACTTTGCACTTCTTTGCATTGAACCCAAGCTACCATACTTCTGACCATTCCTCCAACCTTGCCAAGTCCCTTCTCATCCTTTCCACACCTCCTTGTGTATCAACCCTGTTGCAGATCTTTGTGTCATCTGCAAAGAGGCATGCTTTTCCTTCCAGTCCCTCTGCAATGTCACTTATAAAGACGTTAAAAATGACTGAACCCAGTAATGAACCCTGTGGTACCCCACTAGTAACCCCTCTTTCTTCAGAGTGGACTCCATTTACAATTACCTTCTGTGTCCTGTTGTTCCACCAATGTTTTACCCAGGCTACCACCCTGGGACCCACTCCCAGGCTGGTTAATTTGACTACTAATCTTTTGTGTGGGACTGTGTCAAATGCCTTGCTAAAGTCTAGGTAGGCCATGTCTACAGCCCCTCCCTAGTCTACTACTTTGGTCACCCAGTAAAAGAAATCAATTAGATTCGTTTGACATAACCTTCCCGCTGTGAACCCATGCTGCCTTGGGTCCTGTGCCCCACTGGACTCTAGCTACTCAACAATTCTTTCCTTCAGAAGTGATGGACATTTCCCCTTCCAAACAAATTTAGATCATGTTCATTTTAAAGAATGCCAAAAAGTATCCAGGACCAGTAAAGAAAGGCTTGAAAAAAGAAACAAGAAATGGGAAGAATATTCATTTGAATGGTTTCCACTCTGCCTGCCACAGGCAACAATGGTTCCTTCAAATGAAGACAATTTGTTTGAATGTCTTTCAATAGCTTACCATAACTAGTGGCAAAAAGAGTAAAAATTTCCTGAGGTGCCCATATGCCCAAATATCTAAAGCCCTTGGATACCTGATTGAGCCCACATATGGAAGACTTAATGTCACACACTGTCATCATAGCTGGTCCACCACCACAGTGGTAGAGCTACCACTCACAGCACTAATGACCCAGGTTTGGGAATGGACTCAGGCTGCTGGAGGGTCAGCTGGGGGGGAGGATTGAGCACCCAGTGGCCACTCTCCTCCTCTGGGGAGGGGACAGATGCATGTCCCACTGCTCTACTGCCACCTGGGTGATCAAGGGTGGAGGTGCAATGGGATGGCAGAAAGAAGGGAGGGGGAACATTGGCCAGGGGCCAGAGCACTCACATGTCTTGACGTGCACCATCCCAAGGCTCCCCTAGTATGCTGATGTTCTGAGGGAAGGGGACAGAAAAATGGAAAAAACCCTGCAGTGCTCCTTGTAGACAGAGCTCCAGGCCCCAATCCCAGTCCCCCTCCTGGCACCTGATGATGGCATCCTCCTGACAAAATACAGACATGCTGGGACAGTAAGGGGGTCCCATCCTGTACCTGCCTGGTGTGTACAACCAAGGCTCCATTAGGGGATGGACTGCATCAATGCCTGGCATGAGGAGTAGGGATGTAGAAGGCCATGAAGGAATTTCCTGAAGAAAGGAAGCAAAGCTGTAAGAAGGAGGCAAAAAAAAAAAATTTCCGTCATGTGGATAAACACATAACAGTGAAAAACTGGAAAAAGACAAAAAACATTCATCCTTTAAAATGGGCATAATCTAAATAAGACAGGTCCCTCTGAAAGTGCAGTCCTAATGTTCATTTACATCTCAAGATGATACGTAAATATAAAAGAAACCTAAAGAAAACAGTTAGGGAATGCTTCATAATGCCCACAGTAACAAAAGCAATTTTGTAGCAAAGTTCAATTAAGATTAACTGCTCAAAAGGTGTGGGGCGGATGCCATATCATGAAGTAAAATATATATACAAATCCAAACTGTGATCCTACTCTTTGTAAGGAGCAAGAAGTCCCGGTCCTGAGATAATCTGTACCCATAGCAGGGAGAAGGAAAAGAACAATGTCTACTACCTTCCAGAAAAAAAATACATACTCTGGTTCCTCTTTCTTAAAATACTGAAGTAATGTCTTCACCTCTTCAAATGCTTATTGAGACCAATGCTTTTTACCAGATGGTAAAACTTTATACCAGGCATTCCTTTGTAATTCATGTTTTTCTCTTGATTCAGAGTACTCCATACCTTCCTTTTTATCAAGGAGGCTCCAGGGTTTCAATTCCTGCCAAGCCACTTCAGAATCATTGAACATCCTAACTCCATACTGAAAATACTCTTTGAACTGAGCAGGAAACAGTGTTAAAAATTGTATCTGGTGTTGCTTTAAAACATGAAGGATCTGAGAGTAAGATCTTCTCCTAGTCATGTAGCTCTGGAGAATAATCACTATCAAAACAAGTTTTGTGACCTTTGTATAATATTTGGCCTTTCCTCCAAGCTCTAGATAAAAGTGTCTGTTTCATAGTACAGTTAATGAACTGACAGACCATCAGGAGATGCCTCTGATCCAGGCTATTTGGGGCAGGAGAGAGGGCCCAATGAGCTCCTTCAATAGATAAAGGGCACAGGTCATCAATTTTTAAAAGATTGGGTAGCCAACTCAGGAGAAAAAGCACAACGTCCCCCTTTCCCTTTTCCCCTCCAGGGGACCATAAATCTGAATGTTGTTTCATTGAGAATGGTTCTCTCTCCACATGCTGATTAGATTCTAGAACAATTTTAATCAAAACTTGTTCTGCTCTATCCACTCTGTAGTCTGTGGATGGTTGGTGAAGTTCCAGATCCTTTAATTTTACATCTAAGTCCTTCAGCATCACCTTAGTTACTGATTTAACAGCATGTAATTCATCTAGGAGGGCTGCATTCCAGGGAGTTGCCACTGTATTCAGGGAAGATGCTTTAGATGAAGATGCCATCTTAGTCTCTTGGAATTCAGAACAGGAGCATACAATGGCAATTTAGCAGACTAATACCTGCCCTTAAAAATATAGATTATGAGAGCAGGTTATGCAAACTTGATTTATAGTGTACACCCTGGAGAACAGAAGAACCAGGGGAGATCTATGATACATGTACAAAATATTACATGATGCAGAACTGAAGTCAGAAATGGGAACTGAAATAAATGTAAAACTCAATTATCTGAGGGGCAATGAACTTCAAATTAAATTGAATAATGTTGTTAACAACAACCAATTTCATTTCTTCACTTATCAAACTGGTAGACTCTGGACTACATTGTCAAGTAAGGTTGTGTTCAGTACCACACCAGAGGCCTTAAAGAAGAGACTAGATAATGAATTACTAAATAGAAAAAGAAGTAAAGCAAGGGCTTGATGGTTTCCGCTGATCTGGGTAGGCAGTATAAATGGGCGTACAGCCTTTTTCTGCCTACAACACCCAGTATAGAACCCAGTATAAGGAGCCATGCTTCAAAGTACCAGATGAATCACCACCCTTATTCTTTTTCAGCTTGCCCTTATGATAAGCAATCCTTCCAAATACTAAAAACAATTGTTCAAAATGAAGAAAGCAGCTGCAGAGAGGAACAAAATGAGTCAGTAGGCAGACAGATGATCTAAAGCAACAGCTAGGGTGGTGACATCACCAGAAGTCACTGAGAAACTCAAATTCATGGGAATTAAGTGACTATCTCTGCAAGGTGGGGGGTGGATTGAATAGAATACCTCAAAAGAAGAATGAATGGATATACACTCTAGGAAGCTTGAAACCTAGATATCTGAATGAGGAGTGGGATTGTAAGATGTAAAATCCTTCATCTAGAGCAAAAGGGAATGTATTGACAGAGCTTCTTTTCTTCTCCCCCCCCCACATACATTAAAATACAGAAAAAAAAACAACTTTTGCACACCAAGGTATCTTAAAGGTCATCAATTTAATGTTTTTAATAGAGAGAAAGCTCCCCATTTTTATGATGGCCATTCTGTGTACAAGTCTGGAAAGCAGATAGTTGAATCAGTAAAAGAGAAAAAGCAGAGTAAAACAAATACATCTTAGAATAAATTAATAGTAGTAGTAGTAAAATATGTATTTTTATACAGAAGGTTGACATTCAACATCATTAGGTCCAAAGGGCCTGTTTTCAAGATGGACCTGTTATACAGTTACTTCTCACTTTGTTATAAAACACATTTTACATACAAAATATGACAATAAACAAAGACTTACTAACATTCATTTTATTGAAAGTCCCATTTATGCAACACCTTAATTCCAAGCCAAGACTAAACATATAAAATCAGTCAGTCTAAAGATAAGGGGGGTACTCCTAAGATAGGCAAAAGGGTGAAGAGAGGATCCCAATTTACGTTTATTCCCTTGTAACTCCCATAGAGGTACATTGACATCCATTCCATGGTTCTTAGTTTGTCGGATAAAGAACTTTGGGACTTTAGTCAGTTCCGTATCTTCTAGGTCCACAATGCTCCAAATGTTATAGGTCAGGGTGGGAAAAGTCATGTTACCATATTTATTATTATACAATGGCAAGAAGGAATCTTGGGCTCCGATTGGTCAGTATGGGACTGTACCTGTGGTGTCATCCTGGCATAACACCACAGATCTAGTCCCATTACACAGGTAACAGCACATAAAGAAAAAAAAACATCGCTCCGCTGCCTATGAGCAGCTTCAACTGTCCCCACTTAGCTGCTCTGCTCCCAATTCCTCACAAACAAGGAGCTCACATAGTGAGAGACGTTGAACAAAATGACACCCACCCACAGCCATTTTACAAAAGAATCAGAAATGTTCCTGTCATAAAAAAAAAAAGAAATAACTAATACAGATTCATGGAGTGAGCGTGCCCAGCAACAACACGGAGACAGAGAGACAGACAGACATCTTCAGTCCCTGCAAGGCTCTTGCTCCCTTGCTCTGTAATTTACTTTCTTTCTCACTCGCCTCCCAAAGTTACAGCCATGAACCATCCCACATAAAATAAAAAAAAACAGAAAGCTTTCTATTAACAAAAACACACATGTCCACATTCGGGGAGTGAGCACAATGAGCACAATGAGCAACCGCATCTTCAAACTGTCAGGGTGCAGCTCTTGCTCGCTCGCTCCTTAACTCACTATCTCACTAAAAACAAATAAAAATGACCTGAAATAATTTTGTACCTCAAATCTTTCATCTTCTCAGCAGCAAGTCGGTATCTTGGGGGGGAGACAATCTTACCAATAACACAGCAGCTCCACCTATTGACTAAATAAGAAATCTGCACCATTTTTTTAATATTTAATCCCACCCATTCATAAAAATGACAAAAGAAACCCTAATTCTAAAGTATTTTTCTCTGTTTTTTTTTCCTTCTTTACAAATGAGCCATTGTACAATAGGAATAGATCACTCCAGGGTGTGTGTTTCATGCTGGGATAATGCCACACTTGGGGCATTGGCCGAACTCGGCCTGTGGCCTCATGCCCAACCACCCCAGGCACGGCGTTATGTCAGCATGACACACACCGAGTTGTACATTATTTCTTTATTAACTTTGGGATTTATGTATTTATTTACCTAACTTATTCTAAGGCCATATTCATGGCCCCTTAACTGAAGTTTGTCCATTAAATAAACAGGAGTGCCTTGGTGCATGATTTTATATACGTGCAGATCTATTTCTTATCTCTCTTAGTCTCAAAGTCACACCAACCCAGACGGGTATACATTTTACAGTGATGTGTAAAGGGGCCCACATTTTAATATAAATCTTGCCATTTTGTTGTATAATTTATTTTTTTAGTTTGTAGAGGTTTTGTTTGCTAGTCCATAAATATGGACTCCATAATCAACAATAGGCAAAACTGTAAATATTTGATTTACCACTGTTTCTTTCATTTTATAATCTAGACAGTATTTTGAACATCTGAATACACCCATTCTGACATTATTTTTTTCGGCAATTTTACCAGTGTATATGAAAATCAAAATCCAGACTCTGATCTATTCAGATGCCTAAGCATTTATAGTCTAGTACTTGTTCAAGGATCTCATCCTTGGCAGATTTTTTTTTCTTTTGCATTATTTGTTTATCTCCCCAGGCCTGACAGGCCACTCCTTCAGGCTCTGTCAAGGAGCTCCTCACATTCTCTCTGAACCTCTTGGTGCCACTCCCAGCCTCACATTGCAGCTGGCCCAGAGTAACCCTATGTATCCCTTCGTCGGATGAGTTCTCTCCTTCCAGGGAGAAAGTGCCTTCTGGCTTACCTTTCTTGGCCCTGGGTGCTGCTGAGGATAGCCTTGGATGTCTGAGGGCTCCATGGATGTGATGGTCCAGAGGGCCATCATCTGGTTGATCAGGGAGCCATTGGCATGGTGTTTCTTGGCTTCCCCAGTGTCGTGTTGCATTAGTAGTGCTCCCAGTCTCCACCAGGGACCAGGGTCCACTACAGAATGAGGCAAGCTACCTAGCCCACCCCAGGAGAGGAAAGCAGTTCCCCGGATGCTCAATCCTCTCCTCTGCCTGCTGACCCCTAGTGCCCTGAGTCCATTCCCAAACTCGGGTTGCCAGCGTGGTGTGAGGTAATGCACCAACGCCTCTGCCCCCTGCACCACTGCCTGGAGCCTTAGCAGATTTAATGCATATTTCTTTGCCCTTTTTATGAGCTTGTTATGACCCAATAATCATATTTTGGACTTTTTTTATTTAATATCAATCCAGAGTCTGAAAACCACAAGCAGAGAGTTAGGAAATCCTCCTGTAAGTTAGTTTCCATCTCTTTCTTGTTATTACCCAAGTAAATAAGCACAATATTGTCTGTATCAAGACAAAATCGTGAAATGATATGCTTGTTGATCAACTAAGTCTCATTTCTAGCTGTCTAGCAATCTATATCATGTTTCACAACCTAATAGTTTTGCTGTTCTTAGGATCTCAGAGATGTCTGTGGCAGGTCCATGGTATTTTCTGCAGTACTGATCCCCTGGTGGCCGGGCATGAATTAACCTACAAATGTAGGGGGTGATCAGAGTAGGCATCAATTTCTGCAGCACTCTTTTGAACTCTTTACCTGAAATGAACTGCCGTGATAAAGGTGAAACAAGCATTTTGAAAAGAACTGTATACACTGCACTATTTTGTCTTGCTTAGCCTGCTATATATTTTCCACTGCTTTAAATATACTGAGATGTTAAAACTGAATTATTTTTAAACAGAATCAAGTGAGCTTAACAGCACTGTTTGAGTCCCTCTAGATCGATTGGTGGATGATGAATGTATATACAACAATAGAAAAAGAACTAAAACAATCTGACTCTGCAGTTAACAACATATGTTATTGTTTTTCTTTAATGTTAGTGGTTTTGAAATTAGTAAAGCTAGCACTAAGCACACTTTTGAGTATGGACTGTTAGTGACTTATATCTGTCTTGTAACTGCTGATAGTTGTTTAGAAGAACCTCATGATTGGTTGCCACTAGATTAAAAACATCAGGGCAGTACTCAGAGACATGCTTCTTGATGAAGCTCCAATAGAGTGAAGTGCCAGGGCATTCTGACCATGAAGGTTCCATTGCAGGGCCTCTGAACGTAGCGATTATGCCCTACCTCTTGAAAGGCTTTCTGTCAACCCTATACACATTTGTACAATTCATTTTCACTGGAAAATCCTCCAAAGCGTGGAATGAATCTTTAGAGGCTCTACATTTCTAGGTGACTGCTGAAACCTGTGACTGTTCTTGGAAACCTCTTAAACTGCAGGAACAATCTCTAATTCACTACCTTTAGGATACACTTGTCTGTGATAAATTTTACTAATTCCTGGAAGTAGTGAGCAAGCTTCTCACCCACTGCCAATGCTTGAGTTACCCTGGCAGAACTGTCAGGGGTTCTATTTTGACTTTGGTTTGGGGGTTGGTGCTGTAGCAGCATGTCTAGTGCCCCCCTTCTGCCACTGCAATAACCTCTTTGGGGTTGATTCTTATAGGGAGCTTTAGGTCTTGGATAGTAGCCCCTTCTCCCCCCCCCCATAAGGCCTGTAGGAACTGTAAGTGCAGATCTTTTCTTTATCAATGTTATTTTTCTAAGTGGTCTTATATTCATCCAGTTTTTTCATGTATGCTTCTGTTTTGCCACCAAATGGTGAGCTTCCCTCAGAGTGGAAATCCATGGCATTGGTCTGGGTGTCCTGAGAAAGGAAGACTGCCTTTAGACAGGAGAACTTCCTCAATGCCACTGCATAGGGTAGGACCCTTAAAGCAGAGTCACTGGCATCCAGAGCCATGTGAAACTGGTATTTAGTGGCATCTAGGGCTGACTTTGCTGCAGGTAGCCTGGTCCTGTGCCTTCTCTCCTTCCACCTTGTCAGTTAGTGACAGCACTGTATTCTACAGAATGTTCTGGTACTGGGCTGTATATGCCAAATAAACCACCTGTCTAAGGAGCAGAGATGCTGTTGTGAAATGCTTTTATTGCCATAATATCCAGTTTCTTGGAGTCCTTTTCAGTGGGCTGCACATAGAAAGGCACCTTGATAGTAATTGCTTGGACCACTCATTCATGGCCAGGGTGGTCAGGATTGGTATACAAGCAGTCCATCCCCTGTCTATCTACTTGATATTTCTTTTCAACTCTGGAATCTATGCTAGTAGCTGAGTTGGGTGCTGACATAATTTTTGTAGTGACATTTTAGAGTGATTTATGTATGGGATATAGCAATCTTTGTGTAGTAGCTGGCCCCTTCATAACCATAAACTCTACTTCCTCCTCATCCTCCTCTGTTTCATGACAAGGTAATGCTGAAGGTGTGCACCATTTATTTGATGAAACAGGTGAACAAGGTATAATCCTCTGAAGGCTGAGAAAAGGAGAGGAGAGGAGAGGAGTCAGACACCTGTTCTGGTGAACCGTCTGATGGTATAGGTTCCTATCTCAACACCAGATCATGTTATTCAGAGTTAGGGTTGGTACTCTCCCTCGGGCTGGCTAAGCCTCTGCCATTAAACATGAAATACCAAAACAGAGAGAGCATGCAAAGGTTACATGAAAGAGCAAAATGAAACACTGTATATGCTTGAATGCGCTATAAACAGCAGGGTAGGTAAGTTGGCAAGCCGGGTGGGAGGTTATTGACCTCTGTATGTATTTTGCACTGTTAACATTTCATATAGTATTTACATTATTTTGCACTGTCTGCAGATATCCATCAGCAGCCCATCTGTGTGAAATATTGCCTCTTTAAATTAAATATTTCAAGCATGTTGGATGTGGATTTTGTATGTAGTAAACGTGAAGTTCAAAGTAATGTGGAAGTTTGAAGGACTTCTTCAGTAGTGGACTAAGGTCCTGCTGGTTGTAGTCATCTGTCATATGCAGTGCTCTTTCATGCAACCTCTCAGTACTCTCTCTATTTTTTGATTTCATGGTGCTATAGATTTACCTTCTTCCACTTCCTCCCAATATATTTTATCCTCCTCAGTGGGCAGATGATCTGGAACCGAATGGGAGGGGGGGGCAGGCACATTAATACATTTCTCCATAGCCATACTTTCAACATGTCTTCTGCTGAGGCCATCTGTCTAAGCTCCATAGCCTGCTTCTTTTCTTAAGCAGGAGGAGTGGCAAGGATATGCTTTTCTTTTTGTTTTGTTTTTTCAACAGACAGTGCTCCCAGTACCTGATGTGAGGCTCTTGTATTTGTATTTTTGCTATAACTGGATTCAGGGTTTTCCCTTTCAGACATCTTGGTCTCTTTACCATCATTACCATGCTTATCTGATAACTGAGCAGCATTGTCTTTTTCTCTGTCCCCTTCAACAGGGAATGCTGCTGTTTATGAGGAGACAAGCCCCTGACTACAAGAAACAAATGGTTTCATCAAGTTAAATAAAAATTTAGAGACAGTTCTTTACTCACAGTAGGGAGGAACCACAAGTGAACACAAAGTTGTCCTAAATATGGAGCCAAATGTGGTTCAGTTCCCCCAAACAGGAAATCAGTTTAAAAATCTTAAAAAAAAAACTTTTTGCATCTAGCAACCAGGGAAGCAAGACACTGTTAGAGGGGACAGGGGCTGGTATATGGCAGTAATACCTTACTTTTACCTGCAGGCTAACTGATTGTTTTTAGAATGGTGAGGGGAAGCACAGAATCTCCTGCCCCCCCCCGCCTAATCCAACCCTCCCCAGAGTTATCTGCTGATATTCACTATGGGGACCACCCACCTCCTGCTCCACAGCAGGAAGGGGAACTATTCACAACTCTATTCTCTCATGACAAAAGGCCGTCATTTCCCTTTGATCGTACTCTCTCTGGTACAACATCATTTCATTCCCCTCATCCACATTTCCAGCCTAGGACAAGAACTGGAGCTTTATAGGGGAAACAAATAAAATCAAAAGGTACTCTCTCCTGCATGGTTTCTTCCTTTTACACTCACTGTTGCATAGTACTATACTTTTCTTTTCGCCAGGATCTAGTTAAAACACTTTATTTCCTCTTTGCAAAAGCATTTTTGTTTTTCCTTTTTCTGGCCACACTTCATTTTCAAGGACTGGAGGAAAATCTAAAAAAAAAAAAAAAAAAAACTTTCATCAGCACTCCCTGCACCTGCATAGCAAGTTTCCTTTTCTTTTCATCAACACTTCTGACATATGCTCATTTCCTCTCCTACATAGGTCTACACTTCCTGCTAAGTACAGGAACAGCTGATATTTTTCTCTTTCATCCACACTTCATCCCTCGAGGAAAATGAGTATTATCAATTGCCAGTGGTTCGGCTCATCCTTCCAGAAGGCACATATACTGGAACTAGGACACTGTCCAACGTGTTGCACAATAGGGGAATTAAAAACTCAGTTTGCAGAGGCCTGGAATCACATAATATATCTCCATCACCTAATAAGGAACCGCAGACCCACTGGTCCTCTTTCACCATACCACCTCCACCAGGAAAACAGCACACGCCATCCTTGTGCATCTGGTACAGGAGAAATGCAGGTGGTAAGAAGGAGTAGAGGCAGGGTCCATAGGTCTCAGCAGCAGTCTCCTAATCAGGGAGCACACATCCCAACATCAAACAGGTTTGCACCTTTGGCTAATGTGAATGACAAGAGGTGTACACATAGTGCAAATAACCAATGTACGAGTCTTCCACAAATAATAAGCGACGGTGGCGCCCCAAAGGAGCAAAACACCAGGGATAGCAGGAAAATTGTTATCGTTAGGGATTCCATGATTTAAGGAGTGGAATCCCACCTAAATCAGCACTCTGATACTCAAGTGACAGTCAGGTGCCTACCTGGAGCATCTGCAAAAAGGATACCGACCATATAGACCATCTCATATGCAGAGAAGAAAGGTGCACTGGTATTTTTATCCATCTAGGCACAAATGATCTGGCAGATCAGTCAGCTGAGGAGACAAAAAAGCATCTATCTCATCCAGGGGGAAAATTATCATCACACTTGGCAATCAGAGCCTTCTCAAAGGTCCTCCCAGTATGGAACAGAGGCAGCAGCAAGCAGAAAATCCACAAGGAGGAAATTGGGGAGCTGAATGTCTGGCTCCAAAACTTGAGCCTGGAAAAAAGGATACCTCTTCATTGGGAACTGGGGGACTTCTGTAACAGGAGTCTCTTCCATTGCAACAGCCTGCATCTGACTGAGGAAGATGTTAAAGCTCTATTGCAGAAATTCAAAGTCTTCATGGACTATTTAAACTTAACACTGAAGAGAGGGTAGAAACACTAACAGAAACTGCTACCCCACCTCATAAAACCATCCTATCAAAGGGGACTAACAAAGAACGAAGCAGGAAATGGGCTAGGTTGCCTTCAGGAGACAGTACTAAAAGAGGCTAAATTGTGCTGTAGAGCCTCACAAAGGGGGGGAGCCAGGCCTGTAAAGCCATGTACACACATGCACGTAGCCTGGCAAACAAAATGGCTGACCTCACAGCTATTGTTGCAGAGGCTGATCCAGACTTGGTTGTCATCAAGGTGATATGGTTCAAGGACAACCATGACTGGGAGGTAGCTATTCCAGGGTACTACCTTTTTCAGAAGGACAGACCTGGCAAAAAAGGGGGTGGGGTGGCAATGCATGTTAAGGAGGGAATAAAAGCTACCATGGCCCAGGACACTCACACTGAAGTAAATGCTCTTTGGGTTACTCTTGAAGCTGGAACAGGTGTAGTTACTTGGGTAGGAGTATTGTACAGACCCACAGCAATCAGCTTGAAGGGAGACAAGGAGATACTAGAATCCGTTTGCACTACGGGTATTAAAGGGGATGTCATATTGGTGGATGACTTCAATTTACCAGACATAAACTGGAGTAATCATTCCACAGCTTTAACCAGAAGCAAAGACTTCCTAGACACTTTGCACTTATCAGGCATAAGACAGCTTGTCAGGCAACCCATAAGAGGGGAAGCCATCCTTGACCTGTCACTCACCAACAGTGACAACATCTCAGGGGTAGAAGTCAAGTGCCACCTAGGGTCTAGCAACCACCTGATGGTGTGATTCCAGGTTAGAACTGAAAAAGAAATCAAGCACACTAAAACTAAAGTCCTGGACTTCAGACACACAGATTTTGATAAAATGAGGAAAAGATCCTACTTAACCTAGCAAAATTAACACAGACAGAGGGAAACGACAAGTACTGGGCATCTCTAAAGGAAACTTTCATAGGAGCATCACAACAATGTATGACAAGCATGAGTAAAGCTAAGAAGAGAAGAAAACCCCCATGGTTCTCCAAGGAAGTGGCCACCAAGGTCAGGGAGAAATGGATAGCCTTCAAAAGATATACACAAACAGGATGTGAAAAAAGACAAGGATATATACAAGGAGAAACTGAAGGAAACAGGAAAGCAAATCAGAGCAGCAAAGGCACAAACAGAAGACAGGATCACATTGGAGGCCAAAAAGGGAGACAAGACCTTCTTTAGATACATCAAGGAGAAAAGGATGACCAGTGGGGGTATAGTCAGACTTACAAGGGAAGATGGAGAGCATGCAAAGGATGACAAAGACAAAGCAGAAATCCTTAACAGATACTTTTGCTCTGTATTTACTAAAGAAGAAGATGGTTGTGGCCCCATCTTGACAAAAAAAAGTACAAGCATCAGCAATATGGATTCTGCAACTTTCTCAAGGGATAGTGTCCTAGGGTCACTTGATGTACTGGGATGACTAAGCTGCTTATTCTAGCGCCTCTACTCCTCACCAGTTGATATGTCTTTAAAATCATTATTTTGGACTCTTCAATACTGTTTATTTTTTTTGCTCTAAGTAGCTGCCTAATTATGCTGATTTTCCCAGTGTAAAGAAATCCCACGATGATGGATGTCGAGATGAAAATGGCGTAAGTGCATCATACACCGCCTTCTACTCTGGAGTAGGAAAAAACTCCAAACAAGAGTAAAGTGCATCCACCAGGGAGCAAGCCGACTTCCACTTCGAACCAGCCACTAACCAAGGAGCAGTTCCTGCAAGAATTATGGGTGAGGGGGGTACAGCAAAGCAGGCAAGCATTAAGGATGTAATACTTGAAGCAACATCCCATTGTGTGTGAGAAAGAAAAGCAAGAGCATAGAAAGAAGAAAACCACTTTGGTTCTCAAAAACAGTAGCAGAACACGTCAGAGCCAAAAGGCTAGCCTTCAGGAAATATAAACATTGAAACATAGAAACATAAAAGTTGATGGCAGATAAGGACTGCAAGGCCCATCCAGTCTGCCCATTTCTTTTTCTACCTTATGAATGTGCCATCGGCCTTTGCTCAGTCAATGGCCTATCTATTCATACTCATCTGTATTTATCCCTTATGCCTATCCCATGCCTGTTTGAAGCCCTGCACTGTATTCATATCCACCACTTCCTGAGGTAGGCTGTTCCATGCATCCACTACCCTTTCTGTGAAAAAGAACTTCCGCACATTACCCCTTAATTGACCTCCCTCTATTCTCATGCTGTGTCCTCTTGTCCTGCTATTTTTCTTATATTGAAACATGTTAGACTCTTTCACCCTGTTAATGTCCTTAAGGTGTTTGAATGTTTCGATCATATCTCCTCTCTCCCTCCTTTGCTCTAGGGTATACATATTGAGCTCCGTTAATCTGTCCTCATATGTTTTCTGATGGAGTCCCTGTACCCTTTTGGTTGCCCTTCTCTGGACTGCCTCAATTTGGTTATTGTCCTTGTAAAGGTGTGGTCTCCAGTACTGCATACAGTACTCCAGATGGGGCCTAACCAGTGTCTTGTAAAGAGGGATTCTTACCCCCCTCTTCCAACTTGTGATGCTCCTGCTAATACACCCCAGCATCTCCCTAGCCTTACCTACTGCTTTAGTGGTCTGCTTGGATGATTTCAGGTCATCAGTGATGATGATGCCCAAGTCTCTTTCTTCCCTTGTGACTGCCAGCAACTCCCTTCCCAGCCTATAGGTAGCTGCAGGGTTTCTCTTCCCTATGTGCATGATCTTTCACTTTTTTGCATTAAACCCCCCGTTGCCACTCTTCCAACCATTTTGCCAGTTTATCCAGATCTCTTCTCCTTCTGCCACCCCCCATCTGGATCATCTACTCTGTTGCAGATCTTGGTTTCATCTGTAAATAGACAAATCTTACCATCCAGTCCATCTGCAATGTCACCGATGAACATATTGAAGAGGACTGGCCCCAGGACTGATCCCTGAGGTACCCCACTTGTGACTTGCATCTCTTCTGACTGTATACCGTTTACCACCACTCTCTGTTTTCTGCCTGTCAACCAGTTTGCCACCTAGTTGACCAACTTCTGACCCACCCTGAGCCTACCCAGCTTATTAATCAATCTTCTGTGTGGAACAGTATTGAAAGCTTTGCTGAAGTCAAGGTAGGCAACATCAGCTGCTCCCCCTTGATCCACCACTCTGGTTACCCAGTCAAAAAAATCTATGAGATTAGTTTGACAGGATCTTCCTTTTGTAAACCCATGCTGTCTTGGATCCTTTGCTCCTATGGATTCCAGGTGTTGCACTATCCTTTCCTTAAGGAGTGCCTCATAATCTTGCCCAATACTGAGGTAAGACTGACTGGTCTGTAGTTCCCTGCCTCCTCCCTGCTACCACTCTTGTGAAGCAGGATCACATGAGCCCTTCTCCAGTCTTCTGGGACCCCTCTTGTGGTCAGAGACTCACTAAACTGTTCTGATAATGACTCTACAAGTTCCACCCTTAGCTCCTTTAGTACCCTGGAATGTATGCCATCAGGTCCCATTGCCTTATCCACTCTGAGCTTATTGAGCTCTTGTAGGACCCTTTCTTTTGTGAAGGGACTAGTGCACACCTTCCGCACCCCTGCCCATGGTGCTGAGCTGTGGGCCCTGCCCTACCTTCTCTTCAGTAAATACTGAGCAGAAGTATCTATTTAGGATAGATGCTTTTACAGGGTCCTCCTCCTCACATGACCCCTTTTCTCCTTTGATCTTAGCAATACCCCCTCTGGACTTTCTCCTTTCACTAATGTATCTATAGAAAGTCTTGTCACCTTCTTTTACTGTTTGTGCTAGTGTTTCCTCAGTTTGGGTCCTTGGCTGCCTTACTGCCTTCCCTACTTCCCTTAGGGAAGTTTGGTATGCCTCCCTATCTTCATCCCGCTGCGTTCCCTTATATTTCCTGAAGACCAGCCTTTTGGCTCTGACCTTTTCTACTACTGTTTTTGAGAACCAAAGTGGTTTCCTTCTTCTTTTGCACTTCCTTTTCTCTCGAACACAGTGGGATTTTGCTTCAAGTATTGCATCCTTAATGCTTACCCACTTTGCCTGTACCCCCTAACCTGTATTTCTTTTTGCCAGGGCCAGCTTAACTCTGTTGCTCATCTTATCAAAGACAGCTCCTCTGAAGTCTCATATTTTGCCTTGGAATGGGATGATTTAGCTCTAGTGGCCAAATTGAACCATACCATGTGATGGTCACTGGCTCCCAGGTGACCTTCTACCTTGAGATCTGTGATCCTTTCCCTGTTAGTCAGTACTAGATCTAGGATAGCCTTGTCTGTTGTGGGTTGTTGTACCAGATCTTTCAGGCCATGCCCTGAAGGCAGTCCACCATGTGTGTAGTTCTGGCAGATGTTCCTGTTGGTATTGATCAATCTGTATCTGAATTGGTGAAGTCTGCCATCATCAGAACCTCTCCTTTAGCTGTCATGTTTTGTATATCTTCGAACAGTAATGTGTCTATGTCCTCCTCCTGGTCTGGGGGCCTGTAGACACCATTTTGTATGGTTGTCCCATTTCCTGTTTCCAGGCTTACCCACAGTTCTTCTGGCTCCTTATGTGTATTCTGAATTTTTGTGACTTTGATATTTTCATTGACATACAGGGCCACTCCACTCCCCCCCCCCACCATTTTTTGCACCTTGGTCTATTCTGAACAGTACATAGCCAAAGCACTGAAGTCTCCCAAGTGTGGTTACTGGTAAACCAAGTCTCGCTAATTACTAATATGTCCAGTTTAGCCTCTGTCATTATTGCCTGCAGGTCTGGGATCTTGTTTCCCAGGCTGTGAGCATTTGTGTATATGATTTTCCATTGGCCAGATTTCGGTGTATTAGTTGTTGGGTGAGGTCTGGCATTTCCCCCTGTGCTTCATATGGGGAGCTGGACCTTTTTTCCTTACCTGGTGATGCAAATGAACTGCAAACATGTTGAACTCCTGTTTGGCCACTAGCTGAGGGGGGAGGGGTGCTCTTCCCATTCGGCGCATGTGCTGCTGCACCCCTCTCCCCATTTGCTAATTTCAATACTCTGCAAAGACATCAAATGTATGCCCCAATGCACTGATTCCCTCCTTAGTCAGATGCAGTCTGTCAAATTTAAAGAACTTTCACTCCCAAAACTGTTGCCAGTTCCCTACAAATTTGTGTCCTTCTTACTGGCACCAGCCCTTGAGCCACATGTTTAGCTCCCTTATCTCCCCTTCTCTAACCTTCTCTCCATCTGCCCCCTTCTCTCAGACTGGCAGAATCTCAGAGAATGCAGAGAATGCAGCAGGACAAAGATAAGGAGGCATACCAAACTTCCCTAAGGGAAGTAGGAAGGCAGTAAGGCAGGCAATGGCCCAAATCAAGGAAATACTAGCACAAACAGTAAAGGAAGGGGCAAGACTTTATATAGATACATTAGTGAAAGGATAAAGTTGAAAAGGTATTGTCAAGATCAAAGGGGATAAAGGGGAGTGTGTGTGGAGAAGGACCAAAGAAAAGCATCTATCCTAAATAGATACTTTTGCTCAGTATTTACTGAGCAGAAGGTAGGGCAGGGCCCACAGCTCAGCACCATGGACACAGAGGGCAGGGAGGTATGCACTAGCCCCTTCACAAAAGAAATTGCCCTACAAGAGCTTGCAAAGCTCAGGGTGGACAGGGCAATGGGACCTGATGGCATACATCCCAGGGTACTAAAGGAGCTAAGGGTGGAGCTAGCAGAGCCATTATTAGAACTGTTCAGTGAGTCTCTGAGCACTGAGGAGATCCCAGAAGACTGGAGAAGGGCTCATGTGAGCCCACTCCACAAGAGTGGTAGCAGTGAGGAGGCAGGGAACTACAGACCAGTCAGTCTTACCTCAGTAATGCACAAGATTATGGAGGCACTTCTTAAGGAAAGGGTAGTGAAACACTTGGAATCCGTAGGAGCACAGGATACAAGACAGCATGGGTTTACAAAAGGAAGATTCTGTCAAATTGATCTCATAGATTTTTTTGACTGGGTAACCAGAGTGGTGGACCAAGAGGGAGCAGTTGATGGCACCTATCTTGATTTCAGCAAAGCTTTCGATACTGTTCCACATAGAAGACTAATTAATAGGCTGGGTAGGCTCAGGGTGGGTCAGAAGTTGGTCAACTGGGTAGGAAACTGGTTGATGGGCAGAAAACAGAGAGTGGTGGGAAATGGTATACAGTCAGAAAAGATGCAAGTCACAAGTGGGGTACCTCAGGATCAGTCCTGGAGCCAGTCCTCTTCAATATCTTCATCAGGAACATTGCAGATGGACTGGAGGGTAAGGTTTGTCTATTTGCAGATGACACCAAGATCTGCAACAGAGTAGATAATCCAGATGGGGTGGGCAGAATGAGAAGAGATCTGGATAAACTGGCAAAATGGTCGGACGAGTGGCAAATGGAGTTTAACACAAAGAATCGCAAGATCATGCACATAGAGAAGAGAAACCCTGAAGCCACCTATAGGTTGGGAGGGAAGTTGCTGGCAACCACAAGGGAAGAAAGAGACTATGGGTATCATCATTACAGATGCCTTGAAATCATCCAAGCAGACCACTAAAGTAGGAGGTAAGGCTTTTCTTTCTTGTGAAAAAAAAGACTAGAGGGATGTTGGGGTGTATTAGCAGGGGTATCGCAAGTTGTAAGAGGGAGGTAATAATCCCTCTTTACAAGACACTGGTTAGGCCTCATCAGGGTACTGCATGCACTGCTGGAGGCCATGCCTGCACAAGGACATTAACAAAATGAAGGCAGTCCAGAGACACGCAACCAAAATGATGCAGGGACTGCATCAGAAAACACATGAGGACAGATTAACGGAGTTCAATATGTATACACTAGAGCAAAGGAGGGAGGTGATATGATCAAAACATTCAAACATCTTAAGGGCATTAACAAGGTAAAAGAGTCTAATATGTTTCAATATAAGAAAAATAGTAGGACAAGAGGACACAACATGAGATTAGAGGGAAGCTGATTAAGGGGTAATGTGAGGAAGTTCTTTTTCACAGAAAGGGTGGTGGATGCATGGAAGGCCTACCCCACGAAGTGGTGGATATAAATACAGTGTAGGCTTCAAACAGGCATGGGAAAGACATAAGGGAGCAATACAGATGAGTATGACTAGATAGGCCATTGACAGAATGCAGGCCTATGGCACATTCATACGGTAGAAATAATGGGCTGACTGGATGGGCCTTGCAGTCCTTATTTGCTGTCAACTTCTATGTTTATATGAATTTTCTCTCTTGTGGGAATCCCTTCAGAGCCTCTCAGAAGAACTGAAATCACTTGAAGTGACATCCGATTTGCATTCATGGAAAATTGGTGATATTGAAGTCTGAATAAATTCCATTGAGGAGTGGAGAAACCGAGTTGATCCCGAGTCTGCATCCCTCAACCATAAGCTCACTAGAAGAGAAAACTGAAAATTTGGTGGGGTGCAGTGGGAAGAATAACTTTGTTATAATTGGCCTTCTGGGTTTTCTTAGGGGCCAACTCCATTTTATTTGTCCAAACATTCTGTAAAAAATGTGCAGACCCTCTCAGAATGGGCTTGCATATATTGTAAAATGAGCTCATAGAGCTTTATGGCCCATCTTACAGTCGGCTCAACTCCCTGAACTTTAGTTTGTAAGTTATTGAACTACTTTGACAAGAGGGTCTATGTGATAACAGCGAATGCCTAAAGGCGATTACCGTTATCGCTCAGTCAGAGTGCCGAACACATTTTTGGCACTTTGACAACCCCGCCACACCAGAACAACGGTGCCAGGACAGAGTTTTACTGCTTTCTGTGGGGAGGCTGTGCCCCCCCACACCCCCCCATGGGGTGCTTCGCACACTGCACCCCACTACTTAAGGATTCTTAACTCCAGGAGGGTGCATGTTGGGGGAGTGAAAGCAGTAAAAAAAAAGGGTTCGGGCCGGGCACAATATAAAATCACACCAGCTCCCGAACCCAGTACCTCAGCCACCCCAGGCAGTAGCCAATCCCTGACACCATGGCACAGCTGACCAGAAACTGCAGCTATACCTCCCTACAGCTCTCCTCCCTTTCCAGCCCACGCCGCCGTGCTCGCCCCACCCCACGACATACGTGATAGCGACATCCCGTCGCCTAGTTCACCCACCCCCTCATCCGGTCACCCTACCTTTCCATCGCTGTGAGTGGATTGCGCCGGGAAGGAGTTGCTATAACGGATGGTGCCCTTCCACATGCACCCACTTCATGGAGTACCTTGACGGGACACACTTACTTGCTAAACCTAGATCTGTGCAAGAGTTGACCTTGGAAGGCAAAACAGTGCAGGTATTGCAGGATTTCCCTCATCCATTAGATAAAAATGAGATGCCTACAGACCAGTTATTACTAATCTATTTATTTGCTTTTGGAACCGAGTGAGTGCAGTAGGCATAAGGGTGCCTATTTTCAGGCATGACCCGGGAGGATACAAGCTAAAATAACAATTTACAACAATATGATACTGCACATAACATAGGTGAATACAAAAGTGAAGGAGTCAGAAATACAATGGTGATTCAATGAAGTACTTGAGGAGTCAGAAACACAATAGTGATGCAGTAAAGTACATAGTTAGAACAGGTCAATATTTAAACAGTACATTAGGATTTTAGAAAAAACAACACAAAAATGAGTGCAGGACAAACAGGGTTGTAAGTACTGCTTGACTATAAGTGCTGTTGCAAGGACTATACATCTAGAGAGAGTAAAGAGGAGGAGTAGGAGGAGGTGAGAGGGTGAGAGGTTGCAAGATGGGAGAGGGAAGGATGAGAGCAGGAGGAGGAAGGGTAGAAGGTGGAGAGTAGTATAGTAAAGATAAGAACTAGGGGAGATATAGAAACTAAGGTGGTTGGAAGCATAGGCAGGGGTTTAATGCTAATTGCAGCTAATATCAGATGCAAAATTCTATGCCCCGCAAAGCTTCAAATTACTTAAAAGGGCAGACCAAATTCATTTCAATCCTTTGAGTTAGCAAAGAAGGACTTTCCCCACCTTTTCCAGACTTATTTTAATCCATCACTTGAGCACTTTGGTTGGAGACCAGTATTGTTACTTGGTCTGTCATGCACACTAGTGAAGCTGCTGACACTGTATAATGCTTATATTTTACCATGTGTCTTCTATTAATACTTCTTCCTTTTACTAGATTTTACATTTCAATAGGCTCTTCTATTTAGCTTAGTTCCATTTTCTCTTTGTTACTATTGCAATCATATTGCTGATAGAACTTATGTGAGATGGAAGTTTAAGGATACCCCTGTCTGGCTCTGACTCATGTTGACTTTAATTTAGGGCTAGTCGGGTTGTGGCACGGGATGCCACCTGGACAGATGGCTTGTTTCAAATTGATGGTGCAAGCTACCTAGTTTCATTTTTGTCCCTGAAATATGTGGGCTTAAGGATGCTTCCTATGGTCCATGATTGTGCTTCTATGCCCTCTGAATAATTATCCCATGCTGAGTTCATTCCTGTGGACTTTGCTTAATTTTTGATTCTCTGCACTAGACTAAATTTCTCTATTTTTTATTTCAAAAAGATTATAGCCCCCATATTCAGCTGTGTGGAGATATGCGGTGCAACCAGATGCTCCACCCAACAAGATGGACCAGCACAGCTGACTGCAATATTCAAACAAGATACATGATCCAAGAGAATCACACATCCTGTATGAATATTGCAGACAAGGTGGGCAGCGTAAAAGGAGGGTGGCTGCTAATGCACCCTGCACATCCCAGAGATGGGCTAAATACCATCTATGGTGGATGCTTCAGGGCATCCCAGATGAGCCGATCACCCAGAGTCGATGTGCATCTATGATATGCAAATGAGTCCATTAGACATGTAGGGTGCAAACAGCCCTCATGCATGCCCATTATGGGTTCATCTGCATGCCTGCACCCAGCCAGATGCGCTGGATAAGGCACCCCCCCAACCCGCCTGTACCACAACAAGCTGTGACTGCTGTAAAACCTCCCAGAAAGCCAGGAACACTGACCCCGCCCACTCCACATTCATGTTATAGGCATAGAAGGACCCCCACTATGTGCCATGACTCCCCACTCCTGCATGATCTGCAGTCTTTAAGGTAAGCCCCATCGCCAAAGCCTCAGAAGACTCCTACCCTGTCATTCAGCAAGTGCTCCCCATTGACACAACCCCTGCCCCCTCATTTCATAGTGTAGTGTCTCCCCACCCCAACCTTGTTAGGCTGGACTGCATCTTCCCATGCTGGTGACTGAAACAGCCCTTCACTCACCACCATGGCCTACTGCTTACTGCAGTCTGGAAACTGCTCTGTTCTGAATATATGCTCATTGGTTGAATGTGTATTCTGTTCAGTGCCATTCCCAGACTGTTCAGTTGGTGGCTGGTCATGGTGGTGAGTGGAGAGCTGTGCCAGTCACTGACTCCAGTGGGGTGGGGGGTATGGAGATCAGGGGTCTGGTCCCCTTGGGGTGGGGGTGAAGGGTCCCTACAATACAAAAATTGGGCAGGCGCCATTTACTTCAGTCATCGGGGTCAGGGCATGGAAGGGTGTGTGTGTCCCTTGCGTTCAGGGATTGTGCCAGGTGGGGGTGTCTCACACATACTGACTAGGATCTGGAATCAGGCATGGGTGGGTGTCCCAGTGCTGTGGGACAGGGGTGGGGGATTTCTCACTGCGGATTGGGGCTCAAGCATGGGGGGGCACTACTCTGTGGCACAGGAATAGGGTGGGCTCTATGTTAGGTATGGGGATGTGGGAGGGAATACCACTAGACTGCCATTGCGGGCAGGCTGCCATGCACCAGCCTGCACTTAAGCTGCCTACCAGTGAGTGGCTGGCCGATTTAGGCCAGCTTTTTGCTGCCTATCTCTGCATGGCACATTTTCAGCCATTGAGTGGCATACTCCCACTGAATATGCTGATACACAGCATATTAAGGGGAGCACCCCCTCTACTTGGGCCAGCTACATTATGTTTGGGCCATGGCCCATTTGCATTTGGGTGGCCCATCTCCCCTCACTGAATATCATGCTGTAGTGCATTGTTGAGGTTGCGTGGGGTATCTCCCTTTTCCACCAGGATGCACCATGCCCCTCCTTTGAATATGGGGGCCCATAGGTTTAGTCTGTTGCAGATGGAATGCTGTAGGTGGTACAAAGCACCTTGTGGGGGGGTTTTGGTGCAGAAGATTTGTGGGTTTCAGCTTGGCGAGGTATGTTTTGATTTGGTAGCTTGCCGCACGAATATCAAACTGTCAGCACTTAGCTTTTCTTGGTTTCTAGTCTTCTTTACCAGATACTTCAATATGCAGCTGGTCTGGGGAGCATTTAGGATATCTCAGGTAAGTTGTTTGCTCACATAACAACTGATTCTGATTGGGAGAAATGATGGAACCACCTTCTTTGATGGACTAGCTGCTCCACTCCAGTTACTTAATCCTGGGGTGCTTTGTTATTTTATTTTTTCTCCCTGGGGCCTGCTTACAAGTTAGTGTAAATGAAAAAGGCTTTGGATCCTGTGGCCCTCATCCTCTCTTTCTGGATGGAATTGCCTCTTGGACTGGGGATTTGTCAGGCTGCTTCTGTAGATATTGGTGTACTGTATAGCACTAGGTGACCATGACTGGACCTTCCCTGTGATGTTTGTGAACAGTACCACACCTTTGTAAGTCCAGTGCTTAGCGGAGCAAGATATCTTTGGAAAGAGTGCTTAAGGTAGCAGGGTATCGAGGGAACTCTCAGCCAGTGAATGACCAGACTTTAGCCTATCTATAAAGCAGTATGGCCTTCATTTAACTCTCCAGGACAACTTTTGAGGGCTGAGAGTCAGATCAAGGTGCTGTAATCATGGGCTCTTGCTTTGAGCAAGCTCATTTAGTTGCATCATTAGGCTACATATGCATTACTTTTTGTGTACCCTTGCCATGCTGAAATGTGGGCACAGGCTTATTTGACAGAGACTGATGGGGTGGGGCATGGGCTAGTTCAGGGTCACCTTTGTGGATGTGGATAGCAAATGGCCTGTTCCTCCCTTCAGAGGGCACTCTGTTCAGGGGGGGAGGTTGGAATCTTGGGATTCTGAGTCTTTTCCAGACTTGACTGCAAGCACCTTGGAAGGCAGTGATATTGGACCCTTCCCCCGGCTGGGAGGGGTGTTCTCTCACTCTTCTTTTTCAGATGGGTTCTATATACTTGAGGCTTTGATAGTCCCATTTGAAATGGGGCCCTGATGGTGCTTCTTAAACTGCTAGGTATACTTATTCGGGGTATCATATGAGAAATTCTAATCTGCTGACTGGAACTGAGAGCATTATTCATTCTTTTTATTCTTTTTCTTTTGTACTGTTAGATCTTTTATACCACTACATGCATTTATTATGGCTTATTGTAAGTTGGTCAGCCATTGACATATTACTAATTATGTTCTAAATGTGTGTTTTTTTCACTTGAGACTGTAAGGAGTGTTTTTTGACACTAATTTTGATCCAGAATTTAGGAGTTAGTTCTACACTGATTTGACTTTGGCTTTGTTTGCTATGGGATTTCATTACAATTTAATGTTTTAGGATTTTGGATACGATCTGCCAGTTGGTGGGGGCAGGGGGGCTCAAATTAGTGATTGAGTTTTCATCACGGCCTTTTTTTAGGGTCATTGTAGTCTTTGGGACTGGGGGTAGTTTATTGGTTATTAGTTTATTTTTTTGGTAGTATTTTTAGGGAGACTTTATACTATTTGCAGGACGGAAGGGAAGTTGTGAGGACTTGGGGGTGGAAAGTTTGAGCTTATCTCTTGCTGTTTCATATTTCATTGTTATAACTTGGAGATCTTTCGGAAGGAGGGCTCTCTCACAGCTCAGCAGCCCATTGAATGTGTTCCTTGGATTAAGATTATTTGGCATGCCCGGTTTACATTATTACTCAGTATGTAGTCACAATACCAGGATACTTTAAACTAGTCTCGTGGAATGTTAAAGGGGCCAGTGACAGGTGTAAACATGAAATTACACTTCGTTACCTTAAACATCTTCAGGTTAGCATTGCTTGCCTAAAGGAGATGCACTAAAGGAGGGAAGACATTTCTTATTTTAGGAGAGATTGGGTCAATCAAGTCTACGGAGCTGGCACAAGCTCTCGGAAAGTAGAAGTAGCTATACTCCTTGCTTGAAATGTGCCCTTCAGATTAATTCAAGAATTTTCAGACCCAGATGAGTGCTACATAATTATACAGGGTTGGGTGGGGCTCTCATAGATAGTTCTTTAGTCAATTTATGACCCAAATTTAGATTCCCTCTCCTCTTATGTACAATTAGCTTCCCTTCTTGCACCCTGTGCAAATTACAGTATTGTGCTAGGCAGAGACTGGAATATTGATTTCAATTTGGATCTTGATAGATCGGGGTCCTGCACTTGAGATCTTTCACTAGCCCAATGGGCACTACGTGAATTGGTTGATGATTTTGGGATTACAGACCCATGGCACCTTCTCAATCCATCTGAGCGGCAATATACTTTTTACTCTGCTGCGCATTCTACATCATCCCACATGACTTTTTTTTTAATCCTTTTTTTCCTCGGCTCCCCGGTCTGCTTTACCTTATCCACATCCTGGCATCTCCAGTAGGTCTTCCAGCTGCCATCCCAAGAAACCCCTCCACTCCTATTTGGGCCCTGCAGCTTCTACCCCCACAGTGGGGTGGCAGAGAGTCCCCCCATACTCTCCACCCAAACAGGATACAGCACATGCTGCATACCCTCAGAGCTGGGAGCCCTCTCCGGATATGGCCATCATACCGCCACGACCAGGTGCCTAATTTTTCCACTATTCTGGTTCCCCTCCGACATGTGTGGCATGCAATGACACCAAGGGACAGGAGAGTGCACGCCATCGCATGCACTCCTTCCTGGTGTCTGCCCCAGCACATCCCCCCTTAGACTGCTAGTGCCACTGCATCACTCCCAGCTGATGCTAGAGGCCACCAATGCACTGATGGCCACACACACCCCTCCCTGGAGAAGTAGAGCAGTCCTATGGACGCTCAATCCTTCTCCTCCCCTGCCAACCCCTAACAACCCAGGCTCGTTCCCAAACCCAGGTTGCTGGCATGGTGTGAGTTGTGACATCCAGTGCCTCAACCCTTAGTGCCACCGGGCCAACTAATTACTTTTTTTCTCTTTAGCCATGAACTCCTGAAGGAAGCAGTGTCAGTCCAACTTCATGAAACAGTAATATCTGATCTTGCACCCATGTCTATTACCTGCACCCTTGGTTGTCCCAGGGATCATGATGCACTATGGAGGCTTTAATACACAGCTACTATTTCACTCAGATACTCTTGAGAAACCCGACATGGTTTGGGGGGTGTTCAAGGCTTTTATGAGGGGCATGTTAATTGGGCAGGCAGTTAGAAAGAAGAGGGAAAAGGAGCAAGTTATGTCTGATCTACTGGACTGGATAAGAGGCATGGAGGCCAGCATGTCCCCTCAATCCTCGGAAAATGAGAAACTGGAGCTTGTTAAGTTGAGAAATCTGTATCTAAAATTACTAGGGGAGCAAGCTGAATTAGCACTAATTAAGACTAAAGCCAACTACCTAGATCAGGGGGAAAAGGCTGGTAGGCTCCTGGTGAAATGTATCAAACAGCTGGAAGCCTCCCGAATAATCTCTGGGATTCAATCCAGAGAAGATGGTCAAGTGAAGGCCACTCCCGGGGAGATAGCACAGGAATTCAGAAACTATTTCGAATCTCTGTATGCTGTCATGGTGACTCCCCCCACCGAAAGGGAGATACTCGCCTTCTTGGAAGGACTGGAGCTTCCTTCACTGGCAGAATCCCAGCGAGCACAGTTGACTGCTGACATTACTCAAAATGAGATTGAACTGGTTATTCAGAGTCTTCCATTAGATAAAACACCGCGACCGGACGGATTCTCGTCTAATTTTTACAAAAAATTCTCCAAATAATTATCCCCATTATTGCTCATGCTATTCCGGTATATTATCAGCTGTCAGACGTTGGACCAATCGCTTTTTGAAGCGCTCATAGTTCTAATCCCAAAACCAGATAAACCCCCTGAACACCCAGCTAGTTATAGGCCTATCTCATTGCTTAACTATGACAACAAAATTTTAGCGGAGTTGCTTGCAGACCAAATAGATAAGGTGTTACCCGGATTTATCGGTGCAGAACAGGTCAGCTTTATGAAGGGCAGATCTGCTACTGATCACCTTAGAAAGCTGGTTCATGTTTTTTCGGTGTCCGAAGAGTGCAGTTCCACCATGGCACTGGTCTCTTTGGATGCCGAGAAGGTCTTCAATAGGGTCCACTGGGGATTCCTGCTGACCACAATGGGTAAGCTCAGATTTCCAGAGGTGTTCTTAAAATGGGTAAGTTCCCTTTACTCAAACCCTACAGCCAGGGTTATTTGCAATGGGGCTACCTCAGATCCGTTTGCCCTGTATGTGGATACCAGGCAAGGATGCCCTCTATCCCCCCTTCTCTTTAATATGTATTTGGAACCCCTTATTAGAGGTATAGTGCGTAACCAAGAAATAAACGGTATTAAAATCCTGGACAATGTCGTTAAAGTAACAGCATATGCAGATGATCTTCTGGTATATGTCTCCAACCCGAGGGTATCCATTCTAGTTTTACTAGAAGTTATTCCGGAATATAGTCGTCTGGCCAACTACAAATTAAATTTAGACAAATCCGTTGTATATCCCCTTAGTAAGAATCTCTTTAAACAAGAGATTACTGAGCTTAGCTTAGCCTAGAAATCGAACTCCATAACGAACTCCTGACGAGGAGCATGACACGTATACACCAATTAAACCTGGACTGTCTGGTGCATACCATCGATTTAGATTTGAAAAGATGGGCACAGCTTCCAATTTCTTTATGGGGAAGGATAAACCTAGTTAAGATGAATGTATTCCCCCGGTTGTTTTATCCCCTTAATATGTTAAATATTTGGTTACCACTCTCGTGGTTTAGAAAACTCCATGGGCTTATAGCTAATTTCGTGTGGGGGTATAAGAAAGCTTGGATGGCCTACCACAAGGTGGCTGCACCCAAGCCATTCAGAGGGTTAAGGTTGCTGCATTTTGCTCTCTATTTCTGGGCGGGTCATGTTAATAAATATCTTAGGTGGGTACAGGGTATGGACTTCCCAACACAGTCATCGTATGTACCTTTATGGCTACAAATTGAGTTGGCTGTCATTCAGAAGCATGGCTTAGTGCCAGAGTCCCTGCTCTATCTTAATCCCAAACTCCTCCCTTCCCCCCTTAAAAAGTCCCCGATAGGGATCTCGGTAAGGACCCACATGCAGCTTTGCAGCTTTCTAAAATATGACCATCTCAGGGATTGGTTGCAACCCATTTGGGGCAACCCGCGTTTTCTAATGGACAACAAACCTCTTAGTCCCACTTGGTTGGCCCTGTCTGGTGTGTATCATTTAAAAGATCTTCTCACAGCTGATGGAAAGGTACTTTCCTCTTCGGAAATCCTGAATAAATTTGAAATGCCCACCACAATGATTTTTAAAGTATATCAACTCCGACACCTTTTATTCAGCAAAATGGGTACGAGGACAATTCAGACTTGGAAAGTAGAACTTTACGAGACTCTGGGGCCTCTAGTTGGCTTCCCTCATGCGGTCTCCAAAGTATACACAGTGCTTTTTCGGCTGGGCTTTATTCTCAAATCTGGCCCCGTGCCATCAATGAGCCTCGGTGTTCCTAATGAGAATTAACTGGGCTTTCCTTTGGCAAAGCTGTCACAAATTTACCCTGCAGGACTGGCTGAGATTGATACAGTTTAAAATTCTCCATAACATTTACTACTCCCCGCAGAAGCTAGCGAGTTTAAAAATGGTGGCGGATCCTATATGTAATAGGTGCCATATGGGAGTTGGGGATTTGATGCACATCTTCTGGGACTGTCCAAAGATAGCCCCGCTCTGGACAGCTATTAAAAACAGAGTGGACCCAATGCTGGGCCTGGAAGACCTTTTCACTCCCGAAATATACTTGCTGGGGGAGGTCTCTCGTATCTCTGTCAGGAATAGGAGGTTCCATATGGTTTTAATTGTGGCTACTCTTAAAAAGGTTATTCTTATACACTGGAAAGATTCTGTCATGACTGGTTATACGGAATGACTGGAGGAATTACTTGCCAGCTTGTGGGTTGAAAGAATGATAGTCATTCTTCAAAATAAACTGCCTAGGTTTGACAAGATCTGGGGTCCCTTTTACACTACTTACTTATTATAGGGTCTATTGATCCCCTGCTGACTGATGGTAAACAGCTTAGCTTGTCTTGTGCTGGGGAGGTGGAGGGGAGATGGGGCGGGAGTGGGCTCTTGGGGGCATTGCATAGGATGTATCTTATCGCCAGTTGTTATATGCATGATTGTGTACACATATGTTTGAGCTTGTTGTCTATTGATACATTCTCTGTAATTAAAAATGGAATAAAGATTTAATGGAAAAAAAAGATACTCTTGAGAAAATCAGAGACTATATTAAGATATTTTTTCAACAGAATGAGTAGTCTGTAACAGCAGTAGATAATCTATGGAGGACAGCTAAATGCACCATATGGGGGAACTGATTAGGCTGCCAGTGATTAGAAAGAAAAAAATTATTCAGCATTTAGATTGTCTTCTACAAGACATTTGGGACTTGGAAAATTCAGTATTAGCTATCTTTTCTGCAGAGACTTAGGCCAAACTTAATGAGATGAGAGTCCGATATTTACATTTGCTATCCCAGAAAGCAGAGTTAGCCTTACAGCGCTCTAAATTCAGTTACCTTGAATCTGGAGACCATGCTGGTAAACTGTTTGCCCTTCACCTGCATAAACTTGATGCCTCTTGGGGTATTTATCAGATCCATGCAGATACGATGGGCGTGAGTGAGACCCAACCTAGAAAGATTGCAATTATATTCCGTGACTATTATTCTGTTCTCTATTTGGATAAACCATTGGTGATCTCCAGTTCTGTTGATATCGCAGCCTACTTAAATTCTCTGCCTCCACCAGTATCGAACCCAACTTTAGAAGACCTCCTAACTCAACATGTATCGCTTCAAGAAGTGCATGCTGCTATTCAATAGCTCACCTTGGATAAGGCCCGTGGTCCTGTTGGCTTTAGCAATAATTCTTATGTTGTTTTTGTAGCTGAATTAGCTGCCCTTTTTAGTTTGACTTTACAACTTTGGTATCACTCTGGCATTTCAGATCCTACATTCTTAGAAGCCTTGATTATATTAATTAAAAAAAAACAGATAAGGATGAACTACTACTGAGCAGTTACCATCCTATTTCATTAATTAACTCAGATATTAAAATTTCTATCTAAAATTTTAGCTGCCAGACTCTCACAGGTCTTGGATTCACTCAATGGCTCTGTGCAGGTTGGATTTATGAAGAACAGACTGTCCAGTGATCAGCTGAGAAAGTTGCATCACCTCATGGCTACATCCAGGGAAAGCAGGGTCCCAGTGGCCCTGGTCTCCGTGGATGCCAAAAAAGCCTTTGATCAGGTCTCATGGCCTTTCTTAGTCACAATATTACAGAAAATTAGGATCCCTTCTGAATTTATTAAATGGGTTAGGCTTTTGTATTCATGTTCCTCAGCTAGGATTTGGTGGAATGGCATCCTCTCTGACTCTTTTCCTCTTCGTCATAATATACAACAAGGCCGTCCCCTCTCTCCTTTGCTTTTTAATTTGTATCTTTAGCCTCTATTGCATAGTCTGCAGTGTCTTCATGGTCACAGTGGCATTCAAGTGATGGGACAGAGATATTTGATATCAGCCTATGCATACAACCTCCTTCTGCATCTGGAGAACCCAGCTTGAGTTCTACTGACTATCTTGGCTACTATTAACCAATTTCCCAAGTTCTCTACTTACAAACTCAATTACACTAAAATGGAAGTATTGTCTTTAAATGGGCTTGTTCTTAAAAAAGACATCTGAGATCTTGGATTTTCTTGGCAGCCCAAGCTCTTACTGTATTCGGGTATTTTCCTAACACAGTCAGTACCTTCACTATTGATGGAGAATCTTATCCATCTCTTGCAGCAGATTAAACTCAACTTGGCTAAACGGGCTCCCCTTCCCTTTTTGCTGTGGGGCAGAATAAGTGTAATTAAAAGGAATATTTTACCTCTCTTGCTGTACCCCCAAGGGATGCTGGGACATTTCCTACCTAAGTCTTGGTTCTTTAGCCTACAAGCAATTCTAAATACCTTTCTTTGAAAAGGTAAAGTAGTGTGGCATTCATGTTTGAAATTGACATCTCCTAAGACAAATGGCGGATTAGCCCTCTGTAATTTCTTATATTAGTATGCCATATGCCCAGACTGAGACAACTAGTTATTGCCCCTTATGGCTAGAAATAGAAGCTTCACTTGTTAATAAAATATACAGTTTAGACTATTCCAATTTTCTGTAAACAACGTTTGTTTAACTTCCGGTGGATCTACGCACTACTCCATTGGGGGTGGTCTCTTAAAGCCAAGGCAAGCTTGAACGTTATTTTATTTGGCAGTGGTCAAGAGCACTATAACAACTGATATCAGGAAATCTGAATTTTAAAATTGTGGGGCATCCCATCCCACTCTCATTCTGTGAACAATTGAAAGGAGGCAGGTTTATCTGTGTTGCTAGAGGGAGATAATGTTCTACCGTTTAGATCTGTCAAGCAGCTTTACTCTCTTTCTGATAGTCACTGCTTTACAGTCACAGCCAAAGACATGGCAAGATATTTCCTGAAATTTCTGTGACATTTCTAGAGAAATCTCCTGCTTTCTCCATTTACGCAGTAGGGGCAGCAGAGAGAAACTCTTCAGAAATTTTGCGAAATATCTGGAAATATCTGACCATGTCTGTGACTACTACTGTAAGTACCTGCAAGTTGCCCATGTTGTTCTTGCCATGTTAGGACCTAAACCCAGGACATTGATGGACCATTCCACCTTAGATAAGCTTTTTGTTGATAGCAACTCAACCCCACCTAGTTTCAGCTTTTTACAAATTCTTTCACTCATCAGATGCTGGTGTCCAACTAGGAGTAGGCTAGTTCAGTTCCAGATTTTGCACAACCTTTATTACATTCCTTCTAGGTTGTTCAAAATGGGAAAATCTATGCCTCCATTATGTTCTAGGTGTCATCAGGATGAAGGGTACCTGCATCATATGTTATAGGATTGTGCAAAAATATAGACTTTTTGGGCAGCAATCAGAAACTCTTTGGATCCATTATTAGGGCTAGAGGAACTTTTTCTTCCCAATATTTGTATAGTAGGTCTTTTCCCTCAGGAGCTAATTAGTATTAGGAAAGCTTATATGGTGATTATCTCCTTGGTGGTGAAACTAGTGATATTGCGACATTGATTGGATGGCTCAGCTCTGTCATTGCAAAAATGGCATAGTGAGATAATGTGCACTTTGATTTAATGAACATAAGAAAATTGACAGCAGCAAAAGGCCATCATGGTCTATCTAGGCTGCTTGTGAATGCAGCTAGATCTCTATTCAGCAGCTGCCACATGCACCCTTCCCTTACTTCCATTTACCCTCCCCTTTGCCCTGTCCCACCCATTCTTGAAGCATGTCACTGTGATACATGCCACAACTTCAGCTGGAAGTGTGTTCCACTTTGCCACCACCCTCTATGTAAAGAAATGCCTCCTCACCTCCCTCCTGAATCTATCCCCCTCCAATCTTATGTCATGTCCCCTAGTGTCTCTCCACACCCTCCTCCTCAATAGACCTTCTGTGTCTGTTTTGATTATCTGTTTCAAGTATTTGAAGGTCTCAGTCTTATCCCTTGTCCCTTCTCTCCTCCAGTGTGTACATGTTTAACTCTCTTAGTCTGATCTCATATGGCAATTCCCCCAGGCCCTGAATCATCTTATTTGCCTTACACTGCACCCCCTCCGGCAGCCTGATGTCCATTTGTAGGTATGGGTGCCAGTACTGCACATAGTATTCTTGGTGGGGTCTAACCAATGATCTGTACAATGGTAGAATAACCTCTCTTCTTCTCAAGGTAATTCCTCTTGCAATGCAGCCTTGCATTTTGTTGACCATTGCTGCTGTTTTTCTGCATTGTGCAGAATTGTTCATTGCTCCCATGATGAGCACCCCAGATCTTTCTCCTCTTCTGTTACCTCCAGCTGCACTTCCCTCAGATGGTGGATTCTCCTTGAAATTTTTGTTCTGTAGTGCAGCACCTTGCATTTTTTTTGCATTGAACCCCACAGCTGCCATCTGTCAGACCATACCTCCACCCTTGCCAGATTCTCCAATAGCACCCTCCACTCCCTGGTTGTCCACCACCGCTCCCATCTTAGTGTCATCCACAAATAGGCTGATTTTTTCTTCAGATGCCCCCTGAGATGTCTGCAATAAATATGCCAAACAGCATTGGGCCCAAAACTGAACTCTGTGTAATACCACTTGTTACAGTTTAGGGGATGAGTATTCCCCACCTACCACCACCCTCTGCTGCCTATCTTTTAGCCAGTTCTCCACCCATGTTAGAGAAACCTATTGTAAGTAGTAGAAAGCACTCTCACCTATTCAATTTTAGATGAGAATCCCTTTGTACCATCTTATTGATAGGGCCTGGGAACTAGTTATTCCACCTGTCCTCAACATCTTTCCTCTTGAGATCCTATCCTGTGTCCCTGTGAGGCCCCATGGATTCTTTTTTATGTTTGGATGGTGGTCGCTGAGCTGTGAGGGTGGGTTGGATTGGTTGTGGTGGGTTAATTTGCATTCATCTTCTACCTCTTATGGAACCAGGGGTTTATATGTCTCAGAATACTGATCTATTTTATATTGTTTCACTGTATTGTATTCTCTGTGTTTTATATTACACCATATTTCTGTTGCATTCCTCTGTTAAAAATGTAATAAAGTATACTGAATAAAAAAAAACAAGGGATAATGTCCTGAAGGAGTTAGAAAAAACATTAGGGTTGACAAGGCCACGGGACCTGAAGGAATTCACCCCAGGTAACTGAAGCAGCTAAGGGACAATCTGGCAGCCCCACAGGAAAAACTGTCCAATCTCTCCTTAGAGGTCAGAGAAGTTCTTGTAGACTGGAGAAAGGTCACAGTTGTCCCACTCCATAAAAATGACAGCAGTGAAAGTGCTGGCAACTACCACCCATTAAGCCTGACCTCAATGAGGGCAAAAAAATGGAAACCCTACTTAAGGAAAGGATTATACCCTTTTTCAAAGAAAATGATAGAATGGACTCAAAACAGCATGGTTTCACCACAGAAAGATCATGCCAGACAAATCTAATAGATTTATTTGATTGGGTAACTGAGACAGTAGATCAGGGTGGCACTGTGGATTTAATATACCAAGACTTCAGCAAGCCTTTGACTCAGTCATGCATAGAAGACTGTTGAACAAACTTGGCAGCATAGGAGTAGGGCATAAAGTGGTAAGCTGGGTATGGAGCTGGCCTAGTGGAAGGACGCAGAGGGTACTGGTTAATGGTTCACTATCAGAGGGGAGAGAGAGGTAACTAATGGTGTGCCTCAGGGATCAATACTAAGACCTATCCTCTTCAGTATTTTCATCAGTGACATATCTGAGGGCCTTGAAGGCAAGGCAAGTCTGTTTGCAGATGGCACAAAGATATGTAATAGGGTTGGCACTCCTAGTGGAGTGGAAAGGATGAGGGCTGACCTACAAAGACTAGAAAGGTGGTCAAAAACATGGCAACTAAATTTCAACACCAAAAAGTGCAAAATCATGTACCTAGGGAGAAACAATCATTGTTAGGAATACCTTCTGTGTGGAGTAAAACTGGAAGCCACAAAACAGGAAAGGGATTTGGGTGTAATTATAACAGATGACCTGAAAATGTGCAAGTAGTGTGAAAAAGCAACATTAAAGACAGACAGCATGTTGGGCTGCACAGGAAGAGGAATTACTAGTAGAAAGAGGGAGGTAATTATGCCGCTGTACAGATCACTAATAAGGTCTCATCTGGAATACAGTGTGCAGTTCTGGAGACCCCACCTTAGAAAGGACATAGACTGAAGACAGTACAAAGGAAAGCTACAAAAACAATACTCAGACTCCACAAGACATATGAAGAATGACGGCATGACCTTAACATGTATTCTCTGGAACAGCATAGAAAGAGGGGGGACAGAATCAAAACCTTCAAGTACCTGATGGAAATAATCAAGGTCCAGGTTCAGGACCTGTTTCAGGTCAAGAATCACACAAGAGCAAGGGTCCACGGCATGAAGCTGGAAGGGGACAAGTTCAACAGCAACACAAGAAAGTTCTTCTTTACCGAGATGGATGCTTGGAATGACCTTCCACCAGGAGCTGGTGAGGCTAGGTCATCTGGAACATTCAAAAAGGCATAGGATAGGCACAAATGTATTATAACACTGAATAGCAGCTAAGGGAGGGGGCTAGGCTTATGTTCAGACTAGATGGACCTTGCAGTCCCATTCTGCCATCATGTTCCACGTTTCTATGTGTTTCCAATGCAATTTCAGTCAGTGCCCTAAAAGTGGGAACTCCGTAGCAAAAGTGACCTTTTCCAATTCCTGGAACCAGTTGGGAACTGGGGAAACCAATACAATTATTATCCTAACTTATTCAGGGTATCATTACACTAACTTTGAACTTAGCAACACAATAAACTAAAGTAAAAACAGACTGTCAGCCAGAAGACTGAAGTTGCACTTAGGGGCAACTACTTTCTTCAGGCAGAGAAACAAATCTGACATTAGAGCACTGGTGCGTGTGTGACCACACTGCAGAATTTGAACTTGCATTCTAATTTCTGTAATTGGCAAACAGCTCTATCTCTGCAGCATTGTACTCTGGCCAGAGGACGATGCTTACTATAAAGCATTATTGATGGCTTCCTGGACTTTGAAAGTAACCAAATTGTTAATTGAAAACAGTTACCAGGTGTTATTGTTAACTGTTTCACTACTGTATGTTCTGCACATGTGCTACTTTATCATTTTGTCCTCTGCATGTGCTCAAGTCTTATATTTATAAAGAGAAAGTTTAATAAAACTAAACCAATGTGAAAATGTTAAACCAAAAAGCCCACACTGCACAGCTCACCCTTAACCACCCTGTCAGTTTTTGAAAATTTCATTTTTATAGATTTTGCTGTAGCCATTACAAAATAATAACAAAAACACTGAACAAATGGTAGTTTACTTACCTGGTAAAGGTGATTGCATTAGCATAACCTTACAGCATCCCCCATTCATTAATATGCATCACTAGCCTATGAGATGGACGTAAACCAGATGGTAATGAATGGGGGATGCTGTAAGGTGATGCAATATGCAATCACACACACAGTATTTTCTCTAACATCTGCCATTCAAAATAAATAAATAAATGGATCAACTTTAAATGCTCAGGGTTTATAGACCATGGCAGTCATACAACCCCTGTTAAATGACAGCATAATCTGTCAACCTGTTGCTGCTTGATCATAATACAGGGTTTAACATACAGCTCTGAAGGGACCTTAACCATACTGGCACTATCAAGCCAGAAAAATAAAGCAACCAAGAGAAAAGAATCAGCAACGGTGTTTGTTTATTCTCTGTCCTTGTTTTTGGTGTTCATCTTTTTTTTCTACTTGTGGTTTCAACTGAATGTGCTATACTTGTATTCCCTGCTGCTTTCCATCCATTGGGGACCTCCTGTAACCCAGGTGTTACACAAACAAAGCTATGCAAGTATAGGAATAAGAAGTATGTTTGGGAAAGAGCTCTATTACTAGATATAAAGTGTTATAATTGTAGGTTTCAAACTGGATGGACCTTCAGCCTGTCACTGTCACAAAATACAGATACTATATGCACTATACCTAAATAATTTAAGGAATATAACACATGTACTTTATTAAAGTATTACAAATAAACTGGTATTATGGGCAACACCCTCACTGCAGGACCTGTTCAAATAAATGATGCTAGCTGTGTCTCTGGACTTGAACTCAAAGACTGGTTTCATCAGGTCATGTATCCCCTGTGGTATTGTGATGGCCAAGAGTTGGTGGAGTAGAAATTAAAGTGATATTAAACAGAGATACAAAGAAATTCTGGTACAGTATTTGGGCTCCTGAACATGATTCCACTTGTAGTAATGGATGTCAGCAATGATTCATAATTTAGTTTAGATCTGTCTGCTTAGTTATTCACAAAGAATAGATAAATATGTTTTGTACTGAAAGGATTGATTTATTCTGCCTTGTTTATAAGATGTCCCCACACTGCTGTAATACTGACCTCCAGTGCACAATGTGTAACATCCCATCATTCTGAGAATGGAAATATAAATTGCTCCATTGTGTCCTCATGTTTATAACCAAGAAGCATGTTGTTGCCATTTTGGATCCATGTGATTTAATGACCTTGTCTCTGATAAGGAGTTGTTCTAAACAAATTCCAGATACCTTCATGTGGTTTCATTTAAACAGCACACTGCATTAGAATTCAAGTCAAATAGGCAGTCATGAACCAGTATTCCAGTGTGGTTAATTTCTGTCATTTCCCTGTGTTTGCCAGATCTGGGTCAGGTCTTCATTTATTTATTTATGTATGTATGTATTTATTTAATTATTTATTTCTTTCATATGTTTTACCAGGAGAGTCATACTGAGCTGGTATTAACTTGTTTACAGATGCATTGTGGGGGGAGGGCAAAGCAAAGAGATGAGAACAGATACAAAGTACAGTACATAAAAATAGTACAATAATGTAGAATTGATAAAAAAATATACAATTTCAAGAAAATGTAAAGAACAAAATGTCATAGAGTAAATTACCATACAGTACATTGCAGACTGGGCAAAAGAACATTAAGCAGTAAGCAATACAACAAAATAATAACAGGGAGCATGAATGAACTAGGAGAGGGGGCAATGTGGTGGAAAGATAGATGAACAGAAATCCACCCCAGTATCAGGACCAACTGCAAGAATAAATAGAGAAATCAAGCAGAAGAGATTTCACAGTGGGAAAGGAGCAGAGAAAATCCATCTATCGATCATTCTACCAATCTCTTCACTTACTTGGGACAAATGATGTCAGGTATTCCCACCATTGTCTGAGTGTTGAATCCCCAAACATGTAGACAATTTTCTTTTTCAAGCAAGCTTGAACAGATATGTAATCCTGGAAATGCTGAGCAGAGCAAATGAAGGATGTCCACAGGTCGTTCATATAGAATCCAGATGGAGTTGGGATCTCAAGTCCAGGTGTGCATGGAATAGTACTATTACCTATTAAACAGCACAGACAAATGAACATACGATGTGTCACGTTACTGCAAACAAATGTTACAAAGGGGGTACTTCTACCTGTAAACCATCACACAGCACAATTGATCTGATCATGTGTCATATTACTGCAAACATTTGTTAAAAGTGTATCATCCTACCCACTGCATAAAACATAACGCAAGTCAGATGAGCAAACTATGTGTCATGTTACTGCAAACATATGATACAAAGACAGAGTTGTCATTTCTTAAAAAAATTACACAAAGCAAATGAACTTATCCTTGGATAGTAAAGACAATCTGCCTATATGTAAGTAAGGACTGTTCTCCTAAAAGTGAGTATGGATCATCTCCCTACAGATAAGTTAGGTCTATTCCTCCACAGATGAGTATGGATGGTTCCCCAAATGGTGAGTAAGGACTATCCATCTACAGGTTGGTAAGAACTATCCCCTACAGGTAAGTAACAACCGTTCCGCTAGTTGGTTATGGACTATTCCCTTACAGATAAGTAAGGTCTATCCACTATAGGTAAGTAAAGACTGCTCCTATACAGGTAAGAAAGGGCTACTCATCTAGAGAGACAGATTATTTCAGAAGGAAAACACACAGAGATCCTTCCAGTCTGCCCTTTTCTCCTGACTAATGACATATTTGGCATAGTGCTGTGCTGGACTTACAGATCCAATCCTCCTGGTAGCTGATCATTATCCCCAGAAATTGTTTCTCCTCTTCTGCTGGTAGTTCACACTGTTCCCTTTTATCTATTCCTCCAAATTTAATCCATGTCACAATCTTGACTTCAACTACCTCTGTGAGCAGTTTATTTTATGTTTACCTTACATGTTCCATGAAGAACTTTCTTATGTCCCTCTTAAATTTCCACCACACAAGCCTCCATCCATATGTTCTAGTTACTGTCCACTGACTGTGCATGGTCTACGAGTGAATATGAACTATTTCTCTGCTGGTGTGTAAAGACTGTTAGCCTACAGGTGAGTGAGGGCTATTCACCTACAGATGAGTAAATACTGCTACCTACAGGTGACTGAGGAATAGTACCCTACAGGTGAGAAAGGACTATTACCCACAGATGAGGTAGAACTATTATAATACAAGTGAGCATGAACTATTACCTACAGGTGAGTAAGTGCTACTACCTACATGTGAATGACAATTATTGCCCTACAAGTGAGAATGGACGATTGCCATACAATTGAGTAAGAGCTGTTACCCATAGGTGAGTAAAAACTATTATCCAACAGGTTGGTAAGGACAATTCCCATGCAGTTACATAAGGACTATTAATTGCTGCTAAGTAAGGAATATTCCCCTAATAAATAAGGACTATTGCCCTATAGGTGAGTAAGGACTATCCTCATGCAGGTGAGTATGAACTATTACCTACTGTTATGCATTACTACTTACAGGTGATTGAGGATTACTATCCTACAAGTGAGAATGAACTATTACCATACAGGTCAGTAAGGGTTATTAACCACAGGTGAGTAAAGACTATTTCCCAACAGGTGGGTAAGGACTATTCCCATACAGTTATGTAAGGGCTATTGCCTATTGCTGAGTATTTACTATTCCCTACTGGCGAGTTAGAACTATTCCCCTACAAGTGATTATACAACATGGGCTGGTCGCAGGCTGCATCAATGGCAGCTTGCGCCAAGTGTAGCTGCATCAGGGACCCTGCACCTGATTCACTATTGGACAGGGTCCTGGTGCCTACATCCCACAGCTTGTGTCAACAGTGGTAGTGGACTAAATAGACAGCACATCCATGAGGTATGCCTCAGCAGCTGTGAGGTAGTCAGATGGCAGCTGCACCCTTGGAATGGAACAGAGTAGTGGCTATTGCCACCCTCCCACAGCACTGATCTCCCCTTAATGTAAAAGTTTACAAAAACTAATTTTCTGGTGATCTAGCACCCCCCCAATCCCCAATATTCCTGTACCGTAGAATGGTGAATGAATTCCTTCCCTGGTGATCTAGTGGTTCCCTCAGCCCAATTCCAATATGCCTGTAATGTAAAATATTATACCAAAAAAGTAATTCACTGGTGATCTAGTGCCCCCCAAACCCTGAGATGCATGTACTGTAGAATGGTTAATTAATTAATTCCCTGGTGATCTAGTGCCCCTCCAGCTCTGATCCTGACATGCCTGTAATGTAAAATATAACAATCAAGTTATTCCCTGGTGATCTAGTGGAACTCCCTCCCAGTCCCGATCTCAATATGCCCATAATGTAAAATATTATAACAAAAAGGTAATTTTCTGGTGATTTAGGGACCCCAGCCTGATATGCCTGAATATGAAAATGCTGACAACTTCCCTTTCCAATGGTGAAGTGGTCTTCCATCTCCACCCTGGCAGGTAATGCACATCACCCTGCCCCCCCATCCTGAACCCTGATCCAGTGACTGATGCAGCCCTCTTCACACCACCATGGCTGGCTGCTGAAAGAACTGTCAGAGCATGTAGTACTTAGACCTTTATCCTCTGGAAAAGTTTTGTGAATGCCACATTAGGGGGATATGGCAGCCTGCATCTGCCACAAGCCCTGTAGTGCCATGTCATAGCCTATTTTGTGGCACAAGGCTGGTGCAAACCCTCTTTGGTGCATGCAGCCTGTGTTTAACACAGGCTGCTTTGCTGAATAGCTTCTGGTGCATCCTCTGATGCAAAGTGCCAGTTGCATAAGAAATGTTTGATGCAAGCACCTTGTTTCCTTCTTAGGGCTTTGAAAATCTGGCTCCATTATCCTACATGTGTGTAAGGATAATTATCCAGCAGGTGAATAAGGACTATTCCCCACTTGTGAATAAGGACAATTACCTGACAGGGGACCAAGGGCTATCCCTTACAAGTATGAAAGTATTATCCTACTGTGGAGTAAATATTATTGGAAAACTACACAACATGTTGCCCACAGAAGATACAAGCACATGTCAAATGTTATCTTGCTGGCATTGTCATTGGTAGTGCAGGAGTTAGAGAGATGCATAATTGGAATGGCAGTGAAGTAGTGAATTGACAACAAGTCCACCCCCACCCTGCAGAGACTGACAGACATTGGGTTGTGCCTTTGAGTCATCGGCCATAACGTTCACACCATTTCACCTCACCCTACCCTGCAGATGCCGAAAAGTGTTGTGGTGTGCCTTGGGGTCTTTGGGCCTTATGCTGGGAATATTACCCCATTCCATAAGGAAATACATTGAGATGGGTGCAGTATAGGAGAATGGGGTGACCTTTGGGCTGAAGATTCCAAGGCACACCTCGATGCCTGTCACTGGATGCAGGGTGGGGGTGGACGTGGAATGGCATGAGCATTACAGATGACAATCCCAAGTCACACCCCTGATGCCTGTCAGTCTCTACAGGATGGGGCATTGTGGTTGAAAACCCTAATGCCTTGGGCATTGGTTGATATTTTCATTTCAAATTTTCAAGCATGGGCTTTTTGTGAATACGCCTCATGAACAGTGGCACTATCAGTTCATTAGCCGAAAGGCAATTTTGCACAGTGACTGTGTCATTTGTCTCTACAGGTGCAAAAACATATTTCAGGCAGGATGTGAAAAGTGGCAATTGCATTGTTCATGAGGAGGTGCAAAAAAATGGCAATGTTGAAAATCTGGAGTGAAAATATGTAAAATTGGCGAAGTCACGAGCATGCGTAGAAACAGCACAACACACACCTGTAACGCAATTATTGTAGGGATTTTTTTAACCAAATTTTCAACATATGCATTTTGAGACCTCCACATATGAACAGTGTCACTGTGATTTTGTTAATCTGTCCCAAACATTGATTTCCCACAGCGACCATGAAATTGAGTGCCACATGTGTGAAAACACCTTTTAGGCAGCATGTGAAAAATGACAGCTGTACTATTCATAAGGAGGTGTAAAAAATGGCAATGTTGAAAATTTGGAGTGAACATATGAAATAATTGGTGAAGTCATGAGCGTGCATTGAAATTGAGCAATGCATGACCATAACGCAATTATTTTGGGGAATTTTTTAACTACATTTTCAACATAGACATTTTGTGACCAATGCTCATGAAAAGTGTTACTGTGATTTTGTTAATCTGTCCTGAGCATTAATTTCCCACAGCCACCAAGCCATTGTCAGCCACATGTGCAAAAACACATTTTGGACAGGATGTGAAAAATGACAGTTGTACTATTCATAAGGAGGTGTGAAAAATGACTCTGTTGAAAATCTGGACTGAAATGCTAAAAATTATGGAAGTTACAAGCCTGCATGGAAACTGCACAATGTACACTCATAACACAGCCATTTTTGGAATTTTTTCACCAAATTTGCAACATAGGCTTTTTAGGACCCCACTTCATAAACAGTGTCACTGTTGTTTTGTTAATCAGTCCCAAAAGGTGATTCTGCGCCGTGACTGCAAAATCACATTTTGGGACTAAATAATGAAATTAAAGTGCATGTGTTCATGAACTGGTGTCCCAAGAACCCCATGTTGAAAATTTGGAACTAAATTTCACTTCCAGGTCACTGACAGAGCAAAGGCCGATGGCACATTTATAAGGTAGAAAAAGAAATGGGCAGACTGGATGGGCCTTGCGGTCCTTATCTGCCGTCAACTTCTATGTTTCTATGTTTCTATGTTTCTATGTAATTTAGAAAAATGGCAGTGATATCCACATAAGTTGAACCCCCAATTGATGCCATTATACAGCTTACCATGATTTTCTTCAGTTCACAGTCAGCTTTTAAAGAGTTCAGACATCTCCCGCTCCACTGAAGATCTTTGTGCCACACCTCCAGAGGTAAGTATGGGGTGGGAAGTGCGGGAGGTTGGGTGTGCAGAGGGTGGGTGCGAGCTCGGTAAGGAGGGGTGTCCTGATGATGAGGGACCATTTTCTTTTTTACAGGGCCAAAAAAAATCATGCCAGAGAAGTGTTTTCATTATTCACAGGTTTTACAATAAAATACATTTGAGCACACTGGGGTGGGCTGCCTTTGTGCCACATGAGTTTTTTTGGCTCTACAATGCTGGTTTGACAACAGTTTTGTCGACCGGCATCTCATTGACAGGAATTATGTCGACTGCAAGGTGCAGTCGACATAATTCCAGTGTGTTTTCCATCTGTTTTTTCATTGGGGGTTGCCCCCAAACCCCCCATGTAGGGGACTGTGCCACCCACACTGCCCATCTTTAGCATTCTCAACTCCAGTCAGAATTGAATCAGGGAGGGGGTGTAGGTCCGGGATACAGCGTGCCCCTTTGTTAGGAGTACCAACACAGTGACCAGTCGGCAACCTGTCAATTTTGTTGACAGGTTGTTTGGTTGCTCTGTTGGTGTCACTGTTGGGAAGGCATACTGTTTTTTTGGGGGTAGACTGAAGCAGATGGGGATTGTGCACTCCCATCAGCAAAGAAAGCGTTTGTGTGTGAGGGGAGGAGATGATGCCGATTGGGATTGGGTACCCCATCGGCAAACAAATTAAACTGGGGGGGCATGCCGAAAGCAGGATTGGGCACCCCCAAAGTCAGATTTCTGGGGATTGTGTGGCAGATGGCAGGAGCCACTGCCATGTTTATTGAAATGCTTCATCAGGAAAGGCACATACAGGAGGCTGTCATCTGTGCCACTGCATCCTAAGCTTGCCTCTGATTGCAGTGGCACATTTGTTTTAAGTTGGTGGCACTTTACATAATTCTTGTGTCAGCACTAGCATATTGGCTAACTGGGGAATGAGGGACACACATACGAAGGAGTGCACTTTGTTTGTCAACACTGAAACACCTCTGCATTTCTCCTACTACCCCAAGATGTTGCTTGCACACAAGCAAGGTAAAATAGTAAAGTGCAAAAAATGGCAATGCATTGTGTCATTATTTTAAGGAGGTGATTAATCCAAAAGAATGCAAGAATACAATGTATCTGATCACAGATGCTTTGTCAGTGGGCATATCAATCACCACTTAATCCCCACTTATATATTAACTCTTGTTAGTTGAACAGTGGCCTTAATTTGACCCCAGTGGTCCTCTAAAATATAAAAATGTATAATTCAAAACCTGCTGTTATTGTTATCAATAGAGTGTACCCCTTCACTCTACAAATTACTATATCACAAAATCTTGGATCATGGGGATGGCTTAGGTTGGCACTTGCTCCTGCGGTCACCAAGAAGGTGAAGGGATTTGTCAAGTGAGCTGAATTTACAATCCTTTTCCTTGATATAAGTAAGCAACAGAAAATTCAATACTGTGGACTGTGTAAGTTCATTTTAGATAAGTTAGCGTTGGGGGGTTGAGCTTGATGAGCTGTTTAAAATAGAGCACAATTGTTTCTCAGTAATACTTAACTACTGATCTTTTGTCCATAGGAATGGTCCAGAAAAACAGAAATGATTTGATACCTTTTATTGGACCAACATAGATGTTACAAAGGAAAATAGAAGCTTGAGCTTTCGAATTACATAGCATTCTTCATCAGAAAAATAATAGTTGGTTTGAAAGAGTACAATTACTTTAAGTCCAGATCATGCATAAAAAACAGATAAAAAATTGTAAAATATCCCATTGGCTTAAACTGCTTTTTAAAAATCAGCATGGATGGAACAACAGAGTACCATCAGAAGAAAGGTATGGCAAGGTCACATGTACTGAACTGATAAGATCCTTCCATGAGAAAAGCCATGAAACAAACAGATGAATTAAGCTGAAGAAATACATAGTATATAATGTTAAAAGTCTTCTAAATAAGAAAATATATGTGCGTTAGGCAAAAATGTGGGTTTAAAGACAACCTGTTCCTGTGTAAATTAACCATTAAAGAGCAGCTTCTTACCTTTCTGGTTGCTGTTCCCCCAACACATGCAACAGATCACCCACCCTGAAGCCGAGCTCCACAAGGAATTCCCCTGCCTTCTGCCCACACAAGAAGCCACATCGCTCATAAATTCCAAAACAGACATTGCAGCAAAAAATGGAGCCAGCCCTGCAAGTCACTGACATGCGCCCCTACATAGGCAAATGCAGTCCTGCCCTGCGATACCAGAAAACAAAGACTGTGCATGCATGCCCCACTGACCTCAATGGGGGTGACTCCTTTACCCACTTCACCAACAATCAGAATTGAGACCTCAACAAATCAAAGGGACCACTCAACCAACAAGGTCCCTGTTAGTCGAGCGGTCCCTTGATCTCCCCAAATTTCAACTCTCAGTGCCAACAAATTAGAGGGAAAAGTCACCCCAACCGAAACCAACCTCACACAGACATACTATTAAAATTAAGATGGCTGACAAACCAGTGGGACAACATTTCTCTCAGTCTGATCACTCCATCTTAAATATGTTGGTCCTGGTTTGAAAGAATATTTTCAAAATACACAACAGAGATGGGATTTCGAGATCAAGCTCATTTTACTTCTCAGTATGGTGGGAGATGGTATGAACACTGATTTATGTTTTATGTCACATTACACTACTTAGTCTTTCACCTACTTCAGGAATAATGGCTGGGTGTATAATGGTAGTACACTGTGTTTTTGTTGTATGTTTTAATACTAAATGGATAAAAAAATCCCTTTAAATTGGTTATAATTATGTTGGTTTTACCCACCCAAAAATTAGGGTGTCGGTGGGTTGGTGTTAAGAGGTAAAGCTTATACTGTGTACAGATACATGGTAATACATGGGCATTTTAGGTACAGCATCTCATTTACTAGGTAGCTGGTGTTTGTGCCTGTTTCTTTTGTGTACACAAACTCTTGGAATCTAGTATAATGACACAGTGGGGTTAAGTTATGTGATGACTACTTGTTCGCTTACAAAATGTTATAAGATTCTTTTTTTTTCCATTCAACTTTTATTAAAGTTTACAATACAGAGAATGAATCCACAAAGCATTTGACATAAAAGAACAGTAATTACTAGACAAGATTCAACAGATTCGTCCTCTCCCTCCCCACTTCCTTCCCACCCACCCTAACCCCCATGCCCAAGTGCAGCATCACCTCCACCAAACTACATCCTATATTACCATGGACCTGTACCTCAAACTTGTACAGAGTAGAGGGTTTGAAAGGGGCCCCATATCTTATTAAACTTATTAAGTTTATTAGAAAGACTAGCAATTGTTCTCTCCATTCTGAGATTAGCCAGTAGCTCCTGGAGCCACTCAGAATAGGACAAGTTATCAGAATCTTTCCAATGTCTAAGGACCACCTTTTTGATGGACATGGAGATTAATGCCATATAATATTTCCTATTCCATACAAAAATATCAGAAAAATCTCCCAAAGGACATACTTCCGGTGTAAACAGATCCCTGAGGCCCAACAATGGGTCTGCTTTTTGTTTAATGTTAGCCCAAAGTCCAACAACACTAGGACAATTCCAAAAGATGTGAATAAGGTCTCCAGGGTGCAAATTACATCTAGCGCAAATCGGAGAGGGCACCACACCCAACTTAGCCAACTTCTGCGGGGTATACTATCTGGAAAGAGAGAAGACCAATATGAGACCGGAGCTAAATTATCAGGATATGCCCATGCAAATAAAATGCTATATATCTTAGACACTGCATGGGTCAAGCCGGCCAGATCTGCCAATGTGGCCAGAAATGAGATTTGGGGAGCAGGGGGTGCAATAACTCCAAAAACTTTTAAGACTAAATGCCGAAGCTGAAAAATTCTGAAAATATTCCTCTCAGGTATCCTAAATTTCTGCATAATTTCTATGGAGGAGCACCGTCTGTCAACCATCGTAAGATCCTTCAACTGACAATTTGCTAACTGGGAAAGCCAGTTATGTGATAAGAGCTTGCTATCTAGTTGTAGACTAGGATTACCATTTATTGGCTGAGACAAGTCCTTAACATTATCATATTTGAGGAACACGCACAATTGAGCATGCACAATAATCGATACTGCAATGGGAGAGTTACGCAATGCATCCAGAAGAAACCCTACTTTAGTGTACAGCAATGCTTCAGAAAGGATACCATATTTTTTGATGGAAGCTAATTCCACTCTGAGCCAGGCCGGGACATAGAAGAGTTGTGCTAATAGGTGCCCGGGCATCACCCATCTGAGATATTTATTAGCCTGGCTGGCCCAATAATACAACCCTATATGTGGGATTCTTAAACCCCCTTTTCCTTTGGGAGCAGCCAATTTGTGAAAGGCCATTCTAGATTTTTTATACCCCCATATAAAATTAGAAAACATGGTATAAATTTTTTTAAACCAGGACAACAGGAGGCCAATATTTAACATATTAAGGGGATAGAAGAGGCGGGGGAAGACATTCATTTTAATTAAATTAATCCTTCCCCAGAGGGAGAGAGTCCACCTATGGAGATCTTGGTCTATTCTTTGGGCCAACAAATCCAAGTTTAATTGTTTAAGCTGGTTGGTTATAAGATTCTGTTTGACCAGTTATCTATGCATTGCTGTTCCCTGGGGGGGGGGATTCACATTGGTTTTGCTTCAGATTTCTAGGACTTGTTGGAACAGAAGTAATATGATTAAAATATTTTATTATTGCAACTGTATTACCATATTTTTAATTGCTATTTTATATCCTTATATTGGCTTAATTATTAAATACTATAAATGTTTCTGGTCAAATTAATTTCTAAATGAACTCTAAAACAAGGAAGATGCTGCTTAAGGCTTAAATACTGAAATGGAGAAATGATGCCATGAAACAAAAAGGAATATAGCATACAAGGACAACTTCAGAAAATAAACTGGCTCAGGAATAGTCTGTTTAAACTGGGAGCCCCCTTGGCACATCTTCCAATGATTAGCAGAGGAGCTTGAAGCTGAGACTAAAAGATTATTGTCATGGAAACTTGACATCATTTATTACCTTGTTTTTTGTGTACCAGCAAGATCCAGGTACAACAGAAGTTAACAGAGACCGAAATATTCTGGCTTTAAGAAATTAAGACTTTTATTTATAGAAAATATACAAAAACTCTGATACATTTCAGAATCACACAGGTTATTGGAAATACATGAACCTGCCCAGTGATTAAGTTTTAAACCATTCAGTAAAGTGTAGTGTGAGCTTTTTACACAATTATATGGAAACAAAACTGTTAAGGATAGAAATTATAGACTGGTGTCTAAAGTAAGTTGACCTTACCACCTTTTCAATGGAATGTGTCCTGGGTGTTTATCTAACAAGCAACATCTAGTTGTGTGGTTTGTCAGCCTTCTTAATCAACTCCAAAGCAACATGAGGTCATGGATCATTAACCGCAAACAAAATAAATCACTGTCTTAAAATGTCTGCTGAGAATATAAAGTTTCTACTGATAGCAGATATGCCAAACTAACATCATTTTGAACAGGAAGAAATGTACTTCTGGAATCTGTAAATACTTTTTAGATATCTATAAAGGAAACCATGTTATAATGTTTTTATAAATTATAGATTTTATATTAAAATTGACACTATCATGTTTGGTCTGAAATTAATCCTCTCTTTTAGCTGCATCTGAAAATGTAGGTTTTACATTTCTAAAAAGGCGCACATAGATGCAGGAAAGAAACATTGTTTTATATCAAAAATAATTTTTGAAGATGAGGTCATATTGAGAAAAAAATGGTTTAGGAGGGGCTAACAGTAACACCCTCAAAAAGTACTCAGACCAATCATAATTTGTTGGTGTATCACCCAGCAAGAGGGAAATAAATGGGATGCTGACAAAGCTGGCCCAGAACTTGGTGTATGAAGACCTGTTTTGGCTACTCTGACAATTTTGAATGTGGTTAAACTCTTACTAGGCCACAAGCCTGAAGCCACACCTCCTTGGGACATCTTTTGGGTTATAACATTGCATTCGATAGGGAGTGTTAAGCAAGCTTGAAAGCCTGCACAACCCTGCAACAAAGTCCAGCTGCTAAAATTGTCTGCTACAGGAAGGACTCACTTCCCAATATTGGATGAAACAAGGCCTGTGTTTTGCATATTAAGAATTTGGACTAGAGTAATGTTTTGGAATTTCTGTTAAAAGCCTGAACAAGAGACTAACTTTGGAGTTTACCAGCCAGCAAGCCTGCAGTGCTGTTAAATAGCAGTTAGTCCAGAGTTGCAGGTTCAAGAGCAGAAATGAACTGAAACAGAAAAGAGTCACAGAGTCCAGTTACCAAAACAACATTACTTTCTACAGGGAGAGATCTTTCTACAGACTGTGCCAATAGACTGCTAAAATCTTGCTGTCTGATTTTTTCCCACTAAATCCTGAAGTGACTTGTGATGATTCGTGACATCAAGGAAGATGGATCCAGCCTGCATTGCTTCACTGATGTCAGAAGACTCTATGGTTCCAGGTTCAAGAGGAAAAGACAGAAGACTAAAGCCAAATCAACCGCTAAGGATGTTTGTTATCCAAAATCATAAGTTCTCACCAAGATTTTGAAAGTTAAAAAGTAGAAGACCGCATCTACAGATAACTAAAACATAGATATTCCTTAAATTATTCCACTTTTAGTACTTTTATTTGGCTATCTGGGATGGTAACTTAATGCATTTTAGCTCCAAAATCTTGGGTATATAGTTAAGCTAGAATTTAGATGTAAAGAAGTACCTTCTTGCATGCTAACATTTAAAATAATTCTTATACAAAGATATAACCTGACACTAATGTAGTGAGTTGCAAGTTCTCATACTAAACAGCATTTGTCAATGGCGAATGTTTGCTTGCTGGTATTAACATTGGAAATGCAGGAGTTAGAGAGATGCAGAATAAGAATGGCAGTGAAGTATTGAACTTCACAGCAGCCCCACCTCCACCCTGCAAAGATGGACAGGCATTGGGGTAAGCATTTGGGTCATTGCCCATAACGTTCATGCCATTTCACTTCACCCTATCCTGCAGACACCAACACATGTTGAGGTGTGCCTTGGGGTGTTCGGCTGTACAGTCACCCCATTCCATAAGGACATACATTGAAATGGGTGCAGTATAGGAGAACAAGGTGAACTGTTGGGCCAAAGAGTTCAAGGCACAACTCGATGGCTGTCACTGGCTGCAGAGTGGTGAGCTGAGGGTGGAATGGCATGAGCATTACTGTCGGTAATCCAAAGGCATACCCCTGATGCCTGTCAGTCTGTACAGGGTGGGATGTTATGGTTAGACACCCTAACACCACGGGCATTTGTTGGTATTTACACTACAAATTTTCAGCATGGCCTTTTTGTGACCCCCACCTCATGAAAGCATTTGGGACCTCTTCTCATGAACAGTGGCACTATGATTTTGTTAATGTTTCCTGAACTTTGAGTTCCCACAGTGACCATGTCATTCTGCACCAGATGTACGAAAACAGAGATCTGGCAGGATGAGAAGAATGACAGCTGTACCATTCATAGGGAGCTGTGAAGAGATGGCAGTGCTGAAAATCTGATTTCCCACAGTTACCGCTCTATTCTGCGCCAGATGTGTAAATGCATATTTTGGGCAGGATATGAAAAATGATAGCTGCACTGTTCATAAGGAGGTGTGAAAAAATGCCAATGTTGAAAATCTGGAGTGAAAATATTTCAAATGTGCATAATTATGAGTGTGTGTGAAAACTGCGCAATGTACATGTGTAACACAGTCATTTCATGGACTTTTGTCACTAAATTTTCAACATAGGCATTTAAGCACCTCTGCTCATGAACAGTGTCACTGTGATTTGTTTTTAATCTTTTCCAAACACTGACTTCCCACAGCGTCCACGCTATTCTGTGCCTGAAGTGCGAAAACACATTCTGGCCAGGATGTGGAAAATGACAGCTGTATTGTTTATAAGGAGTTGTGGAAAAATGCCAATGTTGAAAATCTGGAGTGAAAATATTACAAATTCGCGAAGTTACGAGCATGTGTGGAAACTGCGCAACGCATGCTTATAACACAGTCATTTTATGGACTTCTGTCACCAAATTTTCAACATAGGCATTTTAGAACCTCTGTTCATGAACAGTGTCACTGTGATTTTCTTAATATGTCTCAAACACTGATTTCCCACAGCAACCACGCTATTCTGCTCCGGTAGTGCGAAACCACATTTTGGTCAGGATGTGAAAAATGATAGCTGTACTGTTCATAAGGAGGTGTATAAAAATGCCAATATTGAAAATCTGGAGTGAAACTATTACAAATGCACGAAGTTATGAGTGTGCATGGAAACTGTGCAATGCACACTCGTAAAACAGTAATTTTTTTGAATTTTTTCACCAAATTTGCAACATAGGCTTTTTGAGATCCCACCTCATGAACACTGGCACTGTCGTTTTGTTACTCTGTCCTGGAAGGTGATTCCATGCAGTGACCGCAAAATCACTTTTTGGGACTGAATAAGGCCATGACAGTGCATGAGTTCATGAGAAGGGGTCCCAATAACCCCATGTTGAAAATTTGGTGCCAAAATTCCTAAAAATGCCTGAGATATGCACCAAGGTTGAAAAAACCCTATTTATGCCATTATACAACTTACCGGCACTTCTTCAGTTCGCGGTCAGCTTTGAAGAGTGCAGATGTGTTCCTGGTCCACCGAAGATCATTATGCCAGGCTCCGGAGGTAAGTGTGGGGTGAGAGGGGGTGGGAGATCAGGTGCACAATGGGTGGATGTGGGTTGGGGGGAGAGGACAGTGACCGGTCTGGGACCGTTTCCTTTGTTTCAGGGAGATAAAAAATAATAAAAAGACGTTGTGGTAAGTTTATTTTTTCCAGGCTTGTTTCCAGCACACTGGGATGGGCTCCCAGTGTGCCATCTGCCTTTTTTGGGGTGGGGGTACTGAAGCCGATGTGGATTCAGCCCCCATCGGCAAAGAATGACTGTTTGGGGGGGCCATGATATTGAGGGGCATTGGGCACTATCTCTGCACACAACAACCGGGGGAAGGGGTAACATCATGCGATGGGGAGTGGGCTCCCCCATTGGCAAATTAACTGGGTCAGGGCTGCTGACAGATGGATTGGCCACCTCCAATCAGCTTTCATGGGGCTAAGAGGTGACGGCAAGCTGCCACCATGTTTAATTTAATTGTTACACTTGGGAAGGTACAGCTCTGCAATGAGGGGTCGCTCCCTCTTTGCAGCGGAATGGCTGACACTGCAATGATGAGGTGGCCCCTCATTGCAGCATTGAAAATGTTTCTACTTGGTGGCACTTTTGGAGACCAGTGTCATTGACACATCGTGCCTCCATTGGTCCACCAGTGCCAAGCCCCCAAATGCACTGCCTCTGTTGGCTGCCACAGTGCCACACCTCCACAACGCGCTTCTCTCCTAAGCTGCCACATAATGTTTCTTGCGCATGCACACAAGAAAATATAAAAAGGTCATGATATTTATAAGTAAGCTGAAGAAATAGTACAAAATATGTCATTTATTATGCTGAATATTGCTTATTCATTTGCCTTGCTTATTTGTTGAAATGTGTTTCGTTTATTTGTTTTATTGGAGTTACTTGATTTTCTCAAACCTGTTGTTTTATTTACATTGCAGTTTACATTTACATTATTTTTATTGTGCTTGATATTTATGCTAATTATGAATATTTAGGACATGTACATATGTGAATAAAACATATATTTATCTCTTATGTAATCCAAAGTGTAGCAACAGTGTTTTTCACCATAATTTTTGAATCTGGAGAGCATAAGATAATATCATATGTGAGTTTTTATTATTTTTGGTAATTTATGAAAATCATTTTTAGGTAAGGCTCGAGGTGAATACAAGTGCATCATTGTAAAAGTGATATTATAAGCCTATCACATATATACATATAAATATATATATATATATATATATATATATATATATATATATATATATATATATATATATATAGCATTTCATTGTATATGCACATTATAAAACAATGAATAATAGGATACAGGATCTCAATCACTAGGGGGCATTTATTAAGTCTGATTTCATTAATACACTAATAATTGGGCAGTTGGGGGGGTGATTCCCTTAGTATTTGATCTGGATTGATACAACAGTTATTTATAAAGTACAGAATATTAGGCTTATATGGACACATACTGATGCATAGGATAACAACATCTCAGTTATAAGGGGGTCTGGGTTTGGTTTGGGTGTTGAATTTGCAAACATTCTAATCACTTGTTACAGAGTTACAGATCATGTTGAAACAGTATACATTTAAATATTCATCTATAATATTGACTTATTGTACAATGTTTTTATGTCAAACATATCTGAATAGTACTTAAACTGTGTAAATATGAGTAACAGCTGGTTAAAGATCAGCTCCATGGTTGCTTTTCACCACAACGTGGGCAGTGGCTCACTCCCCCCCCCCCAAGGCTGAATGCTATGGAGAGTTCCTTTGTTTTCTGCCCATGTGGGAGGTTGTGTTACTCATGGATTCCAGGACGGACATTGAAGTGGTGGGGGTAGAGCCAGTTCCACAAGTCACCGGTACACCCTCACGTGGGTGTGCATGGCCCTATTTTCTGATGTTGTGGGTGGGGCTAACATGTGCTTGCCCTGTTGGTTTTGGTGGGGGCACCTTTCCCTTGCAGTTTGTTGCCACTTAGAGCTGAGATTTTTGTGGAGCGGGGAAGGGGGGCCCTCGACTAACAGGAACCTGTTGATTGAGCAATTCTTTTGATTTGTTGAGGTTTCAATTCTGAGTGTTGGTGAAGTGTGGGGAGGGGTCGCTCCCATTGAGGTCAGTGAGGTGCGCACACACAGCCTTCATTTTGTGGTGTCTCAGGGCAGGGCTGTGTGTGCCTATGTGGGGGCTTGTCAGTGGATTGCAGGGCTGGTTCAATGTTTTGCTGCAATATCCATTTTGGAATTTGCGAGTGATGTGGCTTCTTGTATGGGCAGACGGCAGGGGAATTCCTTATGGCAGTCAGCTTCAGGATGGGTGAGCTGTCATATGTGTTGGCGGAATGGCAGCCAGGAAGGTAAGAAGCTGCTCTTTAATGCTTAATTTACATATGGACAGGTTGTCTTTAAACCCATATTTTGCCTAACACAAAGATACTTTCTGATTTAGAAGACTTGTAACGTTATATACTACATAGTTTTTCAGCTTAATTCATCTGTGTGCCTTATAGCTTTTCTCAGGGAAGAAACTTATCAGTTCAATACATTTAACCTTGACACACCTTTCTTGTGATGGTACACTGATGGTCCATCTGTGCTAATTTTCAAAAAGCAGTTTATGCCAATGGGATTACATTTTTTTTATCTGCTATCTATGCATGATCTGGACTTTAAGAAAGTGTACTGTTTCAAATCAACTGTTATTTTTCTGATGAAGAAGTCTATGTAATCTTAAAGCTCAAGCTTCTATTTTCTTTTGTAACATCTTTATTGGTCCAAAGAAAGGAATCAAATTATATCTTTTTTCTGGGTTGTATGTCACAAGAATCAATACGGCAACATAATTAATTTTCTATAAGAATGGTGTAATCAGTAGGATAGAAATAGTAACCTTTACACTTGATCTGAAAAGGAGACATGGCTAGAGTCCTGTGATGGCAATATGTAATTGGCTCACACGTCTGCTGTACAGATGTGGTATAAAAAAATTCTACCCTAACAAACTCTAACATTACGAGTTATGAAGGAGTTTCTTTACTTTTATGAAAAAAATGATGCAATTGAATAGAACAATCCTACAAAAATATCTTCATTTCAACTGGGGTGGGTCCATATGGAGGGGTAGACTACCTACAGTTGCTAATAAAACACTAAAACATACAAAGATACAATAAACTGATAACATTGCTACAGTATGTATTAATTCATTATCTTTCAAGAGGATTACAGGAATGGTAACTGGTTAAATTGATCATTTAGATGCCAAGGCTTGAGTAGATGTTTTGTTTTTTATATTTTCTTTCTCTAGCACCTGTAGGCCTGACCTGGGAATTTCTTTCCACCACCCTCACTGTCTCTTTTCACTCCTTTGTAACTCATGGGGACCAGCACTCCATTTATGCCCCTGATTGCTCCTTAGTCTGGATTCCAGACTAAGGTAACCAGAAGCTTGTCCCACACAGGTGTGACATTGAAGGGGGGCCAGGCCTCTGAAGAGACAGTGTACTTCACTTGACATTTCTGATATGCCAGAGGGAGGAACAAGAGAGGACAAAGTGAAACAGGCCATCTAGTTGAGTGTGGGGAAATAAGTGGACATCATCTGTCCCAAATCCACACCTTGGGCCTGATTCTAGATGTGATATGCCTGGCGTAACTTGGCTTGCACCCTAAAAAATGGTGCAAGTAGCAAGTTATACTAGAAGTTGCGTCATTCGGTATTCAGCAAAGCAGCCTGTGACATGTCTCAGGCTGTTTGCGCCAAAGTGGACTTATGCCACCAGTTACACCCTAAACCCTCACAATATGGTGCTAGGGGGTTTATGGCAGCTGTTGCGCCCTATTCTGTAAAGGCAGCAACAAAGTCCCCAGATCTGCTATTCTAGAACAACCCCCAGAGGACATCCGTCAAGTACAGTTACACCAGCATTTAGCTGGTGTAAGTGCACGTATGCCCTCTGAGGTTGTGCAGATCTGCCACCGGGCCAGCTCCCAATACATATTCCCTCCCCCTGAAGACCAGAACACCCACAGGGCAGCAGTGTCCCCCTCCAGCCCCTGAAACCCCACACTGTAATATCCCCACAGGGCATCTCTCACCTTCCAACCCCTGATCCCCCAAACTGTAATTGACTTACAGGGCTGCTCACTCCCCCCCCAGCCCCTGAACTCCCGTCAATGGTAAAAGCCCAGCAGGACAGCTTTGCACCCCCTCCCCGACAATGAAGCACTGGTCCCTGCAGTGCCACACAGTGTAAAGTAATAAAAACTCCCAAATATCCCTGGTGCTCTAGTGGCCCCCCAACCGAGCAGTGCCTGTCCACCCTGCACCCCTCTGACCCATCCCCAGCTGTCAGCTGGCACAGCCCATCACTCACCACCATGGCCAGCCACTGATTGAGCTCTGTAGAAGCACGTACTGTGTGTATATATATATATATATATATATATATATATGCTCAATGAATGAATGTACTGTCATTTATTCATTGAGCACAAATGTACAGTATGCGCTCCTACAGCACTCAGTCATTGTCTGGCCGTGGTGGTGAAAGGTGGGTTTTGCCAGTCGCCAGCTGGGGATGGGTTGGGGGGTGGAGGGTGGACTGGCACTGCTGGGTGGGGGGCCACTAGCTCACCAGGGATATTGGGGAGTTTTTATTAATTTAAATGTGCAGCACTGCAGGGACTTGGGCTTTGGGGTCAGGGGGCAGAGCTGCCCTGCAGGCTATTACCATTGAGAGGGTCTGGGCTGGGGAGTGACCAGCCCCAGGGCACTACAGCTTGGGGGTCTGGGGTGAGATACCCTGCAGGGCAATTACAGTGTGGGGTTCGGGGGCTGGGGGGACATTGCAGTCCTGTGGGGCATTTACCGACTGGGGGGGATCGGGAGCTGAGGGTCCCACAGCTCCGTGGGGCATTCCAGGCATGTGGGAACACCTGAACCCAACTGTGGGCAGGTTGTGATTTGTGACATGCCCCTCATTCATGCCCTGCATTTGGCATACCCTTAGGCATGTTGCAAGTTGCAGGACTTAGATGCGAGGACACTGCCCCATTACAGAATCAGGCGCAGGCTCCTTGGTGCAACTGCACCCCTCGCATGTTGCAACTTGTGATGTGCATAGAGGTGTTTCTAGAATCATGCCCCTTATATTTTAGCTCCATAGCCCCACCTCTTATCCTACCCACAAGTGAAGATCTTCACTTCTTTTGAAGGTTCCCTGACTGTCCTTCACTTGGCATGTGATGCCTCAGTCGCACACACTAAGAGAGACAGTGCATGCTAATGCAAAGCATTCCATAAGTGAGAACCATTCTTCCCTCATGACACCCCCACCTCCTTTGCCACCGGGGGGGTAGTCATTCAAAAGAAGGAAGTTTCCTCCATCCCAGAGGCAACAGGCATCCAGATTGGGACCTGGAACTCTGCCAAAGTGATCAGTACCAGAAGTCCCAGGCAGGGGTTATAAACTTAGATTATCTGTAAGGCAAGTTGCTGTGCTAACACTGCACTAGCTAGCTGGCTCAGCTTGAGCATTTGCGATGTAATTATCCAGCTCACTTTTTTGCACAGTGAAGTCCACCAGGATGAAGTGTAGCACTGCAGAATTTTGCAGCAGTGTTACTGCAGCAAACAATGCAATTTCAAATGGAGTTAATCCCTTTTGTCATAGAGTAAACCTGTGACACTGTGCTTCATCCTGGCGGGCCTCACTGTAGATGGGTACTTACACTATCACCACCTCTCGCTTTAAGAGGAACATGCCTGAAACCCAAATAATGGACTGATGTTAAATTTTGACAATGGAGTTGTTCACAGCGCAAACTACATGCTTATTCTTTCTACCTCTCTTCCTCTTTTAGCACTCCTCCCTTTCACTCCCTTAGATCCTCTGACTCATGGACTCTTGTGATCCCTAGGCATTCCACCATCATTGGTCAATCTGGCTTTTCACACCATTTCTCCCAAATCTGTCACTCCTCCTTCTACTACTCCCTAAAATCTGCTCTTCACAACTACCTCTGATTGAGCTGCTGCGGCCATGATCCTCCTTAATCCGTGCCAACCCCCCCTCCCTTTGTTTAGTCCTCCTGGTTCTTCCACCACTCCCCTTCTTCTCTCTCCCTTCCCCCTCTCCAGTTCTCTGGTCCTGTCTTGCCCCAGTCTTGCAGGGTTCTTAGCATCCTGGAGGGTCCCTCCACTGGCTTAGCCCCCACACGCTCTTACCCTCCTTATCTCTCTCCCCCAACCACTACAGGTACCTCAGGCCTGGCTCCCCTTCCTCCCCATCTCACCTTCCCCTCATTTCTCACCCAATTCTTGCCCCTTACCCTCCCCCCACTCTTGCTATATTATTTTCCCTGCCCCCTCACTGTATCCTCTATAGCTGGGAAGGCCCTTGGACTTGTTGAGCCCTAATACATATTCTGCCATGTTGTTGAGTCCCCAACTGAGGGGTTGGGGTGGAGCAGCAACATGGCCGATATGCTGCTCCACTCCATGAGGCTCTGCATTTCTCAAGAGTGTTTGCAACTTTCCTTTGGAAAAATCCGCTCATTTTTTAATGGCTGAATATAACTCATGTTATTTTAGTATATGATATCCTTTTGTACTGAGTTTTGATAGTGCTGAGTGCTGAAAGAGAGTAGCAGTCAGTCTAAGCTGCAAACTCCTGGTATGCTAGTCTAAACTGCTGCTCCACTTTGAGGCCCCGCTATGTCCTTGACATCTTGGGATCACTCAGCCTTGTTACTGTATATGTTTTAGGATGCAAGTGGTTTCCTTTGGGGCTGAACTGTGGAGTCCCTGTTTGAGTGACTTTTGGAGCCAGTTGTGCTTAAAATGCTGATATGAGCAACTGTTTCAAGACACAAACTACTGGTAACGTTACTTTAAACTCAGACCAATGTTTGACATTTTTGGACCTGTTAAAAGTGAGTGGATTTTGGAGCTTATCTGGTTACATTGAATGGATTGGCGAGAATCCCCTTACCTGACTTTGGATCTGGGATAAAAACCTAAAGTGGAAAAGATGTTTATGATAGCACTTTTAGTGCTTACCAGCTTGTTTGGCATTTGTTAAGGTATGCTAGCATTGCCTTGGGTTTGAGTACTAATGTCTGTTTTATTCTGTATTTCTTGAGTTAACTGTGCTTAGCGGAGTGCTTTTTCTTTGCTTAATTCAACAGATATGTTTCCAGTAAAAAAAAAAGAGGCTATTGGAGGGACATTTGTAAAGCGTAATAGACTACCCCAGTGAAGAGTATGGAGTACCACCTCAGAAAGCTGAAAAGCAGTGTGATCTAACAGCAGTCACAAACTTTTATTGCAAGCTGATGATGACTTTCTTCAAATGTCTTTTGGAAAATTTTGGGAGAATTAATAACATGGAGCCTGAACTATATTTATATTTATTTCTGACTACTAAACTATTCTGTGCTGTTTGATTTTCTATCTGGTATCAGCAGTGCTTGCTGCCAAAATGATACATGATTTACAATGCAGTCAAATACCTCTGATTATTTCCACCAATTTCATAGAGCAATTCTGCACCCGGATTAAGGCATGTGTTTATAGCGCATGGACTCTTAGGTCTTTAAATTCTGTCATATAATTAAATGGACTCCCTAGCTTAGATGGAGTTGCTCAAGTTCTGCTGGTTGCAATTCATTTTTAACATTTTATATTCAATGTCTCATATAATGTCTTTTTTCTAACGTTTATGATGTGCATCATTTATTTATGAAGGATTTTATTAAATATGAATAGGATGAATGGATCACAGGCTGCAATGAAGCTCTGTAGATAGAATATTTCAGTCTTTTAGGCTAAAATAATTTAGGTAGTGTATATTGATGTGACTCAACCATTCTAATCAACTACGCTCTCCTGTTTGGGGAAAGCTAATTTAGCTTACAGTGGTTCAACAATCAAGCCTATAACATTGGGTGAGGTGCTCCTTGAGTATTTCTGCTGTTATGGTCACAATTAATTAGTACAGAAATTCTGGGGGGAAATCACTGGTGGTCCAGTTATGTGTTCTTTATGGGATCAGGACCTGCCATTATTCTCCACATTGTGGCATTGAATCTCTTCTTGTCCTGTATTCCCTAGTTTGGTATCCACACACCTAAGGTGGTCTGAGTGGCACGTCGGCCCAGACTTGAAGTCAGGGTAAACCAGTTCTCAGACCTTATTTGGCATAGTGGCACCCAGTGGAAAAAGGATTCTATGAAGAGACTGCCTTGCTGACATAAAGTGGGGCTCAGTGGGTATTGACTCATAATGCATACAGAGACTACAGGTCAAAACAGACTCTGGATAGTACTGGAAATATCCTATGTGTTTCCAATAAGTGGTGGACTAGATGGAGCTTTCCTCATCTGAAGATGGGTATCTTGCTGTCCACCCTCTCTGCTTTGATTATGTGAAATTCCTTTCTGGGTTCAGTTAATTATTCTGCTATGTGGACAGCTGTAGAGAATTTGACGAAGTCACATTTAGATCAGGATAAAGATGAACTATGTTATAAGAAATAAAGCTCAGAAACAAAACAGAAGGGTGAAAACTTTTGAGCTATTTAATTCTATAATGAAATGATCAATGTAGATTAATTATGAATGTTTTTTACAAATTGGAGAAATGGAAGATGTTGCATATATAACCTGTATAAGCCTGAGATCTAATTATACATTTTATTACAAGGCAGTGTTGTGATAGTTTGTTAACTGATCAATAATGAACTAAATCTAGTTTTATGTATATCCTCTCCCCCTCCTCCCATGAATCTGCTGTACTGCTGTCTTGCCCTATCTCCTCCCTCCCTGGTACCTTACAAACAGCTTATAACTATGCACTTAACCATTCATGTTGACCCCCTACCACCTGCTCCCTACTACCTACTACTCCTCTCCTTCCAATTCTACCTACCATTATACAACCCCTATTACCAGCTACTTCTTCTGTATTAATTAGGTTCCTGTCTATGGTAATCATCTGCTTTTCCCCTTCCTTGTCATGAAATTCATGAACTGAGTTTGCTAAATATTTTGCTTTAATGTGTGTGTACTCTTTGTCATGATTTCACAACTGTAATCCTTAAATGCTTCACTTCAATGTTGTTACCACCCATTGCAATGAATTATCAAAGCATGTAACTAAATGCTTTGCTCCAATGTGCCTGAATGTAATTTTTGTTTTGTAGTTGTTGTATTCTGCTTATATCCTATATACCTAAGTACAGCTTAATGTTTTGATCCAATGTAGCTAATTTTTGTATTGTAATCTCAATGTATTATGTTCATATCCTATGTACCCCTTCCCACCAGGTCACACCGGGAGATGAGCAACTTGTTGATCAGTGTGCTTACCTGGTGAAACATTTATTTTTTTTGAAATTTAAGTTTATTGAGTTTATATATAAGAAGAACAAACAAAAAAAAGAAAGAAGAAAAACAAGGTACATATATTGGGGGGGGGTTGTCAGATCGTACAGTACCCAAGTCCAGGATAAAGCACATGTAGATGTGTACAATCACGTTGACATAAACAGGGACAATAAAAAGAAATACAAAATACAACCCCAATATCCCCCTCCCCTCCCTAGCCCACCCCCCATCGCCCCTAGAGAGTTTCATAGCTGAAGGAGATGTCGGGTCACTAAGGAGGAGGACTGTGGTTGGGAGCCTGATGACGCTGCATGTATCAATGCAACAGCAGTTACCTAAGGTACTACCAGTGTCTGGGTTACGTTAGGTAGAGCGCATTTAATTTACCCCATTTCCGATTAAAAGACTCCAGATTATGTCTAGAGCTAGCTATAAGTTTCTCAGTATTGAAACAGTGGGACATCTCCTTAAGCCATTCCTGATAGGTAATGTTATCCTGATCCGCCCAATGCCTGAGGACCAGCTTTTTTATAACTATTGAGATGAGAGCCATGTGATATCTACGTTCCTTCACCAAAATGCTCGAGTAAACACCCAAGATACATATTTCAAAGGTGAATAGGTCTTTGAGCCCTAAAATTGGGTCTAAACTGTCTCTTACAATGGTCCATAAAGGAGCCACTCTATCACATTCCCAAAGGATATGCAACAAGTTCCCTTCGGCTGCTCCACATCTCGAGCAAATACTCGACTTAAGATTGCCAAATTTGACCAACTTAACTGGAGTATAGTAAAGACTGTTTAAAATATAGTATTGGGTCAATCTATGATTGTCTTGGGATAAGTAACGATACACATCCTTCCAGATTGAATCCCATGAAAGACGGGAGCTCAAGCTAGAAAGTGACCAGATTTTGGAACCCTCCAGGGAATCAGGGGAAAGATCATCAAGCAATTTGTTGTAAATGTTGGATATACCTCCACGCATACCGGCCGCCTCCTGAGTTTTCTCAAGGAATGGCCTTATTTTGGAGGGAGGTGAACCCATTCAAGAATTTTGAAGATGAGTGTCTCAATTGATAAACTTGAAAATATACTTCTGGGGAATGTTAAGGGACATTAAGATTTTATCCGACTTAAGGAGTGTGCCTTGCTCATACAGGAGACTCCACGGTGGTTGTGCAACTGTGGAAGCCATTCAGAGGTTAACCACCTACCTCCAATTTTGATATTAGGATTTAACACGAGGTTGTGCTGAATCCTTGGTGGGAATATGTTGAAAAATTCCAACATTGAGAAAGAATTCTACAGAGAGACCGCAATGGATTCTTGGATGGCTAGAACGGGAGAACGGGTGCCAGAAAACGCGGGGGGGGGGGCTCAAGTTGAACTGGTCCAATCTGGTGAAACATTTCAATAAATAAAATAAATAAATTCTGAAGAACTGCATGACATACAGTATCTTAGATACAGAGGAGCCAGCTACAATGCAATGTAGTAACTTTCAATAAATGACATATCACACAATACTGCAGTAACCGCTATTGAATTCCACTGTTCCCTGCAGCATACTACAGCACGTTGTGATACACTGCAGCATTACTGTGTTGCATCCTGGCTGGTGCTGCTGAATACAAATGTATCCTTGTTTTCAAGCCTTGCACAGTGCATTCCATTTATTGTTTATTACAGCTACACCACTTAACATATAACATGAATATGTTGTTAAATAAATTCATGAATATCAACTGTGGTATCAAGTGTGGGAGATGTAAAGCTTTCCCCCTGAGCTGCGCATAGTGGTACCAGCCAGGATGCAATACAGTAATGCTGTAGTATATCAGCATATTTCTCCAGGGGTGCAGACTTCAGAAGCCACCAGAGAAGCACATAGGAACCTGCTGAAGGTGGAAGCCACAGGGCCAATAGCAGGGCGATTTCCCATATGGTGGAAGACTTCAGAATCCACCAGAGGAGCACACAGGAGCCTGCTGCAGGTGAAAACCACAAGGCCAATAGCAGGGGGATTTCCTCAGGGGCAGCAGACTCAGAAGTCATCAGAGGAGCACACAGGAGCTTGCTGCAGGTGGGAGCCACAGGGCCAATTGCAGGGGGATTGTGGAAGACTTCAGAAGCCACCAAAGGAGTACACAAGAGCTGATGGAAGTCGCAGGGCCAATAGCATGGGGATTTCCCCAAGGGCAGCAGATTTTAGATGCCACCAGAGGAGCACAAAGGAGCCTGCTACAGGTGGAAGCCACATGGCTGATAGCAGGGAGATTTCCCAAGGGGAAGAAGACTTCATAAGCCACCAGAAGAGCATACAGGAACTGATGGAAGCCAAAGGGTCAATAGCATGGGGATTTCCTCTGGGGCAGCAGGCTTCAGAAGCCATTAGAGAAGCACACAGGGGCTGGTAGAAGTTGCAGGGCCAATAGCAGGGAGATTTACCCAGGGGCAGCAGACTTTAGAAGCCACCATAGGAGCACACAGGAGATTATTGCAGGTAGAAACTGCAGGGCTGATAACTGGGGGATTTCCCCAGGTGTGACAGACTTCAGAAACTGACAAAGGAGCACACAGGAGCCTGCTACAGGAGGAAACCACTGGGCCGCTAGCAGGGGGATTTCTCCAGGGGCAGCAGACTTCAGAAGCCATCAAAGGAGCAGGCAGGAACCTGCTGCAGGTAGAAGCCGCAGGCCTGATAGTAGGAGGATTTCCACAAGGATGGAAGACTTCAGAAGCTGCCAGAGAAGCACACAGGAGCCTGCTGCAGGCACTTTAGTTTCTCTTGCTACAGTGCCTAAGGGTGGCATTCCCATCAGCGGAGCAAGACTGACTGTTGATTTTGGACTCTGAATTTCCTGGACTGCCTGTCCATGGGTCTGATTTCCTGGTTACCTTAAGACCAGGTCTGGGGGTAATGGGAAATTGTATCAATTGTACAGGGTACTTTAATTTGTCCTGCATCTTACTTGTGGGGTAGTACAGCATTTCATTTGCTTGCATTTTAGAGCTTGTTTCAGTGTAATGTGCTGCATTTCATTCCAGTTCACAGCTGCATTTAATTCAGCTTCAAGGCTGTTTTGCACTAGGCTAATTCTCTAAGCATTATGCAGGGCAGAGCTTGATATCCTCTGTGGGTGGCCATTTGGAACTTGTTCAGGGCAAAGCTGATTTTCTTCTTTGGGTGGCCATTTGGGACTTGTTCCACCCTTTCCCCATCCCCCCTCATTCTTGTTTCCTGGCCAGACCCAGACATCCTTTGCTTACCTCTAATGCTGTTTGTCTCTCATTCACTTCATAGGCAGAAGCCACAGGGCCAATAGCAGGGGGGTTTCACCAGGGGCATCAGATTTCAGAAGCCACCAGAGTAGCACACAGGATCCTGCTGCAGGTACTTCAGCTTCTCTTGCTACAGTGCCTGCAAGCTGCTGCTACTGCAGTGGCTGCCCCAACCACCCACATCCTCCTGCCCTGGACGGACATTTCCTTTATAACTGGTAGATCAAGGGGGTCACTGCTGCACTACTGCACTGCTGCACACCTCCCCTCAGGTATTAATAGAATTTTGACTGGTCAGTCAGGCCATATCATTGATTTTTCTCCCCCGCTCAGGTTTCCTCACTCAGCACATTACTCACAACACTCCCCAGTCAGCCTCATAATATCTACTTCCCCTGAGTCACTGGGTGTGGGATTCTATCCTAAGCCAGATGAGCCTTCCCACTTCATAGCTGGATACTCTACCCAGTAGGCCAATCCACAGGTAACAGTTTCTGCAAGTAAAATCTGCTAGTATATCAGACCTCTCCCACTGGCTTTTGGTACACCCCCCTCAGCCCTTCCTACGGACGAGCAGCTGGAGGTGATTAGTAGGGCATCCTCTAGTAGCTACTTAGGGCAGTATATTAAATTGCTGCACTATAGCCTAAGGACAGCATTTATGTACAGGGGATGTCATTCAAAAATTGTGTGGGTAACAGGCCACTACTTGTTGGTAGGGGCCTCCTATGTGTGAATCTCTGTATAACTGTTTATGGTAGCATGAGTGCATGAGCTTAAGGATAAGGGGGGGGCATTACTAAAAATAGTAGCGCTACCATTTTTTGGGGATTGGAGAGTCTCAACTTGTGGTCAGAAGTATGGAAGGGGAAGACTGAGTGGAGGTTAACAGAAGGTGGCCAGTTTGAGAAGTCATATGTACTAACAATGGGATACCAGGTGCGAGAGAGTGCAGGGGGCAGGGGGGCACCATGGATTTAGGGTAAGCAACAGGACCAAAGAGGATAGTGAAGTGTAATGGATGTAGAGCAGCGGTTCACATGGACACACTGTGAGGAATAGGAGGGTGCCCAATATGTATGAGGTTGTTACACCTGGAAACTGAAATTTTTAAGTTAAAGAGGGAGGTGGAGAGGATTGGCATGGAAGGAGGGAATGTAGGGGATATGGCATTGGTTTTTGTTAACTGTAAGAGGGGAGATGATTGTATGAGTGTGAGGTACAAAGGGGAAATGAAAGGGGAGGGAACAAGGTCAGACTGTTAGAAGAACAGGGGATGGCAGGAGGTGGTGAGAACAACAGGGGGTGGGAGGTGCTGCACAGGGAGCAACAGTAGTCAGCAATGGTAGGACCAGGATAAGAAACACGTTTAATAATGAAGGCAGGGTTAATGTGAAGAATAGGTATGCACCTTTACAGATTTTAAGGGACACAGGAAATTGTGGGGTGACAGAATACACTGAGGATATAAACAGTGGGTGAGGGAGTGAGGGGGAGACAGGAGGAGATAGAAAAGACCTGAGGGAAAGGTAAGGGATGGGGGTGAGAAGAGGGACTGATAAGGGAAGTAGTTGTCATTGGCCTTAAGGAGGGTGGGGTGGGGAAACTGGATGAGGTAGGTTACTTGAGGAGGATATTGAAGTTGGCAGTAAGAGTGATAGGCCAGGCACCCCAGATAAGGGGATGGACGGCAGTGGATGAGGGGGAAAAGGGCTAAAGGGTACTGAGGAGGAGGGATAAGACCAGGGGGAGGAGGAAGATGGAACCTGACAGGGAACAGAGTGGTGGGGAAACCTTAGAATGCAGATGAACAGAGAACAACAGGGTCCTAATACTGAGGGATTCCATAATTAGGGTATCAAACGGGGGGAAGGGAGGAGGAGCTCTGTTAGGGTTGAGTGCATGCCAGGCATGATGGTGCACAGGGCCAAGCACCTAATGCACACTTTAGTAAGGAAGCATGGTAGGACACCCCACACTGTGGTGCACCTGGGCACAAATTACTTAGATGTGAACAGCGTGCTGGAAGTGCAAGCGAAGTACAGGGAGTTCACCAGAATTTGTCAAGCTGAGGGGAATGCTTTCATTTTCTGAAGTTCTGCCAGTGCCAAAGATAGGCATGGACAGGAAGCAGAAAATAAGAGAATTTAATGAATGGTTGGGTGATCGATGCCTTGCTATGGGGTTTGAGCTGGTGGGAGACCAGAGAACTACATGGGTTAATAAAGAATTATTTACTAGGGATAGATCCACCTGAGCAAGGAGGGAAAAGATGTTCTGAAAAATAAGCTTGGGGAGTTTATCATTTGTAGGTGGGATTTAAACAAGTGTGGAGGGGGGATAGACTTGAGGGGTGAGCAGTGATGCACAGCAAGGAAGGGGCAAAGTCTCTTCACACAATAGGAAAGCTAGATGAGAAGTTAGACTCAAAGTGGACCAAAGGTACAGGGAAAGAAAAGCTGAGAAGGATAGAGTGTCAGGTTGGAAGGTGGTCTCGACAAATGTGAGGAGCCTGGAAACAAATTACCTGAGATACAGGCAATGATGACTGGGTGGGGAACTGGAAGTGTCTGCAGTTACAGAAACATGGGCCACACAGTACCATGAGTGGGGCTTAAATCTCCCAGGTTACACTATGCATTGGAGGGACAGAATAGTTGGAAAGGGCTGGGGGGGTGGCACTGTTCATTGAGGGAGCAGTGCAGCAGAGAGGAAGGTTCAGACAGGAAAGTGGAGGTGTTATAGGTCACCCTACATGATACTAAGGGAAGGATCACCAGGGATCAATAAAGGGGTAGGATCACTTCCCCTCTCCTGCTATCTATTCAACTTCCTATACACCCCAACATCCTGTTAGCTTTGCCATATGCTTTGTTTCACTGGATTGATTGTTTCAGACAGTCACAAATGATGACTCCCAAGTCTTGCTCTTCTGATGTAATACTAAGTTTAATCCCATTTAGACAGTACTCTGTCTGAGGGTTACATTTCCTTAGGTGCATTACTTTGCACTTCTTTGCATTAAACTTCAGCTGCCACACATTTGATCATCTTTCAAACCTTTGGAGGGCTTTCTTTAGCTCCCTAACTCCCTCTGCGCTGTCCACCCTACCAATAAGCTTAGTGTCATTGGCAAAAAGGTAAGATTACTCTGAATTCTCTTGCCAATATTATTAATGAATGTGTTGAAGAGGACCGGGCCCAGGACCAATCCCTGAGATACTACACTTGTGACATCCCCCTCTGATGAGCTCACCCTATTTACAACAACCCTCTGTTTCTTGCCTCCAAGCCAGTTCTCCACCCACCTGACTATTGCCTTTGCCATTCCCAAGTCCTCCAACTTCTTCAATAGGTGTCTATGGGCACCAAGTCAAATACTATACTGAAGGCAAAGTAGAGGCGGTCCACTGCATGGGCCTTCTCCAGCTCCCACTTACACACATACATACATATATTTGATGGCACATAAGAACCAATATGGCCCACTGAGGCTGCCCTATGATACCCATTTACTCATGCTTACACTGCTACCCCCCACCCTTAGGATCCTCTTATATCTGTCCCATACATGCTTAAAACCAGAGACAGTTTCAGCCCTTACCACCTCTTCCAGCAACCTATTCCAGGCATTCACCACCCTCTCCATGAAAAAGTACTTTCTTATATCCCCCCTAAAATCCCCCCTTCCAATCTAAAAAGATAATAAGGTGGGTAAGGCATGAACTCCCTGCCAAGAACTTGTGCTGCTTACTGTCCTGGAAACTGGTATTGCACAAGGTCCTGCTTCATAAGGGTCTCCCTCAGTTTTCCCACAACAGATGTAAGACTAACCTGCCTGTAATTTCTTACCACCTCCCTGGCCCGATCCTTGTAGAGTGGCACCACATTGGCCACCTACCAGTCACTGTGCACCACCCCCATCTGAAGTGAGCAATTGAACAGATGTGCTAGGGGTCTACAAGGTCTTAGGTTAACTCCTTTAGTACCCTTCGATGCATCATTTGTCAGTGTTAGTGGCTCAGCAGGTTGCACACTCGCCTCTGAGGCCAGAAGATCAGAAGGTGTGGGTGCTACCCCCACACCAGGCACTTGGGAAAATTTCGAACTGACACCATAATGCAGCATGGGGGGGGTGTTGCTGCGCTCCTGCGGTACCATCTTTTGGATGAGGCATTAAACTGAGGTTCTGATGGTTGTTCAGGTGGGTGTTAAAGATTCCATGGCATTTCTTGAAAAGTTAGGAGAGTTTATTAAAGGAAAATTCAAACAATACAATACAAATCACGAAAATCCATGTAGGTCCTTAATACATAAAGTAGGTGAATTATAGTGTTTCAAACCAAAAAAAAAGGTGAAAAAGAAGGACAAAAATGAATGAAAAATATCTAATAAAAAAGAAAAATTATAGAAAACAACAGAATTAACTTCATTCCGAAATAAACATTACAAACTTCCTGAATTGAACAGTTACACATGAAACTGAGCTGAAATATGGAAAGTAGGAGAAAGCAAATAATATCAAGAATGACCCAGTAGATGCAAGTGTGGTGGATGAGCTGTGGTGGTTTGTACCCCTACAGTTTAGGGTGATGCCAGATAAATCTAGAAGGAGAGGCTGCAGGCATACTCTAGAGCCAAGATGCAAGGTTTATTAGCAACAGTTGGAGCACACAGAAAAGACTTAGCATTCACTAACACTATCACACATGAGAAAGAATGAATAAGATTACTGGGACCACAACCTGGCCCCACTAATGTCATACAAAAGTCCAGGCTATTCGGGTCCTAAGGACATAGCAATCCGACGCACCAAGCTTGGGTTACTAGTATTTTGGTCAGCCGACTGCTGTGAGTGAACTTAAGGAGGTGCTTCCTATACAGGCCAAAAAATGGGGCATTCCCCCAGTGAACCAGAAACAGAGTGAAGCGCTGTAGGCCTCCTGGCCCTGGAAAGAAGGTGACTCCTGTTGTCACTGAGGCAACTTCGAAAAGGAAGCACCTGGTTGAGGATGGGTGTTGATGCCTGGTTGTGGATGAAGAGAACCCTTATCTGGAGTTGTCAGCTACAGTGACCTTGGGCAGGTGATCTCCAGACAAGGAAAGGATGCTGGGTGTGATGATCCACCCAAAGACCTCTGGGTAGCTCCCCGGAACCCTTACCACTTCACCGCTGCAGCTTCAGAATCCGGCAATCTTCGGTGTGACCTCTTGATGCATCACTGGAACATGAGCCACCTATGGACAGTACAATTAAGAGTGTGGCAACCCTCGGTGTGGCCTCTTGTGTGGGCCACTGGTACTTATGCCACCTTGGGGGATGAGGCACAGAGCCTGGCAATCCTTGGCAAGGCATTGGTATAGACCACTGGTACTATTGCCACCTTGAGACAATGTCTATTCAGGAGAATCGGCAGTGTGACTCCGAGTTCAGCAGATGACTTCAGTCCCTCAAGCTAGAGCCAGGGCGGCCCCTAACCTGACTCACTTTGGTGGGCCCTAGCTACTAGCTGGCTACCACTTATGATTGGCAACTTGAACCTGGGGCATCGTGACGAACACTTGGAGTTGGTGGAGGTCATTGGAGGTGGGTGCAGGTGATACTGGGCTTCCTGGGTCCCTCCCTGAGTCGAGTAAGAGGCACCGGAGGAATCCTAGATGAAATCTGAGGTGTGTGCAGGAGCCTGGAAGAGAACAAAAATTAAAAATCTGAAAGGCAATCCACACCCTTCTTCTACGACCGAGAGCCCTACCACTTGGAATGGGGTGGCCCCAAATGTCTTCAGAGGAAGTAGCAGTAGGCAATTGCAGCAATCAGTGCCCTCAGGGCAGTGCAGTCACACAGGACAATTGAGCAAATAAGGCAGTGCAGTCATGATACCCCAGGAATAAGGTAGTTCAGTCACTTAAACTCTTCAATTGAACATAGCAGTTCAGTCACAGCAAGCAGTTCAACAACTTAAAACAGTTTGATTGAATACAACAGTTCAGACACAGCAAGCAGTGGGTCCAGGCAACCATATCTCTCAACCTCCCTCCTCACAAATCAGGGACAAATGACAAAAATCAGGAACACATCTGATAAAATAGTAATATTAGTCCCAGAACCTGTGTACAACATGCCTCAGTGTGAATAGCATTTTCTTAATGAGAACTAGACCATAACATCAATGGCTGGCATTATTTTGTGATTCCAATCCCTACTCTTTAGTGCCAGAAATGCCAAACCTAGGAGGGACAAAAGACATTTTTGATGCAGGACATTTCTGAAAATCAGGAACTGCTGAGAGGTAGGCAAGCAACAGGAGATTGCAGGCCTATAAAGAAAATACAGTTTGCTCCATTGGTATTGAAACAGTTTGATTACCCACCCTTTTGTTAATATGGATCAGCTCTAGGTGCCTTCTGAATATGGAGGCCAGGGTACCTAGTCTCTTTGTCACAGCTGTGGGCTGCCCCGCCCTTCTACTACATGGACAAAGGACTACATTTTCCCCATTACTAGGGCTTAGATTACCCTAGAACTCTGAGAGAAGAATGCACTAAGGCTCTGCCAGGCCTCTAGTAATTAGCTTCTTACAGCTAAACAATTGGTAATTCAGCCTGAACATTTCCCTTCTCACCAGTAATACTTTGAGCTGGCTTTACCTAGCATTTCTTTGACTCTTGGCTGAGAGGGAGTGCCCCAGTCTCTATTTGGAGCACAGACTGCCTAGAATAAATTAGACTAGCAGAGATTCCTTCAAGAGAGGAGTTCACAAACACCTTTAATCTTGGTCCAACAATTATTTGGTTGGAACTCTCCTAGCTTCTGCCTTCTTGGTTCTCATTTCCCTCTCTCTCTCTCTCTCTCTCTCTCTCTACAATTGGACAAGGTAGCAGCTTTCCTCCACCCTTGGGGGGGGGGTACAATGGAAACAATTATAAACAATAATTACATAGTACAACAATACAATTGCTAAACAAACAATCCTTCCCCTGACTGGAGCAGGTCTAGCTATGACTAATTATTAAATGAAATGCTGGTCAACAAGCCTACTTACCCCTGTAGTTCAACAAGGATTTCTGTACCCTGGGGAATGCACAACCACAAAGGAGTAGTAAGGTTCACTGGGTCTGTTTCCCGGCCAAATAGACTGACTTGCCGCACTGGGGGACCCGACTAGATGGCAAATTTCTGCAAAAAAAGACCGAGGCTGCTACTGGAGATCTTCTGGAGGGAGTTACACTGAAGGGACCCAGGGGATTCACTTCAACCTCCTAACAGGGAAGCCAACATCCCTTGCCTTACTGTCCTTCACCCACCCTGGTCAAACTCTTGTTCTTGTCTCCAGCCTGTGCAGAGCCTCCTCTAGGCTGGGGTAGTCCTGGCTACCTACATAGAAACATAGAATTTGATGGCAGATAAGGACCGCTTGGCCCACCCAGTCTGCCCATTTCCCTACCTGATGGATAAGCTGCAGATCCTAGTTAATCAGCAGCCTACTTCTTCCTACCCCCACCCCCTAGAATTGCCTTATGACTGTCCCATGCATGCTTGAATTCCACCACTGTTTTTGACTCCACAACCTCCTGTGGAAGGCTGTTCCATACATCCACAACCCTCTCTGTGAAAAAATACTTCCTTAAATTACCTCTGAGCCGCCCCCCTTCTATCTTCAAATTGTGCCCCCTTGTTCTTGCACACCTCTTTTTTTGAAAGATGCTACCCTCTTGGACTTTGTTGATTCCCTTGAGGTACTTGAAAGTTTCTATCATGTCTCCCCTCTCCCTCCTTTCCTCGAGGCTATACATATTAAGCTCCTTAAGTCTCTCTTCATATGTCTTCCAGTGCAGACCCTGCACCATTTTAGTTGCCCTCCTCTGGACAGCTTCCATCCTGTCTATGTCTTTGCAGAGATTGGATCTCCAGAACTGCACGCAGTACTCAGATGTGGTCTCACCAGCTGTCTGTACAGAAGGATAATAACTTCTTGTTTTCTACTGGTGATGCCTCTCCCTGTGCATCCCAGTATCCCCAGCCCTCCTTGCTGCCCTTTCACATTGCTTGCCCACCTTTAGGTCATCTGATATGACTACCCAGGTTCCTTTCCATTTTGTTGTTGTTAGTATCTCACCCCCATTGTCTCTTCCCTGGGTTTTGTTTCCCAGGTGCATTACCTTGCACTTCTTAGCATTGAATCTAAGCTGCCATACATTTGACCATTCCTCTAACCTTGCAGTCCTTCTCATCCTTTCCACCCCACCTTGTGCATCAACTCTGTTGCAGATCTTTGTGTCATCTACAAAGAGACATACTTTTCCTTCAGTCCCTCTGCAATGTAAACATAAAGACATTGAAGAGGACGATCTAATACTGAACCCTACGGTACCCCACTGCTAACCCCTTTTTCAGAGTGGACTCCATTTACTATTACTGTCTGTGTCCTATTCTCCAGCCAATTCTTTACCCAGGCTGTCATCTTGGGACCCACTCCCAGGCTGGCTACTAGTATATTAATCTTTTGTGTGGGACTGTGTCAAATGCCTTACTAAAGTCTAGGTAGGCCATGTTCACAGCCTCCTGATCAACTACTTTGGTCACCAGTCAAAGAAATCTATCAGATTTGTCTTGCATGACCTTCCGCTGTGAATCCAAGCTGCCTTGGGTCCTGTGCCCCCTGGCCTCTAGATACGTAACAATTCTTTCCTTCAGAAGTGATTCCATCATTTTCCCTACCACTGAGGTTAAACTAACAGGTCTGTAGTGTCCTGCTTCTGCCTTGCTCCCACTTTTGTGAAGGGGAATCACATCTGCCCTACTCCAGTCCTCAGGTACCACCCCATCCTCCCATAATTTGTTAAAGAGGGTAGTCAGTGGTGTCACTAGTTCTACCCTTAGTTCTTTTAGAATTCTGGGATGAATCCCATCAGGCCCCATTGCTTTGTTCACCTTCAGTTTTAAGAGCTCTTTCAGAACCCTTTCTTCTGTAAATGGGCTGGTATCAACTTCTGTATCCAGAGTGTTTCTACTGTTTGTTTTAGGTATCTCCTCCTCTTCCTTTGTAAATACTGAGCAAAAATATGTGTTTAGTATCTCTGCCTTTTCACAGTCACCCTCTGCCCACCCTCCCTCCCTTTATTAAGCCTCACCATCCCTCCCTTGGTCTTCCTTCACTCCCTGATGTACCTATAAATGGTTTTATCCCCCTTCTTAACTGAGTTTGCTATCTTTTCCTTGGTTTGGGCCTTTGCTGTTCTGACTGCCTTTCCAGCTTCCTTTTGCTTTAACTGATACAGTTCTCTGACCTGTCCTTCTGTGATTCCTTGTACTTCCTGAATGCTTTCTTTTTCTCTTGAACCTTCACTGCCACTTCCTTTGAGAACCATAGTGGTTTCTTACCTCGTTTCATTTTGTTTATTTGCTTTACACAAAGGCCTGTTACCTCTGTGATGGCAGTTTTTATTATTCCCCATTGTTCTTCCACCCCTCCTTCCTGCCCATTTGCTAGTGCATTCTTTAGGCACTCACCCATTTTGGCAAAGTCAGCCCTCCTAAAATCCAGTTCCTTTGTCTTTGTATGGCTTGACTCTATTGCTGTGTTTATTGTGAACCATACTGTTCGATGGTCGCTAGTTCCCAGATGGCTACGCACTTCTACATCTGTGATCCTCTCTTCATCTCCATTTGAGAGAACCAGGTCTAAGATTGCTCCCTCTTGAGTGGGCTCCAATACTAGTTGTCTAAGGCATGCCCCCTGTAGGGCATCTAGAATAACCCCACTCTTAGAAGTGGCTGCTGCAACTGCACTCCAGTTAACATCTGGCATATTCAGATCACCCATCAGCAATGTCTCCCCTTTATCTGCCATTCTAAGTATACTTTCTATCATTTCCTTGTCCATTTCCTCTCCCTGAGAGGGGGGTCTGTATACAACCTCTGTGCGGATTGTGGTGCCATTGCCTGCCTCCAAATTGACCCACAGTACTTCTTCTCCTCCCTGTTTACCCTTTTGTTCTGTTGCTTTGATTTCTTCTCTTATGTAGAGAGCTACTCCTCCTCCTCTTTTACCCTCCTGTCCCTCCTGTAGATAGTGTATCCTGGTATGTTTACATCCCAGTCATGGTTCTGTGTGTACCATGTTTCTGTGACTGCCATGATATCCAGATCTTCCTCCTCTATCAAGGCCACTAATTCAGGAAGCTTGTTACCCAGACTACGGGCATTGGTACTCATTGCTCTCCATTTTTTCATGGCTTTACCTTCTGTAGCGGCAACTCCCACTGACTTTTCTACCTTGGTCTTTTTCTCATTTAGTACCCTGTTTTGTAGGGGGAGGCTGGGATTTTCCTGCTGCTTATCAGCGCCTCCCCCCTTGACTAGTTTAAAGTCTTGCCAATGAAGCATTTAAACCGATTGCCCAAAAGACTTGTTCCCTTCCTGGACAGATGCAGACCATCCTGCCAGTATAGGCTGGTGTCCCTCCAGGTGGAACCCAGTCCCAATAAGCCAAACCCTGTACTCCACACCATTTTTCAACCATTTGTTAAACTGCATGGTGCAAAGTACCTCGCCTCACTCATGCCACTGACAGGCAGCACCTCTGAGAAGGATACTGTGTGTGCTACTTGTCTTAAGCCCTCCCCAACTCTACAAAGTCCTTCTGCACTGCTCTAATCTCATGATGAGCCAAGTCATTTGTCCCTAGGTGGACAATGGCGTCCAGCTCAGACTCCCATGCAACTGTTCTCATGATCCTGGGATGGCTTCCTGTCCCTCCAAGCCATGGCACCAGGCAGGCACCTTGCTTCCAGTTTTCCCTGCTCCCCCAGTTCTATCCCCTAATAGTGGGTCCTCCACCAGGAGCTGCTTTCTTTCCTGTGGTGCCCTCTGCCTCCTTCCTGAGGCCTCCCTTGTGACAGTTGTCTGCACCCTCCTTAGTCTCCTCTGTGGGTGCATCTGGGGAACTATGCTCCCCAGAATGGTGTATGTTGTGGAGTGTAACAACTGACTGGTGTGCCTCTGTTCCACCACCTTACCCTCCCTGAGCCCACTGTGGTCCAACTGTTGTGCTTTCTTTGCAACCTCTGAGGTAGTGGTGGTGGCTGTGGTGCTCCCTGGATGGGGCCGGTTCCCTTGCCACTGTCCAGTGCGGCCTGAAGATGGGCAACTTCCTCCCTCAGGGAAGATAGTTGTCTGCAAACAGGGCAGCATCTCAGCCTCCAGAAAGACTCCTGGAAGACTGCTGCCCCACAGCCATTACATTGTACTACTCTCCACATAACTGTCTACCTTGTTTAGTTTTTTTTGTGTTTGTTTGTGTGTGTGTGTGTGTGTGTGTGATTGGTGCATTACATAGAAATATATGTATTTATATAATGTGTATGCTTATATTGTCAGTGCCATGTGCTAGACAGGATATGACAGTGATGTGTACCTTGCCCTATTGAGGAATGATTCAGAACCCCAGGTATAAATGAACTATTTCCAGGGTGGGTGGAGTGAGGGGTGGGAAGGGTTGGGCCTAAACTGTGCCCTCACCAAACAATCAGCTAAACACTCTGACCTACCCGGTCTGATGAGTGCCTTCCTGTCAGCAAGATGCCATACCCGACAATTTGTAATACTGCTTCAAACCAGTTTGACAGAGAAAATACCCTACTAATCAAACAGAGAAAAATCCAAACATCCAAGTCAGACACAGGTAAACCTCCCCAGCCCCAAAAGAGCCTGGTGACTTGTGCTCTGAAAACAGTCAGCCTCAAAACATGTCAGCTGTGCAGAAGGGCAGACACAGAAAACAGTATTCAGCCTATGGAATTTAAACTCTTCCTGCACTGAAAACCTTAACACTTGTAACACAAGTAAAGCAAACTCCACCTCCCTCTGTTGATTGAAAGACTGCCTTTTCTGATAATTCTAAGTTCCTTATTTCACCCTTCAGTTAGAAGTATCCTCCACCTGAAGAATATTAACTTTCCTAAGGAATCTGCTTCAAACCAAAGACAATTGTAAATTGTAAGATTCATCTCCCTATGATGTGAGCACTACTCACTTTCTTGCAAATCTTAAGTCCAGTGTTGCAGCTTGCAACCAGAGGTAGCTTCACCTGAAGACTATGAGGTTATCTGATGAGCCTGCTAAAATTAGTACTTTATTCAAGGTCTGTAAGATTCTTCCAGAGCTATTGGCTGTTAAGTAGCTGTGATGTAAGCACTTCCTGACACAGTCTGGCTTGGCCTTATAAGGCACACTGAGGTAAACAAAAGAAAAAACAGTTTCCACCCCCTAGGCACTGTCTGGGTCCAATACACAGCCGTTAACCTGCTCTCAATTCAGGGCTTATGACAAATTCTTAGCCCAGTGAATACTCACAGTATTACAAATATTGCAATGCAAACAGTCAATCACTAACTCCAATCAAGTTAGAAGGGCAGAAACACAGAAAACAGTAAAATCTTAACAATTGTAACAAGTAAAGCAAACTCCACCTCCCTCTGTTGATTGAAAGACTGCCTTTTCTGATAATTTTAAGTTCCTTATTTCACCCTTCAGTTAGAAGTATCCTCCACCTGAAGAATATTAACTTTCCTAAGGAATCTGCTTCAAACCAAAGACAATTGTAAATTGTAAGGTTCACCTCCCTCTGTTGTGAGCACTACTCACTTTCTTGCAAATCTTAAGTCCAGTGTTGCAGCTTGCAGCCAGAGGTAGCTTCACCTGAAGACTACCTGCCAGTGAATTGGCTCCTTTATCCAGAGGTCAGCCTCCTGAGACTGTGTCAGTGGCTTAAAAAAAAAGTCTCCAAATTTGAATCTACTCTGTCCAAAGGGATTGCCTGAGAGGGCTCAGCCTGGCTTCTTTCTCCCCTGTGGGCCTGGAATGTGGCCCAACTGGTTTGGCTATGGGCTGACTAGGTGTCAGTCTTGATCAGGGGGAAGGGAGGATAAAGAAGAGAGAAAAAAAATAGTTTTTTTTTTAAATCCTGAATTTAGACTGCTAGGATTGTCTGTTGGAGTGGGGCCTGTTCTGTGTTTCAGAGGGTCACCAAAGCTTTTCAAGGGTTTCCCTTTAAGCTGCCAGGGTCCCCATAACTGCCTGACACCTCATGTCTCTGAGGATCCCCTATTTTCTGTGATGCCCCCAAGTCCACTGTTTTCTGTGGTGCCCCCAATTTCCCCGGGGCACTACACAAGAGAAAAGAAAAAAAAAGTCACTTTTTTGTAAGTTAGAGAGGAAGAAATAAGAGAAGTAGTTCATCGTCATCAGCCATAAAAAACAAATTACAACATAAATTGAATAACAATCGAAAGAGATACCCCCTAAAGTATACAGGTTTGGCTTGAGTCAGAAAGCACCAGTCATTTTATGTGATTGGCACATCCGAGTCAATAATCCATGGCATGTTCCTCCTTCGAGCCTGTAGTTCTGTATGTGGGGTAATTTTAGCTTCTTTTACATAAATATCATTAATGTCATGCCTGATTTTAGCAATAAGTTCAGCATAAGACACAGTCTTTTGTTGAAGTGCAAACAGAGATCTAGCATTCCATAGGAACCATTTAATGGTTAACAGAACCACATGCAGTGTTCTAGTATGCCATCACAACACTTCCCCTGTATCTTGTCCATACATAAGAGCCTCTTTTGGTATATTGGCAAACCAGGTGGTGTTCCATTCAGTGGCCAATAAAGCCCAGAATCCTTGAATATGGGAACAGGTAAAAAAGTGATGATGAATGGTTTCTTCCTTTTGAAAACACTTCAACCTACTACAATATCTGTTTGTGAGCTGTTTGTGCTTCTGGTTAGACTTAACATGTATCTTTTAATGAGATCCCAGCCAGTGAAGGTCCCACATCTTACCTGGGATTCTGCTCTCTTTTACAAAGAGAAGTAGTGAAGAAGTATAAATTAAAGGGTACTTTGCAAATGTCACCCTTTCTTTAAAAAAATTGTCTTGCACCCATTTATACACTTCCTTTCTGCATTTAGTAAGCACCATAGAGATTGTTATTTTCCATTGCTTAGGCTTCTGGAAAGCATCTCTCATATACTCAAGGGTCCCTGCAAACTGCCTAATAATAGTAAGCCTTTCCCGCTCCCACTGTGCTAACCATGATGAGCAAGAGCCGCATGTCAGAGAGACCCAGCCCTGACTTCCAAAGGCTAAAAGTGGTCTAATATTAATGTATAAAAAAATAAGAAAAAACAATAGGGTTTATCATCCCAAGTCCACCCTGTGAGACAGGAAGGTATGCAATATTTCTCTTAATGGGATTCAATCAGCTCCTCCAAAACCACCTGAAAAAAATACTCAAAATCTGTGATTCTAAGGATTTAGGTGGTGGGTAAATCTGATTAATACATACAAAAACAGAAAGGAGAAATGTTTGGATGAGATAAAATATTTTCTGTTTTCCGTGCTTCCGCTTATTCCACCCTATCATCATGTGAAGTCCATGTTGCAGTTTACTCTCCCAGTTCAATACTGCATCATTCTCTGAGCCATATAGGATATGGAAAATAAGTATTGGATCTAATGTGACCCATATCCCTTGAGCATTATTAGTCAGAAATTTAGCTACACATTTACTAATATTCAGATGTACTCCGGCAAAGTTTCCATATTGCTGGCATATCTGAATAGCTGCTGATGCAGAATGTTCATCTTGTACTAGGAAGCACAAATCATCTGCATATGCAATGGCTGCCACTGGGAGAGTCTTATCTGATAGAATAATATGTTGCAGTAAAACCAAATTGTTTGAAGTTCTTAAGAGGGGATCAATGCAAATGGTGAAGAGGAGGGGGCTTAGAAGGCAATCTTGCCTCACACCCCTGCCTACCCTTGCCATAACCCCTTCCAGCCATGCACCATTGCTGTCACTATTGCACTTATTTACACTCACTGTATCCAAGCAATGAATTCCTTAGGAATGCCATAGTGCTCTAAGACATCCCATAGAAAACCATGACTAGCAGAATCAGATGCCTTTTTCTGGTCCAATGATATAGCTACTCCAGTTCCTGCCCCCCCCCCACCATCCATACTCAAACAACTGTCTCACCAAGATCAGATGGTCAGAGATACTTCTACCTGGTACTGCACAAGATTGTGCAGGTGAAATCAAATAACCTGCTACCTTCAATAATCTAGTGTTTAGTATTTTAGCTAGGAGTTTAAAATCGGTATTTAAAAGAGAGGCGCTCCTCCAATTTTGTATATCACTTCAGTCCCCTTTCTGGTATTAAAAAATAACCAGCCCACAAGTCATTCTTAGTGAGGGAGAATGGGTCTGAAGTATACATGTAAAAACTGTTGCACTTCTACCAGCAATTGGTGGCCGATGTATTTGTACAGTTCATTGGTAAACCATCACTCGCTGGTGATTTATTATTTGCTAAGTAGTCTAAGGCAAGGTGTACCTCATCTGGACATATGTCTTGTACTAATACTGCAGCATGATCTGCTGTACATCTGGGAAATTGTAAGCCCTGCAATAGCTCCTGATAATTAGAAGTTGCTTTGGAAGGCTTGAAAAACAGTCGCTGCATATGGACATCTTTCACTTTCCTAATGTCCGAGGGATCTGAGCATAAGACATTATTGTCATCCCGTAAACTGTCCATGTGTTTTTGTGTGACACTCTTATTACAGAGTTCAAAAGGGCAAGTAAATTCCTTTTTACCAGGTGTTGAAAATCTCTGCTGATTTTGTAAATTCTGGGCCTACTGTACATCTGGTGAAATTGTGCCGTTTGTTGCTCAGTGTTTTGTATTTGAACTGTAAGAGTTTTGCCTGCAAGATGGGATGAAGATAGAAGTTTTTGCAACTGTATTCTATTTTGTTAATTACTGGTGATATATCATATTTTTGTTGTGCTTACTGTAGAGTTTAACAAGCTGTGCCAAACCTGCAATGGTATCCTCCCACCATATAGGCAGATCCTCATAAAAACTGAACACAGACTTTCTAGCTTCAATAAAATAAGTGAGGAATTAAATTTCCATGTTCCTGGCCCATAGGAGGAGATAATCGTACTACCTAGTTTAAGACCTAAGATCTTATGGTCAGAAAAGTCACATATTAGCACCTCAACCTGTTGAATAATCAAGGTTGATGTAACAAAAAAATAATCAATTCTTGTAACTAAGAGACCCCTAAAATAGCTGGTTCAGAGTTCCAGAGATATAACAATGTGTATAAGCAGCTCACAAGCTTGATTGGTTGAGTGAAATATAAACCTCCTGTATGTATTTGTTCCAGATGTAACTGAGAGTAAAAAAGCTTTTATAGTGTATGTTAGAACATTGTTGTTAGTCAAAATCCATCTTTTACCAGCGCTGTTGTACCATCGCTGTGACGTCAGTATGCTGTTGTACTATCATTGATACATCACAGTGATGGTACAACAGCATTGACTATCTTTGCACATGCGCAAGTTGCGGCACGTCCAAAATTGTCTGGCCTCTGAGGTTTGCATTCAAACCGTCAGCCTGTCTAGAGCCGCAGCCTTCCCGAGCGGCATCCTGCAGACATAGAGGACTTGCTTTCCAGTTGCTGTAGCCTAGTCACGTCACCGCTGTCTTGCCCCACCAGCCATTGCTTGTTGTTGAGGGAGAGGAGAAGGGAATTGCGGTAGGTAGCATGGACTTTTGAGTGGGGTGATCACAGAAGAAGTGAAATCTGTTTATTTACTGTTGCCCATACACTATAAAAGACAATGGATAGGCAACAGTAAACAACAACACTGTCTTCACTTCTCAAGGTTGTATGACAACCGTAAACCTCTCGAGCTTCACTCTCGAGGTTTCCATGGTTGTCATGACAACCACTCGAAGTGAACAACAGTGTTGTTGTTCACTGTTGCCCATCCATTATCCTCTATATGGCACTTTAAGTGTGAGACTTTTTTGTGAGCTGCTTATATTGGGGTGTGTGCCTTCTACGATTTATGAAAGAATATAACTTATTTAGAAGTAGCACCACCAGTCTAGTGATCACCACTAGTTTGAGAGTACAACAATATGCATCTTTCATATGTGTATTTTTAACCATTTGTTGTAAAAAGGCCATATCACAAAATATTTTTTTAGTTTTTGTATTCTTCCCTCTAACAGCTACAGAGATGATGCAATTGAAAACCCCACCCAAAATGACATTCTGTGAGGAATATGAACATGATTGTAGAATTTGAAATAAGACTATCCTATCTGATTTAGTCTGGGGTGCATATACATTCAGAATTCCATAATGATTCCCTTTAATTTAATTTTAACTTCAAGCAAAAGTACCCTCTCAGAAGAGACATCAAGAAGTTTCACCAATTGAAAAGGAATTCCTGAAAACTGTCAAGCCACAGCATGCTTCTGGACATACCTCTCAACTGTCCTTGATTTTCAGGGACATCCCTGCTTTTGCCTCAAAATTTTGCTCTGTCCCTCCTAAAAATTATGTTTCCATGACCAAACAGTGGGGGTTGTAAGCACAAAATAATGTCAAACATTAAAGTTATGGACTTGTTCTTCCATAGAAAATGCATTTTACATTAAGCCTCTTATTCTACCAGCTTCCTGAGTGGATACCACCAATTTTGAAAATGCGTCCTGGATTTTGGTCCTTTGTCCCTGATTTTTTTAAGCTTTGTCCCAGATTTATGAGGCAGGAGGTTGAGAGGTATGCTTCTGGACCAATTGACCAATAGGAAGGGCCTATATTCCATAATTGAGTGGCCTCCTTAATGTCACACAGGGAGTGTAGTGTGGTATCCTGCAATAGAAAAACCCCACTCCCCAGTGATTTAATGTTTGAGAATGCAGCCTGTCTGTTGCAATGATTTTTTTTTTTATCATGGCTGCTATTTTTACCACCTGCTGCAGTGCGTGTACCAGTGTGGGGCATCCAGGCACCGGCCCTACCTGCCCGGAGAGCTGGGTAGCTCAAACTGCACCCAGGAGGGTCCAGGATGGCCATCATGCCATCCTGCTGAAGGGCCCACATGCCATTTTTAGCCAGGATAACCCTGGACCCTCCCCGACGGTGCTCCGCACAAGTCCTCCAGGCAGCACAGGGTGCGGCCATCAAGCAGCTTGGTTGTGCCCAGCCTTTTTTCCTCTGGTTTACACCTACAGAGATGCGGACGTGCAATGACGTCAGGCACAATGTGCTGATGTCTGCTGCACCCTTCCCCAACTCTCACTTTGCTAGCAGCACCCCCAGGAATCTCCAGAGGTCACTACCATGCAGTGAATGTACCCCAGCTCAACCCAGAACTAGGAGACCAGTCGGTGGATGCTCAATCCTAGTCCTCCCCTGCCAGCCCTCGGTGACCCGAGCTTGTTCACGAACCTGTTTCGCCGGCAAGATACGAGGTGTGGTGTCCAGCGCCTCAACCCTCAGCATCACTAGGCCTGCTTGTTGCAATGATTTTTAACACTGTTTACATTCAGAGAGTAAAGTGCTAAATCGTGTGCCATGGGTAACATGGGAAGAAGCTAAAAAGGGATAGAAAACCTGATCAGGGTGGTTGCTTAGAGGAGCTCCTAATCTAATATGCTTCAATCTGGCTTTAGCTTTAGAAGGTTGATTATTGTCTGGTAGAGAAGGGGAAGGGAGGACTACACAACAGATGAATCTTCTCTAGCAGAACTACCATCTTGTATGGATGAGGGGAGTGAAGAATCATCATTTTCGTTACCCGAGGTTTCCAGGGCATCTGTAAGAGCCTCAAACCTATGTGATACCAGAATGCCAGTAGTTTTTATTACCTTAGGACTGGGTTGTGACCAGTTCTGTCTCTTTCTAGCGGCTTGCTTAGGTTTTCCAGGCTCTAGGCCTGCTTGAGGGGGAGAGGGGCATTTCAGAAACTGCAGCTGTCTCCACTATGGGTTCTTCCAGTATTTCAGCCTGGTGAGCTAGGAAGGGGGTAGTCTGGGTCAAATTCAGTTGGGTAGATATTTCTATGGATTGTTCCCTACAATCACCCTGCAGCTTTCTCTCCAGGAATTCTTCCTGTGTTGGGGGAAGAGGACTGTGATAGGACCTGCCTCTAGCCTTTTGTGCCATAGCAACAAGCATCCTCTGTTCCTCACTATCTGATTGGTTAGGTTAATTATGTGATGCCCAGGGACAAGTATGATACAAGTGTCCTTTTGCATCACATAAGTTGTAATGTTGCTCATTTCTGAAATGCCCACTAGTGTGCCCCTGCTCCCCACATAAAGTGCATTTCAATTTGTCACACAGAGAACTAATATGTCCGGTATCTCCAAAGCGGTAACAGGCCTTTGGCTGTCCTTTGTAAAATAGGACCCCTCTGTCTCTCCTGATGAAAAAAGTGTTTGGCAGATGTTGTAATCCTGTCACCATAGGGTGTAGGGCAACCTGTACTTTTCAAACACCAGTCCAAATCGTGTCATCATGAAAAATTGCCTCTGGATTCCCTAGGACATTACATTGTTGCTTGAACCAATAGAGAAGATCTGTAACACTGATCTCTTCATTATGGAAGAGGACTGTGAAAGTTCTGTTGACAAGTCTGGTTAAAGGAATTGCCTCTAAGGGTGCCCACAGAGACGTGGTTTTCAAATGGTGGTAAAACTCCCCAAATTTTTGTAAAACACTGTTAAGCTTGAAGTTTATATCGAAAGTCTGTTCCCCAGAAACTTGTATTAGGGCATGTATTTTGGCAAGAGCATAATTCATGTATCTTAGTAAAAGTGATTTGGACATGATTGATCAGGGAATACTTCCAAGCCTCCTTTATAAATTAAACACACAGCATTATGTCTTTTGGCAGGGTAGACAGGTTCCCTAAAAAAGGACGCATAAGACCTGTCTCTCCTGTGAGAATATTGCCCTCGTTGATCATTAATAACTGGAGGACAAGCTCTAGGCTCCTCTCGAGATGGGCCAGCCCAGTCTGAAGTAGGCTTTCTCTAAGGGATGAGGGTGCGGGCATCCACAACTTGTGAAAAATCAGGAGCTGCCATATCGAGCTGTGGATTCTGTGTAAGTTGCAGATCTTCAGGGATGTGTAATGGGGACATATTGTTTGAGACAGAAGTAAGGTTAATAAATGTATGGTCAGTAGTCTGAGATGCTGCTGTATCACTAGCAGGAACCATCAAAGAAATATCCATATGGTCCCCTGTAACATGGATGAGGAACGAACCTGACACCCATTACCTAGTCTTAGTCTGTTTCCAGCCTGCTCCCTGTAAAGCTGCTTTTACAGACCAAGCAGAAGACTGAGTTGCCTGGTTAGCAGTGTCTATATCCTGCTGTGGAGTCACAGAGGTAACACCCGGATTGTGTCTTTTAGGTCTAATCTCCACAGGGTCTAGCATGACAGGCAAATAAGCCTTATTCAAGGTAAATAAAGTAGAGGAGGAAGAGGTACTTGCATTGATTGTGCACTGGTGTCCAGTCATCCACTGCAAAGCTAGTAAATCCTGCAATGTATCTAGCATTGACTTTGTATTACCAAGTGTGTTAGAAGGTAGTAGCGGGGCCTGTTGAAGGTTGCTAGGGAGAGGCTCCATGGTGGTGTGTAGGTCTGATGTAGCAGCATGCACTAAGGAAATTGTTTCCTGCAGTTCCTTTTGTCAGAGCCGGAAAACTTGCTCCACTTGGCATAGTTAAGCTTCTAAGTCAGTAGCAGTAGTAGATTTAGGAGTATGCTGAACAATTGTAGTAGTAGTAGTAGTAGTAAAAAATTTTATTCATACAAAAAATGAATAAGGATATCTCCACTGAGCCGAAGCTCCTTTACAGTGAGATCCAGGTGTCATTTCCAGTTACTCTTATAAGTTAACAATACATAACGAAGGAAAACACATATGCACTATAATTATACATCAATAAATATAACACAGTTCCAAATCATAAAACAAACTAGAACAAGAAGAACATACAAAAAAAAACAATAATTAATTCACAGTATATATTTAATACAAGTTACAATCTACCATCCTAAGATTCAAACTATTTCCTATCATAACTAATATTTTCGATAAGCCATTGGTTAATTTGGTGAAACTGAAAATTTCCCTCAAGGAGTCTAAACTTCCCAGGCAATTTATTCCAAATGGAAGGTCCAATATTAAAAAAAATGCTTATCCCCCCAAGCCGTTCTACGACTTGGGACTGCACAGTCCAAGTAATTAGCAGAGCGCAGACCCTCAATAGGTCTTTTTATTTTAATGGACTCAGCCATATATTTAGGGACTTTTCCTGAGATACATTTTAACATTAACATAATTGTACTAAGAGCCCACCTTTGAGACAAAGTATGCCAGTCTAATTCTTTATACATATCTACTCTATGTGCCCTCTTTGCAGCTCCCAGTATAAATCTAATTAATTTATTATACATAACATAAAGCTTATGAAGTTGCTTTTTAGACGCACCCATATATATCAAATTACCATACTCCAATATGGGTAGTACAACAACACTTACAACTAATTTTCTAATTTCCAAAGACATGCTATTTCTTACTCTATATAATGACCCAAAGCACTTACCAACTTTAGTCAAGGTATTATCTATATGACTGTCCCAATTAAATTTTGTATCTAAATACACCCCAGATATTTATAACTAACAACTTGTTGCAAGATTCTTCCTGAAAATGTTTTAATTTGTAACCCCTCATATTCAGTTTTAGACAACTGAGGTCTGTCCTGGCAGCAGTAATTCACCTGCTGTAGTTTCAGAGACATTCATTCCTCATTCAGGCATGTTTCCCTTAAGAGTTTCATCCAGCAATATTGGTACTCCCTCTAAAGTATATGGAGCATCAAAAAGCTTAACCACCTCTGCAGAAAGTATGGCAGTGGAGGAGACTGACTCCAGTACCATGCTCACATCCATCTCATCCAGTGGTTCGGAAAGGGGCCATCTCAGCCAGAGGTTCCCTCTACAGGTCAGTAGGGGAATTTCCATGGTATCCTAACCAGATTTCCCCCATTCACTAGAAATACCACCAACAGCTTAATCTAGTTCAATTTCAGTTGGTTACCACCTGTATCCCCCTTCCCCCGGACGTCCCTGAAAAAGGGACTTGTACTCTCAGTGGGCCTACCGGGTCAACAAAATTCTATAATAATAATAATAATAATAATAATACTTCTGTCTGGGCCTGGAGCTTTATCTGGTTTGAGAACTGCCAGGCCTTTTTGGACCCTGTCTTTGGTGCATACTGAGGTTTCCAACCTACAGATTCATCTAGTGGCTACATTGGTACTGCTATCAGGTAGGGGCCCATTCCGTCCCTGGTGAATACAGAAGTATTTATTTAAGACTGCAGCCTTCTGCCCATCATCTTTGAGCATCTTACCATCATCTCGTAGCCTAACAATCCCCTTCCTTTCTTTCTTTTTCCCTGATTTACCCAAACAATTGTTTTCCCCAACTTAATCCCCTTGTCAGTCTGCAGCTTGGTGGCAGCCTTTGCCTCCCTTACTGCTCTTTTATCTTCTCATATTTTCTGACTATATTCCTCCCACTCCTCCTCCTTCTGGCTGCTTGTAAATCTGAGGAATGCTACCCTCCTGGCCCTGATTGATTTTCATTGACCTTACATGAGAACCACATGGGTCTTTTGTATACATTTCTTTTTAACAACTAATTTGATACAAAGCTTTGTAGCCTTGAGGACGGTCTCCTTTATAATCCCCCCTGTTGTCTTCCACACCTGTATTATCCCTAACTCTGGCCAATCTCTCTCTCACCAACAGTGTCATTTTATTAAAGTCTGCCCCTTTAGAGTTTAGGACCTTCATCCATGACTGTGTTCTTTCATCTCTTAGAACAGACTCAAACCAGATGGAGTCATGGTCACTGTTAGCTGCTACCAGATGCCGCTGTGAGCTTTACCCACAATGACTCAACTTCTTCCATATCATTCTTGACACTAACATTTTCTACAACAGTGATACCCTCTCTCACATAGAGAGTTACTCCGCCTCCCTTGCCCAGTCTTCTGTCTTTTCTGAAAAGCAGGTAGCGTGAAGTCCCAGTTGTTGTTGCCAATGGTCCACATTTCCATGATAGCAACAAGATCCACCCTAGTATCTGCCTGTAATGCCTGTAAATCATGAACTGTATTGCCCAGGCTTCTGGTGTTGAGGCATACTCCCTTCCAGTAACCACCTATATGCTTTTTTTTGGCAGTCTGTGGTCCTCCTCCCCTTTGTCTAGATCCTTCTGCCCTGTCCTAACCGATATTCCCTCACTGTACCCCCTATTTTTCTTACCTGCTTAATTCTTGCCTTGGACTTTACCATATGCCTTGGCCTAGTGTTCCTGTTTCCAGCCCCTGCTTGTGGATGGCAGTCAGCTAAGTTCCCTCCCTTCCCTCTGATCATGGTAGTCTTTCTAGCATCTGGTTCCCCCTCATTCAGTTTAAATGTCCAATACAGACTTCAAACCTCTGCCTTAGTGCTCTTACCCCCCTCACTCATTAGATGGAGTTCACTGTTCTGGAATGGTCTCCATTCCCATAAGTCACCCCAGATCGCAGCTGGAGCCTGCTGCACACTCCATTGGGGGTTGAGGGGAATCTTCGGTGCTGGCCCCTTCCCCCTGCACTGATCCTGCTTATCTCCTCTGCTCCCTGATAAACTTGCGGGTGGAGCACAAAATGCTTGACTGCCTCGGGGGTTCTCAGCAGCAGGGAATCCTATTTGGCTGTCCCCCTGCCCAAAGAAAGAACGACCTGAGCTGCTGCCATTCAACTGAACCTGTGCAGGAGGTTAAAAAAAGTACTGTTGTGTTCTTACCTTGCTACTGGACATAGAATGGGGTTTCTGCTAGGTTTCTGCCACTGTACACAGAACGGGGGATTTTCAGCACCAGCCGAATAGAGCGGAAAGACTTTTACCGGAGACGCTCCCCCTGGAGGCTTTGGATCAGCCAATCAGAAGAGCAGTCTCACAGAAGCAGCAATTTCAAAATATCCCTTTGTCCCATCTGCTGCACCGCCAGCTTAAAAGACAAGCAGAGCTGAGCTTGGATCAATAACGATTGCTGTTGGAGCCTGCTGCACATGCCATCAGGGATTGAGGGGAATCTTCCATGCTGGCCCCTTCCCCATGTACTAATCCTGCTTATCTCCACTGCTCCTCACCAGACTTGCAAGTGGAGCATGAAACACTTGAATGCCTTGGCAGTTCTCGGCAGCAGGGAATCCTGTTTGGCTGTCCCCCTGCCCAAAGAAAGAACTACCTGAGCTGCCGCCATTCGACTGAACCTGCGCGGGAGGTTAAAAAAACTGCTGCTGTGTTCTTATCTTGCTACTGGACGTAGAATGGGGTTTTTGCTAGGTTTCTGCCACTGGACACAAAACGGGAGTTTTTCTGCTGCCCACTCATCCCCCACCTCCTCCATTTATTAAATGGACTCACATGTACCATCTCTTTCTGGGAACAGCAAATAAACTGCCATGCCCTGTTTGCTGAAACACTAACACTGTTTTTCTTCTAAAGTGACTGCTTCTAGCAGCTAATATAGTTAACTTATACTGGGCTTTTACACTGTCTCATGTAAGCATGTGCCAATGATGTTATTACTTCTGGTTTTGCTCCTTTTATTAGGAACATAGTCTGTCTACTGTAACTGTTAGTTTGGCTCTACCTTCTTCATTTTTGCCCAGGGCTTAGAATGTTACAGATTAAATTAGCACCATTCACTCTAGCCTCTTAATACTGAAATTTAGGCTGTGTCATAACCCCTGCCTCAACCATCCTCACTTGCTGGGGGACCACCACAATGAGGCCAGAACTATCTTAGACCTAGACAGCAGTGTAGCAGTTACCCTCCTATTACCTAGCCAGTGGTGTAGTAGTGGTGCTATTACCCTAATATCAGCTACTATTCTTAATCTCCCAAAAATGAATAGGGGGGTCCTGTTAGCAGCATTATATGTCTTGGCAGTCCTTAGCTGTGACCTTGTACTACAATGTGCACCTGCTGCCACTAGTCAATCAGGCCACAGACCAGTAGATGGTTACTTGGCCTTATACCCTCTTGATGCCTTCTCATCGGCCTTGATCTACATGAATGGGCTTAGAAAGGGTGGGAACTGGTACATGTTGCTGTCCTTTACAGGAAGCCATGTACAATGGCCCACCTTTCTCTCCCCCAGACTAGTGGTGGTGGTGGTACTAGTGACTGCAAAGCTACTGCTGGCGGGTGATATTGAATTAAATCCTGGTCCCTTAGGCCCAAATGTAAGTATCAGTGCCACAAACGTTCCAATGTGGGCTTCCACTAAGGGAGTTAAGCTAGCACACCTGAATGCATGTAGTCTTAGGCCAAAAATGCATGAAGTTCAGGCATGGGTAGATACCTACTCTCCTGACATAATGGCTATCTCAGAGACCTGGCTCAAGCCCAATGTACTGGCCCATGAAGTCGACCTCCCTGGTTACAGGATGTTTAGATCGGATAGACTTGGTAGGAAGGGTGGTGGTGTCACCCTCTATACAAAATCTTCTATCAGTGCTAGCTCAGTGACCCAGGATACCCACTCTAATACTGCTGGTGAGTAGTGTTCATACAACTATTGCTGGGTGGGATGAAGCCACTAATTATTGGGTCTGTATATCACCCACCAAAGGATGCCAACACTGCCTTTAAGGCCACTATGGGCATGGTCCAAGGGCTGCCCCCAGTTGAAACAATTATCCTAGGGGACTTTAACATCCACTGGGGTGCCTTGCCTGATGCTGAGATAAAATCTGTTCTAACTGAATTAAATCTTTCTCAGATTATTCAGGTACCCATGAGGCTTAACATGAAATCTGGCAACCACACTACCTCGGACTGGATTCTCGTATCCAGACCCGAGAGGGTGAAACTGTCTGGCACCTTTAGCGACTCAATTAGTGACCATATCCCAACATTTCTAATCTGTAGAAATGATTTTCCCACCCTCCCTCCCAGAACTTTCTGGACTAGGGACTTCTCCAAATTTGAATGCAGATCCTTTCTAAGATCTCTAGCTGGAGTAGAACAGGCCCAGATCAAAATTGCCCCCACTCTTGATGCTGCCCTCTATAGCTTCATAAACTACTTCACTTCTGTTGCCAATAGGCATGTCCCCTCAAGCAAATGAGGGTCAATGTCAACATGCCAAATGGTTAACAAGAGAGAACAGAGCACTTATGAGGGCAAGGGATAAGGCCTGGAACAATTTCAAATCCTCTAATCTCACTGAGGACTGGCTATGCTTCAGTGCTCTGTGTAATAAATGCTAGAAGGAACTGAAACTGGCAAAGAAAAAGTTCCTAAGGGATCTGCAGGCCTCAAATTTATCTAACCCTAAAAAATTTTGGTCCCAAGTTAATGCCCTGTTAAAAGGTAAAAACTCTCGAGGATACTGACCTAATATGGAGCAGCATCCAGTACAAAGACCCGTCTGATGCCGCTAGTGGAATTAATGAGTATTTTACTGATCTTAACAAATACAGAAATCAATTGGGTGGTCTCACCACCCAACAGAACACAACTGATGTGCCAGGTCAACAACCGCAATTCCATCTCAAACTCATCTTTCAGAAAGATGTCCTCAATCATCTGCTGAAGGTAAATGCCACGGGTGGAACCAGCTCTGACAATCTTACCCCCTACCTTTTAAGACTAGCTGCCCCTGTCATAGCCTCCCCCATTACCTGGATCTATAACAGATCTCTACTTGAAGAGAGTGTACCCTACCTGTGGAAAGTCGCATTAGTCACACTAGTACATAAAGGTGGACTCCAGGAGCCAGTTGAAAATAACCAGCCCATTCCATCCTTCCAACATTCAACAAAACTCTACAGAGGTTAATTTATAACCAATTACATGACTATCTTGAGAGGTACAATGTCCTAACCCCTGAACAGCACAGATTTAGGAAGCATCATGGGATGGACACAGCCCTTGTCAGCCTGACCAGCTCCATCCAGAGCTCTGTGAACCAAGGGCACCTAGTTGGTGCAGTCTTTATAGACCTCACCAAAGCTTTCGATCTGGTAAACCGGCAACTGTTAATCAGTAAGCTGGAATCGTTGGGTCTTAATTACTGTTCCCAAAAGTGGTTTACAAGCTCTCTTGAAGGCAGATCTCAAATAGTAAGGTGGCGAGGTGCTCTCTCTGATTAACAGCCCATCCTAGATGGAGTTTCACAAGGCTCCATTCTGGGGCCTTTGTTATTTTCATTATTCATAAATGACCTCCTCCAACATTCCGGAGGGGCCAACATCACTCTATATGCTGATGATGCAGCAATCTTTAGAACTGCCCCAGACTCCACTAACCTGAATGAGCATCTAGGCAAAGACCTCCAATCACTCGAGAAATGGCTCCACTCCAAAAAATTTGTTCTCAGTGGGAAAAAAAAATGAAAGCTATATTGTTTGGGCCAAGGAATGTGGGCTTGGACCACTCTGTAGAGCTTTCACTTTTCCTCCCTGATCAAACAAAGACGGAAGTGGTCAAATCCACTAAGTACCTAGGGATCCACCTTGACTTTAGAAACTGTACCTAACCAAAACAAATAATCAGAAGGTAGGCCTTTTGTACAGTCTCAGTCCCTTCCTCAACACAGCGTCCCAGACTAGAATTGCTCAAAGCACCCTTCTCCCTACCCTCCTCCATGGGGCCCCTGTGCTACACCCACTCAGGAACATGGAACTGCAGATGATTAGGTCCCTCTATCATAGGATAGCAAGGTTCACCAGCTCAGCTCAGTCCCATGACCACCATTGTCTGGTCCTTGGGGCTCTTGGGTGACCATCACTAGAAGGAAGACTGTGCTACCCCTCCCTATGCCTGGCCTTCAAAATATTGTAGGACTGTACCTCCCCACCAGCCTCAAAAATTTGCCACAGCCAAAGCTATGTAGCCAAACCCCAAGACCCTCAGAATGCAATTTGCTCCAGGTGCAAAGAGTTAGGATCTCTGGTATAGCACAATCTTTCTCCACATCCATCCCTCCCTGTGGAACTCGCTCCCATCCAGTATCCAGTCTTCTGCTTCCCTGAGAGGTTTCAAAAAGCAGCTTAAAACATACAGTACCTATTGAGTTTGAGCCAATGTCACTGTCACAACTGATAAGGTATTTGTCCTTTGGACAGGAACCTGGGTGTACTCAGATTGCACAGTGTCTCTAAAATACTATGTATAGTTTGTCTCTGAATCCCTATAACTGTTTGCAACTGTTTTGATCATAAGCAATGTGCTGCAACTGATTAATATTTTGTATCTTTCCTGATCTATGACCTGTCTCGATATGTATTATGTATAAATGTAATGCTTATGTTTACCTGTAATTAACTCCAGGTCACCCCTGAAAAAGGGACCTCTGGTCTCAGTGGGCTTACCTGGTTACCAAAATTTAAATAAATAAAGTTGTCCACAAAGTGGAAATCCTTTGTTTGACATCATTTCTTTAGGCACTTATTAAATTTGGCTATTTCTGTCCTTAGAATTTTCTCCTCCTTCCGTCCCCACCCCACACAGGGAGGACCTCGGAGAAGACCAGGGATGCTGAGCATGCCATAAATCATTCCACCAGTTTCTCAAGGCTCTGTTTGGCTGCTTCCACCATTTGGTTTGCTGGATCTTTGGTCCCCAGGTGAATCAGCATTCACAGGACTTCCTCTGAGCTGTCCTCCCCATATGTTCCACATCCCTTTTAGCTGAGACACCATGGAGGCACCTACTTGCCACCTCTTTTTGTGTGCCCCCATCCAAATGTGACTCCACCTCTCTAATCATAGAGTCCATCACCACCACTGGGATTTGTTTTACTTTTTTTCTATTTACCTTTTTACCATAGGACGCCCCTACACTGTTCTACTGAGTCTCACTGACTGACATGACGTGTCCCTTGGAAGGTCAAGTTCCTGCTCCCCTGCAAGGTGTGCAAAATGGTTTGCAGTTGGCCTAGGGTAGACATGAACTGTGCCATTATGGCCAATCCTTGACTTTTCCTGCTCTCTCCCCATCACTTTCCATTGCCTGGGCCTTGGCCTCTGAGGGAGTGGGAGTGGGGGGTGAGCTCCCATGAAGCTGTTGAAGCAACTGAAATATTTCCACCCATGTAGCCTCCAGCTGAACTCTGAACTCCAAAAGATTCTTGCAGATGGGGCAGTGTATAAACCTCTAGAGGAACTCCCTGTAGATGAGTGCCCACAACCACTGCAGTTTACAATCTCCATACTGACTTACCTAGTTAACTAATAATGAAGTACTTTCAAGCTGCAGTGCTTTGTTAAATTGGTATCCTTTGTAATTGAGCAGAGTGGCCGGCTGCTGGCTGCCTTGTTGGGCTGACTCCAGTGGACAGACTCCAATGTCCTTATCATGGGGTGCCAAACAATAGGGGGCCATTTTGTGGCCTCTTCCATATATAGTACAGGAAATGGACTAGTGATGTGGGAAGATGTTCATGATTGGGTGGTTCAGAGGCTAGGGGTTCAGCTAGTAACCTGATTGGCCACTTTGTCTGATCCTTCCTGGAGCTCTTAGCTCCATTTGAAAGTACAAGTTCAAGTTCTCGGCAGGAGGAAGGGCTCCCATTGTTTGAAAAAAGGGACCCTTGGTACCCTGAAGCTCTTCATTTGAGGTAGCACTGCTCTGATCAGCCACAGATTTTGAAACCTCTGCTCAACTCTTTGTGCAGTCAGGCAGACACCTGTGATTGACCAGTCCAGAGGCTGGGGGCATGGGTAGTGACCAGATTGGCTATATTCTTTGATCCTTATTGGAGCTGTTAGTTCCACTTGAAAGCAAATGTTCATCTCCTCAGCAGGGGGAGGGTTCCCTTTATTTGAAAGAAAGGACCATCTTTTCCCTGAAGCTCTTTGTTCAAGGTGACACTGCTCCAGTTGTCTCTGGGGTTTAAAAACATCTGCTCAGCTCTTTAAGCAGTTGGGTAGATGTCCATGAGTGACCAGTTCAGATGCTGTTGGCATGGCTGGTGACCTAATTTGCTAACTACTCTGATCCTTCCTGGAACTGTTAGCTCCACTTGAAAGTAAAAGTTCAGTTCATCAGTGGAGGTGGTGGGGTCCCTTTGTTTGAAAGAAGGGACCATCACTGTCCTGAAGCTCTTTGTTTGAGGTAGCTGTTGTGATACCATGAGAAATAGTCATGAATATCACTGTGCACTTCCCTGAATTCTTGCAATATGCCAGATAACCACTAGAGTTCACTGATGTAATGGATTGTGGAAGCAAATGCACATGCAGCATTGTTTCTGTACAATGCCACCTGCTTAGTCATTAACAACACCCTGTAGATAACAATGTATATTTCTGAAAATAGTGATACTAAGTGGCATCAAGCCTTATAACTAGTTGTGACTGAGACCATTGTGACTCAAGTCCCAGGATATCTTTTGTCATGATGGAGCATGATGCTGGGCATCACGGTTGCATGAGTGTTGGAAGGGTATTGCAGGGGCCTAATGCTAGTGCAGGTTAGGCAATTCAGTGGTGATAAGTGCTTTGTGAAAGTTAAATTCCACAAGTGGAATTCTAGTGACATTACTTGTTATACATCCATAAATCCTTAAGCAAATATTGCCAATTAGTAATTTTTAAAGTATCAACAATAAATCTAAAGCTACTAAAAAACATTAATCCAGTTTAATTAGATTCAAGGACATATTTATTTTGGTGGCATGACAAATCTTGAGTGTATACTTGCAATAGCAGTAGAGCTATAAACATCCAAATAGTTTGAAAACGTTCACACAATAAACTGTGAAATGTTAATGCCTGTAAATTATAATCTACATAACCTGTTACTTCTCTATTTATCAGTTTCTATGACTCTTCCAAGAAAGCATGCATGTAAAATGTCAATTATCTAGCCCCAAAGGTAACTAAGTTGCAGGCACAGAAATGTTTTCCAAAATTTGTGCTTGAACAATTATTTGTCAGGTTTTGAACCCCTATACCGTCTCCTCACCAAAAACAAATAAAGGACACTTGGCATCCTTTACAGCCTCTCCCAAACAATATGCATGATAAATTGCAGATCTCTATATTTAATATTGACATAGGTATGACAAATTAAAGAATTTCAAAAAAAAATTTAAAAATCTAGAAATTTCACAAAGTTTCATGAAATTTCATGAAAATTCTGTTAAGTTGGAATTTTCTAATTTCACCCAGCCCTAGTCAGTGCAGTATATTTATTACTTTGGAACATAGTGTTATCTCACATGGTGAACTGATGAAAATTATTTTAAGCCTTTGAGGCATCTTTAATAGGAACAGAGATTACTGGTCAAGTTTTATGAGGAATGAAGGCAATCAGACCAAACTCTTTGTATTACATGTCTGAATTGTTTCATATTGGTTAAGAATCCTCTTAGGTGAAAATCTTTTTGTGTGAAATAGGACATCTAAGAATTTCTGAAAGGCCTAGGTATATACACCTTTATATAGTTAATCTGCTGTTTTAACTTTTATGGAAATTGCTTTATGAATGATTGTTATGTTGCTTGCACGCATGTGCAAGAAACATAGTGCCATCATCGGAGATTTCGGAGATGTGTCACCTCCTCTTCCAATTCAGTCAGTGAGCTGGCAGGCGCGGCCCCTGTAAGCCAATGCATTTTGGAGCTGTCTATGACGCTCCAAAATGCAGTAACACTACAGTTGAAAGGGAGTGCTACGCTTCAGTGAGCACCAATAAGAAGCATAGCTCCCCCCACACGCAGGCTGCGCCCCCTACGTACATGTGTAGCCAGACGGTGCCCAATCCTCATCGGCTGAGCTCGTCTCTCTCCCCCAGAAAGTGCCACGCTGGGAGCCCACCCCAGCGTGGCAATCAATCACTGGCCGGCGGGGTGCCCAATTCCCGTTGGCTGAATGCCCCCAACATCCTTGTGCCATGCTGAGGCCCACCCAGCATGGCAAAGCAATCACTGACGTCTTTTTTTTTTTTTAACCTGCAAAGCAGCGGTCCGCAGAGGCGCCTCCGACCCCCCTGCACAACCCGCGCCCACCCACTGCGCACCCAGCTCTCCCACACACCCCCCACCCCATACTTACCTCGACTCGCGCGACGATCTTCGATGAACAGGAACACGTCTGCACTCTTCAAAGCCGACCGCGAACTGAGGGAATGCCGGTAAGCTGTATAATGGGCTAGATGGGGGGTTTCAACTGTTGCATATCTCAGGCATATTTAGAATTTTGCACCAAATTTTCAACATGGGGTTTTGGGACCCCTTCTCGCGAATGATGTCACTGTCCTTGGCGTTAGTCGGGCCCGAAGAGTGATTCGCGCAGTGACTGTGCAGTGACTGCGAAATCACCTTTGGGCCCAAATACCACCATGACAGTGAATCATTCATGAGAAGGCATCCCAAAACCCCAAGTTGAAAATTTGGTGCAAAATTCAAAAAATGACTGTTTTCTGACGTCGTTGCATAGTTCCTACGCGGGCTTGTAAGTTCGCGAAATTTCAATATTTTCACTCCAGATTTTCAACATTGCCATTTTACCACACCTTCTTATGAGTAGTACAGCTGTAATTTTTCACATCTCACCCAAAATGTGTTTCCACCGATGTAGCGCAGAATGGCGCAGTCGGTGTGCAAAATCAATGTACGGGACAAATTAAGAAAATCACAGTGACACTGTTCATGAGCAGAGGTTTTAAAATGGCTATGTTGAAAATTTGGGGAAAAAATTCCTAAAAATGACTGTTTTTCGAGCGTGCGTTGCGCAGTTCCTGCGCAGGCTCATAAGTTCGCAAATTTTCAATATTTTCACTCCAGATTTTCAACATTGCCATTTTACCACACCTCCTTATGAGCAATACAGCTGTCATTTTTCACATCCTGCCCAAAATGTGTTTCCGCCCACGATGCACACAATGGCGCAGTCGGTATGCGAAATCAAAGTATGGGACACATTAAGAAAATCACCATGACACTGTTCATTAGCAGAGGTCTTAAAATGGCTATGTTGAAAATTTGGTGAAAAAAATTCCTAAAAATGACTGTTTTACGAGCGTGCGTTGCGCAGTTCCTACGCACGCTCGTAAGTTCGCAAATTTTCAATATTTGCACTCCAATGACTTGCAGATACCTAAACAGCACATAGAAGCAAGCAACATTCGGCATTGACAAATGCTTGCTTTTCTATGCTGTGAGATGAACACATGTTTTGTAATAACCAATTGACTGAACAACAAACTTTTAAACCAAACCAGTTAAATGATAAGTTTCTGTAAAACAGAAAATGTGTGTTTTCTGTAAACTTCAGTTACTTTTCTGTCACAATAAATGTTCCTTTTCTTTTATGAACATGGAAGGTGCGTGCATCATTCATTAAAACAAAACAAAACAAAAACAAAATCAACATCAAAAACATTTATTATTGATATTAATCATTGCCTTTAGTCAAAATTATTCTGGATGAGCCCCTGAATTGTTAGAACAAAAGACTGGAATTCCAACCTTAATACTGATTTTCGTTCAGGTGAAAAACTCAGGTTCAACACTTCAAATTTTTCTTTTGAAGAAAGCTGGAGTCTTCCCTTTATAGGCTATTGTTTACAAATTTTCCGATAACTGTGTAAATGAATATTGAATGTGGTACCAAGAAGTGATAAAAATATACATTTTATTTTAATACCAAACAGTGAAGATTAGTTAAATAATTATTGCACATTAAATGGTTGCATATTAAACATATTGGGCTGGCAGTATAGCCTAGAGGTTAGATGAACGAGGTGCGAATGAGCTTGATACATCCAGCAGACTAGACCTGCGTTTGATTCTCACAACCTCCACTTGCGTACTGTGTAACTCTGAGCAAGTCACTTAACCACCCAGTGCTCCCAGGTTGCCCCTGAAAACAGGCACCTGTGCCTAGTGGGCCTTACCTGGTTACCAAAGACTAAAATAAAAAAAATAACAAGTAAATACTGCATATTTATTTCTGAGGTAGAGGAAATATGTAAAAACAGTGAAAAGAAAGAACACTGCAAAATACATCAGCTTACTTTCCATAACAGAAGACCGAAACAGCCCACTTAAAAATTGTGGAATACTTTTTATATTCATGCATGGTCATATATGCCAACATCTATAACACAAAGCAACCTTTTTAAAAAAAACTCAAAACAAAATAAAAATCTAATGGTAATTAAATAATTAAACTAATCAATTAATTCCATGACTCACCCATTATTATACTATCAAAAATAATAATATATATCAGGCCCAGTGGTGGTGAGGGTTGAGGCACTGGATATCACACCTCATGTTAAGCTGGCTACCTGGGTTCGAGAATGGATCCGGGTCACCAAGAGTTGGCTGGAGGAGGTAGGATTAAGTGTTTCAATGGATGCTCTCCTCCTCTGGGGGGGGGGGTTACCAAGCAGCAATGCCCATAAGTGTTGTAGCCAGTGGAAGCATGGGTGGCAAGATGCAACAGCTCCTCAAGGGAGTTGGGGTGGGGAGAGCACAGTGGACGCTTGATAGCAGCATGCACGAACACACTGTACATCTGGATGCAAGTCCTTTGCATCAGTGCCCTCAGGGGGTAGGGACAAACCAGGAGAAAACCAAAGGCAAAAAATCTCCCAGTATCATGTATCATGACGCTTTGCTCTCAGTATGTCGGGCCCTGCTGACATGAACAGAGGACAGAGGAAAGGATTCCCCCAGGCCGAGACCAGGAGAGTAAAATATGTATATATATATATATATATATATATATATATATATATATATATTATGGTAGTGCTGTAACTACCATGATAGAGTTGAGAGCCATTTCTATGTTAAACCCCAAAACTTTGCACCTTAATAACTTTGCAACTGTTTAATGGATTTGCCTGAAATTGGAATTTATGATCAAGAACCATAGGCCTTGGGATCTGCCAAGTTTTTACTGGTTGGATATCACGGCTGTGGAGTTATTAAGTGTGATCTGTGCGGCGGCGTTTCGCTTTCTGGAATTCTATGGTCGCGCCTACAGGTAAATGCGGTTTGTGCGACTGGCCCCAAAATCTTCAGGGAGCGTCGGCCAGGGTCCCCGATGTGCCTTTCGAAGATTTCGTGAAAAAATATTAAACGGTTCAAAAGTTATTCAAAAAACAGTTTCCCATTATAAGTCAATGGGAAAAGTTAACAAAAAGTTCAACACTTTCGCAAATGCATTTTTACTTTCGCAAATGGGCCTGTTACTTTCGCCAATCGGCCATTTTGTTTTCAGTTGGTGATCAGAAAAATGGTTGGCATTTAAATTTGGGACCCTCTAGCAACCTAATTTTTTTGTATTCACCTAGTCGGGCCCTGAGGATGCTTGCCATGTCTTTATTTTGTGGTAAACACCCCAAATATGTTTTCAAATTTCTGGAAAAAGTACTTACCATAAATTACTTTCGTGCTCCACGAAAGTGTCATGATTTTACAGACTTTCACAAATTCGACAGTAGTTTTCTAGTCTGTGGGAAAATGACAGCAATTCTTTGGCACTGCGCTGCAAAAGAACCGTTGGGAGTTTTGAGCTGAAATTTGGAGAAACCAGACCGACATCTCACAGATGTGCCTTTCAGTGTTGTATTGAAAAAATATTACACTGCGGCAAATTCTGGCACTCCAAAGTTGACAGTTTTTCCCATAGGATAACATTACGGCACTCAACGCATTACAGAAATCCTTTGGATCCCTGCTGCAAAATAACGGTTTGGTCTTTTTTCCTGAAATTTGGAAGGAAGACAGCTAACAGCTCACAGATGTGCCTTTCAGTGGTTTGGTGAAAAAATATTACAGGGAGGCAAAGTTATGGTGCTCCAAACTTCTCTTTTTTTCCCATAGGATAACATTACGGCGTTCGCCACGCCTTTCAGGGCCCGTATCTCGAAAACGGTGCGAGATACGGAGTTTTCGTCGGAAAAATTCTTAGCCCCCTAGCAGGGGCTAAGTACAAAACTAGCCAGGACAGTCATAAATCATACGACTTTTAAATTTTTTTTCTACGTCATACGGTTCCTGAGATATAACTTATTTAGTATTCCAAGTCCTCATTTTCTGCTCCGATACCCATTATTATGCATACATTCTTTGTACTCACTGTCTTTCTCTATTCAGCTTTTGGGAAAACCAGCCTGTGCGCTTACATTACTGTTACCATTGCCCTTTCCGCTTGCGATTTCCATACCCGTTCACTTACCGTTGGCGTCTGCGCACCACGTCGTCATCCTTTGCCATTTCATTTACGCTTGCGTTTCTGTTACTTTTGCCATTTGTGGTGTACCGTACTGTTTCTCTTTCTGTTTCACTTTGCGTCACCATGCCCATTGCCATTTTCGATTTACAGGCACCATGTTACTATGTGACAAGACATCACGTGGCACACGTTCCGTCACGCCACCGTGTTACGTTATCCTTTCTGTTCTCATTCGGCGCTTGCGTTACCTTGTCTTGCCACTGTTAGCGCTTCTGTTTGCATTGCTGTTCCTGTTACTATGCCACAAGACATCATGTGGTGGGGTGTAGGACCTTTGGGCCCCAGCGCTCAACTGCCGCATTACGTGCTGGGAGCACGGGGCTATGTGCGTTATCGCTGCGCTTTATTTGCTCTTGCTTCTGTTATTTTTGCCATTTGTGTCTACAGTACTGTTTCTCTTTCTGTTTCACTTTGCATCACCATGCCCATTGACATTTCCATTTGCAGGCACCATGTTACTATGTGATAACACATCACATGGCAGACCATTCCCGTCTACGCCACCGTGTGCGTTACCCTTTCTGTTCTCATTCACGCTTGTGTTACCATGTGTGCCACTGTTAGCATTTCTGTTTGCATTGCTGCTCCTGTTACTATGACACAAGACATCATGTGGGGGGAGCGCGGGGCCTCCCACCGCTGCATTACATTCACTATTTCTCTTTACCATTCTCAAAAAGAAGGGAAATTAGAGGCAAAAAACTCCATTTAATGCATTAGTTAGGGTTGTTCCACAGTGACAAAAGTGAGGAAATTCGCTGTAAGGGTTGAAAACCCTAACTCCGAATTCACCCCCCCCAGCACCACACACACACAGACACACACACACACACACATTCAAGTATGGGGAGGACCAAGTCAACACAACCAATGACAGACATCCAGCAACAGGTGACAGAAATAACAAACAATTGTCTAAATGTACTACGAACTTCCCCACCCACCTGACCAGGTACTGCATGCTCAGTGGAGATCAACAGCAAAACTGAGGCCATGTACACCAAATGTACACATCCCCTGATTGCAGCTGCACACAACGTACTACACTTAGTAGTTGCATGGCCTTACCTACCGATGCCCCACACCACACCACAACTGGTACTGTGCCATTAGTCAATATAAATGCTGAAGGTGCATGATGACAGTTGTAGAAAGGTTTAACACTAGTGAGTATACATTAATTAAGAGAAGTACATAAATTAACCACAAGACACTAGCATGCTCAAGATAAAAGTAGTGTTACATTTAGTAGGTGATTTACATAGTAGTACATTTACTGCAATGGTTTATTCTAGAGATGGTGAAATCCACTTTTGACCACAGCTGACACCTGAGCATCAAGTGTCAAGCCATTATCTGGGATCACACCCAAATTCTTCACCTGTTTGGAAGAGGCAAGGGGAACCCAACCCAGCATTAGACTGGGATTGGTAACCCTTCACCCCCCCCCACCCCAACGACTCAGATCCACCACAAGTACCTCAGTCTTATCTGGGTTATGCTTAAGCTAGATTTGGGTCATCCACGTCTGGATTTCCTTGAGGCAGCTATTAAATACAGATGCTGCCACCTGAGTATCAGGCGTGCAGGACAGGTACAGCCGGTGTCATCTGCATAACAGTGTAAAAACAGCTCATACTGCCTGATAATGTCTCCAAATGGCAGCCTATACACCATGAACAATAAGGGTGGTAAAACCGAACCATGTGGAGCCCCACAGCTCAGAGGTCTTGGGTTAGATGAGGCTTACTGTATTGTCACCCTTTGCACTCCGCTCATGCGAGATATGACCTGAACCAGTTGATGGCATTACTGGACAGGCCACACCAGAACCACAGGTGGTCAAGCAGCACCTCATGACTGCCGGTGTCAAAAGCTTCAGAGAGGTCTAGGAGGACCAAGATGGTATGGTCTCTCCTGTTCCTCGCTATCAGGAGATCATTCATCACCCTCACCAGTGCAGTCTCTGTACTATGCTGCACATGGAATCCAGACTGGAAAGACTCATAGGTGGAAGATAAGGTAAGATGCCTCTCAAGCTGAACAGCCACTGCCTTTTCTATAACCTTTCCTTAAAACAGGAGGTATGAGACTGGCCTGTAGTTGCTGAGGCAGTCCAGTTCAAAAAAGGGCTTCTTCAAGGGGGGCCTCACCAATGCCTCTTTCAAGGCCAATGGAAACACCCCACTCCTCAAAGAACTTTGAACAACCTCCACAACCTCAGGTCAAATCAGGCCATAGCTTCAAGATTATTGCCAACACCTTTTCAACCCCAACCCGCTCAAACTCATCCCAGACACTTGAATGGCAGGTACAGCCCATACCACCCACCATGGAGGGTATTTTTGTACTTAGAAAATGGAAATTAACTACAATAAAGACAGTCCCACAGATTTTAAACTTTGAAAAAACATTAATTTTAGTTTATTTAACGTTTTCAACTGTGGGACAAAAAATAATCCCTAAAAAAGAAAATAAAAAAAAATGCTGTTAAACCATGCTGCAATACATTCTGAAAATGGGGAGGAGGAAAATAAATACCTGAGAGACCACACTATTTAGTACACAGGTATGTGATGAAATTAATTGATGCTTAAAAAGTACAGTTACTGGGGCTGAAGTTGTTAGCTAACGAGGTGCTTGGTTCACTTCCAGTGCCTGTAGGTGGCATGGTTGAGTTGTCTTCATTATTCTTTGCTGTTTCTGTCTGCTCTTCTTTTGCTTTAGTTGCTTCTTTTCTTGCCCCCTTAGAATTGAACTCCAGGGCTTTCTATCCTTGTTGTTGGGCACTCAGTACATGGATAAACTACTTTCCAAATGGTGACCAAAAACACTGGTTATTTGCCCAATCGGACCCACAATAGCTGCACACAAACACCAGGTTTCAATTTTTGGCATAAAAGGCTGCAGCTTTACTAAACAGTAAACATTTTATTTACAGTACATCAAAATCTCTAGATGCAATCCTTACACTTGTATACAATTATGCAAGAGACCCCCTGGGGCAGAGAATTCAGGGGGGTGTGGTGCTTCCAATTGGGGGAACTCTGGCCCTCAAGTCAGGCAGACCCACCCAGGGCCATGCCTCTCCCTCAGACAGCCCCCCCCACTCAATTGCATCATGGGGTATCATGCCAGTTGAGTGGGGCTGGTGCCCACCCAGGGCCACCTTCCCCGTCCTCCAGCTCTGAAACCCCTACGATGCCCACCGTGTTCTTGGGTACCCCCTTTTCCCTGGTAGCGTACCCGCTAGGGTTGTGCCACCTAGGGCCTGGGTCACCCAATACCACGAGAGCTTAATTTACCTATCCACCCTGAATTTATGCCCTATCCATTACAGTTTGCTGCCACATTGAAACTGTGGGCCCCTGAGGGCTAATAAACTTTCCATATCCAACACTTGCCGTGGCCCATTGAAGCAAAAACTTAGATGGGTGGGTGGGTGGGATGTCCAAAAGGTTAAGGAGAGTTCAGAGAAGGGGGAATCCCTCTCTGCACTTCCCTTAAAAAAACCTTATTGACCCTCCCCTGGAAGCTTGGGCCATGCCCCCTCCCATTTTGGCCCTCCCTGGTAGCCAGGCTGGGCCACCATTCACCGAGGGCATGGTGGCTCAGCTTCATGGCTTGCCCACCTGGATTTACGTGTGCTGTGTGCAAAGCTACCCCCCAGTGAGAGGCCAGGGGGGTCATTCTCTGCTGTTGAATCCTACATTCGATGATAGCTAAATGGCAGTTGTCCTAGTACTGTGGTTAGTAGAGTGCTTGCTTAAACCTGCCTCACTGTTTATGTTTGTCATTAGAGTTCCAATATAATTTTTTCCCATTGGCTCTCTTGAATGCCAGAAAGGTAATGTATACAGGATTGCTTGTGGTTGCCTTAGGGGATGCAGGTAGAAAACCAATGCACTATCAGGCAGCTTAGAGAGAGATATTTTATGATGGACTTTACAGGGCACATAGGGTTCTCTGACTCAGAGTACTTAAATCCTCTGTACTGTAGGTCTCTTTATTATGCTCCATTGTTTTTGGTTTTTTTGGTGGGTTCCTTATACTTCAGTTTCACACATTGGAGTCCATTTTCATTTGTGTTTCTTGCAAACAATTGTGATGTTAGCTACTGTAGCCCATCCTGACTGTGCCTGGCCATGTGGATCTGAATGTCAAGGTGTGGTGTCAGGAGAAATGGCTTTGTATGGTCTGAGCATTTTCAGGTCTTTTTCTGTGGTGGCTGCATGGTGGCTAGCTTGGTCTTTATGTTCCTTCCAAAGCTTTTTGAGGCAGAAATGAAAACACTGTTGGCTGATCTGGAGCTTAAATCACCTACTATGCTCATGCTGTGGCTATAGAAGGGCTATTGAGGTGTTGATTTAGGATGGCTCTGAGGGCGCAGTACCCAGATACCGAGTATTGCTCTCCTGTGGCAGAATGGACTTCAGTATAAAACTGCTGCAAAGTGTTAACTGCTGTACTGAGTCCACTTTCTAGTTTGTGTGTATGTTTTTTGAGGTTGTCCACTGTGTAAATACACTCAGTGCCAAAAATCTGCTTCTAACTGGTCCAGCTTTGTGGCCATTAAAATAATGTATCTGTCACCAGTTTCTGCATCTAATTTCATTTTTTTTGGCAGAAATTTGCAACGAGATGACAGCTTCTTTTTCTTCATAGAATTAGGTACTAATGTTTTCATTCTTGAGGAGGGTAAAATTCACTTTCAGATTATCAGGCTTTTTTTTAACATAATGTGTGGTTCAGCCAGAAAAAAATAAACTCTAGTGAGAGCCAATATGGCAGCAAATTGATTTGATTAAATATTCATGATATCAGAAATAAGCAAATTGTTTTGTTGTTAAAAGTTCTATTTAAAATTTGTCATATTACATGTAAAATGGCATACAGTATCATATAGGAAAGAGATATTAACAGTCTGATACTAATGTGACACATCCTAAGGATATGAGGAGGCTCATAAAGTTACAACTGGCAATAAAGGTAATGAAAACTATAACATCAGACCTGGTATTAACTACCGACAAGGCATATTTTCAACAGTAGATTAGTAGATGAATGTATTAAAACAACTTTACATAGAAATCGCAATATCAGTAAATATAAATTTATATCAAAATCCATTTGCACATGTTGGGGTGAAGCACTAAGGATATAAAATGTTTAGGTATTCATCCATATATATTCCTTATCTTGAGAGACATTGTCTCTAGCAATGTGGATCAAATAAACTATGATACAAAATAAAAATCTCAGGCATGAATTCTAAAAAAATAATGACAAGCAGGACATTATTATATCAGATGCTCATTTAGTCATAATCATACTGTAATACAATAAAACAAACTTATATTGCAAAGTATATCTGCCATCTGTATATACAGAAAATAAAGATTGTCTGTAGAAATCTTACAGAAAGTGCACAAGTTCAAAACAATCATTCACACCTGGGCTAAAGCGAGCCCCCAAGGTACAGATCCATTATGGCTGAGCATCTAATATAATAATGCCCTACTTTTTATCTAATGTTTTACAATATATTCCTGATATGTGGAATCATTGTATTGCAGAGTTCATTGGTTCCACAATCCTAAAGAAAATGTCTCTCAAGAGAAGTGATATATAAATGAATTCCTGTCATTTTTATATCCTCATTGCTTCACTCCAACATCCACAAAATGAATTCCTATACGGTTCATATTTCCTCATATTGTAGTTTATATGTAAAGCCTTTTTTTTATAAGTATATTCACTAACCAACTGTGAAAATATGCCTTTTTATGTAGTTTACACCAGGTTTGTTACAAACATACATATGAACATATGAAATTGCCAGCAGATACAGGCCATTAGGTCTATCTAGTCTGCTCGAGTGTGCAGCACTTCAATCCATTAGACTGCAGCTGCCCCCTCTCCCTCATATGCCCTCCCTCATCTCGCACCACCTCTCAGTTTGTACCTTCCCCTTGAATCTTTTCCACCCCCTCTTGAAGCTCTCAGACCTCTGAAGCGATACAACTTCCTCTGGCAGAGCGTTTCATCCTGCCACCACCCTTTCTGTGAAATAGTGCCTCCTTCATTCCCTCTTGAGCCTACCCCCTTCCAACTTCATACATTGTCCCCTGGTTTCCCTTCCACCCTTCAGACTGAACATACACCTGGTGTCTACTCCATTCAAACCCTTCAGGTACTTGAAGATCTCAATCATATCCCCTCTCTCCCTTCTTTCCTCTGGGGAATACATATTAAGCTCTCTCAGTCTCTCCTCATATGGTCTGTACCCTAACCCCAGGATCATTTTTGTTGCCCTGCTCTGTACTCCCTCCAGTAGTTTTATGTCCCTTTTCAAGTAGGGGCACCAGAATTACACACAGTACTCTAGGTACGGTCTCACCAGGGACCTGTACAGGGGCAAGATGACCTCCCCACTCCTGGAAGTAATCCCCCTTGCTATGCAACCTAGTATCCTGTTTGCCTTCACTGCTGCCTTCCTGCACTGAGCAGAGTGGTTCCTCTCCCCAGTTACCAGCACTCCCAAATCCTTCTTCTCCTTGGATTTTGTTAATAGGACATCCTCCATATAGTAATTGTGTCCTGGGTTCTTGCCTCCTAAATGCATCACTTTGCATTTCTTGGCATTGAAACCAAGCTGCCAAGTGTGAGACAATTTCTCCAGTTTTGCAAATCCTTCTAAAGTACTTTTGCTTCTTCCCCCCATCTACCTTGACACAGATCTTTATGTCATCTGCGAAGAGACTGATCTTACTCTTAATCCCTACAGCAATGTCGGCTACGAAAATGTTAAACAGAAATGGTCCCAGCACCGAGCTCTGTGGTATACTAATTGTTACTGCCCTGATATTATTGATATCATACTTTTCATTACCTTAATTACAGGTTGTAATTTCATAAGTGTCTCCTCGTATCGTGAGGATGCATCATATTCGTTGTTTTAAATTTTTTTATTTGTACACATCACTGGTGGTGGATGATATAGTAACTGGTTACAGTAGTGCTACAAATTAGCATAAGGAAAAAGCAGCAATGTCCAAATGGCGTACCACAGACAGTGACAGGGATTAAACAGTGCTGTATAGTAAGCGCTACCCAGGTCACTGTCCATAGTACTAGGAAGAAGACAAGGGCTGCAAAATGGAAAATGGTGGATGAGCTGCTCCTATGGCAGAGAGAACTGAGACATAGAACTGCTTGGCCACCATGGTGGTAGAGATCAGGGTTCTAATCCTGGCATTCAAAATTGTGTTTTTCTGCCGTAATCCAACTCCAACTCAGAGTTGATTATTTTAGTATAGAGGGTATGGGGGGCAGAGCCCCCACTAAAATAAATGTTTGGACTGGTAGCAGTCATCTATGTGCTTTGTGACCACTACCAGTGGCATTGCCTTTACTTGGGGCATTTATTCCTGCCACTGCTCTGCATAGTGCTGTATGGAAAATGCTGCTATTGACAGTGCTGTTCATACATGTGCTATTCAGTCATAGTGCCAGATAATATAAGGGCATTTCTACATTCAGTTACTAACTCTAATAAAACTCTGCTTCTGGAGAGAAACATTAGTTGTTTTTTTCTCTAATCTGGCATAGCATTGCTCCATGATATTCATTGCACTACTGCCCTTTTGTTGTTTTTAGTATTCATCCTATGAAGTCCCATATGTTTTTCTATTAAGCGGGTTAATGTTTTATAAACATCACTGGGACGAGCTCCCGTTGTCTGCTTATTTTGTTTCATTGACTGGTGGACCGGGGGGGCTGGGCACCTATTGTTAGAATGGAGGGTTGGCAGCACTGGGAATGGCTGCCATTGTTTACTTACTTTTTTTAATTTACTGTCTGATTATAGGTTTAGGCACTTGGTGTCAGAATTTGGGAAGACTGGTGGCAACAGGGTTGAGCAGCAAGTGGCTACTTGCTTTCATTTTAGTTTACCATCCAACCCCATAATTGGGCACCCAGTGTTGGGGCAGGGAGTGGCACTGCGGATTGGTTCCTGGTGACTGCCTAGCTGCCTGAATCAGGAGTCACCCAGCCAACCATGCCCACCAAACTAGAAACGCATTGCCATTGCTTGCAAGCTGTAGCACAGAAGCCACTCCCCAACTCAGCAATCTAGCTAACCTTAAAAGAGCTGTACTATGTTGTGCTTTTTTCATAAAATACTAGAGCACAGTCTGATTGGTAATGAGAAAGAGCAGCACCAGCTACCCACCCTGCCCAGCCTGCAGCTGCAGCTCAGAGTCAGACCCTCAAGTAAAAGTCCCGCCAGCAGAAAAAACAGCTATGAAGGAAATTTCCTGCAGAACCAGAGAGACAGGATTCAGAATGCTTGTGCCTTTTCATTAAGGTAAGTGGCTGGGTTTATTTGAAAATGTCTCAGAACTGTTGGGAGGGAAGGGGATATACTCAAAATAGAGAATGCATGGCCCTCTATCTCCTGGCCTGCCACTACATGTGGCCAATTTATTGAGATCCATTTTGGTAGGTGGTTACCTGCTGGAAAGGTTTGGGATGGCCATTTCTTTTTTTTCAGATGATGGAGATGACTTTACTTCTCCTGCCCCTGTGGGGTATCTTTGCTTTTCCTGGTGGGATGGGGGCCCTGCTTCTCCTGGCTTAGGTGGGTGAGGATGGCCTTGCTTCTTTTGGCTTGGGGGAAGGGAACCTCCTTGTTTTAGCTGGCTTGGGGGGGGTGGCCCTGCTTTCCTGGCTTGAGGAGGTGGCCTTATCTTCTGGGTCATGTGGCCCTGCTTCTCCTGCTGGACAAAGCAAAGAGTAGGACCATCCCTGCCTCCCCAAGCTAAGAGAAACATTGACTACCATCTCAATCTAAGAGAACAGGGCCATCCGTACCCCAACCCACAAGACAGGAGAAGCAGGGCCATCCCCTGTAAACAATAAAATGGAATTTGCATTTTTTTTTGTAGAAATGTAACATTCACCATTAGTTCAAACACTCCAAGAAGCAGGCATGCATGAATATGCACATATGTTTTTCAATTTGGTTTCAATAGGTGCCCTGGCTTCCAACTGTAGTGCCCGGCCAGTTCCCTGGTAACCAATAGAAGCTGGAGCTGCCACTGTTGCTAGCCTTACATGCTGTGAAGCTTGTTTAAACAGAAATACAAAATCTAAATGTGGAGATGGACATTGGACAGCACAATTAAATGAAAGAAGAGAGGAATTTACAAAACAAAACTCTGCAAAAACACAATACCTTTATGTGACTGAACAAGAAAATAAAATTTCAACTTCTGTGTATTTAAAAGCACACAAGGAGGCTAAAGATTAATGACCAGAATAATCAAAGGTTAAGGCTTGAATGTGTTGCAAGGAAATCTGAGAACAGGGTAGTGGAAACCAATAAAACACCAGAAAAAGCACACAACTTCATTAACTATATAATTATTATAAATATCTTTGTTTTAGACACATTTTACAGTAAATCAACACATATACCACAGAAGCAGGCGAATATGCAACAATAAAAAAATTATAAGCACATAATAAGAGAAACTCTTTAAAGGCAAACTCTTGTAATGGTAAATCAAGCTGAAACAAAGACTGGAATTTTGCAACAGAATGGAATGCAATACTAGAGTGCAGGAAAATAATTGCCATTGAAAAGAAATACTCTTTTTATTGTTCATGGAAGTTAGCTGTTCCATAGCTATTTATCTTAAATGCCCTTAAAATAATGAATGTGTTTTAATTAAAATTATGGCCATTACTGCCTTAAGCCCTTTTAACAGGTATAATTATTTAAGGGGCTCTAGAAACAGTGCTATACACTGCAGGCAGGGTTGCACACACACACCCACACACCACACACACACACACACACACACACACACACACCTGTGGTAAATGGAGAGAACAGCGGAGTAATATGAGTCATGCATCCATCCAAATTGCTAAATGGAAGACCCCACTCTCACTGTTCTAATAGTTCTCAGTCCCCTACTCACAGCAATACATCAGCATGGTGACATCACCCTGCTGCCATAAAAATGGCTGTTTGCCAAGGATTAAAAATCTGGCTGGCACCATAATATCGGTGATGAGGTTGATTGGCACTGGCATGGGCTGACATTTTTTACCCAGGCTCTGCTGTGTGATAATGCATAGGTATGCAAACTCTTGTAATGGTAAATCAATCTGAAACAAAGACTGGAATTTTACAACAGAATTTTCCCTACCTCTGTGGTAGGGAAAATGAAGGAGTCACTTCTGAAGGAAAGAATTGATGAGTACCTAGAGGCCAGTGGGGTACAGGACCCAAGGCAGCATGGCTTCACAGCAGGAAGGTCATGCCAGACAAATCTAATTGATTTCTTTGACTGGGTGGCCAAAGTAGTGGACCAGGGAGGGTCTGTGGACATGCCGTACATAGACTTTAGCAAGGCATTTGACACAGGCCCACACAAAAGATTAATAAACAAATTAGCCAGCCTGGGAGTAGGTCCCAGGGTGGTAGTCTGGGTAAAACACTGGCTGGACAACAGGACACAGCAGGTAATAGTAAATGGAGACCACAGTGAAGAAAGGAGGGTTACTAGTGGGGTATCGCAGGGTTCAGTACTGGGGATGGTCCTTTTTAATATCTTTATAAGTGACATTGCAGATGGACTGAAAGGGAAAACATGTCTCTTTGCAGATGACACAAAGATCTGCAACAGGGTTAATACACAAGGTGGGGTGGAAAGAATGAAAAGGGACTTGGCAAGGTTGGAGGAATTGTCAAATGTATGGCAGCTTAGATTCAACGCAAAGAAGTGCAAAGTAATGCACCTGGGAAACAAAAACCCAGGGTAAGAGTACATAATGGGTGGTGAGATACTTATAACAACAAAAATGGAAAGGGACCTGGGGGTAGTCATATCAGATGACCTAAACGTGGGTCAGCAAGGTGAGAAGGCAGTAAGGAGGGCTGGGGGGATATTGGGATGCATAGGGAAAGGCATCACCAGTAGAAAACAGGAAGTTGTTGGCCCTCTGTACAGACAGTTGGTCAGACAACATCTGGAGTACTGTGTACAGTTCTGGAAACCCCATCTCTGCAAAGACATAGACAGGGTGAAGGCTGTCCAGAGGAGGGCAACCAAAATGGTGCAGGGTCTGCATCAGAAGGCATATGAAGAAAGACTAAAGTAGCTTAAGATGCACAGTATAGCCTCGAGGAAAGCAGGGAGGGGGGGACACGATAGAAACTTTCATATACCTCAAGGGAATCAACAAAGTCCAAGAGGGTAGCATCTTTCAGAAAAAGAGATGTGCAAGAACAAGGGGGCACAATTTGAAGTAAGAGGGGGGATGGCTCAGAGGTAATGTGAGGAAGTATTTCTTCACAGAGAGGGTTGTAGATGCATGGAATGGCCTTCCTGAGGAGGTCATAGAGTCAATTCTAGTGGGAGGTGGCTTATCCATTAGGTAGGGAAATGGGCAGACTAGGTGGGCCAAGTGGTCCTTATCTGCCATCAAATTCTATGTTTCTATGTTTCAATGTCATCAGCCAAACAGAGCACAGTAAATTTGAACCCTATTTTCTAAAGTTTGTTAAAACTGGTCATGTAGCTGCATTTTTTTATCTTCTGTTTGATTGTTTCCCCAAAGGAATGGCTGGAGAGTTTGATTTCTTCATGGATCAAATATTCAACTGGAATCAACATGACTGCAGAATACTGAAACTCAAAGCTCTGGAGACTCTTACAAAATGCTTATAGTACTGTCACAATTGTCCTTGCTATCTGTTGTCTTAATCTCTCTACAGAACATTATGTTCCTTCTGTTGATGTCACAATCTTGTTGCACACAGTGACCAAACTGGCTCATGTTGCTATGATAATTTTGGATCTCAGAGAGTAGCTTCCACTTCCAGCTTACTTTAAATTGAGATGCCTGCCTATGGAATGCAGCCTGTAGCTAAATTACATTCAACAGTTCATAACTTTTGATAGGAAACTGACACATTAATAAAAAAAAATTCCACAGGTCAGTCATCACCTGAGCAAACTCTTGGTGTATGTATAATTTCTGTGTAACTCAATCTCTGATAATGGATTATCTTCAAATGGATCAACTTCTGAATATAATGGAGTTATGAAAACATACCATATTGTTCTAAAATGTTGTATCCATCTAATTAAGTAAACATAAGCACTATGGACCACTATGCACAATGCCAATATATGCAGAAACAGGGTGCATTGGCATACATATGCGTGAATGCCATGCAGTGGAGGACCAGTGGATCCTCAGTAGCATTCACCAAATGGGAACAGGCCAGGTGCACACTTGTGTACCCAGCCACACCAGCAATTCAGCATCAAGGCAGTCTGGGAGGAGGTACTGGGGGATGCCCACACTACTCACCATGCACCAAGGCGCATAGTGCTATGCACAGGGGGGTGTAGGAGGGTGCAAGTTACACCAGAGGAACCCTGCCATAACAAATTTAGATGCCCAACCCCTCACAAACAGCACCCGGCCCTGTCCCAGCACCAGTACAGAAACCCCCTCCAACACACACACACACACACACACACACACCTCCCTGTCCCAGCAGTACAGTGCAGCCCCCACAAAACTGAATCCCCATCCCATTCCCATATGGCAGCCCTCTCCCACATACAAGGATGCCCCATCCCTGTCTATGTGCTGTTACCCCCTGACACATTTGTGCCCTGTCCCCATATCACATAAGTATACCCCCACATGTCTGTGCCCCATCCCCATATTGCATAAGTGTACCCCTCCACACCTACATATGTCTGTCTCACTCTCTGTATCATACAAGCACCCCCCAACAAGTATCTACCTCGGTCCCTGTATCTCATATGCACCCACCCCCACCACCAAAACATGTCTGCTCCAGTCCCCATTGTTGTTCAAGACAGACCACCCTCCCTGCACACACAGGTGCCCGGTCCTGGTGTTGAATGAGAACCAAACACATGCACACACACACGCACACACACACACACACACACACACACACACACACACACAGAGGTGCTCTGGTTCACACTATTCCAATCACCAAATCCAGAAACCCCGTACCCTAATTGGTGTTCAGTGACCCCCCCCCATCTCTCACAGTACTGACAACATTACCCTCCCATACTCCATACCAGCCAGTCGGTACCATGGCCCCAGACAGCCAGTGGCACAGCACTCTCACACCTCCTCAGCTGCCAGCCTTCCAACTGATGCTGAGAGTGCACTGCCTAAATATAGCAGTGCATTTCCAGCATCAGCTGGTGGCTGAGGAGGTGTAAGGAGGGCTATGCTGTTGGCCATCCTGGGCCACAGCTCTGACTGGCTGGTATGGGGAATCCGGGGGTGGTGTTGTTAGTGCCACAGGTTGTGGGTGGGGTCCACTGAACACCAATGAGGGGCTGGGGTACTGGGTTCAGAGAGTGGGATAGTGTGGACTGGGGCACCTCTGTGTGTGTGTGTGGGGGGTCTGTTTTGTGCGGCAATGGGGACTGGGGCAGACATGTGTTGGGGCAGGTGGTGTGCTTATGCGATACCGGGATGGGGCACAGATGTGTCAGCAGTATGCTTATGTGATATGGGGATGGGGCACAGCTCTGTTGGGGGGGTTACCACAACCTGTTGGGGACAGGGCTTTGCTATGTGGTAGGTAATGGGGGCCTTTCTACAGGCCTGCTGGACACAGAGGCATTGTTGCAGGGGTTAGGGTGCCTTTGGGAGCTATTCACACACCCAGACCTGCTCCTGCTTGTGTAGATGATCTTCTCAGGGACCCAGGCTGCTACTCTGCCCCTGGCTGCCCTGCATAGTCCTACATGCTGGGGGGGGGCAGGGCCACAGACAGGTGGTAGCCATTTGTGAATTCAGGCCTGTGCACGCCTGTCAGCGGGTGTGGTTCTATATGGGCAGGGTACGCCCCTCTCGTGTGTACTTTGCTCCCAATTGTGCCTAGCCCCCTGTATTTTTTAAAAGCATCTTTATGATAGACATTTGAATATTGCAAAAAAAAAAAATTTCATTTGTCTCTGGAACTTTGAGAAGACTGGAGGTGCAAATTAGTGTGTCATACATTTTCAATGTTAAATATTTAGCCCTCTGAGTTCAGGGTTAAAGGTGCTTCTTTGAATCCCTCAGTAATCTTCCTTTTGCAATAGCACTTCTTTGTCAATGTCACCATTTTGAATCTTGCAGGAGTCACTGGTTCTAAAAAGTCTAAGTTTGGTATACCACTATTATAGTTTAGGAAACAGTTGTCATCCATGGCGTGAAGTCAAGGAAATTAGCTTCATGAAGTGCTTCATGAATTTCACACAACTTTGATACACCAATGGCCGTATTTCACATAGATTTAATCCCTAAATTAATTTCTTTTCTTTTACAAGTTTTTTAATTTTATTTTTTATTATAAGAGTTACAATACATAACAAGAAACAAATCACATAATCAAGACATTCAACACTGGCTGTGTTATAATCATGGTCACCAGTGTAAACAAACTCTAGCCAGAGCTGATATGGCTTTGGTGAGCTTGTAGGAGCACCACTGCCACAGGGGTACAACTGCCACTGAAAGCGTGTGAATGCTACATGCAATATGGCGGCCAGAGCCGATAGGGCTGTAAAGCACTACCAAGTAATGTAAGTTACACATGTGTGCAGAAATCAGTCAACGCCCAGGTACAACTTGGCCATATGTTGGAGGTGTTGCACCAAATTTTCACCATGGCCTTTTTTGGACCTCTCCTCATGAACAATGCTAGAGTCATTTTGTTCAATTGTCCCAAAAGGTGATTGCACAGACCAAACGCGCTATTCTGCGCCACAAGTGCAAAAACACATTTTGGGCAGGTTGTGGAAAATGACAGCTATACTGTTGTGAAGGAGGTATACAAATACAGCAATGTTAAAAATGTGAAGTGAAAATATTAAAAATTAGCGATGTTAGGAGCATGCATAGAAAGTGCGCAACACATGCTCATAACACAATCATGTTTTGGAATTTGTTCACCAAATTTTCAAAATGGCCATTTTTGGACCCCACCTCATGAACAGTGTGAGTGTCATTTTGTTCAATTTTCTCAAAATGTGATTGCGCAGAGCAAAACGCGCTATTGCGTGCCTGAGGTGCAAAAACACGTTTTGAGGATTTTGTGAAAAATGACGGCTGTACTGGTTTAAAGGAGGTGTGCAAAAATGGCAGAGGTACAAATGTGGAGTGAAAATAGTAAAGAGTGGTGGTGTTTGTGGTGTGCGTAGAAACTGTGCAACGCATGCTCGTAACACAGTCATTTGTTGGAATTTTGACACCAAATTTGCAACATGGGCTTTTAGGGATCCCACCTCATGAACAGTGGCACTGTCATTTCATGAATTGGTCCTGAAAGGTGATTCCATGCCATGACTGTGAATTCACCTTTTGGGACTGAGTAACAAAATGGTAGTGACAGTTTTCATGAGGTGGAGTCTCAAGAACCTCATGTTGAAAATTTGGGCCAAAAATTCCAACAAATGGCTGAAATAGCCGCATAAGTTGAAAATCCCATTGAATGGCTGTATAGCATGCTTACCTTTAATTCGTCAGTTCATGGTTGGGCTTTGAAGAGTGAAGATGTGTCCTGGTCCAGAGAAAATGACGGCGCCACCCTCCGGAGGTAAGTATGGTGTATGGGGGGTGTAGAGAGGTGGGTGTTCAGTGGGAGGGTGAGGAGGGGGCGGGGGACTGTGGTGATGATGAGGGACTGTTTTACAGGGATGAAAAAAATGCAAAGAGTGACTGTTTCTAATTTACAAGAGAAAACAAAATTGGTACACTGGGGTGGGCTCCCAGTGTGCCACATGAATGCAATGAGGGACAGTTTTCTAATTTAAAGGAGAAAAACAACAAACCACACATATTGGCACACTTGGATGGGCTCCCAGTGTACCACACAAATGGGGAAAGGGGTTGGACACAATGCCAACAGAGGGATTGGGCACCCCGATGTCGGGCATAACATGGGGAGGGGTGCAGCCACTGGGACAATGAGGGACCATTTTGTACTTTTCAGAGACCTAAATTATAATATTTTCACACACTGGGGTGGGCTCCCAGTGTGCCACATGAATTGTAGGGGGTTGTACTACAGGGAATGGCATTGTGCCATTCCCAACATGGTGGTACCCATAGAACTGCGCATGTGCATGAGTCATGCGCATGCACAGCTCAGGCATTGGAATGCAGAACTAACATCCAAAACAGTGTGGCTGTTATTCTGTATCCCGATTGTGGTGGCTATGGGGTTTAAGCTCCACTGGGCTTTTGGAAGGATACTTCCAAAAGTCCAGCGGAAGCTGTTGTGAGATCAGCCATTTTCAGCTGACAGAGCAGCGGTGTGAGCGGCCGTGGTAGATCACTACTGACCGCTGTGCAGTTTTGGAAGGATCATTCTGAAACTCCACTGCAGAAGCATTCCAAGGCCTGTCTGGCAGCTCGTTTTTCTGAGCTGTCACAAAACGGCTGCAGACTCTACCTACGCAGTGGTAAAAGGAACAAAAATGCTCCCACCACCCCTCCCCAATAAATCCCTTCCCTACCCAGTCCCAAGAGTAAGCACAGTCTCAGTCTACTAGAATGAACCATGAAGCCAAATATAACAAGGCTCTGGCTATAGCTCTTTTAGTTCTGGCTAAAAGAGGAAAAGGGGAAGGAGAAAAAAGGAAAAACTAACTTAATAACCAAATTACCCTTGAGGATAGAGAAAAAGGGGCTCCAACATTTCTGGAATCTTTTCCAGGAGTGAATAGCCCTAACTACACCCCACTCTGCATTCAAGGCAGTGATGAGTTCTGCCCACCATTCATTAAAGGAAATTCCCACTCATCCTTCCAATGCCTGAGAATTAACAGTTTGGTGACCATGGAAACAGTGGCAAATTGCAGTTTTTAGTGAACTGTGGGAATGGAAGAATAATGCCCCAAAAGGCAAGTATCCTCCAAGAAATAAGGGGATAGATTCAAATAGGCTGAAAGGTGTTTTTTAATCATCTCCCAGAAGTTATGGATCCTGTGACAGGACCATAGCTTATGGTACAGCCTGGCATTATCAAATCCACAGTCTTGGCATATCGGGGAAGATAACCTGCCCATGCTATAGAGCTTGATGGATGTATAATAGGTGTTATGGAGTACATTGAATTGGATACTCCTCAGTCAGTCCTGCTTATTTAAGGCAAAAATGTCAACCCAAATTGTTTTTCACAGATTATTTGGAAGGGATTTAGCAAAATTGTATTTCCAGTAGAAGGCCACAGGAGAAGGGTTAGTCCGAGGGTTACTAATAATTTCAGGGTAAGGTTTAGAAATTGTTTTTTGCTTCTTTGCTAAGACTAGGCAAGAAGCTAGGAAGGATCCCTTAAATTCATTTCAAGTAACAGCATGATTTGGCAATTTGACAGTGAAGTAGGAAATTCTTGCATTTTATAGCAGATAAAATAGGGACTACACTAGTGACACCTATGTGAATTGTAGTCTTCCACAGTTTGAAGACAAAAAGTCCAAATGGGTTAACATTGATTCCCCAGCCACTGTGCCATAAGTTTCCACCCCTGCCACTTTCCAGATAATTTTTAGAATGCATCCTCCTCCCATCCATCTTCCTCCCGTCACCCTGTTAGCACCCTTCTTCCCCCCACCCAGAAGAATTTATTTAATAGATTTTTCCTTCCCCCAACTGCACACCAAAACATACTCCCCCCTGCTTCCCTCCACCTATCCAGACACTGATGTTTAACTTTCTTTCCCTCACCTAACCCTCTTTTGGCCTCCACTTCCATCTTCCACCACTCCAACAACCCCCCAAAATCTGTATTTTCTTCATCTGTTAAAAGAAGAAAACTGCCCATGTGTAGAACGCCCTCTCTGTTCAGTTTCCATATCAGTAATGGCACGAATGAATGGTGACATCATTATTTGCAGTAAAACCTGACTGCCTGACTTGCTGAGTTTCATCATCTTTTATGCCATTACCAATAAAGACACTGAACAGAGTGGATGCTGTCCACCAGGGCATACTTTGATACTGGCCATTAGACAAGGTTATGAGAATTAGCTAGTCTCAGCTGTTCAAGTTACTATGTATTTCAATTTGGTTTTATGCTACAGTATCTTTTTAAATGGTCTATATATGCATATGTCCAACCAGGGTGGCAGTTGACACTATCTCTGATAAAATGTTTGCGATGAGCAGTGTTGGATCTGAGTGTGCATTTGGGATGATCACTGCCTTCATGTAGTAACACAGTAAATATTTTATGCATTTGAAGTCTGTTGGGTGCAACATTTTAGTTGCAGTTTTCTGACAATCTATATGTATTCATGGTGGCATTCTTCCTCTTATATGAGTGTGTTTCTGCATTGCTGTTTTTGTTTACCTTGTATTACAGTGCCTTCAACTCACCCAATCATGTCACTGACCTTTTAATAGACATGCCAGTCATCTACCAAGACTGGACCAAATGTGCTGGTGGATGACCTGCTATGGTGGTTATTTGTGGGCCTGTGCAAGATCCCAGATCAGACTCTGGCTGTTGTTCCTCCAGTTTACTTCCTGGGGCACTGTCATGGAATGATTCACATTGCAAGGGATTATACTTCTCTTCCTTGGTATGTCACAGATTTATTTTTTTGCAAATTGGTAAACAAGAAAGGTACACTGAGCCAAAGCCCATTACCAGATTTGACATTGGTGGGGAAGAACAAGGGGCTACAAAGGTATGTTCCAAGTTGATATTAATTGAGAAACATAAACGTGCAAAACATACAACATCAAATTTCTCAAGAATGTATACTTACTTAGTGTGTCATTAGCAGGCTCCACTTTAATATGTGAGGGTGTACCAGTTAATTGCACGTTTGTTACTTGCCTGTTTCAAAAAGAAAGTTCAATGCTGTAATAAAGAATAACTGGAATACATACTGTACAACATTTTAATATAATTAAAAATAAATCTGCGTGTACAAATTTGCAAAATGCATTAATTTATAGCAGGTTCATATTTAGTACCACACTTGAAGCTTGATGATTTCCATGATGGTTCTGGGGATAATACTCACTCTAAAGACACAGTAAACTGCCTGAAAACAATATTATTATTAAAAATTGTAGCATGACTAATATTACTTTCTAAATGTATCTGGATTTTGCTTTGTACATCTGAAGTGTTTTATTTTTTATTTTATATTTTTTGCTTATTAGATTTTCAAATTCACAGTGCATGTTAGCACTGGGCAGCATATAAATGCCACCAGAAACTCATATACAACATTGTTTATTTGTTTTTATTTTGTCAGCTGGGCAGGGACTTTGGAACAAGTCCTTTTTCAGGTCAGACCCAACACATAAAAAAAACAACATATTTACAGATTTCAATCATACACTGGAATACAGTACAACAAACAAACAGTACTAAAAACATTTACAGGCATCAGATTTCTGTAACAAGCATTTTAACTTAATTTTAAAATGTTGCAAAGAGGAGGCACATCTTAGCTCTTCAGGTAAATTATTCCAAAGAGGAGGAGCAGCGAAAAAAAAGAAAAAAGAACAGGATCCAGCCCTCATTTTTCTAGGGTTGGGCTTGAAGAAGAGTTCCCTCAAATGACCTGAGATTCAGACAGGTATTTCAAACTGAAGCCAAGTCTCTAAAGGAATAAATCTGTTTAAAATAATGATTTAAAAAATGAAACAACTGTAAAAATAAGCAAATCTCGAACTGGGGGATAGTAAGCGATGATGAGTGCAAATAGAAGCATTCAAAAAATTTTGAAAATATTATTAAACAATTTTCAGAACATTAGTTTTTCTAACTGACAGCTTAAAATATAAACCCTCAACATAGTCTAAATGTGACAACAATACTTCCATAGCTATGGCTTGTCAGGTTTCTAAAGAAAAAATATTTTATTAATAATAATAATAACTTTTATTTATATGGTGCCTTATCCAAAGCCAAGGCATCTAACAATTTAAAAACAAGATCAAGAAACAATACATTATCAGTAAAACAACAATATAACATTAATCAAAAAGGAGAATCAGTCATTAAATGCCTGGTGCCACAAAAATGTTTTTAAAGCTTGTTTAAATCCCTCCACAGTTGTGCACTCCCATAACCGAGCTTATATAATATACCCAATTTTTGATTAACTGTCAGAAAAATTACTTTTACTTGATGCTGAAAAGTTAAGCAAGGATCTAGCAGTATACCTAAATATATGAACTCAAAAACTTGTTCAAGGGCCAGCCCAGTGGCACTGAAGGTTGTGGCACTGGACAACATACCTCGTGCCATGCTGGTGACCTGGGTTTGGAAACAGTCATGGGCATTAGGGGTTGGCAGGGGGAGGAGGCTCAAATGTCCAGAGGACTGCTCTCCTCCCCTGGTATGTGTTTTGGGGATTTCCTGCTTTGTAGCAGCTCCCGGTGGAGACTGGGAGCACTACATACCAGCAGTCACATGAAACATGGGAGGTGGCTTCAGACAGCTGTGGAGGGGATGGATGTGTGCCCTCTATGGGGTGACATCATTGCACATCCATGCCTTGGGGGAAATGCAACAAGCAAGTTGGAAGAACCCCAGCTGCTAGGAGGATGATGGTGGACCCAGGGGGTGGTTCAAATGACCACTGCCGGTCCCTTCCCAGTTGACTCTCATGGGTCCTCTCCTCTATGGGGTCCAATTGGAAAGAACTTTGACCCCAATCCCTCACCAGCAGGGATTCATGCTGGGTGGTAGGGCCACTTGGGTGGGTCTTGCCTGAGGGGGTCCTAGTAGCCAGTGATGGCAGCAAAAACAGAATTAAAAAAAAATGTATTCAATACTTGTCCCCTTTTGTCATGAATAGTCAAACTAAGATTGTCCTTTAGGAGAGATGACATACCAGACAACATGGATTTGGTTTTCTTAACATTGAAAATAAGGAAATTAGTCCTGAACCAATTCAATCAATCAATCAATCAATCAATCAATCAAATCTTTATTTATTCAGGCGACCATCATTGAGCAAGGCTCATTTACAAGATGGACCTGATAAGGTCAAGGTTCGAGTTGGTGCACAGCAATTACCTCACATACTTATGAGACAGTTATACATACAGAAACAAGAAAATGTTATTTATAACACAATAATATACAGAGAATTCACATGTTAAAGCTTGGCAAGAGAAAGTTAAACTAACATCTACAATATGTACAATACATATATATCACAATGAGGGCCATGACAGTCACTCATATAATGAGTACAAGGATGGTGAAGGGAATATTGGGTGCCATATACTGAAGTGTGTCTGGCTGGAAGGAATATGCCATATGTGATTGGAATAAGGTTTTGTGGGATGACTATTCTATCTCTAGCGGTAGCAACTGCATTTCTGTGAAGAAGGCTGTACAGTGCTGCTTGAAGGTTGTAAATGGAATGATAATGGACAGTTTTAGGGATTTTGTAGGGTGTTCCATGCTATGGCTAGAGAGTAGCTGATTGCTGCCCTCCCTATTTTGGTGTTGACTTTGGGCAATTTGAGCAGGATGATATTGTTGCTTCTTAGGGCATAGGAGCTGGGAGTGGTCAGGTTGAAGCAGTCCAGGATATAGCTTGGGAGTTTTTTTGATAAAGCTCTGTAGATCCATAGAGCTGCATTTCTGCTCCTCCTGACATGAAGGGAAACCCATCCAACTGAATCATAGAGAGAACAATGGTGAGTATTATATGGCAGGTCTGTAATGAACCTTATTGCTCTATGGTATAAGGTATCCAACTTTATCCAATTGCAGATGTCAAGAAATTCTTGTTCCAGTGACAGTCAGCTGGGTAATATTTTTAGCTTGGCAAAAAAGAATTAGATCATCTGCATAAAGTAGACAGTCACATGACCTACAGAGGGAAGGTAATTGACTAATGAAATGAGAAAATAATGAAGAACCCAACACTGAGCCCTGTGGCACACCAGATTCAATTGGATAAGTGGGAGAAAAGACATTCCCTACTCTAACAAAATGGGTCCGGTTAAACAGATAATCCTTGAACCACAAGACAGAATTCTCAAAGAAACGTAATACACCCAATTTTAAACAAACAAAGTAAAGCCAGTGATGCCCCTCTCATGATACTGTCTAGCACACTAAACCCCATTGAGCAGGTTTCCTCCTACAAGTATCTGGGCATTACCTTTGATTTGGCACTCTCCTTCCATTCCCATACCAATGCCCTTTCTGCTGCCACCAATGTCAGGATTGGACTGTTATACCACCCTAGGGACTGCCTACCACAAGAGGCCCTTAGACTGGCAATCACCTCCTCTGTCCTGTCGCTAATCGACTATGAGCTACCCATCTATGTTGCAGCCAACAACACTGCACTTGCAAGAATCCAGCTCTCTATAAACAAGGTCTGCAGGCTAATGCTGGGAGCCCCTAGGTGCACCCATACATGCCTGCTGTACTCCACCACCAACTTGCTCAACCTTGAAGACAGATTCCGCTTCCAAACCTGCCTTCTTGTAAAAAAGACCCTGCTAGGGCTCTCCCCGGATTGCCACCTCCCTGCAGCATGCCTCCCCTTCAGTCTCCACCTACAGCACTGTCAAAACCTCCCTTATTGTCCCCAAGGTAAGGACCTCTATGGCCCAGAGATCCTTTTGCTATCGGGCTCCCTCCTGGTTCAATTCCCTCCCAGCCAATATAGCTGACTCCACTAAGCTTGGTCCTTTCAAAGTCTCCCTCAGAAGCCATCTGACAAGCACTCGCTGCTGCAACTGCACATAATCCCCCACCTGCCCCTTACCTTCAACCCTAGGCTGAGTCTGCCCTGTCTACTTTTGCTGTATATACCTGGGGTCTCATGCAACATCTGCTGACTAATGTAATAAAATATCTCTGGTTGCTACCTGACATGGTACTCATGTACCTTCATTATGACTACTGTGATCTACCTATTACCAAGCATGTACCAGCAGTGAATGTCTGTAAAACTGGTTGCTTTTTTAATCTAAGCGTTATGTACTGTACTGTTTTGTTTGCTGTGATGTATTGCTCTCTTGATGAGGTGCCTTTGTAAGTGAGTCTATGACTCAAAAGTCTGTAAACTGATGATCTAATAAATAAATAAGATTGAATGCCTTTGTCAGGTCCATAAAAACCACACCCAGCATAAGGTCGTCATCAAAGCCTATTAGGGCAGCATTCGTGAACCTGACCAAGGCAGTCTCCGTCCCATTGGTTTTGTGAAAACCATGTTGCTGGAAACCCAGTGCATTGCAAGACTGAAGATATGAAGTAATTTGATTTGAAACATGTTTTTTCCAGAAGTTTACTTAAGGGGTTTAATATAGAAATTGGTCAAAAATCATCCAGACACATAGCTCTTGGTTTCCTTAGGAGAGGGACTACACTGGCACACTTCTAAGTATGAGGAAATGATCCAGAGACTAGACACGAATTAAAAATAGAACACAGAGGATCTATAATAGAAAGGGCATTTAATCTTGTAAAACACTAATTTAATAACTCGGCCCGGTGGTGCTGAGGGTTGAGGCACTGGATGCCACACCTCACGCCATGCCGGTGACCCAGGTTTGGGAAACAAGCCCAGGTCATCTGGGGCCAGCAGTGGGGGAGGAGAAGGACTGAGCATCTGTTGGACTGCTCTCCTTCTCCGGGGAGGGGGTTGTGCTGCTGTTGGTGCACTGGTGGCCTCTAGTAATGGCTTGGGGTGATGCAGTGACACAAGCAGTCTGAGGGGACGTGCTTTGGCTGACGCCGAGAAGGAGTGCATGTGGTAGCATGTGCGCTCCTGTTCCTTGGCATCATTGCATGCCACACACATCAAAGGGGAACTAGAACAGGGAAAGGGCACGGGTCGTGGTGACATGATGGCCATCTCCATAAGGGAGTGCCTGGCTTCAATGATACGTTGCGTAATACTGGATCCAGTCCTGTTAAGGCAAACTGGGGCCAGGGAGAAAAAAGGATTAACAAAAAAAAAAAAAAAAAACACTCATCTAATCCCTCACCACAGTCACTATATCTGTTTGGAATAGCTGAAAGTAATTTCAGCACCTCTTTTTAGGTAACTTTATGAAAATAAAATGAGGGTCAACCAATAGAATGGAATACTGGATTAGACACAACAGACAATTTCTAACTACCAGTTCCATAGCAAGCTAAATCAGAAAATGTTGAACCAAATAAATTAGATATTTCAATTGGGTCTGTTATAACTCCATTTGAAGCAATCAACTTCTGAACAGAAACATTTTCTTTGGGTGACCAAAACTGATTTCTAGAATTCTGAAAGAATTTTGGGTTTGACAAATTCTCACCAAATTGTGTTTGGTAGAACTCTTTTTTTTTTTTTTCATTTTTAACTAAGGTAGACACTGTTTCACAGAAAAACATATGTATACTCTCTCTCTCTCTCTCTCTCTCTCTCTCTCTCTATATATATATATATATATATATATATATAGAAGATACATGATGGGCATGAGTGTGATATGGCAAATATTGCTCACTCCTGCAGGAGTAAGCTCTGGATATCTCACTTGAGTGTCGAAGGCACAGTGGAATATCCAAGCTCCGATGCAGGAGTGACAATATTTGCTATAGCATTGATCTGCCCATCATGTATTCGATATATACAATAGGGCCAAGAGTTTCAGAAATTTTGTTATGCTGTCTTGTGTTCTGTTCCTGTTTATGTGTTTGCTCATTCTGTGTGTGAGCTTTTCTGAATGGGCTGGCAGTGTTATAAACTCTGAGAGACACATGAGTGTGTTTTGCAATGCTAAATGAGTTAGTTTTAGATAGCAGTGAGAAACATACTTTTGTGAAGCTACATTGTTTAGCAGTCTGGCTGCAGTGAAGTTAAGAGCATCACAGTAATTGTAATGAGCTGAGAGGCAGAGTGTCAGAACAGCTGATACTGTTTTCAGTGGTAATTAAGTTAGCTGCAGGCAGAGTGCAGAGTGTTCTGTGAAATTGTGCTCTTTAGGATTCTGGCTGCAGTGAAGTTGAGATTGTCACAGTAATTGTAATGGATGAGAATGAGAGTTTGAGGAACAAGTGAGAGTGTGTTTTAGTGGTAGTTGAGTTAGCTGCAGGCAGTAGTTTAGACTGTTTTGTGAAGCTGTGCTGTTTGGAATTCTGGCTGCATCAAGTTGAGAGCATCACAGTAATGAGCTGGAAGCTGGGATGGGGGGATAGGTGTGTTTTGTAATGCTCACTGAGTTAGCTGTAGCCAGCAGTGAGACCTCTCAGGTAGTTCTGCATTTGTGCATATGGTAACAGCACAGGTGTTTTTTGCATGCTGCGGGGAAAGCTGCCTAGGGTGATGATATCAGTGACCTTTGTGACCTGTGTGTGTAAATGGCTGATATCATCACAGTAGAGCAGAGGGTAAAAATATCACACTGCAGTGGATGATACACTGTTTTATCTCACTCATTAACCACTCACCCCTATTGTGTGTGTGTTATATATATATATATATATATATATATATATACCTGTATATATATATATATCCATGAGAAAGGTAGAAGGGGGCAATTTACAGTTCTCTCACACAATGTGTCCCTAGCCTTTATCCAGTTTTTTATGTCAGAAGAGAACCATCTATTATACATCCCTCTGAAATGAATGCTATGTTGTGGAAAAAGATAATGTTGAATGGGAAGCAACTGTTTTCAAAAGTAGTCCAAAGCACCATTAGAGTCAGGAATACAGTTAACAAAACATTAATAAGTCTGAGATAATTTTAACTGTGGTGCAGTAGGATCAATTGTCTTAAACTTTGTAGTCTGAAGATAACATAAAGTAACTTTATGTTGCTTAAAATTCAAAACACAGTAAGTAACTTGGAGTTCACTAGTAGAATCAAGAAGGGTTATGACTTGAGATACCTTCTGAGGTGTATTAGTTACAACCAAGTGCAAAATAGAATGTTCACCAGTTAGGTTATTCAATCTAGTAGGTTCAGTAATCAAATGAAAAGACTGCAAAAATACTTTCTATACCCAAATCGTCTGATATAAACCAATTCAAATTAACATCACCCAACAAATCAAAATCATAACCTAATGAATGTTCAAAATTTCTATACAAAACATTTTTTAACCAATGTATACCACATAAGGGAGGATTATAATTTCCCCCCAACTATAAGATGTTTTCAACCCCCCCCACCAGAATTATCAGGGTGATTATTCAGTTATTGGAACAATCATAGTCAATACTGCTATTCACAAAACTCACCTGCAAAGAATCTTTAAAATAAACAGCACCCCCCTTTCTTTTTTACCTTTTCTATCTGCCCTGATCATACTATACCCTGTGATTTTGCACATACTAACACTAACCATTGTTTTTTTTTAGTTATTTCTTTCTCCTCCTCAATGCCGCTTCTCTCTTTCCTCCAGAAGAAGCCCCCAAACCCATCTCCTAGCATGCACCATCTGGCACTGGCCCATACCCCCAGGGTTTGATCCCCCCCCCGATGGGGCCAGTGGTGTTTCCCAACCCCCACCAGAGACTGGATCCAATGTGACCAATGCCGTAGCTAGCCAGGAGCAGAGCCTGCAAGGTGCACTCCATCATTCACCACAGCATCCATTTCCTGGTTTTCTCCCCAGGAGATGAGGCATGCTATGGCACCTGTACAAACAGCAAACACATGTCCACATGCACTCCCTCCTAGCATCTGCCCCATCTCCTCTCCCTTTCTAGAGTGACAGCTCACTGTCTCCCAGCCTCCACTAGGAGCCAGTCAAACACTAATTACTTGTGACCCCACTGCCTGGAGAAGGAAAGCAGTCCATTGAACACTTGATCCTTCTCCTCCCCTACCCACTCCCAGCAGCCTGTGCTTGTTCAGAACATGCCTCAGCCCTCAGCGCCACTGGGCCATCCACTAATCATTGCTTTTAACACAGTTTCAGCCAAAGTAATTAAAGCAGGAGCAAAGAAGTGAAAAAGATATTCAGTGTCAGCCAATTTTGGAAACAGGCTCCTTACATTCAGATGAATGATTTTCAAACTGTGAGCAACATACCAGGGTTTAGTTACAGGCTCATTGGGATGCTTTACATTCCCTGGGACCAGATTCAACTCCACATCACCAGATCACACACGTAATTGCCATAAAACTAGCATCCTGGGTATGTGAAGCCTTTCTGAAATAGAAATTTGGAAGTGGTTAAAACATACTGTAGGACCCACATATTTTAACAACATTCTTTTCACCCACCAGCAGTCCATAAAAATCAACCCAAATTTGGCCATATCCCACAATATTAGACATTGAATAATCATTCAGATGATACTGTCCACTCTTGCCAGATATGACAATATACAATATTACATAATTACAACATAATAAACTTATTAGTAAATAACAGTTTAACCTTATGATATCACCTCCTGGGACCATGGTATTAAATAACCTAATGCAATATACTTAACAGCATTTTCTGTATCAGCACACCGGCTCCCTTGGACTCCCTCAGATTCTGGCACACATAGCCACACTTCGCTGTATAAGCTGCTGCTTCAGATGCTGCTGCATCTTACAAGCAGCTGAATTTAAATCCCCAAATTCCACTTTGAAATTTTAAAAAATGTCCAAGAATTGTTTTACAAAATTCTGACAAAATGTAATTTGAACTTTTTCTACTTATTTTTAACCTCACTGATCCAGATTTCACTTAGTTTGGCAAATGTGAAGTACAATGCCAAATGGGTACATAGGCCAAGTGTCAGAGCTCGAGTTTTAAAAACCGCTGATGCCATCTTGACAACTTTGGAAAAATATGGTACTGGGACACAATTTATCTTATATTTGATAATTGTTAGCTCTGCAAAGGTTTCACCCATAGCACGGACTCTCACCCCAGCCTTCCAGTGCAGGAGTGAGTGGTTTAAATACACCAGGACATTTCGGTCATGAGGGCACTGGTTTGCAGCCCTCTCCAGCTCACAGCCCCACCGAGGTGTCAGCTGCAGCATGGAGCCCCCAGACCTCCTGTGCAGAAATTAGCCACCTAAATGCAACAGGACACTTGGGACATGAGAGCACTGGTCTGAAGCCTTTCCTTGTTCACAACCCATCCAAGGTTTCAGCCACAGTGTGGACCCACCCCCAGTCCTCTGGTGTAGAAGTGAACTGTCTAAATGCAGCAAGACACTTGGGTCAAGAGGGCACTGGTCTGCAGCCCTACACAGCTCACAGCCCCACCAAGGTTTCAGTTGCAGCACAGATTCCCCCCCCCCCCCCAGCTCTCTGGTGTAGAAGTGAGCTGTCTAAATGCAAGGCGACACTTAGGTCATGAAGACAGCACAGACCCCCCCAACCCCATGTACTCAGAGCAATTATTTGGCATCAAACTGCCTCAAAGGACAGTGCACCTGAACAATAGACTGGCAATATCACATACAGCACGGTCACCATTGTTTCTTTGTAGCGGGGTGCAATTAGTGCAAACTGAGTTTCACTTACAGTCTGCTTCCCTGACAGTTTCATTTATTTCTGTTTTCTTTTTCTATTTATTTTCCTCTGAGACCAGATAATTGCTAGACTGACTGTGTCCTGTGTGACACAGCTGTTTTCAGCTGCTTGCTCAGCTCACATTTTCTGCTGGCTGATGTGTACTGATTGGTTCATTATTGATTGGTTCTCTCTCCTGAGGTTTGTGTTACTGGCACTTACTGAGATCTTTTTCTCCCCTTCCCTAGCTCTCCACTGGAGAAGTGAGTCATCTAAACACAGAAGGACACTTGGATCATGAGGGCATTGGTCTGTGGCATGGGGTCATAACCACTCAGGAAAGCACTGAGCAGCATTTCATACCACAAGCATAAGGGCGTACACTGAGATATCATTGGGCAAAATAGTGACCAACACAGGCAGCACACCTCCTTATACTCAATGGGCATCATCTGTTTATGTGGGGGACTTTGCCCCCCACACCCCTTGAAATCTAAATAACAAACTTCAGGGAGTTGCGCCATTAGGAATGGAGATAGCTCGGGGCGGGAGTTTCTTACAAAAAAAATCCTTGCACACAAACTTAGTGGCACAGGGAGACCTGGGGGGAACTAAACTGTGGTTCCAGGTCTCCCATTTCACTGTATGCTTGTGCCCTAGCCACACCACCAGGGGAGTAACTCAACTAGGTACCCAGCACATGGCAACTTGAGCTCTGCTGGAAGTGCATACAGTGACAGGGGTAATGGTATCTTCCTAGTGCTGTTCTACCCCTGTCACTGTAACCACATGCACTCTATAGAAAGTGCAGTTAATACCACGCTATCTTGCATGCACGGTATTGACCCGGTAGGTTGGTCTGCAGCCCTCTCCAGCTTACAGTACTGCTGATGTGTCAAATGCAGCCAGACCCCCACCTCTCCCCTCGGTACTTGGAGCAAGCATTTAGAACCAAAACTGCTTAAAAAGACACTGCACCTGAACAACAGACTGTTCATATTACATGCAGCATTGTTTCCATTGTTTCTCTGTAGTAGGGCACAATTAGTGTTAACTGTGTTTTATTTACAAATTCCTAGTGTCTAATGATAAATGCACATGCAACTATCTGCCACTGTAGTCTTATCAGTTTGGTGCTTCTACTTCCATCGCACTGACCTGAGCACTTACTTGGTATATTTTTTTCTTACTCTCTTGCAGCAGTTTTTTTTTATTGCTGTATGTTGTGTCCTTACCTTATCATGTTTAATTTTTCTGTACTTTAAAAACATTACACTTCTACAACTGCTACGGTATCCTACTTGTATCTCTGCTAGATTTGTATTTTGTATTTGTATTGTAGTTGTTGCATTCATTCATGTCTGTAACTCTCCTGGCTTGTGTCTGAAAATAGACAATGCTTGTCTAGTGCACCTACCCAGTAAAAAAAAATGAAATAAAATAAATTCTCACCCTTACATCTCTATTGCTAAGTACATTTGCATATAAACAGGATCACTGCCCTATCTGGTCTGGCTGCTTGTCTACACGATATCACAGTACGTTGCTGCGGAGATAATTATGATGTCATAAATATGGGAATATTATGTCAGCTGGAGGCAAGCAGAAAGAACAGATAAAGTCTAATGGACAGTAATCCTGTCATACAAATGCTGTCAGTAATAAAGAAACAAGTTCTGTCCAGGGTTGATATGGCTATAGCCAAGCTTACAAATCACAGCAAATAGCTGGCTGTGTCTGCTCATTTGTGCTGTGCTTCACATAGCGCACAGCTGGATTGGGGCAATATTCAGAAAGGGCACTTTCTGAATATGGGACTGTATCTACATAGTGGTTGTGCACTGTGCAGACACAGTCCTCTGTAGGAATAGAGCACACAGGAGAATAGTGGACGTTGTGGCTCCTGAATGGGATAGCAGTGGTGTTAGAGTAGAGTGGGCCATATTCAACCATGGTATAATAATAAGCCCATAGGGCATGCAATGTGCTCTAGCCATATGCATGGCTATCATTGGCTCATTAGCCTGTTACACAATACCACCATGCATAACTGCACAGAGACATTGTAAGGTAGTTTCCCATTTCTGTAAAATCTTGCTGCCTGATATTTATTTATTTATTTTATTTAGTTTTTGTTGACCGGGTACATGCACTAGACAAATTCTGCCTATTTTCAGGCACGACTCGGGGGAGGGGGATACAGATGAATGCCAATTGACCTTGAACCAGATTATGCTGTTGGCAGTATTTTTAGTGAATGAGGGAAATTTGGCCAGAACACGGGGGAAATTCCCCTACTCTTTTGATAAGTTCCATGGGATCTTTAACATCCACCTGAACTACCACCAATCCAGGCAGATGGGACCTCGGTTTAATTGGAATTTCTTTTGAAGCAAATGTCAGTCTCACTGCTGTAGATTTAATTCAGTCTGTAATCATTGATGGTTTGGGGCAGCACTGAATGGAGCCATTCACTGGTGCCTAGGATATCAGCACCTTCTCACTCTCCATGAGCCCTGTAAAAGACACTCTTGTGCCAGGGTTAGAAGCAGTACAACCAGTCAGTTATTGTCCCAGAATTTATTCTCTCAAGTACATCTGCAAGACTCTGCCTTTGCAAGCAACAAGGGTCTTGTGAAAACTGGTCTTTCAATACAGCTCTAGAACTACTGCATATGAAGCTGGGGACACAGGTTTTTGAATGAGCCTGGGTCTTTGGGGCAAATGGGGAACAGAAGGACTGAGTATCCCAAAGGGCACTATCCTCCTCAGAGAGGGTGTCTTGCTGACTCTACTGCAATACTGACACCTAGGTGACCCTAGCCTGGGACAGATAATGTGGGATACACAAGCTGTCAGCTAATTAGGGGGTTAGGAAGCCAAGAGCAGGCTTGATGGATCATTCAGTCCCCACCTGCTGACAAAGTCTATGTTTCTATGTTTTTATGTTTCTAGGTGACTGCAGGTGGTAAAGCAGGTGATGGAGGGTTGCTGACTCTGCTGCACTGTTGCCACATAGGTGACACAAAGTAATGCGACAGAGGCAGGAAAGGGAATGGACGGAGAGTTGCTGACTCTGTCGAAGTACTGTCACCTAGGTGACAAAGAGTAGTAATGCAGCAAATGTACAGTGGGGAAGAGAGTAGAGGGAGTCTTACTGACTCTGCTGCAATACTGCCCCCTAGGTGACAGCAAGTGGTACAGCAGGTAATGGAGGGTTGCTGCCTCTGCTGCATTGCTGCCACATAGGTTATAAATGGTAGTAGTGCAACAGAGGTAGAGCAGGAAAGGGAGTGCAAGGAGAATTGCTGACTATGCTATAATGCTGCTACCTTGGTGACCACAGGTGGTAGTGCCGCAGAGGTACTGTAGAGAAGAGAGGGGTGGAATGGCTGCTGACTCTGCTGCAGTGCTGCCGTCTAGGTGACCACAGGAGGAAATGCAGCAGAGGTACCAAGGGAAGGGAGGGGAGGAAGAGGAGGGATGGGGATATAGGGTTGTTGAATCTGTTGCTGCCATGCTGCCACTTAGGTGACTCCATGTGAAAGTGCAGCTGAGGCAGCAGTGGGAGTAAGGGGGAGGCTGCTGACTCTGCTGCACTGCTGCCACCTTGGTGACCCCATGTGATAGAACAGCAGCGGTACTGAGGGGAGCAGGGGAGGTAGGGTTACTGACTCTGTTGCAATACTGCCACATAGGTGATCAGATGTTTTAGTGCAGCGGAGGTAGTAAGGGGATGGAGGGGCAGAAGGGTTGCTGACTCTGTGGCAATACTCCAACTTAGATGGCCACAGGGGGTAGTGCAGCAGAGGTAGTGCAGGGGAGGAAGGGTTGCTGACTCTGCTGAAGTGCTGCCATTTAGGTGACCAGATGTTGTAGTGCAGGATAGGGGAGGAAGCGGAGGGAGGGTTTCGCCTAAGTGAAAAAGCATGGACATGTAACAGTGGTACAGCAGGGAAAGGAGGGGAGGAAGAGTTGCTGATTCTGCTGCAATGATGCCACCTAGGTGACCACACAGGGCAGTGCAGTAGAGGTAGTGAGGAGAGGAAGGGTGGCTGACTTTACTGTAGTGCTGCTGCCTTTGTGACCACAGGTGTTACTGCAGTAGAGGTAGTGAGGGAGAGGAGGGAGGGTTACTGACTCTGCTGCAATACTGTCATTTAGGTGACCACAGGTGGTAGTACAGCAGAGGTAGTGAGGGGAGGGAGGGAAAGTAGGGTTGTTGACTCTGCTGCAATGCTGCCTTCTAAATGTCCAAATGTTGTAATACATCAGAACTAATGTAGAGAAAGGAGGACAAAGGCTGGCCTTCACAAAGCTCCATGCATTCTCCATCTCATTAAATGAATGGCATAAAGAAGGAGTAGGGCATCTGTGGGGCCAACGCAGGACTTCAGGGGACTTTAATGGCCAGTACAGGTATGTGACAGCCATTGGTCAGATAATGTACAGAGAACATATGAAATCTGTAGCTGATGTAGCCCAACATAGTACAGCATGAAAGTAAATTTGCTGTGGAAAGCATCATGAAGGAAAAGCACCTAGTGGACTTGATATCAGAGAGCATAATGGCAACAGCACATCATAAGAGAGCTTTGGACGGGCCAAAAAGAATGCTGGGTTGCATAGGGAGGCAAAGAAGCAGAAGAAGAACGGAGCTGATCCTCACATTGCACAGTTCGCTTATGCAACTACACCTAGAATACTACACAAGAAATTGGAGTCCAGGCCTTGAGTGAGGCTGTGTCAAGGTTGAAGGAACACAGGACAACATATCTGAGATCGTCCATGGACCAGGGACAAGACATAGTGTTTGAGGGGATGATACAGGACTTAAACATGTACACCCTTCAGAACTGAGGGAAAAGGTTAACATGATCAAGGCATACAAATACCTGCATTGATTAAATAAGTGGATGCCAAGGAACCTTTTTTCTTCTGCTCAAATACTGGCATGAGAAGAAACTTACTTAATCTCACAGGAAGGGGGCTGTGAGATTCAAAAGGGTCATCCAGCTGCACTTTTTCATAGAAATAGTGGTGGACAAGGGAAACAAGTTGCCAGAGGAAGTGGTACAGGCCAAATCTGTGAACAGTTTCAAGCACAGATGGGCCAAACATGTAGGATTAGTTAAAAAAGAGGGGTGGGGGCATAAAGAAAGAGAGGCATGGCCACTGACACCAGTGCAGAACTGTTTACAGGGTTTGGAGACTGGATTGGACAATGGGTCTCTTTCTGTCATCATTATCTACGTACAGATATATCATTGTACTGGCACAGCAAAATGGAAGGGGTTCCATGCTAAGGAAGAGTTATAATATGCTCAGCTGCTTCCTGCTCCCTGATTAATAATACACATGACTCACCAGGTCCTACCCTGGTGGAACTGTGAGAAACAGTTTTACAGGGTTGGAGAGGCATGCTGCAGCTGCCTGCAACAGGGAGTGATGTGGGAAAAACCTCAGAGAAGCACCATGAATTAAAACTACAAATGTGGGGGATAGGACTGGGGAGGGGAGTCTCTACTGGACCCCAGGGATTAGCAACTAGAGTTTGAGCAATCAGGCGACAGTAGACCACTTGGGAGAAATGGTTAGGAAGATGAAAAATAAAAAAATAAAAAAATGCTCAGCCTCTAAGTGGGCCATAAAGGAGTCTAGAGTCAGAGAGAGACAACTGAAGTGGTAGCACTTTGTTCAGTGGATGTTGGTCATGGTATAGCACAATGAAACAGGTGCCATGCCCAAAAGTCCATCAACCCCCAGTGGATATTACATTCATTCATCAATTTGTACATCTCCTCTTGGTTGCTGTCAGTGAAGATGAAGGATACTGCTGGAGCAGAGAAACCTGACAAGCTTGGATCTAGAAGTGGAGACTGCTTGTGATGGAGGCTGTGGCAGGCACACAGTTTTCCAAGAGATGACCCAGCCTGATCCTAGGAAACCTCA